>CP106713.1:72146811-74546811 GCA_025503065.1 Gossypium bickii
AATCAATACCAAATTCAACTTCACGAATCGGAGGTAGAAACACGGTAACTCTTGGGGAACACATCAGAATACTCACAAACAATAGAGCAGCGATTCAACTTTCTTCTCGGATACTTTTAAATCAATCACATAGCGAAATAGGCCTATATGTACTTTTCACATAGCTTTGAGCTTTCAAAAGAGATATCCACAGTGAGGCAATCTATTCAAATCATTAGACTCAGCTTTGTACAATTTCATTATCGGACATCTTAAATCAATAGTCTTTCTTTTACGGTTCACAACAACATCATGCAAAAATAACCAATCCATACCTAGAATAATATCAAACTCATCAAATGGCAAAGCATGGATCGTGAGGAAGCAGATATCTGAAACATTATGAGATAGTTCTTGCATACTTTGTCAACAAGGACACTTTTACCTAAGGGGTTCGATACTTTTATAGCAAACTTAGTAGACTCTGCAGGCGAGAAGTCTTCTTTGTATACTAAATTCATGCATATATCACGAATCGTGGAACGGGGTCTATTAAAGCAATCACGAAGTATCATAAAGTGTAAAAGTACCAATTATAACATCTAGTGATGAAGCTTCCTCACGAGCTCGGAATAGCATCACGCTCTCTGGCGGTGCTCTAGCTTGGACTTGGCAATATTATCTCTCATGGTTTCTCGACTACCATTGACATTTCTTACATTCTTTGTTGAAGGTCTACCTCTCACGGTGCATTACCGGATCTCAGTTACGAGCGGTCTCCGGGCTCAGCAGACTTAGGTGCAATCACGGATAAAATGATCAAAGTGATCCACATACGAAACAAGCTCTGTCATTTAATCTCTGACTTCCCGGATGCCTTTTTCCACAATATCTACATTCAAGTCTCTCGGATCAAGCATTACCAACCTTTGGCTTGTGAAGTTGTTGGAGTTTTAAAACTTTCATTTGCAGTGCAGATTGATTTCTATTCGAATGTCCCATATAATCTTTGGAATAACTTTGATTATCTCTAAATCTTTTACGGATGATTGAAATGATTTCTTGTGAAATCTCTTTCTCATATCTCGAGCTTGGACTCGGCCCATTTCTTTTATCTTTCCTAAGTACCTCAACTTTGCTGCGCTCGATCAGCGAGTGTAGCGAACTCTTTTATTTCTAAAATCTCGACTAGCAAACAAATGTCTTCATTTAAAGACCGTCTTGAACCTTTTGCACATTATCGCGGATGATATACATTCTCGGGCATCTTATTTCGGTCTCACGAACTCTCGTTCATATTCGAAAGCAGTCATTCGGCCTGTTTTAGTTCAAAAATTCTTTCCACTTCTATCAATGAATCTTTCTTTGGTATATTTCTTACGGAACTCGATGCGAAAGAAGTCCCATGTAACTCACTCTTTTAGAATAAGCAGAAATCAAAGTTTTCCACCATTGATAAAAGTTTGCATCTCAAAGTAATGACACAACACACTTTATACACTCTTAGGAGTCAAAGACATCTTATCAAATACCGGATTATGTTTTCTAACGAGGATCTGACATTTTCGACATCATCATTATAAGTAGCACGAAACTCTTATTTATACTTACGAATCTTGTCAGCGAGAAAAGGCTTATTCCACGGATTGATTTGCGGTCAGTATACTAGATATACAGAGAGGATTAATCGGGCGAGGTTGTGAAAGCGATCGGATTATTTCTTACGAATTAAGTGAACCACTCACTCATCATGCGGAAGAAAGCTTGTTTAGCTTCTCCTCATATTTGCTTTTAGTGGGTCTCGAATCAAAGGTCTCCATGTGCCAAGGCCGTGTACTCTTGTGCTAGCTATATACTTAGCCACGATCCACTTTAGATGCGCTGCAGTGTGCCACGGCCAGTGTGACATTATAAGCCCTTTTAAGGCCAAAATTCCACCCATTTGGGTCATACCTAGAAGCAATGTCAACCAACTCATTACATACCCATATATCAAGCAAGAACATACCAATTAACCATCAATTTATACATTCAATAACCATTTCAACAATGCCAACTTCCAAGACTAAGACATATAACAAAAAGTATAATATATTCATTTGCTTAACTCAAAAAGCTTGATCATTTCATGAATCAACTAGCCATGCCAAAACATGATTCATATATCATGATCATAATGCATAATCTCAACTCATCTCTAGCCAAATCCATGGCTAAGTTCATATAACAACATATACCAAAATACTAGCCTATACATGTCATATCAACCTTTATACATTTCCAAAGTGTACCAAAATGAGTTTATTAGTGTGATGATGATCCTTGGCCCGGTCTCGAGCCTTCACTAGCTTTGACGACTTATAAAGCAGAGAAATCACACACACAAGTAAGCTTTCCAAAAGCTTAGTAAGTCATAATGCAAACAAACTTAGCATATAAGGCATATACATACTCATAGATACATTGGCACATCTAAATCACTTAATAAATTATCACATATATACTTGGATTCATGTAGTTGGCCATATTTGCCACATTCATCAACTCAAAAGTCTTACAAATACAAAGCTCTTTCATGCCTATTTTCACATATCATATTGTTATCCCCAATACACATACTCATCATAGTAAGATCATGTAGATACTTACCTTATATACACACTTGGTGTATAAATCAGCGATATCTGAAATGAATTACGACACCCCATGCGAGTCAGATGCTAGGACTAGATACAAACATTACCATGCTTGAACTCACTTAAACATACACTTACATTTGTAAAATTTTCGTTCAGACTTCAAAACTTCTCTTTCTTAGTCAAATCATACTCTTCATGGGCCCTCACGAGGCCTTAAGCATATCTGAAAACTTTCAAAACTTAATCGAAAACTCTTCTTGCAGGCGGGGTTCACATGCCCATGTGACTTGAAACACGCCCATGTGACTTGAAACACGCCCATGTGCCCTTAGACACACCACGTTTTTCAAACCGTGGGGCTTTCTGAAATATATTCACCGCGGCCTTGAGCCCGCTCGTGAGGCAGGCGTGTGTTATTCCTTGATATCTTGACTTAACAATCTGATGCGGGCCACTGCGCCCATGCTACTCTCACCATGTGTCATACGAAGCACAAGCGACCATGGGATTTATCCGTGGCCTACCACGACTTCAAATATAAAGGTGTAGAGGTGCGCACGGTCTGAACCTGCCTGTGTGTGTCTAACCATGTGGGCACTTGAGAGGCTATTTACTAAGCCAATTGCCACTGCTTTTGAAATCAAGATCAATCAATACATTTTCATAAACAATACTACATGCTTCATTCACCTCGATAAACATCCATACATAGTCAATTTTGGCGATCACTTAGCCATATACAAAAGAATAAAAACTTGATAGCCTATACATTGGCCCTTGCCAAAACATGTTCTCAAAATGAATGCTTCCTATACATGCCATACTCAATAAAATAACTTGGCTATACCCAAAATAATGATTGATAGTGTGCTCTGACTCAGAACTCAATGATCTACAAGTTAGTTTGGCGGGACTACATAGAAAGAAAGAATTAAAGGCGTAAGCATTTAGCTTAGTAAGTTTGCATGTAAAGCACATATCAATATACTTGTTTAATAATAACCATTTGACATAATAATGGTATCATAAATTTCAATTATAGAACTTACTCACTCATCTTGATTCTTACATGTCTCACGATACTTACTAGTCTCATATGTATAAGGTAAACAAGGTACTTGTAACGCTTAATCACGTTGATCGACATACTTTAATATAATAATCATGATCTCAAATTTATCATTCATAACATGAAAAATACTCAATTTCAACTTGATAATAGCTTTCTTTGACTTATCTTTCTTGTTATCTCATTTTTAACTTTATTCATTCGTAGATGAATTTTCTGCGAATAGCAGGGATACTAAATCCAATCCCGGATAACTTGGCCTTAAAGCCATATCACGGATATGGTCTTACATGGAATATCTCATCTTGGTTTCGAGGTCATGTCTTGAGATGGACTTATATGAAGCCTTTACTCGTGAAATTTGGTCAATCGATGGAGCCTTGGCTAGAACTTACATGAAATCTTTCTTGTTCTCACCAATGCCATGCCTTGGCTTGGACTTACATGGGATCTCTTTCTCTTGATAGCTTTTCAATGCCAAGACTTGTCTTGTGCTTACATGATATCTATTCAATGCCAAGCTTGCCTTGGACTTACATGATAACTTTTCAATGCCAAGCTTGCCTTGGACTTACATGATATCTGTAGTGATTGCCGATGCCATGCCTTGGCTTGGTCTCATCACGGACTTTCTTATCTCATGTGGTGGATCGAGTATCACGGAAATTCATCTTCAATCGGGACTTGCTCATACTAAATCTCATTGATTTCCTTGTTTAACATAGCATTAAGCATTCCATGGAAATAATGTCCATTATACTAATCAATTCAATGATAGAAATCATAAAGCTTAGAAATCATACAAGCTTACCTCAATATACAAAAGGTATGTAGATATGCAATTTAGTCCTCGACTTTGTTCTTGCCATGGTTTTGATCAGGGCTTCATTTTTCTTGATCTATAATCATAAATAGACCATTAAATACTCACATTGACTAAATTGACTCTTTACTCATATTTTGGAAAAATTACTATTTTGCCACAAACTTTCTCATATTTACACTTTTGCTAGGCATAAAATGATTTTGATTCAAATTTCTTAAACTTCATGCTTAGCTGATTCATTTTCTCTACCATAACAATCATCAATTCTCACTATTTCTAGTATGTATGACCAATTTTCATAACTATCACAAATTGGTCCATACTATCATTTTCATGAAATTCACTAAGGAAAAGATGTTTATCTAACATCAAACTCTCATAAACTTCCATAAAGCATCATTTAACATGCATGTCATTCATGGGTAGATTTTTGAACATGCATCTTAGCTCATTTTATAGCTAAAAATAGCTAATTCATAATCTGTGAACTTTAAAAATCTGAAGAATATTAAGCAGGGGCAAAAATGAACTTACTAGGAAGCTTTGAAAAAATGAAGAACCTAGCTATGGAGTCTTCAAAATTTTCGGCAATGGGGAAGAAGATGAATAGATTTTTTCATGTTTTTCCTATTTTAATCATTTATTAGACAAATAACCAAAATGCCCCCTCTTAAAAATTTTCCATTTTACCAACTCACTACCAATTTTGTCCAAAAATTATAATTTGGGCAAATTGCTATTTAAGGACTTCTAATTATTATTCTAAAAGCTATTTCATACAAAAAGCTTCTAGAAACTCATATTTTGCAACTTTTGCAATCTAGTCCTTTTAACCATTCAACCTCAATTTAAGCAAATTGCTTCATGAAACTTTCACAATAATCATGCAAACATCAGGCGTAAACTTTAAAAACTCATAAATTCACCTTGGATTCGTGGCCTCGCACCACTATTCCGACTAAGCCCTAAATTGAAAACATTACAATTCTCTCCTCTTTAGAGATTTTTAGCCTCGAAAATCTTACCCGATAAAAAGGCTTGGATCTTTGGTTTCTCATATTCTCTTCTGGTTCCCATATAGCTTCTTCTATTCCATGTCTTTGCCACAATACTTTCACTAAGGCAATACTTTTATTTTTTGAGTTGCTTGACTTCAGAGCTAAAATCTTGACTAGTTCAGCTACTGTCGGCCAGAGCTAATCGATAAGCCTCTGGCCCAATTTTCTCGGTAGTCTCATAAGGTCAATGAAACATGGACTTAACTTGCCTTTCAGGCCAAATCGAGAACTTTTCTCCATGGTGATACTTTCAAAGAAAACTTTATCCCAGACTTGGTACTCTATCTCTTTTCTTTTTAAATCAGAATAGGATTTATGCATCTGATCTGACTTTTAAACATTCTCGTATCACTTTCACTTTCTCTTGACTTCCTAACCAAATCAACCCCATGAATTTGGTTTTCCTTGAGTTGATCCAAAACAAAGGTGTTCTACACATTACGCCCCATATAGAGCCTCATAAGGGGCCATCTTTAAGCTTAGTGAAAACTATTATTGTGGCAAATTCTATCAATGGGAGAAACTTTTCCCAAGCGCCTTGAAATTCTAAAATACAACATCTGAGCATATCCTCAGTACTTGGATTAACCTCTACGGTGGCCACGTCGGTTTGGGGATGAAAAGCTATGCTAAAACTCAATCTTGTACCCAAGGCTTCTTTAGACTTCTTCCAAAATTTGGATGTGAATCTACGATCTCTATCAGATATAATCGATAAAGGAACTCAGTGAAGCCTTGCTATTTTTGAAACATACAAGTTAGCCAACTTTGGTGGTGAGTAATCCACTCGTATAGGTGATAAATGGGGTGACCATTGAGCCTATCAACAACTACAACCCATATAGCATCCTTTTTGCTTGGTGACAATGGTAAACCCGTTCTGAAATCCATGGTGATCGGTCCCATTTCCACTCGGGAACCAAGATGGTGAAGTAAACCCGAAGGTACTTGATGTTTAGCCTTTACTTGGCGACAAATCATGCACTTGGAAACAAACTACGAAATATCTTTCTTCATTTTTGACCACTAATCTGTTGCTTCAAATCGTTATACATCTTTGTACTACGGGGATGTCTGAGATAAACACCCGTTATGTGCTTAGTGCAATATTCTCTGAATACACTCCTCTTTTCTCGGTACATAAACTCTATCTCTAAACATCAAGTATCCATCGAATCAATCAGAAAGTTAGATTCAACATCGACTGCTTGAGCTCTCTTAACTTGCAATTCATTATTTTCATTACGAGCCTCAAAAGATCTCTTAAAGAAACATTGGTCTAGCTCTCAATTCAGCTAGAATAGAACCATCGTCGGATAAGGTCATCATGCAAATTCATTTCCCTTAACGCAAAAAAGGACTTCTGCTCAAAGCATCGGTGACCACATTTGCCTTTCCTATATGGTGATCAATGACCAATTCATAGTCTTTTATCAACTCTAACCCTCTCCGTTGCCTTAAGTTCAACTCTTTCTGCGTCATCAAGTACTTCAGACTTTTGTGATCAGTAAAAATCTGACATCTTTCACCATATAAATGATGTCTCCAAATCTTCAAGGCGAAGACTATAGCAGCTAATTCTAGATCATGCGTCGGATAATTCTTCTCATGAGGTTTCAACTGTCTTGAGGCATAAGCAATCACCTTGCCTTCTTGCATGAGTAC
Source organism: Gossypium bickii (assembly GCA_025503065.1). Classification (NCBI taxonomy): domain Eukaryota; kingdom Viridiplantae; phylum Streptophyta; class Magnoliopsida; order Malvales; family Malvaceae; genus Gossypium; species Gossypium bickii. The sequence goes on from CP106713.1 coordinate 72,154,048, forward strand.
ACAGCCCAATCCATTTAAGAATGCTTCACTGTAAATTATAAACTCTTTCCCTGACTCGGGTGTTACTAAAACTGGAGCTTCTGTCAACATTACTTTCAACTTCTCGAAACTTTGTTGGCATCGTTCTGTCCACTCAAACTTCACATTTTTCTGTAAGAATTTAGTCATCGGGGTTGCAATAATGGAAAACCCCTTGACGAATCGCCTATAATAGCCGATTAGGCCTAGAAAATTCTAATCTCAGAAATGTTCTTAGATGGTTTCCAGTCCATTATGGCCGAGATCTTACTTGGATCTACTCGAACTCCATCTCTCGAGACAATATGTCCCAGAAATCCTACTTCCTTGAGCCAAAATTCCCTTTTACTGAACTTGGCATATAACTGGTTTTCTCGTTAAGTTTGTAAAACTATCCGTACATGTTCAGCATGCTCAATCTCTTCTTGGGAATAAATCGGTATGTCGTCAATGAAAGCGACTACAAACTTGTCGAGTATGGTCTAAAGATACGGTTCATTAAATCCATGAATACGCGAGTGCATTGGTCAACCAAAGGGCATGACTAAAAATTCATAATGCCCATACCTTGTTCGAAAAGTGGTCTTGGATACATCGAATCCTTTAATCTCATTGGTAGTACCACGATCTCAAGTCTATTTTGGATAACATGGTAGCTCCTTTCAATTGATCGAACAAATCATCGATCCTAGGTAATGGTACTTGTTCTTTCTTTGTCACTTTATTAAGTTGATGGTAATCTATGCACAATCTCATGGTGCCATCTTTCTTTTCACAAATAAAATCGGAGCACCCATGGTGAACAACTTGATCTTGCAAAGCCTTTATCGAGTCAATTCTTATGCTTTGTAACTTCAACTCTTTCAATTGCAATTGGAGCCATTCTATAAGGAAGTAATGAATATCGATGCGATGCAGGAGCTAGCTCAATACTAAACTCAACCTCTCTAGCGGTGGTAGTCACGGCAATCCCTTAGGAAAAACATCCATATACTCACATACTATTTGAAATGCAGCTCAATCTTGACTCTGTTTCTTTATCATTCATCACAAAGGCGGATATTCTTAATATCCTTTTCTTATATATCTACTGTGCCGTCATATGAGAAATCATTATTGGAGATCTACCTTGTTTATCGATTCTACATGAAAGTATTCCCATTCTCATCTCATCTCAATGTATTTCTTCCCACAATAACCTCTAATCATTAATGGGCAATCTTTACATACTTTATCAACTAACACACTCTTGCCTAAAGGATTATATACCTTAATCTTAAATTCTATAGAATCTATAGGCATACTCAAACCAGGATACTAATTTCATGCAAATGTAAGAGTGTGTGGATCAGGGATCTATAAAAGCAATAACTTTGGTATCAAAAAGAAAAGGTACAGTAATCACATCATGAGAAGATGTCTCTTGGCGAGTCTGCGAATGGCATAAGTCTTGCGAGGCACTCTGCCCTCGGGTCTCGTGGCCTACTCTCGAGGTTACCTCTTCCACTTGCCCCACTTCCCGGGTTTCTCTGCGGTCTTCCTCAGACCATACTCTCGGATCTCGGGTTCTGAGTTCTCTCTTCTTTCATCATCTCTGGACAATTTTTTATATAGTGGTCTTAGGAACCACATCTAAAACATACGTTTTAATGTGCCTGGCATTCTCTAAGATGACGTCTGCCACACTATGGGCACTCGGGTCTGTCAGATCGAATGTTCCCCACAGTAGCAACTGAAGCCGTCTGTGCTTTATTTCTTGAATATTGCTTACTCTTGTCTTTCTTTGAAAACCCAGTAGAAGTAGCCGATCGGGTGGAGAAATCTCTTGACTTCTTGGGCGAAGGTGGAATGACTTATTCACACATCTCTTTCTAGAGTCACGAGACTCTATTGGACTTTCTCTTTTCCTTTACTAGTTCCTCCACTTTACAAGCCCTCTTTACTAGCACAGACGAATTCCTTTAGCTCTAGGATAGCAACAAACAATTTGATGTCCTCATTTAACCCATCTTTTTATAAGTAGTTTGTAGAAAATGCTATTCCTTGGAAAAATGGGAACTTATGAAAAATCCCATTAAATTTGTTGGTGTTAATGGCATTGAAACTTTAATTTTATTTAAAGCAAAAAATATAGCAATCTACATAAACAATGTTAGATTTGTAATTCCTAAAATATTATGTTTTCATGAAATGCATGGAGATATACTATTAGGAAATAATTTTATATATCAATATTTACCCTTCTCTATAGATAAAAACTTTGTTACATTAACTCTTGAAAACACTTGGTAAAAATACCCCTAGTAGAAAATCACAAATATATTTGTGATAAGGATTTTACACCACCTAAAGAACAAATTAAACAACTTGAAACAAATCATTGGTTGTTTAAAATTTTAGATAATAATTTTAGTGAAGAACCACTAAAATTATGGAAACTTGATCCTAGATATTGCTCTATAAAATTGGAAAACCCCAATAAAATTATTAGAGTAAAGCAGGTGATCTATACTAAACAAGATATAGATGAATTTGATATACAAGTAAAAATTAATTGAAAAGGGATTAATAGAAGAAACTACTAGTCCACATTCTAGTCTGCTTTTATGGTAAGAAACATTTTACTCATAATGGCCTCAATGGACACGCATTCGCGGCGTGCTTGCTAAGTTGTACAAACTCACTCTCATAGTGATTCTGAGACATCTTGCCTTGCTTTAACTCTAAAAATTCTTTTCTTTTCTGATCCACAAATCTTTGACTAATATACTTTTCTTGAATTCTTCTTGAAAAAATCCCATATGATCTTTTCCTCGATACCACGACTTGGGGTGTTCCACCATTGTAGCGAGAATCTCTTAAAAAAGAGAAACTCGCACTTCATGCATTCTTGGGCGTGCGGGACAACTCATTAAATACCACGATGGTATTTTCTAGCGAGTCGACTCTTTACGGATCATCAACTTTTCGGCCGGAATTCTTACGCTTTATGTTTCTGATCCTATCAGCTGGAATTCTCATTCCACACCGTCCCTCTGCGGGGGGTGCACGTTACTTTTTACATCATCGCCGTAGCTCTTTTGGGATCCATTCTTTGTATGCATAAACATAATTTAAGTCGTCGGAATTCGTCACACTATCATTATAAAAAACTCTTACGTATGGCATGTATAGCTAGACTCGTGCTCGTGCTACGTTAGTCTTAGAGCAAGAATAAACTGGCTCTAATACCACTAAATGTAACACCCCATGCTAGAGTCAGATGCTAGGACTAGAGTGCGAGACATTACCATGTTTGAACTCAGCTTAAACATACACTTACACATTTGTAAAATTTCGTTCAGACTTCAAAACATCTCTTTCTTAGTCTAATAATACACTTCATGGGCCTCTCGAGGCCTTAAGCACTTATCCAAAGCATTGAACTTAATCGAAAACTCTTCTTGAAAGTAGGGTTCACGCCCATGTGACTTTGAACACGCGCGTGTGTGCCCATGAACACGCCCATGTTTTCAAGCGTGAGGGCTTTCTGCGACTATATTAACATAGCCTTAACACGCTCGTGGGCTTAGGCGTGTGTTATTCCTTGATATCTTGACTTAACAACCACGGTGCAGGGCTGCGCCCATGCTCTCACCGTGTGTCATGCGGCTTACACAAGCAATGCCGTGGGATTTGCAGTGGCCTATCTAACTTCCAATATAAAGGTGCGAGAGTGCATACGATCTAGACACCACGACACACACCGTTTGTCTAGCGTGTGAGCACTTAGAGGCTATTTACTAAGTCAATTGCCACCACGAAATCAAGATCAATCGGCACATTTTCATAAACAATACTACATACTTCATTCACCTCAATAAACATACATACATAGTCAATTTTGGCGATCACCTAGCCATATACAAAATAATAATAACTTGATAGCCAATACATTGGCCCTTCTTAAAACATGTTCTCAAAATGAATGCTTCCTATACATGCCATACTTAGTAAAATAACCAGCTATACCCAAAATAGCAATTGATAGTGTGCTCTGACTCAGAGCTCAACGATTCACAAGTTAGCTTGGCGGGACTACATAGAAAGAAAGAATTAAAGACATAAGCATTTAGCTTAATAAGTTTGCATGTAAAGCACATATCAATATACATGTTTAATAATAACCATTTGACATAATAATGGTATCATAAATTTCAACTATAGAGCTTACTCACTCATATTGATTCTTACATGTCTCATGATACTTACTAGTCTCATACTTGTAAGGTAAACAAGGTACCTATAACACTTGATCACATTGATCGACATACTCTAATATAATAATCATGATCTCAAATTTATCATTCATAACATGAAAAATACTCAATTTTAACTTGATAATAGCTTTGCTAACTTATCTTTTTGTTATCTCATTTTTAACTTTACTCATTTGCAGATGAATTTACTGCGAATAATTGAGGATACTAAATCTCATCCCACCTAACTTGGCCTTAAAGCCATATCCTAGATCACGATCTTACATGGAATATCTCATCTTGGTTTTGAGGCCATGTCTTGACATGGACTTATACAAAATCTTTACTCGTGAAGGTGGTCAATGCAGAGCCTTGTTTGGAACTTACATGAAATCTTTCTTATTCTCACCAATGTCATGCCTTGGCTTGGAATTACATAGGATCTCTTTCTCTTGATAGCTTTTCAATGCCAAGACTTGTCTTGGGCTTACATGATAACTTTTCAATGCCAAGCTTGCCTTGGACTTACATGATATCTGTGCTTATTACAGATGCCATGCCTTGGCTTGCTCTCATCTGGATTTTCTTATCTCATGTGGTGGATCGAGTATCTGGGAAATTCATCTTCAATCGAGACTTGCTCATACTAAATCTCATTAATTTCCTTGTTTAACATGGCATTAAGCATTCCATGGAAATAATGTACATTATACTAAGCAATTCAATGATAGAAATCATAAAGCTTAGAAATCATACAAACTTACCATAATATACAAAATGTATGTAGATATGCAATTTAGTAAATCGACTTTATTCTTGCCTCGGTTTCAATCGAGCCGTTTTCTGATCTATAATCATAAATAGACCATTAAATACTCACATTGACTAAATTGACTCTTTACTCATATTTTGCAAAATTACTATTTTACCATAACTTTCTCATATTTGCATTTTTGCCCCTAGGCTCGTAAAATGATTTTCATTCAACTTTCTTAAACTTCATGCTTAGGTGATTCATTCCCCTCTACCATAACAATCATCAATTCTCACTATTTCTAGTATGTATGACCAATTTTCATAACTATTACAAATTGGTCCATACTATCATTTTCATGCACTAAGGAAAAGATGTTTATCTAACATCAAACTCTCATAAACTTACATAAAACATCATTTAACATGCATGACATTCATGGGTAGATTTTTGAACATGCATCTTAGCTCATTTTATAGCTAAAACTAGCTAATTCATAATCGAGAACTTCAAAATACAAAGAATATTAAAAAGCAGGGGCAAAAATGAACTTACTAGCAAGCTTGAAAAAATGAAGAACCCTAGCTATGGAGTCTTCAAATTTTTGGCAATGGGGAAGAAGATGAATAGATTTTTTCATCTTTTTCCTATTTTAATCATTTATTAGACAAATGACCAAAATGCCCTTCTCTTAAAAATTTTCCATTTACCAACTCATGACCAATTTTGTCCAAAAATTATAATTTGGGCAAATTGCTATTTAAGAGACTTCTAATTATTATTCTAAAGCTATTTCATACAAAAAGCTACAGAAACTCATATTTTGCAACTTTTGCAATCTAGTCCTTTTCACCATTCAACCTCAATTTAACCAAATTGCTTCATGAAACTTTCACAATAATCATGCAAACATGGCGTAAACTTTAAAAACTCATAAATTCACCTCGGGTTCGTGGCCTCGCGCACCACTATTCCGACTAGGCCCTAAATCGGTACATTCTGATTCTCTATGTACATAGCCATTGGATTCTGAACTTGCCCGTTGAGCGTAAAGAATCTAGTAGGAAACTCAGAAGCTCGGAATAGTCGTACAATGCCAACATCTCGGGCGAGGTCTTACATGCACTCGGATATCGATGCATTTGTCGGACGAGTCTTACGAATCAATATGATGCGATGTCCCGGACATGGTCTTACGTAAAGCTCGGATCGATGCCAGCGTCGGGCGTGGTCTTGCCGCGTAAAACTCATATCGATGCCAACATCCCAAGCGTGGTCTTACACAAAATCTCAAATCAACACCAGCGTCTAGGCGTGGTCTTACATGATAAAGCGAGCGGATACCTATGTCATGATATAGCTAATCTTATCTATTCCAAGGTTGAGCAGGACTTCTCGGACATTATCGCTATATCAACCTTATCTGCGTAATTCATATGCACAACCTCTCATAAACATTCATTATCATTATTAGTCATATGAGCATTTATAAATTCATACAAATGCGTTTATTTGCATAGTGAATTACCTCAGTTAAACTTAGTAGAAATGAAAGCGGCTATTCATTTTACTTTCACTTTCCCAGCGATCTAAAGTCCAGTTTTCCTCGGTTCTTGATCTAAACATATTCAGAATTAACCCTTTATTCACTAATTCATTCAATTCAACCCATACACATATATTTAAGGCTATTTGCAAATTAACCCTTATATTTGCACAATTTATCAATTTAGTCCATTTTTCTCAAAACATCAAATTCACAAAATCAACCCATACTCATGCTTAGCCGAATGTTCCTACATCTCATACAAGCCTATATTTTCCATCAAATTTGCAATTTAGTCCCTCAAATTGCTATTTTCTCAATTTAGCCCTATTTAGCTAAATTCACCAAAAATTCAAGAACAAAACATGTTCACCTAGCTCAAATCTTACATTTAACACCATAAATCAACACAAAGCTCAACATATCATCAATGGAATATCTCACAAACATTATCAATACACAAAATTAATACATAGGTTTTGTAGCTCTCAAAGCAACGATTGCAAAAACGTAAAATTATCAATGATGACTAAAAGCGACCTTGAATTTGGCTTGTAAGTAGCCAGAATATGCTGAGCTTCAAAGCTTCTTTTTCTTTGTGTTTTTGGTCAAAAGAAGAAATAAAAGATGAAAACTCATCTTTTGTTTCATTAACCTAATGTTAATAATTCAATTACCAAAATAGCCTTCATTCATATAATTAAAACAATTATACAATATGGGCATTTAAGACTTTTATCCATCCACTATCTATAATTGGTATAACAACAACATAAGGCATTCACCTTAACAAAGCCACAACACATTGATACTTTAACAAATAGCAAGCAACATTCACATTTAATGCAATTCAATCCTTTTGTCAAATTAAACACATGAGGCGGACGAATTAACATCTGAAACTTTGCACATGCTTAAATTACATATCATCAGCCTGAGAAAATAATATTAAAAAATTATAGAGACTTAGATTTGTGGTCCCTAAACCCTTTATTTACGACTAGGGTATAAATAGAATTTATTCTGATTCTCCCCCTTAAGGATTTTCACAAACTCGGTGTGTAATCCCCATAAAACATATACACAGATCATATCACAAAAGCAGACATAAATTCAAAGTTGAGTGCAGGCCCATTACATATATGATGTGGACCTTAGCCCACTCGGATATAGAATCGAGATATGTTCTAGGGCCTTAGCCCATTGGACATAATATGCGAATCGGGCGAGAATAGCGAGTCCTACCTACTAGCCTCTACACACCAACTCTGTCCAACCCACACACCATTTGGGATAAAATCAACCCACCCATCCCTACACACCATCTTTGTATCAAATCGGCACATAATGAAATTGCGGTGAGTTGGCGGATACGGGAGCAGAGCCTTTCAAATACTTCCTCTAGTAAATATCAACCCACCCAGATGCAATGCAACATACATAAAATGTCATGCTATTATACAAATCTGGTTCATACACTCGGATGCGGAATTCATACTTAGTATAGAAATTAAAGCGTCAAGTCATAGTATTAGGGGTCTAGGTAAAGCTGCGACCTACAATAAGTCCGCGATCGACTAGAGGCGACCAGTGCAGCCGTACATAACTTTTTAGAAAAGTGGGCTCTGCGCCTATGTGCACACTGCTCGTGTGAGCCGCGCTGGCGTCGTGTGGCCTACGGCCCAAATTGCCTTGGCCATGTGGATTACGGCACGGCCTAGAATCTTGCGCACCGTGTGGTTCACTGTAATGGGCCCCTGCGTCAGTGTGGCGATATAGCCCAATTGGTGAGCAGGTGTGTGCGCGCTGACCTTGCCCCGCCATCACCGCGGGCCCGTGTCACTCGTTACGACACGGCTCGTCGATCCACCACAGTCATGTGGTGGTGATAATCTTGCACATGGCCTACCACGTTTGGGAGACCACACGCGCGGGTGTGGCGTCGACAATGAGGTTTTGACTTTCGCGAAACTTCATTTTTGAGTTTTGGTTGCACATCTGCAGTTTGATTTCGATCGTAAAGCTCCCCTAAGCCTTGAGGAACCTAAAAATCAACCAATGAAACACTCATTTAACCACTTGTTTCGTCATTCAATCAAAAGTCTATCGTCGGTACTCTAACGAGCCACTACAAGTTAACAATCGAAATCACAACTCTTAATTCTCTGTATGTATACCGATCAATTATTTCCTTTCACCTAATCGAGAAAACCACAACAAACCCCTCATGGACACCTAATCCAAAGAAAAAGATTAAGCGGATAAGGACTTACCAGTATGACACACCGTTGAACAAGGAGAAAACAAATCAAACAAGCGATGAAGAAGCGGAAAACAAAGAATTTTTTTGAGAGAATAGGAAACAACTTTGTCAAAAAGAAAAGTGGAAATTTTGGGAAAGTAGGGTGATAGCCATAAATTCAAAGGAAATCTGCTAATCCCCTAATCTCTCCTTTTACTTCTCTCCACTACTTAGATTTTGAAACCAACTCAAACTCTTCGTCACCAAATCGAATAAAAAAAAATCTCCTTTGCCTATGCAGGGATTCAAACACAAGACCTCCACCATAATAACACACCACTTAACCACCAGACCAACAGGCCCATTCTGTTAAATACTTACACACTTTTACTTATAAGCCTACAACCAGAGTTTGGGCTTTACTCATAAAAATACCAAAATTTTCCCAAGTTAAGGCTTGAACTTGGGACCTCCCACACACACCCAGAACAGTTAACCACTCAAGCAGACAGATATTTATGTCTCAAAATTACAAAAGCCAAAATAAGAAAATCGGGGCGTTACAGTGTAGAACCCTTATTCTTAATGAGCTTCTTTTATGGCGAACTCAGTATAGAATGGCATAGCATATTTACTGGATTCTTTTAAAATCAAAATCGGTAAGAGTAGAATGTGTTATCAGTGAAAACAAAGTAAGAACCAAGTGAGTTTAAAGAACAAATCTAAGTAAATACTATGTTTGATAATTCAAAGTAGGATATATATACTTGTAAATAGTAAGAGAAATAGGGGTTGAAGAATGATCGGTATGAAAGTAACTCAAAGCGTCGATTTACGAAGAGTATAGGTAAAGGAACCATCATCATGATAAGTTATAAAGGAAGTCGATGGGATGAAGTCATTGATGGAACTATGATAAGGATACGAGCCATGTTATAGGGGAGAAAGGAATGATCATGTTCATAAATGGTGCAATCCTCATAATAATAGATAGATGATGTTTAAAGAAGATAAGTTGGTGGTGATGGACTATCTACTGTTTATAGAATACAACGACTAAGGTATAAATGATTATTTCTCACTAAGTTCTTATGAACTTACATGGTTATTTCCTACCTTTCGAGAATGAATGTGAGACATGCTTTGAATGAATGAGGGCCGACCACTACGCCAAAGGAGTGTGTATCGATTTATTATGTATATAGTGCGAGTTGGGCGGTGTATTCAAAGTTTGAGCTAGTGCGTATAAATTCACACCTCGATAATATCTATGATAGATTAGGATTTCAAGCTAGACACTTTTGTAATTTAATTACCATGCGTTGTAACAACCCAATTTAGGGCCTAGTCGAAATAGTGGTTGCGAGACCACAAATTCAAAGTAGAAATATATGTTTTATGGTTTTTATGAGGTCTATGACATGTTTTCATGGTTGTGTGAAAATTTCATGAAGAAATTTTATGATTTAGTGATCAATTTATCTTTTAGGACTAAAAATTGCAAAAAATTGAAAAATATGATATTCCAGAAGTTTTAAGTATGAGATAGCATTAGAAAATTTATTAGAGGTCTTTATTTAGTAAATAGACCATTATATCTCATGATGGATAAAAATGGACATGGAAGGGAAAAATCTCAAGGAAGGGCATTAATGGCATTTTAGTCATTTGATAAATAAAAAAGATTAAAAGGAAAATGAAAGCCAAAATTATGCTCATCTTCTACCTCTGTTGAAAATTAGAAGAGAAGCCATGGCTAGAGGTTTGGCCAAGCTTTCCAAGCTCCATAATCAAAGCGAGGTTTGGACCAAAAAGCGGGGAAAATGAGTAATTGTGTTTAGGTCCCTTTTTGCCATTTTGGTATCGAGAGGTAAGTTCGTGTGTAAACAATACAACCTTATTTTATGTATTTAATATTTCGATATTACTTGAATTGTATATTATCTCTATGAAATTGATTAATGATGATTTTGTGAAATGTCGAGGAATGAAAATCCCCGATTGAACCTTAGGAATGGATAGAATACAAATGTCATGACACTAAGATTACTAAGGTTAAAGTATAAGACCATATGCGGGATATGGCCTCGATATGTGATTTCGTATAAGACCATGTTAGGGACATGGCGTCGATATGATATTTCATGTAAGACCATATCGGGGATATGGCATTGATCTGGTACTATATGTATGAGATTTCAGGTATCTTTTAGCATTCGAGTGGTTCAGCGGGTATGTTAAAAGCGAGAAAGTATGTGACTATGTTCACGAGTGAGTACGGTATGTACATAGAACTCATGTGAAGTGAATTTGGTATATGATGAATTCTTGGGAAAAATGTACACGAATAAGTTATACTTGTGAAGTATTGATAACCATGTGATTAGTGATCTACATTCATGATAAATGGATGCATGATAAGATTGGATAATGATCATGTGATAGGTTTATGAACCAAATTGAATTGTGATATAGTCACGGTTTATTTATTTAAATTTGTGTTTCATTGGATATGAGAGAAAGGAAAGACATGCATAATTGCTTTGAATAAAGTCACTATGAGAATATAGTATGATACGAGATTTGACAAATGAAGGTGGTTAAACCATATGTTGAAATTATGATTACTCATAAATGATGCACATGTGATTAAGAGGATGGAAATAACTTGTTAAATAATGTGATAAGTTATAATGGAGAGACTATGGTGGTTAGGCTAATGCCAAGGCAAGTAAATGATATTTATAAGATAAAAGAGAAAGCATTATGAATGATTAAGTGGGAATCATGAGATTAAATGCAAATTGTATTATAATATCTTTATGGTTGGGTAAAATAAATGAATGTCAATAGTTGATTATTATTTGCATATGAACTTACTAAGCTTTATTGCTTACTCCCCTCCCTTTCTTATCTCTTATAGGTTAATTTAGCTAGCTCAGGTTGGAGATCGCTGGAGATGCTATCACATTATCAAGCTGTCACTTTGGGTATAAGTATTCAAGCTTTCTTGAGATATGGCATGTATAGGGACTTTGTCTTTTGATTAATTAAGTCATTGTTAATGTAGCCAAATGTGTTAACCTAAAATGGTTTATAGTTCAATTTGAATATAGCCATGAATGATGGCTTATGTTGATTATATGTTTATGCATGTGTTAATGCCCTCTTGTGAATGTGAAGCTAGTATGGTTATCATGAGCTAAATGTGATGATTAAGTATGACAAATGATGATATGAGAATGATATGTGATGTTGTGTGAATGTGTGCAAGTGAGGTGGCAAAATGGCTTGGAAAATAGCCTTGTATTTGTCCTGCGGGTAGAACACTGATCGACCCAATGGGCGTATGATCGGCCACTGTGTCCCTTGCACACCTTAATATAGCAAAAGCGAGAATGTCGGGAATTGGCCACGAGAGGTGAGAACGGCCGTGTGTGGTGACTCTGACCTTAGGACATGGGCGTGTGCCACTGGCGTGTGAAGTTTGCACACGAATTATGAAAAATCATGAAAATAAAATCAACCACCGCGGCCTAGTACGGTATGTGACTTGGCGCGTGTGGCTTCATTATTCTTGGCGTCATAAGCGAATGCACCTAAAATCGACACGGCCTAAGTCCATAGGCGTGTGACACGCCACTCGGGCATGTCCATTGACCACTGGCGTGTGCCCGCAAAACCTCAAAATTTTCTGAGTTTCATAAAATCTTCCTAAGGTCTCGGTTTAGTCCCAAACCACCCTCAATGTATGTTTAGGACCTCGTGGGCCATATAAGGGACAATGTGCACATGAATGAAAAGTTTTAATTTGGATGAAAATTTAAGTCTCGGTTTTGTATGAGTGCTTGAGTTTATATGCAGTAGCATATAAGTACCCACATTAGATTGTCGAATACGGGTGAGAGTGCTACATCGTTGTACTTGTATTCACTCGATCATATATTCTTACGTATTTTAGTTCAAATTTTTTCAATTAAGTGAGTTGTAGTCTATTGTAATTTGTATAAGTAGGGTAAGTTTACATACTGTATTGATGTGGTAATACCCAAGATGCGGATCGAGTTCATCGAATGGGTTTAGGTGTTTTAGGTCGGGTTAAGCCAAACGATTGTGTGACATTTAAAATATTAAATGTTAAAAATATTTACTTTCAATGAAATGAAATTTTTAACAATATATTAAATAGATCCTAAATATTAATCAATTTTCAAATGCTAATTAAAGATATTTTTGAATACTTTTTCTCTTAAAATTATAAATGAAATACTTTCCACCTTTATTTAAATGCTAAAAATTTTGTATAATGATTGTTTCTATTTGAACGTAAATCAAATGTTATCTTCAGAAACAAATATCTATTCTACCACAATATTATATTTATAGGAAACATTTCAGAAAGAAAATTACGATATTGAGTTTGTGAAATTTTATGTAGAAGCTTTTGATTGTCACTTGATATTATACTTTTGTGTCTTAATAATTTTTAATTGTCATAAATTGTGTTTTTAATTTAGAGACTAGACTTATCGTCTATACAAAAACTATTTTTGAATTGTTCCATTAATGATAACTTCTTTTCAAGTGTTTTTTTTCTTATTAGTTCATTTTATTCTAAACAATTTTATTTCTTTTATGTTTATTTTTATTTTTGAATTTTTATTGGAATGATAAATTTTTCAATGATATGTATTAAAATTTAATTATATTGAATTAAATCATTTTTGGTACAATGATAATTCAAATTTAAGTTATTCTTAGAGGATGTGAACACCCAATCAATAAGTCACAATTTGAGATTACGAATTAAATCCTTTGTGAAGTTAAAGTTTTTTTATTTTAAATTATTTTAGAAGTTATATAATGTTATAATTATGTGTCTTAAATAATTTTTAAAGGTTATAAATTTTTAGGTGAATTACAAGAGGAGGGCAATACCACACTAACAACAACGTGGTTAAGCGTAACTTGAATCTAGACTACTACGTGGGGCGATGAATACCTAATTATCGAGTCAACACATAAAGTTCTATAGGTTCACGAATTTTAAGTGTTAAATTTCACTATAAGCGAAGCAGACTTTTAGCGGCGTTTTTAGTGGCGTTTAATAGAAAAACACACATAAAAATTATACATTAGCGGCGTTTTAAGAAGCCGTAGCTAAAAAATGAAAATAGCGGCGTTTATCTAAAAAGCGCGCTAAAAAATGATATATAGTGGCGTTTATTACAAAAGCGCCGTTAAAAATCAGAACCTTTAAGCGGCGCTTGGTTAGCGCGCTAAAAGTCGAACCTTTAAGCGGCGCTTGCTTAAAAGCGCCGCTAAAAGTCGAACCTTTAAGCGGTTGCTTAAAAGCGCGCTAAAAAAGTGGATCTTTAATGGTAACGCTGAAAGCGCGCTAAGTAAAGTCAAACAAGCGCCGCTTGCGAGCTTGCGGCGTAAAAGTACGATCTTTAGCGGCGCTTTCGAGAAAAATGCGCTAAAAGTCCGACCTTACTATGGTAGCTTGCTTAAAAATGCGCTAAAAGTCGGACCTTTTAGCGGCGCTTGGCAAAAAGCGCGCTAAATGTCCGACCTTTAATGGCGCTTTTGGAAGCAGCATATAAATAATTTTAAAGTTTTTGGCTATATATATACGATTGTTTTTAAATATATATATTAAATAATTTTTATATAATTGTAAAAGAGATAACATTAATTTTAATACATTAAAATTATGATTCTAGTTTAAATTATTTAAGAGAAAAAATTTGTTAAAAATGAAAAAATTATTAAATAATTTCTTATATAATCGTAAAAAGAGATAGTATTAATTTTAAAATATTGAATATTAATTCTCATGATTGTTTTTAACATATATAGTTTAGGGTGTAAAGATTAGGATTTCTTTGTTTTAATGTTTAGGGATTATAGTCCTAGGGTTTTATGGGTTAAAAGTTAGGGTTAATGGGTTTAAGGTAAATGATTAAGGGTTTGGGGTAAATATTTTAAGGGTTAGGGGTTTGAGGTTTAGAGGAAATTAATGGCTAATAGAGTTTACGGTTTTAATTAGGTTTATAGTTTATGGGTTTAGGGTTAGGGTTTTAGGAAATGATTAATGTGTCGGAGTTTTTGAGTTTAGGGTTTATGATATAAGTGTAGAATTTTAAGGTCTAGGGTTTTAGGTTTAGGGGTTTAATTTAGTTCTGTGTTTAATTTTTGCCTTAGTGTTAAAGGTTTAGCATTTAGTGTGTAAGGTGTGGGTCGTAAGGTTTAGGGGTTAATGTTTATAGTTTAGGGTTTTAGTTGTTTAGAGTTTTTGATTTAAGGTTTAGTATTTATGCTTTTAGGGTTTATATGTGTATAAAGGGTTTTATGATTTAAGACTTTTTGTGGTTTATGGTATTTTAGGGTTTAAAGTTTATAAAGGTTTATAGTTTAGGGTTTAGATTTTGGGGTTACGTGTTTAAGGTTTTATAGGTTTTAGGGGTTTAGGGTTTGGGGTTAGGATCTGGATTTATATTTTGGGTTTGATTATTCTTAACAAAATCAACTCAAATAACTTCGCATTTAATAATTGTCTATAAACTTAAATTTCTTTTGATTATATAATCTCGAATCTTTCATGTTAAGCTAAAGAAAAAGAAAAATCCTTACAATTAATTAAATTAATTGCTTGTTCTTAGTTTGAGTAAAAAAAAGTAATGCAAATAATTTTAAGTTTTGTTTGGCATCGAAAATAAAATTATGGAAAACTCTAAGTTGATAGTTTGTAAACTTACAAATTTGTCTTCAACAGATTGATTTTTATTTTTATAATTAAGTTTAGAAAATTATATGTAAGAGTTAAAAATTAAAAATATATTTAGAAATTAATTAAATTAGGTTTAACGACTAAGTTTCTAGTAGAATCTATTTTTTATGTGTTATTTTAAATATTACTTAAACTTTAAAATAAATAAAAATTTGATTAAATCTTTAACAATATATTAGTATCAAGAATATTAGTGGCGTTTTTATTAAAAGCATAAAAAATGAAAATAGCGGCGCTTTTCAAAAATACATAAATAATCATTTATTTTACCTAAAAGCAGTAGCGTATTGTTAGCGTGAAGCAAAAATTATAGCGCTTTACATTCCCCATTTGATTTCCCGAAATCCCTAACTCCATCTCTTTGCTCCTATTCTCATCTCTGTTCCCAGAAATGAGAAATCCCCTAGCACGCTTCTGCGCCTTCTCTTCCTTTTCTTTTGCTTTGAGTTCCAATCTCTTCCTTTTTCACATCTCTTTGATTGACTGCAAACACATTTATTTAATCTATTTGAGGTAAGTTGTGAGAAAAAACTCAATTGAAATTTTTTTATTTTCATTTGATTGCCATATTTCTGTTTCAATTTCATTTACAAATTTTCACTTTTATTTACAAGTTTCATAGTTTTTTGGTTCTGTTTGAGGGCTTCCTTTTTCACGTTGTGAAAGCGGCTTCTACATTTCACGTCGTTATTATTATTTTGGGTTCATAGTTTCTCCTTGCGTCTGCATGCTGGATATTCGAATTCGTGGAGGTATTTCCTTAGTTCTTCTTTGTTAAGTTTTGCTCTTGTTATGACACTTGAGTGATTATTTGCTATTTCCTTGGTTACCCTATGTGTTTTAGTGTTTTTTTCATGGTTCTTCTTCTTGATTTCTTATGATTAATTGCAGCACTTAAGGGATGAACTTTCTAGAATAGATGAGAGTTGGGCAAGTGCGTTTTTGATTCACTACCTCATGTTGTCAGTATCTGACATGTTTTCACGGAGAATAGGAGGTTTAACATTCGACCTTTGGTGCGATTTTTACCTAGATTGATAAGTATAAGTAGTTATGATGTTAACATAATAGTGGGTTCAAAGGTGTTACTCTACAAGCGGATGTCTCATTGTGTCATAGTTTATGCTTCAAGAGGATTCTTGCTTTGAGTTAGAAATGGGTAGGGTCAAACATATGTTTGAGGAGAATTTTGTTTTAATTTTTCTTGTCTTGTTTTTGAAGTTTTGATGGAATTTTTTCTTTTATTGATATTAGCATTTTGCTCATTGCAAGTGAACCATATTCTTTTATGTTAATTCTTTTAAGGAAAACAATGCTATTTACTAGTTATTTTAGTGCTAAAAAATTCTATATTAACTATTGACTCTAGCAATCACTATCTAGATTCTGCACTTCTTTTATTGCTGTTTTATGGTCTAACGAACTCTATTGATTTATAAAACCATTTTAAATAGTACTAACAAAATAGCATTAATTAAAATTCAATTGAAAGTAAAGGGTAATAAAGTTTAACACTCCCTCAAACCATAGATATTTTTCCAAATGCTACTAAACTAAGAGAACTATTTTTACGTAGTGTGATGTCTAAAATTTTAAGTTTTCAAATATTTCTTCTTTAGTTTTTAGTTTTCAAATAATTTTTAGTTTTGATTCAATATTCACATTACTTATTTTAGTAAAAAATTCAAATATTTGAATTAGTTTATTCCTTTTACTTTAGAAAAAAATCTATTTTAAATAAATAAAGAATTTTTTTATATGAAATATTTGAAAAGTAAAAGAATTTTTAGGCATTGAAGTATATTTCTTCTTCTACATTATAGTTTGTTTACACACTTAGTTTGATATTTTGTTAATTACTTTTGCTTTGTTTGATATTGTGTTTGATATTGAAGTATATTTTGTTTGATATTTCTTCTTCTAAGTATATTTTGTTTAATATATGAGAAGTTTTGTATCTTCTTGGTATATGGCCATGTGGTGAAAATTCTTGAATTTTGATTGCGATTAGAACTATATTCATCTCTGGTTACATGAATTTTGATTATGAGTTAGAATTATATTCATCTACAAGTTAATTTCAATATGTGACTTTAAAAGTTAAATTAAAAAATTTAATGATGTAAATAAGTGAAATTAATTTTTAGATTACTGTATATATTTCTTTGATCCGAAAGCTCTAAATTTGGCTTCACGAGTAATTTTGAAAGTGAGTTGAATTGAAGAGGACTTAGAGCCGAGGGCCTGCTTTGCATTCACAGTCTCTCTGTTTAAATCACTTTATCCTTTATCGCTCTCCACATACAGACAATCGGTAAATTTGAGTACTTGTATTTGGAGTTGATTTTGAACTTGAAATTAAGCTTGTTGATGCTTGTGTTAAAGAAATGTCCTCACGATTATTTGTTGTTTTAATTTCTAATCACTGAATACTTTGTTTATTGATTATATATATGTTTACATGTAAGTTACTTAAATGTGAAAAAGTATAGAGTTTAAGAACGACCAAAATCAAGAACTAAAATTGATCTAATTGATTTAATTGCTACCAATTGGATTAGAGCTGAAAAAGTAGAAGAACTAAAATTGATTAAATTAAAATATATAAGTATTAAATTTAGAATTTAAAATTAATATAGGGAGTAATAGCAAATTTTAACTTTGTTGTCAATATAAAGCAAATTCTCATTGTTTATGATATAGTTTTTGAGGATACACTACTTTGGGAGTTTGGACAATAATGAACACTCGAATGCATGCCCCATGCATTAACCTTATTAACCATATTGATCAATTTAAATCTTTGAAGTTATCAATTTAAAATGCTTAAGTTACTTAAATTGATCCTTTTTCTATGTATATATTATGATATATATGTTTACATATCGATTATTGTTTGTAATTGTTTATGCTTAAGTTATTCTTTTAATATCGTCTTTAATATATATTTGTATGAAGTAAATTGATCTTATGTTGTTTGCATCTCGATTCTTTGCTTCTCTCTGCTCCTGCAATTGTTGGATTGGATTTGGTGGTAATAACTTAATGGTATGTAAATCATTATTATTCTTATTTGTATGTTGTTTGTTCTTTGGAGGTTGTCTTTGCAAATTGATCAATTTAAATCTTTGTAAAATGAACTTTTAAACTATAGTATACTGCTTTGTTTGATTTCTTTTCATTTTGCTAAGAATGTCTTTGCAATTTGATCAATTTAAATCTTTGTAAAATGAAGTTTTAAACTATGGTATTCTGCTTTGTTTGATTTCTTTTCATTTTGCTAAGAATGTTGCGATTTGCTAAGAATGTTGCGATTTGCTAAGAATGTTGCGATTTGAAACCTAAACATCTACCTACTACGACTACTTACATTGAAACTAAACTAAACTTGCACACTTGGTAAAGTTGATTTATCAGCTCAAACGTCAACAAAAAATACATCAAGTACATTAACAACTTGGTTCTAATTTAACTAAGTTAAAGGTATGTAATGATATAAAGATTAACATAAACACAAAATAAAATTTAATTGTTAAAAAATGTTTTAAATTTGTTATATATTAAATTTAATTATTGTCATTTTTGGTTGTTGTTAAATTTAAAAATGTAAAAATTAATTTTCTGATTAACTTTAATTTAACAAATAATAATAATAATAATAATAATAATAATAATAATAATAATAATAATAATAATAATAATAAAGACCTAAATTTTAAAAATTGTAAAATAAAATGGCTAAAATCTTGCATATAAGATGATATAAAATGATATAAAATGGTAGTAAAATTTTGTTATCAGTATAATATTAATAAAACTCATTTTTTTTCTTACTGAAAACATATTTTATTTCTTATTGAAAACAAAACTAATTTTAATTATATTATTTAACAAATTAAATATGATTTTTATCATATTATAAAATATTATAATTAGTTTAAAAAAAGTCAAACAATATTTACAAATTATATTAAATATGATATTTTTATCATTTAAAATTAACATTTTAAAAACTTGTATTGTAATTCTAATGTTAAGCGAATTTGTAAATAAATTTATATTTTAATCTGTTTTTAATTTTAATCTTAACTGTTATAAAATTTTAAATTATCTTGAATAAATTATTTATTCCTAATTTAAAAGAGTTGTAATGTTTAAACTATATTTTAATTTTAACTTTTAATGTATTAAATTATTATTGAACTTATGATTTTTAATTTAAACTCTAATGTGTAAAAGAGTTATAATTGTATTAAAGTTTGTGTTATTTTTCTTCTATGTAAATATTACACATTCATATAATCTATGTTATCTAAATTCATAGAATAATGTTTGATTTCAAAATGTAATATTTTCAATGTTTTTAAAACTTATAATTTTTATTTAAATAAACAAATATTATTTAAAATTTACATAAGTAATTTAAAACATACATAACTTAAATAACTTACATAATACATGTAGTTTAATGTAATAATTAAAATATAAGCATTTAGTTTAAAGATCAAATTTCATAACTTCAGTTATACATAACTTACATAATTTTAAGATCAAATTTCATAACTTACATAATTTTAAGATCATATTTCATAACTTACATAATACATAACTTACAATGCCATGTATGATGAACCTTAAAAGAAAATTCATTTCAAATTCAAATTCTTTTAAAAAAGATTCAAAGTATATAGAATTTTGAAAACTTTGGCAGGTTGCCTTATATCTCATCGTAAGATATAACGGATCCTCCCGGGTGTAACAAAGCCACGTATGATGAATCTTAAAGAATACATAACTTACATAATTTTAAGATCAAACTTCATAACTTAGATAATTTACATAATTTACATTGCATTTAATTATATATATGATCATATCATTACTTACATAAATTATAAATTAACACTTTAGCCATGTAATTTATTGCCAAGTTTAGACTTCAACAACTACGAAATGGATAGGAGTTGGATGAAATTGTCAAGGGTAAGCAATAGGTATCGAAATGGAGTAGAAACTTTTACGAGATTTACGCATTTCAAAATGCAAGCCAAGAGAATATGATTCTTTGCCATGTAAGAAGTGTTGCAATATCAATTGGTATTGTCGTGAAGTTGTCTCTGAACATCTAGTTGTTGATGGTTTTGTCAGGGGTATAAAAATGGATTTTCCATGGGAGTGTACATCTAGTGGAGCATCTTCATCGATGAATATGGGTTATCCTCATCATCGCTTACAATCGAATCGAGAATGTTAGAGATGATAATGTGGAAGGCATGTTTGCGGATGCTTTTAATATCTTGTGATGATGGTTTGCAGAGTCGTTTCCACGGACAGGTGCAGCGATGCTTATAATTTTGGTGGAAATACTTTCACCGAAGGAGGAAGAAGTGTATACGATGAGCACCAAATGAAGAAGCGGCGAGGTTCTACACATTACTTAGTGAAATGAATGAAAAGAAGCGTATGAGGGTCAAAATTTTCCAAACTATCTTTACGTATTCGTCTTTTTCACTTGAAATGTTTGGGAGGATGGGTGGAAACTCGTTGACAATGTTTGTTAGAGTTTTTGCAAGAAATGTTTCCGTTCACGAAAATCCTTCAATCTTGAAAGACATGAAAAAGCGATAAAGGATTTGGGCCTTAAGCTACAACAAAATCCATAGTTGCCCAAATAGATCGCATGTTATCTTGGAGCGGCCAGGATAAACCAACGATCTTTTGTCATGTATCGCGGTCAATCCCGTTGGATTAATAGAAATCGAGAGGATGTGCGAGGATGGACACGATACACGATCAAGGAAAGCGACCAGTTAAGGTTTCTTTGTATTTTAAGCTAATACCAAGGCTTCAACGGCTTTTCATGTGCGTCGAAGACAGCCAGAATCAATGACGTGGCAACCGTGATGGGCGAAAGCAGATGATGGGTTGTTAAGACATCCTGCCGAGATTCTTTAGCTTGGAAATCATTTGACTCAAATTTCCAAGCTTTGCAAGCGATCCTCGGAGTGTGAGGCTTGGGCTAGCATCAGATGGATTTAACCCTTACAAACTCATGAGCACTGCGTCTGATTACTTGGCTTTGTGGTACTTGTTCCCTACAATTTGCCTCCATGGGTTTGCATGAAACAATCTTCTTTTATCTTGTCTATGATTATACACGGAGAGAAAGAGTGGGGAATGATATTGACATCTATTTGCGACCACTTGTTGTGAGTTAAAACAACATAGGTGGTGTTCGGTTATCTGATGCAATGAGAAAGAGAACTTTAATTTACGTGCGGCTTTAATGTGGACTATTAACGACTTCCGAAACTTATGCTAATTTATCCGGTTGGAGTACCGGGGGCGTTATGCTTGTCCGTGTTGTGCTTCTTGCATGAATATATTCATAATGGTTATATAATGGGAAAAAGTTCTCTTACATAGGGCATCGCGTCGGTGGTTCTGGGATAATTATACATTTAGATTTCAGAGTGCTCGGTTTGATGAGTGCTGAAGAGTTGAGACCAGCTCATCCCTTGCGGTGGTGGATCCGAAAATATTCTTAATGTTGAAAGATATGAATTTCATTTATGGCAAGATGAATCAACGGCAAACCCGCATAGAAATAGAAGATCTAGGGATGAATCGATGATGAATCCGATGAAGAGGATGATCCTAATGAAGCGGACTTTGTGGAAAAAGAAGTATTTTTTTGAGAGTTGCCTTATTGGGAGCATCGAATTTACGCCATAATCTTGATGTCATGCACAGAAAAATATGTCTGCGAGAACATCATTGGACTATTTTGAATGTTGATGGAAAATCAAAAGATAATCTTGAGTCGACTTGATTTAGTCCACATGGGAATTAGCGTGAGCTTCATCCCCGAAACACTCCAGAATATGAAATATCGATTGTCACCTGCAATTTTTCAATGTCGAAGACGGAGAAAGAAGTGTTTTGTGCGGTGTTGAAGGATATAAAAGTCCCGGATGCATTATGCATCAAATATATCGCGATGTGTGAGTCTTAAGGATCGAAGATTATATGGCTTAAAATCGCATGACTATCAAGCATATTGATGCAAGACTTACTGCCGATTGCTATGCGGTGTTGTATGTCGAAAAGGTGGCTGGCTCCTGTAATTGGGCTATCAAATATAATGAAAGGTATTTGTGGTAAAGTTTTGAATGTTCAAGAACTTGAGAGACTACAAGATCGAACGCATTGACTTTATGCAATCAACCGGAGAAGATATTCCCGCCTTCCTTCTTCACTTATTATGGTGCACTTGTTAATTCATCTTAGCGCGTGAAGCACTTCTTGGTGGACCCGTTTTTCTGCTCGATGGATGTATCCCATTGAAAGGTCTTACTTTATTTGTAAAATATTCCTTCATTCAGCTCTTTCATGCCTTTAAGTTGCAACTTTTGATAATGTTGTATATCGTGTTTAGTTCCTTTCCAAATTGAAGTCATACTGCTAGTAATAAGCGTTATCGGAAGGATCAATAGCCGAGGAGCTACTTGGCGAAGGAATGTATGACTTTCTGTCGAGGTATTTGGAAGATGTTGAAACTAGAATGAAGCAGACCAAGTAGAAATCTTTGGGCTCACTTGGATCATAATTTGGCTGAAACTTATTTATTTCAAAGTTTCGGAGAACCGATCGGCAAAGTCGAAATTACGAATTAGACGATAGATCGTGGGTCCAAAGCGCATCGACACGTTCTTTTCATCACGATTCAATGGAACCATTTGAAGTAAGTTCTACAATTTGATAAATACTCATCAATTATGATTTGTTTGTCTTCTAACAAAGTGAAACCTTTTTACCGTAGTGAGTACAAACAAATATTGAGAGCTCGTGCCACGATCTCGAAGATTAAATCGACGAAATTAATAAGTTGTTCGCAGAATCATTCCATGAATGGTTAAGTCAAATGGTATGCAATTTAAGTTTTCATTAACAAGTAATAAGGTTTTCTCATAATAATTACTCGATTTACTTTGACTCGATAGGTTTGGAGTCGAAATGAAGTAAATGACGACGTTAAATGGCTTTCACAAGGCCCAAACAGATTAGTTAAAAGATATGGTGGCTTCTTATCAAGCGGATCTGATTTCATACAAAGTATCGCGAGAGATTGAGGAGAACCCAAAATTGCGAATTGTTGTTAATTCTTGATTACAAGTTATGCTAGTGCTGTGGGACGATGATCCGGTCGAGGAATCTGAGTACTACGGACTTATTCGAGCGACATCATTGAGTTGGATTACTACGGCAAATGCAAAGTTGTCTTATTTCGAGGTGATTGGGTGATGTGAATACGGCCGTGGAATTAAAGTCGATCAATATGGCTTTACAATGGTGAATTTCTCTCGATTGATTCACATCGGAGAACAACTAATGGATTGCGAAATGTATGTGTTTTTTCTTTCTCAAGTTAAACAAGTTTTTACTCGGAAGATCCAATTGATGAGGGTTGGTACGTTGTACTTGAAACACCCCTAGAGACTTTTCGACATTGGCGGTGGAAGTAGAGATGATATAGTCGAAAGATCGAAACATTGCCTTTTCGAGAACAAAACTTAAAGCGAAAATATCCCTAGTACTAGTCAACAATTTCAATGGGTTCAGTCAAGATGTGGACGAAGATATTTACAGAAATATGATTTAGTAAGATTTTACGATTTATTATTTATATGTAATATTATAATTTTAATGTTGGGCATGTTATATAAGTTAACTATTTTAAATGTCCTATTATTGTTGTTATTTGTTACTAAAATTTTGAACTATTTTACGTGTATTGAAGGAAAAAATGCCTGAAGAGCGATTATTACGAGATTTCAATATTGTTCGCGATACTCCAAATTTAGAAGAAAGAAATAGTGAAGAGCAAACAAGCGATTTGTTGTTGGATCTTCTACTCTGCTTAGGACATAGATGATGAGCTTTTGGAGAATTTGAAAGTAATGTTAAGTTTATTTTACATGTATGTTGAATTTTATTATTGATTCATTTTTCAATTTTAATATAATAATATATTATTTTTCAATCAAGGTGGTGGGGCGCTATTGTGAGCTCGGGACGTACACTACTTAAAGATTTATCGACCTAGAGCCCGCCAATCGTGTTAAAGTAAGGAGAAACAATTATGGCGCGCATTGATCTGGATCGATCGTTAGGAAGCTATTTGGGCATTATTTCACGAAATGCCAATATGTTGCCCATTAACTACGAATCATGGCATCACATGCCTCGATGCCAACAAAAATCGAGCTCTCAAAATATTAAGGTACCAAAACGTGAATGTAATTTATAATACTTTAATTTAATTTTCATTTATATTAACTTTTATACTTTTTTCTTCAAAGCTAGATTTAATTTAGATGTCTCATGACTATGTTAAGAAGACCTTGGGCAAAAAAATGGAGAGACAATAAAAGCACGCTCAAAAACAATATTTTAAGAAAGACATAAGCCTCGAACGAAAAATTAAGAAATGTTCCACCAGGAATGTTGAGAGTACCAATGGGAAGATGCGATTAGATTTTGGAATTCAAAAAGGAGAGGTATTACATTGATTTCTAAAATCTTAGAAATTATTTGGTTTATAGTATTTACTATATATATATAATTCAAATTGCATTATGTAGGACCGTGAGCGAGTTGGAATAAGCGAAACAGATAAAGAATAGAAATTCATTTATTTGCAAGCTGAGTTCTAGAAGTTTTGCTTGTGTAAAGCTGAGGTGAGGTATTATTATTTATTAGTGCATCAAATATTAATTACTTTATACTATTAAATTATATTTTTCTCGCTAAAATGCAGAAACTTCGATCAAGTCAAAAAAGTTGATGTTGTCTTTTTGACATTACTATAGAAAGAAGGATGGATCTCCGATGACATCCGGTTTGCAGAAAATTTTGGTATATTTACTTAATAAAATTTTATATTTTATAAATATTTATAATGTTTAATTATAATAGTTTAATTCATCGTTTATAGTTTTAAATTTATAATGTTAAATTATTTTGCATTCTTTCTTATTTATATATTTACGTTTCTAACTCTTTAATTGATTTATTAGGATAAACTAAAGGAGAAAAGTGGAGTATGAAGCGGTTGTTTGATTGAAGTTCTGTTAATCTTGACAGATAGATTGATAATGAGAATTATCTGTATGTTTTAGGTCCTAAAAGGTACGTATCGCTTTCTGATGATAGTTATGTTAATCTTTAGTATATTTTTAATAGAATTATCACCGATATTTTTGGACTTGAAAGGCATGGTTTGTTCGATCTAAAGGATCCTGGTGGCAGTTACTCTCGACCCAATATTTTGGATCCTGGCCCAAAGAAGACATGCCTTCCAGAGTCAATCTGCACAAGTTCGCAGGCTACAAGACCAAATAGCTCAGATGCAAGAGAGCACGGTTGAGCAGTGCGAGGCAACAAATTAGTCGATGTTCAAAGAAAATATGAAGAACTCCAAAGAATACCTTAAAGCTTGATGCGGATTACAGAAGAATGGTGAGGCAAAGCAGCAAAGTAGCGAGAGAGGCGGCGCCAGTAGGAGGCAGAGGGCATCATCGATGCTGCAGAAGGCAATTGTAAAGCACGGAAGAGCTCCGGCAAGCCAGCCAACAGATGATGCGCAGATGTTTGAGCAAATGCAGTAAACCGCCATCTTAGACACATTTAGTTTCTGTTTGTAAGAATGTTTTGACATTATTACATTTAACATTATTGTTACAATATTATTTACAATTAATGTATTTGGTGTGATTTTTATGCTAAATTTGCTGTTTTCGCGTATGGAATTATATGCTCGATTTAATGTTATTGGGTTGGTTTTAATGCGGGAGGGTATAATATTGAATAAATGGTACTACAAATCTGTATAAATTAGCGGCGCTTTTGAAAAGCTAGCTAAAGAACATGGTCTTAGCGGGCGCTTTTTTCCAAAAGCGGCAAAGAACATGGTCTTTAGCGGCGCTTTGGGAAAAGCTACCGCGAAGACCATGGTCTTACTAAGGCGTTTAGCATAAAGACCATGTTCTTTAGCTGGCGCCAGAAAGCTACACGAAGACCATGTTCTTTAGCGGCGCTTTCAAAAAAAAACGCCGCTAAAGATCATGTTCTTCGCGCGCTTTTTCCATAAACGCCGCGAAATTTTCATGCGCGCGGTAATAGCGGCGCTTTTTGGGGCGCTTGCGTTAGCGCCGCAAACACTTTTGGTGTGCGCTTATAAACGCTACTTAAAGGCCAAAAACGCCGCTAAAAGTCCTGCTTTTTGTAGTGAAATATAACATTGATCTATAAGAAGTAAATCTAATCGTATTCTTAGTTGAAGTGTTATGACATGTAATCTCTCTCCATACTAAATTGTATTTATTCTTGTTGTTGAGTTAGGTATGCATAATTTATATTTTAGTTAAATATTAGATATAGAAATATCATCAAGTTATACTTAATGTATGGCTTTATTTCCCGATGTACATGTTACACTGGCATACTAATGACTTTGATTATTGATTCAACATCCAAGCAAAAATCTCAAACTCAAGTGTTGAGGTGATTTCCTTTGGTCCTCGCATGTGCCTAAGATGTCAAATGGTTATATTACATTTAACTGTGAGTATTTTGTTACCATTTTGGAAATTATGAATATAAATGTATACGTATGTGTTCTGGATAGTCATATTATTATCTTGTTAGGCAAACTTGGTTTATGTTTGATGATTTAATAGTTGAGAAAAAATGGCATGCTATGAAATATGTTTTTTGTATATGCTCTTATGCAATTTGAATGCTTAATAGGTTGGTTTGAAATTTTTGTTAAGCCTCGATAAAACTCAAAATTGATAAATTACACGCTGTATTTAATTATATATGAATAAATCAATATTTAATTGATATTTGGCTATGAAACTAAATCGAATGTTTTGTAATTGCTTGTATACCTTATAGTTTAGGTTCGACAATCAAATTGAGTATAGGGTGTTACTTGTAACATCTTAAATCTTTAATAGTTCCAAAAATTATGATATGGGTCAATTAGTTCTGAGTACTCAAGATTCCAAAATATAAAAATTACAAGAAAATAACTCAAATCTAACTAACCAAATTGAGTTTTGAAAATATTAAATAACTAGGCCCTCTGGTTCTCCTCACTTGTTCCTTTCTCGCCTCGAATTTAGAAGGAAATGAAGAGAATTTTAATTTATCTTTCAATCCACTTGGTTGTTTTATTAATCTTTGTTTATTTCTTTTATTTTAATTAATATATATATTTTTATCAATTTCTTTTAGTTTAATTACTTATTAAATTCTCAAACATTTTCTAACTTAAAATTCAATAGTGATTACATTTTACAATTTAGCATCTATACTTTAATTAGTGATTTTCCATTTAATTACTCAATTGTTCATTAGTATATTTTAACACTAACTTTGTAAAATCTTTCTCTTCATAATCTCTCATTGACTCGCTTTATAAAATTGAGTTCAAATTGCATTTTTCGACACTATCAAAATTCGTGCTACAAATAAATACTATTTCACAATACTGCTTATTCAATTAGGATTCTCCTCTCTCTCCCTATAAATAGATAACACTAGTAGAATTATTAACATAATTTTTTAACACAAGTATCATATATTCTTATTCTACTAGAAAGTAGCGTAGAATTTATTTCTAGGAATTACAATTTCTATTGAAAGTAACAAACCGCTTTTGGTTCTTCTTGTTCGACCTTCTACACTTGACTCCAATCGAGTGTAAGAGATAACCAAGAAATTGTTCAATTAAAGTCGGGAATGTTTTAGATTCGCTTTCGCACAAAACACGATATACTTTTCTAGAAAAGGGTTTATTGCTTTAAATATCACCAATCAACTCAATTTTTAAACTTCCATTGTAATGTAAAACTGCTTTTCTTAATCAAAATTTTTCAACATGAACATCACAAGTGAATAAATCCATCAACAGATTTAGGATCTATTTTACCTCGGATAATGTATTAAGTATTGTTAATCCAATACTACATATATGCTTCAATCTTCTCGGGAGTCATTCTCCGATGCTAAAGACAAAACAACTCTCCAATTGGACTTGATAGACGATATATTAGTCTTTCAATCGGTTTGCTTATTTCCAATTAGACTAATGATATGTTTAGGTTCATCTACTAATACAAGTTGTCTTTCTATATTATAATTTGATCGTAATACCACTTAGTATTAGTTAAATATTAGTTAACTAGTGAGCCAATATTTGCTTCAATTTTCCTTTGCATACAAAAAACATTGAGGCAATATATGTAGGGTATTATTGTAATTAATTGATATTATTATTAAACTAATTTATTCAAAAAATACAAATATATTTAGACAAAATAATACATTAAAGACAGAGATCGCAATAGCTTATCGCTGGCCTCTTCATTGTCTCGTCCATTCATCGATACTTTAGGGACCCATCAATATGTCTTCTTCGCATTTAACCACTATCTCTAACATTTGAAGAGATCCTCTTTATAACAACTCCTAAACTTACCTCGACTAGGGCTTAGATTAATTGGCTTTTTGCTTGAACTCCTTTTTACTAAAATATGTCTTCCATCAACTAGTCAATTGTTTCCTATTTCAATGGCATTGGAAAAGCGTAAAATCTGGTTGCTAAGTTTCCTCCTATTGTAGTGAGCGATGTAGATATCTAGGACTTTCGCCATATAGATCGAACCAGCCCCAAAGTGCAACATTCTAGAAATCTTATGCATGCAGGTTATCCACGTAATACGCTAAAAAGGTGGTTTCTCATGAGATTACATGCTTAGATTGTCGCCACTTAGTTTTACTTATTATTGAATTTGAATAAGTCTTCTTTATTTTAGGAGTTTAGTTTCCATTTTATTTGGTTGATTTTTAGGCTTATTTTTGATTTTTTGGTTGTGAAGACTACTATATAAGTGCCAGACGTATTCAATATATATATCATGTCTTCAATTATTTCTCCCAAAAGCTTCTCTTTCTTCTTTCACTTAAAATTTCCGATCAACCATTAAAGTTCTGCTCAAATCACCAACAGCTTGCATCGAGCTATCTTCTTAAGGGATCCGTGAGGTTATTTGTTTAAAATGGAAGGAGAATCAAGTTTTTCGCTTGTCGGTCCACTTTCTCGATGGAGACAATTATCGATGTGGGCAAATCAGATGGAGACTTACCCGAGGCTTTGGATCTTTGGGAAGTCAGAAGAGGATTATGTGGTCCCTCCACTTCCAAAGAAATCCCACTGTGGGCACAGACAAAGCACAGAGGAGAAAAAGACAAGAAAATCAAAGGCAAAAGCTTGCCTCTTTGCAAACAGATCTCAAATGATCTTCACACGACTAATGTCCCTAAAATCAAGCAAAGGAAATCGGGATTACTCTCAAGGCCGAGAGATGCAGGAGATGAGAGGATTCGTGGAATGAAAGTCCCGAACTGATCAGTGATTTTGAGTTGCAGTAAGATGAAGGAGTCTCGAGCCGCTGAAAGAATATTCGACAAACTCCTCAAAGATTGCCAACAAGGTGAGATTGCTTGGTTCTGAAAGTTAAACGACTCTAGAATCGTGGAAAAGTCGCCGATCACTATTCCGCAGAAGTTTGAAGCCACCATTACTACTCCGGAAAACACCAAGGATCTGTTAAAAATTTCTGCAGAGCTCTTGAATGCTTTACAAGCACAAGAGCAAAGAAGGTCCATGAGGCAAGAAGGGATGATTGAAGTGCCTTACCGCACAAGCATCAAGACAACTACAGTATAAAAAGAAGAAAATTTCAAAACCAAATGACAAGTGGAGGATTATCGTGCAATTATCGTAAGAGCAAAGGTGAAGGTGCCAAGAAATCCTACCCACCTTGTCACCATTGTGAGAAGAAAGGTCATCCACCATTCAAGTGTTGGAGAAGACCTGATGCCAAATGCTCCAAATGCAATCAACTTGGACATGAAGTCGTGATTTGCAAAGTCAAAGGTCAAGTGCAAGAAGTAGATGCACAGTGGTCGATCAAGAACAAGAAGATCTATTAGCTGTGGCCACTTGTTTCTCAGCAGAGAATCAAGTGAGAGTCGGGTTGATTGATAAAGGTACAAATCACATGACATATAACAAAAGAGACATTTTCGAGGAGATAAGAAACACTTAAATCAAGAGAGTGAGGGTCGGAAATGGAGAACACTGGAGGTTAATGGAAAATGCACAAGAACTATAACAAGCTATGAAGGTACAAAGTTCATTTCAGATGTTTTGTTTGTAATTCAAAATTGACCAAAATCTCTAAGTGTTGGTCGCCATCGGATAAAGGCTATAAAGTGCTATTTGAGAATAAAGTGGCTTGATCGTAGATGTCGTGGCAAAGACTTGTTCAATGTCAAAATGAAGGAAAAAGCTTTACTCTTGATCCAATGGAGAAGGAGCAAGTGGCCTTTAATTCTGCAGCCAAGCACACCGAGACTTGGCATAAAAGACTGTGTGGCACTTTCATCATCGAGGATTGCTTCAGATGCAATGAAGAAGTCGTTGAAGGACTCATAGACATTGATGGTGATGTTTGACAACAGGCGGTTGGCATATTTGTTGGGTATAGCACTATATCTAAAGCTTATGTGGTCTTTCAACCACACAATCGGAAGTGTTATTGTGAGTCGTGATGTTCATTTTGTTGAAAATGAGCAATGGAACGGGAAGATTCAAACCAAGGTGGACCAGATTTCTAGTGCACCAAATAATTTTATCATTGGCGCAAAGATGTCAAGAACTCAAGACGAAGACCAAGATGTTTTGATCGATGATACACTGCCGAGGCACAAGGTCGCTTATCCGATATTTATCAAAGTCAGAATATAGCTATTTGTGAGCCTCGCAGGTTCGATGATGCAAAAAAGCAACAACATTGATGGTTGCAATGCAGAGGAGCTTTGATGATAGAGAAAAACAAAACATGGGAGCTATTTGATCGTAACCCTCAAACAGAAGGTAATTGGAGTAAGATGGGTGTTTAGAACCAAACTAAATCCCGATGGTTCAATTAACAATTCAAAGCAAGACTTGTTGTGAAGGGATATGCACAAGTCTTTGGAGTTGACTATTCGTAAAACATTTGCACCTATTGCCGTGCTTGACATCGTAAGATTGTTGCTTGCTCACGCTCAAAAAAAAATTGGAAAGTATTCCAATTAGATGTTAAATATGCATTCTTGAATGGCGCCTTGCAAGAAGAAATTTTTGTCGAGCAACATGAAGGTTTTTAAGTAAAAGCATTTCAACATCAAGTTATACTTTGTTCGAGAAGTTCAAAAGAATGGCGATGTGTCTCTTTGTTATTGCAAATCAAGATCAAATTGCAGATATCTTTACCAAACCTCTCGCCACTTAGCAAGTTTGAAAATTTCAGAAAAAGTTTGAGTTTGCAAGATCTAAACAAGGAGGAGTGTTGAGATTACATGCTTAGATTGTCGCCACTTAGTTTTACTATTATTGAATTTGAATAAGTCTTCCTTATTTTAGGAGTTTAGTTTCCATTTTATTTGCTGATTTTTAGGCTTATTTTTGATTTTTTGGTTGTGAAGACTACTATATAAGTGCTGTAGATGTATTCAATATATATATCATGTCTTCAATTATTTTATCTCCAAAAGCTCCCTTTCTCTTCTTTTCACTTAAAATCTCTGATCAACCATTAAAGTTGTGTTCAAATCACCAACAGCTTCTATGATTATTTTCAAGTGGAAGGTATTGGATTAGTGGAGGAGCAACGTAAGGAGGGTTTTTGGACGAGGGAAGGGTCTTGGTCGAAGAATCCATCATCAGAATAAAGGAACTAAATAAACTTAATAAATTATATTTATTACATACAACAAAAAAGTGCTGAGCATGGGATAAGAAATTAATTATACCATATAAATAGAGACAGAGATGGCGACGAGATGACTTCTTACTGAGTCTTGGTACCATTAAATGGGGACCATGACAGAGAACATGATACTAAAGACAAGCGAATACTGCACCAGCGGGGATAAACATGTGCTCAGCCAACAAATGTTGCTGCATATTCCTTAGTGGAATGCGCAATCCAGAAGAGGTCTTCGATTTCTAAGATATCTTTTTTTGATACAAGGTTTTCTTGTTTTATTTACTGTTGAAAACGTAATATTTTTTATCATAGTGAATTGTATTAAATATCAATAATAAATATCAACGAAAGGAATAATAATAAGATCGTTACTTTCACGACCTCTCGGAATATTCCTAGTGGATAGATCAACCACCCTGAAACGAATATTTTACACGGATTCTGCATGTTCTCGACCCTTTTTCACATGGCTTCTGAGATGTTCCATCCCTTATTGAATGACATAGTTACCATAACACCCTTGATTATTTTATGACAAAGTTTTAACTGCAAGGAGAAACTGGGATGCTAAAGAACCACCAACAAGGTAGGAATCTTAGCGAATAATCTCCCACGACGGTGGCAATTGGCTAGATAAGTCTGTAAAAAAATATAACGTCAGTAATGACAATATATTGCAAAGAAAAGAGAAATAAAATTTTAAGAACATATAGATTTTACGTGGAAACCCTACTATGTCGCTTGTAAAACCATATTCTAATAAGAGTAGGAGTGTAGTAAGATTGAGACATCTTATTCTAATCAATATCAAAATAGATGGAGTTTAATAAGGTTTAAAAAAACTTATTTAAAATAGAAAAGTGTAGTTCTAGGAAACAAAGGCAGCTTCTTCATTCTTCAGGGCTTAATGAGCATTGCCGAATCATCCTCTGAACATGGCATGATAGTTACATTACACAAAGAATAATGCAGCAGTAAGATTAGGCTGTCAAAAAAGACAAGAAAAAAATTTGAAATGTGTGATTAAGATATGCTTTAATAAGGAAGCCCATTACATGGTGAAAGCTAAAATTTATATCCATGGAGATCTATACATCACTTGTTGCTGTCGTCTTTGTATGATATTGTCTGATGCAACGGTGGACAGTGGAGTCCTAGGAAATGGGGAAGACAGGAAAATGGCTTAAAAGCTTCTTAACAGGCAAGAAAGTTAAGGAGAAAGAGAAAGGGAAATACGCAAGTAATCAGAATTCGTCGGTTGCTCCCGAGAATTCTACTACGATTTCAATCCCATCAACTTGTTCTAAAGAGAAAAGGAGATGGAGCTTCGGAGGTCGTCAGCTACGTTAACGCCTACAAAGGGCATAAATTCTATAGAACAAGCTCCAACTACTCCACCGCCTTCAGTGGAGGCAGCCACTAAGGATGAACAGCAAAAGCATGCCATGGCTGTCGCAGTGGCAACAGCAGCATCTGCTGACGTTCCTATTGCAGCTGTAATCCATTTAACCGCTGCTGCCACTGAAAAGTTGGCGCAGCTGAAGAAGCTGCAGTCACAAAAATTCAATCCGTCTTCCGGTCATATTTGGTATGTAACTTCTTAATCGTCCGAAGTATAATTTGGCACCCAAAACTGTATGTATTTGACACATTATGATATGAAATCTCAAGTTGGATCCACTGGTGTTGTAACAGGCTAGAAAAGCTCTGAATGCATTAAAAGGACTAGTAAAGTTACAGGCACTGATAAGAGGTTACCTGGTGAGAAAACAGGCGATTGCTACTCTGCGTTGCATGCAGGCATTGGTTGCAGCACAAGACAAAGCTCGAGCTCAGAGGATTCGGATGGTTGAAGTATTCAAGCCAGCTAGCCACCGACAATCACCTCACAGAAGGTCAACACCAGATCACCAGTTCAGGCATGCATATCAAGTAAGTTCGAGTTACAAGCAAAACACAAGAGCCTAGTACTGTTTCTTAAAAATTAGAAGCATTGCAAAAATTTCTATTAAAAATTTGCCATATGACTTTTGTTCATGTAGGAGATCGACAGAGAAATGGAAGAAAACATTAAGATTGAAGAGATGAATCTTGGTGATTCAAAGGGATGTTCGACGAGCAGAGATAGCTATTCACACCATCCACAAGAAGAACGAGTGGTGGAACATAGATTTTCGAGTCATTATCCCTCAAGTCGTGCATGCTCCAAGCAAAAAAATTGTCAGTTATCTTCAGCACCATCAGCTTTGACAGACATGAGTCCCAGAGCATGTAGTGGTCATTTTGAGGACTATTCTTTCACCACATCACAAAGCAGCCCCCGGAACAATTCAGATATTTCCGAACCACCTTTAGCATTGCCAAGACCTGAATATGTGGAATCTATGTCATATGACTACCCCTTATTCCCCAATTACATGGCTAACACAGAATCTTCAAGAGCCAAAGCCAGATCACAAAGTGCACCCAAATCAAGGCAAGACTCATTTGAAAGACAACCAAGCAGGCGAAGGCCATCAGTTGAAGGACGAAATCATGTCCCAAGGACTGTAAGGATGCAGAGGTCATTTTCACACGTTGGAGCCACTGCTCAAAACCATCAATATACCTGGTCAATCGAGCTTGATAGATCAGCAGTCTCCCTTAAAGACAGTGAGTGTGGATCAACCAGTACAGTACTGACAAACATCAACTACTGCAGATCCCTAGTCGCATATAATGTAAGTATGAAATAGACCAAAATAAAATCATCAAAATTCCAGCCTCATTGAGATAGGTACTAATGGTTAATTTCTGTGTTGTTGCAGCCTGATGAACATAGGTACTAATTGCACACCTTTGCTTACCATTGGGATTGAAATGGCTTGCGGCTCAACTCAACTCAAACAAAATTCGTAAATAGATATCAAATCATCTATGGTTAATGTAAAAGCTGAAATGACAGCGATGGCATGAAAATTTTTCGTTCCCTGATTTCAAAGTGGAGATAACTTCCCGTACTCAGCACCCTGACCGCTGTAGAAACGTTTTTCTTCTTTGCTATTAGATCTGCTTCGAACATGTGTAAATGTCTTCCTTTGGCAAACCGTGAGGGGAACTGACCTGCAAAATGATTGCAGGACCTCTGCATTACAGATTTAGCAGTGTTATGTCAAAAGAAATTCATGGTGTGAATAGTTTGTTAGTCATTAATTTTTAATCTGATTTAAGTTTAATCGAAATCAACCTCTTTGATAAAAAATTCAGGGAACCATATATCTTTCTGTAACAGTTACATTATCACAAATACTCTCTAACTTCTTTCAAGAGAGCCACAGTGATTTTATTTTCCCAAACTGGTTAATAGTATAGGAACCAATGTGAACGGGTTTTTCCGAATTATTTTTGTGACTGAAAGGTACAGTTGTCACACTTAAGCGTGGGAGGTTTGATCAGCCATAATTTAATATGTCAAATTAGACTCTCTAATACACTTGAGGAAATTATTTTTAAGCAATTTAAATTTCCTTTATATGGTTTTTTTTTTTTTTCAATTTTTAGTTTTGTTGTTAATAAATTGTTTTTATTTAAGCCATTTTTGAGAACCAAATTGGCCAATCAGTCATGGGAAACATAAAAGTTGATTGAGTGATGTAGGGAGTTGAAAGTGGCCTCGAATGTGAAGAAAACCTCACCTTGAAAGAGGGTACCGCAATATCAAGCATGGAAGTCGTGATCCCCAACAGCTGTTAAAACAAGGAGAATAGAGGCCATCTACATTGGTATTCATGATACTGCATCATGGGTATTACTATACAAAGACCTCAAGACTTTCAATCTCAAGATTGTTGTGGGTATCGCAATGCCATTGCTCGAAGGGTGAAAAAATTGTAGGGGCAATTTTATGTCCAAACAACCTTAAGTGTCTTTTCACTTTAGGGAAAAATGGTCATTGTTAGGTTATATTAGTAGGCTATAAATACAACTTTATAAGCCTTTCATTTGTAGTTTGTCATGTGGATAGTTTTCCATAGTTTTAGGGTTAGGTTTTCTTTTCTTTTCTTTTCATTTTTGTTTTGGGTTTTCTTTTCTTTTAGAGTAGATTTTATTCTTATAGTTTTCTTTCTTCTTTCTTGTAAAGGACTTTGTAAATGAATATGGATGAAGCTTTTAGAGCCATTGGTTCCACATCTAAATGAGCATTTCTTATCCATATCTCTATATTGTGTTGATTAGTTGTCGATGAAATGTTTGTTTGGATGTTGCTTTTATCATGTGCTAAATTGTTAGATGGTTGGTTGATTGGTTGTTTGTTAGCATAAGTTAATGTCTATTCTTGATTAATTGATTGTTCGATTATATCAAAATGCTTAATACACTAGAATTGGCGCCTCTAGCGGAAAACCTAGATAAACGAGACCTAGAGGAAAGTTTATCCTTAGATAGTTTAACATGATTTTACCAAGTAGTGAGACCGAGAGGTAATCTATATGCCTAGGTGAGACCGAGAGGTAATCTTAGGTGGTATTTTTTAGTCTAGGATGAGACGGAGAAGAGATTCTAACTAAGAGTGACAACCAATATATAGTATAGGTTCATTAGTTTAATTAGCACTCCGCTAATGAATCGACCATCATTTATTCATTTACATTATCTAAAACATTAAGAAGAAAGTTTAGCTTAGTTAGTTTAGTTAATAATTTAATTTTAGTTTATAAATTATTTTGACTTGCAATAATAGTTTCCACTCAATTAGATTAGTAATTGCTTAACTTGTAATTAACTTGATAAACACATTTACCCACTTGGTAATCCTTTGGGTTCGACCCCTTGGAATACTTCGTGTTCTATCGAAACTATAAATATTACAATTGACTTGTACGCTTGTTGTAACAACCCGTTTTTCAGTGGTGTCAAAAACAGTGATTTCAGGACCATAAATCCGGACGTGTCGGTTCGTAAATATTTATGAGCTCATTAGTGTATTATTAAAATTTGGTTATGAGATTATATCAATTAGATAATTAATTAGGTAAAAAGGACTGAATCGTAAAAGCTATAAAAGTAGAGTTTACTAAATTAAAAGGGCTAAATGAATAAATTAGACAATAAAGATTTAATGGGTGGATCAACATGGTTATTTATTTAAATAGATAATTTTAATTAAGGTAAATTGTGATTAATTAATGTTTAATTATGAACTTTGAGATATTTACAAAATAACCTAGGTATATATATTATATTAAAGAAAAGAAAAGAAAAATTTAGCTTATTTCTTCATCTTCCACGGCACAAGGAGAGAAAAAAAGGAATTTACAGATTTCATGCTTTTATTTTTAAAGCTTCAATTGGTAAGTGTTTTGATGCTCGTTTTAAGTAATTTTTATGTTTTTGAACTTGTATTAGCGTAATCTAGCTAGCCCGATGATTAATTTGAAAAACTTTTAAATGTTTTGAATTATGCCATTGTTGAGATTTAGCTATTCTTAAAATTTTGTGATAGATTATTAATTTTAGTTGCTAGATAGGACTATATTGTATAGTGGTTTTTGATGATTTTAAGGTTTAAGGATTAAATTGTTAAAGTGTTAAAATTTCAAGGATTTAAAGTGAAATAATCACAGGTAAAGGTTGATATGGTGATGGTTACCAATCGACTATATTGTGTTTCTAGGAAAATTGGGTTAATTCCATGATTAGGGGCTTGAGGACTAAATTGAATATAAATGAAAGTTTAGGTAATTTTCTAAAATTTCAAAAGGGACTTAATTGCATAAATGACTTCAACTATCTATTGATTCATTTAATTTAATGAAATTATTATTTTAGATCATGAACGTGTTGATAGCCGAGGAAATGACAAGGTATGAGTAATCCCCGTCCTTTGGCTATTACTACAAATCACCTAGTAAGTTCAGTATTTCTAATTTTTGTAATTAGTATTTCTTTCCATATATTTTCTATATTTAAGATGTGGAATTTCTAAGCATACTGGATCAATTGAGAGTTGGTAATACGAATGATTAGGTGATTCAAATTTAATGGAATGTGAAGTGATTAAATGATTAAATATTCTCGTTATAATGATATGGGCCATTCCAATGGTTGAGAATCCTACATAAGTTGTGGATTTTAGATAGCTTGTGTGAGCAAAGATTGAGAACTAGTGAAATGACTAAATTCTCTATTCTCGATGAATGAATCGTAGCGATGGTTGAGGTTATGCATATGTTGCAGATCCTCGCCAACTTGTGTGAGTGCATAAATAAATAGTCAATGTTCGAATTAGCTTGAATGAATGATACTCTACATTTTTGAAATGACGAAATAAGGATATATGAGAAAATTATTTAATGAAACGTATAGCTCTTATCCGTGGTGGATTATGAGGAATTACCTATTTGTTATTCAATTGTATTGTTAAGCTAAATTGTGGTGAGCTTTATTGTTAATTTAGCAAACTTACTATTCAAGTAAGCTTATTCGTGTCTTGTCTTTTTTTTTTTGTAGATTACCTTTTCTGATCGGGAGATTGGATCAACTCACAGAATCACACTATCCCAAAGACCCTTTTGGTAGATTTTGTAAACATTTGGCTTATATGGCATGTAATAGAGCTAATGGTTATTATGCTATATTCATGACTATGTGTGATGTTTGGTACTTGATGATAGAATGGTAAGCTTTGTAGTATGGTTCTTAAACTTTAGGTAAATTTGAGTATGAGACTATGATATGGTAAGTGTCATATTAAGTTGGTTTGGTGTGTTTGAAAAGGGTTAGTTTGGTGTATGTTATGGCTTATAGATGGTATTTTTTTTAATAATTAGTAACATGAGCATTAAAATGTGTTTGGTATATAATACTTGGTATGGTGCTAGGTGATTGAAAATGGCATGTTTTGGTTGTACAAATATGTGTTTATGACTTGTAAACATGTATTATAATTGGTTTAGGTACCTATGAAATTGGGTGAGGAAATAGCATGAACTTGGTCATTTTGGACACACGCGGTGTGGGACACATGCTGTCACATAGCCGTGTGTCACACACGGGTATGTGCCCTAAGCGTGTTAGGTACAAGATTCACACGGGCTAGCACATGTGTAACAGCCCGTTTTTAGCCAAATCAGAACAATGGTTTCGGGACCAAAAATCTAAATTTAAAATAATTATTTCATTATTATTTTAATGTTTACAGCATGATAGTATGATTGTGTGAAAGTTTCGTTAGGAAATTTTATCGTTTGAGTGTTTAATTTGATAAAAAGGACTCAATCGCGTAAAATGCAAAACTGGACTTCTATATGCTAAAGGTATTAAATGGATCTGAAATTAAATAGTGGAGGTATTTATGTCGTAAATATACCATTGTTAATATGATTGGACATTTTTGGATTTATATTAAGTGATTTTAAGGAATTATATTAAAGGTTAAAAAGGTAATTTAGTAAATTAAATAAGTAAAATAATAAAACAACAAAGTTATCATCTTTGTTTAGTTTCTTCCACCGAAATTAAGAAGATAGAAACTCCATGGATGCATGTTATGTTCATCCAAGCTTCCTAGCTCAATAGGTGAGTGAATTTTGTCCTGTTTTTAATAATTTCTATGTTTTTGAGATCGTTGTGCACCTAATCTAGCTAGCCCAAGGACTATTTTACAAAATTACTAAAGGTTTAGGGTTTTTCCATTGATGAATGTTGGTGTGTTTTGATGTTTAATGATAGAAAATGCATGCTTGTTGTTAGGTAAACAACATTTGTTAAGTGATTTTTAGTAAAATGTCCATATACGGATTATATAGCAAAATGTGTCAAATTCATGGTTAAATTTTGAAATAAATGAAAAATTTGGGCTGCTAGGGACCTAATTGAAATTTGGCTAGCATGGGTTAAGGTTGAATTGCATGAAATTATGTTTTTATGAGATAAGGACTAAATTGTAAAAATGTGAATTATTAGGGGCAAAAGTGTAAAATTTCCTTAACATGTATTTTGGACTAAATTGAATAGAATGATAATTAAGTAAGATTTAGATCAAGAAAGTGAAATACATATTTAGATCAGGGAAAGAACAAGGTTACGAACTAATTGATTCGTTTCGTCATTTTTGCAATCGAGGTAAGTTCGTATGTATTAAACATTATTTTATTTGTGTTTTAGATGCTTTGATATTGCAAAATTATGAATACGACATTGCAGACATATTCAACGACGATTTGGCAAGTGAGAAAATCTCGGTTGAACCTTAGGAATAGGTTAGGATACGAATGACATGTCATTAGAGGTTATGTGATTTGGGTGGTAGTCCGTACGTCGTACCGGTGGCTGAGTTATCTGTCATATGTTGCAGATTCTTGTCAGCTTGTGCGAGCAGCACCGTGTAGCTTCGTCATGACCATCACCTTGTGTGAGCAGACCCGTTGATAGCTCTAGTGTGAGCATTATATGTGATACGAGATTGAGATAGCTTCGGCTATATATGTTGCACTTAGGGTCCGAGATTCCCGAGTATCCAATAGTATTCCGAATGATTCAACGGGTAAATCAATGATGTGGATGGGTATGTATTTGATACGAGATGGCAGAGGTATATACATAAACCGTACAAACATTGAATCGAAGAAAACCTTGTGAATGATAATTGTGGTAGGTTGATGTTTTAAAATGAGATATGTTATGATATGTTTGAATTGCTTAAATTGTGCGTAATTGATAAGTTAAGTTTATTGCAATACGAACTTACTAAGCTTTATAGCTTACTTTGTTTAATTTTCCATGTTTTATAGTGAAATCAAAGCTAGCTCAGATTCGGGATTGTCGGAGACTTCATCACACTATCCAACTATCACTTTGGTACTTTTAAACTTAAGTGTTTTGAGTATATGGCATGTATAAGGACTTTGGTCATGTTGGTATATGTGTTGTTAATGAATTTAGTCATTTGAAATTGCTTGTAAATATCAAGAGTTTTGTTTTGTATATAGCTATGAGAGTTGGCTTAGTTTGGTTGGTTTGGTTGTGTACATATATGTGCGTATGGCTTGTGTTGTGAGTTTGTTGATGGATGTATAATGCTTCTTGATTATAGGTATTCTAGATGTCAAATGGTTGATATTTGAGAATTAGTATGCTTATTTGTTTAGGCAAAATGATGCATAATTTTAATATGCCATTTAGGTTATTTGTGATTATGAGTTAGCATGAATGAAATGGTCAAATTTGATACTTATGTATATTGTGGTTAATGGTATGAGATTATCATGATTTGAGCTTGATTGGAGTTGATTTGGAATGCCTATTATATGACATGTTTTGGTTGCCAATTGGGTTGATGTAGGTGTAAGCAAGTTTGGGTGGAAAAATGGCTTGGTAAATAGCCTATTTTTGTCCACACGAGTAGAGACATAGGCATGTGTCTCAGCTGTGAGTGACACACGGTCAGGTTACACGGCCGTGTGTCCCTTAGTGTTGAATTGAAATCAAGTCAGTATGCTCTACATGGCCCAGCATACAGGCGTGTGACTTGGCCGTGTGGCATAAGTCAGTATACCTTACAGGCTTGGCATGACCTAACACACGGTCTGGCACACGGGTGTGTGAGGCCATTTCGAAAGGGCACACAGGATTGTCACACGGGTTTATAGTTGGCCGTGTGACCCAAGTTAGGGAGTTACACAGGGTAGGACATGGGTTGGGACACGACCATGTGATCCAATTTTGAATGTCCACACGACCTGTAACACGGGCGTGTCTTTGGCCGTGTGAGACACACGACCGATAGTTTGAAAAATTTTCTATGTTTTGTAAAAATTTCTTGAGTTATTGGTTTAGTCCCTAACCGCCATGAATGCATGTTTTGGGCCTCGTAGGCTTGTATTCGGGACAATATGATTGATGTTGAATGATGATTACATGAAATTGATTCAATATGTGAAATGTGTGTTTATTTGTGTTATAAGTCTGGTAATGCTCCGTAACCCTATTTCAGTGTTGAATACGAGTAAGAGGTGTTACATTTATTGGTATCAGAGTTACGATTTAGTCGATTCTCGGACTAACGTAGCGTATGTGAGAGTCTAACTATACATGCCATATATAGCCTGTGATAGTGTGATATCTCCTGACAGTTTTAAATTGTGTTTTCCTATAGTAAATGGATCTTAATTGAGCTGTAGCTGATGAAGTTGAAAGTAATGCGCCTACCTCCATTCACGGAGTAGCGCAATCGGAGTCGAGACCTGTATCGAGTAGTCAGGGAGAAAAGGCTAAAGAAGCCTTCTTCTAGATGATGAATGAGTGGTTTACAAAGTTTGTTTGAACAAATCCGGCTGCTCAACAACATCCACCCCCACCTAATCCCCAACCGATTCCCATAGCTCCTTAAGGTGTGGAACTTTTAAGATTGGATAATCTGCCAGTTGATAAGATTTGAAAATACGGGGCAGAAAAGTTCAGAGCAACTGTTGACGACAATCCTGAGAGAGCCGATTTTTGGCTTTAAATTATGATTTGGGTATTTGATAAGCTTTGTTGTGCACCGATTGAGTGTTTTAAATGTGCCGTATCACTTCTGAGGGACACAATGTATCAGTGGTGGAATACTCTAGTATCAGTGGTACCGAGAGAAAGGGTCACTTTGGAATTCTTTCAAGCTGAGTTTAGAAAGAAATACATCAGTCAACGGTTTATCGAGCAAAAGTGAAAAGAGTTTCTGGAACTGAAACATGGCCATATGTCTGTGACCGAATACGAGCGAGAGTTTGTCAGAATTAGTAAATATGCTCGGGAGTGTGTTTCAACTGAGGCCATTGTGTGTAAAAGATTCGAAGATGGGTTGAACGAGGATATCGGATTGCTAGTCGGGATTCTAGCGTTAAAAGAATTGGTAATGTTGGTTGATAGAGCTTGTAAAGCCAAAAAACTTGGCAAAGAAAAGAGAAAGGCGGATTTTGAGGCTAAAGATTCGAGAAAAAGATCGATGAATAAGCCATATCAATCTTTCACAAAGAAATCAAGAGATTTATGCACTCGCTCAAATGCTTCAATTAGGTATCCAAGCAGAGATTGTGGAAAGCAATACTCAAGTCCTAAAACTCAAGCTACATCAGTATTGAGTGTTGGCAGCGTAAGAAATAATAAACCCGAGTGTCAACAGTGTGGTCGACGACATTTTGGTGAGTGTTGGATGAATAATAGAGGTTGTTTTAAATGTGGCTCGCAAGATCATTTCATTCGAGATTGCCTGGAGTTAGTCGAGAAAGATAAATTCCAGAATGCAAGACCGAGCAACATAGCTACTAGAGGGAGGCCACCTAGAAATACGGGGAATGTAACCAGTAGTAAAGGTGCAACAAAAGATTCATCTGTGAGATTAGAGGCTAGAGTACCTGCCAGAGTTTATGCTATTCGCGTTCCCGAAGATGCGTCATTACCAGATGTTATCACAGGTACATTTTCTCTTTATGACACTAGTGTTATTGCTTTGATTGATCCTGGATCGACCCATTCATATATTTGTATGAAATTAGTGTCTAATAAGAGTTTGCCTATTGAGTCTACTGAGTTTGTGGTTAAAGTGTCGAACCCTTTAGGCAAATATGTTCTAGTTGATAAAGTTTGCAAGAACTATCCTTTAATGACTCAGTGTTATTATTTTCTGGCTAATTTGATGCTACTACCGTTTGATGAAATTGATATAATTTTGGGTATGGATTGGTTGACGCTACATGATGTGGTTGGGAATTGTAGACGAAAGACTATTGAATTGAAATGTTAGAATAGTGAAATGCTTTGAATTGAATCAGATGAGTAGAGTGGATTGCCTATTGTGATTTCGTATATGTCAGCTCAGAGATGTGAGAGAAAAGGTTGTGAAGCTTATTTTGCTTATGTACTGGATACAAAAATGTCTGAATTGAAAATTGAATTAGTACCAGTAGTCTGTGAGTATCTAGATGTGTTTCCAGAAGGGTTACTGGGATTACCACCGATCAAAGAGGTCAAATTTGCTATTGAATCCTGCATTCAGAACATCACCGATATTGATAGCTCTGCATGCGAGAATGGCTCGATAGAATTGAAAGAATTGAAAGCTCGATTGCAAGAGTCAACAGATAGAGGTTTTGCACGACCTAGTTTTTATGCAGGGTGCACCGGTGTTGTTTGTAAAGAAGAAAGACGGATCAATGAGACTTTGTATTG
Organism: Gossypium bickii; assembly: GCA_025503065.1. Lineage (NCBI taxonomy): Eukaryota > Viridiplantae > Streptophyta > Magnoliopsida > Malvales > Malvaceae > Gossypium > Gossypium bickii. The sequence continues at coordinate 72,198,714 of CP106713.1, forward strand.
ATTATTGTCAGCTCAACAAGGTTACAATAAAGAACAAGTATCCTTTTCCAAGGATTGATGATTTGTTCGATCATTGAAAGGAGCAACAATGTTTTCGAAGATTGATATGAGATTTGGCTATTATCGGTTCATGAGTTAAAGATTTAGATGTGCCGAAAAATGCGTTGAGAACAAGGTATGGGCATTAGGAATTTCTTATTATGCCATTTGGGTTAACTAATGCTCCTCGCAATTTTTATGGATTTGATGAATCGAATCTTTAGATCGTATTTAAAAGATTTTTGTTGTATTCATCGATGACATTTTAATCTATTCACGAGATGAGTCCGAGCATACCTAGCATTTGAGGATTTTGTTACGAACTTTGAGAGATAAGAACTGTTTGCTAAATTCAAGAAATGCGAGTTTTGGCTCCGAGAGGTCAGATTTTTGGGACATATTCTTTCCATGGAAGGCATACAATTCGACCCGAGCAAGATTTCAATAGTTGTTGATTGGAAACCACTAAGAAAATTATCCAAAGTCGAAGCTTTACAGAGATCGGTTATCTTGTAACAACCCAAACCCGGCCCGAACACTATGGCCGAATCTAGTTTGCTACAGTGGAAAATATTTTTGAGAAATTCGTTTTTCTAAATCGATTTAAGTTGTTGAAAACCTTTTGTTTGATTGTTTTGTTAAAACCTTACTTAGAATTTATTTGGAATTAGTTCAACCAAGTTATTAAAAAGTATCGAATGTGCCCGATGACACGATGAAAACATTTTCGTGCTAATTTGGGAAAACATGTGACTTTAATTTAATATTTATAATCATAGTTTTAAACAAAGTATTCAACATATGAAAAATAACAAGAATAAAATATCAGGAGGCCTTATTACATCCAAATGAAATAAAAACCGGAAATAAAAATATCATAACTAAAATTAAAGTTCATTTAAATTAAATCCATCGCATGGCCACCTCGAAGTCAACCCGGCCCACATCCGCGATCTACGTGTCACTGAAAAATGTAAAGGAGAAGGTGAGTCACCAAGACTCAGTATGTAACTTTGGGAAAACATGTGACTTTAATTTAATATTTATAATCATAGTTTTAAACAAAGTATTCAACATATGAAAAATAACAAGAATAAAATATCAGGAGGCCTTATTACATCCAAATGAAATAAAAACCGGAAATAAAAATATCATAACTAAAATTAAAGTTCATTTAAATTAAATCCACTGCATGGCCACCTCGAGTCAACCCGGCTCCACATCCGCGATCTACGTGTCACCTGAAAAATGTAAAGGAGAAGGTGAGTCACCAAGACTCAGTATGTAACCCTTCCCCCGTTTTAAGATATTTTCATACACAACATATAACAATTAATATGCAGAATATTAGGTACCCAACCTAGCCAACCAAACGCCACTGTCTACCCCGTTGTGGTACCAAACCACTGGTGGTGCCAAACCACTGGTGACATATAGTCACGATGTGTTACCAAAACAACTGGTGTCCGTAGACACGAATCGATTGATGGGGCCAACCCATCGTGTGATACCAAATCATTGGCAGACGATCCCATATCTCAAGTGGGGCCAACCCACGGTGGTGTTAACCACAGGGATAAGTCGCTATGAGGTGCTAAACCTCTGGAGGTACCAAACCTCGGTGACCCAGAGTCACGGTGTGTTACCAAAACACCGGTGCCCGTCGGCACGACGATCAATACCGCCTCCACTCATCAACCCATATCACATCATTTATATATGAGATCTCATGCCATCACATATTTAAGTAACATATATATAAACAATGTCATGCTTCACAAAAGCATTATTATCAATCTCATACTGACAGAGACTTACCGGAATCCTTGCTTGCACCATTAAGGCACTAAATCCATATCTACATAAAGCAGATTTACACACAACATGCTTTTAATACAATTTATTAATTATTATAAGCGTGTATGTACACACCTGCCACCCACGAATAATCTAAATCCCGAATGGAGGAGTCGGTCACACTAGATCTACTTGTCCCTATTTGCCTTTCAGTACTCACTTTGCATTGCTCACTCACCAATCGCTTCATTGCCTACAATCGGTCATCATCATTATTAGTAGCCCTTGGCTTAATCGAATACCAAAAAGAATAGATCCTTACCAAAACCGATTTACAAGGACTGAGGCTTGGATCGAATACTTCAAAATCCCGGGTACCTAAATAGATCCGATTCTATCACTGATTAGTCGCTAAGATAATTCAGCTTCCCTATTTAACCAAGTCGACAGAGAGAATGGGACATGGAAAAGAGTTTCGGCAACTTACCCTTGCCTTAATATTCGGCCAAAGATACACCAAATGGGAAAAGAGAGTTTCGACACCAAGGTGTGGAGTACTTGACTAGAGAGAAAAATAATGAGGAAAGAAGGTGTTTAGAGTTTTAAGCAATGAGAGGAGGGTATTCGGCTATTATAAAAGAGAAAAGAAATAATGGAGAGGAAGAGGGGATGAGAATTTCGGAAAAAGGGTTTGAGAGAATAAAAGAAAAATAAGGAGGAGAAGGGTTAGGGTTTTCAGCTCAACAAAGATGGAAAAAAGAAAAATCAAGTGGTCAATTGGTGTTTTTATAGGCCAATTGACACCCCCTTTGAAGCTTGCCGTCCACTTCTCTATGAAGTGTTTAAATTTTAAGCAAACACCCCTTGGCCAATAGTTTAAACGAATTCAAAATATTTTGAACACTTAACCTCCTTCTTTTTCTCCTTGCCACTCTTATTAAATTATTCACATAATAATCTATTTAATAATCTATTCTAAATCCCATGATAATCCATTATTAAAATAACATCCTTATTATCTCCATATTTAAGCAATTTAAACCCAATTTAAAGTGCTCATTTTATCCTCTAATATTAATAAAAATAAGAATTTAAGGAGAGAAAATCTCTCCCCTTTGTGCCGTCCAAATAAATAACAAAAAGAGGGATTTCTGCGACTCGAACACAAGCTCCTTAGCTCCCCTTGGTGGCGTCACATGCTAGCACTTAAGTGGCCTCACTTTTGCCACTTTACCAAGGGCTCTTTTGTGTCAAATTATCCACATTTAATCTTATAACACCCTTCTGCTAAGGCTCCCTACCTTTTAAGTTAAAAACTGAAATTTTCTACCAAACCGTGCCAACTCAAAGCCTTAATTAACCTTTATTATTCCATAAATAACATCACAGTGGTTCATACATAAGAAAAATAATTAAATTCCAAATAGCCCCGTTTTTAGGATGTTACAGTTACTCTCGGCATTTTCTTAAAGGATTTTTGATTATTGCTATACCGATGACTAGATTGCTATAGAAAGATTTGAAATTCGAGTTGTCAGAGAAATGTCAACAGAGATTTAAGCAGTTGAAAGCATCGTTAACTAAGGCACCAGTTTTGGTTCAACCTGAGTCAGGTAAAGAGTTCGTGACTTTTAGCGACGCGTCATTGAGCAGTTTGGGTTGTGTTTTGTTGCAAAAGGGTAAAGTAATAGCTTATTCCTCTAGACAATTGAAACCGCATGAAAAGAATTATCCGACGCATGATTTAGAGTTGGCGCTATTGTACTTTCATTGAAAATTTGGTGTTATCATTTATATGGTGAACAATTGCCATATCTTTACTAATCACAAGAGCTTGAAGTATATAATGACTCAAAAAGATTTGAATTTGCAACAACGAAGATGGCTTTAGCTGTTGAAATACTATGAGTTAGTGATTGATTATCATCCGGGGAAAGCAAACTTAGTGGCGGATGCTTTGAGTAGAAAATCATTATTTGCTTTGCGAGCGATAAACACACAACTATCCTTTTCTATAGATGGTTCATTTTTGTTGAATTAAAAGCTAAACCGGTATTTCTTCAACAAATTTGCAAAGCTCAAAAGTGTGTCAACGAGTTGCAAGCTAAAAGAGTGCAATGTGAGTCTATTACCGATTCAGACTATCAAATCGGAACTGATGATTGTTAAATGTTTCGAGGTAGAATTTGTGTACCAAGGAATTCTGAGCCCATTCAGAAAATTTTACACGAAGCACACAGTGGTTGCTTATCCGTTCACCTGAGAAGTACTAAAATGACAGTTGTGTTGGTGGTCAGGCATGAGTTGTGACATTACAGAGTTTGTGTCGAGATGCTTGGCTTGTCAACAAGTTAAAGCTGAACATCAAATGCCTTTGGGATTACTACAGCCTGTGATGATACCGAAGTGGAAATGGGATAGAGTTACGTTGGATTTTGTATCGAGATTACCCTAGTCTCCGAAAAAGAAAGATGTTATTTGGGTTGTCGTTGATCGACTGACGAAGTCAGCACATTTCATTCCGGTATGTAGAGATTATTTGCTTGATAAATTTGTTGAATTGTACACTTCTGAAATCGTTAGATTGCACTGGGTGCCAGCTTCAATTATTTCAAATAGAGATCCGAGGTTTACATCACGATTTTGGAAGAAACTACAAGATGCTTTAGGTACGCAGTTGTACTTTAGTATCTCATTTCAACCCCAAACCAACGATTAGTCTGAAAGAGCAATTCAGATTCTCAAAGATATGCTTCGTTGTTGTGTTTTAGAATTTGAAGGCAACTGGGAAAAATATTTGCCATTGGTTGAATTAACGTATAACAATAGTTTTCAATCAAGCATAAATATGGCACTGTATGAAGCTTTGTATGGCCGTAAATGCCGAACTCCGTTGTACTGGATCGATCTTAGTGAGAAAAAGATTCATGGGGTTGATTTGATCAGAGATACCGAAGAGAAAGTGAAAATAATTCGCGATAGTTTGAAAGCGACTTCAGATCGACAGGTATCATATGCAGATTTGAAGCGCAAAGACATTGAATTTCAGATCGGTGATAGAGTATTCTTGAAGGTATCTCCGTGGAAGAAAATCCTTCATTTTGGTTGTAAAGGCAAACTGAGTCTGCGATTTATCGGGCCGTATGATATTATTGAAAGAATAGGGCTGGTAGCATATCAACTAGCTTTACAGACAGAGTTAGAAAAGATTCACAATGTGTTTCATGTATCGATGTTGCGACGATATCGATCAGATCCATCACACGTAATTTCCCCGTCAGAGATTGAAATTCAACCTGATATGACATATAATGAAAAACTTATCAGAATTTTAGCTTGAGAGGATAAAGAGTTGGGAAATAAACGCATAGCTTTGGTAAAAGTTTTGTGGCAACGTCACGGAGTTGAAGAGGCTACGTGGGAATCTAAAGAAACTATGAGGAAACAGTACTATAACCTCTATTCTGGTAAGATTTTTGGGGACGAAAATTCCTAAGGGGGAGAGTTGTAACAACCCGTTTTTAGTCAAATAGGAATAGTTGTTTTGGGACCACAAATCTGAAGTCAAAATAATTATTTTATTATTATTTTAATGTTTACAGCATGATAGTATGATCGTGTGAAAGTTTCATTCAGAAATTTTGTCGTTTGAGTGTTTAATTTGATAAAAAGGACTAAATCGAGTAAAGTGCAAAACTGGAGTTCTATATGCTAAAGGTATTAAATGGCTATGAAATTAAATAGTGGATGTCCTTATATGGTAAATATACCATTGTTAATATGAGTGGATTGCAATAGCCTGATTTAGAGGCTAGTCGGAACAGTGATCTCGGGATCACTAATCTAAGGTTAGAGAAAATTATTTACATGTTATTTTATGAGTTAGAGCATGATTATATAAGTACATGAAAATTTTAGTACTTTAATTTTAGCGATTTCAAGCTTAATCGCGGAAAAGGACTAAATCACATAAAGTGCGAAAGTTTTATTTTATAAGCTAAAGGCGCCTAATAGCCATGGAATATTAATTTGGGGTCTTTAAAGTGCAATTACACCCCTAAGATTAGAGTGGTCGGCCATAGGAGACAAAAATTGACAAATTGGTCAAAGTTGGTGACTAAATTGAATTGTATTAATAAAATAAAGAAAGGAAAGATATCATCTTTTCTCTCCGTCTTCCTCCACCGAAAATAGCAAGAAAAATAGGGGTTTTGAAAGCTCAAAATTTTAGCAAACTTATCTCCAATCAAGTAAGTGATTTTAATGGTTTTTCTTGAAGATAATTGTACTTTTAGAACCCCTAAAGCTTAAGCTATCTAATGAGGTGATTATCTTGCAATATGGTGGAAAGATTAGAGCTTTGCCATGAGAGCTTACATTGTTATTTGCTGCATTTTTAAGGAAAAAGGTGAGTCTTAGTTGTTAGATGAACAACTTTTGTGAAAGGTGTTGCCATGAAAACACCTAAATGAACCTTTTTGTAAAGGTTGCAAAATTGGCAGTAAATGTGTGAAATGTTGGGTTTTGATGATAGCTATAAGAGAAATAAATGTTCACCTAGGCTCATTAAAGGTAAAAATTTGATTAGAATTGATTTTTGAGCCTAGGGGTAAAATGGTCATTTTGCCAAAGTGTAAGGGCAAAATGGTAATTTTGCCAAAGCATGATTATTAAAATGCTTTTATTAATGTGATGACTGAAACGAGCTAATTTGCTATTATAGAGCAAGAAGAACCAAGAGCCAACCTCGACCGGGGAAAGAATAAAGTCTCGGACTAGATCGACGATCTAACTTATTTTGAAATCGAGGTAAGTTTGTATGTGATAAATTTAGCATTTATGTTAGCATGTTTGAGAATGTTTGATCTTATAATGATATATGATGCTCTTGAAATTGAGTATTAGTCTGAATGAGAAAGATGATATAAGTTGATATGTTGAAGTCCCGGTTGGACTATAATAAATGTGAGAGTACTATCATCTTACCGCAAGAAGGATAAGGTCCCGTATAAGACCATGTTTGGGACATAGCCTCGGCACCAATTTCAAATTTCGTATAAGGCCATATCTGGGATATGGCTTCGGTGTTGAATATGTGAATCGTATAAGACCATATCTGTGATATGGCATCGATACTTGAAGCGAGATTCCGTATAAGACCGTATCTGGGATATGGCATCGGTATTCGGAGGTGACCTCGCATAAGACCACATCTGGTATGTGGCATTGGCTTTGTACTTATATTTATGATGATGAATAAGCGTATTTGAGTATCCTTAGTGATTACTGGGATAAATAGATAAGCTTGGGAAATAGAAATGAGATTAGCACTAAAGTTATGTGAACGAGTGAATACAGGTACTTATAAGAAATTCATGAGGAATGTCTACGAAATGTGGCATGGTATGTTCTAGACACGAACAAGTATGAGTAAGTTATGGCAAAGTGCTTACGACTTTGTGTGGTTATCTAATGCCATGGATTGATGTCTTTAAGAGCTTATTGTTGCTATTTATTTTCATGCAAATTTACTAAGCTTTATGCTTACCCTCTCATTTCCCTTTTCCTTGTAGTATTGCCAAGATAACTCGAGGATCGTGGGATGTAGGAGTTCGGAAATCACATTATCAACATCACTTTGGTATAACAATTTAGACTTATTTTGAGTATGACATATATAGGACTTGAGTATTTTGTTAGGTCGTAATTGTTAGCCTTATCAAAGTCATTTTGTGAATGGTCATTGAAGATGGGCCAACACTTGATAAGTATATATATATTCAATGATGAAGAATTTATGAAGTTATTGCTCATGTGAATGCTTTGAATTGAGTTCTTGGATGTGCCATTGGGTCATGAATGATGTTTATATGAGTTGGAGTAAGTATGTTTACTATGCAGGGTGGCATTTGGCTTGGAATATAGCCTTTTTATGTCCACACGGGTAGACACACGGTCAGTCCAGGGGCGTATTGATCGACCGTGCGTCCCTTGCATGCTAGGTTTATAAAGTCAGAATGCCCAGTAGTAAACACATGGGCAGAGACACGACCTTGTGTCTCAGCCGCGTGGAAGGCACGACCTTGGACATGGGTGTGTGCTCGGGCCGTGTGAAGTCTAGACTTAAAAATGTGGAATTTAATTCGACACACGGTCTAAGGACATGGGCGTGTGCTTTGGCCGTGTGACCATAGTGAGGTGATGACGTCATAAATAGAATGCCAAGGTTTTGGCACACGGGCTAAGACACGGGCATGTCGAGGCCGTGTAAGGGACACGAGCCAGGGACACGAGCGTGTGCTCGGTCATGTGAAATAAGTCAGTGTCGACCATGGGTGAGGGACATGGATGTGTGTGACCACACGGCCTGCCCACATGGGCGTGTCCCATTTCACATGGGCGTGTGGCCCCTGTTTAGGTAAAATTTTTCTAAGTGTGTAAAAGTTCCGATTCTTTTCCTAAACCTTCCAGAAGTATGTTTAGGGCCCTGTAGGCCCATTATAAGGAGGTTAGATATGAGAATGTAAAATTTTAATTTGGAATGGATTTTTGATAACCCAAAGTGGTATGACCTTGTGAGTCAAGTACGGTAACGCCGCACTTTTGATTAGGCAGAGAATACGGGGTAAGGGTGTTACATGGACATTTTGGACTCATATTAAGTGATTTTAATGAATTATATTAAAGGTTAAAAATGTAATTTAGTAAATTAAGTAAATAAAATAATAAAACAACAAAGTTATCATCTTTGTTTAGTTTCTTCCACTAAAATTAAGAAGATAGAAACTCCATTGATGCATGTAATGTTCAGCCAAGCTTCCTAGCTCAATAGGTGAGTGAATTTTGTCCCATTTCTAATGATTTATATGTTTTTGAGATCCTTGCAGCTTAATCTAGCTAGCCTAGGGACTATTTTGCAAAAATTGTTAAAGGTTTAGGGTTTTTCCATTGACGAATGTTGGTGGTTTTGATGTTTAATGATAGAAAATGCATGCTTTTGTTAGATAAACAACATTTGTTAAGTGATTTTTAGTAAAATGTCCAAATAGGGATTAAATTGCGAAATGTATAAAATTCATGGTTAAATTGTGAAATAAATGAAAAATATGGGTTGCTAGGGACCTAATTGAAATTCGGCTACATGGGTTTAGATTGAATTGCAAGAAATTGTGTTTTTATGAGATAAGGACTAAATTGTAAAAATGTGAATTATTAGGGGAAAAAGTGTAAAATTACCTTAACGTTTATTTTGGACTAAATTGAATAGAATGATAATTAAGTAAGTTAATTTTGATTACATTAGATCAAGAAAAGTGAAATACGGATTTAGATACAAGGTTTCAGACTAATTGACTCGTTTCGTCATTTTTGCAATCGAGGTAAGTTCGTATGTATTAAACATTATTATATTTGTGTTTTAAATGCTTTGATATTTCATAAATTATGAATACGACACTGTGGACATATTCAATGACGATTTGGCAAGTGAGAAAATCCTGGTTGAACCTTAGGAATAGATTAGGATACAAATGACATGTCATTAGGGGTTATGTGATTTGGGTGCTGGTTCGTACATCATACTGGTGGCTGAGTTATCCGGTATGTGTTGCGGATACTTGTCAGCTTGTGCGAGCAACACTGTGTAGCTTCGTCATGACCGTCAGCTTATGTGATCAGACCCGTTGATAGCTTTAGTGTGAGCATTATATGTGATACGAGATTGAGATAGCTTCGGTTATATATGTGGCAATTAGGGTGTGAGATTCCCGAGTATTTGATAGTATTCTGAATGGTTCAACGGGTAAACAATGATGTGGATGAGTATGTATTTGATACGAGATGGCACAGGTATGTACATAAACCGTACAAGCATTGAATCGAAGAAACTTGTGAAATGTATACTAACCTTGTGAATGATAATTGTGGTAGGTTGATGTCTTAAAATGAGATATGTTATGATATGTTTAAATTGCTTAAATTGTGCGTAATTGATAAGTCAAGTTTATTGCTATACGAACTTACTAAGATTTATAGCTTACTTTGTTTAAATTTCCGTGTTTTATAGTGAAATCAAAGCTAGCTCAGATTTGGGATTGTTGAAGACTTCATCACACTATCTAACTATCACTTTGGTACTTTTAAACTTAAGTGTTTTGAGTATATAACATGTAGAAGGAATTTGGTAATGTTGGTATATGTGTTGTTAATGAATTCTGTCATTTGAAATGGCTCTGTAAATATTAAGAGTTTTGTTTTGTATATAGCCATGGGAGTTGGCTTAATTTGGTTGGTTTGGTTGTGTACGTATATGTGCATATGGCTTGTGTTGTCAGTTTATTGATGGATGTATGATGCTTGTTGATTATAGGTATTGTGGATGTCAAATAGTTGATATTTGAGAATTAGTATGCTTATTTGTTTAGGCAAAATGATGCATAATTGTAATATGCCATTTAGGTGATTTGTGAGTATGAGTTAGCATGAATGAAATGGTCAAATTTGATACTTATGTATATTGTGGTTAATGGTATGAGATTATCATGAATTGAGCTTAATTGGAGTTGATTTGGAATGCCTATTATATGACATGTTTTGGGTGCCAATTGGGTTGATGTAGGTGTAAGCAAGTTTGGGTGACAAAATGGCTTGGTAAATAGCCTATTTTTGTCCACACAGGCAGAGACACGGGCGTGTATCTCAGTTGTATATGACACACGGTTAGGTTACACGGCCGTGTGTCCCTTGGAGTTGAATTGAAAATCAAGTCAGTATGCTCCACACGGCCCAGCACACGGGTGTGTGACTTGGCCATGTGGCATAAGTCAGTATACCTTACATGTTTGGCACAGCCTAGCACACGGTCTAGCACATGGACGTGTGAGGCCACTTCAAAAGGGCACACGGGCTGGTCACACAGGTTTGTGGTTTGCCGTGTGACTCAAGTCAGGGAGTTACACAGGGTAGGACACGGGCTGGGACACGACCATGTGATCCCATTTTGAATGTCCACACGGCCTGTGACACGGGCGTGTCTTCAGCCATGTGAGACACATGGCCGGGCCACATGGGCGTGTGTACCCTGTAGTTTGAAATTTTTTTTTAAGTTTTGCAAAAATTTCTTGAGTTATTGGTTTAGTCCCTAACCACCAGGAATGCATGTTTTGGGCCTCGTAGGCTCGTATTCGGGACAATAAGATTGATACTGAATGATGATTACGTGAAATTGATTCAATATGTGAAATGTATGTTTATTTGTGTTATCAGTCTGGTAATGCTCGGCAATCCTATTCCAGTGTTGAATATAGGTAAGGGGTGTTACAACACTTGTTGATAACCGGCCGTGTGAACAAAGTTAGTGAGTTACACGGGCTAGCACATTGGTTGGCACACAGGCATGTGAACCAAGTCAGTGAGTTACACAAGTGAGCACTGTGATTTGTTCCGATTTGGTCCTTATTTGCCTGAAAACTATTTTTAAGGCTACGTAGGCTCAATTTAGGGCTCGTAAATGCATTATTATTACATTTTGAATTTCTTAAGTATTTATTAAACTAAATTGAAAAAATAATTGCTATTGGTTATAAAATGTTCTATTTTGTACGATAATACTTTGTAACCTTAATTCGGCAATGGAAACAGGTTAAGGGTGTTACACTTCCAATAAAACTGCACTTTAAATTTGCTTTATAAAATCTTTTATTTTATGCATATGGGCGCACGTGGTCAATGGTACATAGTAGTTCGCACGACCGTGTGACTCTAACACCATACAACATCAAATTGTTCATGGTTTTCCCAGACGACCATGTGATCCACCCATATAGCCTCGACCTTTCCACATGGTCAGGGGACATGACTATGTGACCCCCCTATTTTTAGGTTTTCCCAAATTTTTGTTTTAGTTTCAAAATGATCATTTTTTTCTACGAAGTTGGTTTTAAGTTTTCATAAGCTCGATATTAACTCAAAATTGATTGAATTGCATGCTATACATGATTGAATATGGTTAGTTGATATTGAAATAATATTTTGGACTATGAAATAAAATCAAATGTTCTGTATTTTGCTTGTAGCACCTTATTGCTCGGGTCTGGCAATCAAACAAGGTATGTGGTGTTACATTTAGTGGTATCAAAGCTATAGGTTTAGTCGATTCTCAAACTAAATCGAGCTCAAAATTGAGTCTAGAGGTACATGCCATTGTCGAGTTGAGTTTGAGTTGGGATTTGGATGTTGATGAGCAAATTCTTTTTTTATATAGTTGAAAATGTTAGGGGAACCAAGAAACGTTGATAATTATGACATGAATTAGTGTTCACTTTGTTGAGAAAGAAAATAGATTGTGGTCAAAGCATCTAATGAAGATTTAGCAAATGCTCAAAAAATAGAATTGTGAGATCTCGACAAAAGGATTGAGGTAACAAGGAATTACCCTAGAAGATAGCGAAAATCTTTCAGTGAATAGCGAGAAGTGCTCCACAAACTACTTCAGCAACTACAACTAGATGAGCCCCAATAAAAGATCTGCGAAATTACAGTGCCACAGAGTCTATGGGAGTAAAAGGGGTCGATCCTTTGGAAGCTGAGATGTGGCTAGAGGCAAGGAATCGAGTACTTCAACAATTAGAATGTTGACCACCTTTGGACGTACCAACATCCAGAGTAAAAATCCTATACAAAACAAATGAAAAGACAGTACCCACAAATATAGGTTCAGGTTGTAATATAGTTACAACAGAGTAGATAAGTACTCCGAGGGTCGTACCCAAGGGAGGCGAGGACTAAACTAATTCTAACCTAAGTACAAATAGATCTAATTAGTACTTTAGATAAATTATATTACGAGGAAATATTTTTGGGATTTTCAATAATAATAAAAAGAAAAGAAATAAATAAAAATGAGAAATCAAATGATAGAATCTGTCAAATCTAAGCATGGGTGATTAGCTTGCTTTGGTAATCACAACAAACTATCGTTTTAGGTTTTCTTATTCAATCAACTAGTCGATGGCTCAACAAGATCTTCTGATCTTCCATTAAAATAATGAGTCGGCAAGAACTACTTATCTCTCGACCTCACAATCTAGACCGGTTCAAGGTTAAGGTATTCACGGAAAGGCCATACAAATTTTGGGTTAATTCCCACCTTAATAACTACCTAGGGTTGTCAAGCCTAGAGTTTATGATCTTCCTTTCCTAAATAGTTGATCCACTAAGAGAGCCTTACAAACTAGTTAATTAATCATACATCTACATGCTAATCCCCCACAGCAGGATTAGTTTCACATAGATCTCATAAATAATATGATTTGATATATAGAATAGACATGAATAAAAATTCAAGAATATAAAGTTTAGATGAAGCTTGATTTGTATTAAAATAAAATGCAGAATCGTCATAGAGTTTGACCATGTTCACAAATTTGATTCCTTCCGCAAAGCAAAGAACAAAAACTAAAATAAATCTAAAGCCTAAGAAAAGAGAAAAATTAAAGACTAAAGCTAGGAAGAAAATTATATAATATAAAAAGTTGTCCATAACATGTGTTAAATGAGCCTATCTATAAAGCGACTGTCGTCCTTAACCCTAGATCAGCTGTCGTCCTCGTGCTTAATGTTTTATTGTGTAGATCAAAATACCCCTGGCTTGTAATTATTTCTCATACAGAGGTGATGTCCAACACACCAAGTCTTGTGTCGTGACATCAAGGGAAATATGCTTCATCTTCAGGGTGTCGTCAGGGGTGTGTCGCGACTTCCTCAGGTTGTGCCGCAACAACAAAGGCAGTCTTGAAATTCTTCTATTCTACTCCATATGTTGCGACATCCAAGTCTTCGTGTTGCAACACAACAACCAATATCGAGTTAGTATGCCTTCTATGGTCTCCTACACACTCACAAAGCATATTAACTCACCCTTAAGCCTTATTTGGCCCCTAAGGTCAATAAAAGACTCAAATTACATATTTTATTTGATGTAACTAGAATTATGAAAAGTTAATTAAAACTTAATCAAAATATTTGTGTTCAAGCTCCTAAAGTGCGGAAACTAGTTTAATCTGCTACATCGAATTACGGTAGATCAAACTCCCCCACACTTAAGTCATTGCTTGTCCTCAAGCAAAGCAAACAAAAACAATAACAAAAAGATGTCCCTTGAGCAAGTATGATACAAATGTCAGTTTTGAGGCACATAAGCATTTTATATTCACACATAATCTTGGCATTATATATAGCTGACTGACTAGTTTTCATATCAAACACCTAAGTTTAGTATATTACAAAACATATAAGCATTATGAGTTTGAAATGTAGGGGTCCATCAGCAAGTTATATCGATAATTTGATTATCCTAGCAGAATACAAATAGTTGTAAATGCAATTATTCAGTATGATGCCAATTCGTAAATAAGTCTACCTAGATCACATAGAGCTTTTCGGCTTATAACGTTCTGAGGTTTAGGATAGGTATGAAATTCAAGAACAACAAACATCAAAAAGTTTCAAGCACACAATTAGTTTGACACATCGTATTGTTCCCCATTCTTCCCCCTTAGTGACATTTACCCATGTCCACTTTATTTTTCCTTCTCTCACCTTCCTTTTTTTCTCTATAGGAAATCTTAGCATAATACAACAACTATGGCTAGCTCATGAGTTTGTGTGCACTAATGAACGAGTCTCTATTTTTGGTGACTTTTTCACATTTCTTTCTTCTTTTTCTACACATTTCTCATTCACAAATACTCCTATTTTCACAAAAGTTTTCTACTCTTTTTTTTTTCTTTTTTCTTTTTCTGCACATGTTAGCTAACATATTACCTTACCACACTGATCTTTCCTATTTCACTCTATTTTTATAGAATTTTACCGTAATGTATCTAATTAACCCTCAATACATATGGCTAGACATATATAGTCGTGCAATTCAAGACCAAACAAAAAGGGAAAATTAAAATTAATGTTGTTGGCTAGGATTTTGAATGAAGGTTCATCAAGAAGTGTTTTCTGGCTCACATATAGATACTACAAATAAATAAATAGGGTTATCTTTTTGGCTTTGGGTATATACCAAACAATACCTTAGGTCATCCCTAGGTATCTTAATATTTACAAATTTGATTATGGGTGACTAACTCTCTTCAGTAATCCTAATCAACTGTTGTTTCGGGTTCCTCGTCAATCAGCTAGTCGCTACCCTAGCAAGAACTTCCGATCTTCCACTAACATAATGAGTCAGTAAGGACTACTTATCTTTCGACCTCACAATCTAGAATGGTTTGGGGTAAAGGTGTTCACAGATGGACAATACCAATTTTGGGTTAATTCCCACATTGATGACTTCTCGGGGTTGTCAAGCCTAGGGTTTGTTTCACGTTCTTCCTTTCCCAAGCAGTTGATCCGTTGAGTAACCCTACAAAACAGTTAATAAATCATATCTCCACTCGCTAATCCCCCATAGGAGGATTAGTTCATCATGTCTTTCATTAACATTATGGATTTGATGTAAAGAGAAAACATGATAAATTGATTAAAGTGTACACTTTAAGAAAACACTTGATTTGTATTAAAAATGAAAAACGAATCCACAGAGTTTGATGATCTCCTCAAATTAGATATCTTGACAAAGAAGAACTGAAAATAAATTCTATAAACATAAGAAAGAAAGAAAACTAAACTAAGTTTAAGAGGGAGAATCTAGGCTAAGCGAATGATATATATAACATGTGCTAAAGGAGCCTATTTATAGATTCTAAGTGGCCATCGACCTTAACCCTAGTTTAGCTGACATTCTCGAGCTTTAAGTTTGATTGTGGAGACAAAACACCCATGTTTAGAATTTAATTTCCATTCTAGAGTCGATATCACGACACACCAGGACTTGTGTCGTGACATGGGAGTTAATATGGTCCTCTTAAGCTATCTTTAGGGGGAAAGTTGCGACACCCTCAGGCTGTGCTGTGACATTTAAGGTAATGTTGAGATTTCTCCATTCTTCTCCCTATGTTGGGACATCAATCATCCCGTGCTGCGATGTAACAACCAATATCAGTTTAGTATAACTTCTAAAACTCTCTTGCACACTCACAAAGTGTGTTATCTCACCCTTAGGCCCTTCGACCCTTGAGTTCAATAAAAGACTCAATTTGCACATTTTATTAGCTTATTAAAAACTTAAGGAAACATAATTCAGACCTATTGAAAATGCTTGTTTTTTATGCTCCTAAAGTGCGATAATTAGTTTAATCTACTACACCAAATTATGGCAGATCAAACTCCCCCACATTTAAGTCATTGCTTGTCATCAAGAAACATAAACATAAGAAAGAAATAAAAGTGATGACCATTGAGAAAATATGATACAAGTATTGACTTTGGAGTACATAACTTGGGCATTTCACATTCACTAATAACTTTAACATGGTGAATAATTGGTTTACCACTTTTGACTTCAAACATCTAAGTTCGATATGTTACAAAGTATATAAGTATTAAGGGTCTCACCTGTAGGGATCCATCAATAAATCATATAAGTAATTTGATTATCCAAGCAAAATACAAATAGTCATTTATGCATATGTTCATTATGATGTATATTTATGTATAAGGATATTTAGGTCACATAAGACTTTTCGGCTTGTAACGTTCTTTTTGAATTATTATTTAATTAAATAATAAAGTTCAAAAATGGAATTAAATTAATTGGTCATTATGAATTCGTTGAAAATAAAAATTAAATAGTTTTTCTCAGAAATTTTCTTACGGTAAAGTTGTGATGATTTTAACGAAATTAGAATTGGATTGAGAAAATTATTTAATTAACAAATTAATTAATATAATTAGAATTAATTTAATAAATAATGTCTATTTCGATAAATAGAAAAACATGTATTAGGTTGGATTAAATTATAAAGTGACGAGTTAAAAGTCCAAGAAGAACATATAATTGGACCTAATATAGGAGAGACCTAAGTCCCCATCATAATACACATGAGGGGGGACACACCCAATTAACCACCCCTTTCTCCTTGTTCAACTAGGGGATTGGTTTTTCTATAAATAGATATTGTAACACCCCAAACCCGACCTAGAAGTTAGGCCCAAATCCGGCGTGCCACATTGAAGTGTTTTTCAAAAACCATGTTTTCCTCGAAAACTCTTCTTAAAGAAAAAAAAACTTGAGTAAAAATCCCAGTTACGTCAGTTTATTTTTACCCATGGTTTATTAAAAAGTCATTCCCTTTTTAAAATGTTATTTGTTGCGGAAGCTTAATTTAAAGTAGATGATTTACAAAAACGTGATGTTTAAAAATTGCTTTGCGGAAATGTAATGTTTTGAAAAGAGTAATTGTTTTGGGAAAACCGCGTTCTACTTCTAGCAGAAATAAATCGTAATAAATTGAAAATCACAAATTAAAAATCAAAAATAAAAAACGGCCTTAATACGAAAGCGGTTTAAGTAATGAAAAATAGAATACTAAAACCCAAAGCTGGTCGTAGTGTGGCCACCTCCGAGTACTCCAATTCGTCGAATCGCCTATTGAGGATTTCCTGAAAAATTAAAAAGTGGGGTGAGTTTATGAAAACTCAGTGTGTCCAACCCTCATCGGTCATAAAGCATGCATCGCATCAATCCGGGCTAAACCCATTACAATAATCAATGTGGGCCTAAGCCCAACACAGTAACGGTGGCAATTGGGCCTTAGCCCATAATAGCCTCAGTTGGGCCTTAACCCATATCAAATGTCACAGATCACATCTATCTGGGCCTAAGCCCATCTCAATAACAGAACAAGTGTATGCAATGCATTAATGCCCATACCAACCCTACACTCCCTCTCTCGTCCAACCCTGCACTCCTGTGGGGATTTAATCAACCCACCCATCCCTACACTCCTTATGTAGCACCAGTTGCGGCACTAACCAATATCGCAGTAGAGCTGCCAATCACATAATCAGCTTAAAGCCATCGGTGGATCCATAGTCGTCAAGCAACCATGTGACCCTAACAATTCATATACTTCATCTAGATCAATAATCCCATCCCCCATGTAGCATAATATCACATGAATCCAGGGGTATTTCAGTCATTTTACCCTCTAGGGGTATTTCGGTAATTTTACCCTTCGAGGGTATTTTAGTAATTTTACCTTTCGAAGGTATTTCAGTCATTATACAACCTTCCCAAAGGTCTACAGTTGCCTCGAGCGAAGCAGTTAACACACATCATCAAAATGGTGTATTTGGGCTCAAAGTCCAATACTCGGCCCAGGTGAGCCCACACTCTCGTGTGGCCTATTTGGCCCATTTCTAATCACGGCTATGTGCACGTTATAGCCCAGTTTAATTTTTGCCATTTTTCGTAAACTAGTCCGTGTGGGGCCTATGAGCCCATTGGGCCCTCACGGCTTATATCGGCCCAACGAGACCCATAACGACCTAAACCCATGAGAACGCTCATGGTGGCCTCCACCGTCTTACAGCCATACCCGTAGGCTCGGTCCAACACACATGCGATCGCACGCTCGTGTGGTATCATTCGCTCGTACTTCAGATTTTTGGCATTTGCCGATCTACTGTTTGAGTGGTGTGTGTGTGTGAGTACACACCTTCGGCTTTTCAACCAATTAACACTCAGAACAGTGTATACGGATACACACCTTATCAGGTAAAGTACTGAATAATCACGAGCGCCGTCACCTTCACTAGAGTGATCAAACTGCGATTTGCCCAGTTAAACCAAAGTATTCTAAACAGAGATAATGATGTGAACGGGCCTAGGGCCCATTCTCGGCCCAAATGGGCCTAGGGCCCATTCTCAGCCCAAATGGGCTGACACGCTCGTGTGACCCATTTAGTCGAAATCTAGCCATAGATATGAGATTCACATAGTCCAGTCCAATATTTACTACACAACATACAACTTATCCTGTAACATCCTAAAAATTAGAGTATCATCTTGTTATTTATGTTGGCTCGGGTATGAATTTTGTGTGTTTAACATAGTCTTGTGAAGGCTTGATTTTATTTATGAAGCTAGAATAATTATTAGTATTAAAAATTTAGTGAAGTGGATTAAGTGAACTTGACACTTAAGTTAATTTAAGTGTTAAATTCTAACACAAGAGGAGTTAGTGGCATAGTGGATAAGGCGCATGAAAGGTTGCTTGAGGGAATTGGTTCGAGTAGCATGGAATGCATTTTGAGGACTTTATTTTTATGCATCCTAGCATTAAGTGTCGGCCAAGTTCTAATTATGGAAGGTTGGACTTTCAATTTTATGGCAAATTGAATATTAGTTTAGGAAAGCTTGTATTTTGGGATAAGAATCTTAAGACTTATGGAAGGATAGGGGGACAAAAGGCTTGGATGATGGAAAATGTTTTGGAAACTTTTCTTAGGCCATTAGTCCATGAATGTGGATGGCATGTGTGGCTAGGGGGAGTGGCCGAATCTTGGTCTTGTTGGTAGCTAGTTGGTGCCAAAATTTCTTTTGGATGATGGTCATTTTCGGCTAGTTAGGAATGCTTTCGTTTCTTGTTTTGAGTCATATCAAAAATCCCTTTTGAACCTTACCAATTCTTCTCTCTTGTGCACCAAAGTGAACCATAGTCGAATGCCCTTAGATGTTGTTGATTTTTTCCTCTTAGGCATTTGGCCGAAACTCATTTGGAACCTCCCTCTCATCTTTTAATTCTATGTAATCGAAAAGAACCTCTTTTGGTTCTCATCTTCCTATTCTTTTCTTCTCATATTTGTTAACATTCACAAAATTGCTTTTACTTTCTTTTGGCCGAACCTCTTTCTTCCCCAAACTCTCTTTTCTTTTCTTCCATTGTTGCTTAAGCTGAATCCTCCCTCTCTTATTTTTATTCTCTTTTCTACTTACGTACTTCATTTCTTTTTAGTCTCAAATCAATTGCTTTCTTCTTTTCAAAACCATAGCCGAAAATCCCTTCACCATTTAACCATATTGCCGAAATTTCCCATTTCCTTTTTGATTTGTCTTAGCCGAATATCAACAAGGGTAGGTCTTCATTTGGTTTTCTTCAATCAGTTTTGGAAGGGGAAAGTATTGACGGCCGTATTTTCCTTTGTTTCTTTTCTTTTTTTATGACGATTCTCATGAGGGCAAAAGCCAAATTTTGGGTATATGATAGTAAGATTCTAATCATAGGGACTTATTTCTTTTAGGCTCTTCAGATTTTGGAAGCAATCAAATTTCGGTAAGTCAAGTGGTAAGGTTTGTGTTGGTTCTTTAATTCTTTAAATGGATGTAAAGCCAAAGGCTATGGTGGATAAGGATTGTTGTTGACCGAATGGTCTATGGTAATGATCTAAGTATTGGCCGAATGTAGGGGCAAGGTGATCTAGTGCGGTAGATCGGATCTTCGGATTTTAGTATTTGCGTTGGTGAAAGGTGTGTACCTTACACACTTTATAACTCGGTAATATGTATATGTGTGTTAATAACCATTCATGTTGTTAAAGCCAAAAACTATGAAATCTTAATATGATACCTTGATAGGTATGAGCATGGATACGGGTAAGTCCGTTTCGATATGATGTTGCTATATGTTGATTATCACGATCTACGATATATATATTGGTTATATATTCATATCAAAGTATAATGACATGATTTGTTCATTTGTTGCATTGGTATGGGCGATATGAGAGGAGGGGGAAGATTTGATATCTGTGTCTTTGGGACACCAGAGGTTTGGCACCTCATAGCGACTCGTCCCAGTGGTTTCGCACCACCGTGGATTGGCCCCACTTTTGATGATTTGGGATTGTCGCCAGTGATTTGGTATCACACGTGGGTTGGCCCCACAACTTGATTATTCGTGACTTCGGGTCACCAGTGGTTTGGTACCACATATTTGTGTCTTTGGGACACCAGAGGTTTGGCACCTCATAGGGACTCGTCCTAGTGGTTTCGCACCACCGTGGGTTGGCCCCACTTTTGATGATTTGGGATTGTTGCCAGTGATTTGGTATCACACGTGGGTTGGCCCCACAACTTTATTATTCATGACTTTGGTCACCAGTGGTTTGGCACCACCAGTGGTTTGGTACCACACGGGGTAGAAAAAGGAGTTTTGGATGGCTAGGTTGGGTGCATCATATATATACATTGCTTGGTTATAATTTGTGTAAGTAAGTGGCATTTACCCGGGAGAGGGGTTATGCACTGAGTCTTGGTGACTCACCTTCTCCCTTACCTTTTCAGGTGATTCGTAAATTCGCGGATAAGGAGCCGGATGAACTCGAGGAGGCCATGGAATAAAAGTTGGATTTATATGAACTTCCATTTGGGTAATTTATTTTAATTTGGTTTTCATATTTTATGGATTTGTAATAAGGCCTCTTTAATTATGTTTTTGGATTATTTATATGCTTTGGATTTGTCTTAAATATGGTTATAAATTACATGGTTGTTATAATAATTTGAGCACAAAGTTTTCTAAACTACAAAGCGCGATGGTTTTTAAAATGTTACCATCGGGTAACATAAATCATTTGATAATTTTTAACTACTTAAGTATTTTCGATAACTCATACTATTTTCCAAAACTCAAGTTTTCAAATTTCTATTAGCTACGGTTTTCAACCTATTCGCTTCAGTTTCTTTATTTATAAAAGGTTTACAAATCTAAGCTGCAACTAGGTTTTTTTTTAATCATTAATTCTATTTCTCTTTGAAACATTTTCCTTCGTGGCATGCCAGATTCGGTCATGGCGTATTGGCCGGGTTTGGGGTGTTACAAATTGGTATCAGAGCCAAGTTCAAAAGCTCAGCTGTGGGCCCAAGGCCCAAAATGATTTAAAGTATGGTCTTAAAATGTTTTTGTTTAAATTATATGGTTGGAAAGGCATGGCACCGAGTCTCCGGCACCAATCCGCCCTGGTAAGTGCCTCAAATTATTGATTTTGATGATATGATGATGATGATATGACTGTATAGTAGTAGGAACTACTTTAGAGACCCAAAACTATAGGTTGGATGTACTCGCGAAACAACTTCTTATTAAAACTTTTCATAAAACTGTGCTTTAAAGAAAATGGAATAATGACTAATGCATAAAACTTTTAAATCAGATAAGTCGAGACTTTAGACATGAGTACTCGAGGTCGAGGTCATGTTACTCGTGGACGCAGTCGAGGTAGGATGGCTGTGTCTGAGCCAGTGAGGTCTGGTCAAGGATCCGAAAATGAAGTACCACCCCACCACCAGCGGTTGGAGTTATGCATCAGGATCAAACGGGGGATGAAGCAGTGTCTTAGGCGGTGCTGTGAGTTCTTGAGAGGGTAGCTGGATTAGGTGGAGGCGCGGGAGCTCGAAAATCTATACCTGAGTGACTTCGAGCCAATGGAGCTGAAGTATTTCGAGGTGTTTCAGGTGTAGCTCTCAGTGCGGCTGAATATTGGCTAGAGGCGACAGAGCAAATCATGGATGACTTGGATTTGAATGCTGAGGACAAGCTGAAAGGGATTGTGTCGCTTCTTCGGGATGAGTCATATCAGTGGTGGCTCACGGTATGGAATAGTGCTGCAGCGGAGGATCTCACTTGGGATTATTTTAAGGCAGCGTATCAGAGGAAATATGTTGGGTCTAATTACATTGATGTGCAGCGTAAGGCATTACTGAGTTTGGTCTAGGGTAGTAAGTCCGTATCAGAATATGAGGCAGAATTTTTAAGACTGAGCCGGTATACTGGAGGTATCGTGGTTTCGAAACACGAGCGATGTGTCTGGTTCGAAGATGGATTGAGGGACGAGCTGAGATTGCTGATTGCTCCACATCAGGAGCGAGAGTTTGCTGCTTTAGTTGAAAACGCTAAGATAGCCGAAGGGATAAAGGAATCTGTAAGGCAGAGTCACGACCAAATAAGCATAAGAGAGGTTATGGATCATCCGGCCACCGGTAATTCTCGAGAAGAGGCTAGGTAGAGTGGGCGAATCGATGCTCGGGAGGCTCATTCATCGCTAGTTAGGGACCAGCATAGTGTAATCGATGTGGAAAATCTCATTGGGGCGAATATTGGACCGGAGGGAAAGGATGTTTCGAGTGTGGCTCGCTAGATCATCGTGTGAGAGACTGGCCACGTAAGCTAGCCAGGAATCAGTTTGAGGGTCAAGGTCGTGCTCAGTTCAGAAGGGAAGGACCGCCACCGCAGAGAGGTCGTGTTAATGGTAGAGGAGGTAATGGTTCTGGTCGAGGCCGCGGAGCATCTGGCAGAGGCGCTGGCAACACTGAGGCAAGACAGCCTGGTTTGGTGTATGCAGCAAGACATCGAGAGGAGGGCGATGCATCGGACGTCATAACCGGTACGTTCTTAATCTTTGGTGTACTATATACTGCTTTGATAGATATGGGTTCGACACATTCGTATGTTGCTAGTAGTATAGTTGAGACTATGAACTTAGACTTCGAGACTACTTTTAGGAAGATGACAGTACTTAGCCCTCTAGGTCACTCTGTAAAAGTAAATAAGCTGTATAGAGATGTACCCCTAGAACTTCCAGGGGTAGTGTTTGTAGCAGATCTGATGGAACTGCCGTTTGAGGAGTTTGATCTGATTCTTGGGATGGATTGGTTGGTTAAGTACCAAGCAAGTTTGGATTGTGCTGCTAAGCGCATGGTTTTGAAGACAGCTGAGGGCGAAGAGGTGGTCATGATAGGTAATAGAAGAGATTATCTATCCAATGTGGTATTTGCGTTGAAAGCTGTGAAGTTGGTCAGGAAGGGCTGTGAGGCATTTGTGGTCCATATGTGTGCGTTGGAGGCTAAAGAGTCTACTGTAAGGAATGTTCAAACGGTAAAGGAATATGCGGACGTATTTCCAGAAGAACTTTCGGGACTGCCTCCGGATCGTGAAGTTGAATTTGGAATAGATCTGTTACCCGAAACTGCGCCAGTGTTTATCACTCCGTATAGGATGGCACGAAGGAATTAGGGGAATTGAGGGCTCAGATTTAGGAGTTGTTGGATCGAGGTTTCATTCAACCTAGTGTTTCGCCTTGGGGAGTGCCGGTACTCTTCGTCAAGAAGAAAGATGGTACGATGCGGATGTGTATTGATTACTGCCAGTTGAATATGCTGATGATCAAAAACAAGTATCCTTTGCCTAGGATAGATGACTTGTTTGATCAGCTTAAGGGGGCAGCGGTTTTCTCCAAGATTGATTTAAGGTCTGGATATCATCAGCTGAAGGTGAAAGAGGCTGATATCCATAAGACGGCATATCGCACTCGGTATGGGCACTACGAATTTCTGGTGATGCCGTTTGGGTTGACTAACGCACCGCAGCATTCATGGACATGATGAATCGGATTTTCCAGCAATTTTTGGACCAGTTTGTTGTGGTATTCATAGACGATATTTTGGTATACTCAAAGTCAGAGGAGGAGCATGATGCGCATTTGCGAGTAGTGTTGCAGATTTTGAAGGAAAAGCAGCATTATGCCAAATTTAGTAAGTGCGAGTTCTGGCTTAGGGAGGTGACTTTCTTGGGTCACGTAGTATCAACTGAAGGGATTAGAGTGGATCCTCGGAAGATTGAGGTAGTATTGGATTGGAAGCCGCCTAAGTCAGTGGCTGAGATTCGGAGTTTTCTAGGTCTGGCGGGGTATTACCGAAGATTTGTGGAAGGATTTTCTTTGATCGCCGCAACTATGACCAAGTTATTGAGGAGAGGAGTCCTATTTGAGTGGACCGAGAAGCAGCAAGAAAGTTTCGACAAGTTGAAGAAGATTCTGACTGAAGCTCCAATTTTGATTCAACTAGAGGCAGGCAAGGAATTCACGGTTTACTGTGATGCATCACATACTGGTTTGGGATGTGTGCTGATGTAGGAAGGGAAGGTAGTGGCTTATGCATCTCGGCAGTTGAGACCACATGAGGTTAACTATCTGATGCATGATTTGGAATTAGCTGCAGTGGTTTTTGCTTTGAAGATATGGAGACACTATTTGTATGGAGAGAAGTCGATAGTCTATACGGATCACAAGAGTCTTAAGTATCTTTTGACTCAGAAGGATTTGAACTTGAGGCAGCGTAGATGGATTGAGTTGTTAAAGGACTACGACTGTACGATTGAGTATCATCTGGGCAAGGCTAACATGGTGGCAGACGCGTTGAGCCGTAAGGTTGTATCTGACTTAAGATCGATGTTTGCTCGTCTTAGCTTATATGATGATGGGAGTCTTTTGACGGAATTGCAAGTCAAGCCGACCTGGTTAGAGCAAATCAAGGAGAAATAGTTAGAGGATGATGGTTTGAATGATCGAAGGTTGCAGGTTTAGAATGGAGGTTTAGAGGATTATAGTTTGTCCAGTAATGGAGTTTTGTGTTTTCAAGGGAGAGCTTGTATGCCGAAGGATGTTGAGTTGAGGCAAAGGATTCTTCGAGATGCACATAGCAGCCCATATGCTATACATCCTGGAGGTAGCAAGATGTATCGGGATTTAAGAGAGCAGTTTTGGTGGCAGTGCAGGCGGGAGGTGGCGAGTTTGTGGGCAAATGTCGGACGTGTCGCCAGGTCAAGGCGAGCATCGCCATTCGTCAGGTTACTTCGACCGAGTGAAGATTCCACAGTGGAAGTGGGAAAGGATCACTATGGACTTTGTTAGTGGATTACCCCTTACGCCTAGTAGGAAGGATTCAGTTTGGGTGATTGTGGATCGTCTGACTAAGTCAGCTCATTTCATTCCAGTAAGGGTGGATTACTCGCTTCAGAGGTTAGCTAAGTTGTATGTGGCAGAGATAGTGAGGTTGTACGGTGTGCCGGTGTCGATCATCTCGGACAGGGATCCTAGATTTACGTCGAGGTTTTGGAGAGCATTACATCAGGCTTTGGGTACGCGGTTGGATTTCAGTACCGCATTTCATGCACAGTCTGACGGGCAGTCGGAAAGGGTTATTCAAATTTTAGAGGATATGTTGAGAGGTTGTGTTTTGGACTTCAGAGGCAGTTGGGAAGAGTTTTTGCCATTAGCTGAGTTCGCATACAACAATAGTTATCAGGCAAGCATTAAGATGGCTCCATATGAGGCGTTGTATGGTAGGAGGTGTCGCACACCTACTTGCTAGACAGAGTTGGGTGAACGTCAGATGTTAGGACCAGAGTTGGTTGCAGAGACTGAAGATAAGGTTAAGATGATTCAGGCTCGTCTGAAGGAAGCTTCGGATAGGCAGAAGTCATATGCCAATCTTAAGCGGAGGGATATAGAGTTTGCCGTGGGTGATAAAGTTTTTCTGAAGGTCTCGCCATGGAAGAAAGTGTTAAGATTTGGGAGAAAAGACAAGTTAAGTCCAAGGTTTATTGGGCCGTATAAGGTATTGAGAGGAGTGGGACCAGTAGCCTATCAGCTCGAGTTGCCATCAAAGCTGAGTCAGATTAACGATGTGTTCCATGTCTCCATGCTTAGACGCTATCGTTCTGATCCATCGCATGTCGTGGCAGTAGAGGAAATAGAGGTGAGTCTAGATCTGACGGTGGAAGAGGAACCAGTGCAGATTCTAGATCGAGACGTGAAAGTTTTGCGCAAGAAGTCAGTTCCTTTAATGAAGGTTTTATGGCGGAACCATGGCATAGAAGAAGCTACGTGGGAACCGGAGAATGCGATGAGGCAGCAGTACCCTCAACTCTTTTGATCAGGCAATTTCGAGGACGAAATTTTCTTAAGGGGGTAGAATTGTAACATCCTAAAAATTAGAGTATCATCTTGTTATTTGTGTTGGCTCGGGTATGAATTTTGTGTGTTTAACATAGTCTTGTGAAGGCTTGATTTTATTTATGAAGCTAGAATAATTCTTAGTATTAAAAATTTAGTAAAGTGGATTAAGTGAACTTGGCACTTAAGTTAATTTAAGTGTTAAATTCTAACACAAGAGGAGTTAGTGGCATAGTGGATAAGGCGCATGAAAGGTTGCTTGAGGGAAGTGGTTCGAGTAGCATGGAATGCATTTTGAGGACTTTATTTTTACGCATCCTAGCATTAAGTGTCGGCCAAGTTCTAATTATGGAAGGTTGGACTTTCAATTTTATGGCAAGTTGAATATTAGTTTAGGAAAGCTTATATTTTGGGATAAGAATCTTAAGACTTATGGAAGGATGGGGGGACAAAAGGCTTGGATGATGGAAAATGTTTTGGAAACTTTTCTTAGGCCATTAGTCCATGAATGTGGACGGCATGTGTGGCTAGGGGGAGTAGCCAAATCTTGGTCTTGTTGGTAGCTAGTTGGTGCCAGAATTTCTTTTGGATAATGGTCATTTTCGGCTAGCTAGGAATGCTTTCATTTCTTGTTTTGAGTCATATCAAAAATCCCTTTTGAACCTTACCAATTCTTCTCTCTTGTGCACCAAAGTGAACCATAGCCGAATGCCCTTAGATGTTGTTGATTTTTTCCTCTTAGGCATTTGGCCGAAACTCATTTGGAACCTCCCTCTCATCTTTTAATTCTTTGTAATCAAAAAGAACCTCTTTTGGTTCTCATTTTCCTATTCTTTTCTTCTCATATTTGTTAACATTCACAAAATTACTTTTACTTTCTTTTGGCCGAACCTCTTTCTTCCCCAAACTCTCTTTTCTTTTCTTTCATTGTTGCTTAAGCCAAATCCTCCCTCTTTTATTTTTATTCTCTTTTCTACTCACGTACTTCATTTCTTTTTAGTCTCAAATCAATTGCTTTCTTCTTTTCAAAACCATAGCCGAAAATCCCTTCACCATTTAACCATATTCCCAAAACTTCCCATTTCCTTTTTGATTTGTCTTGGCCGAATATCAACAAGGGTAGGTCTTCATTTGGTTTTCTTCAATCGGTTTTGGAAGGGGGGTAAGTATTCATGGCCGTATTTTCCTTTGTTTCTTTTCTTTTTTTTTATGACCATTCTCATGAGGGCAAGGTGATCTAGTGCGGTAGATCGGATCTTTGGATTTTAGTATTTGCGTTGGTGAAAGGTGTGTACCTTACACACTTTATAACTTGGTAATATGTATATGTGTGTTAATAACCATTCATGTTGTTAAAGCCGAAAACTATGAAATCTTAATATGATACCTTGATGGGTATGAGCATGGATACGGGTAAGTCCGTTTCGATATGATGTTGCTATATGTTGATTATCACGATCTACGATATATATATTGGTTATATATTCATATCAAAGTATAATGACATGATTTGTTCATTTGTTGCATTGGTATGGGCGATATGAGAGGAGGGGGAAGATTTGATATCTATGTCTTTGGGACACCAGAGGTTTGGCACCTCATAGCGACTCGTC
Source organism: Gossypium bickii (assembly GCA_025503065.1). Taxonomy (NCBI): domain Eukaryota; kingdom Viridiplantae; phylum Streptophyta; class Magnoliopsida; order Malvales; family Malvaceae; genus Gossypium; species Gossypium bickii. Next base: position 72,226,847 of record CP106713.1, read on the forward strand.
CCAGTGGTTTTGCACCACCGTGGGTTGGCCCCACTTCTGATGATTTGGGATTGTCGCCAGTGATTTGGTATCACACGTGGGTTGGCCCCACAACTTGATTATTCGTGACTTCGGGTCACCAGTGGTTTGGTACCACATATTTGTGTCATTGGGACACCAGAGGTTTGGCACCTCATAGCGACTCGTCCTAGTGGTTTCGTACCACCGTGGGTTGGCCCCACTTTTGATGATTTGGGATTGTCGCCAGTGATTTGGTATCACACGTGGGTTAGCCCCACAACTTTATTATTCGTGACTTTGGTCACCAGTGGTTTGGCACCACCAGTGGTTTGGTACCACACGGGGTAGAAAAAGGAGTTTTGGATGGCTAGGTTAGGTGCATCATATATATACATTGCTTGGTTATAATTTGTGTAAGTAAGTGGCATTTACCCGGGAGAGGGGTTATGCACTGAGTCTTGGTGACTCACCTTCTCCCTTACCTTTTCAAGTGATTCGTAAATTCGCGGATAAGGAGCCGGATTAACTCGAGGAGGCCATGCAATAAAAGTTGGTTTTATATGAACTTCCATTTAGGTAATTTATTTTAATTTGGTTTTCATATTTTATGGATTTGTAATAAGGCCTCTTTAATTATGTTTTTGGATTATTTATATGCTTTGAATTTGTTTTAAATATTGTTATAAATTACATGGTTGTTATAATAATTTGAGCACAAAGTTTTCTAAACTACAAAGCGCGATGGTTTTTAAAACGTTACCATCGGGTAACATAAATCATTTGATAATTTTTAACTACTTAAGTATTTTCGATAACTCATACTATTTTCCAAAACTCAAGTTTTCAAATTTCTATTAGCTACGATTTTCAACCTAATCGCTTTAGTTTCTTCATTTATAAAAGGTTTACAAATCTAAGCTGCAACTAGGTTTTTTTTTAATCATTAATTCTATTTCTCTTTGAAACGTTTTCCTTCGTGGCATGCCATATTCGGTCATGGCGTATTAGCCGGGTTTGGGGTGTTACATATCCGATTAGGCCCACGGGCCCATTGGCCCCACATGGCCCCTTTCAGCCCATCATGGCCCAAATAGCCTAAACCCAAAAGAACACTCATGATGGCGTCAACTATCGCGTCGAAGCTCCGACACATGCGCTCGCACACTCGTGTGGCTACTATGGCCGTGTGACCGGCATTTCGGCATTTGCCACTCTACAGCTAGAGTAGCGCGAAATACACACCTGATAGGAATCTGGAGTTAATCTGTGCTCCGAACACTCCTATGCCCAAACGCCAACAAAGGTATGCTTACTCTCCTCATAGATCACTCTATTTAAAGGCAGCTTCTCGCCTACTCTCATGCTAGCTTCCCGATGTGGGATTTCACCTTCAGTAGAGTTTAATTCCATGACAACCACCTGCCGTCCTAACTTAGCAAAATAAATATCCCCTTTTGCTTGCAATGAGATTTGAACCCTTGCCCTGTTCTATGCTTCAGATGCTACATGCCACCATAACACAAGCTCCTTTTGTGACTTGAAACATGCGCAACTAAATATAAGCCTATGGGCCAAAGTCTAAGTTCATTTAAAAGGATATCAAAATGAATAGCAAGCGCCATGACTTGAACCCATGCTCCTTGCAACCTTAATGACGCCTTGCCTGTAACGACCCGAATTTGGGCCTATCAAAATTGGGCCCATTGGGCTTTGGGCTTGGGAGCGTTTAAAATTTTTGAGAATAAGAGAACGGCTCTAATGCTAGTTGGAGTGAGTGATTTTGGAAGGTTAGGGGGCTTCTATGAAGTTCCGGGATCAAACTTTGGCTTAGGAAAAATTTTGGTTTTAGGTGAATATAAAATGACACAAGGAATAAAATGTGGAGAAAAATTTTGGCTTCTATGTAGTAGGCTTTAAGAATAAAATGTGGAGAAAAATGACACAAGGAAGGGAGTGGTCTAGTGGCAAGGCGTCATTAAGGGGATAAGTGAGTGCTTGGGTTCAAGTCTTGGCGCTTGCATTTCATTTTGATTTATTTTTAAGTGAACTTAGACTTTGGCCCATAGACTTATATTTAGTTACGCATGTTTTAAGACAACAAGGAGCTAGTTGGTAAAGTGGCTAGCGGCATGGATTATGCTACAAGGGAGCTTGAGTTCGAATCCCATTGCAAGCAAAAAGCGGACATTTATTTTGCTAAGTTGGGGCGGGAAGAGTTTGTACTGGATTTAAACTCTACTGATGGAAGGATCCCACGTCAGAAAGCTAGCAAGAGGGGAGGTGAGAAGCTAGCTATAAATAGAACCAATCTATGAGGGAGGAGACACACCCTGGTTGGCGTTTGGGCACTGGAGTGGTCGGAGCACGGATTAGCAGCTTCAGATTCCTATCAGGTGTGCATTTCGCTCTACTCTAGCTGTAGAGCGGCAAATGCCGAAATACCGGTCACACGGTAATGGTAGCCACACGAGCGTGCGAGCCGTTACTGCAATGGGCTTCAGCCCGGATTGTTGTGATGCATGTTTTGACTGATGAGGGTTGTACACACTGAGTTTTCGTAAACTCACCCCTCTTTTAAAATGTTTCAGGTAACCCTTAGTAGGCGGTTCGACGTACTGGAGGACTCGGAGGTGGCCACACTACGAGCAGTTTTGGATTTTAATATTATACTTTACTTTATTTAACCATTTTTATTGGGTTGTAATAAGGCCTCTCTTAACTTTTGGTTTTTAGTTTGGGATTTTTAGTTTAGTATGTTTAAATCTGTTCAACATTGAATCGCAGTTTTTCAAAACAATATCTATTTTCAAAACACTATGCTTTCACAACTAAGTTGTAAATATCACGTTTTCATAAGTTAGTTGTTTTAAATTATGCTTTCGCAATAAACAAGGTTTTAAAAATGATAATGTTTTCCAAAAATGATTTCTAATAAACCATGTTTTAAATGTAAACAAAATAAATCTGAGGTTTTGAATAGCAGAAAGTTTTGAAATTTATAATTTATAAAAAAACTCCGATTTATAATAAACAAACGCAAACTGGGACTTTAGTTATTAATATCAGGAAGAATTTTCAAATGGAATCACGATTTTTGAAAAACATCCTAATGTGACACGCTAGATTTGGACCTAACTTCTAGGCTGGGTTTAGGGTGTTACATTTAGTGATATCAGAGTCGAGTTGCAAAACTCGGCTGTGGATTGGGTTTTCAAAATTGAATTTCTAAAAGTATTGTTTCAAAAAGGCTTGAAAATATTTAAAGTTATGAAATTGTATTGATTGTTTTTCTAAAAGTGTGGTACACTGAGTTTCCGGCGCCGAATCCGTAAGTTTTCTAAATAGTTTTATTTGTTTAGAAATTTAAACACGGTGAGCTAGAATACAGTGGTTCCTTTAGATATTAGACTGTACTGTGATGCTTAAATTTAGATTTTGTATTTATTCTGTGTGATGTTGTGGATATGGAAATTGTATTCGTATGATATCTAGCTGCTCTAGTGGATAGGTTTTTTTTTGGGTAATGTTTTAGAATCAGAGTGCGCAGCGTAAGCGTAGTGTTGTAGGTTAGGATGTGCGACTGTTCCTATAATTGGAAATTTCGGGGACGAAATTTTTTTAAGGGGGTAGATTTGTAACGACCCGAATTTGGGCCTAGTAGAATTGGGCCCATTGGACTTTGGGCTTAGGAGCGTTTAAAATTTTTGAGAATAAGAGAACAGCTCTAATGCTAGTTGGACCTATTAGGTGAGTGATTTTGGAAGGTTAGGGGGCTTCTATGAAGTTCCGGGATTAAACCTGGGCTTAGGAAAAATTTTGGTTTTAGGTGAATAAAACCCTGGGAGTTAGTAGTAGGCTTTAAGAATAAAATGTGGAGAAAAATGACACAAGGAAGGGAGTGGTCTAGTGGCAAGGCATCATTAAGGGGATAAGTGAGTGCTTGGGTTTAAGTCTTGGCCATTTTGTATACACGTGTAATGATTGAGCATGAAATACACGACATATTGCATGGGGTTGGGATTATTAATACGGAGGAAGTGCTAATAGGACCGCATGGTCGCTTGACGACTGTGGATCCACTGAATGCTTTATAGCCACCGTAGGCTTTTTAGCCACTGAGCAGGGCTGTGTGCCATTAATATGGGCTTCGTGCCATAATTATGGGCTTTGTGCCAATACCAAAGGCTTTATAGCCACCGCAGGCTTTTTAGCCAACGAGCAGCCATGCTGCACCGATAATGTTACCGAGGGCTGTGTGCCATTAATATGGGCTTCGTGCCGTAATTATGGGCTTTGTACCAATACCGAAGGCTTTATAGCTACTATAGGCTTTTTAGCCACCGAGCAACCATGCTGCACCGATAAGTTAGTGCCGCAACCGGTGCTACAAAAGGAGTGTAGGGATGGGTGGGTCGATTAAATCCCCACAAGAGTGCAGGGTTGGACAGGAGACGGAGTACAGGGTTGGTATGGGCATTAATGCATTGTATTCACATGTTCTGACTGTGATGGGCTTAGTCCCGGATAAATATGATATGTGACTTTTGTTATGGGCTAAGGCCCAACTGATGCTATTCTGGGCTAAGGCCCAATTCCACCGTTACTGTAATGGGCTTCGGCCCGGATTGTTGTGATGCATGTTTTGACTGATGAGGGTTGTACACACTGAGTTTTTGTAAACTCACGCCTCTTTTAAAATGTTTCAGGTAACCCTTAGTAGGTGGTTCGACGTATTGGAGGACTCGGAGGTGCCACACTGCGAGCAGTTTTGGATTTTAGTATTCTACTTTACTTTATTAAACCGTTTTTATTGGGTTGTAATAAGGCCTCTCTTAACTTTCGGTTTTTAGTTTGGGATTTTTAGTTTAGTATGTTTAAATCTGTTCAACATTGAATCGTAGTTTTTCAAAACAATATCTATTTTCAAAACACTACGCTTTTGCAACTAAGTTGTAAATATCACGTTTTCATAAGTCAGTTGTTTTAAATTAAGCTTCTGCAATAAACAAGGTTTTAAAAATGATAATGTTTTCCAAAAATGATTTCTAATAAACCATGTTTTAAAAGTAAACAAAAGAAATCTGAGGTATTGAATAGCAGAAAGTTTTGAAATTTATAATTTATAAAAAAAAGTCGATTGATAATAAACAAACGCAAACTGGGACTTTAGTTATTAATATTAGGAAGAATTTTCAAACGGAACCACGATTTTCGAAAAACATCCCAATGTGAAACGCCAGATTCGGGCCTAACTTCTAGGCCGGGTTTGGGGTGTTACATTGCCACTAGACCACTCACTTCCTTGTGTCATTTTTCCCACAATTTATTCATAAAGCCTACTTACTTACTCCTAGGGTTTTATTCACCTAAAACCAAAATTTTTCCTAAAACCCAGGTTTGAACCCGAGACTTCATGGAAGCCCCCTAACCTTCGAAAATCACTCACCTAGTAGGTCCAACTTGCATTAGTGCCGTTCTCTTATTCTCAAAAATTTAAACACTCCCATGCCCAAGGCCAAATTCTACGAGGCCCAAAAATTCGGGGCGTTACAGATATTAAATGCATCTTACTAATTCAACTAGGGTTTCACTTCTTCTCCGTATAAATAGATGGCTTTGGTAAGATTTAAAATACAATAAGTTACATAGAACTTTTGAGATATTGTTATTCTATTCAAAAATAGTGAGAATTTGTTTCTAAGTATAAATTCTATTTTCTGGGAATAACAATTCTACTAGTTTTTATAAGAGAGATAAATTTACTTTCCTACTGAAAGTAAGAACATTATTTTTGGTTTTGTGTTTGATTCATAATTGTTTGAGCCCCACACCCAAAGCAGTTTATGGTATGAGAATAGCTGAGAAGACTATTCGATTGAAAGCCGAGAACGTCTAGGCTTCGTCTCGCTCAAAGCACAAGTATTATTTCAGGAAAAAAGTTTATTACTATAAATATCACAAACTAGCTCGGTTCTCAAAATTTTATTTTTCACAGTGTTAGAAAATCGTTTTCAAACCAGACTTTTTTTCCAACACTGTCATTGAGTCTAACTCATCGGTCATCCCTGAACTACCTCAAGTGTTTCCTTCACACCACCCATGGATTCCTTGAGATTGATCACCTAACCTTCCAAATCTGATAGCATATCCATCGATCTACTATTTTTCTTGGACCCCATGGGTATCCATTGGGGCATATTGCTCGTTTTCTTATTTTGTCATCTCAATTAACACCTTCAAACACTGCGAATGCCAACTATCATGGGGTTAGAACTTTAGTTTGGCAAACTGCACAACCTTCGGCGATTTCTTGGGTTCAATTCTACATAAGTCAGCCTTACTCTCAAAAAATGAGAATTCTAATAGAAATTCTCTAAAACATCGAAAAGCAAAGAAGAGGCAAATTCAAAGACAAAAAAACAATGAAAGAACAGAAAAATAGTGTACACAAAAATGGCCAATTGAGTGATTACAAATGAGGTGGTAGGGGAAGACCTTTATTTATAGTTGAGCTCTCCTAGATTCAGCGGTACAGATCGAATTACATCGATGACTAAAATTTGTGTGTATCTGCAAGATGAGAGTATTAAGAGATTTAAACTCTATACATCTTTATCCAAGAAGATTTACAATAATTACCCTAGTCACTCTAGTTTTACTAGAGTGTTTCACTAGGCCACCAAGGCTTCAAGTAGATGGGTTTCTTAATATGTTCCACGAGTTGGGTCATTTTAAATGGGTCAAATGAGTCTCATTTAATCAGTTGACCTCCATAGAACGTTTTATGCAAAATGATCATAGACTTTGATTCGCAGGCTGTGAAAAAAATGACTTCTTTCAAATTAACGCTCAATCCAAATCATCCTTATTCTTCACAAGTATTATTAATTTTTTTCCCTTAATTTGATCCATTTGCACTATTGTCCATAACTTTTCCAATTTAGTTCTTTTTATATCAAGATCTCATATTCACAATAATTTTCTTAAATTTCCCCTTTTAAAAATAAAAATAATTATTTAAAACTTTATTTGTAATACTATCTTCAATTTTTTCTATGTTTCATTATACCATGCCGCAGAAGACTACCACTTATTATACTAAAAAAATTGAAATGTTACAACCCAACATTTATAATTTATAAAACATGAAAATTATTTAAATCCATTAAAATTCCTCCAACATAAAATATTTTCCAAAAGGGCTTCAACTTGATAAAACTCAAGCCAAGAAAAAAAAATCCAATAAATCTAAGCTCTACAAAACTTGAATGAGAGAAAATCTAAACTACAATTAATCTAAGCTCAAGATAATGTAAATCCAAAAACAACCCAATCTAAATTAGAGCATTGGCTTGCTTAACAAATGACACCTTTTGTTGTCCTCAAGCAAACACACTAAACATACAAAAAGACGACCCTTGGACTAAATCGGACAATTAAGTCACTTAGTGGCATCCTCAAAGCAAACACAATTAGTTCAATAAATTAAAGTGTTAACAAATATTGCGACAATTAAAATGAATGTATGTTCAAGTGTTTTCCATCAAAACATATTATATGGATAGCTCATAAATATAAAAAATGAATTGGTCATGTTGATCCAGAGAAATTCAAGCAATTCAAGAATTATTGTGTTAGTGAATTATTCGGGTCCCAAAGGTCTTTTAGGCTTGTAAAATTTTGAGGCTTAGGATGGGTAAGAGTTGAAACAAAAGATAGCTCAAAATGGTTTCAAGCACTATAAATGGTTAAGCACATGATATTGTTTCCTATTCACACCCACTTTATTCATAAACTCGCCTCCTTATTTCTCCAAACTTTTAGAAGGTTGTACGCTACATTAGTAAGTAGAAAATTAGTACACGTAAACTGAAAGATTTTCTTTTCCAAGCTCAACTTTGATTTCTTTTAAAGCTCTCTTTTTCTACTTTTTGCGCTCTTTTGTTCACAATGTTCTCTTATCTTTTTTTTATGTGCTAAATCGCATAATCTTTTCATTTTATTTTACGACACACAAAACCACCATAACATTTCTACCTAACCCTTAATATTTATGGCTCAACGTCCATTGCATAGTTCATTTAAAAAAAATCAAGACAGAGAAAGGTTGAGTACTTGACTCATTTAGGCTTTAGGTTTTGATATTAAAGTTATAAGGAAAATGATGCTTGAGGCCCAACAATAAGGGAACTAAAGGCACGTAGCAAAAGGTAAGCTTTTAGGCTCTAGGCTAGTTTAAACAATGCCTAAGATTTTTCCCGAATTATTCACAACACTAATTCTACCAAGCATACATATATTTAAACGAATAATTAACAATTCAAATCATTTATCTACAAGGATCCATATGCTTCATTCATCTTATGGTACACTTTATACATTTTCATTTAAGGTTATTACCTCTAATCTATTATACAAATTAACCAATCGAACTAATTAGTCCACAATTAAGAACATCGAATTATCTAGTATTAGTCAAAATTTACATGCTTGGCAATTCAACATACTTATTCGATATTTACAACCCATGGCCTATTTCCCAATTATTGTCTAAGCACCATGCAAAAACAACAAAATAAAATAAAAAGGAAAATGTTTTTGAAAAATTTTGATTTTTTTAAAATTGTTCAAAAATAGAAAATATGCAAACAAAACACACAAAGTTAAAATCTATATACACCCCCACACTTAAGTTACACATTGTCTCCAATGTGTCCCAACTAAAGATAAAGTTTAAGGATACTCCCCTTATCCAATGTAAGTGCTGCAAAATGGTGGAGTAGTCCCCAAACTTCGTTGAAACTCTCAATGTTGTGTAAGTCTCGGTGGATAGACCTACATAGAAAAATAAAACAAACACACCAAAAGTAAAATAATCAAAATATAAAATAAAAATAAATAAGAAAGAACACAAATAAAATTGTTGAAGTCCTCAATAATTGGGACGATCCGTATGACCACAATAAGAGAACTTCCATAAGGTAATTGACACTTTGAATCGGTGTTTGTTCTTTATCGTCGAGAAAATGACCTCCCTCTTCGATTGAAGACATTGCTTTTGTCTTATCTTTGATCATCGAGAAAGCCACATCACGAGCCACTTTTCTCCAAAGCCTAACCAACTCCAAAACTCGTTCTAGGGTGCTATTGTAACATCCAGGAATTAGGGGCTTTGTGTTTGCTATATCTCTGTGTGTTTGGTATGTTGTATCTATTGAATTTGGTATGTTTTGGGGTCCCAGGAAGGCTCGGGATTAAGCTTGGGAATTTTTATTTCTAGGCCCTGTAGGGGATAGTTCGCTAAGGCAGGTCTTATGGTTAATTACTTGTGTCTGTTGACACAAGAAATGGTGTAGCAAAGTGGCAAGGGGACGCCACTTAAGGTGCATGGAAGTGGCGTCACAAGGGGAGCAGCAGGGAGGAGGTTCGAATCGCATCTGCACCACAATCTGCTCAATTATTTTTGTGCTGGTCAGGTGCACCACAATCTGCTCAATTATTTTTGTGCTGCTTAGGTGAAGGTGGGAGAGTTTGGCTGGGACTCTAGTGGTGGAATTGAAGACTTGTTCAAATGTGTTTGAATGAGTGATGGAGAGGGGATTAATGAGAAAATCAAGGAGGAAATAAGGGGATTGAGGTAAGAAGGGGTGTTGGCCAATTTTTGGGAAGTGTTGGGGGATAGGAATTCGGTCAAAGTGAGGTCTTTTGGATAGAGAGGGCATTCAGTTTTGGTAGGGGCTGAGGTGCCGAATCTCTATGTGTGCTTAGCAAAATCTTGAGTGTTGTGAGTTTTCTCTTTTTCGGCATTTGGTGCCTCTTTTTCCTCTCAACTTTGTTTTTCTTTGTGTACCGCAAACTCCCAAGACTATTTTGGTTCATCTGTTATTTGGTAAAAGTCGAAACCTTTTACACTCTTTTTCCTTCTCATTTGCTTCATTCAGTTCAAGTTCCACTCTTTTGCCGAATTCTCTTGGTCACCATTTTCCTTTTCGTTCCATCTCATACTTGTGCCTTGTGTAGCCGGATCTCCTTAGCTCATCTTCTTCTTGTTCTTCCCACTTAACTGAACCTGTAAGTGCTTTAGCCAAACTTTATTCCTTGTTCTATCTTCTTTTCTCTTCTTTATTTCTTATTGTGTGGAGGCCAAATCTTCATCTTGTTTCTGGAATAGGCACCTTTCTGTCAATTTCTGCTGAAGGTTGAATATAGACCCTCCATTCAGCAATCTCTTGTTGCGGTAAGGAGTCTTCTTTTCTATTCTTCCATGGTTGTTCTTTTTCTCTTGATTTGGGTAAACTGAAATCCTGACTCATTTCCTTGGGCACTGACCGATTGTATAGGGGTGCATCATCATCATCTCTTCTTCGTTTTGTGGCCTACTTTTAAGGGAATTTTGGTAAGTAGTTGTTGGTCGAATGGATGGTAAGGGATTCTTTTCTGATTCAGTTGGCCGGAAGGCCAATTCCTTTACTTTATCTTTGAGAATCGGTTTAACATGGTTCATTTAAGGATTCAATCGGGTTCTTAAGGACAAGTCTGCTAGCATTCGGTTTCTATTGATCAAGGTAAAGGGCTTCATCGATTTGGATTTTTAGTCTCTCTGTTTTCTTGAAATGCCTTAACCTTTTGATCACTGCAAAATCAGAGTTTTAAATATTTATAAAAGAATGATCAAACCTGGAGGCTAACTCTGACAATGATATTAAGGCAAGTGTACCTATCGAATAGTAGTATAGCTTAGGCAAGATCGGATATTGAACCCAAAGGAACTAAAAGTATTAATCCTCACTTTCTTTTTATTATTTAACCTAACTAAGATAAAGGTTGCTTTTAAACTAAATTGACGAAAACTAAACTAAGGAAACAAAGACAAAAAGATAAATTTGGGGATAACTTGAAAAAGACTCAGTTGAGTTTGATGATACCTTCGGGAAGAATCCACCTAGACTTCACTTATTATCAAACCCTAAATTATATGATTTCTTTACTCAGCTTGATCCGTGAGACTCCCTAACCTATGTTAAACCCTCTCTCGAAGCGAATAACATCTAATCCTAGGTTGATTAGTGGAACTCTCGTTCGCTTATAATAACCCCCTAGGAAAGCAGTAAATCGATCAATGGATTCCCATATTAGGTTTCACCCTAATTCAGAAAAATCTCGTAACCCTATCTCTAGGCGCCCGATCAACTCCGCTTAATTATGTTAGATCTTCTCTTAGGCAGGGTCCATTCCTCCTTTACCTAAGCACATTAGATTTGGATTAAGCAACATAATTAAGAACAAACTAAGTAATTTATCATATAACTTAAAAATCAAATAATAAAATCTGTCTAGGTTTCATCCCCCTTTAGGAATCTGAAGGATTTTAGTTCATAATGTAAAAATAAAACATCACAAGAGAAAAAATAAAACAAAACATAAGAAAAATCCTAAAACTCCCTGATGGGATTGAAGCAGAATTCCACCGTCTTGAGTATAATTCCGGCTTCTTGGAATGAATCAACTGGCTATCCTCGCTTTATTCCCTAACTCTGACCTTCTCGGCCTGGCTCCTTAGCCCAGCTTTCGCTCCCCTTTCAAGGTGGTACTTAGGGGATATTTATAGGCTCTTGGAATGCTATTCTTTCTGAAACACCCCATACCCGGCCCACGAGCCTGGACTGGATCTGGTATGTTCCTCGAAGTAAACCGGTTAAAAATTCTTTTATTACTTAGGAAAAACTTGTTTGTTTTGAAAGGAAGATTGTGTTGGGTCGGGCTTGAGTTGAAAACAAGTTTATTTCATTATTAAAATCCTTTACTTTAGGTGACAAAATGTTTAGGCTTTGTTTTAAAATAAATCTACTTCAACTTCACTTGATAAAAATTCGTACATAGTAATTAAAAGAAAAATTAAAGTAATTCAACTATGGCCTTATTACATCAAATAAATCCCAAAAAAATTAAAACCAAAGTACTTAAAATAAAGTAGTCCAAATAAAATGAATTTCTTGCTGAGCATGGCCATCCCTAAGCTTCTGTCGACCCGGTCCATTACTGATCATCACCTGAAAAATGTTCCCACAACGGGGTGAGTCAACATGCTCAATGTGTAACACAACACTAAGTCTTAACAAATTTAGGCATTTCATAGCATACAAATTCATATATCATTAAATTAAAATGATGCAACCCAAACCCAAACGTAGATGCCATCCGCTACACATCACCCGTACCAACCTGCACACCGTGGGGACTACTAAGTCAACCCTCTATCCGCTACACACCATCGAAGGCGATCATTTGCGATCGGCGTGCTCATCGCCCTTATGAGTATTCGTGGTCTTAGGTCACCACACTCAGATATCGTGGTCTTAGGTCACCACGTTTAGATATCGAGGTCTTAGGTCACCACATTCAGATCTCATGGTCTTAGGTCACCACGTTCAAATATCGTGGTCTTAGGTCACCATATTCACTTCCCTTTTTCAATAACCCATATGCCCCATATCATACATATTATGCATTAACATGCCAAATTTCACATTCTTATTACTTATCACATGTTAAATATAACATATTTCATAATCCTAGTAGGAGTAGGAAACGTACCTGTGTACTTTGTACCATATCATGGTACCTTAGCCATATTCTTACACTTTCATATTAACACATATATCAAGTTTAAGCCATAAATCTATTAAGATTAGTGTGGGGTACACACCTGATTAACTTAGCAACTTCACTTCAAATCCCGAAAATTCGATCTAAAGCCTTAGATCCTTAGTCCCTACATTTGGCCATTACTTAAAAATTTAATGAAGACCATTCGGCCATAAAACCAAATCCTATTAGGATTGTTGTAACCCAAAATTTACCTTGGTGCCTATTTCACTATAAATCAAATCCTGAAAACTTTGTGCTACTCCTCCCTTCAATCGGCCAATGCTAGATCATTTAACTTGATTAGTTTCGGCTTTTTAAACAAATAAAGAATAGATCTAATTACCAAAATAGACCTTGGCCGATTGTACTTATGCACTCGCCTTGCGATTTCAAATCCCGAAAGTATCCCTTGTCTTAATTATCTGTCGAAATACCTATACACATATGTTAGATTCGATTCTAACATTAAATCATCATAGATGGCCCTTGGCTGAATGCTATAGACACTTACCTTGTGGATTTTAAATCCTGAAACTCATCGAATAACTAGGGAAGACGCGGCCTATGGTGTACCTTCGGGAAAAGAACTTCTCCTTCCTTGTAGTCGACACTTAGTAAATCCCGAAAGATCTCTTCAAAGTTTTGGAAACAAGATATTAATGGGGTTAGTCCTAGATTTCGACAAATCTTAAAAGAAAAAGGATGAAACCGAATTAGATCTTACCCTTACTTTAGGAATCGGCAATCCTTGCTTGAACCTTTAACAATATTCGGCTATGTAGGCTAGAAGGATCTTGATTTCGACTTTTTGGTTGGTAGAAAGAAAAGAGAAAGAAGAATAAAGATGGAGGATTCGGCTAGAGCACAAGGTATTTTGGCTTGGCAAAAATAAAAGAGAAGAGAGGAGTTATTTGCTAGAGAGAATTCGGCAGAGAGAGAGTTGAAAGAAAGAATGAATGGCCCTCTTTTCCTTTAGTAGCCGAAATTACTAACTTAGAATCCCTTACTTGGCCATCACTCTTCTATTTTGATAGCTTTATCTCTTTAATTATCACCTAAAATAAAAGATAATTCAGCAACTATCCTTACTTAGCCGAAATTATTAAACTCAAAGTCCCTTACTTGGCCATCACTTCTCCCTTATTTTCCTCATTAAAGAATAATTCCTCATTTATCATCTTTTATCCTTAAATAAAATAAAAGGGATAAAACTCCTAAAATTAGCCATGTGCCGTCCCCCTATTCCCTCTTATTGACGCCACTTAGCAAAATAAAGGCTTTAAAATTTTGCTCTCCACGCGACTCGAACACAAGTCCTTCTCCCTAGCATGTGGCGTCATTTCCAGAGCTCTAAGTGGTGCCTCCAAGCCACTTTTCCAAGCTCATTTGTGTGTCATGTTTTGCATAAAATTCCTCTTAAGATCACCTTGCTTCACGTCCCCCTTTTAAACTTTAAACTTATCATTTCTAAAGCATTTCCTTACATTTCCAAGACATTTCCTTACATTTCCAAGACAAGCCTTACATTTCCAAGTCATTTCCTTACATTTCTAAGACAAGACATTTCCTTACATTTCCAAGTCATTTCCTTACATTTCCAAGACAAGACATTTTCTTACATTTCCAAGTCATTTCCTTACATTTCCAAGATTCTAAAAATGCACACATCACATCCATAACACATAAGACATACTAATGCATAGGCTATAATCCAGGATGTTACAGTTCTACCCTCCTTAAAAATAATTTCGTCCTCGAAATTACTTACTAACGAATAATCGTACATCTTAACTCACCACACTATGCTTATGCTGCGCACTCTGATCTTAATAGAACCATCATACTTCCTAGGCACAATCTCTAAGTTCACGTCCCCTAGAACTCATTTCTAACGCCGCGATTTAATCCGATTAAAGAGTTTTACGCATCAGAATTTTTGTTCCACTTATTAACCGCGAACAGTTTTATGAAATGAAGTATTTAGAAGTAGTTCTTTCGATCACACAAAGTTTCAGTTCAAGTTCACTACTCTAATTCAAAGAATCACATTCATTCCTCAATAGAGGCACATTCATTCATCAACATAGACACATTCATTCAGTGGTATCCACCACCCACATTCACTATTCGAACATTTCTGTCCGTTTCTATCCCAGGGGTATTTTCGTCATTTTTCCTACAAGGGTATTTTGATAATAAATCGGGTCAATTTAAAAATCCTTACAAATCAAAGGTATTTTAAAAATTTTCAAAACTCGTGGGTACTTCGGAAATTTTCTAAATCAAGGTATTGCAAAAATTTCAAAAATCAGGGTTATCTTGGTAATTTTGTAAGTCAGGGGTAATTCAGTAATTTTCTAAATCAGGGTATCTTAGCATTTTGCAAAATAGAATTTTCTGATATTTTTATAAAGTAAGAATATTTTAATAAAAGTTGAGAGTAATATGATATATATATTTTCAATCCAAGGGCATTTTAGTAATTTACAACACAAGGGGTATTTAGGTAATTTATAAATCAAAAATTTTTCGGAAAAATTTTGTAAAAATAGTTATCACTAATTAAAAGGGTAATTTTAAGAGTTTTAAAACTAGGGTTTTTTTATAAAAATATGGCTAGTTCCCTTTCGGGTTTTAGTTATTGAGTTTAGCCTATGAATAAGTCCTTATGGTTAGAGTGAATCGTAGCTACGCACCAGGTAGGATTCCTGCGAAGAGGAGGTGAGTCACTAGGACTGCTTAAGTACCAGGCTCTTCCGGATCCAATCCTAGACATACGCACAGGGATTGCCACACCCTAACTCGGCGACTTAGCCATAGGTTTGTTTAATTAGGCCCTTAAGTCATATGTATATGTTGGGGAAAACTAGTCCTAGGGTTCAAGTACTCATCATGCTAATCTACGTTCCATTCCATTTCTACCCTTCTACAGATCATTTAATAAATCACACAAATGGATAGAAGTACTTACCTGGTGGACTGCGGGTCGGAGATTTAGGTGCCATGCAAAAACCTGCTTATTTCAAAAAAATGTTTTCATAAAACATATTTGGGCTCGCTTTGAAAATGTTTTGGGCCTTAACCCTCAGGCCGAGAGTTTAAAATGGGCTCGATATCTAAATCGAACACACCCATATACCCGCCCACGAGCCTGGACTAGGATCAGTATGTTCCTCAAGTAAACCAGGTTAAAAATTCTTTTATTACTTAGGAAAAACTTGTGTGTTTTGAAAGAAAGATTGTGTTGGGTCGGGCTTGAGTTGAAAACAAGTTTATTTCATTATTAAAATCCTTTACTTTAGGTGACAAAATGTTTAGGCTTTGTTTTAAAATAAATCTACTTCAACTTCACTTGATAAAAATTCGTACATAGTAATTAAAAGAAAAATTAAAGTAATTTAACTATGGCCTTATTACATCAAATAAATCCCAAAAAAATTAAAACCAAAGTACTTAAAATAAAGTAGTCCAAATAAAATGAATTTTTCTTTGAGCATGGCCATCCCTAAGCTTCACTGTAGACCAGGTCCATTCTGAGATCATCACACGAAAAATGTTCCCACAGCGGGGTGAGTCAATGAGACTCAATGTGTAACACAACACTAAGTCTTAACAAATTTAGGCATTTCATAGCATACAAATTCATATATCATTAAATTAAAATGATGCAACCCAAACCCAAACCTAGATGCTATCCGCTACACATCACCCGTACCAACCTGCACACCGTGGGGACTACTAAGTCAACCCTCCATCCGCTACACACAATCGAAGGCAGTCGCTGCAGTCGACGTGCTCATCGCCCTTATGAGTATTCGTGGTCTTAGGTTACCACACTCAGATATCGTGGTCTTAGGTCACCACGTTCAGATATCGTGGTCTTAGGTCACCACATTCAGATCTCGTGGTCTTAGGTCACCACATTCAAATATCGTGGTCTTAGGTCACCACATTCACTTCCCCTTTTCAATAACCCATATGCCCCATATCATACATATTATGCATTAACATGCTAAATTTCACATTCTTATTACTTATCACATGTTAAATATAACATATTTCATAATCCTAGCAGGAGTAGGAAACGTACCTGTGTACTTTGTACCATATCATGGTGCCTGAGCCACATTCTTACACTTTCATATTAACACATATATCAAGTTTAAGCCATAAATCTATTAAGATTAGTGTGGGGTACACACCTGATTAACTTAGCAACTTCACTTCAAATCCCGAAAATCCGATCTAAAGCCTTAGATCCTTAGTCCCTACATTTGGCCATTACTTAAAAATTTAATGAAGACCATTCGGCCGTAAAACCAAATCCTATTAGGATTATTGTAACCCAAAACTTACCTTGGTGCCGATTTCAATATAAACAAATCCCGAAAACTTTGTGCTACTCCTCCCTTCAATCGGCCAATGATAGATCATTTAACTTGATTAGTTTCGGCTTTTTAAACAAATAAAGAATAGATCTAATTACCGAAATAGACCTTGGCCGATTGTACTTATGCACTCGCCTTGCGATTTCAAATCCCGAAAGTATCCCTTGTCTTAATTATCTGTCGAAATACCTATACACATATGTTAGATTCGATTCTAACATTAAATCATCATAGATGGCCCTTGGCCGAATGCTATAGACATTTACTTTGTGGATTTTAAATCCCGAAACTCACCGAATAACTAAGGAACACGCGGCTTATAGTGTACCTTCGGGAAAAGAACTTCTGCTTCCTTGTAGTCGACACTTAGTAAATCCCGAAAGATCTCTTCAATGTTTTGGCAACAAGATATTAATGGGGTTAGTCCTAGATTTCCGCAAATCTTAAAAGAAAAAGGATGAAACCGAATGAGATCTTACCCTTACTTTAGGAATCGGCAATCCTTGCTTGAACCTTTAACACTATTCGGCTACGTAGGCTAGAAGGATTTTGATTTCGACTTTTTGATTGGTAGAAAGAAAAGAGAAAGAAGAATAAAGATGGAGGATTCGGTTAGAGCACAAGGTATTTCGGCTTGGCAAAAATAAAAGAGAAGAGAGGAGTTATTTTCTAGAGAGAATTCAGGAGAGAGAGAGTTGAAAGAAAGAATGAATGGCCCTCTTTTCCTTTAGTAGCCGAAATTACTAACTTAGAATCCCTTACTTGGCCATTACTCTTCTATTTTGATAGCTTTATCTCTTTAATTATCACCTAAAATAAAAGATAATTCAGCAACTATCCTTACTTAGCTGAAATTATTAAACTCAAAGTCCCTTACTTGGCTATCACTTCTCCCTTATTTTCCTAATTAAAGAATAATTCCTCATTTATCATCTTTTATCTTTAAATAAAACAAAAGGGATAAAACTCCTAAAATTTAGCCATGTGCCATCCCCCTATTCCCTCTTATTGACACCACTTAGCAAAATAAAGGCTTTAAAATTTTGCTCTCCACGCGACTCGAACACAAGTCCTTCCCCCCTAGCATGTGACGTCATTTCCAGAGCTCTAAGTGGTGCCTCCAAGCCACTTTTCCAAGCTCATTTATGTGTTATGTTTTGCATACAATTCCTCTTAAGACCACCTTGCTTCATGTCCCCCTTTTAAACTTTAAACTTATCATTTCTAAAGCATTTCCTTACATTTCCAAGACATTTCCTTACATTCCAAGACAAGACATTTCCTTACATTTCCAAGTCATTTCCTTACATTTCCAAGACAAGACATTTCCTCACATTTCCAAGTCATTTCCTTACATTTCCAAGACAAGACATTTCCTTACATTTCCAAGTCATTTCCTTACATTTCCAAGACAAGACATTTCCTTACATTTCCAAGTCATTTCCTTACACTTCTAAGATAAGACATTTCCTTACGTTTCCAAGTCATTTCCTTGCATTTCCAAGATTCTAAAAATGCACACATCACATCCATAACACATAAGATATACTAATGCATAGGCTCTAATCCAGGATGTTACAATTTCTCCCTAAGTATCCTTTTCCGAGAAAAATTACTCTTTCCAGCGACAGAGGCACGGCCATGTCACACGCCCGTGTAAATCGAGACCTGACCGTGTTCAAATTTCTTTAATGAAGCACGGCCGTGTGATTCGAGGTCAGGTCATGTCCTTGATGACTGGCGTGGCACGGCCGTGTAGTCCTTGGCCCAGGCCATGTCGATTTCGTGAAAAGGCCCATTTACTTTGTTTTAGGCCCGTTTTGTGTTCTTTTCATCCTCAGGTGCTTTCCTGGGTATAAGACATGTAAAGAAAGGATTAAAAGCACCTTTTTATATAAAACAAGGCTTAAATCTTCAAAAAGCATAATAAATGTGGGATTAAAATATGTTACTTTTACGATTTATCACCCTTTTTCCTGATCAAGTCTCTTCATGGATCCAACTGCTAGTCAAACCAAGGAAGGGAGTGAACCCCTAGTTTCGGCTCCTAAGTTTAAGAAACGTGCAGTGTCAGCAGTGCGAGATTTTCTATCGGGCTGTGGTAGGGAGCCTACGTCTGTCTGGGATAGGCAGATAGTCGTCGTCTCTGTTAGTGAAAACGTCGACGTAGAGGGTATAGTCTTACGTGTTACCAGGTGTGTAACTCTCACATACTCTGTATATTAATAATGTTAAAATCGTGTGTTAGTTGAAGTCAAACGATCGAAATTGGCAATGAGGTACCCTTAGAGACACCGGGTAAGTTCAATTACCACTTTATGTTTCAAATATGTGTATGAATGAATTAATTAGCTGTTTACATCCAAAACATGACCATTCATTTCAGTATGCTAACATATGCATGGACTGGGGATATGTTGTAAAAGGGGAAGTGCTAAATTAGAGACTGTCACAGTGGTTTGGTACCACAGTGGGTTGGCCTCACGTATATGATTCAGTGACTATGTCTTAGTGGCTTGGTGCCACGGTGGTTTAATACCACGTATATATATGATTCCGTGACTCGTCTCAATGGTTTGGTACCACGGTGGGTTAGCCCCACGTATACTTATTCGGGATTGTCACAGTGGTTTGGTACCACGGTGGGTTGGCCCCACACGTATTATATTTAGTGACTCTATCACAGTGATCTGGAACCACAGTGGCTTGATGCCACGAGCGAATGGCTGATTCAGGTGTTGTAGAGGATGGAAAATAGGTGGGATTTGGGTTGCATCGCATACATACTTAATATATCGATTGTATAGGTTAAGGCCTAATGTGCGACCTTGGGCTTGAAGCCATGTATGTGGCTTAAAGGGGGATTTACACACTGAGTCTCGGTGACTCACCCTTCTGCTAAATTTTACAGGTAATCAGTAGATTGAGGATTGGGAGCTGGGGCTGACTCGAGTTGACCATGCATAATGCGTTAAGTATTTTCATTTTCATTATGTTTTACATTTCTCTACTAAGTTTGGGTTTTTGAGATTGTAATAATGCCACTTAAACTTTAACTCGGGTTTTATTTTTTTGAAATTGATATAGCATGCCTATCAAAAAAAATTAAAGTGGGAGCTTTCTAAGATTAAAACGTTGAACCAACGATTTCCAAACGATTAATGAAAGAAGGATAAAGAGTAACAAACTTATTAAAGTTTTCAATTGAAAATCGCCACCTGTTTTCAAACTGATAGCTTTATGAAAATCTTTAAATTCGACCTTCGTTAAGTAAAGTCAGGCATGATTCATAAAATTTGTTCTCAGCTCATTGCTATATGTAGTTTTTTCAAAATTTTTCTGTCCTATAACATTACAGATTCGATCGTAGCATTTGATTGGGTTTAGGGTGTTACCATTGCAGTATCAGAGCTTGGTTCAAAAGCTCAGCCGTGGGTATAAGGTTCAAAAACGTTTTCAAAAGATGGTTTGTAAAGTGGTGTGGATAAAATACATGTTTTCTGGAAGCATGACACCCGAGTCTCCGGCACCAAATTCGCACGGTAAGTCTTCTAACTATTGGTTGTTTTCCTTGGAGTAATTGTATTGTATTATGGATTCTAGAAACTCAACTTTAGAGACGGAAACCTTAGGTTTATACGAATTGGCAAAAATTACTCATAAATGTTATTTAATAAGACTTCTCGGTAATAAGCAAGTGGAAGAAAATACTAATTCATAAAACTTTTAATCAGACTAAGTCGCATCAGTAGTCATGAGTGCTAGAGGACGTGGTCATGGCATGCGAGGCCGTGGTAGAGGTCAGGGTGTTGGGTTTGAACCTTTAAAATCAGGGCATGGGTCGGAAAGTGAAGTGCCAGCACCACCAGATGCGGGAGCAGAATTTCAGGATCAAACAGGGGGAGATAATGCTGTGTCTCAAGCGATGTTACGTGTTTCGGAGAGGGTTGTTGGGGCTAGTTTGGGATCGGTAGCTCAAAAATCTGTGTCAGAGTGACTTTGAGCTAACGGAGTTGAGATGTTTAGGGATGTTTCTGGTGTGGCTCCTAACATAGTTGGGTATTGGTTGGAAGTGGTTGAGCGCATTATGGATGACCTTGATTGTACCATGGAAGAGAAATTCAAGGGAGTGGTGTCTTTGCTCTGAGATGAGGCTTACCAGTGGTGGCTCACGGTTAGGGAAGGTACAACAGCGGAGCGCATTACCTGGGACTTCTTCAAGTCTGCGTTCCAGGGGAAATATATTGGGTCGAGCTATGTGGATACTCAGCGGAAGGCATTTCTTAACTTGGTTCAGGGGAATAAGTGAGTGGCTGAATATGAGGGAAAATTTTTGCTTCTTAGCCATTATGCTCGGGGCATAGTTGCAACGAAGCATGAGTGTTGTGTTCGATTTGAAGATGGTCTGAAGGGTGAATTGCGAGTACTGATAGCTTTGCAGCGAGAGAGAGAATTTGCTGTCCTGGTTGAGAAGGCTAAGATAGCCGGAGAGGTGAAGCGATTGGAGAGGCAAAATCAGGAGAGGGACAAGGGTAGGAATAAAAGAAATTTTGGGTCGGCAGGATCTACTAGGAATTTTTAGAAAATGCCTAGGTTCGATGGGCCGAGTCAGGTTGCGAGGCCTGTTGCTGCTAGTCGATCTCAACTGTGTGCACGATGTGGGAAATTTCATTCAGGTGAGTATTGGTTGGGTGCTAGAGGATGCTTCAGATGTGGATCCATGGATCATCAGGTAAAAGATTGTCCGCAAGAGCCCAGCAGAGAACGATTAGATGGTCAGGGTTATAGTCAGCCAGGGAGAGGTGATCAGCAACCACAGGGGGGTCGTGGTGTGGCCAGATGAGGAAATAGTTCTGGTCGTGGTCGTGGAGCACTGGGTTGGTCTATGCAGTCAGACATCGTGAGAAGGGTGATGCACCGGACGTCATAATCGGTATGTTCCTCATTTATGGTTTGCCTTTTTTCGCACTGGTTGATATAGGGTCAACTCATTCCTATATTGCTAGTACGGGGTTTGGAACTCTGAACTTAGAGTCTGAGGTTGCTTCTAGAGAGATGACTGTACTTAACCCTTTAGGATAATCGGTAGTGGTGAATAAACTCTTTAGGAATGTGCCTTTAGAAGTGCAAGAGATAGTTTTTTCGACAGATTTGGTGGAACTACCATTTGGCGAGTTCGATTTGATCTTAGGGATGGACTGGTTAGTGTAGTATCGAGCAAACTTAGATTGCGCTGCTAAGCGCATGGTGTTAAGGACTCCTGAGGATAATGAAGTTTTAGTGGTAGGCGAAAGAAGGAACTACTTGTCCAATGTAGTGCCTGCTTTAAAGGCAGAAAGAATGGTGAGAAAAGGATGCGAGGCTTTCTTAGCTTTTGTCAGTGCTTGGGAGGTCAAGGAGTTGACAGTAGAGGATGTCAGAACAGTGTGGGAATTCTCTGACGTTTTTCCAGAAAAACTTCCAGGGTTACCTCCGGATCGCGAGGTGGAGTTTGGTATTGAACTTTTTCCAGGAATAGCACCACTGTCTATTACTTCATATAGAATGGCGCCGAAGGAGTTAGTGGAACTTAAAGCGTAGATTCAGGAATTGTTAGACCGGGGTTTTATTTGACCTAGTGTGTCACTGTAGGGAGCGTCGGTACTATTTGTTAAGAAAAAGGATGGGTCGATGCAGATGTGCATTGACTATAGGCAATTGAATAAGTTGACGATTAAGAATAAGTACCCGTTGCCCAGGATAAACGATCTGTTCGATCAGTTGCGTGGAGCTTCGGTCTTCTCAAAGATAGACTTGCGGTCTGGGTATCATCAGCTTAAGGTTAAGGAGGCAGATATTCATAAGACAGCGTTTCGAACCCATTATGGACATTACGAGTTCTTGGTGATGCCGTTCGGACTGACAAATGCACCAGCAGCGTTTATGGATATGATGAACCGAGTGTTCCAACCCTATCTGGACCGGTTTGTCGTGGTGTTCATAGACGATATCTTGGTATATTCTAATACGGAAGAAGAGCAAGATTCGCATCTTCGGGTAGTTCTGCAGATTCTGAGGGAGAAGCAGCTGTACGCCAAATTCAGTAAGTGTGAATTTTGGTTAAGAGAAGTGACCTTTCTGGGTCATGTTGTATCTACTGAGGGGATTAGGGTTGATCCTCGGAAAATTGAAGCTATGTTGGATTGGAAACCGCCTAGGTCTGTGGCAAAGATTCGGAGCTTTCTTGGTTTGGCTGGGTATTATAGAAGGTCTGTTGAGGGGTTCTCGTTAATAGCTACTCCGTTAACCAAGTTGTTACGAAAAGGGGTATCGTTTGTCTGGTTTGTTAAGCAACAGGAAAGTTTTGAGAAGCTGAAGAGGATCTTGACTGAGGCTCCAGTGTTGATTCAGCCTGAAGCAGGGAAAGAGTTTATCGTCTACTGCGATGCGTCGCACACAGGGTTAGGATGTGTGTTCATGCAAGAGGGGAAAGTAGTAGCTTATGTGTCTCGGCAGTTGAGACCGCATGAAGTGAATTATCCCACACACGATCTGGAGTTAGCTACGGTAGTTTTCGCTTTAAAAATTTGGAGACACTACCCGTATGGGGAGAAGTCCATCATCTACACAGATTACAAGAGCTTGAAATATCTCTTTACTCAGAAGGAGTTGAATTTGAGGCAGCGGAGGTGGATCGAATTGTTGAAGGATTATGACTGTTCGATCGAGTATCACCTGGGCAAGGCTAACGTGGTGGCATATGCGTTGAGCCGTAAGGTAATATCGGATTTTAGGGCAATGTTTGCTCATCTTAGCTTGTATGATGACGGAAGTTTATTAGCCAAACTTCAGGTGAAACCTTCTTGGGTCAGTCAGATCAAAGAGAAACAAATGTCTGATGAGTTGCTAAACTCAAAACTTCAGTCAGTGGAAAGTTGTGAGAGAGGAGATTTTAGTGTGAGCAGTGATGGGGTATTGTGCTTTCGGGGAAGAGCGTACATGCTGAGGGATTCCAAGTTAAGGTAGAAGATTCTTCAAGAAGCGCATAGTAGTCCATATGCTATGCATCCAGGTGGAAGTAAGATGTATAGGGATCTGCGAGAGCAGTTTTGGTGGTCGGGTTTGAAGCAAGAGGTTACCGAGTTTGTGGGTAAGTGTCTGACGTGTCAACAGGTGAAGGCAGAACATCAGTTACCTTCAGGGTTGTTGCAGCCAGTGAAGATTCCACTTTGGAAGTGGGAGAGAATAACGATGGACTTTGTGAGTGGGCTACCCCTTACGCCTACGAAGAAAGATTCAGTATGGGTGATTGTGGATAGGTTAATGAAGTCCGCGCATTTCATACCGATTCGGGTTGATTATTCTTTACAGAAGTTAGCCAAGCTATATGTAGCGGAGATTGTGAGGTTGCATGAGATACCTGTGTCTATCATGTCAGACAGAGACTCGAGGTTTACGTCGAGGTTTTGGAAGGCGTTGTATGAAGCGTTGGGTACAAGATTAGATTTCAGCATAGCATTTCATCCACAGACTGATGGTCAGTCTGAAAGGGTAATTCAGATCTTGGAGGACATGTTGAGGGGCTGCATTATTGATTTTGGGGGTAGCTGGGAAGATTTTCTATCGTTGGCAGAATTCGCTTACAACAATAGCTAAGCGTTGTATGCGCGGAGGTGTCGTACTCCTACTTACTAGACAGAATTGGGTGAGCGGCTGATGTTGGGTCTGGAATTAGTTTCTAAAACAGAGGAAAAAGTTAAGTTGATTCGAACTTGGTTGAAGGAAGCTTCTGACAGGTAGAAATCTTATGCTGATCTGAAGCGTAAGGATATAGAATTTGCAGTGGGTGATCAGGTGTTTCTAAAAGTTTCGCCGTGGAAGAAAGTCTTAAGATTTGGTCGTAAGGGCAAGTTGAGCCCCAGGTTCATCGGGCCTTATCGAGTGCTGTAGCGAGTGGGACCAGTAGCGTATCAGCTTGAGTTACCTCCGAAATTGAGACAGATTCATGATGTATTCCATGTCTTGATGTTAAGGTGCTACCGGTCGGATCCAACTCACGTAGTGCCGGTGGAGGAAATCGAAGTGAGACATGATTTATCTTTTGAAGAGGAACCAGTTCGGATCCTAGATCGAGATGTTAAAGTATTGTGGCGAAAGATGATCCCATTGGTTAAAGTGATGTGGCGGAATCACGATTCAGAGTAGGCCACGGGGGAGCCAGAGGGGGTTATGCGTCAGCAATACCCTCACCTCTTTTGATCAGGTAAATTTCGAGGTCAAAATTTCTTTAAGGGGGTGGAATTGTAACATCCGGGAATTAGGGGCTTTGCGTTTGCTATATCTCTGTTTGTTTGGTATGTTGTATCTATTTAATTTGGTATGTTTGGGGGTCCCGGGAAGGCTCAGGATTAAGCTTGGGGATTTTTATTTCTAGGCCCTGTAGGGGATAGTTCCCTAAGGTAGGTCTTAAGGTTAATTACTTGTGTCTGTTGACACAAGAAATGGTGTAGCAAAGTGGCAAGGGGACGCCACTTAAGGTGCATGGAAGTGGCGTCACAAGGGGAGCAGCAAGAAGGAGGTTCGAATCACATCTGTAGTACAATCTGCTCAATTATTTTTGTGCTGGTCAGGTGAAGGTGGGAGAGTTCGGCTGGGACTCTAGTGGTGGAATTGAAGACTTGTTCAAATGTGTTTGAATGAGTGATGGAGAGGGTATTAAGGAGAGAATCAAGGAGGAAATAAGGGGATTGAGGTGAGAAGAGGTGTTGGCCAATTTTTGGGATGTGTTGGGGGATAGGAATTCGGTCAAAGTGAGGTCTTTTGGATAGAGAGGGCATTCGGTTTTGGTAGGGTTGAGGTGCCGAATCTCTATGTTGCTTAGCAAAACCTTGAGTGTTTTGAGTTTTCTCTTTTTCGGCATTTGGTGCTTCTTTTTCCTCTCAACTCTATTTTTCTTTTTGTGCTGCAAACTCCCAAGACTATTTTGGTTCATTTGTTATTTGGTAAAAGCCGAAACCTTTTACAGTCTTTTTCCTTCCCATTTGCTTCATTCAGTTCAAGTTCCACTCTTTTGCCGAATTCTCCTGGTCACCATTTTCCTTTTCGTTCCATCTCATACTTGTGCCTTGTGTAGCCGAATCTCCCTAGCTCATCTTCTTCTTGTTCTTCCCACTTAACCGAACCTGTAAGTGCTTTAGCCGAACTTTATTCCTTGTTCTATCTTTTTTTTCTTCATTATTTCTTATTGTGTGGAGGCCGAATCTTCATCTTGTTTCTGGAATAGGCACATTTCTGTCGATTTTTGCTGAAAGTTGAAAATAGACCCTCCATTCGGTAATCTCTTATTACGGTAAGGAGTCTTCTTTTCTGTTTTTCCACACTTGTTCTTTTTCACTTGGTTTGGGTAACCCGAAATCCTGACTCACTTCTTTGGGCACTGACCGATTGTATAGGGGTGCATCATCATCATCTCTTCTTCGTTGTGTGGCCTACTTTCAAGAGAATTTTGGTAAGTAGTTGTTGGTTGAATGGATGGTAAGGAATTCTTTTCTAATTCAGTTGGCCGGAGGGCCACTTCCTTTACTTTATCTCCGAGAATCGATTTAACATGGTTCATTTAGGGATTCAGTCGGGTTCTTAATGACAAGTCTGCTAGCATTCAGTTTCTATTGATCAAGGTAAGGGGCTTCATCAATTTGGATTTTTAGTCTCTCTATTTTCTTGCAATGCCTTAACCCTTTTTCCTGATCAATGCAATGCCTTAACCCTTTTTCCTGATAAAGTCTCTTCATGGATCCAACTACTAGTCAAACCAAGAAAGGGAGTGAACCCCTAGTTTCGGCTCCTAAGTTTAAGAAACATGCAGTGTCAGCAGTACGAGATTTTCCACCGGGCTATGGTAGGGAGCCTACGTCTATCTGGGATAGGCAGATAGTCGTTGTCCCTGTTAGTGAAAGCGTCGACGTAGAGGGTATAGTCTTACGTGTTACCAGATGTGTAGCTCTCACACACTCTGTACATTAATTATGTTAATAATTGTGTTGGCTGAAAGCCAAAACGACTGTTGGCAGTCGAGGTACCCTTAGAGACACTGGGTAAGTTCAATTACCACTTTATGTTTGAAATATGTTTATGAATTAATTAATTGGCTGTTTGCATACTAAACATGACCATTCATTTCAGTATGCTAATATATG
This sequence comes from Gossypium bickii, assembly GCA_025503065.1. Taxonomy (NCBI): domain Eukaryota; kingdom Viridiplantae; phylum Streptophyta; class Magnoliopsida; order Malvales; family Malvaceae; genus Gossypium; species Gossypium bickii. Next base: position 72,254,058 of record CP106713.1, read on the forward strand.
CATGGACTGGGGATATGTTGCGAAAGGGGAAGTGCTAAATTAGAGACTGTCACAGTGGTTTGGTACCACAGTGGGTTAGCCCCACGTATACGATTCAGTGACTATGTCTCAGTGGCTTGGTGCCACGGTGGTTTAATACCACGTATATATATGATTTCGTGACTCGTCTCAATGGTTTGGTATCACAGTGGGTTGGCCCAATGTATACTTATTCGGGATTGTCACAGTGGTTTGGTACCACGGTGGGTTGGCCCCACACGTATTATATTTAGTGACTCTGTCACAGTGATCTGGTTTCACAGTGGTCTGGAACCACAGTGGCTTGGTGCCACAGGCGAATGGCTGATTCAGGTGTTGTAGAGGATGGAAAATAGGTGGGATTTGGGTTGCGTCGCATACATACTTAATATATCGATTGTGTGGACTAAGGCCCAATGTGCGACCTTGGGCTTGAAGCCATCTATGTGGCTTAAAGGGGGATTTTCACACTGAATCTCGGTGTCTCACCCCTCTGCTAAATTTTGCAGGTAATCAGTAGATCGCGGAATGGGAGCCGGGGCTGACTTGAGGTGGCCATGCATAATGCTTTAAGTATTTTCATTTTCATTATGTTTTACATTTCTCTACTAAGTTTGGGTTTTTGAGATTGTAATAATGCCATTTAAACTTTAACTCGAGTTTTATTTTTCTGAATTTGATATAGCATGCCTATCAAACAAATTAAAGTGGGAGTTTTCTAAGATTAAAACGTTGAACCAACGATTTCCAAACGATTAATGAAAGAAGGGTAAAGAGTAACAAACTGATTAAAGTTTTCAATTAAAAACTGCCACCTGTTTTCAAACCGATAGCTTTATGAAAATCTTTAAATTCGACCTTCATTAGTAAACCGAATTTCGTAACTCAATTCGGATTAACCCATCTTTTAAATTCTTAAAAGTCAGGAATGATTCACAAAATTTGTTCTCAGCTCATTGCTATAGGTAGTTTTTTCAAAATTTTTCTTTCCTATAACATACCAAATTCGGTCGTAGCGTTTGACCGGGTTTGGGGTGTTACAACTATAGCTTCGAGCATCACAAACTCGATGTAGTAATAAGTTGTAGATACTCTGGTTTTACTTCTCTTTTCGAACTAAAAGGAGATATGCTTGTTATGTTCATTGGTTGGATCTTCTTCAACAATATTCGGAAAGTGTGTCGGCTCCTCCTTACCTTCACTTAATTCCTGATTTAGCTCTTCATCTACATGTAACTCTACTCCTACTCCAAATTCTACTCTTACGTTAACCAGAGTGAAGACCCCTTTTTCATTTCTCATGATCTCGTCACAATCTCCAACTCTGAACTTTTGTTGAATATCCATGTTTAACTCATCATGCTTAATAACAGTGGAATGGCCCTCATCCTCGAGCTCAGAAATATCATGCTCGACCTCTTCCATCGGAGTTTTAATTGTGGCATGATATTGGACGACTTATAATATTTGCTTTATCATCTTAGATATGGAGGACATATCAGCTTTAATCGAAGACATGCCCTCATCCTATGTTACAACTCGTGTAGAAAGGGATGGGTCTTCCATGTACTCATCACTATCCATATTACTTCCAGATAATAATATGAAGAATATGAAACTTGTGTCGGATAATTATCCGACCACCCTTGATTGTAGCTACCCATCTCGGTTGCATATCCATACAAACCCTAAGGATGCTCGTATGAATACTCTTGCCATCCGCAATCGCCATCATAACTCCAATGGTTTGTTGAATCTCCATTTGTTTAACCCGATTTATCTTCTTAATTGTACTGGTCTCCTAGCCACCTATATTCATTGTTATGTAAACATGATTAAACTAAATCTTCAACAAGGCAAATGAAAATAAAACATTATACAAAAAAATAAATAATAATATCTAATTTCCTTGTCTTTCGACTAATGTTGCCTTAAAGGCAACTAACTTGACTACACACTTACACCGTTGCAATCCTTACCAATTGTTCCAATAACTTGACCGCATTTGCATAAAACAAACAATTTTATAAAGCAAATTTAATGTGGTTTTATAGCAAGCATATAAGTCAAATGTAATATTTATAGTTCCGATGGAAAATGAAGTATAACAAGGGGTAGAACCCAAAGGATTGCCAAATGGGTAAATGTGTTTGTCAAGTTAATTACAAGTTAAGCAATTACTAATCTAATCAACTCAGAAACTATTAGTGGAAGTCCAAATAAAATTATTCATAAACTAAAATAACTAAGCTAAACTTTCTTCTTAATGTTTTAGATAATGTAAATGATTAAATGATGGTCGATTTATTAGTTGAGTGCTAATTAGACTAATGAACCTATATCAATTATATTGGTTGCACTCTTAGTTAGGAATCTTCTCTCAGTATCATCCTAGATTAAAAGATACTACCTAATATTACTGCTCAGTCTCACCTAGGCATATAGATCACCTCCCGGTCTCACTACTTGACACAATTATATTGAACTATCTAAGGATAAACTCTATTCTTGGTCTCGTTTATCAAGGTTTTTCACTAAAGGCGTCAATTCTAGCTTATTAAGAATTTTGGTATAATCGAACAACCAATTAATCAAGAATAGACATTAACTTAAACTAACAAACAACCAATCAACCAACCATCTAACAATTTAGCACATCAAAAAGCTTAACATCCAAACAGACATTTCATCGAATAGTTAATAAGCAGAATATAGAGATAATGATAAGAAATGCTCATTTACATGTCGAACTAATGGAACCCAAAAGCTTCATCGATATTCATTAACGAAGTCTTTTTCAAGAAAGAAGAAAGTAAACTACAAGAATAAAATCTACTCTAAAAAGAAAAGAGAAAACCTAACCCTAAAACTATGGAAAATTAAAAGAAACTATCGGAAAACAAAATATGAAATGGAAGGCTTATAAATTTGTATTTATAGCCTACTAACATTTAACCTAAAAATGACCATTTTTCCTTTAAGTGAAAAAGAGAGTCTAACATACTACACCCATATTCGACGCTGAAACAGGGTACGAGGCATTACCGGACATAAATTCAAACAATCATACAAAACTGAGACATGAATTTCTTTCCAAATTTTAAAACTTTTCATTTACATTCATATTGTCCCTTAAACAAGCCTGCGAGGCCTAAAACATACATTAGGAGTGGTTCGGGATTAAACCGAGAACTTTGGAAACTTTCGAAAAGCTTAGAAAAATTTTCATGAAAAGGTCCACACGCCCGTGTGGGTGAAGTGACATGCCCGTGTGACATATCACACGCCCGTGCTTCAGGTCGTGTCCAAAATAGGGGACATTTTGTTTATGACGTCATCATCAAAATGAGGACACATGGCCAAGGCACATGCCCGTGTCCTTATGCCGTCTAGCAAATTAAACTCTAAATATCAAGTGCGGACTTCACATGGCCTGGGAACATGCCCATGTCTTATAGCCGTGTCTCTCACACGGCCGAGACACATAGCCGTGTCTCGTGCCTGTGTGTTTACTACTGGCATTTTGTATCTCAAAACTAAGGTGCAGGGGACACACGGCCAGAACCCACGCCCTTGGGGCTAGCCATGTTTCACAGATGGCCTAGACACACGCCCGTGTGTCTACCTATGTGGACAAAATATGGCAATTTCCCAAGCCTTTTTACCAACCATACTTGCACCAACATACACAACATCAAAACCACACCAATCCAAACATATGTATGACTTCAAGGCACCTAACATGGCATAACTAAGTGCTTCACCATCAAGAAACATCCATAATCACATACAACACATCATCATTCGACCATCAATAACTATAGGCAATATCATAATAGAATTGGCACATGCATGCATATATGAATAGGTTTACAACCATATAATCATTATGAGCCACGTCCCATGGCATTATACAAAATGAATCAAATATCATCATAAGCCATCGCATATGGCTAAACTAATATGAATTCAAATGCATGAGTTAGAACTAATGGATGATATACAAATTAACATATAAACTTGCACTTCTTCATAACTTCTTTTAACCAATCTAACAAAATTACTAATATGTAGCATTACACTACCATTTCACATTAATTGGATCATCAAACTTTAATATCTTTTTTCATCTCAATTTATAATAATTAATTTCTCAATTCTACAACATAATTTCATCAACCAATCATCAATTCCCATATGTGATAGTATATAACCCATCACAATTGAATTCAATTGCATAATTATAACAATATATCGTATTTTCAAAACTATTCAATTTAGTCCTTATAACAAACAACTAATGCATATCAATTCAATTCAGCTCGTTCTATCATATCCAACCTACCTTATGTTTTTACCATGTAGTGCAATTCATAAATACAACAGTTGACAAGGTTCGGGTTATAAAAATACAAACAGTAATCTCTGAGCTATTTATCAATGACTTTATCTTTTCCTTTCCATTTTGAGGAATCCGTATTGAAGTTAGCTACGAATATACAATTATTTTCACATCCAATTGCTAATTTATGAAGCTTCTTCATTTTATTCATTTTAGTCCCTAAATCGGGACTAACATAACTTTTAAATTTAACCTCTAATTTATATACTAATTTCACTCTAAGCCTAATTTGACTTCCTATTTCTCATTCCTTCCACAAATTTTGAAATTTGTGCAATATAGCCGCTATTGCACAAAATCATCAATTAACCTTATAATTTAGGTATTTTTCAATATTAAACTCAAAATATATCAAATTGGTCCCTAAAACTTCAACTATATAAAAATGGTAACATCCTCAAAAATTAAGATTATCGAAAGTTACGACATAGGTCAACTAGCTTAAGCTTTCGAGATTCTAAAAGCATAAAAATTACAAGAAAATGAGTAATTTGAGCATACCAATTGAAGCTTGAAATTTTGGAACCCCAAATCATTTGTGTCCCTTTCTCTCTATTTGTTTCAAAGCTTTGAAGATGAAGAGGGAAATAATACTTTCTCTTTCATTTTATAATTTTTAATTACTTAAGTTTTATAATATAAACATACATATATACTTTCTTAATCGACCATATATACATTCTAGGTAAAATTAATTTTTAAGCCATTTGCATTAAGTTCTAATTATATATCCTTAACAATTCACACTTTTATAACTTATGCGATTTATTCCCTAAACCTTAATCAAGAACTAATTCGACAAAATTACTCAATTGAAATTCAATTCACTTCTAATATAGTTCTGTAAATATTTAATAAAAATATTTACAGTCTTGGTTTACAAAAATGGGGTTCCAAAACCCCACTTTCCAACCCCACTAACTTTCATGTTATTACAATTCTCCCCCTTTTTAAGGTATTTCGTCCTCAAAATTTATCTGGAAAGAGGTGGGGTACTAAGATTTCGTTTCCGAATCAATTAATTTATACTAAGAGGTGGGGTACTAAGGTTTAATAACTAAATAAACAATTAATCTCAAAACCCAAAATAAATTTGAAGTCAAAATGGAGTACATGGCCTTATTACATCCACCGAAAAGTAACTAAAAACATGTATTTTGAAACAAATAAATGAAAATTCAAGCCTCTTGTAGTGTGGCCATCTTCGAGTCCTCTCCCACATCAAGTCGTCTATTCGGGATTACCTGAAACATTAAATAAAAGGGGTGTGAGTTTCGAAACTCAGTGTGCACAACCCTTGGCAATCAAATCACTTACAAATATTGACATTGGGCCTAAGCCCTATCGAAATCGGTGGTCTTGGGCTTTAGCCTACAATGACCTCATATCATATCATATCATATCATATCATTTATAAACAAATAATGCAAAACCCACCCCAAAAATCCATCCGCTACACACCATTTCCCGTCCAACCTTATGACTCTTGTGGGGAGTTCTAGCTCGACCAACCCTTCCGCTACAAACTAAGGGTAGTACTTTGCAGCAAAGCTGCTAATCATATATTGGGCTTAAAGCCTGCTGTGGATCCATACCATACGGCTATGCGATCCTCAAATCTTCCTCCATACCATAATTCCCACCCATATGCATCCTAAGCAGAATATCATATGAATGCATCAAACACAAAAGTAACATCCACTAACTCATATTCGTCACATAGGGTATTTTCGTCATTTCACTACCTAGGGATATATTCGTAATTCTACCCTACAGGGGTATTTTGGTAATTTGGTAAAATAGGGGTATCTTGATAATTTTGCAAAACAGGGGTATTTTGGTACTTTTGTAAATCAGGGGTACTTCGGTAATTTTACAAATCAGGGGTATTTCATTGATTTTGCAAAACGGGGGTCTTTTGGTAATTTCACAAATCGAGGGTATTTCAGTAATTTCACAAACTAGGGGTATTTCGATACTTTTGCAAACCCGGGGTATTTTGGTAATTTTGCAAATCAGGATATTTCAGTAATTTTGCAAACCGAGGGTATTTTGGTAATTTCTCAAATTAGGGGTATTTCGGTAATTTCACAAACTAGGGGTATTTCGGTAATTTTTCAAATAGGGGGTATTTTGGTAATTTTGCAAATCAGGGTATTTCAGTAATTTTGCAAATCGGGGTATTTTGGTAATTTCACAAATCGAGGGTATTTCAGTAATTTCACAAACTAGGGGTATTTTAGTAATTTTACAAATTAAGGGTATTTCAGTAATTTTGCAAATCAGGTTATTTCAGTAATTTTGCAAATCAAGGGTATTTCAGTAATTTTACAAATCAGGGTATTTTAGTAAATTTACAAATATAAGGTTATTTTAGTAATTTTACAAATATAAGGGTAATTGGTCCCTTTCGGGTTTTAGTTATGAACTTTGGCCCATCAACAAGTCCTCGCGGCTAAAGTGAACAGACACTACACACCAGGTAGGATTCCAGAGAAGAGGAGGTGGGCCACTAGGACCGCTTAAGTACCAAGCTCTCCCTAGATCCAATCCTAAACATGCGTATGCCCGTTGCCACACCCTAACCCAGCGACTTGTTCATAGACATGTTTAATTAGATTATGTCTTATGAAATTGAAGAGTTGTTCAACTAGGCCTAAGTCCAAAAACCCTAGCAAATTTGTCTACGTCCCCATAAAGCCCATCAAACCAAAATTACAACCTTACGGCCCATTAGGCCCAAAACAAATCCAAATCGTATATCTTGCGTGACTAACTCAATATGTTTAACAAACCAACCATTTCATCAAACTTAGCCTCAGGGCCCGCCGGGCCTATTTAGCCACTTTCGGCTTTTCGGCATTGCCGATATCGTGTGTGTAGTGTTTGTACACACCTGGTAACCTTGCGCACTGCAAATCCCTTAGTCGCGACCCTACAATCGACATTACTAGCGATTAACCAAGATTTAACGCATACTTATCAAAAATCGAAACCTCACCGTATCCTTACCGTGTACCTCATGTTCTAGTAGCCCTTGCTTTGCTACTATTGGTGATTATCCTCTAGATCTAATAGGAATTGGAAGCTGCTAATCCAGGCTCCGAGCACTTCTGTGCCCAATGCCCACCAAGGTATCTTAACTCTCCTCATAAAATGCTCTATATATAGCTAGCTTCTTACCTTCCTTCTTTGTATCTTTTCGATGTAGGATCCCTCCGCTAGCAGAGTTTAAATCCAACTCAAACTCTTGCCGTCCAGTTCGCAAAATAAATACTCCTTTGCTTGTCATGAGATTCCAACCCTGGCTCCCTTGCAACATAATCCACACCGCTAGCCACTAGGCCACAAGCTCCTCTTGTGTCTTAAAACATGCCCAACTAAAGCTAAGTCTATGGCCAATGTCTAAATCCATTTTTAAAAAAATAATCTAAAAGAAATGCAAGTGCTACAACTTCAACCTTGGACCTCCTTCCTTCCCTATGGCGTCACTCCCTTGCTCCCTAAGTGGCTTCACTTTGCCACTACACCACACACTCCACTTGTGTCAGTTTTCTCCACATTTTATTCTTAAAGCCTACCTACTAACTCCCAGGGCTTTTTTAACCTAAAACCAAAATTTTTCCTAAGCCCAAGTCTGATCCCGGGACTTCATAGAAGCCTTCTAACCTTCCAAAATCACTTACCTAATAGGTCCAACTTGCATTTGAGCCGATCTCTTGTTCTTTAAAAATTTAAAAAGTTCCTACGCTCGGGGCCCAAAAGGCCTAATTCTCCTAGACCCAATTTCGGGATGTTACACTCTCCTGGCGTACTCACCTTTAGCAACACCTGAAACGCAAACAAACATTTATAAGTTCATACGAACTTAGTGAGCTTTAATATAGAATACCTTGGAATGTTCTTAGTTGTATTTCCTCTTTCAAGGATTTGATTCCATCACTATTTAGGTGGACACGTTCAAAATCTCAAACTTGCACTTATACGCCAACTACTATACTTAACGTATTGGTTCTCACTTAACAATCTGACCGACTTTAGATCTTTCCAGATAATATAATAGTATCTTCTTTCTCTTTGAAAAACAAAATTACTTTTCGAAAGAATATCTCTTCAAAGCCCACTTCATATAGACCATCTCGTTACACAAACAATTATTTTAAACGATGGTTTATTGACATTATTCACTAGCAGAAACTTACACATTTGGCGGATTCCCACGATGAGTTAAATACCACTAGTTTACCCATATTCTAGTTTAACCCAATACATGCTATCCAAATCAAAATAATTACACGTATCTTTGTTACAGATCACAAAAAAACCTAGGATGACTAACAACTCAGATCTTGTAAGGTTCCAGAAGGAAATATGATACTATTCAAATATGAAGGATATTAGATAATCAAGTTTCAGAACTTTGTTAAGCGAACGAAATCCGAGTGACAAATGCTTATATCTTTTATGATTACAAATACACCCATAACCTAGACTAACAAATTACCATGGCAGATACCCTTTTTGGACATGCAAATACATACTTCTTTTTAAGAGACTTCTCTTAAGACTTATTTGATTACATCATGAAACTAATTTAAGCAAATTAACTTCAGATGTATCATAACCTTATTATATACTTATTTATCAAAAAATTCTTAGAACTTGTCTAGAATTTACCACAAGTGAAGATAACCACATTCTATCAAATATCTATCATCGAATACGCCAATAAGATTATATAGACCTTGCCAGAAAGGCTTAGTAGACACACCACAAAGACAAACATACAAAATCACGTCTTTATTGTCCCGGCACTTTCACAAAAGGTGCCATGGGTTTCTCCCCCACGGACTTATACTTAACTTCATGACTTGATCTTCCAGTTCAATCCTATTACTGAAGGCATCGCCATGAATATTCATACAATCATATATTGCCATGGGTGTCAACCACATGAACTTACACATTCTCATGTTGTGATCTGCCAGTCCATCCTTCATCTTACTAGAGGCTACACCATGAGTGTTTTCATATCATACATTACTATTGGTCACAACCACATGGTCTTACACTTATTTTCATATCATGATCTTCCAGTCTAGTTAATATATCTGCCCTACCAGAGGCATCACAAGGGACATTTTACCAAGAATTTACTTACCTAGATTTGTTCACGCATAACTAATCAATTTGTACATTCCTATATCAAACTTTACCTTCTTAATTACCAATCACTTTCTATTCATATAGTAATTTTATAGTTCATACATAATTTTAACACACACACATAGCATCTTTACTATGCTTCACCCACTTACCTGTTATTTGAAGTGTTATCGTTATATATAAATCTTTACCTGAACAATTAACATGTAGGAGTTAGAATTGAGACTCACCTAAACTGTAGCTCGAAGCTTCAGACTTGGACATCTATCTTGACCCAGCAGCAACAACTGCTTAAAGAACACAGATTCACTATTAAAACCCATTTATATATAATCTGCTAACATCACAATCATAAATAACCCCCATGGAAGGCCTTGGATTCATGACTTACTGTTAATATAACTCCTTCAAACATTACTCTTTCAAAAATTTAAGATGTAGAGATATATTACTTACCATGAGGTGGAATAACCACTGATTAAAACAAGAACCTTAGCTTCTAGCTTCAGTAAGGAAATGATAACATTTAGATTTAAGAAATAGAAGCAGAGAATAATATTGAAGGAAGAATAAACTTTCTCATAAACCCTTCTTGTAACAGCTTGGTTTTGGGCCTAGTCAGAATAGTGGGTTCGAGACCACAAATCCGAGGTCAGAGAAATTATTTTAATATTATTCAAGTGTCATGGCATGATTATATTAGTTTTTGAAAATTTTGGTAAATTAATTTTAGCGATTTCATGCTTAATTTTGAAAAAGGACTAAATCGCATAAAGTGCAAAAGTTTTATTCTACAAGCTAAAGGTGTTAAATAGCTATGGAACACTAAAGTAGAGGTCCTTATTGAGTAAATAAACCAATGAAATTATGGTGGCTGGGCATGAATTTTTAATTCTTGAAATTGGTCAAAGTTTGGTGGCATTAGGTGACTAAATGAATAAAATAAAATAAAACAAAGAAAAGTCATCATCTTTTCCCATCTTCTTCCTCTTCCACCGAAATTTTCAGCAATCTTAAGGGTTTTGAGAGCTCAAATTTTAGCCAATCTTTTCTCTTGCAAGCAAGTGATTTTGGTGGTTATTTTTGTTAATTTTTGTGTTTTTGGAACCCCTATAGCTTAATCTAGCTAATGATGGGACTATTTTGCAAAATGGTTGAGAGCTTAGGGTCTTTCCATGAGAAAATTTATATTGTTTGCTAAAATTTTATGAAAGCAAATGAAACTTGGTTGTTTAATAAACAACTTTTGTGAAAGGATTTTTCATGAAAACACCTAAAATAGACCTTTTTGTAAAAGTTATAAGATGGGTAGTAAATGTGCGAAATAATTGGAATTGTGAGTTGCTATAATAGTAATAATGGTTTGAGTAGGCTTGTTAAAGGAGGAAAATTGATTAAAATTGTTTTACGAGCCGAGGGGCAAAATCATAATTTTGTGAAAGTTTAATGGCAAAATGGTAATTTTGCCAAAGTAGGAATTTTGGAATGTATTGATTAATGTGGTGATTAAATAAGTAAATTTGTCATTATAGATCAAGAAAAATGAAATTCGGACCTAGACTGGGGGGAAACCAAGCTATTGGACTAAATCGAATTAGTTGCCTATATTTTGTATACCGAGGTAAGTTGTACGTAAATAATACAACTTTAAATAATGGATATTGTATAAAATGTCTGATTATTGTTATGAATATGCATGACAAAATTTGATGTGGTATACTCCCAGTTGAACCTTAGGAATAGATGGGATATCCACGCCATGACATTTGGGTTATATGTGTGCTAGTGTAAGACGATGTCAGGGACAAGTCATCGGCCACATTATGAGAGTCAGTGTAAGACCATGTTTGAGACATGACGTCGGCATTGAGATGAGAGCCAGTGTAAGACCATGTCTGGGACATGGCGTCAGTATTGAGATGAGAGCTAGTGTAAGACCATGTCTGGGACAAGGCATCGGTTTCAATATGTGAGTCAGTGTAAGACCATGTCTGGGACATGACATCGGCACAGTACCCTCTTATGTGAGGCTTGTCGGGTATCATTTGGTATTCCAACGAGTTCAACGGGTAATTCAAAGCTTGTGTCAAAAGTGAGAAAAGTTACAACTATGTTGTAAGTGATGCAGGTACCTACACGAAATTCATGAGAAATGAGCTTGATTTATGTTGTATGATTAGTAAGGATGAAATTGAGTAAGTTATGCCTTTAATCATTTGAGAATTATGTGCAAGTTTATAATATGTTATGAGTATGATAATGCATGGTAATTGTTGTTAATTATTTACATGCGACTTACTAAGCTTTATGCTTACTCCCTCTCTTTTCTATTTTCTTATAGTGCCACCAAGCTAGCCCAGGGATCAACAGACGTCGGAGGCATCGATCACACTATCAATTGAAGCATTTATATAGTTAGCCTTAGTATTTTAAGTATGGCATGTATAGTGACTGGGTCTTTTTGCTAAGAGTCATATTGTTTTAGTCATATGTGTTGGCTTGTCATGAAGTTGATCTATTTTGTCTAAGGCCATAGATAATGGCTAATATTTGTTGTTGATTTATGCAAATGATGATGTTTTTCATGATTAAGAAAATTGCATGGTTAAGTATTTGGTATATTAATGCATGAATGAGTAGGTTGCATGATTGGATTGATAAAGTATGTGATAAGTTTTGCATGTGAATAGAGTGTAATGGCCTTGATGTGAGCATGTCATGGTTGTGGATGATTTGGTCAGATGTTTATGTGTTGATTGGTGTTACTTGATGTGGCTTATGTTGGTGTAAGTAAGGGTGGAAAAAGGGCTTGGTAAATAACCTTGTTTATATCTACACGGGTAGACACATGGGTGTGTGTCTAGGCCGTGTGTGACACACGGTTTGTCCCTTGGGCTTGTAGTCTGGCCGTGTGTCCCCTGCACATTAATTTGGTAAAAAAGAATGCCAAGTAGTAACCACATGGGTTGAGGCACGACCGTGTGTCTTAACTGTATGGATGACACGACCATAGGACATGGGCATGTGCCCAGGCCGTGTGAAGTCTGCACCTTAAATACGAAATTAAATTCACCACATGGCCTAGCACACGAGCGTGTGCCTTGGCCGTATGACCCTAAAATGTTGGTGACATCAGAAACAGAATGTTAAGGTTTTAACACACGGGCAGTGACATGGGCGTGTCATGGCCGTGTGAGGGACACAACCATGGACACTGGTGTGTGCCAGGCCTGTGAAAACCCATATAGGTTTGAATTGAAAAATGAATCCACACCGCTAGGGAGATGGGCGTGTGTGATCACACAGTCTGCCTACATGGGCGTGTCCCTTGCCACTCGAGCTTGAACATCCTAAATTTTCGGGCCTATGCGTTTAATGGGTGTGTAACATCCTAAATTAGGGGTTATGTGTTTGGAGCATAACTCAAGTGTTAGTAGGCTTTAAGTGTGGTTGAGTATGTTTTAAGGGTTTTGAGAATCCAAGGATGTAGGAAGAAGTCTTGGAAAAATATTGGAATTTTATTTTAAAAGGAGAAGTTAGGTGAAGGAGCCCTTAAGGAAAATTTTTAGGAGTTTATGGACATGGAAGTGGGCTTGGTAAAGTGGCTTGGGACGCTACCTTAGGGGCTTGGGAGGTTGCATCAAAAAGGGAGTTCAGGAGGGAAAAGGTTTGAGCATCGTGGGAAGCATTAAAGACTTTTATTTTTGCGTCAAAAAGGGAAACTGGGCTAAGGAGGCTTTAAAGAAATTTTTAGGGAATTAATGCCATAAGAAATCATGTGGTAAAGTGGCAATGGACGCCATGTGCAGTGGGGATAAGGGCCTTGGTTCGAGTTGCGAAGGAAGCAGGAAGGAGTGTTTATTTTTACATCAAGAAGGCGCCTGGCGAAAGAGGTTTTAAAAGAAATTCTGGGTTAATCATGTCACAAACAGCGCCTTGGCAAAGTGGCTTGGGGCGTTATCTGTGGAGCAAGGAGCAGGTCTCATGTTTGAGTCTTGTTGGTAGCAGGGAGGCGTGTTTTTATTTTGCTTTTAGCGTTAAGACAAGGGGGAGCTAGGGAAGGAGGTCTTAAAAGGAATTGTGGGGAGTTTATGTCACAAAAAACGCCTTGGCAAAGTGGCCTGGGGCATTATCTGCAGCTTGCGTCCAAGGGCTCCAGCAGGTCTTGGGTTCGAGGCTGGTGAGCAGCAAGGGGAGTGTTTTATTTTGCTTTTGCGTCAAGGTAGAGTTGGAAGAAAGTGGACGACACATGGGACTTTTAATTGGATGAGGATTCAGCTTATTCTCCTATTACTTTCGGCTAAGGTAGGATAACTGATGATTATTTTATTTTATTTTATTTTAAGTTGGTAGATAATAGATACTTGTTGTTTTATTTATTCAAGTAGGATAATTGTTGATTTAATTATTTTGTGCAAGATGAAGAAGAGATAAATAAGGATCTATTTTATCTTATTTTGGTTTAAATAGGTGATAAGAGATAATATAGAAGTTTGATAAGAGATTAATGTTGGATTAATTTATTTTATTTGTTAAGGAGATAATAGAGGAGATTATCAAAGAGTTTGATAACAGCAAGGATATAGTAGCCGAATTCTTTATAAGGGGAAAGTAATCAACTTTGATATCTTTTTCTTTAAATTTCTTTGTGCCAAATTTCTTCCCACTCACACCTCTCATTCTTTTCTTTCATCCAACACCAAATCTATTTCTATTTCTTTGAAGCCATAACCAAAGCTTAAAGTGCCTATTCTCTTTGTTTTGCCGCATGTCACAAAAACTAAAACCCCTCTGTCATTGTTCTTTGTTGCCGAGATCTCCAAGCATAAAACCCTCTCCATTGTTGCGTTTTCTCTTCACCATTAAGTGCCGAAACCATCATTGTTGTGCTCTAAGCCGAATCTTTAAAGGAGGGTGCTGTCGACTACTTACTTTAGGCTCTCCAAAGCAAACGTGTAATAGTGGTAAGTGAATTCTCCTTTGGTAATCAATTTTTGATTCTTCAAGGTAGGCCAATAAGGCATTCAGCCAAGGGCCATCTTTAGAGTTTAAATGTGACCGATTGGTATTATGGTTAATTAGGGGGCAAGTCGATAGAAGTAGGACAAGCTTCGGGATTCAAGATTATTTCGGTAAGGATATTTAGTAAGTGTAGTTTCAATTCTATATATTTTGATTAAGGTATTAGTGTTTAACCGTTTGATCTAATTAAGTGTTGTCGATGGATGCGAATGCTAGTCAAGGAGGACAAGGGATAGTCCCTATCCCGAAGTTTAAAAGGAGATCAGTTTCTGCAGTTAGGGATTGGCCACCGGGGTGTGGACCAGCGTCAGAGCAAGAAAGTAGGCAAATAGCCGTAGTGTCGCTTAGCAATAGCATCGGGATCGAAAGCGTAGTTCTTCACGTTATAAGGTGTGTAGTTAGTCTACCGTTTTCCGGGTTTTTGCTATAACTGTATGTGTTGATTATGTACTAACAAGTGCAGTAAAAGTTATGAGATGGATACCCTTAAATGGGTATGTCGATAATCCGGTAAGTACCAAACCTGATGATATGTGATTATTAATATGAACATGTGTTATGACTATGCTTGATGAACATGCTCATGCATCATTATATTATGTCATTATGGAATGTTTCATGTGCATGGGTTGGGATATGATATGAAAGAAGGTACGGGTGTACTTCAAGTACGTGGTTTGATGTTAGCCTTGAGCTACATCGTGGATTGACGTTGATGAGGTCACGTTGTAGATTAATTGCGATTTAGTTCGCGTGGCTTGATGAGTGGCTATGTGCCTCATCGTGGTTGATATCGGCTATGTGCCATATCGTGGTTAATGAGTGACTATGTGTCCCATCGTGGTTTTGATGTTAGCTACGGCTACATCATGGATTGGCGCTGACTGAGGTCGCGTTGTGGATTATTGTGCTTAATTGCACGTCGACGGCATTGATTGCCTTTTGGAGTGAAAAAGGAGAGGGTGATTTAATAATCCCTGGTGTGTGGTAGGCTGGATACGGGGGTGTGTAGAGGATGGACCCTAGGCTGGGATGGGCTTCAAAATTGCATAACATTGCATGTGAATATATGTGAAAATAGGCCAAGCCCAATATGTGATATGGATTAATGTGAAATGGGCCAAGCCCAGTATGTGAAGTGGATTCAATGTGGTAATGGGCCAAGCCCAGTATGTGGAAGCATGTGGTTAATTACACTATTATAAGAATGTGATATGGTTATGGGCCAAGCCAATAAGTGAACTCATGTGAACAATGTTGCATTGCTATTTGTTATATGGGTTATTATATGGCTTGACATGTGGGTGGAATTCAGTGGATTAATTACACACTGAGTCTGTATGACTCACCCAATTTTTATCATACATCGCAGGTGATTCGTGGTCCTTGGACCGGGTTGGAGTGGATACAAAGGTGGCCATGCAGAAGCAGATTGTCATGCAGAAACTGTCTTTAATATTTACGTATTTTATAGACTCAGTATTTTGGTTAAGTGTTTATTATAATAAGGCCCATTAAAGTATTTAAGTGTTCCTATTTGAACATTTTTATTATGTTAAAGCAAAGTGACGATCGAATTATTATTTTGAATACGGTTTATTTTCGACAAAACTATATCTTAAAATATATAATAAAGTTTTAATCCAGATATTTTTTATAAACACCACATTTTACTTCAGATTTTAAATGGTCACCGTTTTACAAACTCAACAAGTTGTCATGATTTTATCTTTAAGTTGAATCTCCTCAAATGTTTTTCCGTAGTGACATACCAGATCCGGTCAGGGCTCGTGGGCCGGGTTTGGGGTGTTACAGGGTGAATATGTTTAATATGTTAATTTAAGAAATAGGGGTCCAAATTGGGCTCAGAATTAGGCAAAGGCCTTGATTAAAATTATCTATTTGGGCATTATAGGGTTTAAAAGGTAGTATTTATGTTTAAAATACCAAAGTGGGCTTGTGGCCCAATCTTAGGAGGTGAAGCCACACAAGGGAGTAAGGGGCCCAAATTTAAGTTTCATGGAGCCCAATTCTTTTAATTTAAGTTAGCTAAATTTTGGGTATTAGGATTAGGTGGAGTGGATGGTAACAAGGCTAAAATTTAGGGGTTTTAATGTTTAAAATATATGGATAATAAGCAGATAA
Organism: Gossypium bickii; assembly: GCA_025503065.1. NCBI lineage: Eukaryota > Viridiplantae > Streptophyta > Magnoliopsida > Malvales > Malvaceae > Gossypium > Gossypium bickii. Next base: position 72,270,811 of record CP106713.1, read on the forward strand.
AGGCTATTATTTAGGAATTTATTTTATGTGGATAATAAGCATATAAAGGCTAAAATTTAGGGATTTTAATGATTAAAATATGTGGATAATATGCTGATAAAGGAGGGAGGAGTTAGAGATAATTAAGTCTCTTTTAGATGAGCTAGTAGATTAAGATAAAGGAGAAAAGATACGATTTATCTGCAGGGTTAGGTAAGTTCTGAAATTTCTATAAATAGGAGGAATATCTCTTTAATTTCGACATTTGGGTTTTTCTCTCATTCTTTTCTCTTCTTCTCTGAGTAAAAGCCGAAAACTCCTAAAGTTCCATCTTTTTCTTCATTCTCTGCAAAAGTCGAAATCTCAAAGCCTAATCCCTCATATTCACTTTGATTCAAAAGCCGAAACTCTTTCCATTCTTTTTCTTCCTAGTCGAAATCTTCAAGTCTCTTCCTTGTTTTCTTTTCTTCTTCTCTTCTCCAACATCTTTCTGAAAGCCGAAATCTTCTTGCTCATATTCCTCTTCCATAGCCGAATATACAAGGGAGGTTTCTGTTTCCCGAAGGTGCACCATAAGCCTCATATATCTTAGTAAACTGTAGCCGAATCTGTCTCATTAAAGGTTCCTGTGCCGATTTGGTTGAAAAGCCGAAGGTGGGAAGACGACGGTTTCTTAAGGACTTTCGGGATTCAACAAATTAGCAAGGCTTCACACTGAGTGTAGTAGATTTGGATATCAACTAAGGATAGGAGATTTCGCGATATCAGGTGTGTTACTTCCCCACCATCTAGATCTAATCATAAAATGCATGATCATAAGATTTATATGTTTTGATAATTGTCGACATCTCGATTTATTGATGAAAGCCCAAGGAGGGTAAAAACGATTCACCAGGTTAGTAAATAATCTGTTTATATGTTATAAGTAAAATGCTTGTATGTGATTTCATGGGTTGGGTTGATGAAAAAAGGAAGTTATACGTTATGTGTGTAGCGGTTTTACCGTGATCTGATGTAGCGGCTAATGCCGTGAATTGTTATACGAGCTTCGGCCATTATATGTTATAAGGGCTTCGGCCATCATATGTGGATGAGCAGCATGACTGCCATCATGGTGTGTAGCGGTGTGGGTCGATTGTAGAAATCCCCAATGGTGTGTACGGTTGGTACGAGGGCGTGTAGCAGATGGAAACCTAGGCAAACGGGTTAGGCCTTGCATATTATTTGTTATTAATTTTTATTATGAGTATTAAACTGTTTACTTTGTTTAACGAGCTTAAGGCCCAAAATCTAGTGGTGCGTGAGGGTTGCACACTGAGTCTTGCGACTCAACCAATTAATTAATATTTCAGGTAGCACTTAGTGCATCGGACCGGGCTGGAGAGGAGCGCAAGGTGGCCATGCAAAAGAACATTTGGATTCAGCAAAAAGACTCTAGTTTATTATTTTATATTTTTTAATGGGTTTTAAATCTCGTTGTAATAAGGCCATGAGCCACTAGTTTATATTTTGTTTTATTATGGGCTTTTATTACTTTTAGTTATTTAAATTTTTATTTTAATTGAACTAAGGCATATTTTATTTAAACTATCAACTATTTATTTTTTTCCCGAATAAAAGGATAAACTTCAGAAAAATATTTTCTAAAAATATGATATGTTTTCCAAGAATTTTCTTAGTAACATACCAGATCCGGTTGTGGTATTTGGGCCGGGTTTGCGGTGTTATAAATTGGTATCAGAGCCCGATTCAAATCTCGACTCTGGGGTTTTGGGGCTCAAAACGTTTTCTGAAAATGGGCTTTTGAAACATATATGTTTTTAAAGGATTACAGGTCTGTTAGCTCAGCATGGCACCTGCGTCTCCGGCCCAAAGTCCGCCAGGTAAGTATTCTGAACTCCTTGTGTGTTATATATGTATGTGGTCTTGATGGGCTTTGTGGGATGTAGACTATTTAGACTATAACTTGATGGACTCTAGGCTTAGCTGAAACAACTCCTTAATTCTCATAAGACTTAAATTCACTAAACAAACCTGTGAACGAGTCGCAAGACTAGGGTGTGGCAACAGACATACGCATGTCTAGGATTGGATTCGGAAGAGCACAGTACTTAGCGATCCTAGTGACTCACCTCCTCTTCTTTGGAATCCTACAGTGCGTAGTGACTATTCACCCTAGCCACAAGGATTTGTTGACGGGCCAAAATCTATAATTAAAACCCGAAAGGGACCAGCCGCATTATTTTTACAAAATTGCTAAAATACCCTTATTTTGAAAAAAAAAGTACCAAGATACCATGATTTGCAAATATACCCCGATTTACAAAGTCAACAAAATTTTTCCTTAAAAAAACACACATACAACACACGACAACAACCAAAAACCCACAAACACCTGAACACTACTATTATTCTTTTGAAATCAAATTCTCCAAGATACCCTTGTTTTAAAATATATATATACCTTAGTTTTGTAAAAAAAATTTGAAAATACCCTTGATTTTTTGTAAACAAAATTTGAAAATACCCTTGATTTGCAAAATGACCAATGTACCCCTGATTTGTAAATTACTAAATTACCCCTGATTTTCAAAATTACTAAAATACCCCCGGATTTAAAAATTTTCGAAATACCCCCGGATTTCAAAATTACCGAAATAACCTCAGATTGTAAATTACCAAAATACCCTTATTTCAGAAAACCACCAAGGAACCTTATTTTGGAAAATTATGAAAATACCCCTATAGGATAAATTACGAAAATACCCCTGGGTAGTGGAATAACGAGAATACCCCAATGTATTGAGTGTGGATGTATGGATGTTGCCTGTATGTTGATTGTTGAATGTATATAGTTTATAGAACTAGGAAAGGTAAACTTGAGACTGAATTGCGAATTCGAAAGAACTACTCTTAAAACTACTAATCATAAGACTGTTCATGGATAATCAGTAGAAGAAAACCAATAATTCATTAATTTTTTTTAATCAGATAAACACGAATCGATAGCATGAGCACAAGGGGACGAGGACGCTCTAGATGTGAATACTGGTGCGTACTCTACCATAGTGTACTAAGTGTTTATTTTGGGTTTAGAATTAGAGTGCGCAGCGAAAGCATGGTAGTGAAACTTAGGTAGTATGATTAATAGTTATTTGGAAATTTCGAGGACGAAATTTCTTTAAGGGGGTAGAACTGTAACATCCTGAATTTTTGGGCCTATGCGTTTAATGGGTGAATATGTTTAATATGTTAATTTAAGAAATAGGGGTCCAAATTGGGCTCAAAATTAGGCAAATGCCTTGATTAAAATTATCTTTTTGGGCATTATAGGGTTTAAAAGGTAGTATCTATGTTTAAAATACCAAAGTGGGCTTGTGGCCCAATCTTAGGAGGTGAAGCCACACAAGGGAGTAAGGGGCCCAAATGTAAGTTTCATAGAGCCCAATTCTTTTAATTTAAGTTAGCTAAATTTTGGGCATTAGGATTAGGTGGAGTGGATGGCAACAAGGCTAAAATTTAGGGGTTTTAATGTTTAAAATATGTGGATAATAAGCAGATAAAGGCTATTATTTAGGAATTTATTTTATGTGGATAATAAGCATATAAAGGCTAAAATTTAGGGATTTTAATGATTAAAATATGTGGATAATATGCTGATAAAAGAGGGAGGAGTTAGAGATAATTAAGTCTCTTTTAGATGAGCTAGTAGATTAAGATAAAGGTGAAAAGATACGATTTATCTGCAAGGTTAGGTAAGTGCCGAAATTTCTATAAATAAGAGGAATATCTCTTCAATTTCGACATTTGGGTTTTTCTCTCATTCTTTTCTCTTCTTCTTTGAGTAAAAGTCGAAAACTCCTAAAGTTCCATCTTCTTCTTCATTCTCTACAAAAGCTGAAATCTCTAAGCCTAATCCCTCATCTTCACTTTGATTCAAAAGCCAAAACTCTTACCATTCTTTTTCTTCCTAGCCGAAATCTTCAAGTCTCTTCCTTGTTTTCTTTTCTTCTTCTCTTCTCCAACATCTTTCTGAAAGTCGAATTCTTCTTGCTCACATTCCTGAAGGTGCACCATAAGCTGCATATACCTTAGTAATCTGTAGCCGAATCTGTCTCATTAAAGGCTCCTGTGCCGATTTGGTTGAAAAGCCGAAGGTGGGAAGGCGACGGTTTCTTAAGGACTTTCGGGATTCAACAAATTAGCAAGGCTTCACACTGAGGGTAGTAGATTTGGATATCAACTAAGGATAGGAGATTTCATGATATCAGGTGTGTAATACTTCCCCACCATCTAGATCTAATCATAAAATGCATGATCATAAGATTTATATGTTTTGATAATTGCCGACATCTCGATTTATTGATGAAAGCCCAAGGAGGGTAAAAGCGGTTCACCAGGTTAGTAAATAATCTGTTTATATGTTATAAGTAAAATGCTTGTATGTGATTGCATGGGTTGGGCTGATGAAAGGAAAAAGTTATACGTTATATGTGTAGCGGTTTTACCGTGATCTGATGTAGCGGCTAATGCCGTGAATTGTTATACGAGCTTCGACCATTATATGTTATAAGGGCTTCGGCCATCATATGTGGATGAGCAGCATGACTGCCATCATGGTGTGTAGCGGTGTGGGTCAATTGTAGAAATCCTCAATGGTGTATACGATTGGTACGGGGGCGTGTAGCGGATGGAAACCTAGGCAAATGGGTTGGGCCTTGCATATTATTTGTTATTAATTTTTATTATGAGTATTAAACTGTTTACTTTGTTTAACGGGCTTAAGGCCCAAAATCTAGTGGTGCATGAGGGTTGCACACTGAGTCTCGCGACTCAACCAATTAATTAATATTTCAGGTAGCACTTAGTGCATCAAACCGGGCTGGAGAGGAGCGCAAGGTGGCCATGCAAAAGAACATTTGGATTCAGCAAAAAGACTCTAGTTTATTATTTTATATTTTTTAATGGGTTTTAAATCTCGTTGTAATAAGGCCATGGACCACTAGTTTATATTTTGTTTTATTATGGGCTTTTATTACTTTTAGTTATTTAAATTTTTATTTTAATTGAACTAAGGCATATTTTATTTAAACTATCAACTATTTATTTTTTTCCCGAATAAAAGGATAAACTTCAGAAAAATATTTTCTAAAAATAAGATATGTTTTCCAAGAATTTTCTTAGTAACATACCAGATCCGGTCGTGGTATTTGGGCCGGGTTTAGGGTGTTATAGGGCGTGTGCCCCTATTTTCAGTGAAATTTTATAATGTTTACGATAGTGCTCGATTTAATCCCAAATGGTTCCTAAAGTGTGTTTTAGGCCTTGTATGCCCTTATTAAGGATGTTAAGAGGAAGTTTGATAAGTTTTGAATTTGAACAAACGTTTACCACTCAGAATTATATGTTTGTATGCGTTTAAGTAAGGTAACGCTTCGTACCCTGTACCGGCGTCGGATACGGGTAAGAGGTGTTACAGTTAGTGGTATCAAAGCTACGGTTTAGTCAATTCTCGGATAACCTAGTGTGTGTACGAGTCTAGTTATACATGCCATATATGAATTATGATAGTATGACGACTTTTGACAATTTAAAATGTGTTTTTATATAGTAAATGAATCCCGACAGTATAGTGGCGGGTGATGTCGAGAGTATGTACCAGCTACAGCTGAGGGGACCGTGCCAGTCGAGAGTGGGCCCACGACATTGAGTCAGGGCGAAGGGGCTAGAGAAGCCTTCCTCTATATGATGAATGCTTGGTATTCAGAGTTTGTTCATGCAAACCCGAATGCTTCACCTCCTCCACCCTCTCTATTTCCCAGTCTGCCCCAGTAGCTCACCAAGTGGTGGAGATGTTAAGAAGGGAAAAACTTCCGATAGACAGAATTCAAAAGCAAGGGCAGAGGAATTTCGGGCAAATATAGATGATGACCCAGAGGGCAGAATTCTGGCTGGAAAATACCATTAGGGTATTCGATGAGTTGTCTTGCACACCAGAGGAGTGTATGAAGTGTGTAGTGTCACTCCTATGAGACTCGGCTTACCAATGGTGGAACACCCTTGTGTCAGTTGTACCGAGGGAGAGGATAACATGAGAGTTTTTCCAAGAGGAATTCCGAAAGTAGTATATTAGTTAGAGGTTTATAGACTAGAAGAGGAAGAAATTTCTAGAATTGAAGCAAGGTCGAATGACAGTAACAGAGTATGAACGTGAGTTTGTAAGGCTCAGCAAATATGCTCGGGAGTGCTTATCCATCGAAGCCATCATGTGTAAGAGGTTTGAGAACGGATTAAATGAAGACATCTGACTATTAGTTGGCATCCTGGAATTAAAGGAGTTTGTGGAACTCATTGAAAATGCTTGCAAGGCTGAGGAATTGGCCAAAGAGAAAAGGAAAGCTAATATTGAGTCTCGTGACTCAAAGAAAAGACAGTTGGGGAACTCATTTCAGTCCTCATCCAAGAAATCGAGAGAGTTCACTACTCAAACCAATGCTTCAGTTAGATTCTCGAACAAAAATAAGAATAAGCAGTATACAGTATCTAAAGCTCAAACCACTACTATTGCGAATGTTGGTAGTGCTCGACTGAACAGACTAGAATGCTCACAGTGCGGTAAACGTCATTTTGGTGAGTGCCGAGGAAATGAAATAGGCTGTTTCAAATGTGGGTCACTAGACCATTTTATTTGTAGTTGTCCCGAGATGGTTGAGAAAGATAGAGATCAAGGTGTGAGATCAGGTGACGCTCCTTCTAGAGGTAGACCACAGAAGAACCCGGGAAGTAGGGTTAGCAGTAGAGGTGTGCGTGGAGATTCTACCGTAAGGTCCAAGGGCAGAGCGCCTGCAAGGACTTATACCATTCGCGCTCGCGAAGAGGCATCATCTCCAGATGTGATAACGAGTACTTTTTCTCTTTATGATGTTTTTGTTGTTGCTTTGATTGATCCGGGATCTACCTATTCCTATATTTGTATGAAATTGTTGTCTAGCATGAATATGTCTGTTGAGTCTACAGAATTTGTGATAAAAGTGTCAAACCCTTTAGGCAAGCATGTGCTAGTTGACCAAGTGTATAGAAACTGTCCCTTCACAATTAGAGGTAAATGATTTCTTCTTTGGTGGCTGAGAAATGTAAAAGAAAAGGGTATGAGCCTTATCTCACGTTTGTGTTAGAAGTAAAGATTGAGTCTGTGCCAGTGGTATGTGAGTATCTGGATGTGTTTCCAGAAGAGTTACCCAGATTGCGTCCAACTAGGGAAGTCGAGTTTGGTATTGAGTTGGTCCCTGGTACGACACCTATTTAGGTTACCCCGTATAGGATGGCACCATTGGAGTTAAAAGAGTTGAAGGTTCAGCTACATGAGTTAACAGATAAATGTTTCGCAAGCCCTAGTTATTCTCCCTAGAGTGCTCCAGTACTTTTTGTGAAAAAGAAAGACAGGTCGATGAGGTTATGTATAGACTATAGATAGCTCAACAAGGTGACTGTGAGGAACAAGTATCCTTTTCCAAGGATCAATGATCTGTTTGACCAATTGAAAAGAACCACAGTGTTTTCTAAGATAGACCTAAGGTCCGGTTATTACCAGCAGAGATTTAAGGAACAAGATGTACCGAAAACTACATTTCGGATGAGGTATGGACATTATGAGTTCCTCGTCATGCCCTTTGGCTTAACGAATGCTCTTGCAGTATTTATGGATTTAATGAACTGTATCTTCCAACCGTACATGGATAAATTTGTAGTTGTTTTTATCGATGATATATTAATTTAATCTCGTGATTAGAGTGAACACGCTGAACATTTGAGAACTATTTTGTAGACCTTAAGAGATAAGCAGTTGTATGCCAAGTTTAGTAAAAGTGAGTTTTGGCTCTGAGAGGTCGAATTCTTAGGACACATCGTGTCGGGTGATGGAATTAGAGTTGACCCGAGTAAGATCTCGGCTATTGTTGAGTGGAAACCATCGAGGAATGTATCAGAGATTAGAAGGTTTCTAGGCTTAGGGGGTTACTACAGATGATTTTTTAAAGGATTCTCCATGATTGCTACTCTGATGACGAGGTTGCTATAGAAAGATGTCAAGTTCGAATGGATAGAAAAATGCCAACAGAGTTTTGAGAAACTAAAAGCATTATTGACTGAAGCCCCAGTTTTAGTGCAACCGAAATCAGGAAAGAAATTTGTGGTGTATAGCGATGCATCCTTAAATGGATTGGGGTGTATGCTTATGTAAGAAGGCAAGGTAATAGCATATGCCTCCAGACAAGTGAAGCCACATGAGAAAAACTATCTGACTCACGACTTAGGGTTAGCCGCCATAGTGTTCGCACTGAAGATTTGGAGACACCATTTGTATGGCGAGAGATGCCGAGTATTCACCGACCATAAAAGTTTAAAGTATTTGATGACTCAAAATGAATGAAACCTATGACAGTGGAGATGGTTAGAGTTGATAAAAGATTACGAGTTGATGATTGACTATCACCCTGGAAAGGCGAAGGTGGTCGCCGATACTTTGAGTAGGAAGTCATTGTTTGCCTTGAGGGCTATGAACACTTAGTTGTTAGTAACCGACTATGGTTCAATTTTAGCCGAGTTGAGAGCAAAAATAATGTTTTTTAAGAGATCTGCGAAGCTCAAAAAGGTGATAAAGAATTGCAAGCTAAGATAACTCAGTGTGAGACGGGTATAGAATCAAACTTTTGGATTGATTCAGATGATTGTTTAATGTTTCGAGATAGAATTTGTGTACCTAAAGATTAAGAGCTTATTCAGAAGATTTTGCAAGAGGCCCATAGTGGTTGTTTGTCTATCCATCTGAGTAGTGTGAAAATGTATAATGACTTGAAGAAAATGTATTGGTGGTCGGGAATGAAAAGAGACATCTCAAAATTTGTCTCAAAGTGTTTAATTTGGCAGCAAGTGAAAGCCGAACACCAAGTACCTTTGGGTTTACTTCAGCCCGTGATAGTTCTCGAGTAAAAATGGAACCGTATTACCATGGATTTTGTGTCTAGATTGCCGTTGATGCTAAAGAAGAAAGATGTTGTATGGGTTGTGGTTGATAGGCTAACTAAGTCGGCTCATTTTATACCAGTGCGTACCAATTATCCACTTGAGAAATTGGCCGATTTGTATGTTTCTGAAATTGTGAGACTTCATGAGGTACCTTTATCGATCATTTCGGATAGAGATTCAAGGTTCACATCACTATTTTGGAAAAAGTTGCAAGAAGCGTTGGGGACGAAACTAAATTTTAGTACTGCTTTTCACCCACAAATCGACGGTCAGTCAGAAAGAGTAATTCAGATTCTTGAAAATATGTTGCAGTGTTGTGTTCTTGAGTTTCAAGGCACCTTATGAGGCTTTGTATGGGCGTAAAACGCCCTTGAATTGGACTGAACTCAAAGAAAATTAGATACATGGTGTTGACTTAGTCAAATAAATCGAAGAGAAAGTAAAAGTGATTTGTGGTTGTTTGAAGGCCGCTTTGGATAGAAAGAAATCCTATGCGGATTTGAAATGAAAAGAAATTGAGTTTCAAGTCAGTGATAAGGTGTTTTTGTAAGTATCCCCATGGAAGAAAGTCCTCAAATTCGGTAGGAAAGGTAAATTAAGTCCACGTTTTATTGGGCCATATGAGGTGACTGAAAGAATTGGACCGGTAGCATACCGATTAGCTTTACCATCCGAGTTAGAGAAGATCCATGATGATTTCCATGTGTCTATGTTGCGCTGTTATCGTCTGACCCTTCACACGTTATTTCACAAGAAGAGGTTCAAATTCGACCGTATATGACCTATGGTGAAGAGTCGGTTAAGATTTTTGATCGGGAGGTCAAGAAATTGAGTAATAAGAGTATAGCACTTGTAAAGGTATTATGGCATAGACGTGGAGCCGAGGAAGCCACATGGGAACCCGAGGAGACTATGAAAGACCAATACCCAAACCTTTTCAATGGTAAGATTTTCGGGGACAAAAATCCTGAGGGGAGAATTGTAACAGCCCGATTTTAGGCCTAGTCAGAATAGTGGTTTCGAGATCACAAATTCAAGGTCGAATATTTCAACTGTCATGGCATGATTATATTAGTGTTTGAAATTTTTGATAAATTAATTTTAGCGATTTCATACTTAATTTTGAAAAAGGACTAAATCGCATAAAGTACGAAAGTTTTGTTCTTCAAGCTAAAGGTGTTAAATAGCTATGGAACACCAAAGTAGAGGTCCTTATTGAGTAAATAGACCAATGAAATTATGGTGGCTGGGCATGAATTTTTAATTCATGAAATTAGTCAAACTTCGGTGGCATTAGGTGACTAAATGAATAAAATAAAATAAAACAAATAAAAAGTCATCATCTTTTCCCATCTTCTTCCTTTTCCACCAAAATTTTCGACAAACTTAAGGGTTTTGAGAGCTCAAATTTCAGCCAAGCTTTTCTCATGCAAGCAAGTGATTTTGGTGGTTATTTTTGTCAATTTTTGTGTTTTTGGAACCCTTATACCTTAATCTAGCTAATGAGGGGACTATTTTGCAAAATGATTGAGAGTTTAGGGACTTGCCATGAGAGTATTTATATTGTTTGCTGAAATTTTATGAAAGCCAATGAAACTTGGTTGTTTAATAAACAACTTTTGTGAAAGTATGTTTCATGAAAACACCTAAAATGGACCTTTTTGTAAAAGTTATAAAATGGGTAGTAAATGTGTGAAATAATTGGAATTGTGAGTTTCTATAAGAATAATAAATGTTTGGCTAGGCTTTTTAAAGGAGGAAATTTGATTAAAATCATTTTACGAGCCTAGGGGAAAAATCGTAATTTTGTGAAAGTCTAAGGGCAAAATGATAATTTTGCCAAAGTAGGAATTTTGGAATGTCTTAATTAATATGGTGATTAAATAAGTAAATTTTGTCATTATAGATTAAGAAAATGGAATTCGGACCTAGATCGGGGGAAAATCAAGCTATTGGACTAAATCGAATTATTCGCCCATATTTTGTATACCGAGGTAAGTTGTACGTAAATAATACAACTCTATTGTTATTATGCATTAAACAATTGATATTGCATAAAATGTATGATTATTGTTATGAATATGCATGACGAAATTTGATGTGGTATACTCCCGGTTGAACCTTAGGAATAGATGGGATATCCACGCCATGACATTTGGGTGATATGTGTGCTAGTGTATGACCATATCTGGGACATGGCATTGGCCACATTATGAGAGCCAGTGTAAAACCATATTGGGACAAGGCGCCGGCATTGAGATGAGAGCCAATATAAGACCATGTTTGGGACATGGCATCGGTGTTGATATGTGTGCTAGTCTAAGACCCTGTTTGGGACATGGCATCGGCCACATTATGAGAGCTAGTGTAAGATAATGTCTGAGACATGGAGTCGGCATTGATATGAGAGCTAGTGTAAGACCATGTTTGGCACATGGCATCGGCCTCGATATGTGAGCCAGTGTAAGGCCATGCCTAGGACATGGCATCGGTATTGAACCCTCTTGTGTGAGGCTTGTCGGGTATCCTTTGGTATTCCAACTGGTTCAACGGGTAATTTATAGCTTGTGTCAAAAGTGAGAAAACTAACGACTATATTGTAAGTGATACAGGTACCTATACGAAATTCATGAGAAATGAGTTCTATTTATGTTGTATGATTAGTGAGGATGGAAATGAGTAAGTTATGCCTTTAATCATTTGAGAATTATGTGCAAGTTTATAATATGTTATGAGTGTGATAATGCATGGTAATTGTTGTTAATTATTTACATGCGACTTACTAAGCTTTATGCTTACTCCCTCTCTTTTCCATTTTCTTATAGTACCGCCAAGCTAGCTCGGGGATCAACAGACATCGGAGGCATCGATCACACTATCATTTGAAGCATTTGGTATAGTTAGTCTTAGTTTAAGTATGGCATGTATAGGGACTGGTTCTTTTTGTTAAGTGTCATATTGTTTTGCCCATATGTGTTGGCTTGTCATGAAGTTGATCTATTTTGTCTAAGGCTATAGATAATGGCTAATATTTGTTGTTGATTTATGCAAATGATGATGTTTTTCATGATTGAGCAAATTTCATGGTTGTGTATTTGGTATATTAATGCATGAATGAGTAGGTTGCATGATTGGATTGATAAAGTATGTGATAAGTTTTAAATGTGAATAGAGTGTAGTGGCCTTGATGTGTGCATGTATTGGTTGTGGCTGATTTGGTCAGATGTTTATGTGTGGATTGGTGTTACTTGATGTGGCTTATGTTGTGCAAGTAAGGGTGGCAAAAAGGCTTGGTAAATAGCCTTGTTTTTGTCCACACAGGTAGACATACGGGCATGTGTCTAGGCCGTGTGTGACACACGGTTTGCCACTTGGGCGTGTAGTCCAGTCGTGTGTCCTATGCACCTTAATTTGGTAAAATAGAATGCCCAATAGTAACCACGTGGGTTGAGGCACGGCCCTGTGTCTCAACCATCTGGATGACACGGCCATAGGACATGGGCATGTGCCCAGGCCGTGTGAAGTCTGCACCTTAAATGCGAAATTAAATTCTCCACAAGGCCTAGCACACAGGCATGTGCCTTGGCTGTGTGACACTAAAATGTTACTGACGTCAGAAACAGAATGTTAAGGTTTTAACACATGGGCGGTGACACGTGCGTGTCATGGCCGTGTGAGGGACACAGGCCATGGACAGTTGCGTGTGCCAGGCCGTGTGAAAACCCTGTAGGTTCAAATTGAAAAATAAATCCACACCGCTAGGGACATGGGCGTGTGTGATCACACGGTCTACCCACACGGGCATGTCCCTTGCCACACGGGCGTGTGCCCCTATTTTCAGTGAAATTTTCTAATGTGTACGATAATGCTTAGTTTAATCCCGAATGGTTCCTAAAATGTGTTTCGGGCCTCGTAGGCCCTTATTAAGGACGTTAAGAGAAAGGTTGAGAAGTTTTTGAATTTGAATGAACTTTTACGACTTAGAATTATATGTTTGTATGCATTTAAGTAAGGTAACGCCTCGTACTATACCGGCGTCGAATACGGGTAAAGAGTGTTACACTTCTCACCCACATATATATAATCAAATTATGTTATTGGAACTAAACAAATTTCACTTGAACCCAGATTTTGTCCTTCTTAATGGCCTACAAATTTCGAGAAAAACATACATGAAGATCCTACATAATTGATATTTGACTAGTCAATCTAGTTGACCCCTAACCAGATCACTTTACAAAACCCAAATAACACAGTACTCAGGCAGATGGGCGTACTATGCATATTGCGGTAACTCACCCGACTTATACTTCACTTGGTATATCCTTCTCTTATATAACAAAACAAGAATAACCTAAAACATTTATTCACCTCTACACCACATTCTGGTTTGCAAGAATATTCTAAAGTGGTGGATTTTACTATGCCAAACAAATAACTTCACAACTCAACGCCCTCAACTTGGATTTTCCAAACTCAAGGCGTGACATATCAAAGTAACTATACTAGAATGCACAATGCTTCATTAGATATACCGAAGTAACTATACTAGCACACATAGTGTATCATCACATATACCGAAGTAACTATACTATCACATGCAGTGCACCATCGGATATACCGAAGGCACACAATGCATCATCGGATATACCGAAGGCACACAATGCATCATCGGATATACTGAAGTAGCTATACTGGCACACACTGCATCATCAGATATACCGTAGTAACTATACTAGCACACACAGTGCATCATCGAATATACCAAAGTAACCATACTAGAGTGTATTATCAGATATACGGAAGTAATTATATTGGCACATACAATGCATTATTGGATATACTGTAACAGCCCATACTCAGTCCAGTTGCCAAACGTGAGCTATGGAAAGCCACATTAGCCACCTAAACAACTCTCCTTTAAAACCTAACCTATCCTCCAACATACGACAATTAAAAGTAGGTAATATGTCTAGTTTGCAGCAAAATGTCATAAAGGTATTTATCATCAAAACTTAAAAAAATTGCTCGCATACAAATAAGAGTTCGCATAACTTAAAAAAATTGCTCGCATACAAATAAGAGTTCGCATACTTATGGGGTTTCACTTGCATAATGGTTTAAGGGTACGCATATATATACATGTGAGCAAAATGTGCACAAACTTATGAAAACCCAACTCACGAACTCACTTCGCAAGCTTTAGGGTTCGCAACAGCGGAATCGTGTGAACTTGCTTCACTTAACAACTATTTCCTAGAAGCATAAAAATGTAGGGAAAAGAACTAATAGCATGTGAACTCTAAGTTTTTCCAACATCTTGCACTTTGTGGTGCACAACAGTACATCTGTGTAACACCCCTAACCTGTATCTGTCGTCGGACTAAGGTTAAGAGGCGTTACCGAACATATTGGATCATATCACAAACATTTCACTAACATCAAATATTCACAAACATTCCATAGCGGAATGTACACATAGAGTCCCTTTATAAGGTCTACGAGACCTTAAACATGCATTGGGATGGGGTCGGGACTAAACTGAGCACATATAATTTTTTTCAAAACTTAAACATTTTTCAAAGTTACAGAGGTCACACGTTCGTGTGGACAGGCCAGGTGCCTCACACGGCTTAGACACGCCCGTGTGACCAGGCTGTAGAAAAACAGGGCATACATACTGACTTGTCCACACGGCCACAAGACACGCCGATGTGCCATGCTGTGATAAAATTAGGGAGGCTACTAACTTGGTCACACAGCCATTCATACGCCCGTGTGTCTAGCCTGTGTACCTATTCGAATTAGCCTCACATGCCCATGTGCTCGACTGTGTGCTCTACCCAGGCTCACTTCGAAGTGACCCTCGAGCAACATGGCAGAGACACATGCCTGTGTCCCTCCCCGTGTGGGCACAAAATAGGCCATTTACGATGCCAATTTGCCACCCAATTTGGGTCTTCCCTACAAGCGTCAAACAAGCAACAATTATGCCACATTTCCAGCCAATTTCAAGCACAAAACATACACCATTTAAACCATCTCCTCATCAACCAATTTCATGCTCAAAACCAAAACCAAAACATACAAAAATCTCATAACAACTCATTAATTCATACATGATCAATGTCCCAAAATATCACTTCCATTTTCATACTAAAATCATACCAAACTCTCAACAAAGCACATACCAAATTGACCATTTCTTTTGGTCATTTATAAACATCAAAACATACCATTACTAAGCACAAATCATGTACCACATCCAAACCATATTTTCTTCCACAAGCAAGCCATATCACATGGCTATAAAATGCATATCTCAAAACATATCACACTAGTCCTAGCCTATACATGCCATACTTTTAACATTTACACTTTCAAAAGGTACCAAAATAGAGTTCGATAGTGTGGTGATGATCCTCGATGATCCCCGAGCTCCTAGTAGCTTCGATAATCTATAAAACAATGCAAACACACAAAAAATAAGCTTTCAAAAGCTTAGTAAGCCATATACAAATAAAATTATCACATAAAACAATTATAAACCATTTCAAACATATGGTTCATGGCATAACACAATCAAAAGTCATATTTCTCTTATATCTCAATTGATCATGTAATGTAGCTCACATATCAAATGATCATAAACATACATACATTTCATTCCCAAATTTCATGTACATACGTACGTACCAAAATTCGGATGTGCATTCGTATACTCCTTCATTTCTCGGAATGTCCGTTGAAACATTTGGAATCAAACACGATACTCCGATAGCTCGGAAAGCTCGTACAATACTGATGTCCCAGATGTTGTCTTACATGTAATCAAATATCGATGCCACTATCCCAGACAGGGTCTTACACGAAATCATATACGATGCCGATGTCCCAGACATGGTCTTACACGTAATCTCTAATCAATGCCAATGTCCCAGACACAGTCTTACACGGTATCTCAAATTGTTGCCAACATCCCAGATGTGGTCTTACACGAAATCATATCTCGGAATCCTATGTCATGACATACGTATCCTAACTATTTCCTAAGGTTCGTAACTTTTTTGGACGTCGTCACATTATTGGAACTTTCCCAGATTTCACATATTCAGCTCAAATAGCCATATATCACAATTCATTCACATATAAGCAATAATAATTCAATTCCAACACATTTATTTGTATAACGATTTACCTCGTACGGATTCAGATGGAAAAAAATGACTACTTGACCACTTTAGATTTCCCCTGATCTAATTTCGTTTTCTTTAGTTCTTGATCTATACACATTCAAATTTACCTTATTCATTCTCCAAATCATTCAATTTAGTCCATATACACATGTTTAGGGCATTTTACATATTAGCCCTCACATTTTCACATTTTGACATTTTAGTCCCTATTTCATAAAATCACAAAATACACATAATTTAATAATATCATAGCTTGGCCGAATATTCCTTTAGCTCATTTAAGCCCACATATTTCATTTATTTCACATTTTCATAATTTAGCCCAAAATACTCAAATTCATCAAAAATCTCAATACAAAACATATTAATCCAACACATATCTTTCAGAATTCATCAATTAACATCATTAAACTCATAAATTCATCAATGGTTTAACTCATAATCTTCATCAAAAGTAGAAATTGAGGCATGGGATTAATAAAATGCTAAGCCAACAATCACAAAAACATAGAAATTGTCAAAAATGGATCAAAACACATACCTTAATCACCAAATATCAAAGCCAAACCCTAGCTTAGTCTTTTTCTTTTCTTTTCTTGTTATTTTTAGCCAAAGATGAACATAACGGCCTATTTTCATACTTTTGTTTCTGTAACACCCCAAACTCGACCCAAATGCCACGACTAGATCTGGTATGCTACGGGTTAAATGTTAAAAACTATGCTTTGAAGGGATTTAAAATCTCGGTTTGTTTATGTAGGTATTCGTTAAGTAAGTGTTATTTGTAGAAAACATTTGTAGTTGTATTCTTAGAACTCGTATGAAAATCCCATTTTTCTTCTTCTTATAAATAAGTCTTTGAGCATAAGTTTATAAAATGTAAACATTAACAAATATAAATTGATAACCTAAGATATGGAGCCTTATTACATAAATAGTCCCAAAATTAAAACTTAAAGGAAAACTGGAAATAGTTTATAAAAATAAAAGACTAGATGGCCCCTCGAGTCCGCCTCGACTCCCATGCCCACGATCTACTGCTCATCTGAAAAGTCAGGGAAATTAAAGGGGTGAGTCACCAAGATCAGTGTGCAAATCCCGATAACACATAAAAGACTTGAGGCCCACAAACACATTATGGGCCCTGGGCCCATACACAATGGCAACAGAATATTTACATGCTACATGGCCCAACCCAACCTAAAAGTCCATCCTCTACACACCAGCCCGTACCAGCCAACACACCACGGGGATTTCTACAATCAACCCACCAACCGCTATACACCATATCGACAGTCATGCTGCCTATTCCTAACAATCAGGAATAAATTTAACGTGGCTTAGACACAATCACTATTGTGACCTAACTTTACAATTCGTGGTTTAACCACTGATCACCAAGTGACCTATTAACATGCTCTTCCCCTTCATCTTATTAACCCCATCCCATGCATACATCCATGCAGAAGCAAAACAATATACTACCTAAAAGATCACAGACTATCACATACATCGATACACATAGAGAAGTTTCTATGGTTACGTACCTGGCATCCCTTGCCTACCCTTTTCGTGTAATATGACTGTCCATACAACCTTTTTTCGGCTCTTAGCCCATACCATATATAGTACAGATTAATTAGTGTGATAGAGATCTACACACTTGATTACAGACAAGACAAGACTTTCTATGTCGACACTATCAGAAGCTGATACGACTGCTAACTGTCTAAGGTTTTGTTCTGAAGCCGGTCCACAACCCGGTGGCCAATCCCGTACTGCTGACACCGCTCGTTTTTTAAATCTAGGGGTTGGATTAACGGGTCCAATTCCCTCTTCCGTTTGACTAGCGTTTGTATCTATGGAATAGATCTTAGTCAACAAACCGGATTAAAACATTGAATCAAATACAAACACGAATGTACATTCATAGTACGGAGATCTCTTACCTAGAAATCCCGAAAGAGATGGAGTTTAGAGACTAGCGGTTTCTGGCTTTTAGATCTAGACGATCGACTTCGATTCTCGATGTGTCGCCCCAAAATAAAAACACGAGAACAATCAAAACATTACTCCAAGGATAATCCTATCACGCCAGCTAGCCTTTCAGCTTTGGCCACCAAAAATCGAAAGAGAAAAAGTGAAGAGAGAATTCGGCACTTACCTTAACACCAACAGATTCGACTAACCCTTAGAGATCCCAGCACTTAGCACGATAGAAGAAAGAAATCGGCAAGGAGAAAAGAGTGGACAAGGTATTCGGCTAGTAGGAAAGAGTGGAGAAGAGAATTGAAGTGAAGAGATTCGGCTCTTGGGGAGATCAAAAGAAAAGATGTAGAGAGGAACTGTGAGGTTTCGGCTTGTAGAGGGAAGTAGAGAAAAGAACAATGGAATTTCGGCTTTTGATGAGAGGAAAGAAAAAAAAAGAATAGGATCCAAATGCTGGAATTGAAGAGATATCCCCCTACTTAAACCAAAATTGGGTACCCACTACCTAAAAACCGAAAATGCCCCTTTTAAAAACTAAAACTAAGCTATTAATCAAGGGAAATTTCAGCACACCTTGAACATACCAGAACTCACTGTGACCAGCAGGTAATTCCTAAATTTTCTCCCTTATCATTATCTGATCTCCCATCCACAAGTGACCCAGATAACACCACCTCTTCTTCCCTTTATCTGCCACATTATCAGCCACATTATCAGCCATATTATCTACATTATCCAAACATTTATTCCCCCTATTTCCAAGCCCCATTGCCGTCCAACTTTCTCCCCCATTTAATACCGAAAATAATTAAAATTAAATAAGAAAATTGGGCTTCATGCGACTCAAACTTGGGCCTCCTCAGCTGACGCCACCTCCCTGCTCTCTAACTGGCGCCACTTTGCCGCTGAGCCACAAGCCCACTTGTGCCCTAAAACACAGATAACATCTTTTAAGCCCCGTCTTAACTGGCTTTCCACTAGAGTGTCCAAACAGAAAATTCGATTAAGGCCTCGGCTCAATCCCTGAGCCCATTCTTGACCCCTTAAACACCCTAACTAGCACATCAAGCGTAACATAAACATCACAGCACACTAAATGCGAAGCCCCACCAATTCAGGATGTTACAGTTTCATTATTTCATCATTTAATTATCACTTTCCATTTTTAACCTTTAAAATATCATTTAAAATCCACTAAGTAATGTCCAAAATTGTCATTTAATGCATTCAATGGTTAAATAACCATATAAGGACCTCCTCTTTATAAAGACCAATCAATTCGGCCATTATTCAAATAGAAGGACAATTTTGCATTTTCTACGATTTAATCCTTTTTGCAAATTAAGCACACAAACGATCAAATTAAATCACGAAAATTTCACACATACCAATTCACATGCTGTAGACTATACTGGCACACACTGCATCGTCAGATATACCGTAGTAAATATACTAGCACAAACAATGCATCATTGGATATACTAAAGTAACTATACTTGTAACACCCCTAACCTGTATCCGTCGCTAGACTAGGGTTAAAAGGCATTACCGGACATATCGGAACATTTTACGCTCATTTCACAACATCAATCATACAACATCATTACATAATAATAATACTCATAGAGTCCCTTTAGAAAGTCTACAAGACCTTAGACATGCTTTTGAGAAGGTTCGAGACTAAACCGATCTCATACGGAAACTTTGCGGAACTTAGAAAAATTGTCTTTCAAAACAGGGCACACGCCCGTGTGGCTAGGCACTGTGCCTCACACGGCCGTGCCTTGAACAATGTCCCAGCCCGTGTGCAACACTGACTTGGATCACATGGTCTGGCACACGCCCGAGCTTCTTGCCCGTGTGGCATCCTAACTTGTTTCAAATTGTAACCGTGATAGACACGATCGAGACACACACCCGTGTGTCAACTGTGTGGGCAAATATAGGCCATTTGCAAGGCCAATTTACCTCCCAATACATACAAACATCAAAAAAGCATCAATTCATGCCCCAAAGGTAGCAAAAAACACACCAATTCATGCATAATTTGACCTGTAACAAAATTATTCATTTTCATATTGAAATTCAACTAAAACATACTAATTTAAAGTACCAGCTTTACATAAAAAAACATGTGATTCATTCATCATATTAATCCATTTCAATTCATAGAAATTCTCATCAGATCAATTTCCCAAATCAACCATGAAACTTACCAAAATTAACCATTTCTTTGGCCATTCTTGAGCACATCAAATACATACCAAATTTCCACTACCACATTCATAACTAACCATCTCAAATGACCAAATACAATACCAACCTTAATATCAAATACCACGGCCTATACATATAACTACTTATATATATCACATTTTATAACCACTCATTAAATCAATGATTTGACCTTTTTAAAACGAACTACAAGCAAACATTAAATAGGCATATATATTCATATATTAAATGTCCAACAATTTAAATAAACAACCTTTCGGTTATCAAATTTAAGTTACACAAATCATAACATTTCCATCACTCAATCTATAAGCTAAACATATTATCTCATATATTAACATCAAAATAATATGTCATTTATAGCTATTCTGTAACACCCCAAACCCGACCCATGCGTTAAGAGCGGATTTGGTATGTTACACGAGCAAAAAGTGTTAAATCCTTTTTATTCGTACTAAAATAGGTATTGATTTATTAAAATCAAGAAAAACAATTTTGATTAATAATATTTGATAAAGTATTCTAACCTCAAAGATTGATTTGATAAATCGATAAATTTGAACTAATGATCTTATAAAAACCGTGACTTTTGAAAATATCGTTGATAGTTCGAGAGAAAAATTTTGTGTTAAAAATATTTGTAAAAGTTTATTTTGAAATCCATTTGTTAATCAGTTTTGAAAAAAAACCTTTATTTACGTTTTTAGAAAATTCCCGTTTAAAACAATTTAAACAAAATAATAAGTATATCAAACATAAAGCAAATGATAAAATACTCCAGAGGCCTTATTACAACATAAAAACCCAAAATAGTAAAGTTAACGAAGATAGAAATCTAAAGTTCCAAAATAAAAACACCATTTCTGAAGTATGGCCTCCACCGAGTCATCCATGGCCCCAAGTCCTCGTCACGGAGCATTACCTACAAGGGTTAAGGAAAAGGGGGGTGAGTTACAAGAACTCAGTGTATAATCCCCTTACCGTTGTCCATTGGGCTTGAACCCGTTTAGCAAAAACTTGGGCCTGGGCCCATAAAGCATAATCTTGGGCCTAAGCCCATATAGCAATAATCTTTGTCCGAAGCCAATTCACGTAACAAAATATAAATATGTGCAATGTATGCAACCCAACCCATCCATCCAACACACCCCCGTACCAACCAACACACCAAAACGCAGGCAAAATGCCATTTAATATAATAATTCGCAGGCCGGTGGCCATTTATAATCGCAGGCACGAAGCCATTTAATTCGCAGGCACGAAGCCATTTAATGCGCAGGCACGAAGCCATTTATAATATTTGTGGTTGAGCCACCAGAATATCATATACAGTAATATAATCGGCACACAGCCTTAGATAAATATGATCGACACATAGTCGTTAGTTCATATGTTAGGCACATATCCATTATTAGAATATGTGGCAGAGCCACCAGAATCAGATTGTGGCAGAGCCACCGGGCTACTCTTCTCTTCATCATTTTTCCCATCCCATGTAAATTATGTAAATGCAACATACATAGTAAATCATGATATTTACAAATATAAACAACAATCATTAATTCAGATATTCGTTACAAAAATTCGGCCCATTATAACACTTTGCAAATCAGCCCATTAGGGGCATTTTCGTAATTCGGCCCATAAGGGCATTTTCATAATTCGGTAATTTTACCCACTAAGGGTAATTCGGTAATCTCGCAACCCAGGGGTATTTCGATAATTTACCCTCCAAGGGTATTTTGGTAATTTCGCAACTTAGACTTAACTACTAATTTGGGCATACAAATTTGAAACTGTCCATCCGCGTCATATTGACTAAATTGACTATAACTCAAGTTAGGAAGCTAGAAATTTAGATCCGTAAATTTTCCTTGAAACTAGACTAATATATCTTCTTACTACAATTTTTCCAGAATTTTTTGCTTAAACATTTCGTACAATTTATTCCTTAAAATTTCCCTTTTTTCACTGTCAAATAATTCTGACCCCTCTTACCCAAAATTCAAATATCTCACTGTATAGTTTTCATATGTTGCTCCCACTTGTTTCTATTGAAAATAGACTCAACAAGGAATCTATACATATATCTTATAACTCATAATTCACTTTGTACTATTTTATACGATTTTACCAAGACAGATCAGGGAACCACGATGTCATTCAAAACCAGTCTCCCTAAAATTAAGATATCTCAGAATATAAAATTCTTTTTCCTTCTCCGTTTCTTCCATATCAGAATAGACACAGTAAGATTTAATTCAATATCTTATTCACTTTCTAATTCCCTTTTTCCTATTTTTCATGATTTTTCAAAATCACATCACTGCTGCTGACCAAACTATTTCATTGCAAATTATGGTTACCACTACGAACATAAGCACGCTCGAGTGGTCACGGATGCTGGTTTTCGATTTTCTTCTGTATTTCTACCGAATCACAGCATATTTCATGTAAAATTTCAGAGGGCTGTGAGATTACACACCATTTCAAGCATATATTCGGAAGGTACGGGATTACACACCTTGATTACGAGTTGTGCTTTCTACCGATTTCAACACCACGAATGTGATCTCCCTCAGTGCACCAAGAATCGATCCTACCCTTTGGCTACTGAAATCCCGTCCCAACAATATTTGGTGAGTGAAAGAGTTGTTAGCAATTATCCCCCTTTTGGCCAAAACAAATCTTATAACAACGTTCTTACCCCACGTAACACCCCAAACCCGGACAAGACACCAATTCCGAATCTGGTATGTTACGGGGAAAAACATTTTTGAGAGGTTAGATTTTTCGTTTAAAAGCTGGGTGGAAACATAGCGTATTTGAAGAAAATTTGAGTAGACTTGTTTGAAATCGGATGGTGTATTTGAAATCCAGAAATTTTGAAAACTTAACCAATAAGTGTAGTTTAAAGCGAGTTGATTTCACTTAATGATTCAAGCAGTTCCCTAATGTTACTTAAAACATTTTTGACTTAGTAGAAAATCGAGTTTGATTTGAAAATCAATTGAGTTTACTTAATATCAAAACATTGTGTGATACCCGTTGGTATAGTTGAAAACACATTGCGTTATAGTTTTGAAACCATTGTCTTTCCAAGTTTTAGTAAGGTTCATACCCAATTATTTTGTTAAGGCATATAAAAATCTAATTAAAACATAAACATCATAAAACATAAATCAAAGGCCTTTTACAAATCCAAATTAAAACCCAAATAAAGTAGATAAGCTAAAGTACCCAAATTGAATAGTCTGAGCAAAACTTTTATTAAAGCATGGCATGTGCACCCGAGTCCATCCCGGCTCCATGTCGCGTCTCACGAGTCACTGAAATGTCAAAGGAGAGGGTGAGTCGAATGACTCGATGCATAAATCCCGCTCCCAATAAAACAACATGCTAACACACATCATACATAGCAACATGATTAATGCAACCCGATCCTAACCATCCGAATCTCTGTTTCTACCCGTGTGGTACCAAACCACCTGGTGGTGCCAAACCACCGGTGACCCAAAGTCACGATATCCATAAGTGTGGTGCCAAACCACCGGTGACCGAAGTCACGAACAATCCAATGATGGGGCCAACCCATCGCGTGATACCAAATCACTAGCAACAATCCGTATCTCTCAAGTGGGGCCAACCCACGGTGGTGTCAAACCACGAGGACGAGTCGCAATGAGGTGCCAAACCTCCGGTGTCCCAAAGACACAATGTGGTACCAAACCTTTGGTGACCATGATCCACAAATCCGATGATGGGGCCAACCCATCGCGTGATACCAAATCACCGGCGTCAATCCCGTATAATCAGCGTGGGGCCAACCCACCGTGGTGCTAAGCCACTGGGATGAGGCGAGGTGCCAAACCTCTGGTGACCCAAAGTCACAAAATATCAACTGTGGTACCAAACCACTTGGAGGTGCCAAACCCTCGGTGTCCCAAAGACACAAAGTGTCCCAAAGACACGGATATCATATCCCCTCCTCTCATATCACCCATACATATCATATCGATGCAAATCATGTAAATCATGCACTCATGCCATTGGGTTTAACATCGCATCACATAAATCAATAACTATGATAGCACATACCATCAATAGAACTCATAGTAATTGAACTTACCGGATCTATGCACCTACCCCATTTGGGTATCCAATAATTCATCATCTTGTCATGATTTTAATAGGCAAACGGGTTTAATAACAATATCACTAAATATGGGTGTGTTAGTTACACACACCGGTATACTACAGTCTAAAATCCCAACGAAACGATCTAAGTCCTCGATTACTAGCTCCTACAATCGGCCAAAACATAGGGGTTAGGCATCTACAACATTCGGCCAATGCTAACAAACCAATAGGAGTTAATGCTACCTCTTTACCTTTATGCCTGATTTGGTTTCCTACCAAATCTCGAATCAAGCAGTGATTCCCTCTTCCAACAATTGGCACCCTAAAAGAGAATGGTTAAACTTTAATAATCTTGACTTAATCGAAACCAAAGAGTATATTGAAGAACCAGCCCCTTACCACTACTTACTAAACAATTGACAGAAGAAAACGGCTCCTCTTGCTTGCTTTGAACCCTTTGATGTCCTATAATGAAGAGATTAACAACGATTAACTCACTTCAATCCACAACCCTCATAGGCTTTAATCCAATCGAAATCAATCATAGAACTAGAGAAAAATATGACCATACGGCCAAACACTTACCCAACACCAAATATTCGGCCAAAAAAATAGGACTTCTAGCAGAAGGAAAATATTCGGCTAAGTTGACAACAAAAGAAAGAAGAAAACGGCACTAGGTGTTTAACACCTCTATTTTCGGTTTTGAGAAAAACAATGTGAAATGGAAGCAGAGTTTCGGCAAGAGATGAGAAAGATGAATGAAGAAATTCGGCTCACAAACAAACAAAAGAGAAAGAAAATGAAAAGGAGGATATTCGGCTCAAGTACTTCAAGAAATGAGAGAGAAGATAATTGGAAATTCGGCTAAGAGGCAATATGAATTCGGCACTAGTGTATTAGGAGAAAAGAAACGAAAATATGATAAGAAAAGGTATTAGTTTCGGCAATCAAAGTTTCAAAAGAGAAAGTATGTTGAGAAGAGAGAGTTTCGGTTTTAGCACAATTGAACAAAAGAAGAAGAAATGGGAAAATCTCTTGAAGTTTCGGGTTGCTTTTTGACAAAAGAAAGGAAAAGAAAAGATGCTTCACAATTGCTTTTGGCCGAAAATACACAAAATGAGAAGTGCATTTCGGCACACCTTACTTCCCACTACCAAACCGTCCACACCCCACTCCAACACCCCACAAATTCGGTGAAATCCTCCATTCACTCACCACCACTCCTTCAAACTTGCATGACCAAGTCTCCCTCCTACAAATGCTCTCCACCCTTCATTTGAAAGGTATGACTTGGTCCAAGGTAGAATTTCACTAGCCTTCTACCTCTCCTCCATGCCGTCCCAAAAGGAAACCAAAATGGGGACTTTGCAGCTTGAACTCGGACCTCTACCCTCCTGTAAATGACGCCACACCTAGCTCTCCCCAAGTAATGCATGCTTGCCACCTTGCCAACTCACTTTTTGTGCAACAAAACAACAATTAAAATTCTTAAACCCCAGCTTCCTCAGCTTCCTTCACTTAGCACCCAAAAACCAAAATTTTCCTACCTACTCAGGCACACTCCTAGCCCACAATTAAGCCCCGACACAACACAAACAACAACACAGCACACTAAACACATGCAAGACATAGCACAACAAAATAGCCCCTACCCCGGGATATTACAGTTCTACCCCCCTTAAAAATAATTTCGGCCTCGAAATTACTTGATCAGAAGAGTTGCGGGTATTGCTGTTTCATCATATCCTCGGGTTCCCACGTGGCTTCCTCCACGCCATGATTCCTCCAAAGTACCTTAACCAAAGGCACAGACTTCTTACGCAGAACCTTCACATCCCGATCAAGAATCTGCACCGGTTCTTCTTCCACAGTCAAATCTGGATTTACCTCGATCTCTTCCACTGCTACCACATGCGACGGATCTGAACGATAACGCCGAAGCATCGAAACATGAAATACGTCGTGAATCTGACTTAGCTCTGCGGCAACTCAAGGCGTCACGCCATGGTCCCACTCGTCTCAGTACCTTATATGGCCCAATAAACCTCGGACTTAGCTTGCCTTTCTTTCCGAATCTCAACACCTTCTTCCAAGGCGAGACCTTCAGGAAAACTCGATCCCCTACCGCAAACTCTATATCTCTTCGCTTAAGATCGGCATAAGACTTCTGCCGGTCCGAAGCTTCCTTCAACCGAGTCTGAATCAACTTAACCTTGTCTTACGTCTCAAAGAACCAACTCTGGTCCCAATAATCGGCGTTCACCCAACTCAGTCCAACACGTGGGTGAGCGACACTTCCTACCATACAACGCCTCATACGGTGCCATCTTGATGCTTGCTTGATAAGCGTTGTTGTTGTAGGCAAACTTCGACTAATGGCGAAACT
This sequence comes from Gossypium bickii, assembly GCA_025503065.1. Classification (NCBI taxonomy): domain Eukaryota; kingdom Viridiplantae; phylum Streptophyta; class Magnoliopsida; order Malvales; family Malvaceae; genus Gossypium; species Gossypium bickii. The sequence goes on from CP106713.1 coordinate 72,297,763, forward strand.
CCTCCCAACTACCTCTGAAATCTAGAACACAACCTCTCAGCATATCTTCCAAGATCTGAATAACTCTCTCCATTGCTGTCGCGGATTGCGGATGAAAAGTGTCTTTGAAATCCAACCGTGTACCAGAGCTTCGATGCAACGCTCTCGGAACCTCGGCGTAAACACGGGATCCCTATCCGAGATGATCGAAACTGGCACACCGTGTAACCTCACAATCTCAGACACATACAGCTTTACTAGTTTCTGAAGTGAATAATCCACTCTCACTGGAATGAAATGAGCTGACTTAGTCAGACGGTCCACAATAACCCAAACCGAATCTTTCTTGCTTGGCGTAAGCGGTAACCCACTGACGAAATCCATAGTTATCCTTTCTCACTTCCACTGAGGAATCTTCACAGGCTGAAGCAAACCCGACGGCAACTGATGTTCAGCCTTGACCTGCTGACAAGTCAGACACTTCCCAACAAACTCTGTCACCTCTTTCTTCAAACCAGGCCACCAAAACTGCTCTCTAAGATCCTTATACAACTTGCTACCTCCAGGATGCATAGCATAAGGACTGCTATGTGCGTCCTGAAGAATCTTTTGCCTCAGCTCCACATCCTTAGGCATACACGCTTTACCTTGAAAACACAGCACCTCATCACTAGACAAACTGTAACCCTCCAAACCACCATTCTGCACTTGTAACCTCTGCGCACTCAGAACCTCGTCCTCTAACTGTTTCTCTCTGATCTGCTCAACCCAAGTAGGCTTAACCTGCAACTCTGCCAGAATACTCCCATCGTCATACAAGCTCAAATGGGCAAACAAAGCTCTTAAGTCCGAAACAACCTTACGGCTCAACGCGTCTGCCACCACGTTAGCCTTGCCCGGATGATATTCAATCGAGCAGTCGTAATCTTTCAGCAACTCAACCCATCTGCGCTGCCTTAAATTCAAATCCTTCTGAGTCAAAAGATACTTTAAACTCTTATGATCCGTGTAGACTATCGATCTCTCTCCGTACAAGTAGTTCCTCCAGATCTTCAAGGCGAAGATTACAGCCGCTAGCTCCAAATCGTGCGTCGGATAATTGACCTCATGTGGCCTCAGCTGTCGAGAAGCGTAAGCCATAACCTTACCTTCCTGCATCAGCACACACCCCAAGCCCGTATGTGATGCATCGCAATAGGCGTGTATTCCTTACCCGGCCTCAAAGTTGAATTAGAACAGAGCTTGGTCAAAATCTTCTTTAACTTATCGAAGCTTTCTGTTGTTTTCTCGATCCATACAAGCGGAACTTCTTTCCTCAAAGAACTTTGGTCATCGGTATTTGCTATTAACGAGAACCCTCAACAAACCTTCGGTAGTATCCACCAAACCAGAAAACTCGAATCTCTCGACCAGCGACTTAGGCGGCTTCCAATCCAAAAGCGCCTCAATCTTACGAGGATCTACCGAATCCCTCACGGTGACACTACATGACCCAAGAAAGTCACCTCTCTCGGCCCGAACTCGCACTTACCGAACTTAGCGTGAAGTCGCTTTTCCTCGAATCGCAACACCACTCTCAAGTGTGCATCATGCTCTTCTTCCGACCTTGAGTACACCAAGATGTCATCAATAAAAACCACGACGAATCGATCCGAGATCTTTGTTGAAACACCCTATTCATCATATCCATGAAAGTGCCGGAGCATTAGTCAACTCGAGCGGCATTACGTAAATTCGTAGTGCCTATACCGAGAGTCGAACATTTGTTTTATGGCTATCACCTCCTTAACCTTTAAGCGGTGATACCGGACCTCAAGTCAATCTTCAAAAATACCGCGAAGACCTTCGGTGATCAAACAAGTCATCTATCCGTGGCAGCGGATACTTGTTTTTAATCGACTTGTTCAATCAAGCGGTGAGTCTATGCACATCCGCATCGTACCATCTTTCTTCTTAACAAAGAGTACCGGCGAACCCCACGGCGAAACACTTGGCCTGATAAAACCTCGATCCAATAACTCCTGGATCTGAGCCTTAAGCTCCACCAATTCCTTTGGCGCCATCCTATACGGAGCAATAGATACTGGCGCAGTTCCTGGTAACAGATCTATCCCGAACTCTACCTCGCGATCTGGCGGCAAACCCGGAAGCTCCTCAGGAAACACATCAGCAAACTCCCTAACAGTTCGAACCTTCTCCACAGCAGATTCCTTAGCCTCCAAGGCATACACATGAACCACATACGCTTCACAGCCCTTTCTGACCATCTTCTCTGCCTTCAGAGCCGATACCACATTAGATAAGTAATATCTCCTATTACCTATCATAGCCACCTCATCACCCTCAACCGTCTTAAGAACCATGCGCTTGGCCACGCAATCCAACCTCGCCTGGTACTTGACTAACCAATCCATCCCAAGAATCAGATCGAACTCCCCAAACGGCAGTTCCATCAGATCAGCAGCAAACACTACCCCTTGGAGTTCTAGGGTACCTCTCTAATGCAGTTTATCTACTACTACTGAGTGACCTAGAGGGCTAATTACGGTCATCTGCCTAGAAGATATCTCAGAGTCTAAGTCCATGGTCTCTACTATACTACTGGCAACATAAGAGTGCGTTGAACCCACATCAATCAAAGCAAAGTATAAGGAGAACCAAAGATCAAGAACGCTCGGTTATGACGTCCGGTCGCGTCGCCCTCCTCTCGGCGCCTCGCTGCATACACTAATCCAGGCTGTCTGGCATCAGAACTACCCGCACCTCTGCCCGGTGCTCCACGGCCTCGACCAAAACCATTACCGCCTCTGCCATTACCCCGACCCCTCTGCGGTGGCGATCCATTACCTCTCGAAGCGACACGGCCCGACTCTCGGGATCGAATCTCGGCCAACTTACGCGGGACGGTCCCTCACACGGTGCTCGAGAGAACCACACTCAAAGCAACCTTTTTCCTCCCAATCCGACCACCCCAATGAGATTTTCCACATCGATTGATCTGCGGCGGTCCCCGCTAGCAAAGCAACAAGCCTAGCAGGCTGACTCGCCCACTCGGTCTAGCCCTCTTCTGCGGATTACCCGACGATCCAGACGACCCAAAGCTCCTCTTATGCCTATTTCTGTCCAGATTTTGCCTCACGGACTCCTTAACACCCTCGGCTACCTTAGCCTTCTCAATGCTTTCGGTGGCCACAATGCCCCCGGCATACCTACTCACTTCAAGAACCCACCTGCGTACTTCAAGAATGATTTACTCCCCTGAACAAGCCTCAGAAATGCCTTTCGCTGGGAGTCAATATAACTAGCTCTGATGTACTTCTTTTGATATGCAGCCTTGAAATAATCCCATGTCAAATCCTCCGCTGCCACACTGTCCCGAACCGTGAGCCACCAGCGGTATGACTCATCCCGGAGAAGCGATACGATGCCGCCCACCTTTCTCTTCAGATCGAGTCCGAGATCATCCATGATCCGCTCGATTGCTTCCGCCAATACTCAAGCGATCTTTGGGAGCAACACCAGATACACCTCGAAAGAATTCGGCCCCATTTGCGGTCGAGTCGCCAGCACGATTTCTAACTCCTGCGCCACCACCTATACCGGCTACCCTTTCCAACCTCGCAAAGATCATCGCTGCGACGCTGCGTCATCATCGATCGATCTTGGAACTCACCACCTCCCGGTGGTGGTGGGAAGTACCTCATTTTCTCGACTCTTGACCAGATCCTACGGGCTCGAAGCGTCATCCTACCCTACCTCTACCACGAGTATTACGACCACGTCCGCCTCGAGTGCTCATGTCTAATATCGCTACGTATCTGGTTAAAGAGTTTTATGCATCAGTATTTATTCCACTATTTTAAAGCAAGTCTTATGAATATTTAAGGAGATTTGTTCCCGCGCGTTCACAGAGTCCTATCAGTCTCAATCTCTAAAGTAGCATACTATTGCTAATCATCAAATCATATCACATCCAACCAAATCACAAGCAATAGTACGGGTACTTACACAGGCGAACCCAGTGCGAGGAGACTCGGTGCCATGCCTTTCGAACCATACTTCAAAAAACAAACACTTAAAACAGACTTTTGAAAACATTTTGGGCCTCGGGCCCACAGCCGAGCCTTTGAACTTAGCTCTGATACCATAATTGTAACACCCCAAACCCGGACAAGACACCAATTCCGAATCTGGTATGTTACGGGAAAAAACGTTTTTGAGAGGTTAGATTTTTCGTTTAAAAGTTGGGTGGAAACATAGCGTATTTGAAGAAAATTTGAGTAGACTTGTTTGAAATCGGATGGTGTATTTGAAATCCAGAAATTTTGAAAACTTAACCAATAAGTGTAGTTTAAAGCGAGTTGATTTCACTTAATGATTCAAGCAGTTCCCTAATGTTACTTAAAACATTTTTGACTTAGTAGAAAATCGAGTTTGATTTGAAAATCAATTGAGTTTACTTAATATCAAAACATTGTGTGATACCCGTTGGTATAGTTGAAAACACATTGCGTTATAGTTTTGAAACCATTGTCTTTCCAAGTTTTAGTGAGGTTCATACCCAATTATTTTGTTAAGGCATATAAAAATCTAATTAAAACATAAACATCACAAAACATAAATCAAAGGCCTTTTACAAATCCAAATTAAAACCCAAATAAAGTAGATAAGCTAAAGTACCCAAATTGAATAGTCCGAGCAAAACTTTTATTAAAGCATGGCATGTGCACCCCGAGTCCATCCCAGCTCCATGTCGCGTCTACGAGTCACACGAAATGTCAAAGGAGAGGGTGAGTCGAATGACTCGATGCATAAATCCCGCTCCGATAAAACAACATGCTAACACACATCATACATAGCAACATGATTAATGCAACCCGATCCTAACCATCCGAATCTCTGTTCTACCCCGTGTGGTACCAAACCACTTTGGTGACCCAAAGTCACGATATCCATAAGTGTGGTGCCAAACCCTTTGGTGACGAAGTCACGAACAATCCAATGATGGGGCCAACCCATCGCGTGATACCAAATCACTAGCGACAATCCCGTATCTCTCAAGTGGGGCCAACCCACGGTGGTGTCAAACCACATGGACCAGTCGCAATGAGGTGCCAAACCTCACGGTGTCCCAAAGACACAATGTGGTACCAAACCACCGTGACCATGATCACAAATCCGATGATGGGGCCAACCCATCGCGCGTGATACCAAATCACTTTGGCGTCAATCCCGTATAATCAAGCGTGGGGCCAACCCACCATGGTGCTAAGCCTTTGGGATGAGACGCCGAGGTGCCAAACCTCTGGTGACCCAAAGTCACAAAATATCACTGTGGTACCAAACCACTGGAGGTGCCAAACCTCTGGTGTCCCAAAGACACAGTGTCCCAAAGACACGGATATCATATCCCCCTCCTCTCATATCACCCATACATATCATATCGATGCAAATCATGTAAATCATGCACTCATGCCATTGGGTTTAACATCGCATCACATACATCAATAACTATGATAGCACATACCATCAATAGAACTCATAGTAATTGAACTTACCCGGATCCATGCACCTACCCCATTTGGGTATCCAATAATTCATCATACTGTCATGATTTTAATAGGCAAACAGGTTTAATAACAATATCACTAAATATGGGTGTGTTAGTTACACACCTGGCATACACGAGTCTAAATTCCCAACGAAACGATCTAAGTCCCTCGATTACTAGCTCCTACAATCGGCCAAAACATAGGGGTTAGGCATCTACAACATTCGGCCAATGCTAACAAACCAATAGGAGTTAATGCTACCTCTTTACCTTTATGCCTGATTTGGTTTCCTACCAAATCTCGAATCAAGCAGTGATTCCCTCTTCCAACAATCGGCACCCTAAAAGAGAATGGTTAAACTTTAATAATCTTGACTTAATCGAAACCAAAGAGTATATTGAAGAACCAGCCCCTTACCACTACTTACTAAACAATTGACAGAAGAAAATGGCTCCTCTTGCTTGCTTTGAACCCTTTGATGTCCTATAATGAAGAGATTAACAACGATTAACTCACTTCAATCCACAACCCTCATAGGCTTTAATCCAATCGAAATCAATCATAGAACTAGAGAAAAATATGACCATACGGCCAAACACTTACCCAACACCAAATATTCGGCCAAAAAAATAGGACTTCTAGCGGAAGGAAAATATTCGGCTAAGTTGACAACAAAAGAAAAGAAAAAAAGACTAGGTGTTTAACACCTCTATTTTCGGTTTTGAGAAAAACAATGTGAAATGGAAGCAGAGTTTCGGCAAGAGATGAGAAAGATGAATGAAGAAATTCGGCTCACAAACAAACAAAAGAGAAAGAAAATGAAAAGGAGGATATTCGGCTCAAGTACTTCAAGAAATGAGAGAGAAGATAATTGGAAATTCGGCTAAGAGGCAATATGAATTCGGCACTAGTGTATTAGGAGAAAAGAAACGAAAATATGATAAGAAAAGGTATTAGTTTCGGCAATCAAAGTTTCAAAAAGAGAGTATGTTGGAGAAGAGAGAGTTTGGTTTTTAGCACAATTGAACAAAAAAAGAAGAAATGGGAAAATCTCTTGAAGTTTTGGCTGTTTTTGACAAAAGAAAGGAAAAGAAAAGATGCTTCACAATTGCTTTTGGCCGAAAATACACAAAATGAGAAGTGCATTTCGGCACACCTTACTTCCCACTACCAAACCGTCCACACCCCCACTCCAACACCCCACAAATTCGGCCGAAATCCCTCCATTCACTCACCACCACTCCTTCAAACTTGCATGACCAAGTCTCCCTCCTACAAATGCTCTCCACCCTTCATTTGAAAGGTATGACTTGGTCCAAGGTAGAATTTCACTAGCCTTCTACCTCTCCTCCATGCCGTCCCAAAAAGGAAACCAAAATGGGGACTTTGCAGCTTGAACTCTGGACCTCTACCCCCCTGTAAATGACGCCACACCTAGCTCCCCAAGTAACGCATGCTTGCCACCTTGCCAACTCACTTTTTGTGCAACAAAACAACAATTAAAATTCTTAAACCTGACTTCCTCGACTTCCTTCACTTAGCACCCAAAAACCAAAATTTTCCTACCTACTCAGGCATACTCCTAGCCCACAATTCAACCCCGACACAACACAAACAACAACACAGCACACTAAACACATGCAAGACATAGCACAACAAAATAGCCCCTACCCCGGGATATTACACCCCACTTGCTTGACGAGTCGACAATAACGATTTGGTTAATACAAATCACTTGTGCTCCTTCACCTTGTTGAAATTCCTAAGCCCAACGATGGCCATATCATAGAAAAGAATGTAACTCAGGCCCAACAAGAGAGAGAAAGAAGAACACACGATTTATTAAGGAAAAGCTCAAATGAAACAAAGTTATTGACAAAGAGAGAAGTGCTACTTACCGGTTGTACTTATGGCTACGGATGAATCAAATGTGATAGATTCGGCCTTCCCACTATTTCGCCGGTTTAATCGAGAAAGAAAAGTCCAACTTGTAAGATGGAGAAGAGGATGATCAAGATTCGGTTAGTGGAAGGAAATGGAGAAAGATTGAAGGAATTATGAATAGGAAAAGAAGTGTTAACCCAAGAGGAATTAGGAAGTTTCAGCCATCAAAAGAAATGAGTAAAAGTTGTTTGAGAGTCACGGCAAAACAAGGAAGAAGAAGAAAAAGAATTGACCATATAGACTAGGAGGTTTCAACCAAAGCAAAGGGAAAAGAAATTGGAAAAGAAAGTACCCAACATGACTTTAGTGATTCGGCAAAAACAAAGGGAAACAATGAAATATTTTTAGCCTAGAGTGATTTCGCAAGAAAGTGAAAAAGGTTTAGAAAAGAAACACAATGTTCAAACAAAAGAAAAATACCTCTCAAGCACCAAAACTAACAAAATGGTCTAAAGAGAAAAGAGAAATTTGACTCTCCCTTCCCCCTAAGAAAAACCGTCCATAGTCTTGACAATAAGGTCATCATTGGCCAACCAAAACTTTCCAAAACATCACCCTTGAAAAGTGCCAACATGCTCCCTCAACTTACCTTTTTCTTTTGATTTTCTTTCCCTATCCTCATCCTTTCCTTATTCCCTTAGCCACATTGCCAAAATTAAAAAGTCCACCTTGCCTAAAATACTACCTTGGCCGACACTTAGGGAAAGAACACAAAAAAAAAAATAGTCAAAATTTTGCACTTGATGGGATTTGAACCTCCTTCCTCAAAGTCCTTCATGTGGCGTCATATCCCCTTTACCATAAGCTCCTTTATGCTAGCAATATGCACATTTATTTCCTTAAGTCTTGATGCCCCTTACCTTCTCTCCTTAAAGTGCTAAAATACCAAATTTTTACTAAGGCCTAATTAAACCCCGAACTTCCTAGAAACCTCGTAACCTTCCAAATTCACTTAACTAATAACTCTAATTTGTAATAACACCATTCTCATATTCTCGAAAATTTTAAACATTCCTACGCCCAAGGCCTGTTGGGCCCAATTCTTCTAGGCCCAATTTCGGGATGTTACATATTCAAATGACCCTTTTACCAAACCATATTATACCACTTTCATGCTTCCAAAATGACTTAATTAATAAGCCGAATATATATACCCTACTTATCACTCCTCATTGCCAAATCATATAACCAGCAGCACAACATATTTACCATAAAACATACCTCTCAATTATGCTTATAACATGACCAAATATAATTACCAACATTTGCATCATGAACTAGCCATTTTCGCATGGCTATACACATAACCAAATAAATCAAAATAGCCTATACATGCCACATAACCAAATCTCAAAGCATTTATTTACCAAAACAAATACTGGATAGTGTGATGAGATCTTCCACGACTTCCAACCCGAGCAGGTCTTCAGAACTCTATAACATAGGAAAAACACACGAAGTAAGCTTTGAAAGCTTAGTAAGCTCGTATCTTAATAAACTTAACATAGCAAATAATTTCATTACAATGCCATAAGCATGATATGCTATCACACACAACTTTTCTAAATTTAAAACATATTCTCATTGTGAATTATCATCATTCAATATTATACTACATAACTAACTAACTGTAGCTTTCACAAGCTTATTCAATTCAATTATCATATATCATTTAACTCACATTTCATATAGCCAAAAGAGCACATTATAGGAAATAACACATTCAATCATATGTCTTCCTCATATAAATATCATATCATCATTTATACTCAAATTCACCTTTCATTCATATAATATCTGACAATTTCACATATGCAACTTTATAAATCACAATACAATTGTTCATATTTCCTTTGCACATATTCACATTTCATTTGCATATACATCACATAACAATCTTTGCACATATATACTTACCTTTCATTATCAAATATTATATACATTTCAACGTACCTGAATCGAAATGTCATTTGCTTAATCACTTATTTCTCGGAATGCCCATTGAACCATTCAGAATCAATAAGGATACTCGGATAGCTCGAAAAGCTCATACAATGCCAACGTCCCAGACATGGTCTTACATGTAATCAAATATCGATGCCACTGTCCCAGACAGGGTCTTACATGAAATCATATACGATGCCGATGTCCCAGACATGGTCTTACATGTAAATCTCAAATCGATGCCAACGTTCCAGACGTGGTCTTGCACGATAACACATATTAGAATCCTATGTCATGACATATGTATCCTAACTATTCCTATGGTTCGTACAGGGCTTTCAGATGTCATCACATTGTCGATGCTTTATTGTTTTCATATATTTTGCTTCTCAAACCATTCAATATCATAATAACATATATAAGTTATTCAAAATAAATATATATTTATATTACCATTTGGCATTGAATTCAATATCACAAATAATATGCATTTATAATATGATTTCGTAACGTCTATTAAAATACGAACTTACCTCATTCGCAATAATGACAAATTAAATCGACTAATCCGATACTTTATTTTTCCCTCGGTCTAGATCCGAATTCCACTTTTGCCAATTTAATTAATATCAAAATTAACTTACTTATTCAACATTTCATTCAATTTCATCCAAGAACATATAATTTGGGCATTTTCACTCGTTTAGCTAGATCAACAAACTCTTTAATTTTGTGCAAGCCCAGCTGAACTCGAAGCTCATCTCGTATTCCCTGGAGGAATCTCTTACAACTTTCTTTTTCGATCAGAACAAGTTATAGAGCGTAGTTACTAAGTCTTAGAAATTCATGTTCATAATCAATTATTTTCATCTCATCATGCTTTAGCAATAGGAGCTCTTGATTTCTATCCACAAGGTACAGTTCACCAACATATTTTTTCTAGAATTCAGACTAAAATAAATCTCAATCAATCTAATGAGTGAGCACATGTCAAATAACTGTTTGCCACCAAGTATATGCTTCTCCTTGTAGAAGAGAAACAACACATAACACATTTGTGAGGCGTGCATTATAATTGACTGCCTCTGGACGTACTAACGTCCAGAGTGTGAATACTAAAATAAAATATAGAAAGACAAGGCAGTATTCGCAAGTATATGGGTCAAGTTATAATATAGTTTTACAACGAAGTAGGTGAATATTTTAAGGATCGTATCCAAGGGAGGCGAGTGTCAGATCAATTCTAACCTAAACACTAAAATATCTAATTAATACTTTTAAATAAATTATTGTACCAAAAATATGACATAAAGGATTTTTGGGGGTTTTATAATAATAGTAATAAAAATAAATTAACATAAAAAGATAAAATTCAATAAATTAAAAAGAGAGAATAAATCAAATTTGATTATGGTTGATTAGCTCGCTTCGATAACCTCCATCAACTGTCGTTTTAGGTTCCTCATCAATCAACTAGTCACTACCCTAGCAGGATCTTTCGATCTTCCACTAACATAACGACTCAGCAAAAGCTACTTATATTTCAACCTCACAGTTTAGACTAGGTTGGGGTTAAGGTTTTCACGGATGGGCAATACAAATTTTGGGTTAATTCCAACCTTGATGCCTTCTCAGGATTGTTAGGTCTAGGGTTTGTTTTACATTCTTCCTTTCCCTAACAATTGATTAATTGAGTAACCCTATAAAATAGTTAACACATCATATCTCCACTCGCTAATCCCCTATAGAGGGATTAGTTCCTCATGGATTCTATAGACAATATGTAATTGATGTAAAGATAAAGCATGCTAATTAAATCGACAAGATAGAGTAAATGAAAGAGCCTGATTATATTGAAATTAAGCACGAATCCACAGAGTTTGAATGCTTCCACAATTAAAATATATTGAAATCAACATGAACAATAGAAAGAAATCTAAAACCTAAGAATGAAAGAAAACTAAACTAAATTTTATAAAGAGAATTTAGCCTAAAAGGAATGGTGTCCATAACAGGTGACAAATGAGTTTATAGCCTTCAGATGGCCATCGTCCTTAGCCCTAGGTTAGTTGACATTCCTGAGCTTAAAGTTTGATTGTGCAGGCCAAAACTCACCTATTTCGTGTGTTGTTTCAGTCATAGAGTCGATGTTACAACACACTAGGACCTGTGTTGCGACATAGCAATCAGTATACTCCTCTACAACTATCTTCAGGGGTATGTCGCTAGAGCCTCAGTTTATGTTGCGAACCGAAGGTAGTCTTAAGTTTTCTCCATTCTGCTCCTTATGTTGTGACATTGACTCAGCCATGTTTCGACAGAGTGACCAATATTTGTTTAGTGCACCTTCTAATGGTCTCCTACACTCTCACAAAGTGCGTTAGCTCACCCCTAGGCCTCATTCGGCCCCTAAGGTCAATAAAAGACTCAATTTGCACATTTTGTTTAATGTAAATCAAAACTATGAAAACTTAACTGAAATATAATAAAATGCTTGTATTCAAGCTACTTAAATGTGAAAACTAGTTTAATCTACTATACCAAATTACGGTAGATCAAACTCCCTCACATTTAAGTCATTGCTTGTCTTTAACCAACATAAACAAAAATGACAAATAAGATGATGACCCTTGAGAAAATATGATACAAGTATTGACTTCAGAGCATATTACTTAGCCATTTTATGCTTACTAACAGTTTTAGCATGATGAATAGTTGATTTACCACCTTTGATTTCAAACATTTAAGTTCAATATGTTACACAACATACAAGTATTAAGGGTCTCACTTATAGGAATCCATTAACAAATCATACAAGTACTTTGATTATCTAAGCAGAATATAAATAGTCATTTATGCATATGTTTAGTATGATATCGATTCATGTATATGGGTATTGGTCACAGAGGAATTTTCGACTTGTAATGTTTTGAGGCTTAAGATAGGTATGGAAATAAAAAATAATAAGCATCAAAAAGGTTACAAACACGAAAATAGTTTGGCACATCATATTGATCCCTATTCTTCCCCTCTCAGTGACCCTTACCCACTCACCGCCTTATTTCTCCTATTCTCACCTTTCTTGCCTCTCCATGTATAGGAAATCATAGCATGACATAGTAACTATGGCTAGCCTACGAGTTTTTGTACACTAATAAGCGAGTTTCTCTATCTTTTATGACTTTGTGACTTTTTCTTTTTCAACTCATCTCACTCATGAATGCCATTTTTTTTCAAGACCCTTTTCTACTCTATTACTTTTGGTTTTCAAATTTATGTTTTTGTTTTTCACTTTCGGGCTAACCTATAATTCTCGTGTCACACAAATCCTTTCTATTTCACTCTATTTTTGCAAACTATGCCTTAATGTATCTACTTAACACTCAATACGTATGGCTAGATGTCTGTAACCGTGCAGTGCATGACAAAAAAAAAAGGGCAAATACAAATTAACAGTTTTAGGCTTAAGGTTTGTAATGAGGTTCATCAAGAAGTGTCAAAAGGCTCAAAAATCGGTACAAAAGGTGAATATTAATAGGTTGGCTTTTTGGCTCGGGATGTGTTCCCAAAAAATGCCTTAGGTCATCCTTAAATACCTCAATATGCACAAAATTAATCAACCAAACAAACTCAAATTCAACCATTTATCATTCATACTAGCATGCTCGTTTCCTTGTATTTTCAATATCATTTATACGTATTTACAATGTAACATATAAAACTTTAGTAGTCTAATGCTCAAAAATCTAAAATCACTTACCATCATGCAATATTTATTCATAAACACAAGCAACCAATGTACATGATCCTAACCAATCACTTACATTTCTACAAGCTCAAGCACACCAAAAGACAAGAAAAAATAAAATAAAATAAAACAAATTTCCTATGTTACCCCCTACACATTTTAGTTGACACATTGTCCTCAATGTGTAGCCCATAAGAAGATAAGGAAAGAAGTTACTTGATTAATCGTGATCGCTCTAATTGTTAATGGTGGGTGCTTCCTCCTTTAATCGTGTACAGGTCGAAATGTTTTTGTCTCCTTTGTGTTGGGTTCCTGCATAGAAACTCAAATGCAAGACAAACACTAAAAAAAATTTACTTCTATCCTACTGTTTAAAGTTATGTTTAAAATCATTCAAGAATTAATACAAGTTTTTTAAAAGAAAAATAAAAAAAAATGTTCAATCCTCTTTCAAATCATCGAGGGGATGAAAACGTCGCTGGTCTATAGGGGCTTTCCCCTTTCCTTTGACATATGTTCAGTGGGAGCTCCAACCCATTGAAGGCGCATGGTGAGTTGGGCTTCGTATGACAGGCCTTTTTGGTGTAGAAAATTCCGGCCAAAATGCCACTTCATATTCGTCCTTCGTTCCAAGGTACTCTTCAGCTACACCTTCCTCTTCAAGAATAGCCCTCTCATCCTAATGATTTAGAATCAACCTAAACATATCTTGGGGATAATGTAACACCAAAACCTGACCCAAAAGTTAGGCCCGAATCTGGCGTGTCACACTAAAGTGTTTTTTGAAAACCATGTTTTCATTGAAAACCCTCCTTTATATTTAAAACTAAAGTCTCAGTTTGTGTTCGTTTAGTTTCAAAACATGGTTCATTGAAAAGTTAATCGCTTTTAAAAACGTTATTAACATCGTTGAAAATCTATTTTAGTTGCGAAAGCTAATTTAAGGTAGAGAAGTTTAAAATGTATGTTTTAAAAGCAGTAATTGGGTTGAAAACTCGTCTACGTCTAGCAGATATATAACGTAAAAAAAAATCCCAAATTCAGAATTAAATCTAGAGAGGCCTTATTACAGAAATTAAAACCCAAAATAGAATTTAAAACATATATAAAGTCCAAAGCATAACAGCCTCATTCATGTGGCCACCTCTGAGTCCCTCGCAGCACTGATCCTACTAACCTTGGGGGTTACCTGCACAGTTAAAAACGAGGTGAGTTTACGAAAACTTAGTGTGTAATGCCCTTAATAGAGTAACAGTTAGTATATAGAAATAGAAACCGAAATAGTTTAGGCCAAAGCCCTTGAGCAGTAACAGTACAGTCCAGTTCAGAGCATACATGGGCTAAAACCCACTACAATATCATTTGGGTCACAGCCCATAATAGAGTCAATTGGGACCAGCCCAAACCAATACAGAACAAGTGGCCCGAGGCCCAATACAATGACAGATCTCGTAAACAGATATGCAACAGTATGAGGACGCATCCCACCCCGATCCAGCACACCACCCGTACCAACCCTACACTCCTGTGGGGATAAAATCGACCCACCTAGCCAACACAACAAGCTTAGCACCGATTGCAGCACTAATCAACAAAACGGCTCGGCGCCATGGACAGAATAGCTAAAAGCCATAAACATCGCAGCAACGCTGCCAGTTATCAGAACGGCTAAAATGTATAATAAAATGGTTATGAACCATAATCAGGATTGCACAGAGCCATAATTAGGATGGCACAAAGCTATCGGTAACTGTAATAAGTTCGGCACATAGCCATCAGCGACGGTAATTTAATCAGCACACAGCTATGGGTACTTATGATCGACACAAAGTCATCAATATATATGTTAGACACATAGCCATGGGTAAATACAATTGGCACAAAGCCATAATCAAGATGACACAGAGCCATATTTAGGTTGGCACAGAGCCAAAATTAGATTACGTGGCTTTAAGCTGTCCGTCGGTCCACAGTCGTCTCATGCGACCCGTGAGACCTTAACAGATCTATACTGGATCCACAGTCGTCTCATGCGACCCATGTGACCCTATCAGAACTTCCTCTATATCAATGTCCCAACCCCATGCAATATGTCGTGTATGTCATGCTCAATCATTACACGTGTATGCAAAATGGCCATGCTCAGTAATAGTCATTTAGACATATATTAAAAGCATATCAATCACACGACCACGGTCAAGTCAGTTAAATCACAGTCATACAATCCCAGTCAAATCATAGCACAAGTCAGTCCTTTACCCACAAGAGCAAAACAGTCATTTTACCTTATAAGGGTATTTCGGTAATCCTACCCTACAGGGGTATTTAGGTAATTTTGCAAACCGGGGGTATTTCATTAATTTCACAAATTGGGGTTATTTCGATAATTTCATAAATCTGAAGGTATTGCGGTAATATCACAATTCGAGGGTATTTCAGTAATTTTACATATTAGGGGTATTTCAATAATTTTACAAATCTGAGCGTATTTTGGTAATTTTACAAATTGAGGTATTTTGGTAATTTCACAATTCGAGGGTATTTTGATAATTTTACAAATTAGGGGTATTTCGATAATTTTAAAAATCGAGGATATTTCGGTAATTTCACAATCTAGGGCTTAATGACCCAACAGAAGGTCCACCGTCGCCTCGAGTGACTTAAGTAACCCAAACTGACACAATGGTGTAAATGGGCCTAAGGCCCATTATTTAGCCTGAGTGGGCCCACACGTTCTTGTGGCCCATTTAGCCCAGAAACAGCCATAGTTATCCAAACATCACAGTTCAGACAACACTTATCACATCACATACATTTTATCCGTGTGGGTCTACAAGCTCACTGGGCTCACACGATCCATTTCGGCCCAATGAGGCCCAAAATAGCCCAAGACCACGAGAGCGCTCGTGGTGGCCTCTACAGACTAACGTCCATGTTTGTGGCTTGGTTCACCACACGAACGATCGCACGCTCGTGTGGCATCGTACGCCATATTTCTGGCTTTTTAGCAGTTTTCCTATCTACAGTTATAGCAGTTAAACAACATATACTTTTGGCTTTTTAGCCGATCATCAAATACCGCATACAAATACACACTCTATCGACTTTCTCACTGACTATTGAATACAGGGTACTGTTACACACATGATCACGTAAAGTACTAAAAATTCATGATCACCAGAACCTATATTCAAACATAACATTCTGTTAATCACTTATCAAATAGTGTTAGAAAACTCTTAACACCCCAAACCTGACCCAGAAGTTAGGCCTGAATATGGCGTGTCACACTGAAGTGTTTTTCGAAAACCATGTTTTCGTTGAAAACCATCATTAATATTTGAAACTAAAGTCTCAGTTTGTGTTTGTTCAATTTCAAAATGTGGTTCATTGAAAAGTTAATCACTTTTAAAAACGTTATTAACTTCGTTGAAAATCTCTTTTAGTTGCGGAAGCTAATTTAAGATAAAGAAGTTTAAAACGTATGTTTTAAAAACAGTAATTGGGTTGAAAACTTGTCTACGTCTAGCACATATAAAACGTAAAAAAAATCAAATTCAGAATTAAATCTAGAGAGGCCTTATTACAGAAATTAAAACCCAAAACGGAATTTAAAACATATATAAAGTCCAAAGTATAACAACCTCAATCGTGTGGTCACCTCCGTGTCCCTCGCAGCACCGATCCTACTAATGCTGGGGATTACCTGCACAGTTAAAATCGAGGTGAGTTTATGAAAACTGAGTGTGTAATCCCCTTACTATAGTAACAGTCAGTATACAAAAACAGAAACCAAAACAGTCTGGGCCAAAGCCCTTTAGCAGTAACAGTACAGTCCAGTTCAGAGCATACGTGGGCCAAAACCCACTACAATATCATTTGGGTCACACCCTGCAACACCAATCAAATGTAACACCCCTAACCCGTATCCGTCACCGGACTAGGGTTACGAGGCATTTCCGAGTAAATCACAACTCAAAACAGACATATATATATTTATTTAAAATAAACGGATCAGGTACATTCAAGAGTAAAAATAATCATTACATAACATATTATATTCACATTCTTAGCATTCAAATCGAAGACATATACTTAAATTAAAATCAAACCTAGCATTTATGTATTTAATCATCCAAATAGAATGAAGTTGCACATTTTCTATTTAAATCAAACCATACTAATCTTTATAAATTCAAACATATTTATCATCTTATACTTACCAAACAATAGGACATTCATTATTTCAATTTCATTTATTAAAAAACTATCAAACTAATATTATGCTTAATCATTTTAATACATACCATTAATCAATTAAAGCACATATTTAGTCACTTATTCCATGCACTATTCAAATATCAAGCTAAACAACTTAAATAATTTATTATACATATCAACCATTTAAACAGGTAAATGTTATACCTAATTATGTTACCTTTCAAAATTAATACACACACATTCTTATATAACATATTAATCACTTTTCCATAATCTCACAAATATCTCAAAAAGAACAATTCATTAACAACCATCAAAAATTTCAACCAAGTATAGTCGAATAACTATATAAATACATACATAATTTCCTAATCAATTTCATATCACATTTTATAACCAATTAATCATGAGACATATCCATTATTTCAGAAACCAAAACTATATGTAACATTTACCATTTACCAATAGAAATTTCATAACCTAATTACAAAACTAAGTTCATTTGCATCACATTTAAACATCTACCATAATTTCATATCATTGCCGAATACATATGTATTTAACATTATCATTTCAATCTCAATTATCCAAGACTTGATGACTAATATGACCACATACCTAATTGTTGTATTCGAACATATATATATATTACCTAATCGAATTCAACATGCCCATAATATAATCATCACTAACCCATAGCAAAAATATTCATGTATACATTCAGTTCAAGTCCATATCTTAACTAATTCAATCCATCGTACAAAGCAAAACCAAAATACAAGTATTAATCACATACCCAAATTCAACAAGTCAAATTATAAAACATCATGCATGCTTACTTATCATGAACATATACCTTAATCAAATAGGCATAATATAAGCTCATTTTCAATGACCATTTTGTCCATAAGACAAATCGATCAAAAGAAGATAAGCTATTTTCGCATGGCCATTAATTGCATACAAAAGTACTTAATCCATATTCCACCTCTTACTATGCTATACATGCCATATATTCAAACTTAGCAAAATACCAAAGGAGACTGTCGATAGTGTGAATAGTCTTGCTGACGATCCCCAAGCACGTAACGTATCCAAAATCTATAAAACATAGATAGACAGAAAATCAAAAATTAAGCTATTTAAGTTTAGTAAGTCAACTGCGAAATAATATCAACGAACTTAGCAAAATCAAACATACAAAATTATATCAAGTAGTAAATTATATACAATCACTAATAATTACTCAAATTTCAATATCAAAGTCACACAATATACCCTTTGGCCGAATACACATAGTTGAAAACTTATATATATTTCACATGTTTATACATTCACCTTTGTACAATGAACTAAACATATAACTTACGTTTCTCTTCATAACACAGTTTATATATATACCTTAGTGCATTTAGTTCGAATTTCACATTGGCCTTCACTTACACATGCCCGTTGAACCAATCGGAATTCAAAAGGATACACAGATAGTCGGAAGCTCGTACAATGCCAATGTTCCAGACGTGGTCTTACATGTAATCACATATTGATGCCACTGTCCCATACAGGGTCTTCCACGTAAACACAAGTCGATGCCAACGTCCCAGACATGGTCTTACATGAAAACACATATCGGATATCCTATGTCATGACATATGTATCCTATCTATTCCTAAGGTTCGTACGGGGCTTACGAACGTCGAAACTTGATCGAATCAAGCTCGGAATATAGCCAATCACCACAATCACATTCGGCCATAGCATAAATAATTCAAATAATTCAATTAGATTATGTAATAGATATATATTCATTGATATAACAACATTTAAATGCTTATTGACTTACCTCGGACGTCGACGATAATGAAATTGGCTATTCGACCACTTTTGTTTTTCCTTAATCCAAATCCAATTTCTTTAATTCTTGATCTAAATACATTCAAATTAAGCTTATTTAAACACCATTCTATTCAATTTAGCCTCAAAACACATAAATGGGAAAAATACAATTTTGCCCCTAATATTTCACACTTTTTACAATTTAGTCCTTTTTGCACAAAACACAAAATACACAAAATTTGACTACACCATACAAGGGCTGAATCTTCCTAGTCCTCATAAAAGTCGATACATTTCATTTATTTCACATTTTAGTCCCTCAAATTTTTTTTTGCAATTTAGTCCAAATTACTCAAATTCATCAAAAATTCAAAGATAAAACTTGTAAATCTAACACATATATTTCATTTGTCATCATCAAACAACAAAGACCACAAGGTATCGTCAATGACAAAACACAAAATCATCATCACAAACAAAAATTAAGACATGGGTTTTGAAGTATTCAAAGCAACGATCTCAAAAACGTAAAAATTATCAAAAATCGAACAAAAACTAACCTTGAATCAAGCTTATTTTATGGCTGAATATTCAAAGTTCTTAACCTTATTTCTTTTATAAGTGTCAGTAATGGGAGAAGATGATAATGGCTTTCAATTTGTTATATTTTAACATATATTAACTTAATATTATATTACTTGTTTAAACTTTTATAACTAATATATATAACATATAATACAAGGTTATTTTAGTCCTTGTGTCGTCCATTATAACTAAAAATAGGCTATTTGCCTTTTAAATACTTTATATTCAAAAGCCACTATCAATTAAGCACTTTACACTTTAATTTGTAACTTTTACTTTTCACGCGATTAAGTCCTTTTATTTAATCGTGTACCTAAACAACAAAATTAAGTCACAAAAATTTAACACCAACAAATTCACACATAATAAACACGAAAAATAATTTAAAAATATTTTTTGGACTCGGATTTCTAGTCTCGAAACTACTTCTCCAATTAGGGTCAAAATCAGGTTGTTACAACTCTCCCCCCTCAGAGATTTTCGTCCCCGAAAATCTTACCAGTGAATAGGTTTGGATAACGTTCTTTCATCGTATTCTCTGACTCCCAAGTTGCTTCCTCAACCCCGTGCTTTTGCCACAACACTTTGACCAACAGAATTTTCTTATTTCTCAATTCTTTTATCTCACGAGCCAAAATACAAATCGGTTCCTCTTCATATGTCATATCAGGTTGAACCTCGACTTCTATTGGACTAATCACATGTGAAGGATCAGATCGGTATCTACGAAGCATCGAAACATGGAATACATTATGGATCTTTTCTAGCTCAGGTGGCAACTGCAATCTATAAGCAACCGGCCTGATATGCTCTATGATCTCATACGGCCCAATGAGTCTCGGACTCAACTTACCTTTACGACCGAATCTGAGTACTTTCTTCTATGGTGAAACTTTCAAAAACAATTGATCTCTGATCTAAGACTCAATATCTTTACGTTTCAAATCTACATATGACTTTTGATGGTCTGGTGCAGCTTTTAAGCTATCACGGATCATTGCCACTTTCTGTTCAGTTTTTTTGGTCAAGTCAACCCTGTGTATCTTATTTTTACTGAGCTCGGTCCAATACAATGGTGTATGACATTTACGACCGTATAAAGCCTCATAGGGTGCCATCTTACTAGATTGAAAGCTATTATTATAAGCAAATTCAATCAAAGGTAAGTATTATTCCCACGTCCCTTCGAACTCAAGGATGCAATATCTCAACATATTTTCAAGTATCTGAATGATTCATTTGGACTGACAATCTGTCTGTGGATGAAAAGCTGTGCTAAAGTGTAGTTTCGTACCTAAAGCATCTTGCAATTTCTTCCAAAACTGTGAAGTGAACCTCAGGTCCCTGTTCGAAACAATAGAAATAGGCACACCATGTAATCTCAGAATCTGTGATACATATAATTCAGCCAGTTTATCAAGTGAATAATCAGTGCGAACCGGAACAAAATGAGAAGATTTAGTCAATCTATCCACAATAACCCAGATTGCATCTTTCTTGCTCGGTGCAAAAGTAGACTAGATACAAAATCCATCGTGACTCTGTCCTACTTCCACTCAGGTATCATAATTGGCTGAAGTAACCCAGAAGGTACCTAATGCTCAGCTTTCACTTGCTGACAAACTAGGCATTTCGAAACAAAATCTGATATGTCTCGTTTCATACCAGACCACCAATAAACTGTTTCAGATCATTATACATTTTCGTACTACCCAGATGAACAGATAACTGACTGCTGTGAGTTTCATCCAAAATCATTTGAATCAACTATGAATTCCTTGGAACACATATTTGATTTTTGAACCTCAAACAACCATTTTCATCAACTCGGAATTCTGATTCAACATTAGATTCACACTGAGCTCGCTTTGCTAAAAAATCATTATCAGCCTTCTGCGCATCACAAATTTGGTGAACAAACAACAGTCTTGCTTTAATCCAGCTATTATCGAACTATCATCAAATATAACCATATGCGCGTTCATTGCACGCAGAGCAAATAATGACTTTTGACTTAAAGCATCAACAACAACATTAGCCTTTCTCGGATGGTAGTCAATCACTAGCTCGTAATCTTTCAATAGCTCTAACCATCGGCATTGTCTCAAATTCAAATGTTTCTGAGTCATCAAATACTTTAGGCTTTTGTGATCAGAATAAACATGACATTTCTCACCGAACAGATGATGACGCCATATCTTCAATGCAAGCACAATGGCTTCTAGTTCCAAATCATGTGTCAGATAGTTCTTCTCATGTGGCTTCAATTGTCTCGAGGCATGAGCTATAACTTTGCCTTCCTGTATCAAAACACAACCCAACCATTCAAAGATGCATCACTATAAATGAGAAATTCTTTACCCGATTCAGGCTGAACCAACACTAGAGCTTCGGTCAAAAGAGCTTTCAACTGATCGAAACTTTTCTGACACTTCTCTGACCACTCAAACTTAACATCTTTCTGTAACAGCTTTGTCAACGGTGTAGCAATCATAGAGAAACCCTTCACGAACCGTCTGTAGTAACCAGCAAGTCTCAGAAAGCTTCGAACTTTAGAAACATTTTTCGGTGGTTTCCAGTCAAGTATAGCTGAAATTTTGCTCGGATCAACCCTGATACCTGATGCTAAACTTTGCATACAACTATTTACCTCGCAAATTCTGTAGCACAAGTCTCAGATGTTCGGCATGTTCGGTTTCATCTCGGGAGTAGATCAAAATATCATCTATAAACATTACCACAAACTGATCCAAATACTATCTAAAAATCTGAATCATCAGATCGATAAAAACAGCAAGTGCATTAGTAAGTTTGAAAGGCATAACCAAAAACTCGTAGTGTCCGTACCTCGTCCGGAAAGTAGTCTTTGGCACATCAGTCTTTAACTAACAACTGATAGTATCCTAATCTCAAATCTATCTTTGAAAACATTGTAGCCCCTTTCAGCTGATCAAATGGGTCGTCAATTCTTGGTAACGAATTCTTATTCTTTATGGTCATTTTATTAAGCTGCCTGTAGTCAATACACATTCTCATGGTTCCGTCTTTTTTTTTTCACAAATAAAACTGGTGCGCCCCAAGGAGAGAAACTCGGTCGTGCAAATCCCCTATCTGTCAACTCTTGCAACTGTGCTTTCAATTCTTTTAATTTTGTACGTGCGATCCTGTATGGAGCTATAGAAATCTGAGTCGTCCCCGGCACTAATTCAATCCCAAACTCAACTTCTTGAATAGGTGGCAAACCCGATAATTCTTCAAGGAACACATCTGGATACTCACATACAATATGTACCAATTCAATATTCTTTTCTGTCACTTTAGAATCAATCACATAAGTAAAATAAGCTTCACAACCCTTTTTCACATATTTCTAAAAGCTGTCATAGAGGATATCACTGCTGGTAAACCATTCAGATCATTAGATTCAATCCGAATAATCTCATCATTCTGGCATCGCAAATTAATAATCTTCCATGTACAGTTCACGATAGCATCATGTAGAGTTAAACAGTCCATACCAGAATTATATCAAACTCATCAAATGGCAACAACATCAAATCAACTAGAAAACATGAATCTCGAATCATCAACAGATAATTCTTGCATATTTTATCAACCAAGACACACCGAGCTAAGGGGTTCAAAAATTTAATTACAAACTCAGTAGACTCAACAGGTAAAGTCTTACTGAACATCAAAGTCTCACACATATAGGAATGAGTTGAACCAGGATCAATCAAGGCAATAACGGTAGTATCATAAAGAGTAAAAGTACCAGTAATGACATCTGGGGATGAAGGCTCCTCACGTGCACGTATAGCATAAGCTCTGGCTGGTGCGTGAGCCCCAGATCTAATAGCTGAATCTTTAGTCCCTCTCTGGCTACCACTCACAATACCCATATTTCTGGGTGGTCTACCTCGAGCTGCAGTATTACTCGATCTAGTATTCTGAACTAGATTTTAATAAACTATCTCTAGACACTCCCGAATAAAATGATCTCTAGATCCACATTTACAACAGGCTCTATCATGCAATCTGCAATTGTCGGGATGTCATTTACGACAATGTTCACACTTGGGTTGATTTGATCTGACATTACCCACACTAGCTACAGAGGTAGCTCTCGAGCTCATAGGTGGTCTATCTTTATCTCGTCTAAAATGACCCACAGTATTCTTCGAACGGCTAGTATCATCTCAGAATTTTTTTGAGGTCAACTGAAATGACTTACTAAATGGTCTTTTACGTGAATCTCTAGCTTTAGAATCGGCTTTTCTTTTCTCTTTCCCGCTCTTCAGCTTTGCAGGCTCGCTCAACAAGTACCACAAACTCTTTTATCTCTATTATGCCAATTAACAGTTTAATGTCTTCATTCAAACCATCTTCAAATCTCTTACACATAATAGCTTCAGATGTAACACACTCTCTGGCATATCTGCTGAGTCTAACAAATTTCCACTCGTATTCTGTCACTATCATCCGCCCCTGTTTTAGCTCAAGAAATTCTTTACATTTCTGATCAATAAACCTCTGGTTGATATATTTCTTACGGAACTCTGTCTAAAAGAATTCCCAGGTACTCGCTCCTTTGGAACCACCGATACTAGTGCATTCCACCAGTGATATGTAATGTCCCGTAGTAGAGATATAGCACATTTTGAACTCATCAGGGGTGCAAGATAATTAATGAAATACTCGGATGGTATTATCAAGCCGGAACTCAGCTCGCTCAGCATCATCATCATTAGTGGCTCTATAACATCCCAAAATTTGGGGTTTTGTCATAATTGTGTAATTGCATGTTATGCTGGTTCTGTATGATGTTTAAGGGGGTTTAAGGGCCCTAGGGAGGCCTGGGGTCGAGTTGGAGCCCTGGTAAAATTTTGGTTTTTGGGCACTTTAGTGGGGTGAGCCAGGGGAAAGCAGTACTTAAGGTTAATTAAGTGTGTTTGCTATCACAAGATGAGCATATGGCCTAGTGGTGTTGGCGTCAACATGCATGAAGGGAAGTGGGGTTCAAATCCCATAGGTAGCACAAAGGGAGTTTTATTTTTATGCTCAGTAAAGAAGGAAGCTGAGTGGAGACCAAACTCTGCAGGAGAGAAGGAAGACTTGGTCAAGTGGTTTGAATGGGTGATGGAGAGGAAGTTGGGGAGCAAACCAAGGAGAGAATCGGGGGATTTGAAAGTGTGGGAGTTGTTGGCCGAATGGGGAGTGTGTGGGGGGTGGAATTTCGGCTAGAGGTTGGTATAGTGAAGCAAATTTGGCTTTTGGGTAAGTAGGAAGAAAGTAACTTTTTGGTGTTTGTGCTAAAATTCTCTAGTACATCTTAGTTCTTTTTTCTTTCTTCTTTCCTTTGCATTTTCGGCATTTGCTACTCAAGTATTTCGGGTATCTTGTGGCATCTTTCATTACCGAAACCTTAATCATTCTTGTGACTTCTTCTTCTCATTTCTTTTTCATTTTAGATACTTTTCTTTCCTTGATAGTCGCCAAACACCTATAGCTGAATCCCTCTCTGACCTCTTTTTCTTCAAGTAGCCGAATCTCTTGAACATCTATTCTTAATCTGGTGTTCTTTAAGTGCCAAGCTGAACTTCCTCCTGGTGTGTAGGTCGATTTTTCTTTTACAAACATCAGGCTTAGGCTGTCAACGTTGGTTAAGGGGTAAGGTGAAGTTTGTGATTACCTTTTAATTGTGACGATATGGTATTTATGTGCCCCTTTTGGGAGAGTTAGCTTCGGTCTCCTCCTTTATTGGGGGAGGGTCGAATGTTGCTTTGGTACTATGTCTTGGGTGTATACTACTCTCTTTTAGGAGCGTGTTGTGGTAGTCAGAAGGCAAGGCCGAATATCGAGACTTGGTAGGAGGTTTGTGGTAAGTGATTCTAGTTTAAGTTGTGCGTTGGACTTATGAAATCTTTTAAGAAGATAAGGCTAACTTTCGATTATGGTTATTCTAGGGGCAAGCAAGGAGTAGTACTTTCGGCAATCTAGATCAGGTGTGTAATCTCACACCCCTCTCTGATTGGTTGTTTGTGGCGTTGTGCGAATCGACCAAAAGCCGAAAAGGTAAAAAACTGGCATCTGCACCACTCGAGCGTGCAAACGCTCGTAGTGATAAATTGAGACACAAGTAAAGATGGTAAGTTGCGGAGAGTGTCACGAGCACTCCCGCAAAACTGAGACTGTAACGGGCTTAACTGAGCCAAACGGGCTTAACAGGCCCAACGGGCTTTTCGGCCCACATGGGCGAAATTGTTGAAAAACGATCAAAGGGTAAGTGTGGTTCCAAAATCTATATATCTGAGACCAACATCACGCGAAATGGGCCACACGAGTGTGTGGGCCCGTTTGGGCCTGAAATGGATTTCTGGCCTATCAGCTCTGTAGAGATCCCATAAGGGTTCTGTGACGCACGAGACGACAGTAGGCTTTCAAAAAGCCATAAATAGATAAACTACCAAAATAACCCTGAAGGGTAAAATTACCAAAATGCCCTCGATGGGTAAATTACTGTTATACCCTCAAGGGTAGATTTAGCATGATTGTGTGTATTCTGTATATTTGCTACGTTGGTACATTTTTGCATACATTAAATTATTATGTCACGACATCCTGCATGGGATTGGGATATTGATAATTAGGGAAGTGTAATCTGGTGGCTCTGCCACATTTGGTATAGTGGCCATGACACGTATATTCTGTTATTCTGGTGGCTTCGCCATAAATTCTACGATGAGCAGCGTGACTGCCATCGAGGTGTGTAGCAGATGGAGGGTTGATTGTAGAAATCCCCACAGGTGTGTTGGGCTGGTACGGGTGGTGTGTAGCGGACGAATTATTAGGTTGGGTTGCATTGCATGCATTATCTGTTTTACCATGCTAATAAGGCTAAGGGCCAGTCTGATTTTGTATGGGCCTCAGGCCAGTTTGATTCTGTATGGGCTAAGGCCCAGTCTACTTCTGTGGGCTCAAGCCCAGTTAGTGACCGATTAGGGGGTTACACATTGAGTTCTCGTAACTCACCCCTCTGCTTAATCTTCCAGGTGATCCCCAGCATTGAGGATTTGGAGCTGTGGAGTACTCCGTGGTGGCCATACATCGAAATTTTAGTAAATTTCTGTTTTACTTTATTTTGAGATTTATTTAAATTTGGGTTTAATATTTTGTAATAAGGCCATTGGACTTAAGGTTTCTTTTAAACTTTCATTTCTATTATTGCTTATTATTATATGTTTTAATATGAGACTTTTCCTAAAAACTTTAATAACTGTTTTCCAAAATCTCACATTTCTGCAATTCACTGAATCGGATTCCTGTTATAAACAAAGTTTTCGGAATTAATAACAATAATAACGTTTTACAAGAACCATAAAAAGAAAATCTAATTTTCACGAATGACAAAGCTCGAAGTTTCAAAAAGAATTCGAATATTTTAACAAAAGTATAGTTTTCAACAAACCCTTTTATGTGACATGCTAGACCCGGTCATAACGTCTAGGCCGGGTTTGGGGTGTTACAGGCCCTGAATTCCTCGCCTCTATGTTTTCTTATTTTGTCAACAGGTGGCTTTAACAATCTCATCGGATCACACACCATAGGTATAACAGGCACTGCAGATGGATTAATCGGGGGTGGAGATTGTTGTGCAGCCAGATTAGTCCGGATATAATATGTAAACCAATCATTCATCATTTGGAAGAAGGCTTGTCTAGCCTCCCCCTCTGGATTACTCGAAGTAGGTCGAGAATCTATCGGCGCTGTCCCTTGTGCGGGAGCAGGCGCTACACTCTTGACATCATCAGCTACGGCTCGATTGGGATCAATTACTATATGAAAACACATTTTCAAATGTCAGAAGTCATCACACTATCACAATATAACATATGGCATGTATAACTAGACTCTTACACGCTATGTTAGTCTTAGAATCGACTAAACCGTAGCTCTGATATCAATCAAATGTAACACCAATCAAATGTAACACCCCTAACCCATATCCGTCGCCAGACTAGGGTTACGAGGCATTACTGAATAAAACACAACTCAAAACAGATATATATATATTTTATATAAAATAAACATATCAGGTACATTCAAGAGTAAGAATAATCATTACATAACATATTATATTCACATTCTTAGCATTCAGATCGAAGACACATACTTAAACTTCGAATCAAAGCTAGCGTTTATGTATTTAATCATCAAAACAGAATGAGGTTGCACATTTTCTATTTAAATCAAACCATACTAATCTTTATAAATACAAACATATTTATCATCTTATACTTACCAAACAATAGGACACTCATTATTTCAATTTTTATTAAACAACTATCAAACTAATCTTATGCTTAATTATTTTAATACATATCATTAATCAATTAAACCACATATTTAATCACTAATTCCATGCGCTATTCAAATATCAAGCTACACAACTTAAATAACTTATTATACGTATCAACCATTTAAACAGGTAAATGTTATACCGAATTATGTTAACTTTGAAAATTAATACACACATATTCTTATATAACATATTAATCACTTTTCCATAATCTCACAAATATTCCATAAAGAACAATTCATTAACAACCATCAAATATTTCAACCAAGTATAGCCGAATAACTATATAAATATATACATAATTTCCTAATCAATTTCATATCATATTTTATAACCAATTAATCATGAGACATATCCATTATTTCACAAACCAAAATTATATCTAACATTTACCATTTACCAATACAAATTTCATAACCTAATTACAAAACTAAGTTCATTTGCATCACATTTAAACATCTATCATAATTTCATATCATTGTCGAATACATATGAATTTAACATTAACATTTCAATCTCAATTATCCAAGACTTGATGACTAATATAACCACATACCTAATTGTTGTCTTCAAACATATATATATTACCTAATCGAATTAACATGTCCATAATATAATCATCAATTACCCATAGCCAAAATATCCATGTATACATTCAGTTCAAGTCCATATCTTAACTAATTCAATCCATCGTACAAAGCAAAACCAAAATACAAGTATTAATCACATACCTAAATTCAACAAGTCTAATTATAAAACATCATGCATGCTTACTTATCATGAACATATACCTTAATCAAATAGACATAATATAAACTCATTTTCAATGACCATTACGACCATAAGCATAGATACCAAATCGATCAAAAGAAGATAAGCCACTTTCGCATGGCCATTAATTACATACAAAAGTACTTAATCCATATTCAACCTCTTACTATGCTATACATGCCATATATTCGAAATTAACTTAGCAAAATACCAAAGGAGACTGTCGATAGTGTGAATAGTCTTGCTGACAATCCCCGAGCACGTAACGTATCCAAAATCTATAAAACAGAGAAGATAGAAAATCACAAAGTAAGCTATTTAAGCTTAGTAAGTCTACAGCGAAGTAATATCAATGAACTTAGCAAAATCAAATATTCAAAATTATATCAAGCAGTAAATTATATACAATCACAAATAATTACTCAAATTTCAATATCAAAGTCACACAATATACCCTTTGGCTGAATACACATAGTTGAAAACTTATACATATTTCACATGTTTATACATTAACCTTTGTACAATGACCTAAACATATAACTTATCTTTCTCCTCATAACATAATTTATATACCTACCTTAGTTCTTTTAGTTCGAATTTCACGTTGCCCTTCATTTACACATGCCCGTTGAACCATTCGAAATTCAAAAGGATACGCGGATAGTCAGAAGCTCGTATAATGCCAACGTCCCAGACGTGGTCTTACATGTAATCACATATCGATGCCACTGTCCCAGACAGGGTCTTTCACGTAAACACAAGTCGATGCCAACGTCCCAGACGTGGTCTAACACGATAATACGTATCGGATATCATATGTCATGACATATGTATCCTATCTATTCCTAAGGTTCGTACGGGGCTTACGGACGTCGAAACGCGATCGAATCAAGCTCGAAATATAGCCAATCACCACAATCACATTCAACCATAGCATATATAATTTAAATATTTCATTTTGATTATGTAACAGATATATATTCATAGATATAACAACATTTAAATGCTTATTGACTTACCTCGGACATCGACGACTATGAAATCGGCTATTCGACCACTTTTGCGTTTCCCCGATCCAAATTCAATTTCATTAATTCTTGATCTAAACATATTCAAATTCAGCATATTTATACACCATTCTATTCAATTTAGCCTATAAACACATAAATGTTTCACACTTTTTACAATTTAGACCTTTTTGCACAAAACACAAAATACACAAAATTTGACTACACCATACAAGGGCTGAATCTTCCTATTCCTCATACAAGTCCATACATTTCATTTATTTTACATTTTAGTCCTTCAAAAATTTATTTTTGCAATTTAGTCCAAATTACTCAAATTCATCAAAAATTCAAAGACAAAGCTTGTAAATCTAACACATATATTTCATTTGCCATCATCAAACAACAAAGACCACAAGGTATCATCAATGACAAAACACAAAATCATCATCACAAACAAAAATTAAGACATGGGTTTTGAAGTATTCAAAGCAACGATCTCAAAAACGTAAAAATTATAAAAAAAAATAACAAAAACTAACCTTGAATCAAACTTATTTTATGGCTGAATATTCAAAGTTCTTAAACCTTATTTGTTTTCTAAGTTTCGGTAGTGGGAGAAGATGATAATGGCTTTCAATTTGTTATATTTTAACCTATATTAACTTATTATTATATTACTTATTTAACCTTTTATAACTAATATATATAACATATAATACAAGGTTATTTTAGTCCTTGTGCCATCCACTATAACTAAAAATGTGCTATTTGCCTTTTAAATACTTTATATTCAAAAGCCACTATCAATTAAGCACTTTACACTTTAATTTGTAACTTTTACGTTTTACGCATTAAGTCCTTTTATTTAATCGGGTACCTAAACAACGAAATTAAGTCACGAAAATTTAACACCAACAAATTCACACATAATAAACACAAAAAATAATTTAAAAATATTTTTTGGATTTAGATTTGTGGTCTCAAAACCACTTTTTTTATTTGGGTCAAAATCGGGCTGTTACATAGCCCATAACTAGGTCTAGCCCAAAACAATACAGAACAAGTGGCCCTAGGCCCAATATAGTGACAGATCTCATAAATAGATATGCAACAGTATGAGGATGCATCCCACCCCGATCCAACCAACACACCACCCGTGCCAACCCTACACTTCTGTGGGAATAAAATCAACCCACCGAGCCAACACACCAAGCTTAGCACCAGTTGCGACACCCAGCAATATTGGATCCATAGTCATCTCATGTGACCCGTGTGACCCTATCAAAACTTCCTCCGTATCAATGTCCCAACCCCATGCAATATGTCGTGTATGTCATGCTTAATCATTACACGTGTATACAAAATGGCCATGCTCAGTAACAGTCATTTAGACATACATTAAAAGCATATCAATCACACGACCATGGTCAAGTCAGTTAAATCACAAATTGGGTGTATTTCAATAATTTCACAAATCCGAGGGTATTTTAGTAATTTCACAATCCGAGGGTATTTTAGTAATTTTACAAATTGGGGGTATTTTGGTAATATTACAAATCTGAGGGTATTTCGATAATTTTACAAATCAGGGTATTTCGATAATTTCAAAATCTGAGGTTATTTCGGTAATTTTACAAATTGGGGGTATTTCGGTAATTTTACAAATCGAGGATATTTTGGTAATTTTACAAATCTGAGGGTATTTCGGTAATTTTACAAATTCGAGAGTATTTCGGTAATTTTACAAATAGGGGATATTTCAGTAAGTTCACAATTCGAGGCTTAATGACCCAACAGAAGGTCCACCGTTGCCTCGAGGGACTTAAATAACCCAAATAGATACAATGGTGTAAATGGGCCTAAGGCCCATTATTCGGCCTAACTGGGCCCACATGCTCGTGTGGCCCATTTAGCCCAGAAATAGCCACAGTTATGCAAATGTCACAGTCCACACAACACTTACCACATCACATACATTTTATCCGCGTGGGCCCATAAGCCCACTGGGCCCACACGACCCATTTAAACCCAATGAGGCCCAGAATAGCCCAAGACCACGAGAGCGCTCGTGGTGGCCTCTACAGACTAACGCCCATGTTTGTTGGCTCGGTTCACCACAGGCACGGTCGCACGCTCGTGTGGCATCATACGCCATATTTTTGGCTTTTCGGCATTTTTTCGATCTACAGTCATAATAGTTAAACAACACATGCTTTTGGCTTTTCAGCCGA
Organism: Gossypium bickii; assembly: GCA_025503065.1. Lineage (NCBI taxonomy): Eukaryota > Viridiplantae > Streptophyta > Magnoliopsida > Malvales > Malvaceae > Gossypium > Gossypium bickii. The sequence continues at coordinate 72,329,943 of CP106713.1, forward strand.
TCATCGAATACCTCATACAAATACACACTCTATCGACTTTCTTGCCGACTATCGAATACAGGGTACTATTACACACCTGATCACGTAAAGTACTAAAAATTCATGATCGCTAGAACCTATATTTGAAACATAACATTCAGTTAAACACTTATCAAATAGTGTTAGAAAACTCTTAACAACCACTTAACCAAGAGGTCGACTACCACTTGCCTTGACTAGATTGGTCGATTGTGATTAGCCAACTCGAACCAGAGTTTGGTGTAGCCACCCTTCCGCATCCTGGCAGAAAGTCCCGAATAGCCGATACCGCACGCCTCTTAAACTTTGGAGTAGAGGCTACGCGCTCAATCTCAGCCAGCTCCTTTGCCGTCACTTTACTACTAGAATCCTCTTTACCCATCGAGAGTTCTTGATTGAAAAACAAAAGAGTTTTCAATTGCTTCTGAAATGCTCTCACCCCGTCACTTCTTATAGAAATCTAAAAACCCAATGACCAACTTAGGAAACTAACATTCGGTAATCAAAGAATAAGATGGAGGAGTATTTGGCTTCTAGAAAAAGTAAAGAAACGGATTTGAACACATATTGCAATAACAGAGAAGCAACATAGAGAACTTATGAGTACCTATCGATTCCTCAGAACCCTTGCAAGACAGAAACAACACCAATGGCAGAGCACTGAAACAGTTGGCCAATAATAGGAAGGGAAGTAAAATATTCGGCCAAAAGAACAATAAGCAGAGAGTAATATTGAAAGAGAAAACGGAAAAGATAGAGAAAGGCAATCGGCTAGAGGAGAATAACCAAAAAGAAAAGAATGAAACCGAGGGGAAAAGGGAAAATATATTCGACTAGACAAAATGTAAAACAGGAAAGGTGAAAGAAAAAGAACAATTCGACAACACAAACCAGTTTTTCCCAAGGCAAATGTGACCGAAACCAAACCAAAAATGAGATAAACTATCCTTGCAGAATTTCCTATGCTTCCCCTTACCATTTCGGGACATCACTCCCACACACTTCAAAATCCTTGTTTTTCTCCATAAATCACTCCCTTAATCCCTCCACCGAATTTTCTCCTTGATTTACTCCAACTCCTCATTCAAATTCAATTCAAATTCTTATGACCAATTCAACCACAGAGTTCCAGTTCAGTTCCAACACCTCCCCAGCTCAAACAGCAAAATAACATACAATTGCGCACGCCATGCCTCGAACCTCAGACTCCTTGCCACACATGTAGCGCCACCTTGCTACTAGATCACCCACTCTTCTTGTGTCACATTTTACCTTTAATAAATTAACAGGTCTAAAGGCCAAAGTCCAAGTTCCTTTAAAAGAAAAACCAAAACAAATTGTAAGAGCCAAGACTTGAACCCAGGCTCCCTTGCAACCGTAATGACCACAACGACTAGACCACATGCTTCCTTGTGTCATTTTTTATCCTTAAATATTAATAAGTCCTTCCAACCCACGCCAAGTTCAATTTTAGGGAAAACTAAAATTTTTGCTATAGCTTAGATTTGAACTCAAGACCTCCTAAAACTCTCCCAATCACTCTAAAGCATATAGCCAGTAAAGTAAACATGCAATTAGTGAAATGTTTCTCACACAACTAAAATCCAATTGCTCCGATGCCTAAAGCCTATTTCTCCTAAGCCCAAAATTTGGGCTTTACAAATAATTTGGAGGGTGTAACCTATTCATCCTTCCAAATTAGTGAAGTACTTATCTTGTTTCCTGCGTCCATCTAATCAATTCATCAAGATTTGTATCTATCTCTGCGAGTTCCCTTTCTAACATTTGATTGATCTTTCTATTTCAGTGATATTGGAATGTCCATTTTATTCTTCCTTCTTTGATTCCATTCAGTAATTTTCTGTTGCTTAAACTCAACATACTGGGTATATAATGTATCTTCGATGATACTCCTCTTAGGTTCCATAAATTGCTCGTTTTCGCTTATTGGTACTTTTGCCTGGTGGCATAGTGCCATTACAAGATGGGGGAAGAAAAGTCCAGCTTTTTCGCTTTGTACACACTATTTCATTTATCGAAAGATCTAGCGCCCTACGCAAACCTATTTACGTTGCAGAATACCATATAACAAAACTACTCGAAACAATTAGCATTAGAGACATTTACTGCAGGTGCAATTCTAGTACCAATGAATTGCATCCGTATTTTAGCAACAAGAAACATAATAGCCCGATTAAAACTTTTGGGAAGCTTAGTGTTTGGCTTGTAGTTCCAACTACCCCTGCCTTGTGTTAAATATTTTATAACATCTTCCATGTCAGTATTTTGAAATTTCTCATAGAATGAGATGTTATAAAATTCACAGATATCACTAAGGGTGATTGGAAAGTCTTCCCATCGTAATGAACATAATTTATTATTGCATTATAGACTTGCTTAATCGCCTGATCCTTAAGTGACACGTAAAATTCTTAGACCATAGGTATTTTTGCATTATTCATGGGAATAACACAAAACTGCTCACATTGATGGTAACGGACCAAAGTCTGTATTTCTTTATAGTGAACCATTGAGGGTTCAAACCCTCGTTCTTGGATTACCGGTCTCACTTTTAACTCAAGAAAATATTTTTTTCATATTAGTAATATGAAATCGCAAAGAGTCTTGAACATTTAATGTTTCTTGGACCATAGCTCTCTTGTTCTTTCTAGGAGGCATCCTTACTAATATTTATGAGCAAGATAATCAAGATATTCAATATAACAGCAAGAGAGGATTGAGAATACTTAAACCTTAACTATTCCAGAACTCAGTTGTGCTTTCACTTGGTATTGTGGATGACAACTCTCTCAAATGTAGCTTCCCTGAATCTAGAATAAAATATTGAGATTTAGGGGTTTTGAGGAGAAAATAGGTTTTGAGGGGCGTTTAGAGGGGGTTTGATATCAGAATTAAGTTAGATTGTATTAAAATGGTATTTTTATGTTCAAAAGGATGTTTTTTAGGGTTAAAAATCAGGTATAATAGAGGTTATTCTACCGAGTTGCAAATGTAACACCCCTTACCCGTATTTAACGCCGGGATAGGGTACGAGCCATTACTAGTCTTATACATAATCAATCAAACAATTCCGAGACTTGACTTTCCTCTCCAATTTAAAACTTTTATTAATACCTCTTAAACAAGCCTACTAGGCCCAAATCATACATTAGTTGTGGTTTGGGATCCAATCGAACTCCTTTGAAGCTTTCTAAATGACCTTAGAAAATTTTCTCGAAATAGTCTATACACCCGTGTGGAAGAAGGGACACACCCATGTAACATATCACACGCCCGTGTTCCATACTCGCGATTGACACTGATTTGCATCACACGGCCTGTCACACGCCCGTGTGTCTGGCCCGTGGTCAACACTGACTTGCATCACACGGCCAGTCACACGCCCGTGTCCTTCAACCATGTGGTGAACTAAATTCCAAATTCAGGTGCACACTCGCATGGCCTGGGCACACGCCTATGACCATGGCTATACCTTCTACACGGCTGAGACACACAGCCGTGTCTCTACCCGTGTGTTTACGACTGAGCATACTGACTTGTAAACCTAACATGCAGGGGACACACGACCTAAACTCACACCCATAGGGCTGACCGTGTGTCACACACAACCTAGACACACGCCCGTGTGCCTACCCATGTAGACAAGAACAAGGTTATTTGCCAAGCTCTTTTTATCACCCTAACTCATACAACATAAATCACATTCAACCAATAACCAAGAAACCCAATCATGCATCACACATATTCATGAATAACCTTATCATTTCATATATTAATAATAATAAGCCATCAACTATGGCCATTTACAAAAGAGTTCATCTTTAAAAGAGCCAGCACATTTGGCCAAAACAACATAACATTTCACTAAGTCTAGCCCCTATACATGCCATACTAAAAATGTTAAGTCCAAATATACCAAGACGAGCTGATAGTGTGGGTGATCGTCTGATTATCTTCGTATCCTGAGCTGGCTCTTTAACATTATAAAACAAGGGGAAAAGATAGGGAGTAAGCTTTAAGCTTAGTAAGTATACATGTAAACAATAAGCATCGTAACATATGCTAATCAATCAATAACATTACATACTAAACAAGAACAATTCACATTTCCATAATCATGCTTACTCATCTCCACTCTTACCACATCCCAACCATATATCAAATACATTGCTCACATTTATTTGTACTTATGCCCTGCATATATCATCACAAAGACACGTTAAATATTTACTTAAACAAGTTTCTCGATGAACCCCTCAGAATGATACAAGTATCCGGTGGTTTCGCACATAGCCCACCGTTAATCGATAATAGGGTGGTATCGCACACAGCCTACCAATAATGATAATTATGGTGGTTTCGCACATAGCCCGCCAAATGATAATATAAATGATGGTATTGCACACAACCCATCGTGAATAAATAATAAGGTGGTATCGCACATAGCCCACCAACAATGATAATTATGGTGGTATCGCACACAGCGCACCAAATGATGATTAAGAATATTTGTCCGTACTTACATTTCTATTCCGAGGTTCATATGAGAATTACTCATTATCTCTACTTTTTGATCAATCTCACCAATAAGTATTTACATCCATACAATTCATCAATAGGTAACATCATAAGTATAAAGGATGTATCGTTACACGTAAACTTACCTTGGTGCAAAATGTGTTAATTGACGGTTCAGTCCGTAACCTTGCCTTTTCCTCAATTAAGGTTGTTTCCACGCTCTTCTTGATCTATAATAATAAAATTCACTCATTTAATCACTATATAACTCATGATGCATCAAAATTTCTACTTAGGCAAAAATGACCATTTTGCCCTTATACGTTGGAAAAATTATGATTCTGCCCCTAGGCTCGTAAATCATTTTTTCATCACATTTTCTCATTAAACAAGTCTAGCTGAACATTTATTTCTCTTACAAAAATTCACAAAACCAAGCATTTCATGCATTTATTACTCAAGTGCAACATTTACAAATAAGTCCCATTTAGGTGTTTTCATGGAAAAACCTTTCATAAAAGTTATTCCTTAACCTACTAACATTCATTTTCTTCCATAAAAACTCAACAAACAACATAATCACTCTCATGGAAAATCCCTAAACTTTCAACCATTTTTCAAAATAGTCCCCTCATTAGCTAGCTTAAGCTTTGGGGGTTCCAAAAGTACAAAAATTATCAAAAAAGACCTCTAAAATCACTTACTTGCAAGGGAATAGCTTGGCTGAAAGTTTAAGGTCCAAAAACCTCTACTTTCTCTTCAATTTTTGGTGGAGAAAAAATGTGAATAGTAAAAGATGATATCTTATTCATTTATCTTATTTTATTCATTTTTGGTCACCTAATATCACCAAAAATTTGACCAAATTTAATGCCCTTGTCTCCCTTATCCCTATGGCCGGCCAACACCCGCTTATTGGCCTAATTGCACATTAAGGACCTATAATTTAATACTCCATAGCTATTAGACACCCCTAGCTTGAAAAATGAAACTTTCGCACCTTATGTGATTTAGTCCTTTTTCAAAATTAAGCATACAATTGCTAAAATTAAAACCCCAAAATTTTCATGCATCCTCATAATCATGCTATAACACATAAAATAATATCAAAATAATTTTCTTCAACCTCGGATTAGTGGTCCCGAAACCACTGTTCTGACTAGCCCCAAAATCGGGATGTTACAACTCTCCCCATTTAGAGATTTTCGTCCTCGAAAATCTTACCGGTAAAATAGTTTGGATGTTATTCTCTCATGGTTCTTCTGGTTCCCATGTAGCCTCTTCTACTCCATGTTTTTTCCATATTGCTTTCACTAAGGCTATGCTTTTATTCCTCAACTGTTTAACCTCTCGAGCCAAAATCTTAATTGGTTCCTCTTTATAAGTCATGTTCGATCGTATCTCAATTTCGGTTGGAGGGATCACATGCGAAGGATTGGAACGATATCACCGCAACATCGACACATGAAACACATTGTGTATTCTCTCTAACTCTGCCGGCAAAGCCAACCTGTAAGCCACTGTCCCAATCCTTTCAATAACCTCATACGGCCCTATGAATCGTGGACTCAATTTTCCCTTTTGACCAAATATTAATATTTTCTTCTACGGGGATACTTTCAGGATACTTTATTGCCCACCTGAAACTTGATTTCTTTCCTTTTTAAATCCGCATATGACTTTTGTCGATCTGGAGCAGCTTTCAGACTATCATGGATCACTTTCACTTACTCTTCAGTCTCCTTAACTAGATCAACCCCGTGAATTTGCTTCTCAGTAAACTCTGTCCAATACAAGGGAGTTTGACACTTACGACCATACAAAGCTTCGTATGGTGCCATCTGTATACTCGACTAATAACTGTTGTTGTAGGCAAACTCAACCAAATGTAGATATTTTTCCCAACTACCTTCGAACTTTAACACACAGCATCGAAGCATATCCTCAGAACTTGAATCACTCTTTTGGATTGGCCATTAGTTTGAGGATGGAATGCAGTACTAAAATTCAATCTTGTACCCAAGGCTTCCTGCAACTTCTCCAAAACCTCAAAGTAAATCTCGGATCTCTATTTGAGATAATAGATATATGTACTCCATGTAATCTCACAACTTCCGCAATATACAGCTCGGCTAACTTATCAACTGAGTAATCACACGCACCGGTATAAAGTGAGCCGAATCCGTTAATCTATCCACAATAACCCACACAGAATCTTTCTTTTTCGGAGTCATAGATAACCCCGTTACAAAATCCATAGTGATTCGATCCCACTTTCACTCGGGAACCATCACTGGTTAAAGTAATCCCGAAGGTACTTGATGCTTGACTTTCACTTGTTGACAAATCAAGCACTTAGAGACAAATTCGAAGATGTCTCTTTTCATACCCAGCCACCAATACAACTTCTTCAAGTCATTGTACATTTTTGTGCTGCCCGGTTGTACTGACAAGCAACCATCATGTGATTAATGTAAAATTTTTCAGATTAACTCATCATCCTTTGGTACACAAACTCTATCATAAAACATCAAGAAATCATCTAAACCAACCCGAAAATCAGAGTTATTTCTTGATTCACACTGAGCTCTCTTAACTTGTATTTCTCTATCGTTCTTTTGAGCTTCACATATCTATTGAAAAAATAATGGCCTAGCCCTCAACTCAGCCAATATAGCACCATCATCAGATAATGTTAAACTCGTATTCATAACTCTCAAAGCATACAGGGATTTTCTGCTCAAGGCATCCGCAACCACATTCGCTTTCCCTGGGTGGTAATTAATTACTGGTTCATAATCCTTCAATAATTCGAGCCATCGCTGTTGTCGCAAATTTAAATCTTTTTTATTCATCCAGTACTTCAAGCTCTTATGATCGGTGAAGATTCGACACTTTTAGCCATACAAGTAATGACGCCAAATCTTCAAAGTGAAAACAATCGCAGCCAACTCCAAATCGTGACTTGGATAATTCTTCCCATGCGATTTTAGCTATCTCAAGGCATAAGCTACTACTTTACCCTCTTTCATCAACACACAACCGAGGCCATTTAATGACGCATCACTATAGACTACAAACTCCCTTCCCGACTCAGGTTGTACTAAAATCGGTGCCTCAGTCAACAATGCTTTCAATTTCTCAAAACTCTGTTAGCACTTCTCGGTCCATTCAAACTTAACATCCTTATGCAATAACCTCATCATCAGAGTGGCTATCATGGAGAATCCCTTAACAAATCATTTGTTGTAACCTGCTAAGCCCAAGAAGCTCCTAATTTTTGACACATTTCTCGGCCGTTTTCACTCCACAATAGCTGAGATCTTACTTGGATCAACTCTGATTCCATCGCCCGACACAACATGACCTAAGAATTTGACCTCTCGGAGCCAAAACTCACTATTGCTAAATTTAGCATACAACTGCTTGTCTCTTAGGGTCTGCAAAACAACTCTCAGGTGCTCTACATGCTCACCCTCATCCAAGGAATAAATTAATCATCAATAAAAACAACCACAAACTTATCCAAATACGGTCGGAAAATATGGTTCATTAAATCCATAAAAATCGCAGGAGAATTCATTAAGCCAAATGACATGACAAGAAACTCATAATGGTCATACATCATTCAAAATGCTGTTTTTGGCGCATCTTGCTCCTGAGCACTCAACTGGTAATAGCCAGATATAGATTTATCTTAGAAAACACCGTAGCTCCCTTCAATTGGTCGAATAAATCATCTATCCTTGGAAAAGGATACTTATTCTTCACGGTTACCTTGTTGAGTTGTTTGTAGTCTATACACAATCTCATCGACCCGTCTGTCTTTTCCACAAAAAGTACCGAAGCACCCCACAGTGATCTTGCAAAACCCTTATCTGTTAACTCTTACAACTAAACCTCAATTCTTTTAACTCCAATAGTGCCATCCTATACGGGGCAACTGAAATAGGTGCTATACCCGAAATTAACTCAATGCCAAACTCGACCTCTCTAACTGGAGGCAATCCAGGTAACTCTTCCGGGAATACATCTGGATACTCGCACACTACAAGCACTAATTCAATCTTTACCTCTGACTCTTGAGTATTCAGCACAAAGGTGAGATAGGACTCATACCTTTTTCTCAAGTATTTCTCAGCTACCATAGATGAAATCACTATGTAACGACCCAAAAATTTAGGGTCTGTAATTTTGCATGTTCTGACACAAATACTTGTTTGCTTTAATGGCTAGGTGATTTGGGTGTGTATGGGAGTGTTTGGGTAGCCTGGGTTCAAGTCTTGACTTTTGCAGAATTTGTAGTTTTTCTCTTAAATGAACCTAGACACTGGCATTTAGGCCTTATTAATAATAATGCTTATTTATGACACAAAAGAACTTGTAGTCTAGTGGTAAATAGCGTGTTCAAGGCTGCTAGGGAGCTCAAGTTTGAGTCTCATGATGCGCAAGGGAGTATATATTTTATTTCCTTGCAGCATGAGAAGTGGAGTTAGACTGAAACTCTGTAAGGTGAAGTTTGAATTGGTTTTGGAGGGTTTTGTGGAACAAATCAATGAGGAGATTGGGGAGAAAATTAAGGAATTTCGAAATGGAAGGTTGGTAAGATGTTGTGGCCGATTGGGACTCTAAAGCTTTACTGGAGAATTCGGCTAGGGGAAAATATGGAACAATTTCGACTTTAGTCATTTCTCTGTTTCAGTTTTGGGGTGTTGATAGGAGAGTTGCCGAATTTCCTTGCTGACAGTTTGGGGTTTTTCACTTTTTGCATTTTGGGTTCTCTCTAGTTTTCTCTGTAATACAAAACTGACCACTCGTGTCATTCTTTCTCCTCATCTTTGATATTTTCTGTCTCATAGCCGAACCTTCACTTTTGCCTCTTTAATTTCTATTCATTCGCTCTTGATTCTTCTATTCTAGTCTGGCTGAATATCACTTTTGTTAATCCCTCTTTGTGTTGATCTGCTGCAAAGGTTCTGATTATCAGTAAGTGTTCTTACTCCTCACATTTGGAATAAATCTATCCCCTGCTTGTCTCTTTAAAAAAAACCAAATACACCTATGCCCTTCTTTTCTTTTTCCAAACTGAATACCCCTTTTATTAAACGATTGTTATTTCCTCCTTCACGTACTTTACTTGTTGCTATTCTAGGGTCTTCCTCAAGGAGTGGTGGAGTGTGAACGGTATTGGAAGAGTCACACCTTCATTCTCAACGTTCAATTAAGATAAAAGCGTTACCTTGTGTTCTTTTGGGGTTAGGCCGGATGTGCCCTATCACTCATTAATCGGGTTTTGATTGTATTATAGGACATCAACAAGGGGGTGTGATCATTTCTAAACAGCGATCCTAGAGGGACTAAAGTCACCCTCATTCAAACAAGGTAAGAATAGTATTTCTGATTAGGCGTCAATAAGAGGGTGATTTACCTAGTGAGATAAAGACTAACATTGGGTCTTGGTGAACCTAGGTTAGGTGCTCGTGGAACTTGGAGCAATTTCATAAACAGGTGTGTAATCACACTATCTCCTCTGCGAATCGGTAAAAGCTGAAAAGCTGAAACCTCAGCGTATGAGGCCTCACGAGGGTACGATCGCTCGTGTGGTAAACTGAGCCCACAATCATGGGCGATAGACTGTAGAGGCCACCACGAGCATTCTCGTGCTCTTGGGCCTTTATGGACCTCGTTTGGCTGAAATGGTTGTGTGGGCCCAATGGGCTCGTAGGCCCCACACGAAATAAATCCATGATAAGTGGCAAATACTGGACTGGGCTATATCGTTCGCATAACCGTGACTGAATTTGGGCTAAATGGGCCACACAAGCGTGTGGGCCCACTTGGGCCGAATATTAAACCTTGGGCCCATTTACATCATTTTGAACATATAGGTTATATGTGTCGCTCGAGGTGACTGTGGACCTTTGGAAAGATTGTTATCTGCACTGAAACCCTAAAATAGGTAAAATAACCAAAATACCCTTAAAGGGTAAAATTACTATTTTACCCCTAATAGATGAAAAAATACCATTTTACCCCTAGATGTAAGTCGACTGATGAATACACATTATTGTATGACTATACTGAGTAGGACATACTGCATACACAAGATATTTATGACATGGCACACTGCATTGGGTTGGGATACTGTTATGGAGGAAGTGTATCGCATTCTTGGTGGCTTTGCGACAAATATCATTCTCGCGACTTTGTTGCCATACTAATCTTCGCGACTCTGTTTGCAATCATTATCGTGGCTTTACCACATATAATGTTACTGGAAGCCCTGCTGCGTTATTGTTACTGGCAGCTATGCTGCAATATTGGTGTGTTGGCTGGGTGGGTCGATTTTATCCCCATATGGTGTGCTGGTTGGTACGGGTGGTGTGTTGGCTGGATTAGGGTGGGTTGCATATGTGCACCATATTGATACTGTAACGGGCTAAGGCCCACACGACACTATTACTGAATAGGGCTCAGGCCCAAACTGTTACTGCATGATAGGGGATTACACACTGAGTTCTCGTAACTCACCCTTTTCTTTTAACTGTACAGGTAATCCCCACCCTTAGACGATTTGGAACTGCGAGGGACTCGGAGGTAGCCACATGTTCGCTAATATTTTGTTCTAGACCTAATTATTTAAATTTTTATATTGGGTTGATATTTATGTAATAAGGCCTCTGGTGATTTTAATTTCTTTTAATTGCATTTAATTTCTTATTTTGAAACTGCCAAACTGATACAAATAAGTTTTCAAAAATAATAACTGTTTTAAAAGACAAACACACATTTTCAAACTTCAAAATGACATTGATAAGAGTAGCTTCCACGGGTTTTTAGCCAACTAATAAACCAACGTTAACAAACATGGCAATCGTTTAAAAAAAATTTTCTATCAACAAGCCTGATTTCAAAAAACACTTCGATGTGAACATTAGATTCAGTCGTAACGTCTAGGCCGAGTTTAGGGTTTTACACACTACAGCTAAACTATTCGATTTTCCTGATTCTACCTGAATGACATCTCCATTTACACATCTCAATTCAATAAACTTACTACCACAATTTACTAAAACATTATGAGTAGTCAAGCAATTTATACCAAAAATTAGGTCAAATTCATCAAATGGCAACAACGTGAGATTTGCCGAAAAACAATGACCTTTAACTGTCAATGGACAATTCCTACACACCTTGTCAACTAGCACATGTTTTCCTAACGGGTTAGACACTTTTGCTACAAATTCTGTAGACTCAACAATCATACTCATGCTAGCTGCCAATTTCATGCAAATATAAGAATGGGTAGACCTCAGATCAATCAAAGCAACAACAAAGATATCATGAAGAGAAAAAGTACCCGTTATCAAATCTGGAGAGGATGCATCTTCGCGAGCTCGAATTGCATAAGTCATTGCAGGTGCTCGACCCTTCGATCTCACTGCAGAGTCTCTAGGTGCACCTCTACTACTAGTCCCACTCCTCGGGTTCTTTTGTGGTCTACCCCTCGAAGGTACATTGCTTGCCCTTCCTTCTTGTTTCCTATCCTTCTCATCCTTCTCTGGACAGTTCTGAATGAAGTGGTCGGGTGAACCACACTTGTAACAATTATGGATATTTTCTCAACACTCCCTAGTATGTTGCCTACCACAATTTGGACACTCTGGTTTATTTGACTTTGTATTGCCCATGGTTGCCATCGAGGTGGCTTGAACTCTCGAGCCCGAATATGTAATACCTCGATCTCGGTGTGAATACTCAACTGAAGCAGTCATCTGAGGGACCTCTTTGATTAAGTTTGAAACGATTTACTCATTGGCTTTTTTTCTTGCATATCGGGCCTCAATCATGTCTTTTCTCTTTTCCTTATTCAATTCTTCGGCCTTGCAAGCTCTATCGACTAAAACCACGAATTCTTCCAATTTTAAGATCCCAACTAGCAGTTTATATCCTCATTCAGCCCATCTTCGAAGCTCTTACTCAAAATAGCTTCCGTAGACACACACTCTTGCGCATACTTGCTGAGTCTAGCAAACTCGCGCTCATACTCTGCCATAGTCATTTTGCCTTGCTTCAATTCAAGGAACTCTTTCCGTTTTTTATCTACAAACCTCTGACTTATGTACTTCTTTCAGAACTCTTTCAAGAAGAAGTCCCATGTCACTCTCTCCCTCGGAACTACAGATGTTAGTGTTTTCCACCAATGGTACGTTGAGTCCCTTAGTAATAACACGACACATTTTAAGCTCTCCTCAGGCGTGCAAGAGAGTTCATCAGATACTCGCATAGAGTTCTCAAGCCAGAACTCTGCTTTCTCGGGATCATCGTTAATATTAGTTCTAAATTCCTCGGCCCATTGTTTTCGAATTTTATCGACTGGGGGTTTGGTTATTCTCACCAAATCTATACCTTGAGGAGCCATGGGGACTGGCTGAGGTATAGGTAAGGGTGGAGGAGGTTGAGCATTATGGTTCACTCGTACAAACTCAATGTACCAGTTACTCATCATGTGGAGAAAGGCTTCCCGAGCCTCTTCTCCTTAACCCATAGTCTCGGGTCTACTTTCTATAGGCGCAGTCCCTAGTGTGGGAGTCGGCGCGTAACTAGCAGCGTCATCAGCAGTAGCTCGGTCGAGATCCATTTACTATACGAAAACACAGTTTAAAATTGTCAAAAGTCACCACACTACTAATATATGTTTATGGCATGTATAGCTAGACTCTTACACACGCTATGATAGTCAGAGAACCGACTAAACCATAGCTCTGATACCACTAAATGTAAAACCCCTTACCCATATTCAATGCCGAAATAGGGTACGATCAATTACTAGTCTTATGCACAATCAATCAAACAATTTTGAGACTTGACTTTCCTCTCCAATTTAAAACTTTTATTAATACCTCTTAAACAAGCCTACTAGGCCCAATTCATACTTTAGGAGTGGTTTGGGATCCAAGCGAATGCCTTTGAAGCTTACTGAAAGACTTTAGAAAATTTTCTCTAAATAGTCCACACGCTCGTGTGGAAGAAGGGACACACCTGTGTGACATATCACATGCTCGTGTTCCACACCCATGATCGATACTGACTTGAATCACACGACCTGTCACACGCCAGTGTGTCTAGCCCATCGTCGACACTGACTTGCATCATACGGCCAGTCACTCGCCCATGTCCTTCGACCGTGTGGTGAATTAAATTCCAAATTCAGGTGCAGACTTCGCATGCCCTGGACACACGCCCATGACCATGGTCTTCTACATGGCTGTGTCTCTGCCCGTAGTTCACTGATTTGTAAAGCTAACATGTAGGGGACATACGGCCTAACCTTACACCCATGGGGCTGACCGTGTGTCATACATGGCCTGGACACACGCCTGTGTGCCTATCCGTGTAGACAAGAACAAGGTTATTTGCCAAGCTCTTTTTATCACCCTAACTCATACAACATAAATGACACTCAACCAATAACCAAGCATCCCAATCATGCATCATACATATTCATGAATAACCTCATCTTTTCATATATTAATAATAATGAGCCATCAACTATGGCCATTTACAAAAGAGTTCATCTTTAAAAGAGCCAACACATTTGGCCAAAACAACATAACATTTCACTAAGTCTAGCCCCTATACATGTCATACTCAAAATGCTAAGTCTAAATATATCAAGATGAGCTGATTGTGCGGGTGATCTTCTGATTATATTTGTATCCCGACTGGCTCTTTGACACTATAAAACAAGGGAAAAGATAGGGAGTAAGCTTTAAGCTTAGTAAGTCTACATGTAAACAATAAGCATCACAACATATACTAAACAAGAAAAATTCACATTTCCATAATCATGCTTACTCATCTCCACTCTTATCGCCTCCCAACCATATATCAATACATTGCTCACATTTATTTGTACTTATGCCCTGCATATATCATCACAAAGCCACATGAAATATTTACTTAGACAAGTTTCTCGATGAACCCCTCGGAATGATACAAGTATCCAGTGGTTTCGCACATAGCCCACCATTAATCGATAATAGGGTGGTATCGCACACAGCCCACAAACAATGATAATTATAGTGGTTTCGCACATACCCCACCAAATGATAATATAAACAATGGTATCGTGCACAGCCTATCGTGAATAAATAATAAGCTGGTATCGCACACAGCTGACCAACAATTATAATTATGGTGGTATCGCACACAGCCAACCAAATGATCACTAAGAATATTTGTCCGTACTTACATTTGTATTCCGAGGTTCATACGAGAATTACTCATTATCTATACATTTTGATCAATCTCACCAGTAAGTATTTACATCCATACAATGCATCAATAGGTAACAACATAAGTATTAAGGATGTATCATTTACACGTCAACTTACCTCAGTGCAAAATGTGTTAATTGACGATTTAGTCCATAACCTTGCCTTTTCCTCGGTCAAGGTTATTTCCACGCTCTTATTGATCTATAATAATAAAATTAACTCATTTAATCACTACATAGCTCATGATACATCAAAACTTCTACTTGGTCAATACATCAAAACTTCTACTTAGGCAAAAATGACCATTTTGCCCTTATACTTTGGCAAAAATATGATTTTGCCCCTAGGCTCGTAAATCGTTTTTTCATCACCATTTCTCATTAAAAAAGTCTAGTTAAACACTTATTTCCCTTACAACAATTCACAGAACCAAGCATTTCATGCATTTATTACTCAAATGCAACCTTTACAAATAAGTCCTATTTAGGTGTTTTCATGGAAAAACATTTCCCAAAAGTTATTCCTTAACCTACTAACATTCATTTTCTTCCATAAAAAATCAGCAAACAACATAAGCACTCTCATGGACAATCCCTAAACTTTCAACCATTTTGCAAATAGTCCCCTCATTAGCTAGCTTAAGCTTTGGGGGTTCCTAAAGTACAAAAATTATCAAGAAAGACCTCTAAAATCACTTGCTTGCAAGGGAATAGCTTGGCTAAAAGTCTGAGCTCCAAAAACCTCTATTTTCTCTTCAATTTTTAGTGGAGATGAAATGTGAATAGTACAAGATGATATCTTCTTCATTTATTCATTTTTGGTCACCTAATATCACCAAATTTTCTACCAAATTTAATGCCCTTGTCTCCCTTGTCCCTATGGCAGGCCAACACCCCCTCATTAGCCTAATTGCACATTAAGGACCTCTAATTTAATACTCCATAGCTATTAGACACCCCTAGCTTAAAAAATGAGACTTTCACACCTTATGCGATTTAGTGCTTTTTTGTAACTAAGCATACAATTGCTAAAATTAAAACACCAAAATTTTCATGCATCCTTATAATCATGCTATAACACATAAAATAATATCAAAATAATTTTCTTCAACCTCGGATTAGTGGTCCCAAAACCATGGCTCTGACTAGCCCCAAAATTGGGCTGTTACAGCGCAACCGAGTTGGGTTGACTCTGTAAAAATTTGCAGTGATGTCAAGACACAGGGGTTCCATGTTGCAACATCCCTAACAGACTACTCATATCACAACATCGAGGTTCAATGTCACGACACACCCTGAAGTTTTGAGATTCTGAGAAAGTATCTTCTTTGTCACAACACAGGTTAGTGATGTCGTGACATCGGGTTGATTTTTGAACTTCTTTATTACTGCCCACGATGTTGTGACACAAAATTTTCTGCGTCACAATGCTAACCTTGCTTCCCAAATTTTTGATCTTCAGAGTGCTTCTAGCATTTTTTTAGACCTGTCTTTGACCTTCCTATAGTACATTAACAACTTAGTTAGGGAAGTATACAGTTAGTATAGTTAGTAATAATCAAATGATGGGAAGATGTTAGGTCTTGATGGCCAACTCATCCGTCAACTAAGTCATTAGGCACCGGGGTGATCCTTGTGAATTGTCTCTATCTGTATTAATCTAACACCCATCATGTCATTCTATTCGTCTAAGATTGTCTCTTCCTCAAAATTTACCTTTTCGGCCTACTTTAACGACCAACATCTCTTTTCGCAGGTCATAACTATTAGCGATTTTCAAAGCCACATACCCACACAACTTCTTTAATTTGTGTTTAGCATTCGTGCTTTGGAAAAAAAGTTGAGGGTTGTGGTTCACAATTGTTGTCTATAGTGTTTATGTCCTTTTCATTGATCAGGTATGGCTTTTCAAAAGTACTTTTTGAAGTGATTCGCAGAGCGATAGGGAAAAAATATTGTATTACGCTGCTGAAGTTCTGCTTCAGTGGGCTATTAAATCCATCCATCGGCTTGCAAATAATTTCTATAACACCCCCAGACCCAGCTCAGACGTTATGGCCGAATCTGGTGATGTCACATCAAAGGGATAACTCCAAAACGACTTTGTTTAGTTAAATTTATGTTCAGTAGGAAATTTACATAGTTAAAAACTTAAGTTTAAGATTTAGAAACCCAAAATCCTTGCAACTTGTTAAGTTATGATGAAAGCCCATGTTTTAAGAAAACGTCCATATGTTATAGTTATTTCGAAAACCATGTTAAACTTCAGAAATTTATTTAAGTTTAATAATTAGGCAGTTGAAACAATAAAAAAACTCAAATGTAAAGTCAAATTGGAGATACAAGGCCTTATTACACCCTAATAAAAATAAGATAATTAAAATAAAGTCATTCGAAACTAATTAAAAACTTCTAACTAGCTTGCGGTGTGGCCACCTCCAAGTCCTCTTCCACGTCGAGCCGTCTACTAAGAGTCACCTGAAACATTAAATAAAAGGGTGTGAGTTTCAAAACTCAGTTTGTACGACCCTTGGTAACCCAACCAACATACGATTATCACATTGGGCCTAAGCCCTATCAAAATCGGTGGCCTTGGGCCTTACCCCACAATTACCTCATATCACATTAGTACCACACGAATGCAATGCTCCCATCCCAAATCCAACCCTGCACTCCATTTCCCTTCCAACCTTACACTCCTGTGGGGATATAAATATCAACCCAGCCATCCTTACACTCCAAAGGTAGCACCAACAGCGGCACTACTCAAACGTTGCAGCAAGGCTGCTAAACATATAATAGGCTTAAAGCCACCGGTGGATCCACGGTCGTCAAGCGACTATGCGATCCTCACATATCTTCCTCCGTATCATCAAACCCACCCAAGTGCAACATATATCTCATGAATGCAACATACACATTTTCACACATTAAGCAGCTAGGGGTGTTTTAGTCATTTCACTACCTAGGGGTATTTTTTCAAATTTACCGTAGAGGGGTATTTTCGTAATTCTACCCTATAGGGGTATTTTCGTAATTCTACCCTAGAGGGGTATTTTCGTAATTTCTTTTATCTCGGGTTTAGTTATGAACTTTGGCCCATCAACAAGTCCTTGCGGCTAAAGTGAACAGACATTATGCTCTAGGTAGGATCCCAGAGAAGAGAAGGTGGGTCACTAAGACCGCTTAAGTACTAAGCTCTCCCTCGATCCAATCTTAGACATGCATATGTCCATTGCCACACTCTAACCTAGCGACTTGTCCACAGACATGTTTGATTATTAAATTAAGTTTTATGCTATTTAAGAATTTATCAGAACTAGGCCTAGAGTCCATTAAAACCCTAGCATGCATTTCTAAAATCCCATAGGGCCCACTAAGCCCAATCATGTCCATATAGCCCATTAAGCCCAATCATGTTTATGTAGCCCATTAGGCCCAATCATAATCAAATCATATAACCATCCATATCAATCCATCATTCAATTTCACATATCAACTATTGTTGATTTGGGCCCACGAGCTCGGTAGGCCCATTTAGCCCCGTCTAGCCCGGTCGGCCAAATAGTGGCTCGAGACCATAAGATCGCTCTCTTGGCCGTGGTAATCGTATCGATGTTCCCACACGAATGTTCACACGCTTGTGTGGTTTCCGGCGCCAACCTTTCGTCTTTTCGGCTTTTAAGCATTCCGATTTTTTAGGGATTTCGGCTTTTTTCGATTTGTCGTGTGTGAAGTGTATGTACACACCTGGTTAATGCGACGTGCTACACTATCCCCAGCCTTGAACCTACAACCAATACCAATATCCAATCAATCACACATTTAACCACAATATTTACCCAAAAAACCAAAGCCTTACCATAACCTTACCGTGTGCCACAAGTTCTAGTAGCGCTTCCATAGCTACTATTCACGAATATCCCCTAGATCTGCACCCACACATATACTATCAAAAATCAAGTGACTCATATTCCACACAGGTCACCTCTATAAGCCACACTTACATTCGGCCACTTACTAATCCATAATTAAGACAAGTACACTTACCACTTGCTAGCGATCCTTACCAGGCTTGCGATCTTTGAACCCTACCCTTGTTAATACAAGGTTAATGACAAGAAAGAGTTAGATAGCCCTCCGGCTTTTACCAAAACTGTAACACCCCTTACCCGACTAAACCATAGCTCTGATACCACAAAATGTAACACCCCTTACCCAAGTTCTACGTCGGAACTGGGCCCAAGGCGTTACCATACTGAAGTCCACTTGATCGCCATATAGGTTCATTGTGACTACTCTCTTAAGTCACCTCACCAACCTCATTCTCGACTTACGGGACCTCACTCATACACACAAGGACTCTCGAGACCCTATCGAAACTTTTTCAAATCTTAAAATTTTTCTCTTTTGAACAGGGCTCACACGCCCGTGCAAGTTACAACACGTCCGTGTGAAGTCAAACACATCTATGTTTCCAAACCGTGCTTAAGACTTGAGCATTCTGCCAAATGCCCCACGGCTAAGCCACGCCCGTGCCTCCCAACCGTGGTGAACACTGACTTCCCTCACACGGCCTTGACAAGCCTGTGGGCTTAAACCTGTGCTATTCCTTGATATACTGACTTAATCACACGGCCTGGGGCACACGCCCATGTTCCGACTGTGTATAATACACGACCTAAACAAACGGCCGTGTAATTAGCCCGTGGTTTATCCTGACTTAAAACACTAAGGTGCAGGGTACGCATGGCCTAGACACACGCCTGTGTGTCTACCCGTTTAGGCACATGAAGGCTATTTTCCAAGCCAATTACCACTCTAATTTGCATACATCCATTCATCATCATATAACTTTTAGTAATATCAATAAAATTCTTGATTTAAAGACATTTAATCATAAGAGAAATAAAGTCTTCAACCAATACACTAAGGGAACTATTTCCCATATAACTACAACCGACTTAAGCCATCATCGATGGCTATACACAAGCAAACTATAAATTCTCTTAGGCCAACACAATTTGGCAACATTAATTAAAACTTAATCAACTTTAAAAGAATCCCTATACATGCCATGACTCATGAGAACTTGAAACACCATACCAAGCGATTATGCGATAGTGTGAAAACATCTCCGGCAGCCTCCAACCCGAGCTAGTTAGAATAACCTATTAGAGATAGGAAGAGTAAAGGAGTAAGCAATAATTCTTAGTAAGTTCGTACACAAAATCATAAAAAATACTGATATTCATTGAATATCCATGACTACAAGGTATTAAGCACCTTCGACGAGTCACTCATACTACTAATCTCTCGGTGGTTTCGCACTTAACCCACCATTGAATCTCTAATAGGGTGGTATCGAACACAGCCCACCAATCATTTCTACGTATGGTGATTTCGCACTTAGCTCACCAATCATTTACATTTACGGTGATTTCGCACTTAGGTCACCAATCATTTACACTTATGGTGATTTTGCACTTAGCTCACCAATCATTTACACTTATGGTGATTTCGCACTTAGCTCACCAATCATTTATAAGCGATGGTATCGCAGACAGCCCATCGGTTACTAATTAATCAGGTGGTAACGGACATAGCCCACCGATGACAATATAATTAACGGTATTGCACTTAGCCCATCATTATCATCAATAAGGTGATATCGCACATAGCTCACCGTTATTTTACATTCATGTATAGTAATCCATATGTATACCTCTATTTCAAATGTTCAACCGAGAACATGCTCACAACTTTCTATTCTTACTTAACTTTCCATGATATTCGTTCGCATTCGCACAACACATCAATAAGTCTATCTCATGCAACTAAGGTGCATTTATTACACATATCCCACTAGGGGCTCATCATATACTAAATTTAGCTAAATCAGTTCTATCATATACTTTCTCTCTTTCAATGTAACACCCAATACCCGAGACCGATCATAGGACTGGATACGAGGCATTACCATGCTTAAACTCACTTAAACATGTACTTACAGGCTGTAAAATTTTGAACCAACTTAAAACTTTTCTTTCTTGATCTTAACATGCATATTATGGGCCTACGAGGCCTTTAACAATTATCCAAACTCTTTTGGACACTTCATCTAACACTCAAGTTGGAAGTAGGGTTCACACGCCCATGTTACCTAGAGACACGCCCGTGTACCCAAAGACATGCCCATGTTTACAATCGTGGGAGGTTACTGACTTTATTCACACGGCCTTGACACTCCCGTATCTACTAACCGTGTGAAGCTACTGACTTCAATCACATGGCCTGGGCACACGCCCATGCTTTGAACGTGTGTCTTACACGGTCCTTACATATGGCCGTGTAAAATGATCGTGGTCTAAATTTATTTAACACAATAAAGTGCAGGGTTAACATAGTGTAGACACATGCTCGTGTGTCTAACCGTGTAGGCAACTAGAGGCTATTTACCAAGCCATTTGCCTCCCTGAAATTAATATCAACCCAACTCAAAACAATAAAATTCATTAATAACATATTTTCATGAATAATACTATGTATTTCATTGATATCTATATACAAACAACTTAAACAAGTTTGGCCAACCACTTAGCCATATACAAAAGAATAAAAACTTGATGGCCTATAAAATAGCATTACACAAAACAAGTTCTCAAAATGAATGATTCCTATACATGCCATACTGAGTAATATAATTTGGCTATACCAAAATAATGGTCGATAGTGTACTACGAGCTCCGACTCCAATGATCCACAAATTAGCTCTGCGGGACTACATAGAAAGAAACAATCAAAGACGTAAGCATTTAGCTTAGTAAGTTTGCATGTATAACACATAATAAATAGCTTGCTTTAGATAAACCATTTGACAAAAGAATGGTATCCTTGTCTCATCTATAAAGCTTGCTTACTCATACATGTTTCTTACTTGTCTCATAGTACTTACTAATCTCATACTTGTGAGGTAATAAGGTACCTGTATCACTTATCACTTTGATCAGCATACTTAAACATAATAATTATGTCTACTAACTCATCATTCATAATATGAATAATATTCAATTTCAACGTGGTAATAGCTATGCTTTCTTAACATTCTTATTTTCACATTTTAGCTTACTCATTTGCCCGATGAATTTCTATGAATTACCGAGAATACTAGATCTCTTGTCATGTACTTCATGTTAATGCCATACCCTAGATATGGGCTTATATGGAAGATCTCTTCTTGAATCAATGCCAAGCTTGCCTTGGTTTTACATAATAACTTATTCAATGCCATGCTTGAGTCCTTGGACTCACATGATAACTTGCTTGATAACTTGATCAATGCCAAGCTTGAGTCCTTGGGCTTACATGATAACTTGCTTGGTAACTTGATCAATGCCAAGCTTGAGTCCTTGGGCTTGCATGATAACTTGCTTGATAACTTGATCAATGCCAAGCTTGAGTCCTTGGGCTTACATGAGAACTTGCTTGATTGCCGATGTCATGCCTTGGCTTGGTCTTATACGAACTTTCTTATCTCATGTAATAGACCGTATCTCCCGGGTAATTCGTCTTCAATCGGGACTTTCTCTTGTATAATCTTATTGACTTCTTTGTTTAACATAACATTAAACCATTCATGATAACAATGTATATTATACTAAGCAATTAAATGATAAAATCATAAACTTAGAACTCATACAAACTTACCTCAATATACAAAATGTATGTAGTTATGCAATTTAGTCCTCGGCTTTGTTCTTGCCTCGGTTTTGATCCGGGCTTCATTTTTCTTGATCTATAATCATAAATAGATCATTTAATAATCATATTGACTAAATTGACTCATAACTCATGCTTCGGAAAAATACTAATTCGCCCCTATACTTTCCCATATTTGCACTTTTGGCCCTAGGCTCGTTAAATGCTTTTCATGCTACTTTCTTAAACATCATGCTTAGCTGAATCATTTTCTCTACTATAGCAATCATCAATTCTCTCTATTTCTAATAGGTATGACCAATTTTATAACATTTTACAAAATGGTCCATATTATCATTTTTCATGAAATTCATTAAGAAAGAGATGTTTATCTAACATCAATCTCTCATAAACTCCCCTAAAACATCATTTATCATACATGACACTCATGGGTAAATTTTTAAACATGCATCTTAGCTCATGAAATAGCTAAAAATAGCTTTTTCATGCTACCGGGACTTGAAAAATACGAATAATATCAAAATCTAGGCTTAGGAGCACTTACTAGCAAGCTTGGAAAATTGAAGAACCCTAGCTATGGCTTCCTTCAATTTCCGGCAATGGGGGAAGAAGATGATGAGATTTTTATCATCTTTTTCCTATTTTAATCACTTATTAGACAAATGACCAAAATGCCCTTATTACTAAAAATTTCTATAGTACCATCTCAAGGCCAATTTTGCCCAAAAATAAAATTTTGGGCAAATTGTTACGTAAGGGCTCATAATTCATATTCTAAAGCTATTTCATACAAAAAGCTTCTAGAAACTCAAATTTTGCAACTTTTGCAATTTAGTCCTTTTTGGACCAATCAACCTCAAATTAATAAACTTGCTTCATGAAACTTTTATACTAGCATGCAAACATAACATAAACTTTAAAAATTCATAATTTCACCTCGGATCCGTGGTCTTGCACCACTATTCTGGCTAGGCCCCAAATTGGGCTGTTATAATTCTCCCCCACTTAGGGATTTTCGTCCTCGAAAATCTTACCAGCAAAAAGGTTGGGATACTGGTTTCTCATACTCTCTTCTGGTGCCCATGTAGCTTCTTCTATTCCATGTCTTTGCCACAATACTTTCACTAAGGCAATACTTTCATTTCGTAACTGCTTTACTTCCCGAGCTAAAATCTTGATTGGTTCTTCACCATAAGTCATGTCGGGAAGAATATCTATTTCTGACGGGGTAATTACATGTAAAGGATCTGATCGGTAGCATCTCAACATTGACACGTGAAACACATCATGCATCTTTTCTAATTCTGATGGCAAAGCTAAACGGTAAGCTACTAGCCCAACTCTTTCAGTGATATCGTAAGGTCCGATGAAACGTGGGCTTAGTTTGCCTTTCTGGCCAAATCTGAGAACTTTCCTCCATGGTGGCACTTTCAAGAAAACTTTATCCCCGACTTGATACTCTATCTCTTTTCTTTTTAAATCCAAATAGGATTTCTGTCTATCTGATGCAGCTTTCAAACATTCTCGTATCACTTTAACTTTCCCTTCAGCTTCTCTAACCAAGTCAACCCCGTGAATTTGGTTTTCCTTGAGTTCAGTCCAGAACCAAGGTGTTCTGCACATACGCCCATATAGAGCCTCATAAGGCACCATCTTTAAGTTCGACTGAAAGCTATTATTGTAGGCAAATTCTATTAATGGGAGAAACTTTTCCCAACTGCCTTGAAATTCAAGAACGCAACACCGGAGCATATCCTCTAGTATTTGAATTACTCTTTCTGAATGTCCGAGAGTTTGAGGATGAAAAGCCATGCTAAAGATTAACTTTGTACCCAAGGCTTCCTGCAGCTTCTTCTAGAATCTGGATGTGAATCTCGGATCTCTATCCGATATGATCGATAAGGGAATTCGGTGAAGTCTTACTATTTCTGAAACATACAAGTTTGCCAACTTTTCAAGTGAGTAATCCACTCGTACGAGTATAAAATGGGCTGACTTAGTGAGTCTATCAACTACAATCCATATAGCATCTTTCTTGCTTGGTGACATCGGTAAACCCATTACAAAATCCATAGTAATACGGCCCCATTTCCACTCGGGAACCAAGATGGGCTGAAGTAAACCAGAAGGTTCTTGATGTTCAGCCTTTACTTGCTGGCAAATCATGCACTTGTAAACATACTCTGAAATGTCTTTCTTCATTTTTGGCCACCAAAATCGTTGCTTCAAATCATTATACATTTTAGTACTGCCCAGATGTACAGATAAACACCCGTTATGTGCTTCATGTAAAATTCTCTAAATAAGCTCCTCTTTTCTCGGTACACAGATTCTGTCTCTAAACATTAAGTATCCATCAGAATTAGTCCGAAAGTCGGATTCAGCATCTGACTCGCACTAAGCTTTCTTGAATTGCACTTCACTATCTTCTTTCTGAGCCTCTAAGATCTCTTGAAGAAACATTGGTCTAGCTCTCAACTTAGCTAAAATAGAACCATCGTCGGATAAAATCATTTTTGAATTCAATGCTCTTAAAGCAAAAAGGGACTTCCTGCTCAAAGCATCGGCGACCACATTCGCCTTTCCTGGATAGTAGTCAATGATTAATTCATAGTCTTTTATCAACTCTAACCATCTCTGTTGCCTTAAGTTCAACTTGCGTCATCAAGTACTTCAGACTTTTGTGATCAGTAAAACTCTGACATCTTTCACCATATAAATGGTGTCTCCAAATCTTCAAAGCGAAGACTATGGCAGTCAACTCTAAATCATGAGTCGGATAATTTTTCTCATGAGGCTTCAACTGTCTGGATGCATAAGCAATCACCTTGCCTTCTTGTATGAGTACACAGCCTAGTCCATTTAAGGATGCATCACTGTAAATTATGAATTCTTTCCCTGACTCGGGTTGTACTAAAACTGGAGCTTCTGTCAACATTGTCTTTAGTTTTTCGAAACTTTGTTGGCATCTTTCTGTCCACTCAAACTTCACATTTTTATGTAACAATTTAGTCATCAGGGCTGCAATCATGGAAAACCCCTTGACAAAACATCTGTAATAGCCGGCTGGGCCTAGGAAACTTCTAATCTCAGAGACGTTCTTCGATGGTTTCCAGTCCATTATGGCCGAGATTTTACTTGGATCTACTCGAACTCCATCTTTCGAGACAATATGTCCCAGAAATCCTACTTCCTTGAGCCAAAACTCGCTTTTACTAAACTTGGCATATAACTAATTTTCTCGAAGAGTCTGCAAAATTGTCCGTAGGTGCTTAGCATGCTCATTCTTATCTCGGGAATAAATCAGTATGTCGTCAATAAAAACAGCCACAAACTTGTCGAGATATGGTCTAAAGATGCGGTTCATTAAATCCATGAATACTGCCAGAGCATTGGTCAACCCAAAGGGCATGACTAAAAATTCATAATGCCCATACCTTGTTCGAAAGGCAGTCTTGGATATATCTGAATCTTTTACTCTCAGCTGGTAGTACCCTAATCTCAAGTCTTTAGGAAAACATAGCGGATCTTTTCATTTGATCGAACAAATCATCGATCCTAGGCAATGGGTACTTGTTATTTACTGTCACTTTATTAAGCTGACGATAATCTATGCACAATCTCATGGTGCCATCTTTCTTTTTCACAAATAAAACCGGAGCACCCCATGAACAACTTGATCTTGCAAAGCCTTTATCTGTCAACTCTTGCAACTGTAACTTCAATTCTTTCAACTCTGTTGGAGCCATTCTGTAAGGAATAATGGATATAGGTACGGTACCGGGAGCCAACTCAATACTGAACTCAACTTCTCTAATTGGTGGTAGTCCTGGCAATTCCTCAGGAAAAACATCCCGATACTCACATGCTATCAGTACTGACTTAATCTTTAAACCTATTTCTTTATCACTCATCACAAATGCTAAAAATGCCTTATACCCCTTCCTCAAATATCTCTGTGCTATTATGTGAGAAATCATTACAGGCAATCTATCTTGTTTATCTAATGACACATGAAGAGTATCCCCATTTTCACATTTCATCTCTAGGCACTTCTTCCCACAATTGACTATTACATTATGAGTAGTCAACCAATCCATTCCAAGAATGAGGTCGAATTCATCAAATGGTAACAACATAAGATTTGCTTTAAAGCAATGACCTCTAATTATTAATGGACAGTCCTTACATACTTCATCAACTAACACACTCTTGCCTAAAGGATTAGACACTTTAATCGTAAATTTTGTAGAATCTATAGGCATACTCAAATCGTATACTAATTTCATACAAATTTAAGAGTGTGTGGATCTGGGATCTATTAAAGCAATAACTTTGGTATTGTAAAGAGAAAAGGTACCCGCAATAATATCAGGGGAAGATGCCTCTTCGCGAGCGCAAATGGTATAGGTTCTTGCAGGCGCTTTACCCTCAGGTCTTATGGTCGGCTCTCGAGGATTACCTTTTCCAGTTGCCCCATTTCCGGGTTCCTTTGCGATCTCCCGCTGGCTATACTCCAGGATCTCGGGTTTGGAGTTCTCTCTTCTTTAGTCATCTTTAGACAATCTTTTATGAAATGGTCTTGAGAACCACATCTAAAACATGCATTTTCATATGCTCGGCATTCTCCAAAATGACGTCTGCCACACTGTGGGCATTCAGGTTTGTTATATACAATATTTCCTACACTAGCAATTAAAGTCGTCTGTGCTTTATTTCCCATATTTTGCTTACTTCGGGCTTTTCTTGAAAATCCAGTGGAAGTAGCCGATCGGGCAGGGGAATCTCTTGACTTCTTGGACGAAGATTGGAATGACTTATTCCACTACCTCTTTCTAGAGTCACGAGACTTCATTTCAGACTTTTTCTTCTCTTTTACTAGTTCTTCGGCTTTACAAGCCCTTTCTACTAGTACAACAAATTCCTTTAACTCTCGGAATGACAACTAACAACTTTATATCTTCATTTAATCCATCTTCAAACCTTTTACTCATGATGGCCACAGTGGATACACATTCGTGAGCATACTTGCTGAGTCGTACAAACTCTCACTCATAATCAGTTACTAACATCTTGCCTTGTTTTGTTTCTCTAGAAATTCCTTCCTCTTCTCGGTCTACAAACCTTTGGTGATATACTTTTCTTGAACTCTTCTGGAAGAATTCCCATGTGACCCTTTCCTCGGTACTACCGACACAAGGGTGTTCCACCACTGTAGTAGAGAGTCTCTTAAGAGAGAGATCACACACTTCATGTATTCTTTGGGGTGCATGATGTACTCATTAAATACCTTGATGGTATTTTCTAACTTGAAGTTCACTCGTTCGGGTCATTATCTTTTCTAGCCCAGAATTCTTACGCCCCATGTTTTCGGATCCTGTCAATTAAAGGTTTATCTCCTCTTACCACCTCTACTATTGTAGGGGCTGCAGGGATAGGTTGTGGAACAGGCGGGGATGGAGGGGTTGTGCATTCGGGTTCGCCTGAACGAACTCCGTATACCAGGCGTTCATCATATGGAGGAAGGCTTCTCTAGCTCTCTTCTCTTCCTTGACTCACCATAGTGGGTCTATTCTCATTCTCGTAAGACCGCCCCTTCAGGAGCTGCATTGCATTACTACATCATCATCCGCCATAGCTCTGTCGGGATCCATTTTCTAAAAATATGAATATAATTTAAGTAGTTAGGAGTCGTCACACTATCATTATAAAAGCATTCTTATGTATGGCATGTATAGCTAGACTCATGCTCGTGCTACATTAGTCTTAGAATTGACAAAACCATAGCTCTGATACCATTAAATGTAACACCCTATACCCGAGACCGATGCTACGATTGGATACGAGGAATTACCATGCTTAAACTCACTTAAACATGTATTTGCGGGCTGTAAAATTTTGAACCAATCTAAAACTTTTCTTTCTTGATCTTAACATGCATATTATGGGCCTACGAGGCCTTTTACAATTATCCGAACTCTTTTGGACACTTCATCTAACACTCAACTTGGAAGCAGAGTTCACACACCCATGTTACTTAGAGACATGCCAGTGTACCCATAAACACGCCCATGGTTACAACCGTGGGAGGTTACTGACTTTATTCACACGGCCTTGACACGCCTGTGTCTACCAACCGTGTGAAGCTACTGACTTCAATCACACGGCCTGATCACAGGCCCATGCTTTGAACGTGTGTCTTACACGGGCCTTACAAACGGCCATGTAAAATGACCATGGTCTAAATTTATTTAAAACAATAAGGTGCAGGGTTAACACATTCGTGTGTCTAATCGTGTAGGCAACTAGAGGCTATTTACCAAGCCATTTGCCTCCCTGAAATTAATATCAACCCAACTGAAAACAATACAATTCATTAATAACATATTTTCATGAATAATACTAAGTATTTCATTGATATCTATATACAAACAACTTAAACAAGTTTGGCCAACCACTTAGCCATATACAAAAGAATAAAAACTTGATGGCCTATACAATAGCATTACACAAAAGATGTTCTCAAAATGAATGATTCCTATACATGCCGTACTGAGTAATATAATTTGGCTATACCAAAACAAGGGTCGATAGTTGACTACGAGCTCCGACTCCAATGATCCACAAATTAGCTCGGTGGGACTACATAGAAAGAAACAATCAAAGACGTAAGCATTTAGCTTAGTAAGTTTGCATGTATAACACATAATAAATAGCTTGCTTCAGATAAACCATTTGACATAAGAATGGTATCATTATCTTATCTATAAAACTTACTTACTCATACATGATTCTTACTTGTCTCATAGTACGTACTAATCTCATACTTGTGAGGTAATAAGGTACCTGTATCACTTGATCACACTGATCAGCATACTTCAACATAATAATCATGTCTACTAACTCATCATTCATAACATGAATAATATTCAATTTCAACGTGGTAATATCTATGCTTTCTTAACATTCTTGTTTTCACATTTTAGCTTACTCATTTGCCCAATGAATTTCTATGAATTACCGAGAATACTAGATCTCTTGTCATGTACTTCATGTCAATGCCATACACTAGATATGGGCTTATATGGAAGATCTCTTCTTGAATCAATGCCAAGCTTGCCTTGGTCTTACGTAATAACTTATTCAATCCTAAGCTTGAGTCCTTGGACTTACATGATAACTTGCTTGGCAACTTGATCAATGCCAAGCTTGAGTCTTTGGGCTTACATGATAACTTGCTTGGTAACTTGATCAATGCCAAGCTTGAGTCCTTGGGCTTACATGATAACTTGCCTGATAACTTGATCAATGCCAAGCTTGAGTCCTTGGGCGTACATGATAACTTGCTTGATAACTTGATCAATGCCAAGCTTGAGTCCTTGGGCTTACATTATAACTTGCTTGATTGCTGATGCCATGCCTTGGCTTGGTCTTATACAACTTTCTTATCTCATGTAATAGACTGTATCTCCCGGGTAATTAGTCTTCAATCGGGACTTTCTCTTGTTTAATCTTATTGACTTCTTTGTTTAACATAACATTAAACCATTCATGATAACAATGTATATTATACTAAGCAATTAAATGATAAAATCATAAAGCTTAGAACTCATACAAACTTACCTCAATATACAAAATGTATGTCGTTATGCAATTTAGTCCTCGACTTTGTTCCTGCCTCGGTTTCGATCCGGGCTTCATTTTTCTTGATTTATACTCATAAGTCGATCATTTAATAATCATATTGACTAAATTGACTCATAAATCATACTTTGGAAAAATTACAAATTTGCCCCTATACTTTCTCATATTTGCACTTTTGCCCCTAGGCTCGTAAAATGATTTTCATGCAACTTTCTTAAAAATCATGCTTAGCTGAACTATTTTATCTACTATAGCAATCATAAATTCTTTTTATTTCCAATAGGTATGACAAATTTTATAACATTTTACAAAATGGTCCATACTATCATTTTTCATGAAATTCATTAAGAAAAAGATGTTTATCTAACATCAATCTCGCATAAACTCCCCTAAAACATCATTTATCGTATATGCCACTCATGGGTAAATTCTTAAACATGCATCTTAGCTCATCAAATAGCTAAAAATAGCTTACTCATGCTACCGGGACTTCAAAAATACAAATAATATCAAAAACCGGGCTTAGGAGCACTTACTAGCAAGCTTGGAAAATTGAAGAACCCTAGCTATGACTTCCTTCAATTTTCGGCAATGGGGGAAGAAGATGATGAGATTTTTATCATCTTTTTCCTATTTTAATCACTTATTAGACAAATGACCAAAATGCCCTTATTACTAAAAATTTCTATAATACCATCTGAAGGCCAATTTTGTCCAAAAATAAAATTTTGGGCAAATTGTTGCTTAAGGGCTCATAATTCATATTCTAAATCTATTTCATACAAAAAGCTTCTAGAAACTCAAATTTTGCAACTTTTGCAATTTAGTCCTTTTTGGACCAATCAACCTCAAATTAATAAACTTGCTTCATGAAACTTCTATACTAGCATGCAAACATAACATAAACTTTAAAAACTCATAATTTCACCTTGGATTCGTGATCTCGCACCACTATTCTGACTAGGCCATAAATCGGGCTGTTACATTCAACATACCCGTTGAATCACTCAATTTGTTACATAGCATTCTTGAGTCTCCTACACATTGTGTCACATTGACATCATATCCCAGTGGGGTCTTACTTATAATAACATATCGATGCCGTGTCCCTGACATGGTCTTATACGAGTTCTTATACCGAAGCCATATTCCAATATGGTCTTATACGGAGTTATAATTATCATCATATCATTCTATTTACATCCCATTAAAAGATAATTCATGCATTCATAGAGTAATTATACATTCCTTACAGCATTGGAATATTAATTTAACTCATACGTAATTCGAACAGTTGCACATGAACTTACCTCGGTGATGAAAAGGCCGAAAAGGACTTTTTTTGCCCGCATTTCTTTTTTCGGCCGTTCTAGGTCCGAAACTCGTTTTCTTTGATCTAAAACAATGGAATTTAGTGATTTAATCACTCATAAATCATAATTCACCATAAACTACAGTTTAGTCAAAAATGACTATGTTGCCGCTATGCTTTGGCAAAATTACGATTTTGCCTTAATGAACAAATTACAACTTTTGCATTTTAGTCCCAATTAGGTGTTTTCATGACAACACCTTTCACAAAAGTTGTTTCTCATCATTCTATCATTCATTTTCTTCCATAAAAATTCAGCAACCAGCATAAAATTTCTCATGGCAAGTCCCTAGACTTTTAACCATATTGCAAACTAATCCTCTCCTTAGCTAGCTTAAGCTTTGAGGACTCCAAATATACAAAAATCATCAAAAATAAACATCAAATTGACTTGCTTGAATGGAGTAAAGCTTGCTGAAATTTTAAGCTTTCAAACCCCTCCCATGGCTGATATTTTCGGTTGGAGAAGAAAGATAAAATAAAAGATGATGACTTTTACTCATATCATTTTATTTTATTTATTTTCCCAAGTAATATAACAAACTTTTTATCATAATAAAAGCTCTTGTCCCCTATGCATTCCTATGGCCGACCAACTCAATTGATAAGGCCAAATTGCACATTTGGGACCTCCAATTTATAATCCATAGCCATTTGGCACCTTTAGCAATTAAAACAGAACTTTCGCACTTTATGCGATTTAGTCCTTTTTCACAATTTAGCTAGAAATCGCTAAAATTAAGGCACCAAAATTTTCATGCATCATTATAAACATGTTATAATACATAACATAACATGAAAATAATTTTCTCTAACCTCGAATTAATGGTTCTGAGATCACTATTCTGACTAGCCCCTAAATCGGGCCGTTACAATTCTCCCCCTTAGGGATTTTCGTCCCCGAAAATCTTATCAGGAGGAGTTGCTACCAACATTCTTACAACTTTTCCATAAACTCTTTTATCCTAAAGTTTCTCTTGTCATCAACCTTTAAGCTATCATACACAAGGTCGAAGCATCACTTGTGACCTAGGTATTTCTTCTCCAGGGCGTATACTCAGTAATCCACTAATTTAGAATTCTGTACATGTCCAAATGATCCTTCGGATATTTACTGGTTGATTTACTACAATTCGAATGACATTCCCCTTCTATGGAATTTTGTCAAGCCGAATTTGAAATCAATAAGGTTTTATCTCACTTTCTCATTAAAGCATTCACCGACTTTAATACTCTTGACTTATATGCTATAAAAACTCAGCTTTTGATGGTCAACTGCTTCTGGCCATAAACTCAATCATATCGTGAAATATATTCTAGTGTCAAAACATTTATGCTCATAACTTTACTTCCTTATTCTTGCATTCGTAGTTATGCTACTACTAAATCTCATACCAAAGCTTCTGTATTCATCATCATTCAAATTCTATCTCGAGGAAGCATCAACAACGGAAATCTTATCCAACATGGATCTTTCATCCAGACATCTCTACTATGTCTATTATCTGAGAAGTATTACAATAACTATACCCACCATTGTAATAGCTTAAGCACTTTCCACTAATTCATCCTCAAAATCTCTTGTAGCATAAGATACTCTCACTCATCAAAATTCAGAAAATACACATTCACTTTTCCACAGATCCTTTCATAACATCTAACTCACAACACTGACACAAAAGTGATCGTCCCTGGATCACCAACCTGTCAACTCTTTTTCTTGATTTAGACTGAACTCAGTACTAGAACATTCAATTAATAGCTCCTTCTATAGCTTTCAACTCAACCATCATGGTTTGAACATTTCGATGATCATATCTTTATAACATGCCCCCTACTCACGTACATACAGAATTTTTATTCTCCTTATTGATTCGTGTGTAAATATACAAAAAACTTGAATCATATTTCAATACATTAATCTGCTCTTTTCTCCATACTGAGAACATATTTTAAGCACACTCTCATCTGAGTTTCTCTTGCTGTGCTAATCTAAAACCTTTACTATCGTCATATCTTACGACAGTAAGGACATCTTGATTGAATTCATTAACTCTATTCGGCTTGCCCGAAAACCCATCACACAACATGAAACTTGTGATTTCACTTCTTATACTAGAACCATTCTCAACTTCTCCCTCAAAGTACCCGAATACGGTTACGAGGAGATAAAGAAATGTTTATTTCAATTAACAAAATCGACAACCGCTTAGTCTGATTTCTTAATCAGCTAACATTCTCAAGCAATCACAATTTCCAAAAAAGAACATACACATCACCCTTTATTAAGCACATACTATACCACACATTGTACTCGTTTCTTCGTGATTCATTTACGAGTACCTGTCCTCACTCATCCACATAACTTTAGTACTGATTTCATTTCTACTTTTAACTCATCTACTTATCCCATTGATTGCTAAGGATAGTCAAAGACACATATTCATCGTCGTTCATGTAAGTACGAAACCAATGCCACATCCCCGAGGTGGTCTTATACGAAGTCACCTCTAGCCACCAAAGCCATATCCCGGATAAGGTCTTATATGGACTTCCACATCAAGTATCAATGCCATATTCCAAATATGGTCTTATATGATTCTCATATTCATTACCGAAGCCATATCCCAGATATGATCTTATACGGGATCTCAACTCGGTGCCGAGGCCATGTCCTGGACGTGGTCTTATATGGGACCTTATCTATTTCATATCTCAATGATAGCCTTTTTATTATAGTCCCCTAAGACTTCAATCTCCTGTCCAACAACAATTACTCTATTTAGTAGAGTATCATGTACCAATGTGATACAAAGCATTCTCAAATATGCTAACATAATTATTGCATTAATCAAATGCAAACTTACTCAACTTAACTCTCATAGCATCTCATCATAATTAAACAGTGGTAAGGGTGTGAAGTCGTGGCGCCCCATAACTTGACTCTCTTGACCACATACATATGATTTAACATTCATCATCAATGAAATATCATCATAGTCACACAACTCACTCCAAGTGAGTTTTCACGTTTTTCATGCTACAATTGTTTCTATCACTCATACCTTCGAATAGTGACTTTACTTACTCAAGTTCCACATTAATAACTACTTGAGTACTCAACATTTAACTCTACTTTCACTTACTATTGCTTATCAATTTAGAGAATGTCTTACGAATTTGAGTATGTCGTTTACTTGAATGCCATAGTCCAACTAAGGTCTTACTCGTATCACACATCATAGCCCAGTTATTTCCTTGCATGTCATCACAATGCCATAGCCTTGCTATAGTCTTACACGAAATTTCATATCAATACCAATGCCATATCCCCGATATGGTCTTACACAGAACTCATGTCGATGCTGATGCCATATCCCGGTTATGGTCTTATACGGGATCTTATATTAACATTGACGCCATATCCCAGATATGGTCTTACAAAATTTCATACCGAAGCCAGGTCCCAGACGTGGTCTTACACTAGCTCTCGTCTCAATGCCGATGCCATGTTCCAAACATGGTCTTATTCATCATTTTATCACTAAATGACTGTACTCATCTCCTGCATTCTACTTAGTCAAGCTTCTCAATTTAACTCCCACACTATAACATGTGTGACTTCTTAATGGTCATAGAACAAAACATTACATATTCTCTACTTTAACATTCACAGGTGAGATTTAACCATATGGACCTATTTCATAAGCAATGGCATCACAAATCTCAATTGCTTACTTACTCTTACTGAATCGTACATACCTTATGGTACTTACTAGTCTCATACTTGTAAGGTAAACAAGATAACTGTATTACTTCATCACATAGATCAACATACTTTGCTATGATAAGCATAATCTTAATATCATCATTCATACATGAATAATGCTCTTAGTTAGCTTTAACTAGCATAACTTGATAACAACTTTACTCGTTTGCCCACTGAATTACTATGAATGACCGAGGATACTGAATCCCAATACACATGTGTCTCAATGCCAATGCCATATCCTAAATATGGTCTTACATGATATCTCAATCTCATGATAACTTTTTAGTGCCAAGACTTGTCTTGGACTTACATGATAACTTTGCTTAATTGCCGATGCGATGCCTTAACCTGGTCTTACACGGACTTTCTCATTTCATGTGGTAGATCGAGTATCCTAGGTAATTCAATTTCAATCGGGACTTTCATATACTTGATCTTAGTAACTTATTTGTTTAATAAAACAATTAAACATTTTCATAGAATATTATGCATATAACCACATCACAAGCAATTTGATGAAAATATTCATGAAGTTTGAAAATCATACAAATTTGTTGAAATTACCTCGATTGGGGATCGTCTCTGTCTTAACAAAACAATTTCGTTAGAGCCGGGAGATATCACACTATCACAGTCCACATATGGCATATATAGTTAGACTCTTACTCACGCTAGGTTAGTCTTAGAACCGACTAAACCATAGCTCTGATACCATTAAATGTAACCCCCTTACCCAGTTTCTACGTCGAAACCGGGCCCGAGGCGTTACCATACTGAAGTCCACTTGATCGCCATATAGGTTCATTGTGACTACGCTCTTAAGTCACCTCATCAACCTCATTCTCGACTTACGAGATCTCACTCATACACACAAGGACTCTCGAGACCCTATTGGAACTTTTTCAAATCTTAAAATTTTTCTCTTTTGAATAGGGCTTACATGCCCGTGCAAGTTACAAAACGGCCGTGTGAAGTCATACACCCCCATGTTTCCAAACCGTGCTTAAAACTTGAGCATTCTGCCAAATGTCCCACAGCTAAGAAACGCCCATGCCTCCCAGCCGTGGTGAACACTGGCTTCCTAACACGGCCTTGACATGTCCGTGGGCTTAGACCGTGTGCTATACCTTGATATACAGACTTAATCACACGGCCTGGGGCACACGCCCATGTTTCTACCGTGTATAACACACGACCTAAACAAACGGTCGTGGAATTAGCGCGTGGCCTATCCTGACTTAAAACACTAAGGTGCAGGGTACGCACGGCCTAGACATACGCCCGTGTGTCTACCCGTTTGGGCACATGAAGGCTATTTTCCAAGCCAATTACCGCTCTAATTTGCATACATCTATTCATCATCACATAAATTTTAGTAATATCAATAAAATTCTTGATTTAAAAACATTTAATCATACGAGAAATAAAGTCTTCAACCCATACACTAAGGGAACTATTTCCCATATAACTACAACCAACTTAAGCCATCATCGATGGCTATACACAACCAAACTATAAATTCTCTTAGGCCAACACAATTTGGCTAAATTAATTAAAACTTAATCAACTTTAATAGAATCCCTATACATGCCATGGCTCATGAGAACTTGAAACACCATACCAAGTGATTATGCGATAGTGTGAAAACATATCCGGCAGCCTCCAACCCGAGCAAGTTAGAATAACCTATAAGAGATAGGAAGAGTAAATGAGTAAGCAATAATGCTTAGTAAGTTCATACACAAAATCATAAAAATATTGATATTCATTTAATATCCTTGACTACAAGGTATTATAATGAAGTTTCTCATAAACTCAGGGTTACTTACTCAACCACTTTTTGAAGCTTACTCATTTTATCTGTAATATCCCGGGTTAGGGGCTATTTTGTGTTGCATGATATTGCATATGTTGGCATGCTGTGTTGCTATTTCGGTGTTTTAGGGGCTTAATTATAGGCTAAGTGAATGCCTGAGTAGGTAGGAAAATTTTAGTTTTTGGCCTTAGGTGTGGGGAGCCGATAGAGTTGGGCTTAAGAAAATAAAAAGGGATTTTATTGCACAAAAGAGGAGTTGGTGGAGTGGCATGGTAGGCGCCACTAAGGGCTTGTGAATGTGACGCCACTTGCAGGGGTGTGGTCACGTGTTCAAGCTGCAAAGTGGCCACATTTTGCTTTCTTTTGGACGGCATAGGAGGAGGAGTTGTGTGTGATTTAAACTCCACCTTGGACTTGGTCAAGGGTGACTTGGATGGTGGAGAGAAATTGGTGGAGGGGGGACTTGTTCAAACTTTTTGAAATGGTGGTTGGGAGTGAATAGGGGATTTGGCCGAATCTTTTGGAGAGTTTAGGGGAGGAAGTGACGGCTTGGGATGGGTTGTGTGTGTGCTTAGAAATTCATTTAGGAATTTTGGTACACTTTGATCACATTTTGTTAGCAGAAATTCAACAAGGTTCTCATTCTTTCTTCTTAGAAAAAAAACCTCTTCTTGTCAAATTTTGCTTTGCTTCCTTTGTTTGGTGTGACCAGAATGCTCTCTCCCTATACCTTCTTCTTCTTTTCCACTTTATTGAACCGAAACTTGACTTCTAAAACATTTTCTCCATCTTCTTTATTGCTCAAAACCGAAAGTGCAACCTCTATCCATCGTTGGTTTCTTTCTTCTTTTCCCTCTCAAACCCCATTGCAGTAACCTCATTTCTCTTGACTAGACTCTCTTTTCTTCTCATACAAAGCCGAAAGTAGAGGTGTTAAACACTCAAGCCGAACCCTTCTCATCGGTTGACCGATTCCTTCTCATCTTTTAGACCATATTTCCTCTGTGGTACTTCGAGTTCTAGCCGAATACCTCCCTTCCCTTGGTGTTTTGTTGGCCGAACTTTTTCTCCTTTTTGATCAAAGTCTTGACCGAACTCATCCCTTCTCTCAGTGGTTGTAGTGGCCGAATACCAGTGGTGTTTTGGAAGCCTTGCCTTAATCGTTGGTGGTGGTAAGCTTTTGGCCGAATGGCCATTTCTTCTCTTTTCCATTCTTAATCGTTTGGATTGATAAAGAGCCGAATGTGACTTTGTTGTTGAGTGCTAATCCTTTGGTGATGAACCGATTGTGTTATAGGACATCAAAGGGTTTCAAGCAAACAAGAGGGCCATCTTCATTTGTTAAGTGATTAGATAAGTGTGGTAAGTAATATTACTACATTCTTTCGATTTCTTTAAGATGGGCTACAAGAGATTAATGGTTCTATTTCTAGGTGAAGGCCGATTGTCAAGAGAGCCACTTTCGGTTCGGGGTTTGTTTGGAAAGCAAACCAATAGCAAGGTAAGGGTGATTCGACAATCCTTGTTGGTCTAATGGTGTTGGCCGAATGTCTTTGTGCCTAACCCCTATCTTTGGCCGATTGTAGGAGTCAATACTCGAGGGGATTAGCTTTCATTCTCGTTGGATTTCTAGACTCGTAGTTATCAGGTGTGTAACTAACACCTTGATACTTAGTAATATTTTTAATAATAAACCGATTTGCTCGTTAAAACTATAAAGATATGTTGGACAAGTGAATACCCAAATGGGGTATGTGGACGATTCGGGTAAGTTCGTTTCTATTATGAGTACTATTAATAAAGTATTATATCATGACCTATGTTTTGTATGCATGTTATGAGAGACTGCTTGGTATGTTGGCATGATATGCATGACTTGCATGAGATGCATGATACATGAGTATGGTATGTTGATGGGTGATATGAGATGAGGGAGCGGTGATAGTTTGTCTTGACGAGCACCAAAGTGCTTTGGTAGCACACTTTGTGACTTTGGGTCACAGAGGTTTGGCACCTCCAGAGGTTTGGTACCTCGGCGTCTCGCCCCAGTGGCTCGTACCACGATGGGTTGGGCCCACAGATGATTAAACGGGATTGACGCCGGTGTTTTGGTAACACACGATGGGTTGGCCCCATCACGATTTGTGACTACGGTCACGGTGCTTTGGTAGCACATTGTGTCTTTGGGACACCAGAGGTTTGGCACCTCATTGCGACTTGTCCTCGTGGTTTGACCACCGTGGGTTGGCCCCACTTGAGATACGGGATCGTCGCTAGTGTTTTGGTAACACACGATGGGTTGGCCCCATCATCGTTGGATTTGTGACTTGGTCACCCGGTGCTTTGGTAGCACGATTGTGTCTTTGGGACACCAAAGTGGTTTGGGACCACATTGATGGATATTATGTCTTTGGGACATCGGTGTTTTGGTAACACATCGTGGATCAGTATGTCACCGGTGGGTTTGGTACACACACGGGGTAGAAAGGAGTATGGATGGTTAGGATCGGGTTGCATTGATTATGTTGCTATGTATGATGGGTGTTAGCATGTTGTTTTATCGGGAGCGGGATTTACACATCGAGTCACTCGACTCACCCTCTCCTTTGACATTTCGGGTGACTCGTGAGACGCGGACTTGGTAGGGATGGACTCGGGAGTGCGCATGCCATGCTCTAATAAAAGTTTACTCGACCATTTGCATTTGAGTACTTTAGTGTATTTAATTTTGTTTGGGTTTTATTTCGGACTTGTAAAAAGCCTTTAAATTATGCCTTTTATTATTATGTTTTAAGTTTGATTTTTATATGCTTTAACAAGACTGATTGGGTTAATTTGCTAAAACATGACACAACAACGATTTCAAAACTTTAACGATGTGTTTTCAACTATACCATCGGGTATCATGACTCGATTTTATAAGTTTTTGAAAATCAATTGTTTTCAAACTTAAAGGCAAATTTTTACTAAGTCTAAAGGTTTTAGTGACATCATTAAACAACTTGGTTTCAAAAAGGAACAAAGTTTTTATCAAGTCTATTTGGTACAAATTCGAAATTTTCAAACTCGTTTTTCCCGTAACATGCCAGATTCGGTCATGGTGTTTGGACCGGGTTTGGGGTGTTACAATTATGTATCGAGCTAAGTTCAAAAGCTCTATTTGTGGGCTTGAGGCCCAAACTGTTTTCAAAAGTTTGTTTTAAAGTGTTTTGTGATGGAATACATGGTTTACAAGGCATGGCACCGAAGTTTCCGCACCGATTTAGCCGCCTGTAAGTGGTTCTAACTCTTACGTGCATTATTATTTGTAGAAGGGTAGGTGTTATGGAACGTAGTTAGACTTATAGGACTTGAACCCCAGGATTAGATTACTCAAACACTTGAACTAAAGCATAAGACTTAAAGCACTAAACCAATCTATGACTCACCCACGGGGCTAGCAGGTGTGGCAACTCCTGTACGCATGTCTAGGAGAGGATCCGGAAGAGCTTGGTATTTAAGCAGTCCTCGTGACTCACCTCCTCTTCGCAGTATCCCACCGTGCGTAGCTCGAGTTCACCCCCGACCAAGAAGGCTCGGTTGTAGACTTAACCTAACGATTAAAACCCAAAAGGGAATTAGCCATGTTTTCAAAAATACAACACCAACCCTAATGTTTTCAAACTTTTTGCAATAAACTCTTTCAAAACTAAAAATGTCACATTTACAACAATTTTCTTGAAAAAAAAACCTGATTTATGGAAAATTACAAAAATGCCCTTAGGGGTAAATTCATGAAATGCCCTTGGTTTATCAAATAGCAACTCAATGATTTTGCCCCAAAATTCCAATGATGTTACGAAATTCAAACACTCTGTTTTACAAAATATCAATCAAAATTTTGATTTTGGAAAATTTACGAAAACGCCCTCAGTTTGTGAAAATTACTAAAATACCCCTGGTTTTCAAAACGAAGTATTTTACAAAATTTTCAAAGAACACTCTCAAATTTTTGGAATTTCAAATTGACCAGTTTTACGAAAGTTTAAAATATCTTTTATTACGAAAATACCCTGTAGGGAAAATGACGAAAATACCCTTGGGCTAAAAATGGGCAGCAATGTCCGAAGTGTGCATAGGTATGGAAAGGTTTAAGGAATGAATGTATAATCTCTTTTGGGTGAATAGGATAGAAGATTGAAACCTTGATTGCTCGAAAGAACCCCTGAATAAACTCTATCCATAAAATTTCTTTGCGGTTAAGAAAGTGGAACGATACTAATGCATAAAAATCCTTTTAATCGATTACGTAGATCGTTTAGACATGAGCACTCGAGGCGGACGTGGTCGTAATACTCGTGGTAGAGGTAGGGGTAGGATGACGGTTTACGAGCCCGTAGGATCCGGCGGGGTTCGAAAATGAGATCTTGCGGTTCGCCACCAAGTTTGGAGGTGGTGAGTTCCAAGATCGGACCGGAGATGACGCGTGTGTGCGAGCGTCTTTGCGGGTGTTGAAAGAGTAGTAGTGGTGTAAGTGGTGGTGCGGGAGTTAGGAAATCTGTTCTCGAGCGACTCGGGCTAACGGGCCGAGTTCTTCCGAGGTGTATCGGGTGTTGCTCCTAGCATCGCTGCTGAGTATTGGTTGGAGGCAACCGAGCGGATCATGGACGATCCGGACTTGACGATCGAGGAGAAACTTAAAGGGATTGTATCGCTTCTCGGGATGAGTCATACCAGTGGTGGCTCACGGTTCGGGATAGTGTGGCACCGAGGATCGACATGGGATTATTTCGAGCCGCATATCAAAAGAAATACATCGGGGCTAGTTACATCGACTCGGTGAAAGGCATTTCGAGGCTTGTTCGGGAGTAAATGCATTCGAGTAGCACAGGTGAGTTCTTGAAGTCGAGTAGGTATGCCCGGGCATTGTAGCCACCGAGCATGAGAGGTGTGTTCGTTTCGAGGATGGTCTGCGAGACGAGTTGAGGTCGCCGATTGCTCCACAGCCAGA
The DNA here is from genome assembly GCA_025503065.1 of Gossypium bickii. NCBI lineage: Eukaryota > Viridiplantae > Streptophyta > Magnoliopsida > Malvales > Malvaceae > Gossypium > Gossypium bickii. The sequence goes on from CP106713.1 coordinate 72,372,092, forward strand.
GAGCGAGTTTCTTTGTCTTAGTCGAGAAGGCTAAGGTAGCCGAAGGTGTTAAGGAATCGGTGAGGCGAGAACATGGATAGGAGTAGGCTTAAGAGGAGCTTTGGGTCCGCTGGTTCGTCGGGTAATCCGCGTAAGAGGCTAGGCTAGACCGTGGGGGCGTAATCGATCCGCTAGATTTGGTGTCGCTAGGCGGGGACCACCGCAGTGTGTGTCGTGTGGGAAATCTCATTGGGGTGGTTGTTGGGTGGTGGAAAAGGTCGCGCCGAGTGTGGTTCATCGGATCATCGCATCGGGATTGTCCGCGTAGGATGGCGTGGATTCGACCGAGAGTCGTGGCCGTAATCAGTTCAGAGGTAATGGACCGCCACCGCAGAGGGGCCGTGGTAATGGCAGAGGCGGTAATGGATTTGGTCGAGGTCGTGGAGCACCGGGCAGAGGTGCGGGTAGTTCTGAGGCACGACAGCCTGGTCTGGTGTATCTTCGCTAGGCGCCGCGAGAGGGCGACGCGACCGGACGTAATCACCAGACGCTTTTGATTTTTGGTTCTCCTATCCGCCTTAATTGATTTGGGTTCCACGATTCGTATGTTGCTAGTAGTATAGTTGAGACCATGGACTTAGACTCTGAGATATCTTCTAGACAGATGACTGTACTTAGCCCTCTAGGTCACTCTGTAGTGGTAGATAAGTTGTATAAGGATGTACCCCTAGAACTCCAAGGGGTCATTTTTGCTTGCCGATCCGATGGAACCGCCGCCGTTTGAGGAGTTCGATCCGATTCTCGGGATGGGTGGTGGTGAAGTACCGGGCCAAAGTGGATTGCGTGCTAAGCGCATGGTTCTATCGACGGATAGGGAGATGAAGTGATTATGATAGGTAATAGGAGAGATTATTTATCAAATGTGGTATCCGCTTTGAAAGTCGTAGAAAGATGGTCGGGAAGGTCGCGAAGCGTATGTGGTTCATGTGTATGCCTTAGAGGCTAAGGAATGCTATTGAGAAGTTCGCATCTTGTTAAGGAATTTGTGGATGTGTTTCAGAGGAGCTTGGGTTTGCCACCCGATCGTGAGGTAGAGTTTGGGATAGATTCGCTACCGTGGATCGCGCCGGTGTCTATTGCTCCATATAGGATGGCACCAAAGGAATTGGTGGAGCTTAAGGCTCGATCACGTGAGTCGTTGGATCGAGGCTTCATTAGGCCAAGTGTTTCGCCGTGGGGAGCGCCGGTATTATTCGTCAAGAAGAAGGACGGTTCGATGCGGATGTGTATCGACTACCGCCAACTGAATAAGCTGACGATTAAAAACAAGTATCCGTTGCCACGGATAGATGACTTGTTTGATCAGCTGAAAGGTGCATCGGTGTTTTCGAAGATCGATTTGAGGTCTGGGTACCATCAGTTGAAAGTTAAGGAAGCGGATATCCATAAGACGGCGTTTGGACTCGACGCACTACGAATTCCGGTAATGCCGTTCGGGTTGACTAACGCTCCGGCAGCTTTTATGGATATGATGAATAGGGTGTTTCAGCAGTATCTGGATCGGTTCGTCGTGGTTTTTATTGACGATATCTTGGTATACTCAAGGTCGGAGGAAGAGCATGATGCACACTTAAGAGTGGTGTTGCAGATTTTGAGGGAGAAGCAACTCTATGCTAAGTTCGATGTAAGTGCGAGTTTCGCTTAGTGAAGTGACGTTTTTGGGTCATGTAGTATCACCGGAGAGGATTAGAGTAGATCCTCGGAAGGTTGAGGCGATTTTGGATTGGAAGCCTCCTAAGTCGGATCATTGAGATTCGGAGTTTCTGGTTTGGCAGATACTATCAAGATTTGTTGAGGTTTTTCGTTAATTGCGCACCGATGACTAAGTCATAAGAAAGGAGTTCCGTTCGTGTGGACCGAGAAAGCAAGCAGGAGAGTTTTGATAAGTTGAAAAAGATCTTGACAGAGGCTCCTGTTTTAATTCAACCTGAGGCTGGTAAGGAATACACGGTCTATTGCGACGCATCACATACGGGATTGGGTTGTGTCTTTGATGCAGAGGGTAAGGTTGTGGCTTACGCTTCTCGGCGATACCGAGGCCACACGAGGTCAACTATCCGACGACGATTTGGAGCCGCGGCACCGTAGTCTTCGCTCTAAAAACTGGAGGCACTACTTATACGGGGAGAAGTCAATAGTCTACACTGATCATAAGAGCCTGAAGTACCTATTGACTCAGAAGGATCTGAATTTGAGGCAGCGCAGATGGGTTGAATTGCTTAAGGACTACGACTGTTCGATCGAGTATCATCCGGGCAAGGCTAACGTGGTGGCAGATGCGTTGAGCCGTAGGGTTGTTTCGGACTTAAGAGCTTTGTTTGCCCATTTAAGTTTGTATGACGACGGGAGTATTTTGGCAGAGCTGCAGGTTAAGCCTACTTGGGTTGAGCAGATCAAAGAGAAACAGTTGGAGGATGAGGTTCTGAGTGCGCGAAGGTTACATGTGCGGAATGGTGGTTTGGAGGGTTACAGCTTATCTAGTGATGAGGTTCTGTGTTTCCAAGGGAAGGCTTGTATGCCTAAAGATGTTGAGTGAGGCAGAAGATTCTTCAGACGCACATAGCAGTCCTTATGCTATGCATCCTGGAGGTAGCAAGATGTATAGGGATCTTAAAGAGCAGTTTTGGTGGCCTGGCTTGAAGAAAGAGGTGAGTGAGTTTGTTGGAAAATGTCCGACTTGTCACAGTCAAGGCGTGAACATCGATTGCTTGTCGGGTTTGCTTGACTGTGAAAATTCCTCGATGGAAATGGGAAAGGATAACTATGGATTTCGTCGGTGGTTTATCGCCACGCCAAGCAAGAAGGATTGATTTGGGTTATTGTGGATCGTCTCGACTAAGTCGGCCCATTTCATTCCGGTGAGAGTGGACTATTCACTTCAGAGGTTGGCGAAGCTTTATGTGTCAGAGATAGTAAGGCTACACGGTGTTCCAGTTTCGATAATCTCAGATAGGGATCCGAGGTTCACGTCGAGGTGTTCCGAGAGCTTTGCATCAGGCTCTGGGTACTCGTTTGGATTTCAGTACGGCTTTTCACCCTCAGTCTGACGGGCAATCAGAAAGGGTCATTCAGATCTTGGAAGACATGTTGAGAGGTTGTGTTCTGGACTTCAGGGGCAGTTGGGATGAGTTTCTGCCGTTGGCCGAGTTCGCCTATAACAACAGTTACCAAGCAAGCATCAAGATGGCACCATATGAGGCGCTGTATGGTAGGAAGTGTCGCTCACCTACTTGTTGGACAGAGTTAGGTGAACGTCAGTTGTTAGGACCTGAGTTGGTTGCTGAGACTGAGGACAAGGTCAAAGTGATCCAGGCTCGTTTAAAGGAAGCTTCGGACCGACAAAAGTCTTATGCCGATCTTAAGCGAAGAGATATAGAGTTCGCTGTGGGAGATCAGGTTTTCTTAAAGGTCTCGCCTTGGAAGAAGGTGCTGAGGTTTGGCAGAAAAGGCAAGCTAAGTCCGAGGTTTATTGGGCCGTATAAGGTATTGAGACGAGTTGGACCGATGGCGTACGGCTTGAGTTGCCGGCGTGAGCTAGCCGCGATTCACGATGTTTTTCACGTTTCGATGCTTTGAGGTACCGTTCGGATCCATCGCATGTAGTAGCAGATGGAGAGATCGAGGTAAATCCGGATTTGACTATGGAAGAGGAACTCGTGTGCGATTCTTGATCGGGATGTGAAAGTTCTGCGTAGGAAGTCCGTGCCTTTGGTTAAGGTACTTTGGCGAAATCATGGTGTGGAGGAAGCTACGTGGGAACCCGAGGATACGATGAGACAGCAATACCCGCAACTCTTTTGATCAGGTAATTTCGAGGCCGAAATTATTTTTAAGGGGGGTAGAACTGTAATATCCCGGGTTAGGGGCTATTTTGTGTTGCATGATATTGCATATGTTGGCATGCTGTGTTGCTATTTCGGTGTTTTAGGGGCTTAATTATAGGCTAAGTGAATGCACGAGTAGGTAGGAAAATTTTAGTTTTTGGCCTTAGGTGTGGGAGGCGATAGAGTTGGGGCTTAAGAAAATAAAAGGGATTTTATTGCACAAAAGAGGAGTTGGTGGAGTGGCATGGTAGGCGCCACTAAGGGCTTGTGAATGTGACGCCACTTGCAGGGGGTGTGGTCCTGTGTTCAAGCTGCAAAGTGGCCACATTTTGCTTTCTTTTTGGACGGCATAGGAGGGAGGAGTTGTGTGTGATTTAAACTCCACCTTGGACTTGGTCAAGGGTGACTTGGATGGTGGAGAGAAATTGGTGGAGGGGGGACTTGTTCAAACTTTTTGAAATGGTGGTTGGGAGTGAATAGGGGGATTTGGCCGAATCTTTTGGAGAGTTTAGGGGGAGGAAGTGACGGCTTGGGATGGGTTGTGTGTGTGCCGAAATTCATTTAGGAATTTTGGTACACTTTCGGTCACATTTTGTTAGCCGAAATTCAACAAGGTTCTCATTCTTTCTTCTTAGAAAAAAAAAACCTCTTCTTGTCAAATTTTGCTTTGCTTCCTTTGTTTGGTGTGACCGAATGCTCTCTCCCTATACCTTCTTCTTCTTTTCCACTTTATTGAACCGAAACTTGACTTCTAAAACATTTTCTCCATCTTCTTTATTGCTCAAAACCGAAAGTGCAACCTCTATCCATCGTTGGTTTCTTTCTTCTTTTCCCTCTCAAACCCCATTACCGTAACCTCATTTCTCTTCAGCTAGACTCTCTTTTCTTCTCATACAAAGCCGAAAGTAGAGGTGTTAAACACTCAAGCCGAACCCTTCTCATCTGTTGACCGATTCCTTCTCATCTTTTAGACCATATTTCCTCTGTGGTACTTCTGAGTTCTAGCCGAATACCTCCCTTCCCTTGGTGTTTTGTTGGCCGAACTTTTTCTCCTTTTTGATCAAAGTGCTGACCGAACTCATCCCTTCTCTCAGTGGTTGTAGTGGCGAATACGGTGGTGTTTTGGAAGCCTTGCCTTAATCGTTGGTGGTGGTAAGCTTTTGGCCGAATGGCCATTTCTTCTCTTTTCCATTCTTAATCGTTTGGATTGATAAAGAGCCGAATGTGACTTTGTTGTTGAGTGCTAATCCTTTGGTGATGAACCGATTGTGTTATAGGACATCAAAGGGTTTCAAGCAAACAAGAGGGCCATCTTCATTTGTTAAGTGATTAGATAAGTGTGGTAAGTAATATTACTACATTCTTTCGATTTCTTTAAGATGGGCTACAAGAGATTAATGGTTCTATTTCTAGGTGAAGGCCGATTGTCAAGAGAGCCACTTTCGGTTCGGGGTTTGTTTGGAAAGCAAACCAATAGCAAGGTAAGGGTGATTCGACAATCCTTGTTGGTCTAATGGTGTTGGCGAATGTCTTTGTGCCTAACCCCTATCTTTGGCCGATTGTAGGAGTCAATACTCGAGGGGATTAGCTTTCGTTCTCGTTGGATTTCTAGACTCGTAGTTATCAGGTGTGTAACTAACACCTTGATACTTAGTAATATTTTTAATAATAAACCGATTTGCTCTGTTAAAACTATAACAAAGATGTTGGACAAGTGAATACCCAAATGGGGTATGTGGACGATTCTTGTAAGTTCGTTCTATTATGAGTACTATTAATAAAGTATTATATCATGACCTATGTTTTGTATGCATGTTATGAGAGCGCTTGGTATGTTGGCATGATATGCATGACTTGCATGAGATGCATGATACATGAGTATGGTATGTTGATGGGTGATATGAGATGAGGAGCGGTGATAGTTTGTGCCGACGAGCACCGTGCTTTGGTAGCACACTTTGTGACTTTGGGTCACCAGAGGTTTGGCACCTCCAGAGGTTTGGTACCTCGGCGTCTCGTCCCGGTGGCTCAGCACCACGATGGGTTGGCCCCCGCGATGATTAAACGGGATTGACGCCCGGTGTTTTGGTAACACACGATGGGTTGGCCCCATCACCTGATTTGTGACTACGGTCACCAGTGCTTTGGTAGCACATTGTGTCTTTGGGACACCAGAGGTTTGGCACCTCATTGCGACTTGTCCCTGTGGTTTGACCACCGTGGGTTGGCCCCACTTGAGATACGGGATCGTCTCGCTAGTGTTTTGGTAACACACGATGGGTTGGCCCCATCATCGTTGGATTTGTGACTTGGTCACGGTGCTTTGGTAGCACATGATTGTGTCTTTGGGACACCGGTGGTTTGGGACCACATTGATGGATATTATGTCTTTGGGACATCAGTGTTTTGGTAACACATCGTGACTGTATGTCACCAGTGGTTTGGTACCACACGGGGTAGAAAGGAGTATGGATGGTTAGGATCGGGTTGCATTGATTATGTTGCTATGTATGATGGGTGTTAGCATGTTGTTTTATCGGGAGCGGGATTTACACATCGAGTCACTCGACTCACCCTCTCCTTTGACATTTCAGTGACTCGTAGAGCGGACTTGGAGCGGGATGGACTAAAGTGCGCATGCCATGCTCTAATAAAAGTTTACTCGACCATTTGCATTTGAGTACTTTAGTGTATTTAATTTTGTTTGGGTTTTATTTCGGACTTGTAAAAGCCTTTAAATTATGCCTTTTATTATTATGTTTTAAGTTTGATTTTTATATGCTTTAACAAGACTGATTGGGTTAATTTGCTAAAACATGACACAACAACGATTTCAAAACTTTAACGATGTGTTTTCAACTATACCATCGGGTATCGCACTGATTTTATAAGTTTTTGAAAATCAATTGTTTTCAAACTTAAAGGCAAATTTTTACTAAGTCTAAAGGTTTTAGTGACATCATTAAACAACTTGGTTTCAAAAAGGAACAAAGTTTTTATCAAGTCTATTTGGTACAAATTCGAAATTTTCAAACTCGTTTTCCCGTAACATGCCAGATTCGGTCATGGTGTTTGGACCGGGTTTGGGGTGTTACAATTGTGGTATCAGAGCTAAGTTCAAAAGCTCGGCTGTGGGCTTGAGGCCCAAACTGTTTTCAAAAGTTTGTTTTAAAGTGTTTTGTGATGGAATACATGGTTTACAAGGCATGGCACCGAGTTTCCGGCACCAGCCGCCTGTAAGTGGTTCTAACTCTTTCATGCATTATTATTTGTAGAAGGGTAGGTGTTATGGAACGTAGTTAGACTTATAGGACTTGAACCCTAGGATTAGATTACTCAAACACTTGAACTAAAGCATAAGACTTAAAGCACTAAACCAATCTATGACTCACCACGGGGCTGGGGTGTGGCAACTCTGCACGCATGTCTAGGAGAGGATCCGGAAGAGCTTGGTATTTAAGCGGTCCTCGTGACTCACCTCCTCTTCGCAGTATCCCACAGTGCGTAGCTCGAGTTCACCACGACCAAGAAGGCTCTGGTTGTAGACTTAACCTAACGATTAAAAACCGAAAAAGGAATTAGCCATGTTTTCAAAAATACAACACCAACCCTAATGTTTTCAAACTTTTTGCAATAAACTCTTTCAAAACTAAAATGTCACATTTACAACAATTTTCTTGAAAAAAAACGATTTATGGAAAATTACAAAAATGCCCTTAGGGTAAATTCTTGAAATGCCCTTGGTTTATCAAATAGCAACTCAATGATTTTGCCCCAAAATTCCAATGATGTTACGAAATTCAAACACTCTGTTTTACAAAATATCAATCAAAATTTTGATTTTGGAAAATTTACGGAAAACGCCTCAGTTTGTGAAAATTACTAAAATACCCCTGGTTTTCAAAACGAAGTATTTTACAAAATTTTCAAAGAACACTCTCAAATTTTTGGAATTTCAAATTGACCAGTTTTACGAAAGTTTAAAATATCTTTTATTACGAAAATACCCTGTAGGGAAAATGACGAAAATACCCTTGGGCTAGAAATGGGCAGCAATGTCCGAAGAGTGCATAGGTATGGAAAGGTTTAAGGAATGAATGTATAATCTCTTTTGGGTGAATAGGATAGAAGATTGAAACCTTGATTGCTCGAAAGAACCCCTGAATAAACTCTATCCATAAAATTTCTTTGCGGTTAAGAAAGTGGAACGATACTAATGCATAAAAATCCTTTTAATCAGATACGTAGATCGTTTAGACATGAGCACTCGAGGCGGACGTGGTCGTAATACTCGTGGTAGAGGTAGGGGTAGGATGACGGTTTCTGAGCCCGTAGGATCTGGGCAGGGTTCAGAAAATGAGATGCCGGTTCCGCCACCAGCTGGAGGTGGTGAGTTCCAAGATCAGACTGGAGATGACGCGGTGTCACAGGCGATGCTGCGGGTGTTGGAAAGAGTAGCTGGTGTAAGTGGTGGTGCGGGAGTTAGGAAATCTGTTCCTGAGCGACTCCGGGCTACTGGGGCCGAAGTTCTTCCGAGGTGTATCGGTGTTGCTCTCTAGCACCACTGCTGAGTATTGGCTGGAGGCAACTGAGCGGATCATGGACGATCTGGACTTGACGACTGAGGAGAAACTTAAGGGGATTGTATCGCTTCTCCGGGATGAGTCATACCAGTGGTGGCTCACGGTTCGGGACAGTGTGGCAGCTGAGGATCTGACATGGGATTATTTCAGAGCTGCATATCAAAAGAAATACATCGGGGCTAGTTACATCGACTCCCAGCGAAAGGCATTTCTGAGGCTTGTTCAGGGGAGTAAATCTGTTGCTGAGTACGAGGCTGAGTTCTTGAAGCTGAGTAGGTATGCCCGGGGCATTGTAGCCACTGAGCATGAGAGGTGTGTTCGTTTCGAGGATGGTCTGCGAGACGAGTTGAGGCTGCTGATTGCTCCACAGCAGGAGCGCGAGTTTGCTGTCTTAGTCGAGAAGGCTAAGGTAGCCGAAGGTGTTAAGGAATCAGTGAGGCAGAACATGGATAGGAGTAGGCTTAAGAGGAGCTTTGGGTCTGCTGGTTCGTCGGGTAATCCGCAGAGAGAGGCTAGGACCGAGTGGGCGTAATCGATCTGCTAGATTTGGTCTTTGCTAGGCGGGGACCACCATGATGTAATCAGTGTGGGAAATCTCATTGGGGTGGTTGTTGGACTGGTGGAAAAGGCTGCTTCGAGTGTGGTTCACTGGATCATCGCATCAGGGATTGTCCGCGTAGGATGGCCAGGATTCAGTCTGAGAGTCAGGGCCGTAATCAGTTCAGAGGTAATGGACCGCCACCGCAGAGGGGCCGTGGTAATGGCAGAGGCGGTAATGGATTTGGTCGAGGTCGTGGAGCACGGCGAGAGGTGCGGGTAGTTACGAGGCACGACACCTGGTTCGTGTATCTTCGCTAGGCGCCGCGAGAGGCGACACGACCGGACGTAATCACCGCAGACGTTTTTGATTTTTGGTTCTCCTATACCGCCTTAATTGATTTGGGTTCCACGATTCGTATGTTGCTAGTAGTATAGTTGAGACCATGGACTTAGACTCGAGATATCTTCTAGACGGATGACCGCATTTAGCCCTCTAGGTCACTCTGTAGTGGTAGATAAGTTGTATAAGGATGTACCCCTAGAACTCCAAGGGGTCATTTTTGCTGCTGATCTGATGGAACTGCCGTTTGAGGAGTTCGATCTGATTCTCGGGATGGACTGGCTGGTGAAGTACCAGGCCAAAGTGGATTGCGCGGCTAAGCGCATGGTTCTATCGACGGATAGGGAGATGAAGTGATTATGATAGGTAATAGGAGAGATTATTTATCAAATGTGGTATCTGCTTTGAAAGCTGTAAAGATGGTCAGGAAGGGCTGCGAAGCGTATGTGGTTCATGTGTATGCCTTAGAGGCTAAGGAATCTGCTGTTGAGAAGGTTCGTACTGTTAAGGAATTTGTGGATGTGTTTCCAGAGGAGCTTCCGGGTTTGCCACCCGATCGTGAGGTAGAGTTTGGGATAGATCTCGCTACCGTGGATCTGCGCCGGTGTCTATTGCTCCATATAGGATGGCACCAAAGGAATTGGTGGAGCTTAAGGCTCAGATACAGGAGCTGTTGGATCGAGGCTTCATTAGGCCAAGTGTTTCGCCGTGGGGAGCGCCGGTATTATTCGTCAAGAAGAAGGACGGTTCGATGCGGATGTGTATCGACTACCGCCAACTGAATAAGCTGACGATTAAAAACAAGTATCCGTTGCCACGGATAGATGACTTGTTTGATCAGCTGAAAGGTGCATCGGTGTTTTCGAAGATCGATTTGAGGTCAGGTACCATCGGTTGAAAGTTAAGGAAGCGGATATCCATAAGACAAACGCGTTCGGACTCGATGCGGGCACTACGAATTCCCGTAATGCCGTTCGGGTTGACTAACGCTCGGCAGACTTTTATGGATATGATGAATAGGGTGTTTCAAAGAAAGATATCTGGATCGGTTCGTCGTGGTTTTTATTGACGATATCTTGGTATACTCAAGGTCGGAGGAAGAGCATGATGCACACTTAAGAGTGGTGTTGCAGATTTTGAGGGAGAAGCAACTCTATGCTAAGTTCAGTAAGTGCGAGTTCTGGCTTAGTGAAGTGACGTTTTTGGGTCATGTAGTATCAGCTGAGGGGATTAGAGTAGATCCTCGGAAGGTTAAGGCGGTTTTGGATTGGAAGCCTCCTAAGTCAGTCGCTGAGATTCGGAGTTTCCTGGGTTTGGCAGGATACTATCGAAGATTTGTTGAGGGTTTCTCGTTAATTGCAGCACCGATGACTAAGCTGTTAAGAAAGGGAGTTCCGTTCGTGTGGACTGAGAAACAGCAGGAGAGTTTTGATAAGTTGAAAAAGATCTTGACAGAGGCTCCTGTTTTAATTCAACCTGAGGCTGGTAAGGAATACACGGTCTATTGCGACGCATCACATACGGGATTGGGTTGTGTGCTGATGCAGGAGGGTAAGGTTGTGGCTTACGCTTCTCGACAGCTGAGGCCACACGAGGTCAACTATCCGACGCACGATTTGGAGTCGGGCATTGTAGTCTTCGCTCTAAAAATCTGGAGGCACTACTTATACGGGGAGAAGTCAATAGTCTACACTGATCATAAGAGCCTGAAGTACCTATTGACTCAGAAGGATCTGAATTTGAGGCAGCGCAGATGGGTTGAATTGCTTAAGGACTACGACTGTTCGATCGAGTATCATCCGGGCAAGGCTAACGTGGTGGCAGACGCGTTGAGCCGTAGGGTTGTTTCGGACTTAAGAGCTTTGTTTGCCCATTTAAGTTTGTATGACGACGGGAGTATTTTGGCAGAGCTGCAGGTTAAGCCTACTTGGGTTGAGCAGATCAAAGAGAAAGCAGATTGGAGGATGAGGTTACGAGTGCGCGAAGGTTACATGTCTTGGAATGGTGGTTTGGAGGTTCTGACTTATCTAGTGATGAGGTTCTGTGTTTCCAAAGGAAGGCTTGTATGCCTAAAGATGTTGAGTCGAGGCGAGAAGATTCTTCGGACGCACATAGCAGATCCTTATGCTATGCATCCCGGAGGTAGCAAGATGTATAGGGATCTTAAAGAGCGATTTTGGTGGCTCGGCTTGAAGAAAGAGGTGTGAGTTTGTTGGAAAATGTCTCGACTTGTCACAGTCAAGGTGAACATCATCGCTTGCCGTCGGGTTTGCTTCACTGTGAAAATTCCTCGATGGAAATGGGAAAGGATAACTATGGATTTCGTCGGTGGTTTTACGCCACGCCAAGCAAGAAGGATTCGATTTGGGTTATTGTGGATCGTCCGACTAAGTCGGCCCATTTCATTCGGTGAGTGGACTATTCACTTTGAGGTTGGCGAAGCTTTATGTGTCGAGATAGTAAGGCTACACGGTGTTCCGGTTTCGATAATCTCGGATAGGGATCCGAGGTTCACGTTGAGGTTCGGAGAGCTTTGCATCGAGCTGCAGGTACTCGTTTGGATTTCAAGACGGCTTTTCACCTCGATCGACGGGCAATCGAGAAAGGGTCATTCGGATCTTGGAAGACATGTTGAGAGGTTGTGTTCGGACTTGAGGCGGTTGGGATGAGTTTCGCCGTTGGCGAGTTCGCCTATAACAACGATTACCAAGCAAGCATCAAGATGGCACCATATGAGGCGCCAGTATGGTAGGAAGTGTCGCTCACCTACTTGTTGGACAGAGTTAGGTGAACGTCGGTTGTTAGGACACGAGTTGGTTCTCGAGAGGCGAGGACAAGGTCAAAGTGATCCGAGCTCGTTTAAAGGAAGCTTGGACCGACAAAAGTCTTATGCCGATCTTAAGCGAAGAGATATAGAGTTATTTGTGGGAGATCAGGTTTTCTTAAAGGTCTCGCCTTGGAAGAAGGTCTTGAGGTTTGGCGTAAAAGGCAAGCTAAGTCCGAGGTTTTATTGGGCGTATAAGGTATTGAGACGAGTTGGACCGGTGGCGATCGGCTTGAGTTGCGGTGAGCTTAGCCGATTCACGATGTTTTTCACGTTTCGATGCTTTGAGGTACCGTTCGGATCCATCGCATGTAGTAGCGATGGAGAGATCGAGGTAAATCCGATTTGACTATGGAAGAGGAACACGTGCGATTCTTGATCGGGATGTGAAAGTTCTGCGTAGGAAGTCCGTGCCTTTGGTTAAGGTACTTTGGCGAAATCATGGTGTGGAGGAAGCTACGTTGGAACCCGAGGATACGATGAGACAAAGCAATACCCGCAACTCTTTTGATCAGGTAATTTCGAGGCCGAAATTATTTTTAAGGGGGGTAGAACTGTAATATCCCGGGTTAGGGGCTATTTTGTGTTGCATGATATTGCATATGTTGGCATGCTGTGTTGCTATTTCGGTGTTTTAGGGGCTTAATTATAGGCTAAGTGAATGCCTGAGTAGGTAGGAAAATTTTAGTTTTTGGCCTTAGGTGTGGGAGGCGATAGAGTTGGGGCTTAAGAAAATAAAAGGGATTTTATTGCACAAAAGAGGAGTTGGTGGAGTGGCATGGTAGGCGCCACTAAGGGCTTGTGAATGTGACGCCACTTGCAGGGGGTGTGGTCCTGTGTTCAAGCTGCAAAGTGGCCACATTTTGCTTTCTTTTTGGACGGCATAGGAGGGAGGAGTTGTGTGTGATTTAAACTCCACCTTGGACTTGGTCAAGGGTAACTTGGATGGTGGAGAGAAATTGGTGGAGGGGGACTTGTTCAAACTTTTTGAAATGGTGGTTGGGAGTGAATAGGGGATTTGGCGAATCTTTTGGAGAGTTTAGGGGAGGAAGTGACGGCTTGGGATGGGTTGTGTGTGTGCGAAATTCATTTAGGAATTTTGGTACACTTTCGATCACATTTTGTTAGCGAAATTCAACAAGGTTCTCATTCTTTCTTCTTAGAAAAAAAACCTCTTCTTGTCAAATTTTGCTTTGCTTCCTTTGTTTGGTGTGACCGAATGCTCTCTCCTATACCTTCTTCTTCTTTTCCACTTTATTGAACCGAAACTTGACTTCTAAAACATTTTCTCCATCTTCTTTATTGCTCAAAACCGAAAGTGCAACCTCTATCCATCGTTGGTTTCTTTCTTCTTTTCCCTCTCAAACCCCATTACCAGTAACCTCATTTCTCTTGACTAGACTCTCTTTTCTTCTCATACAAAGCCGAAAGTAGAGGTGTTAAACACTCAAGCCGAACCCTTCTCATCTGTTGACCGATTCCTTCTCATCTTTTAGACCATATTTCCTCTGTGGTACTTCTGAGTTCTAGCCGAATACCTCCCTTCCCTTGGTGTTTTGTTGGCCGAACTTTTTCTCCTTTTTGATCAAAGTGCTGACCGAACTCATCCCTTCTCTCGGTGGTTGTAGTGGCGAATACCAGTGGTGTTTTGGAAGCCTTGCCTTAATCGTTGGTGGTGGTAAGCTTTTGGCCGAATGGCCATTTCTTCTCTTTTCCATTCTTAATCGTTTGGATTGATAAAGAGCCGAATGTGACTTTGTTGTTGAGTGCTAATCCTTTGGTGATGAACCGATTGTGTTATAGGACATCAAAGGGTTTCAAGTAAACAAGAGGGCCATCTTCATTTGTTAAGTGATTAGATAAGTGTGGTAAGTAATATTACTACATTCTTTCGATTTCTTTAAGATGGGCTACAAGAGATTAATGGTTCTATTTCTAGGTGAAGGCCGATTGTCAAGAGAGCCACTTTCGGTTCGGGGTTTGTTTGGAAAGCAAACCAATAGCAAGGTAAGGGTGATTCGACAATCCTTGTTGGTCTAATGGTGTTGGCGAATGTCTTTGTGCCTAACCCCTATCTTTGGCCGATTGTAGGAGTCAATACTCGAGGGGATTAGCTTTTCGTTCTCGTTGGATTTCTAGACTCGTAGTTATCGGTGTGTAACTAACACCTTGATACTTAGTAATATTTTTAATAATAAACCGATTTGCTGTTAAAACTATAACGAATATGTTGGACAAGTGAATACCCAAATGGGGTATGTGGACGATTCGGGTAAGTTCGTTCTATTATGAGTACTATTAATAAAGTATTATATCATGACCTATGTTTTGTATGCATGTTATGAGAGGCGCTTGGTATGTTGGCATGATATGCATGACTTGCATGAGATGCATGATACATGAGTATGGTATGTTGATGGGTGATATGAGATGAGGGAGCGGTGATAGTTTGTCCGACGAGCACCGGTGCTTTGGTAGCACACTTTGTGACTTTGGGTCACCAGAGGTTTGGCACCTCGGAGGTTTGGTACCTCGGCGTCTCGCCCCCAGTGGCTCAGTACCACTGATGGGTTGGCCCCACGAGATGATTAAAGCGGGATTGGCGCCGGTGTTTTGGTAACACATGATGGGTTGGCCCCATCACCCGATTTGTGACTACGGTCACCGGTGCTTTGGTAGCACATTGTGTCTTTGGGACACGGAGGTTTGGCACCTCATTGCGACTTGTCCCCGTGGTTTGACCACCGTGGGTTGGCCCCACTTGAGACACGGGATCGCCCTCGCTAGTGTTTTGGTAACACACGATGGGTTGGCCCCATCATCGTTGGATTTGTGACTTTGGTCACCGATGCTTTGGTAGCACGTTTGTGTCTTTGGGACACAAAGTGGTTTGGGACCACATTGATGGATATTATGTCTTTGGGACATCGGTGTTTTGGTAACACATCGTGACTGTATGTCACCAGTGGTTTGGTACAACACGGGGTAGAAAGGAGTATGGATGGTTAGGATCGGGTTGCATTGATTATGTTGCTATGTATGATGGGTGTTAGCATGTTGTTTTATCGGGAGCGGGATTTACACACTGAGTCACTCGACTCACCCTCTCCTTTGACATTTCGGGTGACTCGTGACGCGGACTTGGAGCGGGATGGACTCAAGTGCGCATGCCATGCTCTAATAAAAGTTTACTCAGCCATTTGCATTTGAGTACTTTAGTGTATTTAATTTTGTTTGGGTTTTATTTCGGACTTGTAAAAAGCCTTTAAATTATGCCTTTTATTATTATGTTTTAAGTTTGATTTTTATATGCTTTAACAAGACTGATTGGGTTAATTTGCTAAAACATGACACAACAACGATTTCAAAACTTTAACGATGTGTTTTCAACTATACCATCGGGTATCGCACTGATTTTATAAGTTTTTGAAAATCAATTGTTTTCAAACTTAAAGGCAAATTTTTACTAAGTCTAAAGGTTTTAGTGACATCATTAAACAACTTGGTTTCAAAAAGGAACAAAGTTTTTATCAAGTCTATTTGGTACAAATTCGAAATTTTCAAACTAGTTTTTCCCGTAACATGCCAGATTCGGTCATGGTGTTTGGACCGGGTTTGGGGTGTTACATTATCTCTTACCACATTCTTACCATGCCACAAGTCAATTGCTCGTTTAATTAGCATACATTCCTACACTGATCACTGCATGATCATATGAAAAACATATTAAGCATTTTTGATGAGTCACTCATACTACTAATCTCTCGGTGGTTTCACACTTAACCCACCATTGAATCTCTAATAGGGTGGTATCGCACACAGCCCACCAATCATTTCTACTTATGGTGATTTCGCACTTAGCTCACCAATCATTTACACTTATAGTGATTTCGCACTTAGCTCACCAATCATTTACACTTATGGTGATTTCGCACTTAGCTCACCAATCATTTATAAGCGATGGTATCGCACACAGCCTATCAATTACTAATTAATCAAGTGGTAATACACATAGCCCACCGATGACAATATAATTGATGGTATCGCACTTAGCCCATCATTATCATCAATAAGGTGATATCGCACATAGCTCACCGTTATTTTACATTCATGGATAGTAATCCATATGTATACCTCTATTTCAAATGTTCAACCGAGAACATCCTCACAACTTTCTATTCTTTCTTAACTTTCTACGATATTCGTTCGTATTCGCATAATACATCAATAAGTCTATCTCATGCAACTAAGGTGCATTTATTACACATATCTCACTAGAGGCTCATCATATACTAAATTCATCTAAATCAGTTCTATCACATACTTTCTCTCTTTCAACATACCCGTTGAATCACTCAATTTGTTACATAGCATCCTTGGGTCTCCTACACATTGTGTCACATTAACATCATATTCCAATGGGGTCTTACTTATAATAACATGACAATGCCGTGTCCCTGACATGGTCTTATACGAGTTCTTATACCGAAGCCATATTCCAATATGGTTTTATAGGGAGTCATAATTCTAATCATATCATTCTATTTACATCCCATTAAAAGATAATTCATGCATTCCTAGAGTAATTATACATTCCTTATAGCATTGGAATATTAATTTAACTCATACGTAATTGGAACATTTGCACATGAACTTACCTCGGTGACGAAAATGCCGAAAATGACTTTTTTTGCCCACATTTCTCTTTTCGGCCGTTCTAAGTCTGAAACTCATTTTCTTTGATCTAGAACAATGGAATTTAGTGATTTAATCACTTATAAATCATAATTCACCATAAACTACACTTTAGGAAAAATGACTATTTTGCCCCTATGCTTTGGTAAAATTACGATTTTGCCCCTAGGCTCGTAAATAAATTTTCATCACATTTTCTTATTAAACAAGCCTAGCTGAACATTTAATCCTCTTACAACTATCTACAATGCCAACTATTTCATGCATTAAGGAACAAATTACAACTTTTGCATTTTAGTCCCAATTAGGTGTTTTCATGACAACACCTTTCACAAAAGTTGTTTCTCATCATTCTATCATTCATTTTCTTCCATAAAAATTCAGCAACCAGCATAAAATTTCTCATGGCAAGTCCCTAGACTTTTAACCATATTGCAAACTAATCCTCTCATTAGCTAGCTTAAGCTTTGAGGACTCTAAATATACAAAAATCATCAAAAATAAACATCAAATTGACTTACTTGAATGGAGTAAAGCTTGCTAGAATTTTAAGCTTTCAAACCCCTCCCATGGCTGATATTTTCGGTTGGAGAAGAAAGATAAAATAAAAGATGATGACTTTTACTCATATCATCTTATTTTATTCATTTTCCCAACTATTATCACCAACTTTTTATCATAATAAATGCTCTTGTCCCCTATGCATTCCTATGGCTGGCCAACTTATAATCCATAGCCATTTGGCACCTTTAACAATTAAAACTGAACTTTCGCGCTTTATGCAATTTAGTCCTTTTTTCACAATTTAGCTAGAAATCGCTAAAATTAAGGGTACATAGTACTTGCCGAATCCAACCTTTGATCCTGCGGCCTAGATAGCTACTGAACGAGATCCGGCTTTTAAAACTTGATTAAGAGTAGATAACAACAACTAATTTGTGATAGAGGAAAAACAACAAGGAATCGGTAAAAAGATAGGGCTATTCGATTCTAAGGGAGTATTCGGCTTTCAGAGAAAGAAGAAAAATGCCATACCAATTGGGATTTTGGCAAAAAGGAATGATGGTTTTTCGGAAATGGAAGAATTTGGCAGCGGAGGAAACAGAATGAGGGGGAGAAAAGAAAAGTAATGGAAAACCCAAGGAACCTTTCAAAGGAATTCGGCACCCCCCTTTTATAGCTAAAAACCAAAACTACCTTCCCCCAAAGTCCCATTCGGCACCAACTCTACACACTTCTCAGCTCCTAACTTTTCTCCCTGATAACTCCTCAATCTCATCCTAAATTTCCTCCACAACCATCTCACAAGACCAATTCAAACTCTCCAATGCAAGAGTTTAAATCCAACACAAACTCTGGCCGTCCAATCTGAAAAATAAACACTGCAATAAAATACCATGCCACTACTCGAACCTTGGACTCCCTTGCCTGCTAATGATGCCACCTCCCTGCTCCCTAAGTGGCGCCACTTTGCCACTACACCACAAGCTCTTTTGTGTCATTTTTCTTCTTCATTTATTTAAAAGACCTCCTAACTGAAGTCACAGTTCCCATGGGGCTTAAACCAAAATTTTTCCTATACCTTTACTTGATCCCAGGACATCTCTAACACCCCTAGACACTCCAAATTCATTACCCCTCAAAGCCCACATGCCAATTGTCATTTTCTCGCTCACTTAAAAATTTTTTAAGACCCAAAACCCAAAGCCCCATAGGCCCAATTCTACTAGGCCCAAATTTGGGGCATTACAATTTCTTTTGATGGTTGTCATAAGACTCAAACACTCCATAACAACCGAAGCTCGATGCTTATACACATCGAACCTTGAATTTGATTAAACCCTTTTATATGATCGTAAGTTCTGTCAATATATATTTTTCCCACTCTTTTAAGCTTCTAGGGTGCTTGATTTAGAACAAAAGATGTGAAAAAGATGTTTAATTCAGGCTTATCTTTCAGGACTGCTGATTTCTCTTTTTTTATTCTGTGAACCTTTGAATTCACAAACATTCATCTATTAACTCGGTCCTAGCTATTATTGTCTCTTTTGGTGGGTCTATATTATACTATTCTTGTAGTTCAGCTTTGACAACATTACTCGAGATTTTTGGGACAAGAGTTCCATGTTTATTTGATTCTTCTTTTCACTATCCAGCTCCTCCACTACCTCTCTATTTGTTCTTTCTGAAAGTGCGTCTGATTCATCTAAATATTCTTTTGTTTTCTGAGATATATATGATGGTCTAAACTAACTATAAATACAATAAAGGCAAGCACACCTATCAAACAATAGTATTGCTATGGTAATTAGGGAATATCGTATCCGCGAGGACTAAAAGTACTAGTAATTACTATCTTCTTATTATTTAACCGACAAATTAGAGTGATTGTGTTTTAATCTAAAATTACTAAACTAATTTAACTAAGAACACAACAGAGAATGAAATAGGAAAATAATCGAAGATAACCAATGAGATAAACAATACCCAAGAAAGAATCCACCTAGACTTCACCTATTATTGTGAATCTGAATTAAAGGATTTATTCACTTGTTACTTGATCCATAGAAATCCCTAAATTATGTTAACATCACTTTCAAAAGTAAGAACAACTGACTCTAGGTTGATTAATTGAAATCTCTTTCTAATTAAAACCCATATCGTTGCATTAACTCGATCTATGGATTCCCGTATTAGATTTGACTCTAATCCGATAGATTTATGTCATCCTATTTCTAGGATTGCATGCAACTTCACTCAATTATGCTAGATCTATTCTTAAACAAGGCATTTTGGTCCACTGAATTAAGCACACTTAACATGAATTAATATCTTGAAAATATTAAAACAAGAAATAAGCATACATAATTGAGAACAAGAATCAAGTATTTATCGTGAAAAACAGAAATGTAATAATAAGATTCATCATAGGTTTCATCTCCGCTAAGTATCTAAGGGATAGTTCATAATCCTAAATAAAAACATCTCAAAGTCAGAAAAACCAAAAGACATAAAGAAACTCAATAAAACTTTGAAAGAAATTAAAATGAGATCTTCAAGTTTAATGGAGATTAGCTTCCAAGTTGACTCTGATGGTATTCTTCGAGTGTTTTCTTCGATCTTCCCTAATTACCCCCTTATGTCTTTTTCTAATGTGTACTTGTAGACCTTAGAATGCTCAGAAAGCCTAAAAATTAGGCTTTTCAACGTATTTGGGAAGTAGGGTGCGAAATTGACACAGGCTGGCACATGAGTGTTTGCCCAGCTTGTATGGATCCTGAAAACAACTCTATTTGTCTGTTTTTGGCTCGTTTTTTGCTCCTTTTGCTCCCAAATTCTCTCTTAAGTATAGAAACATGAATTTAAAGGATTAGGAGCATCAAATTCACGAATTTTCATAATTAATCATCCAAAAATGCATTAAGAATGAGATTAAAATATGTTACTTTTATAGCTTATCAAATATCCCCACACTTAAGCGTTTACTTGTCCTCAAGTAAAATCCTCGACTCACATTAAAATTAATCTTTCTCAACTTATAATTCTCATCAATAATGTTTTGAAATAATTCACAAATAACCATACATTGACAATTCAACTAAAAGAGCATTAAAGATTCAAACAATCCAAGTCGAAAATTTTTAAAGCACGAAAACATAGGTATTTCCCCTTATCTAAGTGATTACCTTTAATTCAAAATCGACAAAAGTCGACATCCTCACTAAATATTTACTCAAATCACTCAAAGTGTTTAAGGTTGAAGAATAAGCACTCAATGGTCAAACAAGAAAAGTCATTACCATAGGCTTGCATGAAAATCAAATCTCCACCACTATAAAATAAATCAAAAGGTCTTGAAGAGGTTGTAATAGGGTTTAGGTTAAGGGTGTGGAGAAAGGCCGAAAAAGTTGGTTAAAATCGATATTGAATTGATAAATTACCAAACTAAAAAAAATAACAAATGCTGAACTAAAGACAATTACATCAATCGAGCACTACTCAAGAATAAGAAACGAGTTTCTTTTCAAAATATGAATTTAATTGTTCAAGTTCAATCAACAAGACTAATTAATAATCAATATATATTTTTATCTCTTATTTTTTTCTTTTTTCTTTTTTAAGCATTAAGAAATAATTCAACAAATCAAATAAAAGAGCATAGTTAGGAAACTAACCAAATCAAATCTCGACAAAAAAGGAGTCAATAAAACGAGAAAAATTCTCAATGAACAAAAATGAGTTATGGGTTAATATTATGGGTAAATTAAGAAACGGTGTGTTAAGCACAACGGGGTTCACGAAGGGTTAATTACGAAGGTAGGCTTTTTATTGGATAAGTGGGTTAAAACCTAAGTGCCTTTATCATCTTAGTATGTCAAATCAAAGGTGTGGTCTCTACGTGTATAATCGAAGCAAGTTCTACAATAACAAATCAAATTGACATACTCATAACCAATAATAAAATGAGCAACAAAAATGTATGCTCTAATCTCACAAAAAATCATGGTTTTTTATGTCAAACTTGTAAATTTAAAACTTCAAGATAATACCTTAATTTAGGAAAACAACCTAAAATTTTAATTCTAAAAAATAAATTTATCATGCTTTATTCTCTAATGTCTTAAAGTTTAAATCAACCAATGCACAAATATCTACAAATTAATCCAAAACACATCAACAAAAATCTCAAATTGACAAAAATTCATTCTAATGGAAGTAGGAGAAAATTACTTAAGCACAAGAATAATTCAGGGATTTTCTAATAGTCATATAAATAACCTCCCCACACTTAAGATGTACATTATCCTCAATGTACAAACAAATACAATCACTTGTACACAGAATATCATAAGAGAGGGAGAAAACTAAAATTGCCCTGAATATTGGATGAAATTACCAGAATGGTGAAAAGTGGAATTGCAGGCAATTGAAAGTGAAGTGCAGGACTTTGTGCAAACTAAGAAGAAAATAAACACAAATAATAAAGAAGATTAAAAGGTTACAACTCAATTAGAAACAACCATACAAATAAAAATAAAAACATAGTTCAAAAGATAATAAATGAAATAAGTCTAAGAAAATAAATAAAGCAACTAAAAAAAAGAAAAATAAAAATAAAGATAAAGATAAAAATGAAAATGAAAATGAAAATGAAAATGAAAAAAAAAAATAAACTAAACGATACAAATAAAATTAAAGGTAATAGTCAGAATAATACTAAAAATAATAGAAATAGAAGGAATATAAAAATAAATTTAAAATCTAAGTATAAGAATAATAATAAAATAATAAAAAAGAAAATAGATCAGTAAAATAAAAATAAATAATATAACAAATAATAATAATAAATAAAGAAAAAAAATAAAGAAAAGGATAAAAGGGGAAGACTGACGGAAGACAGTGGTCGGAGTTACGAAGAGAGGTTGTGCTTGGGAGGTGATGTCATGCGTGGGTGAGGGCAGGGTTGGTTGAATATGGGGAGAAGGGAGAAGAGGTAGGTGATAGGGGGAAGGGGGTGACTTGTTTAGGGAAGAAGAAAAAGACAAATTAAGAAAAAAAAATTTAGGGTTTGGGCCACATGGTCATGTGACACGGGTGTGCAGAGTATTTTTAGGTCGTGTCCAATTAAAAATTAAGCCCAATCTTCACACAGCCTCGAACACGCCTGTGTGTCCGGGTCGTGTGGCACACAAGGTCATGTGTCAAGCTGTGTGTGATTTCCTTCGCTTCTCCCATAACTGTGTGGAATCCTACACACCTGTGTGGCTCAGCCGTGTGTGATTTCCTTCGCTTCTCCCATGAAACGCCCCGAAATTAGGCCTAAGAGAATTGGGCCTATTGGGCCTAGAGCGTAGGAGCTTTTTAAAATTTTGGGAATGTGAGAACGACATTATTTCAAGTTGGACCTATTAGGAAGGTGATTTTGGAAGGTTACGGGATTTCTATGAAGTCCCGGGTTCAAGTTAGGCCATAGGAAAAAATTTTCTTTTTGGCTCTTTAGTGGAGAGGGCTACTGAAAGTGGGACTTAAGTAAAATTGTGTGTGTTTAGGAGACACAAGTGGAGTGTGTGGCAAGGTGGTGTGGCGTCAAGGGGAGTGCAAGAAGGTGGGAGGTTCGAATCCCACAAGCAGCATGTGGGGAGTTTTTATTTTGTGCTAAGTTGGTGGAAGAAGTAGAGTTCAGTTAGAACTTTGCCTTGGTGGTTGAGGACTTGGTCAAATGGTTTGAATGAGAGGTGGAGAGTGTTTGGTGGAGCAAATGGAGAAGAGAATCGTGGGAATGGAGTGAGAGGAGGTAGTGGCCGAATATGGGGAAGTGGACGGGGGAGTTTCGGTCAAGTTTGGGCATTTGGAAGAGTGCATATTCGACCTTGAGTAGGAAAAGAGTGCTGAAAATTCTTGAGTGTTTTTGCTTTGCATTTGTGCAATTTGAGTGTTCTCCCCTTTATGCATTTCGGGTCTTTTTTACTCATTTGTGCTATTGCCGAATTTCTCAGTTCACTTTTCCTCAAACTTGTTTGTGCCGAATTTCTTTTCATTTCTGTACTTCATTTTTTTCTGCTTTGTTTTGTGCACCGTTCATTGCTAGTTACCTAAACACCTTTTGGCCGAACCTCTCTCTTCCATCTCCTTTTCACACATTCTTTCCTCTCCCCTTTTTCTTTTGTGTGCCACCATAGCCAAAATTTTAAAAGTCTTCAATCGACCTTTTCTTTTCTTTCTAACCTTTACAATCTCATTTTATTTTAACCCCATAGCCGAATCTGTTCTTTTCTATTACTACTAGGTGCCGAATCATTTCATCATTAGTTGTAACATCCTAAAATTTGAGTTTTTGTGTTTTGGCATTATGTTATGTGTTAGGCTGCTTTGTGTGTTGGTTGTGCGTTTGGGGGTCCTAAGAGGGCCTGGGGTCGAGTCGGGGCTTGCTAAGGATTTTTGTCTTTGGGCTTAAAGTGGGAGAAGGTAGGTGGCGTCAGACATAAGGGATTATGTGGATAAAATGCTAGCACAAGTTGAGTAAGTGTAAAGGTGGTGTGGTGTCATTTTCAAGAGCTAAGGGGGAGGAGTTCGAATCCCACCTGCAGCACAATCTATTTAATTTTTGTGCTTATCAGGTGGGGGTGGGAGAGTTCGGATGGGACTCTATTGGAGGAGTTGAAGACTCATTCAAACATTTTTGAATGAGTGGAGGAGAGGGGACTAAGGAGAAAATCAAGGAGGAAATATAGGGATTGAGGTGAGAAGGGGAGTTGGCCGAAATTTGGGAAGTGTTGGGAGGAAATTCGGTCAAAGTGGAGTCTTGGATGGGGAAGGCATTCGGTTTTGGTGAGGGTTTAGGTGCCGAAATTTTGATGTGTGTTTAGCAAATTTTGTGTTGAGAGCTTTCTCTTTTTTGGCATTTGGTGTTTCTCTTCTTTTCAACCTTTTTTTCTCTGTTTGCCGAAAACTCCTAAGACTATTTTTGTTCATCTCTTCTTTGGTAAAAGCCGAAACTTTTTGGGCACTCTTTTCCCTTCTACTTTTCTCTTTTCTCTCATTTGCTTCATTTCTCAAGCTTCCATCCCTTTGCTGAATTCTCATAAGCTCCCATTCCTCTTTTCATTTCATCTCATTCTTGTGCCAGGTGTTGTCGAATCCTCTTCTACTCCCTAACCCTTCTCTTTTCCTTGTTGCATAGTCACCACATATCTCTCTGGCCGTTTGTTTGGAAGAGGGCCGAACCATTTCTTCTCTCTGCATTGGTAGTTGTCTTTTTGAAAGGCCGAATCTGTTGAATGCAAATACATCCTTCTAACCCATCCAATCAGCATGTCCTTGTTCTGGTAAGGATTCTTTTACTTCTATTACTTTTTATTCTTTTCCCTACTCTTGTTATTTGTTAAACCAAAGAGGGTTCTCTTTCGTAACTGATTACCTTGTTCCTTATGCATAACATGTTTTTCATCTCTTGTCCAAGTCGAATATCAAGAGGAGAAGTGTTAAGGCTTCTTTGGTTGCCGAAACTATTTTCTAAGCAGTCTTATTTTCTCACATTAATAGCAAAGGTAGGGGGATTTCTCTTTAGTCTTTCGATTGGCCTCTCTTATGGTTGTTCTCTATTATAGTTAGATATCATTGTTAGATAATCTTTGGTTCCAATATAGTACGGTATTGATCAAGAATTCTTTCATGGATGTGAGTGCCAGTCAATTGAAAGAGGGGGTTGGACTCGTAGTCCCTACCCCTAAGTTCAAAAAACGTGCAGTATCGGCAGTACGAGACTTTCCACCGGGTTGTGGACCGACTTCGAATCTGAATAGATGGATTGCGGTTGTTCCCTCTTCTGAGAGTGTCGATAATATTGAGAGTTTGGTTCTTCGTGTTTACAGGTGTGTAATTCTCACACCTTTGCCTGTTGTTTTTGTTAGTATGTATATGCATTATTAAATATCGAAACTTCGCTATTGGAGATTGAGTTGCCCATGGAAGGTAAAAACGAGACATCAGGTTAGTGACTTTTGACTATGCTATATAAGCGATTATGTTGACATGATTATGTGTGTACTCTGAACATCTTATATATGTCGATATCTGCTGCATCCATACATTATGATTTTATGTTGCATGGGGATAGGCATATGCTATTAATGGAAGGGGAAGTGTATCTGGTGACTATGTCACATGAATCTGGTGGCTTTTGCCACAATCTGATTTGGTGGCTCTGCCACACACTGTTCTGGTGGCCATGCCACATAATCTGGTGACTTTGTCACAACTCTGACGATGAGCAGCTAACTGTAGCATGACTGCCATCGATGGTGTGTAGCAGTGAGGGTCGATTGTAGAAATCCCCACTAGTGTGTTTGGCAAGTAATGATGGTGTGTAGCAGATGGATAACTAGGTTGGGTTGGGATTTGCATCATATTGCATTGATTTCTGATTATCTACTATTCTCTGCTAAAAGGGCCAAGGCCAAGTCTGATTCTGTATGGGCCTCGCCCAAGGCGATTTGTAAGGGCTAGGGCCTAGTTATGGTTAAGGAGGAGTAATTGCACACTTAGTCTTCTTGACTCAGCCCCTCTGCTTAAATCTCTACAGGTGATTCTTAGTTCAGTGGACATGGGTTAGGATCGACTTCTTGGTGGCCACGCACTATATGTTTCGTAAACTCTACTTTACTTTTCCTTAAACTTATTTTTAAATTGGGATTTTGATTTTGTAATAAGGCCACTACTATATTAATTTGGGTTTTAATTGCTTAAACGCTTTACTTTTAGATTTAATTGGCATTGTGGTTTTCTAACAAAGTATGAATGACTGATTTCTAAAACTTAACAAACGATTTTCAAACAATGATAAATAACATGTCAATTTTATCCTAGACAACAACAAGCATTTCCAAATTGTCAGCTAACGGTAATAGCGCAATTTGTTTTCTATAACCAAGATAGTACCTAAGTCGTTTACAAGTTTTTAAGATAGACAGACACTAAGTTTTATGAAACAACCAACCTAGACTAGAAGTTTCAAAATATCCCCAAGTCTTATTGTATGCACAGTTTTAAAACGAACTTTCCATGTGACATGCCAGATCCAGTCGTAACGTTTTGGCCAGGTTTGGGGTGTTACATTAGTTCACGGTTATTACTCCTTGCTGCCGAACCTTGCCTCTCCATTCGGTTTTTGGTCAAGCCGAAGGTATTATTCTCTTTCTCCCTTTATCTCTTTTAGGTATTATTCTCTTTCTCCCTTATCTCTTTTTCTCTCATTACAGTGAAAGCCGAAACGTTCATCTTTCAATTCTTTTTAATTAGGCCGAATCTGAATACTCCTCTCCACCCCAAATCTTTTTTGTTCCTGTGTGAAACTGAAACCCTTGCTTGAGCTACTGCCGAATCTATGGCACTTTGGTAAGTATTTTTATGGCTGAAGAGGGGGAGTAGAGGCCTGTCCTCTATTTTAGATTCATTTAGGCCGAAAGGTCGTTTCTTTGTTGTTTGAAAGAACATTGCTAACTCGTGCTCTTCATTGGGGACTCAATTCCGTAAGCAGAGGGAGTAAACCAATCATTCAAGCATAGCAAGGAGTTGCCGTTGCTTTTGGTAAGTGTAGTGGATTGTGTTATCAATTTCAATTTTGGGATTTCCGAAAAAGAAGACTAACTGATAGCCACTTCTGTTCTTAGGTGCTTCGGAGAGTATCGTGTTATGTATTCCAAATCAGGTGTGTAATCTCACACCCCTCTGGATGTTTGCTTGCAATGTTCTGTGACTCGGCCAAAAGCAGAAAAGCTGAAAAACCCGCATCTGTGACCACTCGAGCGTGTAAGCTCTCATGGTGGTAAATTGAGATAAGATAATGGCGGTAAGTCGTTAAGAGTGTTGCGGGCACTCTTGCGAAACTGGGGCTGTAACGGGCCTGATCGAGCCGAAACTGGCCCAATGGGCTATCCGGCCCATTTGGGCAAAATTTTTGGAAAACTAGCAAACGATAGGTTCGATTACGAAATCTGCAAATTTTAGACCGAAACCATGTGTATTGGGCCACACGAGCGAGTGGGCACGTTTTGGCCTAAAATGGATTTTAGGCCCAATAGTTCCGTAGAGACCCAAAAAGGATCCTATGTCGCTCGAGGCAACAGTAGGCCTTCGAAAAGGCCATTAGATGATAAAATTACCAAAATACCCCTGGAGGGTAAATTACCGAAATACCTCTGGAGGGTAAATTACCAAAATACCCCTGGAGGGTAAATTACTGAAATACCCCTAGAGGGTAAATGACCGTTATACCCTTGATCATGGTTGGTTATCTTGTATATGATTTATTTACATTTTTGTACGTATGATGCATTGCATTTATAATATGTTGCATAGGGTTGGGTTTGATGATCGGAGGTGTAGGGCTAGGTGGGTTGACTTGGTCCCCACAGGTGTGTAGGGTTGGTACGGGGGTGTGTAGTGGATGGATTATTGGGTTGGGTTGCATACTCTGTTTGTATTAATATGTTTATAGGGCCAAGGCCTAGGTTGTTACCAAATAGGGCTTCGGCCCAGTCTACTTCCGTATGGGCTCGGGCCCAGTTAATGACCAATTTGGGGATTACACACTGAGTTCTCGTAACTCACGCCACTACTTTAACCTTGCAGGTAATCCCCAGCGTTAGAGGATTTAGAGCTGTGGAGGACTCAGTGGTGGCCATACATCGGAGTACTTCTCACGAACTTTAGTAAATTTCGTTTTTGCTTTATTTTAATATTATTCTAACTTGGGTTTAATATTTTGTAATAAGGCCATTGGACTTAATTTCTTTTAACCTTTCATTTTAGTTATAATCAAACTATAAATGATTAAACTCTGGGTTTTCTTAAAAAGTTAATAACTATTTCAAAATATCACAATATCACAATTCACTAAATCTGATTTCTCTTATAAACAAAGTTTTCGGAAATAATAATAATAACGTTTTTACAAGAAGACCATAAAAGCAAATCTGAATTTCACAAACAACAAAGCTTGATGTTTCAAAAAGGATACGAACTTTTAACGAATAAGCTATTTTTAAACAACCCTTCTATGTGACATGCTAGATCCGGCCATAACGTCTAGGCCGGGTTTAGGGTGTTACATCCCATGCCCATGTGAGATCCCACATGCCCGTGTGGCTTAGCTGTGTCTCTCACATGGCCGTGTCTCCTACCCGTGTAACTTTCTGACTTGGAATAAAATTGAAAAATTAACTCCAAGATTCACACAGTCTAGGACACGCCCATGTGTTCAGGCCGTGTGGTAGTGTCTCCAAGCCGTGTGGACCATTTTAGGCCATGTAACCGTCAAATTTTTCAAAATTTAAGTCCCAGTATACACATGGCCAAGGATACGCCCATGTGTCCAAGCTGTGTGGGTCACATGGCCATGTCGCCAGGCCGTGTAATTTACTGTCGAACCCCTTATTGTTTACACGGCCTGGGACATGCCTGTGTGTCCAGGCCGTGTGGGCCAAAAAATATATTTTTTAGATTTTAAATTAGCATGCAATGGAATTAAAATAATTAGCAAAAGTTAAACATTTGGATTGCCTCCTGAAAAGCGCTTATTTAAAGTCTAAGCTCGACTTACCTTGTATTCACACGTTACTGTGGTTCGCGGAGCCGGGGCTCCTCTTTCTCGTTATCAATTTTATGATCAAAATAAAGTTTAAGTCAAGTAATATTTACCTTAAATATGCTAAATTCAGAATGAGTTACCTCGACTATACTGTATGGGAAGACGTTTAGTACCGTAAAAGGGTTTGATCGGTTTGCATCAAGTTCTGAGGTGGCAGTTTGTGGATCTGTTTTGTCTAGCAGTATCTTGTCCCAACCTTAAATTTGTTCATCACATTTATATGCTCATCATCACGTTGCTTTGGCTCTTCATCGTGTATTCCCAGTTTCTCCTTGACATGTTTTTTCCATTCATCTAGTTCATCGATTTGTAACATTTGTTCATCATAAATCATTCTGTTTTTGTTGCATGGTCTAAAATGTGGCTCCATTACGTTTTTTTGAAAGGTTTCATGCAAAGAAGGTTGAGTCATGATAAACCGAAAAAGTAACATATTTTAAGCCCTACATTTAGCATGCTTTTGGATTATTTAAGCCTCGATTTATGTAATTTGGTGTTCTTAATCCTTTCTTTTCATGTTTTATACCCAAGGGAGCACCCAATGACGAAAAGAATGAGAAACGAGCTTAAAATGGACTAAATTGGGCCAAAATAGAAATCGACACTGCCTGGGCCCAAGACCACGCGGCCGTGCGTCATTAAAAGTCCGAACACGGCCTGGCCACGATTCACATGGGCGTGTGCCATGGCCGTGTCCCTGTCTTGGAGAAGAGCAATTTCACTCGAAAAAGGATACTTAGGGGCAAAGAAACCTGTTGCAAAAGCCTATATAACCCCCTATGTAACACCCCTTTTTTACCCGAGACCGTTGCCGGAGTCGAGTATGAGGCATTACTAGACTTGACTACTAATTCAGGACATAAAAATTTAGATTTGTCCAACTACGTCTTATTAAAACGAGTTACAAAACTCGAAATTTAGATCATAACATCTTTACTTCATTTCATATAAACTCTATACATTAATCATACTTATAAATATACCAAAACCAAATCAAACGAAATCATCAAGCCAAAATACAAATTCCAAGAATAACGAGATGGACAAGCCATTTTCGCATGGCTTATACAAATATATACAATTTCAAAACTAGCAATATCAAAACTAGTCTATACATGCCACATAACCGAATCTCCAAGCACTTAATTACCGAAGCGCAAATTGGATAGTGTGATGAGGTCTCCTTCGACTTCCAACCCGAGCAAGTCTTTGAAACTCTATAAACATAGGAAAATTTCGCAAAGTAAGTTTTGACAGCTTAGTAAGCCATAAGCAAATAATTCACCATAGAAACATATATAATTTAATTCAAATAGGCTAAATTTTATTAATCACATACACCTATACAATCACTTTCCTCATATAATCCATGTTCCTCGTTAAGTAACTTCATTTACCTTATTTTTCATTAAACACTTAAACCTCATACGTACCTGAATCATTTAACTACTAAATTTTATTTCTTACCTTTCAATCCATATAATTCACATACATTCTCCAATTGCATCACATATTACTAGTAACAAATATCAATTTACTAATTTACCTTATCTCCAATAACCCATAGACTTACACATACCTGAACAATCGAACTTACTTACCGAATTTAAGTTCCACATCATCAAAAATCTACTTAAGCATATACTTATAATAATTCACCGGCATAAAGCCTGGTAGGCATAAAGCCCGAATACTTTCACCAGCACGAGGCTTGCTAGGCTCAAAGCCTGAATATCATATTTATAAAGCTGTTTAGCAACCAATTCATATATCGAAACTTTTATATACTTCATAATCTTTACACGAATTTTTCAAACATCATATCTCAATCGAACTAAACGTAATCATATTAAATTATACCTTTAAAATAACGATCCATCTAAGCCACCCTTTAACATATATACTAGATTTCGAATGATAAGATCTCATAGTATCAACTTACTGAATTCAACCTTTGAGATTACAATTGATTGCACACTGAGTGCTCTTTAGCCGATTTCGCACACAAAGTACTCGGTATAATAAAATTCGCACACTTAGTGCCAAATGACCGATTTCTCACACTTAGTGTTCGGTGTCACAAATTTGTACATTTAGTGCATATCTCAAGCTTGTTACTTATCCACATTCATATATACATTCATAAAGCTTAAACCTCAACCACATAGGTACATATATTTCCATTAAAATTATATACATCAATTTAGATAAATTCTATGCAATATGATTGCTTAAAAACTTACAAAATGCACATCGTTTAATATATTCCCATATACAACCGAATAAACAACTACCATATACATATTAATTCCACGTAACCGAATGTGTGTGTGTGTATATATATATATACACTCACTTTTATTAAACAATCTCATGTTTGCAAGTATATAATATCAACACAATATCATTTTATCCACACATCTAAGTAGCCAAATATACAAGAACATTTATCTATCAACTTACTTGATCAATAAACATCACATATAACATATACATATATAAATACATACCTTATGGCTGAATATAATCTATATCATTTAAATAAGCTTTAGCTTGCTCAATTTCCACATAACTTGATCATTTCATAAGCGTAAGCTTGTAATTTAAATCACCGGTATAAAACCTGCTAGGCATAAGCCTGAATCACACACTGGCGCTAAGCCTGCTAGACCCGAGGTCTGATATTCAATCACCAACAATAAGCCTGCTAGGCACAATGCCCGATTAAATTCACCAGCCCAAGGCTTGCTAGGCTCACAGCCTGAATAATGATACTTTAAGCTGTCTCACACAAATCATTTCATATATCTAATCTTTTACACATTTCGAACTCATTGCACGAACATTCAAATAACATATATCAATCAAATTACTTAAACAAATCAAATATTATAATTAACCAATTTCGGCTATTCCAAAATATAGCTACAATATTTCCAAAATCAGCATATACTAGGTTACGTACATAACTTACGATGTTTTATTTCTTAAAGACTTACTTAAGTAGTTCCTTGAACATATCAATTACCATCCCTCACGTTCGGTAATAGCAAATATAATTATAAACATTTCAATTCAGCATGAATAATTTACATTTGTTTAAAATTAAGAACAACCATTTACTTATAGACTTACATCAATCCATAAATGATTATTCCCCGACCTTCTCTTTTCCCCGATTTATAATCGATCTATTTATTTCAAAATCAAAGAATAATAATAAATCAATATACTAACTAACTCAAATATCAAATCAAATTCAAACTCAAACCATCCTATCATTTAATAATTGAACCACATGAATACAGTAGGAATTTATATTAGTTCAGACATCATTCAAATTCTGCATTTTAGTAACCCAAATAACCCACCAAATCACTTAAATAATAATTAACAATTAACTTATTAATGCAGTACATCTTAATCACCAATTACATTCTTCGATAGCTTAATTTGGAATCAATTTAATTATCGATAATTAACATTACTACAACTAGTTCTTCAGTTGTAATTAATTACCCATCGACAGCCCAAACAACATAAACATACAAACTATTGAACACCATTTAACCAAAGACATTAACTAACACTTAGACATAAATTCGCAAAGCATTTACTTTGCTTTTAATACTCATTCAATAACTTCATAAATAGTTGCATTAACCCCTAAAAAAAATCAGGTTTAAACACCATTAACCGCAACTAAATAAACATCATTAATTATTCATTTACAACTTCAAACATTATTACCATAATTTAAAGTCATTCGCACCACATTAATTAACATCCGAATAATAATTTTTATCACGCTTTAACTCCAAACGGAAATCCATAAAACAAAGATAAATATAATCACTTAGACAACATTAATTGACGCCTAAAACAAAAATTTTCTGTTGCATTAACACCACACAGCAGTCCTTAAAGTAGCATAAATACACCACTCTCTTAACATCATTAACAATGCACTATTCGAACAGCATCAATACCAAAAATTAGACAAAGATAAACGGTGACAATTAACAATACCAACAAGGTAAAAATCGAACAAACAATTTAACCGTTTCAAAGAATTATCAAACACAAGAGAATAAAAGTTTAAGGAAAACTCACTAAGGTTCCCAACACCGATTCTACCTATTCAATTCGTTCTTTCCTTTTTCTGATATTCAACCCCAGAGTTACAGAAATGGAGTATAACAACACAAGCATTCACTAAATTTTTTTAACACAAGTGAGAAACTCTTCATCTACTAGACATGCAACATTTACAACTAGAAAAGAAACTCTTCTCTTCTCCCTCACATTCGGTTAAGCTCAAATCAACAATGCAACTAGAATTTGTCAACGAAAAGCTATGGGCAAAGGAGAGTTTAGAAGAGTTACCCTTCTACTTGAAGATTTTAACTTCTAAGCAAACAAATTCCATAGTTTTTCACTACATGCAGCCGGCCTCTCCTCTCTAGCTTCATTCGAAAGAGACCAGGAAGCAAGATAGACCAAAAAAAAATCAATAAAGTCTTTCTTTTCCTTACTTAATATCGGTTGAAGAGAATAATAAAAATATGAACACTAATATGGCTTTGTTTTATTATACTAAGTTTATAATATGATAATAAACTTAACATATAAAATAAACATATAAATGCATTATAAAAACATGTTGTCATCCACTACTCTTGTAATTATAAACTTAACATATAAAATAAACATAAATGTATCATAAAAACATGTTGCCGTCCACTACTCTTGTAAAAGGGTAATTTGCAACATAAAACCTCCTCAATATAAAAACACACTAATTTAACCACTCAATCAAGAAAATGATTACTTTCACCACTTATACACTTTAGTCCTTTTTTTTTAAAACGAACACACAAACGGACAAGTTTGCCTACGAAATTTTAACACATGCTCAAACATATATAATTAACAAGCAAAATAATATAAAAATATTTTTTTCTAACTCGGATTCGTGATTTCGAAACCACCGTTCTGATTAGGGTCAAATTCGGACTGTTACACCCTAAGTATTGTAACAGCCCGATTTAGGGCCTAGTCAGAATAGTGGTGCGAGGCCACGAATCCGAGGTGAATTTATGAGTTTTTAAGGTTTATGCCATGTTTGCATGCTAGTATGAAAGTTTCGTGAAGCAATTTTCTAAATTGTGATTTAATGCTCCAAAAGCACTAAATTGCAAAAGTTGCAAAATATGAGTTTCTAGAAGCTTTTTGTAAGTAATAGCTTTAAAATATCAATTAGAAGTCCTTAAATAGCAATTTTCCCAATTTATAATTTTTGGACAAAATTGGTCATAAGTTAGTAAAATGGAAGTTTTTAAAGAAAATGGCATTTTGGTCATTTTTCTAATAAATGATTAAAATAGGAAAAAGATGATAAAAATCTATTCATCTTCTTCCTCTCCTTGCCGAAAATTTGGAGACTCCATAGCTAGGGTTCATCAGTTTTTTCAAGCATGCTAGTAAGTTCATTTTAGCCCCGTTTTTAATATCTTTCGTATTTTTGAAGTTCTCGTATTATGAATTAGCTATTTTTAGCCATAAAATGAGCTAAGATGCATGTTCAAAAATCTACCCATGAATGATATGCTTGATAAATGATATTTTATGGAAGTTTATGAGAGTTTGATGTTAGATAAACATCTTTTCCTTAGAGAATTTTATGAAAATGATAGTATGGACTAATTTGTAATAGTTATGAAAATTGGTCATACATACTAGAAATAATGTGAATTGATGATTGTTATAGCATAGAAAATGAATCAACTAAGCATGAAGATTAAGAAAGTTGAATGAGAATCATTTTACGAGCCTTGGGGCAAAAGTGCAAATATGAGAAAGTTTAGGGGCAAAATTATAATTTTGCCAATGTATGAGTAAAGAGTCCATTTAGTCAATGTGAGTAATAAATGATCTATTTATGATTATAGATCAAGAAAAATGAAGCCCGGATCGAAACTGAGGCAAGAACAAAGTCGAGGATTAAATTTCAAATCTACATACATTTTGTATATTGAGGTAAGTTTGTATGATTTCTAAGCTCTATGATTTCTATTATTGAATTGCTTAGTATAATGTACCTTATTTTCACGGAATGCGTAATGTTATGTTAAACAAAGAAATCAATGAGATTAAGTATGCGAAAGTCCCAATTGAAGATGAATTTCCCAGGATACTCGATCCACCACATGAGATAAGAAAGTCCGTATAAGACCTTGCCAAGGCATGGCATCGGCAATCAAGCAGAGTTATCATGTAAGTCCAAGGCACGCTTGGCACTTAACAGTTATCATGTAAGTCCAAAGCAAGCTTGGCATTGAATTGTTATCATGTAAGTCCAATGCAAGCTTGGCATTGAACAGTTATCATGTAAGTCCAAGGCAAGCTTGGCATTGAACAGTTATCATGTAAGTCCAAGGCAAGCTTGGCATTGAACAATAATCATGTAAGTCCAAGGCAAGCTTGGCATTGAACAGTTATGATGTAAGTCCAAGGCAAGCTTGGCATTGAACAGATATTATGTAAGTCCAAGACATGTCTTGGCATTGAAAAGCTATCAAGAGAAAGAGATTTCATGTAAGTCCCAGCTAAAGCTCAGCATTGACCAGTTCATGAGTAAAGACTTCGTATAAGTCCATGTTAAGACATGGCCTTGAAACCAATATGAGATTTAGTATCCTCGGTTATTCGCAGAAATTCATCGGGCAAAATGAGTAAAGTTAAAATGAGGTAACAAGAAAGTTAAGTGAGCAAAGTTATTATCAAGTTGAAATTGCATATCATCTATGTTATAAATGATGAATTAGAGATCATGATTATTATATTAAAGTACGTTGATCAATGTGATCAAGTGATATAGGTACTTTGTATACTTTACAAGTTTGAGAATAGTAAGTATCATGAGACATGTAAGAATCAGTATGAGTAAGTAAGCTCTGTAGCTGAAATTTATGATACCATTGTTATGTCAAAAGGTTTATATTAAGGAAGTAAATATTGATATATGCTTTACATGCAAACTTACTAAGCTAAATGCTTACGTCTTTAATGCTTTCTATGTAGTCCCGCCAAGCTAACTTGTGGATCATTGGAGTCGGAGCTCGTAGCACACTATCAATCTCTATTTTGGTATAACCAAGTTATTTTACTAAGTATGGCATGTGTAGAGAGCATTCATTTTGAGAATATGTTTTAAGAAGGGCCATTGTATAGGCTATTAAGTTTATTATTCTTTTGTATATGGCAAAATGATTGGCCAAAATTGACTAAGTATGTATGTTTATTGAGATCAATGTAGCATGTAGTATTGGTTATGAATGTTTCGAATTGAGCTTGAGGTCTTGATTTTAAGGTGGCAAATGGCTTGGTAAATAGCGTCTGAGTTCCCACACGGTTAGACACACGGGCGTGTGCCTAGGCCGTGCGTACCCTGCATCTTAATGTTTTAAGTCAAGATAGACCACAGTCATATCCCACAGCCGTTTGTATGAGCCGTGCATGTCAGACGATTAGAACATGGGCGTGTGCCCTAGACCGTGTGGTCAAGTCAGTATATCAAGGAAAACACACGGTCTAAACCCACGGGCGTATCAAGGCCGTGTGAATAGTCAGTAACTCCCCACGGTTGTAAGACATGGGCGTGTTTAAGGGTACATGGGCGTGTTCCAAGTCACATGGGCGTGTGCACCCTGCTTCCAAGAATAGTTTTCGTTTAAGTCCTGAAATTTTTCAGATAAGTGCTTAAGGCCTCGTAGGCCCATAAATGTATGATTAGATTAAGAAAGAGAAGTTTTTAAGTTGGAACAAAATTTTATAGCCCGTAAGTGTATGTTTAAGTGAGTCAAGCATGGTAATGTCTCGTATCCAGTTCTAGCATCAGACTCAATTATGGGGTGTTACATTTAGTGGTATCTGAGCTACGATATAGTCAGTTTTAGGACTAACGTAGCAGGAGCCTGAGTCTAGCTATACATGCCATATGTAAGAATGTTTTTATAATGATAGTGTGATAACTCCTGACGACTTAAATTATGTTTATGCATATAGTAAATGGATCCCGAAGGAGTTGTGGCGGATGATGTAGAAAGTAACGCGTCGGCTCCCACAGAAGGGACGGTGCTGAATGAGAATGAGAATAGACCTACTATGGTGAGTCAAGGGTGAGGAGAAGAGGCTAGAGAAGCCTTCCTCCATATGATGAATACTTGGTACACGGAGTTCGTTCATGCGAACCCGAATACATAACCCCCTCCACCCCCCGCCAGTTCCACAACCTGCTCCAGTAGCCCCTCAAGTAGTAGAAGTGGTAAGAGGAGATAAACCTCCAATTGATAGGATCAAGAAACATGGGGCAGAAGAATTCCAGGCTAGAAAAGATGATGATCCAGAAAGAGCTGAATTTTGGTTAGAAAATACCATCAGGGTATTTAATAAGCTGTCATGCACCCCTGAGGAATGCATGAAGTGTGTAGTCTCTCTTTTAAGAGACTCTGCTTACCAATAGTGGAACACCCTTGTGTTGGTAGTACCGAGGGAAAGGGTCACATGGGAATTCTTCAGAGAACAGTTCAAGAAAAAGTATATCAGTCAAAGATTTGTGGATCAGAAAAGAAAGGAATTTCTAGAACTGAAGCAAGGCAAGATGTCAGTGACTGATTATGAGTATAAGTTTGTGCGACTCAGCAAATACACTCACGAATGCGTGTCCACTGAGGCCATCATGAGTAAAAGATTTGAAGATGGATTAAATAAGGTCATCAAATTGTTTGTTGCTGTACTAGAAGTAAAGGAATTTGTTGTGCTAGTAGAGAGGGCTTGTAAAGCCGAGGAATTAGAAAAAGAGAAAAAAAAGTTTGAAATGGAGTCTCGTGACCCTCGAAAGAGACAGTGGCATAAGTCATTCCAATCTTCATCCAAGAAGTCAAGGGATTTCCCTACTCGAACGGCTGCTTCCACTGGATTTTCAAGGAAAGACAAGAGTAAACAGTATTCAGGGAACAAAGCACAGACTATTTCAGTTGCAAGTGTAGGGAATGTTCGGTTTGATAGACCCGAATGCCTACGGTGTGGTAGACGTCATCTTGGAGAATGCCGAGTGCATGAAAATGCCCGTTTTAGATGTGGTTCCCAAGACCATTTCATAAAAGATTGTCCAGAGATGATAAAAGAAGAGAGAACTCAAAACCCGAGATTTGGGAGTATGGTCTGAGGAAGACTGCAGAGAAACCCGAGAAGTGGGGCAATGAGAAGAGGTAACCCCCGAGAGCAGGCTGTGAGACCCGAGGGTAGAGCGCCTGCAAGGACTTATGCCATTTGTGCTCGCAAAGAGGCATCTTCTCATGATGTTATTAGGGGTACCTTTTCTCTTTTTGATATCAGAGTTATTGTTTTAATAGATCTCGGATCCACACACTCTTACATTTGCATGAAAATAGTATCCGGTTTTAGTATGCCTATAGATTCTACAGAATATATGATTAAAGTGTCTAATCCTTTAGGCAAGAGTGTGTTAGTTGATAAATTATGTAAAAATCGTCCATTAATGATTAGAGGTCATTGCTTCAAAGCAAATCTTATGTTGTTACCATTTGATGAGTTCGACCTTATTCTTGGTATGGACTGGTT
This sequence comes from Gossypium bickii, assembly GCA_025503065.1. Classification (NCBI taxonomy): domain Eukaryota; kingdom Viridiplantae; phylum Streptophyta; class Magnoliopsida; order Malvales; family Malvaceae; genus Gossypium; species Gossypium bickii. The sequence goes on from CP106713.1 coordinate 72,410,730, forward strand.
GACTGCCCATGATGTAATAGTTAATTGTGGGAAGAAATACATTGAGATGAGATATTTAAAAAAGGGGTATGAAGCATATCTAGCCTTTGTGATGAATGATAAAGAAACAGAGCTGAAGATTGAGTTAGTACCGATAGTATGTGAGTACGTGGATGTTTTTCCCGAGCAATTACTAGGACTACCACCAGTTAGAGAGTTTGAGTTTAATATTGAGCTAGCTCTCGGTACTGTACTGATATCTATTACTCCTTACAGAATGGCTCCAACAGAGTTGAAAGAGTTGAAGTTACAGTTGCAAGAACTGACCAATAAAGGCTTTGCAAAATCAAGTTGTTCACCATGGGGTGCTCCGATTTTATTTGTAAAAAAGAAAGATGGCACCATGAGATTGTGCATAGATTACTGTCAGCTTAATAAAGTGACAGTAAGGAACAAGTATCCATTGCCTAGGATCGATGATTTGTTCGATCAATTGAAAGGAGCTACCATGTTCTCTAAAATAGACTTGAGATCAGGGTACTACCAGTTGAGAGTAAAGGATTCAGATATATCTAAAACCACTTTCCGAACAAGATATAGGCATTATGAATTTTTAGTCATGCCCTTTGGTTTGACCAATGCTCCCGCGGTATTCATGGACTTAATGAACCGCATTTTTAGACCATATCTTGACAAGTTTGTAGTCATTTTTATGGACGACATACTGATTTATTCCCGAGATGAGAATGAGCATGCTGAGCACCTACGGACAGTTTTACAGATTCTTCGAGGAAATTAGTTGTTTGCCAAGTTCAGTAAAAGTGAATTTTGGCTCAAGGAAGTAGGATTTTTGGGACATATTGTCTCGAGAGATGGAGTCCGAGTAGACTCTAGTAAGATTTCAGCTATAATGGACTGGAAGCCACCTAAGAACATCTCTGAGATTAGAAGTTTTCTAGGCTTAGCTGGCTATTACAGACGATTTGTCAAGAGGTTTTCCATGATTGCAACCCCAATGACTAAATTGTTACAGAAAAATGTGAAGTTTGAGTGGACAGAAAGATGCCAACAAAGTTTTGAGAAGTTGAAAGCAATATTGACAGAAGCTCCAGTTTTAGTACAGCCTGAGTCAGGGAAAGAATTTATAATTTATAGCGATGCATCCTTAAACGGACTAGGCTATTTACTTATGCAAGAAGGCAAGGTGATTGCTTATGCCTCCAGACAGTTGAAGCATCATGAGAAGAATTATCCGACGCATGATTTAGAACCAGCTGCAATAGTCTTTGCTTTGAAGATTTAGAGACACCATTTATATGGTGAAAGATGTCAGATTTTTACTGATCACAAAAGTTTGAAGTACTTGATGACGCAGAAAGAGTTGAATTTAAGACAACGGATATAGTTAGAATTGATAAAAGACTATGAGTTGGTCATCGATTACCATCCAGGAAAGGCGAATGTGGTCGCCGATGCTTTGAGCAGGAAGTCCCTTTTTTGCATTAAGAGTAATGAATTCACAGATGACTTTATCCGACGATGGTTCTATACTAGCTGAATTGAGAGCTAGACCAATGTTTCTTTAAGAGATCCTTAAGGCTCAGAAAAAAGATAGCGAATTGCAAGTCAAGAGAACTCTGTGTGAGTCAGATGCTGAATCGACTTTCAGATTAATTCTGATGGATACTTGATGTTTAGAGATAGAGTTTGTGTACCGAGAAAAGAGGATCATATTCAGAGAATTTTGCACGAAGCAAATAATGGATGTTTATCTGTACACCCGGGTAGTACTAAGATGTACAAAGACTTGAAGCAACAGTATTGGTGGCCGGAAATGAAGAAAGATATTTCAGAGTTTGTTTCAAGATGTTTTATTTGTCAGCAAGTAAAGGCTGAACACCAAGTACCTTCGGGTTTGCTTCAGCCCATCTTGGTTCCCGAGTGGAAATGGGACCGTATCACCATGGATTTTGTAAGGGTTTACCATTTTCACCAAGCAAGAAGGATGCTATATGGGTTGTAGTTGATAGACTCACGAAGTCAGCCCATTTTATACCTGTACGAATGGATTACTCACTCAACAGGTTAGCAAACTTGTATGTTTCAGAAATAGTAAGGCTTTACAGAGTTCCTTTATCGATTATATCGAATAGAGATCCAAGATTCACATCTAGATTTTGGAAGAAGCTGCAAGAAGCCTTGGGTACAAGATTGAGTTTTAGCACGGCTTTTCATCCTCAAACTGACGGTCAGTCAGAGAGGTTAATTCAAGTACTCGAGGACATGCTCAGATGTTATATTTTAGAATTTCAAGACAGTTGGGAAAAGTTTCTCCCATTAATAGAATTTGCCTACAGTAATAGTTTTCAGTCGAGCTTAAAGATGGCACCTTATGAAGCTCTCTATGGGCGTAAGTGCAGAACACCTTTGTTTTGGACTGAACTCAAGGAGAACCAAATTCATGGGGTTGACTTGGTTAAAGAAGCTAAAGAGAAAGTGAAGGTGATATGAGAATGTTTAAAAGCTACATCTGACAGACAGAAATCCTATTCAGATTTAAAGAGAAAAGAGATAGAGTACCAAGTCGGGGATAAAGTTTTCTTGAAAGTTTCACCATGGAGAAAAGTTCTCAGATTTGGCCAGAAAGGCAAGTTAAGTCCACGTTTCATCGGACCTTACTAGATTACTGAAAGAGTTGGGCCGGTAGCTTACCGTTTAGCTTTGCCATCAGAATTAGAAAAGATACATAATATGTTTCACGTGTCAATGTTGCGATGCTACAGATCAGATCCTTCACATGTAATTACCCCGTCAGAAATAGAGATTCATCCTGACATGACTTATGGTGAAGAACCAGTTAAGATTTTAGCTCAAGAAGTCAAGCAGCTAAGGAATAAAAGTATTTTCCTAGTGAAAGTATTATGGCAAAGACATGGAATAGAAGAAGTTACATGGGAACCAAAAGAGACTATGAGAAACTAGTATCCAAACCTTTTTGCTGGTAAGATTTTCGAGGACGAAAATCCCTAAAGGGGAGAATTGTAATAGCCCGATTTAGGGCCTAGTCGGAATAGTGGTACGAGGCCACGGATCTGAGGTGAATTTATGAGTTTTTAAGGTTTATGCCATGTTTGCATGCTAGTATGAAAGTTTCATGAAGCAATTTTGCTAAATTGTGATTTAATGGTCCAAAAGGACTAAATTGCAAAAGTTGCAAAATATGAGTTTCTAGAAGCTTTTTGTATGAAATAGCTTTAGAATATCAATTAGAAGTCATTAAATAGCAATTTGCCCAAATTATAATTTTTGACAAAATTGGTCATGAGTTAGTAAAATTGAAATTTTTAAAGAAAAGGGCATTTTGGTCATTTGTCTAATAAATGATTAAAATAGGAAAAAAATGATAAAAATCTATTCATCTTCTTCCTCTTCTTACCGAAAATTTGGAGACTCCATAGCTAGGGTCCTTCATTTTTTTCAAGCTTGCTAGTAAGTTCATTTTAGCCCCGTTTTTAATATCTTTCGTATTTTTGAAGTTCTCGTATTATGAATTAGCTATTTTTAGCCATAAAATGAGCTAAGATGCATGTTCAAAAAATCTAACCATGAAAGATATGCTTGATAAATGATATTTTATGGAAGTTTATGAGAGTTTGATGTTAGATAAACATCTTTTCCTTAGAGAATTTCATGAAAAATGATAGTATGGACTAATCTGTAATAGTTATGAAAATTGGTCCTAGATACTAGAAATAATGTGAATTGATGATTGTTATAGTAGAGAAAATGAATCACCTAAGCATGAAGATTAAGAAAGTTGAATGAGAATCATTTTACGAACCTTGGGGCAAAAGTGTAAATATGAGAAAGTTTAAGGGCAAAATTGTAATTTTGCCAATGTATGAGTAAAGAGTCCAATTAGTCAATGTGAGTAATAAATGATCTATTTATGATTATAGATCAAGAAACACGAAGCCGGATCGAAACCGAAGCAAGAACAAAGTCGAGGATAAAATTTCATATCTACATACATTTTGTATGTTGAGGTAAGTTTGTAAGATTTCTAAGCTCTATGATTTCTATTATTGAATTGCTTAGTATAATGTACCTTATTTTCACAGAATGCGTAATGTTATGCTAAACAAAGAAATCAATGAGATTAAGTATGAGCAAGTCCCGATTGAAGATGAATTTCCTACGATACTCGATCCACCACATGAGATAAGAAAGTCCGTATAAGACCAAGCTAAGGCATGACATCAGCAATTAAGCAGAGTTATCATGTAAGTCTAAGGCAAGCTTGGCATTGAACAGTTATCATGTAAGTCCAAGGCAAGCTTGGCATTGAACAGTTATCATGTAAGTCCAAGGCAAGCTTGGCATTGAAAAGCTATAAAGAGGAAGAGATTTCATGCAAGTCCCAGCCAGGGCTCGGCATTGACTAGTTAATGAGTAAAGACTTTGTATAAGTCCATGTCAAGACATGGCCTCGAAACCAAGATGAGGTTTAGTATCCTAGGTTATTCGCAGAAATTCATCGGGCAAAATGAGTAAAGTTAAAATGAGATAACAAGAAAGTTAAGTGAGCAAAGTTATTATCAATTTGAAATTGCGTATCATCTATGCTATGAATAATGAATTAGAGATCATGATTATTATATTAAAGTATGCTGATCAATGTGATCAAGTGAGACAGGTACTTTGTTACTTTACAAGTATGAGAATAGTAAGTATCATGAGACATGTAAGAATCAGTATGAGTAAGTAAGCTCTATAGCTGAAATTTATGATACCATTGTTATGTCAAAAGGTTTATATTAAGCAAGTAAATATTGATATATACTTTACATGCAAACTTACTAAGCTAAATGCTTACGTCTTTAATTCTTTCTATGCAGTCCCGCCAAGCTAACTTGTGGATCATTGGAGTCGGAGCTTGTAGCACACTATCAATCTCTATTTTGGTATAGCCAAGTTATTTTACTAAGTATGGCATGTATAAGGAGCATTGATTTTGAGAATATGTTTTAAGAAAGGCCATTGTATAGGCTATTAAGTTTATTATTCTTTTGTATATGGCAAAATGATTGGCCAAAATTGACTAAGTATGTATGTTTATTGAGATCAATGTAGCATGTAGTATTGGTTATGAACGTTTTAAATTGAGCTTGAGTTGGTCTTGATTTCAAGGTGGCAAATGGCTTGGTAAATAGCCTCTGAGTGCCCACACAGTTAGACACATGGGCGTGTGCCTAGGCTGTGCGTACCCTGCATCGTAATGTTTTAAGTCAGGATAGACCACGGTCATATCCCACGGCCGTTTGTATGAGCCGTGCATGTCTCACGGTTAGAACATGGGCGTGTGCCCCAGACCGTGTGATCAAGTCAGTATATCAAGGGAAAACACACGGTCTAAGCCCACGGGCGTGTCAAGGCCGTGTGAATATAGTCAGTAATTCCCCACGGTTGTAAGACATGGGCATGTCTAAGGGTACACGGGCATGTTCCAAGTCACATGGGTGTGTGAACCTTGCTTCAAAGAAGAGTTTTCGATTAAGTACCGAAAGTTTTCAGATAAGTGCTTAAGGCCTCGTAAGCCCATGAATTAGACTAAGAAAGTGAAGTTTTTAAGTCGAAACAAAATTTTACATCCCGTAAGTGTATGTTTAAGTGAGTCAAGTATGGTAATGTCTCGTATCCAGTCCTAGCATTGGACTCGATTATGGGATGTTATAAGTATAACCTAGAAGAGACCGGTTAGCTAGGCTAAGGAGCCGAGCCAGAAAGGTTAGATTTGTGGAGATTACTCGAAGATAGCTAGTTGATCCAACTCAATAAGCTGGAATTATACTCAAGACGGGGGATCTCTCCTTTAATTCCTTTAGGGGGTTTTTAGGGATTTCTTATGTTTTGTTTTATCTTTTCTTTTGAGATGTTTTCTTTTATTGTTATGAACTAAACCCTCAAGATACCTGAGGGGGATGAAACCTAGGATGAATCTTGTTATCGTTTTCTGAACTATATGATAAATATTTGAATTGTTCTTAATTATTGTTCTTAATTCTTGTGTTGATATTTCTGGATATTAATTCAAGTATGATGTGCTTAGGTGGAGGAGCAAAAGTCCCTGCTTAAGAGTAGATCTAGCATAATTAAGCGGAGTTGATCGCGCTCCTAGAGATAGGGTGACGAGATTTTGCCGGATTAGGGTGAAACCTAATATGGGAGGCCATAGATCGAGTTAATGCAATTCTAGGGGTTTTAATTAGAAAGAAATTTCAATTAATCAACCTAGGGTTAGACGTTAGTCGCCTCGAGAGAGGGATTAATATAACTTAGGGAATCTTACAGATCAAATCAAGTGAATAAATCGTCTGGTTCAGAGTTAGATAACAAGTGAAGTCTAGGTGGATTCTTCCTTGTGTGTCGTTTTAATTAATTGGTTTTCTCTCAAGTTATTTTTTCAATTCACCCTTTCTGTCTTTGCATCTTTAGTTTAGTTGATAGTTAAATTTAGATTAGATAAATAAATTCCCTTAATTATTAGGTAAATAATAAAAAGAGAGTTAGTATTAGTACTTTTGGTTCCTTTGGGTTCGATATTTCGGTCTTGTCTAAACTATACTACTGTCCGATAGGTGCACTTGCCTCAAATCATTGTCAGAGTTAGTTTCTAGGTTCGATCGTTCTTTTTATAAATTTTAAGACTCGATAGACACGATCAAGTTTTTGGCGCCATTGCCGGGGAACTAAAATATTAAGAAAGTTTAATTTTTATTACTTTAGCCATTTTTTTTATTTTTGCAATTTACTTTTATTTTATTTATACTTTACTAAATTTTCTTTCTTTCTTTCATTTCAGGTACCTCTAGTTTATGACTAGAAGGAACCCGACAGGACCTCTACTTTACGACAGTGATATTGAAGGTACCGTTTGTAGAAATCGCAGAGAGATAAGGTGAAGCTTAAACTACATAGAAGCAGAACAATAAGACAAAACCAATCCTACTGAAAGGATGGCTGAAAACAACCTGCCACCTCCAGAGATGGCCGAACATCATGCTCCACATACTATGCACGATTATGCTAAACCTAGTTTAACAGGAACTGAGTCTAGTATTGTTAGGCCTACTATTGCTGCAAATGATTTTGAACTGAAACCTAACACTATACAGATGATACAACAGTTTGTTCAGTTTGATGGTTTGTAGGATGAAGATCCTAACACCCACCTAGCAAATTTTCTAGAATTCTGTGATACCTTCAAGATAAATGGCATTTCTGATGATGCCATCTGTCTTCGGTTATTTCCTTTTTCCCTGAGAAATAAAGCCAAACAGTGGTTGCATTCTCTTCTACGAGGGTCAATCACTACATGGGACCAAATGACCGAAAAATTTTTATTAAAATATTTTCCACCGGCCAAAACGGCCAAATTGAGGAATGATATCTCTTTTTTTGTGCAGAATGGATTTAGAGACACTCTACGATGCATGGGAGAGATACAAAGATTTGTTGAGGAGGTGCCCACACCACGGATTACCTTTGTGGCTACAGGTCCAAGCTTTTTACAACGGTATAAACCCTTCAACAAGACAACTAATCGATTCACCACGGCAGAACCCACGAATAACAAAACTCCCAGGCGACCTCACGAGTTTATAGAGGAGATGTCACTGAATAACTATCAGTGGCAAGTTATAAGGACAAGGCCAGCCAAAGCAGCAGGAGTTTTCAACATTGATGCCGTGACCGCACTATCAAATCAGGTAGAATTGCTACATAAAAAATTTGATAGTTTCTATGGTTATTCGCAGACACATCCAGTTATGCAATGCGACGCAAGTGAAGGAGTGGCGAATCCTGAGTACCCACCCTACGGATAGGGCATGGAGAGCGAGCAAATGAACTATATAGGTAATAATTTTCGATCTAACAATAACCCTTATAGTAATACTTATAATCCAGGTTGGAAGAACCACCCCAATTTCTCATGGGGCGGTCAAAGAAATCAAGGACAACAACCTTCCCAAAACTTCTAACAATAGCCCTACCCACAGGAAAAGAAGCCGAACCTTAAAGAATCCCGAAAAACTTCATAGCAGCCTCAGAAACACGTTTCCAGAAGATAGAAACAAAACTTGAGGCATTGTCACAGGAACTCAAGGATAAAATCAGGCAACTTACTACGTTAGTTTCTGAAATACGATTAGAAATCTTACCTAGGGAAAAAGAGCAGGTCCAGGTAGTGACACTGAGAAGTGGAAAGGAGTTAATCAAAACAAAGAAGGAGGTACCACATGATCCCGATAAGGTAAAGATAACTCCGATCCTTGAGGAAATTAAACCAACAATCTCGCATTCAGCGAAGTTGAAGAAAGACCGCTTAGACGCACAATATGGTAAATTTCTTAAACTTTTCAAATAGATAGCTACATATTAACTTACCTTTTGTTGAAGCTATTTCACATATGCCAACATATGCAATATTTTTAAAAGAGCTTCTAACAAATAAAAGGAAGTTCGAGGAAATTTTAACAGTGGAACATAATGAAGAATGCTCAGCTATCATTCAAAATAAACTGCCAACCAAATTGAAAGATCCAGGAAGTTTTACTATTCCCTGTTTAATTGGCAGTTTGAGTATAGAAAAAGCATTAGCTGATTTAGGTGCCAGCATTAATTTAATGCCTTATAAAATGTTTAAGCAACTTGGTCTCGAGGAACCAACACCAACTAGGATGAATATTCAGTTAGCTGACAGATCTGTTAAGTATCCTAGGGGAATTGTTGAAGATGTTCTGGTAAAACTAGATAAATTTATATTTCCCGTTGATTTTGTTGTGCTTGACATGATGAGGACATAGAGGTACCTTTAATTTTGGGGCGACCCTTTCTAGCTACTGCTAGGGTTGTCATTAACGTTGGTGATGGTAAACTCGCACTAAGGGTAGGAGATGAAGAAATGTATTCCAAATTTATGATGCCATGCGATATTCTAGAGAACAAGATGATTCTTGTTACTTTGTTGATGCCACTGGTCACGTTTTTCAAGAACCTTTGTAGGAAATCATGCACAGTGACACGATGGAACTGTGTCTTTCATAAGATGAGGGGAAAGATGACGATATCGATGAAGTGAATCCCAGTACATCATCCTCTAGACAGATGGAAATAGAGGAAATTGAGATCAATGACGAACTAAAACAAAAACCCTCCATTGATGAACCACCCAAGTTAGAACTGAAATAATTACCAAAACATTTAGAATACGCATTCCTCGGGGAAAATTCTACACTTCCAGTAATCATCGCTTCAGAACTAGGACCCAAGGAGAAAGAAGACTTGCTAAAAGTACTAAGGAAGCACAAAAAGGCCATAGCATGGATAATGTCAGACATTAAAGGAATAAGCCCATAATTCTGCACCCACAAAATTTTAATGGAAGATGAGTATAAACCTTGTATGCAACCTCAGAGATGTTTGAACTCCAATGTGAAAGAAGTTGTCAAAGCTGAGGTAATTAAACTTCTAGATGCAGGAATAATTTATCCTATTTCTGACAGCACTTGGGTAAGTCCTATGCAGGTAGTTCTAAAGAAAGGAGGCATGACTGTTGTAGCCAACGAAAAGAATGAATTAATTCCTACAAGAACAGTCACAGGTTGGAGAGTCTTCATTGACTATAGGAAGCTGAATGATACAACCAGAAAAGATCACTTCCCTTTAACCTTTATTGATCAGATATTAGAAAGGTTACTACTTCTTGAACGGACTCTCCGGTTACTTCCAAATCCCCATAGCTCCTGAAGATCAAGAGAAGACAACATTTACATGCCCATATGGTACGTTTGCTTATCGTAGAATGCCTTTTGGATTATGTAATGCTCCTGCTACTTTTCAGCGCTGCATGTTGGCCATTTTGATGAACTTATGGAGGACATTATGGAGGTATTTATGGACGACTTCTCGGTATTCGGTAACTCTTTCCACCTTTTCCTTAAAAATTTAGAACGAGTTCTAATAAGATGTGAGGAGACGAATCTTGTCTTGAATTAGGAAAAATGTCACTTTATGGTTAAAGAAGGGATTGTGTTAGGACATAAGATTTCTAGTAAAGGGATTGAGGTAGATAAAACAAAAATTGAAACCATAGAAAAAGTACCTCCCCCTAGTTCAGTTAAGGCTTAGAAGCTTTTTAGGACATGTAGGATTCTATAGAAGATTCATTAAAGATTTTTCTAAAATAGCTAAGCCTTTAACAAAATTACTAGAAAAAGATGTTCCTTTCAATTTCGATCAGGAATGTTTAGATGCATTCAATGTCCTCAAGGATAAACTAATAAATGCTCCGATTATAATTGCACCGGATTGGAATTTACCCTTTGAACTAATGTGTGATGTGAGTGATTTTGCAGTAGGTGCAGTTCTGGGACAAAGAAGAGACAAGCATTTTCAGCCAATTTATTATGCTAGCAGAACATTGACACTCGCACAAGAAAACTATACCACCATAGAGAAAGAATTGCTAGCTGTAGTTTTTGCTTTTGACAAATTTAGATAGTATTTAATATTATCTAAAGTTGTCGTTTACACTGATCATTCAGCTCTTCGTTATCTCTTAACTAAACCTGATGTAAAACCTCGACTAATACGTTGGATCATACTCTTACAGGAATTTGATTTGGAAATACAGGATAAGAAGGGAGTTGAAAACCTTGCAGTAGATCTCCTCTCCAGACTTGAGAACCCACATATCGAAGAGCTCGACGAAAGTGAGATAAACGACTCGTTCCCTGAAGAACAACACTTTTCTATAACCAACTTCGAGGTACCATGGTTTGCAGATATTGCGAATTATTCAGCTACTAACATCTTACCAAAAAGGTTAACACATCATCAAAAGAAACGATTCTTTGCTGATGCAAAAAACTATTTTTGGGAAGATCCTTTTCTTTTCCGTATATGTGCAGATCAAGTAATTCGGAGATGCATTACAAGGGCAAAAGCAAGCAAAATCCTGGAACATTGCCATTTAGGACCTTCAGGAGGACATTATAAAGCTCGAATCAGGATTTTATTAGCCAACTCTTTTTAAGGATGCCAACAGGTATGACACTTCATGTGATAAATGCCAAAGATCAGTTAATATTTCTAAACACGATGAAATGCCTCAGACATATATGTTGTCATGTGAGATATTTGATGTATGGGGTATTGACTTTATGGGTCTGTTCCCTAGTTCATTTGGAAATCAATACATCTTAGTAGAAGTAGATTACATGTCAAAATGGGTGGAACCCCAAGCTTTACGTACTAACGATGCTAGAGTTGTAGTAAAGTTTCTTAAGAAACTTTTCTCCCATTTTGGAACACCCAGATCAATCATCAGTGATAAGGGCACTCACTTTTGCAATACTTAATTTGAAAAAGTCTTAAGAAAATATGGAGTACACCACAGAACAGCTACCCTCCTCAAACCAGTGGGCAAGTGGAAGTGGCAAATCGAGAACTTAAGCGAATCCTAGAGAAAACAGTTGAATCAAACAAGAAAGACTGGGCAGTAAAAGTAGATGATGCTTTGTGGGCCTATAGAACAGCATTTAAAACCTCTTTAGGAACATCCCCGTACAGACTTGTTTACAGAAAAAGTTGTCATCTACCATTTGAATTAGAGCACAAAGCCTACTGGGCGATAAAATTCTTGAATTACGATCTCAAAACTACAGGTGAGAAGAGGATGATGCAGTTAAATGAACTAGATGAATGGCAAACTGAGGCCTATGAGAATTCACGACTATATAAGGAGGAAACAAAACGACGCCATGATGCTCGTTTAAAACAATCAAAGCAATTTGAAGTTGGAGACTTAGTCCTGCTGTATAATTCAAGGCTCAAACTATTTCCTGGAAAGCTGAAATCAAGGTGGTCAGGACCATTCTTGATAAAATCTATTTTTCCTTACGGCACAGTCGAGGTAACCCATCCAACTCAAGGAACATTCAAGGTAAATGGCCACCAACTGAAAATTTATAATGGTGAAGATTTCAAGGAATTGAGAAAGGAGCTTCAGCTCCGTGAACCTTCTTTTAGGAATGAAAACAGGGTGAGTCTAGCTTAGGACTTTAAACAAGCGCTTCTTGGGAGGCAACCCGAGCACTAACTTCACTAACCCCATTAATTTACACATTTTAATTTTATTTTTTCCTTTTAACACCTAAATCAAACAAACTGATTCCAAAAAGCGCAGATTTCCTACCACACGGCCTTACACACGGACGTGCCCATGGCCGTGTGGTCGCCATGGGATGGAAAAAGGGCGTGCAGGTAGACATGCGAGAAGAAGAACAAAAAAATTTTCCCAACACGGGCTGCGATAAAAAGACCATGGCCGTACAAAGCGATCGTGGTCTATCCTGAGTAAACTAACACGGGCACGTGCCATGCCTGTGCCTACCAACCGCGTGCAACACTGACTACATGTACACGGGCATGGCAAACATAGCACGGGCGTAGAAGACGCGAACAAAATCATACACGGCTTATGACCACGGCCATGGCCAAACACCCTAAACGCGCCCAAAATTCAAAATCACGAAAAACACGGGCTGATTAAAATCTAACACGGGCGTGGCCCCTGCCCATGCTTTCACCCCTATTTAAAGAACTTAAAACTCTCATCATCCCCAAACCACAACCCTAACCAATTCTCTCACCCCCTTCTTCCCTAATCCGGCCACCATAAAAATCACCCCTATTTTGACCCCCATAACCCCTCTAACTTCCCTCCTTTAAAATACCCATACAAAATGTAGCCACGCCCGTGTTACCAGGAGCCCACGCCCTCGCCACCGCCGTGCTACCCAGAATTTTATAGCACACGACCGTGCGCCACCATACACGGCCGTGCTCCATCGTACATGTCGCCACGCACCCCAAAACATTACTGGTCACTCTTCACTATTTCATTTTCATCTATTTCTGCTATTTTTTATTAAAACTTCATGTTATTTAGTTTCTTTTTACTTTTAGTATTATTTAGTTTGAAGTATAATTTCTTGAATTTTAGAACTAATTTGATTGCTATATTTTTGTTTAAATTAGTTAATTTTGTCAATATAATTTCTCCTGGTTGAAATGCTCTTATTTAGACTTTGAATATTTTGGGTATCGGTCAAAGTAATTGCTTTATTATTACTTGAATATCAACTATTTTTCGGTACAATGTCATATCTCGAGGAAAGAGAACAGCGGCACCGAGCTCGAAAAAGCGAAAGGGACCCTGATCATCATCCACAACAGCATCCGTCGAAGTGCGTCATCCATTCCTCCAATTTTCGCCAGGGGTCCAAGAGGACCGTTATAAATTACTACGTGCGTGACCCCTCAACATAGGCAGATGTATCGATTGGGCCGCTTTAGAGCAGGTCCATCTTGATAGTGACATACGGGCTCTCCTAACCACTGATCCGTGGGAGCAATTCTTCAACATTGTCGAGCCCACATACCTAGAGCTCACTTTGGAGCTCTGCTTAACATTTTAACTTCAAATAGTGATGAGCCGTTACAATGATCCAGGCACGATACAATTTCGTCTCGGCGGCACTATACGATAGCTGAACGTGCCGCAGTTTGGAACTACTTTAGGACTTTATACGAACGACTTCGTAGTAGAGAATGACCTTTTGAAGTTGCATCGCCATATACATTTCAGCCCCACCCAATGTTGGCACAAGATAGCTAGCCACAACTACGATTATGACCCCAGTCGCTCAAAAGCAACAGCCCTGGCTCCATCTTTGAGGTACGTACATGCTATTTTGGCTCATACTTTGACAGGTCGACGAGAGAGCACCGACTTCGTCAATACTCATGACGCTTACTATCTATGGTGCATGTCGAACGGACATGTTGTCGACCTAGCATATTTTATAGCCCGAGCTATTCAACATCAGACGGAGTAGCATCGGCGAGGGATCATATCTATGGGTCCTTACATCACACGCTTGGCTCGGTATTTCGAGCTCCTCAACACCGACACACAAACCTCCTCATTCACACTGATAGGGCAGATGACCCCACAGGGCATCCAGACAATGGTACATATGAGGATGATTCAGCGTCGACGTGGGACAGACCCTCCCCAATACCAACTCGTACTCTCGACCGACGAGGACGATCCTGAGGACATTACTGATGATGTCCCACCACCATAGGAGGCACCACTCCCGAGCCAGTGCCCTCCCATGCAGCAGCTTCACTATTGGACATCTCTGCACACCTTACTCAGTTCGAGCAGTACTATACTCAGCAATTCCATGACACCGCCGGACGTTTTGACGGCATCGAGGCCACCTTCAGCAGATTTGTCATCACTTCCATATATCATCACCACCACCTCAAGACCCAGATTATGCAGAGGACTTCTAAGTCCTTTTCCTTTTTTATTTACTTTTCTATTTATCTTTATTTTTATTTTTATCTTTAATTTTCTTTTTACTTTTATTTATGACGATTCCATTTCAGCTTATTGTCTAAAAACTTGAAAGTTTCATTAGTTTATGTTTGTTCTCACTTCATCACTGGCTATCTAATCCTAAGTCTCCATAGTAACATCCATGCATTCAAATTAATTGATGATTTCACAGAATAAATAGATTTAATATACAATTCAAGGAGCGAAAACATCACTTCTACCTTCGTCATGGAATACTCTTCAAGGAATTCATCCATAATTCAGGAAGTTTCACTTCTCTCCCTATCTTTTGATTATGCTATTGCTATTATCTATCTTTGTATATTGAGGGCAATGTACAACTTAAGTGTGGGGGGGTGAATAGTTATTTCGAGAAAGTGCCTAACTTTCTTCATTATTCTCAAATTCCTGAATTATGCCTTGTTCGAAAAATAAGTTTCTCATATTATGATTAGAATGAAATTTTCCTGATTTATGATTTCTATTGATATGTTTTAGGTTAAGTCATTGATAATTGTGTATTGATGATTAAATTTGAAGGATACTAGAGAATCAAGCATGATAAGTCTATTTTCCAGAAATTAAAAATTTTTCTAGGTTGTCTACCTGAATCTGAATATTACCTTGAAGTTTGAAATTTACAAGGTTGATATCAAACACCCATAATTTTTGGTGAGACTTTGAGCCTTATAGAGCATATATTCTTTTCCTTGCTCACTTTTTGATTATGAGTGTGTCAACATTGATTTGCTATTCTAGAACTTGCATTGACTATACATGTCGAGACCACACCTATGGTTTGATATACAGAGATGATAAAGGCACTTAGGATTTAACCCACTTACACCATTAAAAGGTCTGCCTTTATAATTAACCCCTAGTGAACCCATTTGATCCTAACAGCCCTTTTCATTGACTTACACACTAATATTAACCCAAAACCTTTTGAAGTTGTTATTATCATTATTCTTGATTACCCTTTTTGTCGAGATTTGATTTTGAGCAGTTGCCTAACTATGTTCTATATTTCAGTTGTAAAAGTTCTTTCCTATTATTATTTGACTTGTTCTTAAAAAAACAAAGTATATTCATTATTAGTTCTATAATTAAGTGAACTTGCATGTTTAAGGTGCAAATCTTGAAGAAAAAACTCGTATTATTAGTTTTCAATTGATGTAATTATTTAAGATTAGTTCATTTTTTTAGTTAGGAATTTTGTCAGGTCAATCTCGATTCTAACCCTCTAATTTAGCCTTTATCCACACCTTTAACCTAAGCCCCGTTTCAACCCTGTTAAAGACCTTTTGATTTATGTATCATCTCATATTATAGTGGTGGAGATTTGATTTTCATTCAAGCCTATGGAATTAACTTTTCATGTTCAACTTTTGAGTGCTTAATTTTGAACCTTAAACACTTTGAGTGATTTGAGTGAATCTCTAGTGAGGATGCCAACTCTCGTCGATTTCGAATCAGAGGTAATTATTTAGATGAGGGGAAACACCTATGTTTTGTGCTATAAATGTATGACTTTGATTGGTTGAATATCTAAGACTCTTTGAGATTAATTATCCATGTATGAATTATCTTTGAATTATGATAAAACATTATTTATGAATATTATGAATCAAGGAAGTTTGTTTTAATTGTGACTTGAGAATTTTGCTTGAGGACAAGCAAAAGCTTAAGTGTGCGGGTATTTGATAAACCAAAAAAGTAACATATTTTAAGCCCACATTTAGCATGCTTTTGGATGATTTAAGCCTTGATTTATGTAATTTGGTGCTCTTAATCCTTTCTTTTCATGTTTTATACCCAGGGGAGCACCCAATGATGAAAAGAACGAGAAATGGGCTTAAAACGGACTAAATTGTGCCAAAATAGAAATCGATACAGCGTAGGCCCAAGACCACATGGTCGTGCCTCATTAAAAGTCTGAACACGGCCTGGCCATGATTCACACGGACGTGTGCCATGGCCGTCTCCCTGTCGTGGAGAAGAGCAATTTCACTCAGAAAAGGATACTTAGGGGCAAAGAAACCCGTTGGAAAAGCCTATATAAGCCCCCTAAGTATAACCTAGAAGAGAAAAGTTAGCTAGGCCGAGGAGCCAAGCTAAAAAGGTTAGATTTGTGGAAATTACTCGAAGATAGCCAATTGATCCATCTCAAGAAGCCGAAAATATACTCAAGACGGAGGATCTCTCCTTCAATTCCTTCAGGGCGTTTTTAGGGATTTCTTATGTTTTGTTTTATCTTTTCTTTTGAGATGTTTTATTTTATTATTATGAACTAAACCCTTAAGATACCTGAGGGGGATGAAACCTAAGATGAATCTTGTTATCATTTTCTAAACTATATGATAAATATTTAACTTGCTCTTAATTATGTGTTCTTAATTCTTGTGTTGATATTTTCGGGATTTTAATTCAAGTATGATGTGCTTAGGTGGAGGAGCAAAAGTCCCCGCTTAAGAGTAGATCTAGCATAATTAAGCGGAGTTGATCGCGCAGCTAGAGATAGGGTGACGAGATTTTTCTGGATTAGGGAGAAACCTAATATGGGAGGCCATAGATTGAGTTAATGCGATTCTAGGGGTTTTAATTAGAAAGGGATTTCAATTAATCAACCTAGGGTTAGATGTTAGTCGCCTCGAGAGAGGGATTAATATAACTTAGGGAATGTTAAGGATCAAGTCAAGTGAATAAATCGTCTGGTTCAGAGTTAGATAACAAGTGAAGTCTAGGTGGATTCTTCCTTGGGTGTCGTTTTAATTAATTGGTTTTCTCTCAAGTTATTTTCTCAACTCATCCTTTCTGTCTTTGCATCTTTAGTTTAGTTGATAGTTAAATTTAGATTAGATAAATAAATTCCCTTAATTCTTAGGCTAAATAATAAAGAGAGAGTTAGTATTAGTACTTTTGGCTCCTTTGGGTTCGACATTCCGGTCTTGCCTAAACTATACTACTGTTCGATAGGTGCACTTGCCTCAAATCGTTGTCAGAGTTAGTTCCTAGGTTCGATCATTCTTTTTATAATTTTTAGGACTCGATAGGCACGATCAAGTCACATGGTTACTCACATTAACAAAACTTGTAAAATCATCTCGATCACTAGATATTTTGAAAAAATCACGGGCTTGGAGAGTAATCATTTTGTCACCTACACAAAGTATTAATTCACCTGTACCAACATCAATAATAGTTCTAGCATTTGCTAAAAAGGGCTGACCTAGAATCAGAGGTACGTCACTATCCTCATCCATGTCTAAAACAACAAAATCAACTGGAATATGAATTTATCAATTTTTACAAGTTCATCTTCAATAATACCCCTAGGAAATCTAATCGTTCTTTCCACTAATTGAATACTCATCCTAGTTTGTTTGGGTTTCCCAAGACCTAATTGTTTAAACATTTTAAAGGGCATGGCATTAATACTAGCCCCTAAATCAACCAAAGTATTATCAATATTTAAACTACCAATTAAATAAGGAATAGTAAAACTCCTTGGCTCTTTCAGTTTGTTGGGTAGTTTATTTTGTAATATGGCTGAGCAAACTGCATTTAGCTTCACAATCGATGAATCATCTAACTTCCTTTTGTTTGTCAAAAGCTCCTTTAAAAAGTTGACATAGTTGGGCATTCGTGAAAGAGTTTCAACAAACGGTAAGTTAATATGTATTTTTTTGGAAGTTTATGAAATTTACCAAATTAGTCATTCATGTGGTCTCTCTTTGTCGCATTAGAATATGGAACTTGAGGTTTATATTCCTTAACAACCGACTTTTGCTCTTTCTAGATTACCTCAACCTCATCGTTATTTACCACAATTTCTTACCTTGGTTCTGGTTCAGATTCAACTAACCCTTCTTCATCTCACATAATAATTGCATGAAGCTACTCCCTTAGGTTAGTTTCTGTTTTGCTAGGCAAACTACCTTGTCGTATTTCCAAAATTAGTTTAGCAAGTTGACTGGTTTGATTCTCAAGTCCTTGTATTGACACTTCCTGATTTTTAAGTGCTGCTTCAGTGTTTTGAAGGAGGGTTTCTAACATCGAGATAAACTTTGTCAACATCTCTTTGAGTTTGACTTTTTTTCTTACTGGTAAGGTTGTTGTTGGAAGCTCAGAAGAGGTTCTGCTCTCTGATTTCCTTGACCACCCCAAGAGAAATTGGGATAATACCTCCAACCTGCATTATAGTGGTTACTATAAGGGTTATTTTGAAGCTTTGAGTTATATAATTGATTTGTTCATTCTCTGTGCTAGGAGCAAAGGGTAAACATTCTGGATTATTCATTCCTCCTCCATTGGTATCGCATTACATCACTAGATGTACCTACGTAGAAACATATAAATCATAAATTTTCTTATTTTATTGTTCTACCTGATTTGATAACATGGTGATTGCATCTAAGTTGAAAACACCGGCTGCTTTCATCAGCTTCATCCTCATGACTTGCCACTGATAATTATTCAGTGCCATCTCCTCAATAAATTCATAAGTCACTTCGGGTGTTTTATTATTCAGAGTTCCACCGGCTGCTACATCAATTAAATGCGTCATTGAAGGGTTCAAACCATTGTAGAAGATTTCAACTTGTAGCCATAAAGGTAACCCATGGTGAGGGCACCTTTTCAATAAATCCTTATACCTCTCCCATGCATCATATAATGTCTCTAAATCGATCTATACAAAGGAAGAGATATCATTCCTCAACTTGGTTGTCTTAGCTAGTGGGAAGTACTTTAGAAGGAACTTCTCGGTCATTTGAACGCATGTGGTAATTGAACCTTGTGGTAAAGAGTTCAACCACTGCTTAGCTTTGTTCCTCAATGAGAAAGGGAATAACTGTAAACGAATGGTGTCGTTAGTGACGCCATTCATCTTGAAGGTATCATAGATTTCTAAGAAATTAGCCAAATGAGTATTTGGATTTTCATCTTGTAAACTATCAAACTGAACAAATTGTTGTATCATTTGAATAGTGTTCAGCTTCAATTCAAAATTGTTTGCAGCAATGGTGGGTCACACAATGCTCAATTTACCCCCAGTCAGAGTGGACTTGGCATAATCGTACATAGTACGAGGAACAGGATCTGGATTTGCAGCAACTACAAGAGGTAGCTGGTTATTTTGGTTATCACTCAACACCTCAGTACTAATATTTTCCTCTTGTTCGTCTACTATATTCTGCTGACTTTGCCTTGTTTCTTTACGGTTTCTGCGAGCAGTACTTTGAATTTCACTGTCAAATAAAAAATGGTCTCGACAGATTTCTTCTAGTCATAAACTAAAGGAACTTGCCAGAAGCAAATAGAATAAAAATTATTAGAATGTAAAAATTAAAATAAAAACAAAAATTATAATAAAAAAGGCAAAATTAATAAAAATAAAGTCTTCCTAATATTTTAGTCCCCAACAACGGTGCCAAAACCTTGATTGTCACTAAACTAACTATAAATACGACAAAGGCAAGCGCACCTATCGAACAATAGTATAGCTATGGTGAGTAGGGAATATCATATCCACGAGGACTAAAAGTACTAGTAATTACCATCTTCTTATTATTTAGCCAATAAATTGGGATGATTGTGTTTTAATCTAAAATTACTAAACTAATTAACTAAGAACACAATAGAGAATGAAATAGAAAAATAATCAAAGATAACCAATTAGATAGACAATACCTAGGAAAGAATCCACCTAGACTTCACCTATTATTATGAATCTGAATTAAAGGATTTATTTACTTGTTACTTGATCCATAGAAATCCCTAAATTATGTTAATATCTCTTTCGAAAGTAAGAAAAACTAACTCTAATATCTCTTTCAAAAGTAAGAAAAACTAACTCTAATTTGATTAATTGAATCTGTAATATCCGGGATTTTGGGGGTCTACATTTTAATTCATATTTATGTGTTGGTATGCTCTGTATGCTATTTGAGTGTGTTTGGGGGCTTCGGAAAACCTTGGGGTTGGATAGGAAGTCTTAGTAAAATTTTTGGTTCAAAGTTGTTAAGAGGAGAGCTAAGGGAGCTAGGCTTTAAGGGATGTAATGTGGTGTTCTTTGACACAACAAGTGAAGAGGTGGAGTGGCAAGGTGACGCCTGGGATCAAGGGAGTTGGCGTTTCAAGGGGGAGAGGTTTAAGTAGCATGGACAGCATTTTGGGTTGCTTTTTGCGTCAAGCAGGGAGGAGGTAGTGGATTCGGCAATGGCACTTGAAAGGTGGAAGTTTGAATGGGTCAAATATTTTGAATATGTGGTGAGGAGTGAAGCATGAGGTTTGAATGAGTCAAACTCATTTGAATAGGTGAAGGGGAGGAAGTTTAGGAGGAAAAGAATGGATGGGGAAAGGGTCTTGAGAGTTGGCCGAATGTGGGGTTCTGGGGGGTGGCATTTTCGGCCAAGAGGAGAGTGGTACGGTTAGGGGGCTATAGGTGCCGAAAGTGTGAGTTAGTAGCATGAGTTTAGGCATGTTAAAGTCTTCCTTTCTCTTCTTTAGTTCTTGCTGAAAGTGTGAATCAAACTCTTCCTTTTTGCTTTCTTTTCTCATGACAAAAACCCGTAAGTGAGAGACCTTTTGTGCACTTTTTCTTACCTTTGCAAACTCTTTCTCCTCTTTTCCATTCACTTTCTAAAAGCTGAATTCACCCTTCACTATAGCCGAAATTCCATAAGTTTCAACCTTCACTTCTCATTTTCGTTCCATCATTTCTTTCACTTCATTAAGCCGAACCTTTCTCTTCATTATTCCCTATAGCCAAAACCTCATAAACCACAACCCTCTCTTCTCCTTTTCTTTCACCAAGTGTTCTTCATCAAAGCCGAATAATCCATCTTTCTTTGTGTGTTGAAGTTGAATCTCCTTGAGTGTGGGGATCATCTTCACATGATAATTTCTAAGAGAAGTGTCGTCGTTTAATTTCTGTCAAGTCTCTCAATCGATTGCTAGTAATCGTGGTAAGGGTTCTCTTTTATTTGATCTTTCTTCATTCTCTTTGGTTTGCCGAAATCTAGAAGCCTAACTCTGTATTTTTTGTGGTGGCCGAATCTATTAGGGTTGGTTTCGGGTTCTTTGTGTAGGCTAGCGTTAAGGGAGTAAGGGATCTTTCGGGACTTGATCAATCAAGGTAAGAGGGGTGTACTTTTTGGTTCGGCTAAAGGCCATTTCGTTAGACAAATAAATGTTAGGCCGAATCTAACATGACTGATGTAGGGATTTTGCCAACTTTCAAGATCAAGTGAGAGTCTACGTGATTTGGGTCGACCTTGGTAAGGATACTCGATTAAGATCTTATTTGGTTTCGTTTAGATCTAACTTGACGTTTTAATCCGGGTCTTCTGACCAAGACTTTGTTTCATGGATGCGAGTATCAGCCTAGGAGAGAAAGGGGTTGGACACGTAGTTCCTACCCCTAAATTCAAGAAGCAGTCTATTTCAGCAGTTCGGAATTGGCCACCGGGGTGTGGGCCAGCGTCAAAAAGAGACAAGCAGGTCGCTGTAGTCTCTTCGAATGAGGACGTTAGGGAAATTGAGAGTCTAGTGCTTCAGGTTCTCAGGTGTGTAGTTAATACACTGTTTCCTTGTTAGTTAACTAAATGCATTTGATATGTGTGGTAGCCTATATAGTGGGATGTGGTGGTATTGTTATCCATATTGGGTAATCCGGTAACCAGGTTAGTACATTTCCTATATCAAAATGTGGATGGATATATGTGGATCTTTGTAAGCATGTCATATGTTATCTGGTATGTTCATACATTATCTTGCCATATCATTATAGTATGCTGCACGTGCATGAGGTTTGGGATATATTGAATAAAGGGAAGTGTGTACATTTATGTACGTGGATTGGTGACGGCCTTGAGCCTCATCGTGGATTGATTTTAGCCTTGAGCTACATCGTGGATTGATGATGACCTTGAGTCACATTGTGGATATTTGTGATTTTAATCATGTGGATCAGTGGCTAGACCACTAAGTGGACGGCATTGATTACCGAAAAGGTGTGTAGCGGATGGAGGGTCGATTTAGTAATCCCCTGGTGTGTGGTGGATGGATATACGAGTGGTGTGTAGCGGTTGGATACTAGGTTGGGTTGGGTTAGCATTTTGCATTGTTTTGTGGCGTATGTGGTTATATATATATGTAGATTTGGGCCAAGCCCATTTGTGGAAACATGTGGATTAATTGCACATTGAGTTGGTTTGACTCACCCTATTTTCACTAAAAATAATACAGGTGACACATGATCCTCTGGACCGAGTTGGAGTGGATTCGAGGTGGCCATGCAAAAGCTGTTTAATTTCTATATACATTTTAAAGTTTCAATTGTTTTTTATTTTTTGGGTATTTTTATTGTAATAAGGCCGCTTTAAATATTTCGGGATTTTTATTATGGTTTAAGTTAGAATTATTAGCGGATTAATAATTGAGGATGATTTTGAGACATTTACAACTTAAAAATCAAATTAAAGTTTTCAACCCGGACTACTCACAAACAACTCGTTTTCTCAAATTTTCGTATAAACTATACCCAACCTTCTAAGTTTTATTTTTCCGATAAACTACTAGTTTAGAAAACGACGAACCTCTTATAAATAAGATAACCGTTATAAGTTGAGAATTTGTTCTAAAACTTAACACCTGTTTTCACCCTTAAATCGAATTCTTTTCAAACATTTTCCCAGTAGCATTCCAAATTCGGCCATGATATTTTGGGCCGGGTTTGGGGTGTTACAATTTGGTATCAGAGCCCAGATTTTAAACTCGGCCTTTGGGTTTGAGGCCCACAACGTTTTCAAAATCGGTATTTAAAGTTAGTTAAAAGAAATTTTCCGTGGAATGGACTCTTGAAGGCACGACACTCGAATCTTCCGGCCCAGGTCTGCCAGGAAGGTCTTCTAACTGTTTAAATAAATTGAGTGGAAGTGGATATATGATGCATTATTATGGATATTGTTGTGGATGTTAGAATTAGGGTATTCTCTCTAGAGACTGGAACTTTAGGGATGTGTGCTCTTTACGAAAGAAAAACTTGAAATACTGTGACATAAAACTATTTCCTTTAATCAATAAGTGGAAAGAAGGCTAATGCATAAAAATTTTTAACACAGATTAAGATGCACTATAGAAATGAGTAGTAGGGGACGTGGTCAAAATACACGTGGGCGTGGTAGAGGCAGAATGGTATATCGGAACCAGTTGGGTCTGGTCATGGCTCAGGGAATGAAGCGCTGAGTTGACTTCGAAAGAAACCCAAAGAAAATATCTCAATGTTAGAAAAACTATAAGACATAAAGAAACTCAATAAAACTTCGAAAGAAATTAAAAGGAGATCTCCAATCTTAATGGGGATCTACTTCCGAGTTGACTCTAATGGTGTTCCTGGAGTGTTTTCTTTGACCTTCTTTGATTGCCCCCTTATGACTTCTTCTAATGAGTATTTATAGACTTTAGAATGCTTAGAAAGCTTAAAAAATGGGTTTTTAATTGTATTTGGGAAGCAAGATGCAAAATCGGCACGGGCTGGCAAATGGGTGTGTATCCAGCTCGTATGGCTCACATGGGCTTGTGCCCATAGCATGTGGAAATGCCCAGATCGTATGGATCTTTAAAACAACTCTATTTGTTCATTTTGGCTCATTTTTCACTCCTTTTGCACCCAAATGCTCTCCAAAGTATAGAAACATGAATTTAAAGGATTAGGAGCATCGAATTCACTAATTTGCATAATTAATCATCCAAAAATGCATTAAGAATGAGATTAAAATATGTTACTTTTATAGCCTATCAAGATAATAGTTTCAGAGTTCTTTTTCTTAACAAAAGTCTATGATAACATTCTCCTCTCTACTCACTTGTGGACTTAACACCTCTTGGTACCTTTCTGATGGCATATCATGATGGTCATTATCATTTTAGCACAGAACTGGGTTTTGTCCTTGGAGTTGACTTAACTCAAGCATTAGTAATCGTTGGTTTTCCTAGATCTCCCAATCTTCATAGACTCCTTCTTCGTAAATATCTTCATCATAATCGAAGTCTTCATCGGGCCATTTATGATAAAAGTCATCCATGACTTTGTGCTGACTAATTATTTGGTTAACAATGTCTAAGTTTCCTAAAAACAAATGTTATAAGTGTTAATTAACAAAATAAATTGAAAGTCGTAACTATAACCTACAAATTTCTTAATTGTTCTTTTAAAATGCAAAAATTAAAATCAATCTAGTGACGTTGCCCTTTCAATAATGGCGCCAATAATTTGACTACCTCTAGACGTCTAGAGTATGAATACTGTAATAAAATATAGAAAGACAAGGTATTATCTGCAAGTATACTGTTCGAGTTGAAAATAGTTTTACAACGAACTCGGTGAGTACTCCTAAGACTGTACCAAAGGGAGGCGAGTGCAAGATTAATTCTAACCTAAACACTAAAGGATATACTAATACTTTTAAATCAGATATAGTACAAGAAATATGAAATAAAGGATTTTTGGGATTTCATAATAATAGTAATAAAAACAAATTAACATTAAAAAAATCAAGAGATTAAAAAGGGGGAATTAATCAAATCTGATTATGGGTGATTAGGTTGCTTCAGTAATCTCGATCAACTGTCATTTCGAGTTTCTCATCAGTTAACTAGTCGCTACTCTAGCAGGATCTTTTGATCTTCCACTAACATAACGAGTTAGCAATAACTACTTATCTTCCCACCTCACAGTTCAGTCTGGTTTGGGGTTAAGGTGTTCATGGATGGGCAATACAAAATTTGGGTTAATTCCTACCTTTATGACTTCCCGGGGTTATCAGGCCTAGGGTTTATTTCACATTCCTCTTTTCCCAAATAGCTGATCCCTTGAGTAACCTTACAAAATAGTTAATAGATCATACCTCCACCCCCTAATCCCCCATTTTAGGATTAGTTCCTCATGGCTTCCATAGACAACATATAATCGATGTAAAGGGAAAGCATGCTAATTAAATTGACAAGATAGAGTAAATAAAAGAGCTTGATTGTATTGAAATTAAGCACAAATCCATAGAATTTGAATGCTTCCACAATTCAGGTATCTTGAAATCAACAAGAACAACGGAAAGAAATCTAAAACCTAAGAACGAAAGAAAACTAAACTAATTTTTACCAAGAGAATTTAGGCTAAAAGGAATGGTGTCCATACCAGGTGACAAATGAGCCTATTTATCACCTTCAGGTGGTCATCGTCCTTAACCCTAGGTTATTTAACGTTTCCAAGTTTAAAGTTTGGTTGTGTAGACCAAAATACTCCTATTTCGTCTGTTGTTTCCATCACAGAGTCGGTGTTGTGACACACCAGGACCTGTGTCGCAACATAGCAATTAGTATACTCCTCTGCAGCTATCTTCAAGGGTATGTCGCATAACCTTCAGTCTGTGCTGGACATCGAAGGCAATCTTGAGTTTTCTCCATTTTTCTACATATGTTGCAACATCGAGTCATGTAACATCCTAAAATTAGAGGTTCTGCATTTTGCACTATTTCATGCATTTGGCTAGTTATACTTGTTGTTTTGGTGTGTTTGGGGGTCTTGGGAAGGCTCAGGTTCAAGCCAGAGCTTTGGTAAATTTTTCTCTTTAGGGCACATTAGAGGGAGAGCTAGTGGATGCATGCCTTAGGTATGATTGGTTGCAATTTGATGTCACAAGTGGAGTGTGTGGCTTAGTGGTTGGCGTCACAGGGAAGCATGGAAGGGGGAGTGGGTTCGAATCCCACAGGTTGCAATTTTGGGGCATTTATTTTGTGCCAGGATGGGGAAGAAGTGGTGTTCAGTTTGGACTCTGAGGAGTGGTTGTTGAATAAGTCAACCAGTTTGAAATGGATGGACAAGAGGAGCTTGAGATGTTGAATCGGTGAAAGCAGTTTGAAAGAGTGATGGGGAGGGCTTAGTGGAGTAAATCAAGGAGCAAAACGTGGAACTTGGTGGTGTGCTAGTAGTTGGCCGAATGAGGAGTGTGGGGAGTGGATTTTTGGCTAAAGGTTGGTTGGTGTGGGAAAAATCGGCATTTGGGGAATAGGGAGTATAACCGAAGCCTAAGGATCAAAATCGCCACCAATCCTTTTTGTTTAGTGTGATTGGGTCACCTATAAATTTGTTTTGGTTTGCGAAATTCAAGAAAACGGGTTCGGGAGTCGGTTACGCACGAGGAAAGGAAATAAACGTATCACATCCAGTGCGTTAGGACATAACACCTTTATTCCCCGACACCAAGATCATCTTTGATCTTCAAAACATGAAATTAAAGAAGGGTATTTGTTTATCTGGTTGGGCAGGAAATTGACACCCAGTACGTTAGGGCATAATTTTCTGACTTTCTAAACGCACAAACATTGCCTTATTTTGGAGAAAAAAAATTTATATTAGGCTTAAAATGCATTTAAATAAAATAAAAACATTTAATAAAAAAACTAGAACATATTAGAATTTGAGGCGTAAATAGAATGCATAAATACTAATCATGAAATATTCACGAATTAAAGATCATATTAACAACTTGCTATAAAATGCAAGTTTTCTTAAAGAAAGTTAGTTTATATTGAATCTTGAACTTCAAGATTAGCTCGTTTTGAAGGAAATAATAATATCACATCCAGTACGTTAGGACATAAAATCTTTATACCTCAACATCGAGATCATCTTTGATCCTCAAGATATTTAATTAAAAAGGATATTTGGCTATCTGGTTGAACAGAAAATTACACCCAGTACGTTAGGGCATAATTTTCCATACTCCCAAACATACAAACATTGCCTTATCTTAAAAAAAAAATTATGTACGTGAAATTTTAAAATGACCTTAATGTATACAAAATATTTGATATAAGGCATACATGTATTGGAGTTTGAAGCATGCTATGGTACAAGATGTACAAACATTAATCGAGCATTATTCATAAATTAAACGTTATGTTAACAATAAACTATGAAATTTAATAATCCTACAAAATTGATAATGCGAATTAACATAAAATAAAAATTTAAATGCTAATAGATTGCAAATAAATAAACAAGCTAGTTCTTGATTAATATTTTATGAAATTATTAAAAATAGAATAAATTGTGAATGAATTCCCTAAATGCATATTTTAAAAGAAATTTACTTATTTTAATATATGCAACAATTTAAGTATAAAATAAAATATGATTTTATTATTGTGTATATACATGTAGAAAATAATATAGTATAGTCATTTTTATTAAAAAATAACATTACATGAACTACTAAAATAATACATGAAGTTAAATATTTTTACATTTAAATCAAAACATATTCTATCGAAATAATTGTAACATCACA
This sequence comes from Gossypium bickii, assembly GCA_025503065.1. Taxonomy (NCBI): domain Eukaryota; kingdom Viridiplantae; phylum Streptophyta; class Magnoliopsida; order Malvales; family Malvaceae; genus Gossypium; species Gossypium bickii. The sequence continues at coordinate 72,438,537 of CP106713.1, forward strand.
AAATAAATTTCAAAGTAATCTAAATTTAAAAAATATTTTGACTAAAAAAACTAGAATACATGAATTGTGCTAAAATTTGAAACTTAATTAAAATGATATCAAAATAAAGTTACACGATCATTATATAAATAAACCAAAATTATTTGAACTACATTGAGGATCACATTGAATCGTTATATGAAAAATAAAGGATTAATCAACCAAGTATTCCAATATCCGATCGCCATATATAACCAGGATTTAATTGAAAAACTGCACAAGCTAACTAAATCAATTGAGCAATAAAAATTAGACATCACACATCCAATTTAAAAACAACTCATAAATAAATGGATCAAACATGCAAATTCCCCTTTTATAAATAAACACGCGGATCAGAAGAAATTTGGGTCGGGTCGAATCGGGCGACCTTAAGTGATGTCGTTTCAAAGCTATGGGCAAAGACCTTAAACGTCGTCGTTTCTCTAATGGCTATTAACCTTTCCCTTAAGCAGAAATAAAGCATTACAATGCTTGCATTAGACCAAAACCCTAGCCCCTCTTTTACCTTTTTTTCTTTGTCGCAAGCACCTTTCTGATGTACCGCTATCACGCCATTGAAATCGGCGAATAGCGATACCTCAAGCCTTGATACGCACTAGCCCGCCCTATTCTTCGATCACGACCCCTGCCTAACACCGATTGAAACAAAGCAAACCAGGATCTAATCTTTTCTGAGATTCGTTTTCTAAACCTCGATTTTGGCGAGGAAGACAACAGATCGGATCAATTCGAGGTAAGCGTTTTCTCTTATTTGTTTGAAATCAATATGGAACAGATTCGAAAAAGACTCAAACACAAAAGGGTAAAGATTAGTGGGGTATGGTAAATCACCTTTTTTTTTTACTTTTTGTATTTCTTCTATTTGCCTTTTTTTTGTGTAAAAAAACTTACAATGGATTTTTCAATTTTTAAAGGCCGAAAATCGGAATAATCTAAAAAATACATTCTGCTCTCCATTTTCGCTATTTCTCTGCCATTTGCTCACAGGCACGGAAGGGACGTGGCTAGGGCACAGAGGTTGTACGATGCTGATGTGCTGGAGGCAGTACGGAGGTGCTGGTGGTGGTTCGCACGTGGCGTGCACGTGGTCCACGCGCGCGGCGCTAGAAACCTTTGGAAGTCTTTATGGTTTCTGTTTGCTGAAACCAATTGGGCCATTTGGGCCCGTTTTGGGATTGGGTCTTTAGGGCTGTTGTTTAATCCTTGTTATTGGGTTAGCTTTGTAAACGGGTTGGCTGATTTGGGTTAGGTCAAATTTAGTCGGGGCTATTGTACCAGGTTATGATGTAATGGGCTGTTAAAATGGACATTTATTGGACTATTTTGGATCAATTTTTTATTTTGTTTTGTATTTTTGGTTTAGTTGTTTTAATATGGCCCGGGCAAATTTTAGGCCCTACAACTGCCCCTCTTTGCTCATTGTCGTATAATGAGAATAGAGCAAAGACTTCAAAAAGGGGCCAAATTTGCTCGGTCTTGCCAAATCTTGACCTCTTTCAGTGCTTTTCTTCTTCGAGTAGCTTCGTTCCATCCCGCTGCATCTTCAGGGCCATAGGAACTAGCACTTCGATCTACTCCAATGTAATTTTAGGGAGAAGAGATTTGTAGCTTCGATCTACTCCACTGGTACTTCGAGTAGATAAGAATTCAGAGAGAAGAGATTCGTTGCTTCGATCTTCCTACTGAAACTTCTCAGAAATACAGGTTGATCCTCAATAACCTCAGAGAGAAGGGATTTGTAGCTTCGACCTGCTCCACTAGGACTTCGAGGTGATAAGAATCCAGAGAGAAGAGATTTGTAATTTCGATCTTCTTGCTGAAACTTCTCGGAAATAGGGGTTGATCCTCAATGACCTCAGGGAAAAGGGATTTTTAGCTTCGGCCTGCTCTACTGAGACTTCGAGGTGATAAGAATTCAGAGAGAAGAGATTTGTAACTTCAATCTTCTTACTAAAACTTCTCGGAAATTAAGTTGGACCCTCGTTGTAAACTCAGGGAGACGGGATTTGTAATTTCGACCTACTCCGCTGGAACTTCAGGGAAATAAGACATGTATGGCTTCGATCTGCTCCTGCAACTTCAGGACTGCCACATCTGCTGTCTTCGATCCACTTTGCTCAGGAAGGCAAGATCTTCGAATTCACCGATGTTGCGACAACGTCCTCTAGGGGACCTATGCTGTAAAATCAGTTTTGTGTTTATGCTTATGCAAAATGGTTAGGATGCAATGATCAGAATAAATCTAATGCTCCTAACTAAATGTATTATGGATGACATTTGCATGAATGCAGAATGTCATGAGAATGATCTTTTTACAAAGATTAGGATGCAATGATTGGAATGAATCAAATTCCCCTAAATGGATGTGTCTTATGGATGATATAAGAATAATCCTTTTCAAATGTTTAAGAGCATCCTTGCTCGTATCATGTTGTCCTTGTTTGGCTGGTAATTTGACCTCAAAACTCGAAAGAACCACTACTTTGCTCAACTGATTTGCCCCCATTGTAACTTCAATGTCTGTTCCCTCATACCTTGAAGGCGCAAGATTTGTATTATTGCACTGCCACTTGCTGTGTCTCCAAAATAATTTGTTACACCATTCTCTAAGTGTTTCGACTAATCACAGAATTTCATCTTTGAGAACAGTCTCCTTCTTATTGTTTGCTTGTTAAAGCCTCACCTCTGCCGTGGTACTGTAAAAATGGAGAGATCATCACCATATAAACACCCTCTTCCCTGATATTATCAAGCCTTTAGACCTGGTGAGTTCTGAATGATAGTCCTGTTTTGGGCTTTTATATTATTTAGAAACCTCTAGAGCAATACGTAGAACTTCTTTTATGAAAGCATTATTAGTTCATCCATCATTATTTCAATGTAACATGTTGGCATAAAGGTAATAACAATAGATGAGAATAAAATTCGTGTGAAGTAAAGCTTAAGATTAACAAATGAAATTAATCAAAAATGTGTATCTTGAAAAGAACAAAGTATTCAAAGATAGCACATTTAATGTGAATAAAAATGAATACTATGCGACCTCTAGATATCGTAGCCTGAGCTTCTTTGCCTCAGTGTCTGGAAGACTATTTTAAGTTCGACATGTGTTTAAGACATCTTGAGTACTTTGTCGATGCACGAAGATGCAACATACCCCTTCCTTATTAATTCGAGTATAGCAGGATCAGTCCCCATCATAATTTGAGTCGCCTTTTTTAGGTTTTCAACTCAAATTCCCTTTGGTCTCAAAGCGCCTTTTGCGGGTTTTCACCTTGGCCTCTCCCTTTTTCATTTTTCATTCATTTTCATCTTTTTTTTTTTGAAAAAGTCTTAGAGTGCCCTTTGCGGGTTTTCACTTTGGCTTCTTTTCCTCTTCAAGTATAGTACTTTTTAACAGAACCCGAATTTATAGGATTGGGCAAGTTTTTCCTATCCATTTCGGCCAAGATCAGTGCTCCTTCAGAGAAAGCCTTGTTCACCATATAAGGTCCTTCCCAATTTGGCATCCACTTCCCCCTGAAATCCTTTTGCATGGGGAGGATCTTTTTGAAAACCAGGTCTCCCTCATGAAATTCTCTTGGCAAACCTTTTTGTTATAAGCCCGCATCATTCTTCTTTGGTACATTTGACCATGACGGATAGCCTTTAACCTTTTTTCCTCAATCAAGTTCAACTGATCGTATCGAGACTGGATCCATTCAGCTTCATCTAACTTTAGTTCTAACAAAACACGAAGGGAATGAATTTCAACTTCGATGGGTAACACTGCCTCTATTCTGTAAACTAGTGACAAAGGAGTTGCCCCGGTAAAGGTCCTAACGGATGTTCGATAAGCATAGAGAGCGAATGGTAACTTCCCGTGCCAATCTTTATAAGTTTTAGCCATTTTCCCTACAATTTTCTTAATGTTTTTATTAGCTGCTTCCACTGCACCATTCATTTTCGGACGATATGGTGACGAATTGTGGTGTCTGATCTTGAATTGACTGCAAACCTCCGCCATCGTACTGTTGTTCAAGTTTAACGCATTGTCGGATATATTCCTCTCAGGCATTCTATATCAACATATGATTTCCTTTTTTAGGAATCTGCTGACAGTCGACTTGGTAACACTGGCATATGAAACCGCTTATACCCATTTGGTGAAATAGTCGATAACTATAAAGATGAATCAATGCCCGTTTGAAGCTTTTCGAGAGATCGGCCCGATGACATCTATGCCCCACATGGAGAAAGGCCATGGGGAAGTCATAACATGCAATGGTGAAGAAGGCACGTGGATTTTGTCCCTATAAATCTGGCATTTGTAACATCTCTTGGCGAAGTTGATGCAGTCACCTTCCATGTTTGACCAATATTATCCGAATCTCATAATCTGTCTGGCCATTGTAAAGCCGTTAGTATGAGTCCCACAGACACCCTCATGTACTTCTTCCAGAATTTTCTTAGCTTCAATAGCATCCACACACCTCAAAAGTACTTGATCCTTTCCTCTTTTGTACAGAACCTCCCCGTCTAGGACATAATCACGGGCTAACCTTCTTAATGTCCTTTTGTCAATTTCTATTGCTTGATTAGGGTATTCACGGCTCTTCACATATCGCAGAATATTATGATACCAAGGATGTTCATCTCTCCTATCCTCTTCGTCAATATTACAACAGTGGGCCGGAGACTCACAGATACTTATTTGGATGGGCTTCATACTTTCATGCTCATTTACTCTGATCATAGAAGCTAATGTGGCCAAGGCATCAGCCATCTGGTTTTCATCACGCTGGAGGTAAAAGAATGTGATATCATCAAACTCCTCAATCAACTTTAGAATTAACTTTTGGTAACTGATCAATTTGGGATCCCTTGTTTCCCATTCTCCTTTGAGCTGATAGATTACCAATGCGGAATCTCCATATAACTCTAGCACCTTGACTTTGCGGTCTATGGCTACACGAATTCCCATAATACAAGCTTCGTATTATACCATGTTATTTGTGTAATCAAAATCCAATTTGGAAGTGAATGGGTAATGATCTCCATTTGGAGATATCAGGACTGCCCCAATTCCATTACCAACGACATTCGATGCCCCGTCGAAGTTCAATTTCCAAAGGCAATCTTTTGTAGTGTCTTCTTCAGTAGCTGCCACATACATTAAATCCTCATTGGGGAAATCAAAATTTGATGGCTCATAATCCTCTAAAGCTCTGCTAGCTAGGAAGTCTGCTATTGCGCTCCCTTTCACAGCTTTCTGACTCACATAGACAATATCAAATTCAGAGAGCAGAATCTGCCATCTAGCCATCCTTCCATTCAAAGCGGTTGACTCCATCATGTACTTTAGAGGGTCCAATTTCGAGATTAACCAGGTCGTGTGATACAACATATATTGCCTCAATCTCCGAGTCATCCAAATCAACTCACAACACAATTTCTCAATGGGTGAATATCTCATTTCACCATTAGTGAATTTCTTACTGAGGTAGTATATCGCCTTTTCCTTTCTTCCTGATTTATCATGTTGACCTAGCACACATCCCATAGAGTGGGCAAGCACCATCAGATATAGGATTAATTACTTATCTGGGCATGGGGGTGACAATATTGGAGGATTTGACAAGTATTGTTTGGTCGTATCGAAGGCTTTCTGACAATCATCATCCCATACGCCTGGATTGTGTTTCTTCAAAAGACAAAGTATAGGATCACATTTCTCGGTTAACTGTGAAATGAACCGAGCAATGTAATTTGACCTTCCAAGTAAACCTCGCACTTCTTTTTGAGTGCGCGGTGGAGGCAATTCTTTTAGAGCCCAGACCTTGTCCGAATCAATCTCGATTCCCTTCTTGTTGACTATAAAGCCCAACAATTTGCCAGATCTAGCTCCAAAAGTGCATTTTATGGGATTGAGCTTTAAATGGAATTTCCTCGGTCTCAAGAACAATTTTCTCAAAACTTGGATATGTTCAACTTCTGTTTGGGATTTTGCAATCATATCATTGACGTAGAGCTCAATCTCCTTGTGCATCATGTCATGGAACAAGGTCACCATAGCTCTTTGGTATGTAGCCCCCGCATTTTTCAACCCAAACGGCATTACTTTGTAACAGAATGTACCCCACAACATTATGAAGGTGGTCTTTCCATATCTTCAGGATGCATTTTTATCTGATTGTACCCCGCGAATCTGTCCATAAATGAAAACAACGAATAGCCTGCTGTGTTATCCACCAGAGTATCAATATGAGGTAAAGGAAAATTATCCTTTGGGCTAGCCTTATTTAGGTCTCTGTTGTCTACACACATTCGTACTTTCCCATCTTTCTTAGGGACAGGCACGATGTTGGCTACCCATTCCAAATATTTGATCTCTTGCAAGAATCCGACATCAAATTACTTTTTAACTTCCTCCTTTATTTTTAGCACAATATCCGATCTCATCCATCAGAGCTTCTACTGAACTGGCTTGCAATCCTCCTTTATGGGCAAGTGGTGTACTAAAATATCGATGCTTAAACCGGGCATATCCTTATATGACCATGCGAAGACATCTTTGAATTCCTGTAACAATTCGACAAGATCATGTCTTCTTTCTTCGGCTATACACGTTCCAATATTTACTACTTTCCCTTCCTCCAATGTCACAGTCTCTACTGTTTCCTTATGAGGTAGAATTTGTTTCTCCTCATGTTCTACCATTCTTAACAAGTCAGGAGTTAAGTCACTGTCTATGTCATCTTTAAAATCCTGTGATCCTTCTAAACACATGTCTTGCTCAAAAGGATGTTCTGAGTCCCTGGCAGCGTCGCTCATGTCATTGATATCCGGGGACCTATTGTAGTTCAAAAGAATATGGAAAGAATGAATGAATTTATGAATGGTTATTTGTATTATGAATAATTATGAAAGAATGCTTTAAGGAAATCGCAAAGTAAAGAATGAAAGAATGGAAGAATGTTTGCTTCGAATGATAGCAAAGATGTACTTCATTAATATAATAATGTTTGAACATGAGCCTATTTCACAAAAGAGATCTTAACGCTTCTAGGCTTAAAGCAATAAGTGCGTTCTAAACATTACTCTGAATAAGCTTTAAACACTACAGGAATTTCCTCTGTATTCCAATTGTCCAAAACGCTTCCCGGTTCGTAAGGTCGAATATCCGACAAGGTCCCTTCTTCAACTGCCTCCTTAGATATGACATTAATGCAGACATTACCCAACATTGCTACGATGTCCTCTCCCTTTGGCGCATTTGGCTCAGCATGAATTACCCCTCCCGACACAAAGGTTTTGGATATGTGTGGAATTACCATGGGTTCCTACTTGGTTTCCTCGCCACTCAAACGAGCACGTCTTCTTTCTTACCTTTTTTCTAATTCCTTCCTTTTTTGTTTTGCATCTGGCCTAAACCCTAAGCCAAAGCGATCTTGTTCTTCTCTCAACGTCGGGGCTACAACTCTCCCTTGAAGATACTTTCCAAATTCTTTTCCCGGTAAAGCTCCTTTCTCTACAGTCATTTTCAGTCTCATTCTTGTAGTCTTGGAGATTTGTGGCATCAGGATTCTGTTTCCTTCCGTAATGAAAGTTACATTCACAAACTCGAGAGATCGGAAAGAACATTCGGTTGTCTCGTCGTTTATCTCCAAGTACGACATATCACTAGTCACAGCTGCAATAATGTCCTCCTTAGCCTTTATCGGTATTAGCCGACCATCCGCTACCAACTTCACTTTCTGATGTAATGATGAGGGCACTGCCCCTGACGAATGTATCCACGGTCATCCTAGTAAGCAGTTGTAGGAAGGCTTGATGTCCATTACCAAAAATCCACCTCATAAGTAGTCGGGCCAATCAATAAAGGTATCTTAATTCTTCCAAACAATTTTCTTTGCGTGCCATCAAATGCCTTCACTATGCTCTGGTACTCTTTCATGTGCGAACTATCCCTCAGCAATCTATTTAGAGTAGACAAGGGTAATACGTTTAACATCGACCCATGTTTATCAAGACCTCTGGTAGCGTGTACCCTTTGCATCTAGTGGTAATATGCAAAGCCTTGGTGGATCATCTACCACCTGGTGGTTTCTCGTCGTCATTGAAATAGATGAAGTTATCCATGCTTATGTTACCAATCAATTGATCTAACTTATTAACCGAGATGTCATTGGCCACGTAAGTTTCATTCAAAACTTTCATCAAAGCATTTCTATGTACCTCTGAATTATGAAGTAAAGCTAACATCGATATGTGTGCTGGCTGCTTGTGCAACTATTCCTCTTTCACCGGTTCCTTGATAGGTGACTCAGGCTCGGCTGACTTTTCCTTCTCCTGCTCTACCATTGGGGCTTTCCCTTTTGTCAAATCATAGCATCTCCTGCTACGAGTATGAGAACCTACATCTAGATCATCCTTTGAAGCACTAGCCGAATTCTCCTTCCCTAGGATTGCCACATTACACTCGTAGTTCCAGGGAACCTTCTTACTATCCTTATAAGCGAAGGTCACGGGCCTCTGTATTATCACTTTCGTTGCTGCCTGTATTCCACCTCCATTGTTTTTGGGTCACGAAATAATGATCACAGGAAAGTTGACTTTTGAGCTCTTTGTTGTTGACTCTGATGCGCATATGCTCTTCTCTTCTGCACCCTCTTCACAAAACTCAATCTCTTTATTGCTCATCAAATTTTGTACCAAAGTTCTAAATTCCCCACAATTCTGAATCTCATGCCCCAATTCCCGATGGTACTCATAATAATTTATCAGCTTTCCCCGACTCTTTTCCGCAACAATTAGTCCCTGTTTGACCATTTCTTTCCAGACCAATCTTAAGGAAGTCTTAACCTCTGCGATACTTGCTTTGATTCTTCTCTCTAAACTTTTGCTAATTGCATTTACCCCATTATTAGCATGATTGGGTAATGGATTTTCTGCGTTTGGCATGTCTTCTAACTTCACAACACCCATATTGATAAATCTTTCCACCAATTTCATAAAGGCAAGGCAATTTTCTATTGAGTGCCCTGTGATCCCCGTATGATACTCACACTGTGCATTGGAGTCATACCATTTGGGGTACGGAGGCTGCATTAGTTTTAGATAGTGAGGGGACACAACATGTGCTTCGAATAGGTTTTGATACATCTCCTTGTATGTTTTCGGGATCGGCGTGAATTAGAGTTTTTTATTGTTTTGTCTTGTAGTGCCAGATTCTTTCTTGAACGAACCCTGTTGCCCCGTGGCCACTGCTTTTGGCTGATTTACGGTGATTGACTTCGAATACCCTATGCTTGCATTATTCACTTCGCTTTCTTTCCTCCTTGTGGTTGTTTTTTTGTTACTTTCCACTGCCTCAATCTTTCTGCTCTTTATAGTATTCTCGATCATCTCTCCGGTCATAACAATGTTTGAGAAACTCTTGGTTGCGCTTCCTAGCATATGCGTGATAAATGGGGCCTTCAGCGTATTGATAAAGAGCATTATGGTCTCTTTCTCCAGAAGTGGTGGATGGACTTGGATGGCAACCTCCCTCCACCTCTGTGTGTATTGTCTAAAGCTCTCATTTCCTTTTTTTCTGCATGTTTTGAAGAGTAATCCTATCAGGAGTCATATCTGTCACATGCTTGTACTGTTTCATGAATGCCTGAGCCAAATCTCTCCATGAACCAATTCTGGCACGACTCAACTGGTTATACCATTTGGCGGCGGCTACTACCAGGCTATCCTGGAAGCAATAAATCAACAGCTGGTCATTGTTAATATATCCCGTCATCCTTCTTCAGAACATAGTAATATGGGCCTTGGGGCAACTTGTCCCATTGTATTTCTCAAATTCAGGCATCCTGAATTTATATGGGAGTACCAAGTCCAGGACCAAACTTAAGTCCTTTGCATCAATTCCATAAGAGCTATCAGCACTTTCTATCGCCTTGAACTTCTCCTCCAACCATTTACATATATCTTCTAGCTGCTTTGGTAATTCCACTTGTGCCTTTTCTCCTTCAGCCATCTCATCCAAATCAGGGACATTGGGATTGATTAGACTATGGCTAGGGTTAGAGCCTGATCCGTCCTGGAAATTATTTGGTATCGAGGCTATGGCCGGAATCTGTTGTGGCCTGATAGAGACTGATGGCCCTTGTGGACTTATCTCTGGCAGTGCCTGTACACGGGCTGGAGTAAAGCCAGAAGGATATTGATTACTTTCAGTGATATTATCCATAGTGCTTTTCGCTTTGTCTATTCCTCCTGCCAGTAATTAGGTCAATTGAGACATCATGGTTTTTTGTGATTCCATCATCCGATCCATCATATCCTACTGGATCTTAGCAAGCTGCTCCTGCATTTACAGCTGAAGTTTTTCCTGCATCTCTTTTTGGAGTTGTTCAAGCTTCTCTAGTCTCTGATCCATATCTTTTGTTTTCTTTCTTGTACTGTAGGGATGTGTCTCCGGTAATGTTTTGTCGGTTTCCAGGTTGCTGAAATAATTTTTATTATTAGAAACTTTTAATGACCTTTAATGCATATGAATGAAATGAAGACAAATGCAAATGCATGAATGCAAAGAAGGTGTCATTTCTGATTCAATTTCATATAGAAAACACTATTAGAAAACAAAATTCTTTACATAAAATAGATTACAAATATGGCTTGGCCTTAATGCCCAAGTCCTAATTTTTTGGAGTAATGATGCTAACTCCTGTCCTCGGCTTGACTGTGACTCGTACTGCACGCTTAATATATCTGCTTGTGCTGCTAAAATTTGCAAATGTTCAGATACCCCTCGAATTTAAGTTATAGCTTATCCCATGAGATAATCCCTATTTTCAATCTGATTCTGGGCATTATGAAGCTCTTCCTTCCATCGCTCTTCATTTACCTTTAAGGACCCAATATAGTTCTGACAATTCTGCAGCTCCATCTCTAACTCTTCCATTTTCTTTATCATCTCTTCAATTTTACTCAAACTTGCCTTTACTTCCATTACAGAATTTTGGTTTCTATGATAATTAAGAGACTTTTCCAACTCTACCACTCTAGACTTCAATTCATTTTTTTCCATTTTGGCTTTCTAACACTTGCCTTTCTAGAATCTCCTTCTGGGCTTTCATTTCTTGAAATTTCTTTTCTCATTGTTCGGCCTTAGCTTTTTCCTCTTGTAACTCTTGTCGCCATTGATCTGAAGTCTTTCCTAGCCCCGCAGTTCTCATTGACAGACGCATCTTCTTGTAGTCCTTCTTTAGGCTATCCAGATCCTCTTCAGCTTTACTCTTCCCTTTTCTTAGCTTTTCTGCTTCTGACTTCTGTATTTCCACATCCAATTTCAAATGCATTTTTTCCTCCTCCAATTGCTCTATTTTCTTCCCAAATTCTGAACTTTGCTTCTCAAAAACTTGCCTTATAATTTCTAGCTCCGTTGGAACTACTCGTAAGCATTCTTCCCTTGATCAAACATCATTTAAAGCCAGTCCCAGAATATTATTGTTAATTCTTTTACTCAACCACACTTTATACTTAGTAGTCGCCATTTCACCCACGCTTAATCTCTTCATCCGACAAGGTTGTATCCAAGCATTAGTAATTTCCCGATTCCTTTTCTTGTAATTTTCCACTTTATAAGAAAATTCACTTTGGGCCAACCCATGCGTCACCGGTATAAACTGCCTAGACTTATACTGTCTTGCCCCAAGTAACGGAGCATACCCAATGGCTCCCCAAGTTCCCGATAAAGGGACCAAATTAAATCCTCCGCATCTATACAATATCTCATTTTGCACCATCCACGGAGCTCTCCACTCGACATCTTATTCTTGAAGATTCTGCAAAATTATCATCCACCTTTGTTCTGATATATCCTCCCGCCTTGGTGCAGCCAATTCTTCCTTCAAAGTGAATTATTCTCACAAAAAAGTTGGTAAGAAATCTTATCTATCTTCCAAAAGTGACCATGAAACCATACTATCAATAATTGTGCACATCCAATAAACCTACCTTCTCCGGATCTCCGACATGCATTTAAAGATCTAAAGGTCTCGGCAAGAATCGTAGGAACTGGTGTAACTTGCTTATTCAATCGATCAAACAAATCTGCCACTGCTTAATCTACGTGCCCTAGAACTCTAGGGAAAATTACTAATCTGTAAATACTCAAAGCAAAAATATCCACCTTCTTCTTTACATCGGGGTGCGCCAAAATTAAGTCACTTAAATTTTCCCAAGGAATGCATCTTCCCTCACCCTTTTGTTGCATCCGAGCTGAAACCCACTGCTCGCTCATCCCGATAATACTCATCAACCTTTTCGCGAAAGAAGGAACATTAGCAATCCTAGTATAAACTTTATCAGCTTGGATCCCCGGACAACGAAGTAAAGTACTGTACTCTTCTATAGTAGGCACCAGATCTACTTTCCCAAAGGTGAAACAACTATATGCTAAATTCCAAAACTGAACCATAGCCCGAAATAAGTGTCGATCTACTCTGACATCAAGCAAATGAGAGATATCACCATAATTGCAACAAAACATCTGTTTAGTATCATCCTCCCAGTGAGTCCAAATATCCTTTAATTATTGAAGCTCATTTTGTGCTACACTAATGCGAGTGTAATCCCATGACTCAGAAACGCATCCTTCAACTAGACTATCCCCCTTTTCCAATTGCAATCCTTCTGACCATGCTCGAATAGCCGCATTGTCTTCTACCTTAGCAAGAAATTTTGGTTTCCATGGAAAACTTTCTATCTTAGCAACCGAACAGGAATTGACACCTCTTTAATGCGAAATGACATGCAAATAACAAACAAATCAAAACAAGTCGGTATCGCATAATAAAAATTAGAACAAGTAAAATACTATCAAACACTTGTCTGGGTAACCATTAAAGGTTTGGCATTCTACCTAGGGTAGGCTCTTAGGGTTTACTATACGTGGTTTGGTTCTAAAGAGAGGGTACCCGAACCAGCAGATTCCTCAATCCTCACCCGTTATAGGCTTATATGGATCGAGTTCAGTTCAGGGGAACACATTTCCCTATGGCCATGTGGAGATGAAAACCTCACGAAGCACATAGGTACAGATGTGTCCCGGAAGCAGTCCACTAGCCCATGCGGAGGTGAAAACCTCACAAAAGCATAGCTTCTCACTCCCACTTAAAGGTGCGACCACAACGGTCATGCAATGCAATGCCAAAGTATTTTGTTAGACTCGACATTATTGTAATTATAACACAAACAAAATGCATCGAAAGAAACATGATTCTTCAAAACAATTTCCAAATTTCAATCAGAAGGACAAAAAATTAATTAATTTAGGGCCTGACTCTCAACAAGTCCCCAGCGGAGTCGCCAAGCTGTCGAAACCATTTTTTACTGAGTTTTGAAAAAAAAAGGATCGACTTTTAAAAATAGGAGTCGCCACCAATCCTTTTTGTTTAGGTGTTATTGGGTCACCTATAAAAATGTTTTGGTTTGCGAAATTCAAGAAAATGGGTTCGGGAGTAGGTTACATACGAGGAAGGGTTAGCAGCCCCATGCGCCCCTGGACGGGTACCAAATCGGTTAATTAATGTCCTTGCGTTGAAAATTTGGAAACGTTATAAATTTTCTAAGGAAAATTAATCAATATTGAATTTGAATTTCATGATTAACTCGTTTCGAAGGAAATAAACATATCACATCCAGTGTGTTTGGACACAACACCTTTATACCCCGACACTGAGATCATCTTTGATCTTCAAAACATGAAATTAAAGAAGGGTATTTGTTTATCTGGTTGGGCAGAAAATTGACACCCAGTACGTTAGGGCATAATTTTCTGACTTTCCAAATGAACAAACATTGCCTTATTTTGGAGAAAAACAAAATTTTATATTAGGCTTAAAATGCATTTAAATAAAATAAAAACATTAAATAAAAAAACTAGAACATATTAGAATTTGAGGCGTAAATAGAATGCATAAACATTAATCATGAAATAAACACAATTTAAAGATCGTATTAACAACTTGCTATAAAATGCAAATTTTCTTAAAGAAAGTTAGTTTATATTGAATCTTGAATTTCAAGATTAGCTCATTTCAAAGGAAATAAAAATATCACATCCAGTACGTTAGGACATAACACCTTTATACCTAGACACTGAGGTCATCTTTGATCCTCAAGATATTTAATTAAAAGGGATATTTGGCTATCTGGTTGAACAGAAAATTACACCCAGTACGTTAGGGCATAATTTTCCATACTCCCAAATATACAAACATTGCCTTATCTTAAAAAAAAAAAAATTATGTACGTGAAATTTTAAAATGAACTTAATGTATACAAAATATTTGATATAAGGCATACATGTATTGGAATTTGAAGCATGCTATGGTACAAGATGTACAAACATTAATCGAGCATTATTCATAAATTAAACGCTATGTTAACAATAAACTATGAAATTTAATAATCCTACAAAATTGATAATGCAAAATAACATAAAATAAAAATTTAAATGCTAATAGATTGCAAATAAATAAACAAGCTAGTTCTTGATTAATATTTTATGAAATTATTAAAAATAGAATAAATTGTGAATGAATTCCCTAAATGCATATTTTAAAAGAAATTTACTTATTTTAATATATGCAACAATTTAAGTATAAAATAAAATATGATTTTATTATTGTGTATATACATGTAGAAAATAATATAGTATAGTCATTTTTATTAAAAAATAACATTGCATGAACTACTAAAATAATACATGAAGTTAAATATTTTTACATTTAAATCAAAACATATTCTATCGAAATAATTGTAACATCACAAAATAAATTTCAATGTAATCTAAATTTAAAAAAATATTTTGACTAAAAAAACTAGAATACATGAATTGTGCTAAAATTTGAAACTTAATTAAAATGATAACAAAATAAAGTTACACGATCATTATATAAATAAACCAAAATTATTTGAACTACATTGAGGATTACATTGAATCGTCATATGAAAAATAAAGGATTAATCAACCAATTATTCCAATATCCAATCGCCATATATAACCAGGATTTAATTGAAAAACTGCGCAAGCTAACTAAATCAATTGAGCAATAAAGATCATACATCACACATCCAGTTTAAAAACAATTCATAAATAAATGGATCAAACATGCAAATTCCCCTTTTATAAATAAACACGCGAACTTGAAGAAATTTGGGTCGGGTCGAATCGAGTGGCCTTAAGTGACGTCATTTCAAAGCTATGGGCAAAGACCATAAACGTCGCCGTTTCTCCAATGGCTATTAACCTTTCCCTTAAGTAGAAATAAAGCATTACAACGCTTGAATTAGGCCAAAACCCTAGCCCCTCTTTTACCTTTTCTCTCAGCTGCAAGCACCTTTTTGATGTACGCTATCACACCTTTGAAATCGGCGAATAACGAAACCTCAAGCCTTGATACGCACTAGCCCACCCTATTTTTCGATCACGACCCCTGCCTAACACCGATTGAAATGGAGCAGACAAGGATTTGATCTTTTCCAAGATCCATTTTCTAAACCTCGATTTCGACGAGGAAGACAACAGATTGGATCAATTCGAGGTAAGCGTTTTCTCTTATTTTTTTGAAATCAATATGGAACAGATTCGAAAAAGACTCAAACACAAAAGGGTAAAGATTAGTGAGGTATGGTAAATCACCTTTTTTTTGACTTTTTGTATTTCTTCTATTTGCCTTCTTTTTTTGTGTGTAAAAAACTTACAATGGATTTTTCGGTTTTTAATGGCTGAAATTCGGAATAATCTAAAAAATACATTCTACTCTCTATTTTTCGTTGTTTCTCTGCCATTTGCTCGCAGGTACGGAAAGGACGTGGGCTAGGTACGGAGGTCGTACAAAAGTCGATCTGTTGGAGGCGAGAGGAGAGGTGTGTCTTGGTTCGCGTGTGAAGTGCGCGCGGCGCTGGAAGCCTTCGGAAGTCTTTAGGGTTTCTGCTAGTTGAAACCAATTGGGCCATTTGGGCCCGTTTTGGGATTGGGTCTTTAAGGCTGCTTTTTAATCTTTGTTATTGGGTTAGCTTTGTAAACGGGTTGGCTGATTTGGGTTAGATTGAATTTAGTTGGGGCTATTGTACCGGGTTATGATGTAATGGGCTGTTAAAATGGATATTTATTGGACTATTTTGGATCAATTTTTTATTTTGTTTTGTATTTTTGGTTTAGTTGTTTTAATATGGCCCGGGCAAATTTTGGGCCCTACAGTATACATGATGTATTCCATGTTTCTATGTTAAGGCGCTATCATTCGGATCCATCTCACATAGTGCCAGTGGGAGAAATTGGAGTAAGACCTGATCTATCTTTTGAAGAGGAACCATTGCAGATCTTAGATCGAGATGTCAAGGTGTTGAGAAGAAAGTCGGTTTCATTGGTCAAGGTGATATGGCGTAATCATGGTTCAGAGGAAGCCACGTGGGAGCCAGAAGATGTGATACGACAGTAATACCCTCACCTCTTTTAATCAGGTAAATTTTGAGGCCTAAATTTCTTTAAGGGGGTAGAACTGTAACATCCTAAAATTAGGGGTTTTGCATTTTGCACTTTTTCATGCGTTTGGCTAGTTATGCTTGTTGTTTTGGTGTGTTTGGGGGTCTTGGGAAGGCTCGGATTCAAGCCAGAGCTTTGGTAAATTTTTCTCTTTAGGGAACATCAGGGGGAGAGCTAGTGGATGCAGGCCTTAGGTATGATTGGTTGCAATTTGATATCACAAGTGGAGTGTGTGGCTTAGTGGTTGGTGTCACAAGGGAGAATGGAAGGGGGAGTGTGTTCGAATCCCACAGGTTGGAATTTTGGAGCATGTATTTTGTGCCAAGATAGGGAAGAAGTGGTGTTCAGCTTAGACTCTGAGGGGTGGTTGTTGAATAAGTCAACCAGTTTGAAATGGATAGACAAGAGGAGCTTGAGGTGTTGAATCGGTCAAAGCAGTTTGAAAGAGTGATGGAGAGGGCTTAGTGGAGTAAATGAAGGAGAAAAACGTGGAACTTGGTGGTGTACTAGTAGTTGGTCGAATGAGGAGTGTGGGGAGTGGATTTTCGGCTAGAGATTGGTGTGGTGTGGGAAAAATCGGCATTTGGCGAATAAGGAGTATAACCGAAGCTTAGGGATTATTTGTGCCGAAAATTCTTTAGGTGCATTAGAAGTTCTTTTACATTTTCGGCATTTACTCTGCTCCTTACCAAAACTATTCTTTTTCTTCCATATAGTTGTTTCAAGCTCACCATACATTTCTTTTTCCTTTTTGCATATCTTTTCTACTCTAACAACTCAATAGCTGAACCTCTCTTCCATCTCCTACAAATTGTTTTCTTCACCATAACCGAAACTTTCCTCCTTTACTTCTCTACATTCTTCATTAAACCGAAACCCCTACTCCTTTTTGTTATTGTTTAGCTTCTCTATAGTCGAAACTCTCTTCTTTTTCTGTACTTCTTCGATATTCTTCATCCTTTCTTCTTGCACCTTTATTTTTTGCTCCATTAGCCGAACCCCAATTACCCATTTTCTTCACTCTTCTTTTTGTCTCTCCCTTGTTCTTCTCTTGAGCCAAAACCTTGTTGGTTTTTGCTGCTTGTGAAGAGTCTTCTTGGACTCCATTCGGCTTCTCTCTGTCTAAGCCGAACCCAAGGAATCAAAGTGATAATTTTCTGCTGAAGATCCCTCTTCAATCGGTTTCTGTTTATGCAAGGTAATGGAAACTCTTTTGATTCTTTTTCTATTTTTTCGGTCTTATATAGTAATAGCCGAGATGGCTATTTTGTTCTTAATATTAGTTCACGGCTAATCTCTTCTTCCCTCCTCTTAACGTGGCATGTTCGCATCGGATTAGAATCTATAGTCAATTCTATCTGTGTTCGGTTCATTCTTTGACCAAGGTAAGGAGGTTCTCTTGATTTCGGTTTGACTATTCCCTTTTCTCTCTCATTGCCTTAACCCAATCTTTTTGTTAGACAACCATCATTCTCTCTGAAAGTACTGTACTGATCAAAGATTCTCTTCATGGATGCGAGTGTTAGCCAAACTAAAGACGGGAGTGGTCTTGTAGTCTCTACTCCGAAGTTCAAATGACGTGCTGTGTCAGCGGTTCGAGACTTTCTGTCGGGTTGTGGTAGAGAGCCGACATCCGTTTGGGATAGGCAGATAGTGGTTATTCCCGCTAGTGAGGGTAGAAACGATCAAGAGTGTCTAGTTCTTCGTGTAATCAGATGTGTAACATTCACACCATCTTTTGTTTGATTATTAATTAATATGTTGAGTTACCCTTGCGGGGTAAAATCAGAGATACCAGGTTAGTTATCTTTGGTGGTGTCTTGTAAATTCTTTACCATGTATAGCTACATGCTCTGATGATTCGATTTACGTTGACATATGTGCATTCATTATATTATGATTATATGTTGCATGGGATGGGGATATGATGTTGATTAAAAAAGGAGGTGTATTTCAGTGGTTTGGTACCATATATATATATCAGTGACTTTGTCACATTACTTCAGTGGTTTGGTACCACATATATCGGTGGCTCTGTCACATTATTTCAGTGGTTTGGTACCACATTCAGTGGCTTGGTGCCACAGGTGTTTTGGCTGGTATGGGTGGTGTGTAGAGGATGGAATACTAGGTTGGGCTGAGTTGCACTGCATACACTATTTGATATGCCATGTTGTTATTCGTATGGGCTTCGGCCAAATTCATTACTGTAAGGGCCAAGGCCCAATGTGCTTCTGTGGGCTCAGGCTCAGATTGAGTTCGTGAAGGGAATTACACACTGAGTCCTTGTGACTCACCCCTCTGCTTAATTTTGCAGGTAACCCCTAGTTTGAGGATTGAGAGCCGAGGTGGACTTTGCGGTGGCCATGCATTACTTCTTTCGTAAACTCTGTTTTCTTTATTTGAACTTATTTTAAATTAGGGATTTTGTTATGTAATAAGGCCTCCGGGATTTTAATTTGGGTTTTGATTTAATGCGGTTATTATTATATTACGAAATGTTAAACACATAATTTTTCCTAAAAATATAAATAATCATTTTCCAAAATATTAACAAGCGAATAACATGCAAATTAATAGTTAAATTCGGAAATTTTTTAGAGCTACAAACACTGTTTTCAAAATGGCAGTTTCGGAATACCACTAGTTTCGGTATTTCGTATCACAAAACCTGTTTTTGACTGATAGTAATATTGCTTAAAGTTTGTAAGAAAACCTTAAACGGAACCTGATTTTCAAAATAAAAACATAACACGAAAAGTTTTTTTTTCAAAATTGCCAAGTCTCTTAACCAATCTTTCCATGTGACATACGAGATCCGGTCTTAACGTATAGGCCGGGTTTGGGGTGTTACAGAGTCATCCATATTGCGGTATAGCAACCAATATGCATTTAGTACACCTTCTAATGGTCTCCTGCGCACTCATAAAGTGCATTAGCTCACCTTTAGGCCTTATCTGGTCCCTAAGGTCAATAAAAGACTCAATTTGCACATTTTATTGAATGTAAATAAAACTGTGAAAACTTAACTAAAACATAACAAAAATGCTTGTATTCAAGCTCCTTAAATGTGAAAACTAGTTTAATTTCCTACACCGAATTACGACAGATCATTAACCCCTTTTACTCCTACAAACACTAGAACACCGTACTTTCGTAGTTCTTTTATTAGGGCTTGTCTAATTATAGTTGTTGAAGTAGTTTGTGGTGCAGTTCTAGTTTGAGTAATCAAACACATATTAATCACATTTAAACTCATATTAAACACAAAACACATTAAACACTTAAATAAATAAACTGAAAACTTATGCATCATTAAATTATTCCAGCATTTAGATTAATTAAGAGAAGCATAATTAAATAACTTAAAACTTATGCATCAATAAATCATTCTAGCAACTAGATTAATTAAGAGAAGCTTCATTTTGCACTTAGTCCCCTCGAGCTTAGGGCAATCTCAATGGCATCGAGTTGCGCCGTAACATGATGCGACCAGGTTCGCATCATACCCTCCCTCTTGAAAACAGTTTGTCCTCAAATCAGGCCACTTGCTCGAGAAAAATTTTCAAGGTCACAAACCCATTTTGACGCTCTCTCTCTTTAGGAGGAACCCATTTTGAAGTGTCATCTACACAAAAATTTAATAGATTAGTGACACCATGGTTAACGAACTCAAAAGATACGAACTCAAAAGAACGTTTCAGAATCTTATACAAAAATTGAGTGTATAACCCAATGCCGGGGTGAAATATGGAAAACGGCCTTACCTTTCCACAATGGATCAAAAGGTTCATAGAGGGCAACAAACCAGAATCACAAGGCATTTGAGGGTTAACAACATTCCATGGTCCAATACCTTGGACAATGATAGAGAATGATATGCTTCAGAATCAAAGACAAGGTTTCCTCTTACCTTTTCACCTTGACTTGCAAATTTCTTGGCTGGCAGAATGGTTGGACCATGAAGCAAGCTAAAGTTATAATCACGTATATTGAGCTCGAGTTGGTTAAACAATAATATAGAGCAACCTTCGGAACCAAGGATTTGATTTTGATTTGGAAAACCAATAGCATCTTTTGTTTTCGAAAATAAAGATAAATCATCACACAAACAAAAATTGTTCACACATTTACTCACATAAAATTTACGACGCTTACCTTCGCTTAACATCAACTTATAAAAACGTACTCTGGGTTTGAAAACATGGTTTTGATCACTTGTTCCAGCACGTAACAAAAATTTCGTTTTCACAAGTAAATCACAAATGCCAAGCAAATAAGACTTAGACACACAAACTTTCAAACAATCAAATCTCTCAAGTCTCATTTAAATAGGCATGCAAATACATGAAGGTTTTGCACCAAGAATCAAAGAATTCGCATGGTCAACACAAACAAAACAGATTAGATGTCAACTTTTTATCATACAAGTCCAAATGTTGTTTGTGCTATTTTAATCTTGCTTCATCATCGAACTTGCCAACACCATACAAATCAGGAGAAAAACTTTTCAAACCATCATCCCAATCAAAGTCATCATCAATCAGAAATTGATACTTAGACAAATCAAGATGAGAAGTTCTTTTGCTAACTAAGTCTTTGGCAAGCTCACCATTAACATGCATGAGAGATTGTTGAGATTCGACTAACAAAGAATCCTTACTGTGCTTACCTTTAAGTGTTGGTGGACTAAGGTCATCTATGTTCTTACCTTTATCGATCAACTTGAATCGTCTCTCTTCAAGAACGTATTGGAGTTGTTTCTCATCACATAGGTCTTTAGGAAGATGAAAAGAAACAACACGAGGAATATTCATATCTGGGTTAGTAAATGAATTCCTCACCTTTTCTTGTTCTTTTGCCTCTTTTTCTCTCATTTGTTTTTCAACAACACTTGCTTCTTTTTCAATTTTTGTTTCTTGCTCGCAAACTTTTTCAATCTCACTAGCTTTTTGTTTTCTTTCACTCTCTTTTTCTTGTTCTTTTTCTCGCAACTCTTTTTTTCTTCTCTCGATTTCATTCAATATGCGCTCATTTTCTCGCATCAACATTTCTTGTCTCTCTTTCCTTTTTAATTTTTTTTGTCTTGTTGCTTCATTACAAGAAGATGATAACATAAAAGAATTAGAATGACGGGCTTTTAATTGAAAAGAAGTGGAAGAATCTTTATATAAGTTGCGTTCATTTCTTTGTGAATAAGCCTCCATGGATGAGTACGGAACACACTCGCTTTTCCGTAAGGACTTCTTCGTATCTTGCCTCATTTCTTCTCGAATTCCTTGATGAATAGGAATCGCGATAAGAATCTATTCTCGAATAGTCATTGGATGTATGTTTTCGTGATGATCTTATCTCCGTCTCTCGACTTGGTGAAATTTGCTTTCATCAGGCTCTTTCCTTGACTTGGTGCAATCGTTCATGCAATTTATCAAATTTAGATTTCACCATTCTATGCATCTCTTGCATCACATATTGGAATTCCAATTCTGAAAACACTTCTCGTAACATGATTTTATTGTTGAAAAGAAAAAAATGATTAAAACCAAAGAGAAAGTAAATACCTCACCACAAAATATCATGTTTCACTCACAAAGAAAAATTGGTTGGCACTCACACTCGTGTTTGCACTTGCTAAATGGCTTTTTCTACACTCGAATGCTCTCTCAAAACTCGTGCCTTTTACTGCTCGCTTCACCTCTCGAACTTTGTAATCGAATCGTTTAGACTTATGAGCAAGCCTAGGGTTAGGCTTCAAATGGGTTTACAAAGGTAGTCGATGTAAGGAGTGCAAGATAGGCTGAAAAGAAAAAAAGAAGAAGGTGCTAAGTGTGGCGTTTGGGTTTGAATTTGATGGAGAAGCATCTTTGAATATCGAATAAAAGAAAAATGTGAACACTTTCAAACTCTTTTTTTTTTCTTTTTCTTTTTCGTACTTTTGAAAAAAATTTATTACAATATGATAAATACAAACAAATGCTTCTTGTACATGAGTTTTTTTTTTTGAAATTTTTTTTTGTAATCTTTTTTATTTCTTTTTTGAATTTTTTTCAAATATTTAGTCTGGCAACTTCACGAACATCCGTACTCCTTGATTTTAGCTAGCTCTTATAACAAATGATACGAACTCACCTCGATGATGATTCGAGTTGTTGCCCGGTTGTTAAAATAGAGATGTATCGTTCGATTTTGAAAGAAAGGGTGATTTTGGCTAAGGAGAGTATTTGGTGAACAAGATGGTGATTAAAAATGGCTAAAGGATATGAAGATGAAGAGGAAATTCGACTACAAAGGAAAAGGAAATTAAATGGATATTTGTGGTTGGAATGGAGAACTTAAGGACAAGAAAGAACCAACACTATGTTAAAGTGTTGACCCGATACTTATACGTCACTTAATGTGGACATTGACCCGTTATCTATGAAAGTAGGAACCAAAGGTATAGTTTGGTGAATGCCACACTTGGAATGAGTGATAAGTTCAAAAAGAAACAAGGTAGATGCCACTAGCTTTTGCTAAATAAGTCAACTTGAGTCTTAAAACGAAATAGGAGAGTTGAAAAACTCACAAAGTGTTATAAACATTCAAAAGATAACAAAAAGTCCCCTAAAAAAGCTAATTACAAAGTATTTATAGTGCTTATATGAGGCTAGCTGAAAAGTCACTTGAATTCAGCTTTAATGTGTTGTTTAATGCCTGAAATAAAGCTTAATCAATAAGTAAAAACTCTTGAAATTCTAGGCCTAAGTAACAGCAATTTTTAACATGATTTAATGTTCCAATTCAGCTGAATAAATGAGCTGATTACTTAGGCTGGAAGAGTTCAACGTTTTGAGCAGCCAAATGACTTCAATTACTTCATTAAATCAGCCTTGGGCAACCGAATAGGCACCAGCAACATGTATAATGCTCTCCTTTAATTGTTGTCGATTGCTATTCTTGAACAACTCCTTAGAGAAGGTGGAGAGGCTGCTGAATTTAAAGGATGTATAATGCTCTCCCTTAAATGATGTAACAACTCCTTTAAATGACGTATAATGCCCCCTTTATTTGTAACTGATTTCCACTTTAAAAGTCACTTTAATCAATTTATAACAGCCCTTGAATGTAACGGTTCCCAGCTAAACTATAATCAAACACATTAAAACAAACACATTAATCACATTTAAACTCATATTAAACACAAAACACATTAAACACTTAAATAAATAAACTGAAAACTTATGCATCATTAAATTATTCCAGCATTTAGATTAATTAAGAGAAGCATAATTAAATAACTTAAAACTTATGCATCAATAAATCATTCTAGCAACTAGATTAATTAAGAGAAACATATATTAAATAAAGTTCAATAATAACTCAATTATTTAAACTATCAATAGTTGAATAAAGTCTAACAACTCATTTATTAATCTAAGATGAGTTTAATTAAAAATCAAATTCAACTTGCAATAAATTGTAAGTGACACCTATTAGGCTGAATGAGATTGTAATGAAGCTTCATTTTGCACTTAGGCCCCTCGAGCTTAGGTTAATCTCGATGGTGTCGAGTTGCGTCGTAACATGATGTGACTGGGTTTGCATCAAAACCTATACCTCTAATAACACTAAATGTAAAACCCCATACCCGGTCTGGTTGTCAAACTAGAGTCATAAAGTGCTACAAGCAAAATACAAAACATTTGATTTTATTTCATAGTCCAAAATATTATTTCAATATCCATTAACCACATTCAATCATGCATGGCATGTAATTAAATCAATATCGGTTTAATATCGAGCTTATGAAAGCTTAAAACCAACCTGGTAGCAAACATGGATCATTTTGAAACTAAAACAAAAAGCTAGGAAAAATCTGAAAATGTTACATGGCTGTGTCCCCTAACCGTATGGAAAGGTCGAGGCCATGTGGATGGATCACATGGCCATGTGGGCAAACTGTGCAACAGACTGATGCAGTGTGGTGTTGGGTCACAATGCCGTGCGAACAACTGTGTACCCGCATTAAGCCATGTGGATTAAAAGCGTAAATATTAAAAAATGTGTCACACGGCTGCAACGTTAGGCCGTGTAACAGACTGTGTCTATGTGCACTAAAATAGCCTAAAAACTTGTAGACCACACGACCTTATCATATGCTCATGTAGGGCACACAACCGTGTTCTAGGCCGTATCAACCTGTAGGTACCTCCCAAAGCAAGACTTTTAAACCTAATTCACTTATGCTACATGCAACACTTTAAACCAAGTTCAACCAATTCAAAATGCATTAATATAACACCAAAACAATACTTATCTCAACCAACCTACGTGCCTAACGAATATGCCACAATTGGCACCTCAATCTAACAATTCAAACTCAAACATAGATTCATATTTCAACAAGTCCAATATGCCTTCCGAGGCACCTCACAACAAGTAGCATAGCATACATGTTTTGACCATTTCTAGCACCATATAACCATGATTGAAAATCAAGCATATAAACAAGCCAAAGCCATATCAAAACCATTCAACCTAGCACTTATATATCATTCTTTTACTATAGTACCTTATCAATTTATAAGCAAAGCACCAACCAAATCAACAAGACAACATTGTCATCAATGACATATATAAGCATACAAAGTTCTCAAAATTCCTGTAACACCCCAAACCTGGTCAAAACGCTACGACCGAATCTGGTATGCTACAGGAAAGAAAACTTGAAAAACTAACAAAATATCTTGAGTTGGAAAAACTTGCGTATTGTTATTGTACCTTTAGAGAAAATTTAAAGTAATTATTTTATCTAAACCGTATTACACGTCAGAATCCCTTGACTAAAATCGTACTTTAAGAAAACTGCGTTAAAGTTGTCAGTTGAAAATGATGTTGCGGGTTTTTTTTTAAGTGGAAATTCTATATCCATTTGTTACTCGTTACCCATCTTTCATTAACCATTTGAAAATTATTTGTTCAAAGTTTTTAATCTTAGAAAAACTCCCAATTTGATAGT
The DNA here is from genome assembly GCA_025503065.1 of Gossypium bickii. Taxonomy (NCBI): domain Eukaryota; kingdom Viridiplantae; phylum Streptophyta; class Magnoliopsida; order Malvales; family Malvaceae; genus Gossypium; species Gossypium bickii. Next base: position 72,464,105 of record CP106713.1, read on the forward strand.
TGATTAGACAAGCTATATCATCCACATAATAAAACCCAAATTTAAGTTAAAGTGGCCTTATTACAAAATAAAATCCCGAATTAAAGTAAGAGTAAAATAGTACACATGTCCACCTCGAGTTCGTCCCGGCTCTAAACCCGCGATTTAGCGATTACCTGCAAAATTTAGCAGAGGGGTGAGTCACCGAGACTCAGTGCGTAAATCCTCGTACAATGCAAACTGGGCCTTGAGCACACATAGTACAGCATGATGATCATGTATGCAATGCAGCCCAACCAATATATTTTTCCATCCTCTACATCTCCTGGCTCAACCCAACGTCAGTGGCACCCAGCCACTGTGGTACCAAACCATCGGTGGTTCCAAACCACTGGTGACAAAGTCACAAATCATAATATGTGGGGCCAACCCACTTGTGGTGCCAAACCACTGGTGACAATCCCTGATGAGTATATGTGGGGCCAACCCACTGTGGTACCAAACCACTGGGACGAGTCACTGAAATAGTATATATATGGTGCCAAACCACTGGTGGTTCTAAACCACTGAGACATGGTCACTGAATAGGATTATGTGGGGTCAACCCACTTGTGGTACCAAACCACTGGTGACAGTCTTAGAATTACATTTCCCTTCTTCACATCATACTCCATAGTCCATGCACATGTTAACATACTGAGATGAATGCGATCATGCTTCAAATGCATAACAGTTAACTATTTCATACATACACATATTTCATTCATAAAATCATAACGAACTTACCCAGTGTCCCCAACCGTACCCTCATAGGTAACTTGACCATTCAGACGGTCGTTTTGGCTTTCAGCCGACACAGTTAATAACACAAACAGTAATGTAGTGTGTGAGTAATACACACCTGATAACACATAACACTAAGCTTTCTATGTCGACGCTTCCACTAGCAGAGACAACGACTATTTGTCTATCCCAGGCAGACGTCGGCTCTCTACCACAACCCGGCGGATAGTCTCGACCTCCAACACAACACGCCTTTTCAGGTTTGGAATGGACACTATAGGTACAATCCCCTCCTCAACTTGACCGTTTCTTGAATCCATGAATAGACTTGATCAGTGGTCAAAGAAAACCTTTGATTGGCTAACCAAAAGATTCGATTAACACAAAATATAACGGAAGAGAGAGAAAATGTCAAAGACTAAAGAACCCCTTACCTTTGTTACTAACACAACGAGTAAGACTGCTTGGAACAAAACTTCCGGCAACTAGAGAAGCCTCAGCACTTCTCTTCCTGATATTCTACTTCAAGCTATGAAGAATGGAAGAACGAGTTATAGAAAAATGAATGATCAACTTAGAATAAAAATAAAGGAGATGAAAAGAAACTAACAAGGAGCCCCCTACCTTGATCAACCAACCGATTGTATAGGCTCTCAGCAACCTAGGATTTCCATCACCCTGCTTCTTGGTATTTGACTAAGAGGCACAAAATGGAAGAAATGGGTTTAGTTGCCTTACAAGAGTGGGTTCGGCTTCATCATGAAAAGAAAGAATGTACGGATGATAATAAGAAAATAAAAGAGAACCTTACCCTGAGCAAAGATATAGATTTACACCCGAGAAAATTCAGTTATGGTGAAAAGTAAAAATGAAACACAAAGAAAAGGGGATTAGGGGTAAGTTTCGACTTTAGAAGAAAGAAATAGAGGAGAAAGATGAAACACTAAGAAGTGAGGTGAAGGTTTCGGTTATGAGGTTTAAAAGAAATAAAAGAAAAGAAAAGATTCGACAGAGGGGGTGGCTTCAAGAATTTTCAACTAGCAAATAAGATGATAGAGGAGAAAGATGATTTCGGCTTTTAGGGAGAAGTGTGACAAATAGAAGAAAAAGAAGATGAAATGAAAAGGGAAGATGATGACGAGAGTTTCGGCCAAGAGTGCCCTTAGTGACTCTAACGAATAACAATGCGCAAAAGAAAAGTCTAACACAACCCGAAAAGAATGAGAAGAAGTAGGGAAGAACCAAAGAGAATTCCACAAGAAAATGAACTGGGGAATTTTGGCACACATCACAACTAAGTAACTCGAATGGAAAAAATCCAAAAGCTCTCTCCCCAAATTCGGCACACCTCAAAGTTAAACTAAAAAGAATATGCTTCCCCAACTCCCTAACCGAATTCCTCCTTCCCACAACCCCACATTCGGCCAACCATTTCCTCTCACCCTCAAATCCCATGATTTCCTCCTACTTTCACTCCCTTTTAATCATTTGAACTAGTTTGACCAATTCAAACTCCACCACCTCCTCATGGCCGCACATTCAAACACTTTGACTCCTTCAACACTCATCCTTGAAGAGTCCGCACCGAATCCATCAGTTTAGCTCCCCAGGCACAAAAATAAAGCTTCTGAACGTTGCTAACGCTACTCAAACTCCTTCCTTCCTACAGCTCCCTTGTGATGCCACTTCCCTGCATCTTAAGTGGCGTCTCCTTGCCAGTTTATCACACCTCAACTTGTGTCAACAAACACTAGTAATTTTCCTTAAGACCTGCATCGACCAGCTCTCCCCTAAAGAGCCTAAAAACAAAATTTTCGCCAAGGCTCCAGCTTAACCCTAAGCCTTCCCGGAACCACCAAACATACCCAATTAACAAAAAGAACATGCCGAACACACAGTAAACATAAAAAACGAAGCCCCTAATTCCAGGATGTTACAGTTCTACCCCCTTAAAGAAATTTCGGCCTCTAAATTTACCTGGTCAAAAGAGGTGAGGGTATTACTGTCGCATCACATTCTCTGGCTTTTGGCCTCTAAATTTACCTGGTCAAAAGAGGTGAGGTATTGCTGTCGCATCACATCCTCTGAACCATGATTCCGCCACAACACTTTAACCAACGAAACTGTCTTCCTTCTCAGCACCTTAACATCTCGGTCTAAGATCTAAATTGGTTCTTCTTCAAAAGATAAATCAAGTCTTACTTCGATTTCTTCCACCGACACTATGTGAGATAGATCCGAACAGTAGCTCCTTAACACTGAGACATGGAGTACATCATTTATCTGCTCTAACTCAGGAGGTAACTCGAGCTGTTAAGCCACTGGTCCCATACGCTTCAACACACGATAAGGCTCGATGAACCTGGGGCTCAGCTTACCCTTCCTCCTAAACCTTAAAACTTTCTTCCACGATGAAACTTTTAGGAAAACCCGATCACCCACCGAGAACTCTATATCCTTATGCTTCAAATCTGCATAAGATTTCTGTCTATCCGAAACTTCCTTCAACCGCTCCCGAATCAACTTAACCTTCCCTTTTGTTTCTGAAACCAATTCCGGACCCAACAACTATCGCTCACCCAACTCTGTCCAACAAGTAGGAGTGTGACACTTCCGACCATACAATGCTTCATAAGGTGCCATCTGAATACTAGATTGATAGCTATTGTTGCATGCGAATTCTGCCAATGGTAGGAACTCCTCCCAACTACCCTTGAAGTCAATGACACAGCCCCTCAACATGTCTTCCAAGATCTGAATTACCCTCTCAGACTGACTATTGGTCTGTGGGTGAAATGTTGTGCTGAAATCCAGTCTTGTACCTAACGCTTGATGCAACGCCTTCTAGAACCTTGACGTAAACTTAGGGTCTCTGTCTGATATGATAGACATAGGTACCCGATGTAACCTCACAATCTCCACCACATACAGCTTGGCTAACTTCTGTACTGGTATGAAGTGAGCGGACTTTGTCAATTACCCACACTGAATCTTTCTTCGTAGGCGTAAGTGGTAGCCCACTCACAAAATCCATCGTCATCCTCTCCCACTTCCAAAGTGGAATCTTCACCGGCTGTAGCAACCCCGAAGGCAATTGGTGTTCCGCCTTCACCTGCTGACACGTCAAGCATTTACCCACAAATTCAGTCACTTCTTGCTTCAGACCCGGCCACCAAAACTGTTCTCGCAGATCCCTATACATCTTACTCCCACCATGATGCATAGCGTATGGGCTACTATGCACTTCCTGCAAAATCTTCTGCCTCAACTCTACATCTCTTGGCATACAAGCCTTTCCACGAAAACACAAAACCCTATCACTGTTCAGACTGAAATCTTCTGTCTCACCCCTTGTCACTAACTGAAACTTAGAACTTAGCACCTCATCTGACAACTGCTTCTCTTTAATCTGATCGACCCAAGAAGGCTTCACTTGAAGTTCAGCTAGCAAACTTCCATCGTCATACAAGCTGAGATGAGCAAACATTGCTCTCAAGTTTGATACTACCTTACGGCTTAACGCATCTGCCACTACGTTCGCTTTACCCGGGTGGTACTCGATTGAACAGTCATAATCCTTCAATAACTCAACCCACCTACGCTGCCTTAAATCTAACTCCTTCTGAGTAAGGAGATATATCAGACTCTTGTGATCAGTGTAGATGATGGACTTATCCTCATACAAGTAGTGTCTCTAGATCTTCAGAGCGAACACTATCGCAGTTAACTCAAGATCATGTGTGGGATAATTCACTTCATGTGGTCCCAACTGCCGAGACGCATAAGCTACCACTTTCCCCTCTTGCATCAACACACATCCTAACCCTGTGTATGACGCATCACAGCAGACGATAAACTTCTTCCTAGCCTCAGGCTGGATCAACACTGGTGCCTCAGCCAAAATCCTCTTCAACTTCTCAAAACTTTCCTGCTATTTATCTGACCAGACAAACGATACCCCTTTCTATAATAACTTGGTCAACGGTGCAGCTATTAACGAGAACCCCTCAACAAACCTTCTGTAGTACCCAGCCAGCCCAAGAAAACTCTGAGTTTCTGCCACAGACTTAGGCGGTTTCCAGTCCAACACGGCTTCAATTTTTCAGGGATCAACCTTAATTCCCTTAGCAGACACAACATACCCCAGAAAGGTAACTTCTTTCAACCAAAATTCACACTTACTGAATTTGGCGTACAGCTGCTTATCTCTCAGAATCTGTAGAACCACCCGAAGATGCGAATCATGCTCCTCTTTTGACTTTGAATAAACTAAAATATTGTCTATGAACACTACGACAAATCGATCCAGATAGGGTTGGAACACTAGGTTCATCATGTCCATAAACGTAGCTAGTGCATTCGTCAACCCGAACAGCATCACCAAGAACTCGTAGTGACCATAACGAGTTCGAAAAGCTGTCTTATGAATATCTGCCTCCTTGACCTTAAGCTGATGATAGCCTGACCTCAAATCTATCTTTGAGAAGACCGAAGCGCCTCGCAGTTGATCGAACAAATCATCAATCCTTGGCAACGGGTACTTGTTTTTAATCGTTAGCTTGTTCAACTATCTATAGTCAGTACACATCCGCATCGACCCGTCCTTCTTCTTAACAAATAACATCGGCGCTTCCGAAGGTGACACACTTGGTCGGATAAAACCCCGATCCAACAATTCCTGAATTTGGGCTTTCAGTTCCACCAACTCCTTCGGCGCCATTCTATATGGGGCAATAGACACTGGCGTTGTTCCCGGAAGAAGATCAATACCAAATTCTACCTCGCGATCCGGAGGTAACCCTTGAAGCTCTTCTGGAAAAACATCAGAGAACTCCTTCACTTTTCTGACATCCCCTATAGTCAACTTCTTGGCCTCCAGAGCATGAACAAAAGTTAAGAAAGCCTCGCATCCTTTTCTCACCATTCTTTCAGCCTTTAAAGCGGACACTATAATAGACAAATAGTCCCTTCTTTCACCTATCACTAAGACTTCATTATCCTCAGGAGTCCTTAATACCATGCATTTAGCAGAACAATCCAAGTTTGCTCGATATTTCACCAACCAATCCATACCTAAGATTAAATCAAACTCCCCGAACGGTAGTTCCATCAAATCAACTGGGAAAACCATCTCTTGTACTTCTAAAGGCACACTCCTAAAGAGTTTGTTCACCATTACAGATTGTCCTAAACGGCTAAGTACAGTCATCTCCCTAGAAGCAATCTCAGAGTCTATGTGCAGAGTTCCAGACACAGTACTAGCAACATAGGAATGTGTTGACCCAAAATCAATCAATGCAGTAAAGGGCAAACCAAAGATAAGGAACGTACCAGTTATGACGTCTGGTGTATCACCCTCCTCTCGACGTCTAGCTGCATAAACCAACCCAGGCTATCTTGCGTTTGTGTTCCCAGCACCTCTACCCGGTGCTTCACGCCCTCGACCAAAGCCATTTCCTCCTCTGGCCGAACCACGACCTCTCTACAGTTGCTGCCCACCTCTTCTAAATTGCACATGTCCTTGACCTTCCGACTGTGCCTTGACTGGCTCTCGTGGATAATCCTTTATCCGATGGTCCATAGACCCACATCTGAAACATCCTCTCTTACCTGCCCAACACTCCCCTGAATGAAATTTTCCGCATCGAGCACACTATGGTGGACAATCAATAGCAACAGGCTTCGCAACACAGCTCGGCCCATTTAACCTAGGCCTCTTCTGAAAACCCTCGGCAGATCCCGACGACCCAAAACTCCTTTTATTCCTACCCCTGTCTTTGTCCCGATTCTCCTTTTCAGATCACTTCACCTCTTCAGCTATCTAAGCCTTCTCAACTAAAATAGCAAATTCTCTTTCCTACTGCGGAGCTATCAACACTCACAACTCGTCCCTTAGACCATCCTCAAATCGAACACAGAGCTCATGATTTATTGCAACAATACCCCGGGCATAACGGCTTAAGCGTAGGAATTCCGCCTCATATTCAGCAACTAACTTGTTCCCCTTGACCAAGCTTAGAAATGCCTTCCTCTGAGCGTCCACATAGCCCAACCCGATGTACTTTCTCTGGAACGCAGACTTAAAGAAATCCCAGGTAATGCGGTCAACCGCTATACCATCCCTTACTATGAGCCACCACTGATATGCCTCATCTCGGAGAAGAGACACCATCCCTTTTAGTTTCTCCTCCGCGATGTAGTCAAGATCATCCATGATACGCTCAACTGCCTCGAGCCAGCACTCAGCTACGTTAGGAGCTACACTAGAAATGCCCCTAAACATCTCAGCTCCGTTAGCTCAGAGTCGCTTAGAAACAAGTTTTCGAGCTACTGACCCCACGCTCGCTCCAGCAACACTGTCCAAAACGCGCAACATAGCCTGAGACATAGCATCTGCCAGTTTGATCCTGAAATTCCACTTCCGCCACTGGCGATGCCGGTACTTTACCTTTTAGCCCATACCCCGATTCCAAAGGTTCAGACCCAACACCCCGGCCTCTACCACAGTCGCATGCATCACGACCACGCCCTCTAGCACTCATGACTAGCGATTCGGCTTAATCTGATTAAAAGTTTTATGTATTAGTATTCTCTTTCACTATTTATTACCGAACAGTCTTATTGAAAATGGTATTTAGAAGTAGTTTTTTCGCAAGGAATGTCTCTAAGGTCTCCCTAGAGTTTAAAACTATCTACCACAACATTTCATAAAATTTCAAGTAACAATTAGAATACTTACAGTGCGGACTGGTGCCGGAGACTCGGGTGCCACGCTTTCAGAAACCGTGTATTTTATCGAAACTATTTTTTAGGCCATCGTTTGAAAACATTTTTGAACACTATACCCACAGTCGAGCTTCTAAACTTGGCTCTGATACCACAATTGTAACACCCCAAACTCAGTCAAAATGCTACGACCGAATCTGGTATGCTACAGGAAAGAAAACTTGAAAAACTAACTTAATATCTTGAGTTGGAAAAACTTGCGTATTGTTATTGTACCTTTAGAGATAATTTAAAGTAATTATTTAACCTAAACCGTATTACACGTCAGGATCCCTTGACTAAAATCGTACTTTAAGAAAATTGCGTTAAAGTTGTCAGTTGAAAATGATGTTGCGGGTTTTTTTAAGTGGAAATTCTAGATCCATTTGTTACTCATTACCCATCTTTCATTAACCATTTGAAAATCATTTGTTCAAAGTTTTTAATCTTAGAGAAACTCTCAATTTGATAGTTGATTAGACAAGCTATATCATCCTCATAATAAAACCCAAATTTAAGTTAAAGTGGCCTTATTACAAAATAAAATTCTGAATTAAAGTAAGTTCAAAAATAAAGTACGAAGTTTACGAGTAAAATAGTACGCATGGCCAGCTCGAGTCCGTCCCAGCTCCAAACCCACGATTTAGCAATTTCCTATAAAATTTAGCAAAGGGGTGAGTCACCGAGACTCAGTGTGTAAATCCCCGTACAACGCAAACTAGGCCTTGAGCCCACATAGTACAGCATGATGATCATGCATGCAACGCAGCCCAACCAATCTATTTTTCCATCCTCTACATCTCCTGGCTCAACCCAACATCTGTGGCACCCAGCCACTGTGGCACCAAACCACTGGTGACAAAGTCACAAATCATAATATGTGGAGCCAACCCACTTGTGGTACCAAACCACTGGTGACAATCACTGATGAGTATATGTGGGGCCAACCCACTGTGGTACCAAACCACTGGGACGAGTCACTGGAATAGTATATATGTGGTGCCAAACCACTGGTGGTTCCAAAGCACTGAGACATGGTCACTGAATAGGAATATGTAGGGCCAGCCCACTTGTGGTACCAAACCACTGGTGACAGTCTTAGAATTACATTTCCCTTCTTCACATCATACCCCATAGCCCATACACATGTTAACATACTGAGATGAATGCGATCATGCTTCAAATGCACAACAGTTAACTATTTCATACATACACATATTTTGTTCATAAAATCATAACGAACTTACCCAGTGTCCCCAACCGTACCCTCATAGGTAAGTTGACCATTCAGACGGTCATTTCGGTGTTCAGCCGACACAATTAATAACACAAATAGTAATATAGTGTGTGAGTAATGCACACCTGATAACGCGTAACACTAAGCTTTCTATGTCGACGCTTCCACTAGGAGAGACAACGGCTATTTGTCTATCCCAGGTAGACGTCGGCTCTCTACCACAACCCGGTGGATAGTCTCGAACCGCCGACACAGCATGCCTCTTCAGGTTTGGAATGGACACTACAGGTACACTCCCCTCCTCAACTTGACCGTTTCTTGCATCCATGAATAGACTTGATCAGGGGTCAAAGAGAACCTTTGATTGGCTAACCAAAAGATTCGATTAACACAAAGTATAACGGAAGAGAGAGACCAAACATGAAAGACTAAAGAACCCGTTACCTTTGTTACTAATGTAATGAGTAAGACTATTTGGAACAAAATTTCCAGTAACTAGAGAAGCCTCAGCACTTCTCTTCCTGATATTCGACTTCAAACCATGAAGAATGGAAGAACGAGTTATAGAAAAATGAATGATCGACTTGTTGAATAAAAATAAAGGAGATGAAAAGAAACTAACAAAGAATCCCCTACCTTGATCAACCAACCGATTGTATAGGCTCTCAGCAACCTAGGATTTCCAGCACCCTGCTTCTTGGTATTCGACTAAGAGACACAAAATGGAAGAAATGGGTTTAGTTGCCTTACAAGAGTGGGTTCGGCTTCATTATGAAAAGAAAGAATGGAGGGATGATAATAAGAAAATAAAAGAGAACCTTACCCTGAGAACGATATCGATTTACACCCTATAAAATTCGGCTATGGTGAAAAGGAAAAGCAAAACACAAAGAGAAAGGGATGAGGGGTAGGTTTCAGCTGTAGAAGAAAGAAATAGAGGAGAAAGATGAAAAACCAAAAAGTGAGGTGAAGGTTTTAGTTATGAGGTTTAAAAGAAATAAAGGAAAAGAAAAGATTCGATAGAGGGGGTGGCTTCAAGAGGTTTCGAGTAGCAAAGAAGATAATAGAGGAGAAAGATGGTTTCAGCTTTTAGGGAGAAGTGTGACAAATAGAAGAAAAAGAAAATGAAATTAAAAGGGAAGATGATGAGGAGAGTTTCGGCCAAGAGTGCCCTTAGTGACTCTAACGAATAACAATGCGCAAAAGAAAAGTCTAACACAACCCTAAAAGAATGAGAAGAAGTAGGGAAGAACCAAAGAGAATTCCACAAGAAAATGAACTAGGGAATTTCGGTACACATCACAACTAAGTAACCCGAATGGAAAAAATCCAAAAGCTCTCTCCCCAAATTCGGCACACCTCAAAGCTAAACTAAAAAGAATATGCTTCCCCAACTCCCTAACCGAATTCCTCCTTCCCACAACCCCACATTCGGCCAACCATTTCCTCTCACCCTCAAATCCCATGATTCCCTCCTACTTTCACTCTCCTTCAATCATTTGAACTAGTTTGACCAATTCAAACTCCACCACCTCCTCATGGCCACACATTCAAACACTTTGACTCCTTTAACATTCATCCTCAAAGAGACCTGGCCGAATCCATCACTTTAGCTCCCCAGGCACAAAAATAAAGCTCCTGAATGTTGCTAACACTACTCGAACTCCTTCCCTCCTACAACTCCCTTGTGACGCCACTTCCCTACATCTTAAGTGGCGTCTCCTTGCCACGTTATCACACCTCAACTTGTGTCAACAAACACTAGTAATTTTCCTTAAGACCTACATCGACCAGCTTTCCCCTAAAGAGCCTAAAAACAAAATTTTTACCAAGGCTCCAGCTTAACCCCGAGCCTTCCCGGAACACTCAAACATACCCAATTAACAAACAGAACATGCCTTATGTTATTACAATATATCATATTTTCAAAACTATTTAATTTAGTCCTTATCACAAAAAAACTATTTTAGATCGATTCAATTCAACTCATTCTATCATTTCTAGCTTACCTTATGTTATTACCATGTAACGTAGTTTGTAAATGCAACAATTGAAAATGTTTGGGTTATAGAAATACAAACAATAAAATTTGAACTATTGGTCGATGACTTTATCTTTTCCTTTCCGTTTTGAGGAATTCGGGTTGGCATTAGTTATGGATTAACATCAATACACCAAATCATCAATACACAATCATTTTCACGTTCAGTTGTTAATTTATGAAACTTTTTCTTTTTATTCATTTTAGAAAAAAATAACCGGGACTAAGATAACATTTAAATTTAACGTGCAACTTTATACTGATTTCACTCTAAGCTCAATTTGACTTCCTATTTCTCATTTCAACCACAAATTTCAAATTTTTTTCCAATTTAGTCCCTATTACACAAAATCATAAATTGACTTTACAGTTTAGTCCTTTTTCAATACTAAACTCAAAATCTATCAATTTTGTCCTTAAACTTCAACTATGTAACACTAGTAACATCCTCAAAATTTAAAAATATCAAAAAATACAACATGGGTTAGCTAGCTTAAGCTCTTGGGATTTTGAAAACATAAAGATTACAAGAAAATGAGTATTTTGAGCATACCAATTGAAGCTTGAAATTTTGGAACTGTAACACCCATAACCATTTTCGTCACCAGATTAGGGGTTACAGAGTATTCTGTAACCTTAAAATTCAGAATAAGCAATAACAAATAGCATCAAGTTTACCAAATCAATTAACAAACTTTCATAAATAATTAAAATCAAAGTAAAACATACTCTTGTGGGTCTCAAATCGAGCCTTCGAGGCCCTAAAAATAGTTTAGGAACAATCAAGTACCGATTCAAAGTAAATCAAAAAGTTCAGAGAAAACCTAAAAATTTTCAAAATAGGCGTCACACGACCGTGTGACATAACCCAAGCCATGTAGCATTCGAAATACCCTCACATGGACTTGTCGTAGATCATGTACAATTTGATGTTGGGTCACATGACCGTGTCACAGGCCATGTATCAGCCTGTGTGAAATCTGCACTTAACACGTTTAGGGCAGATGCACGTGTGTGACACAGGTCATGTGACAACTCGTGTCCCAGGCCGTGTATACCCAAAAATGACCTAAAACTTGCTCATTTCATATCCAAATACTTTGGTACCTAAACCAACTATCAACAAATGAGTATAAGTCCTAAAAATTGCATTTCAATGACACTTGAAGCATGCTAAGACAATCAACTTAAAGCCTAAACAATGTGTCATCAATGGCACCATAATTCAACACTTAAACAATTCATTTCCTTAACTACATATACAAACTACAAACATGCTTCTAATAACCTATAATGAATCTCAAAATGTCATACTTAGCTCAAGCCAATCTTATTATACCACATTCATCCATTAAGCTTAAGCTTAAAATTAAGCATGCATACCTAACAAAGTTGTTCAAACCTGTTAATTGGAACGGTGGTTTCGGGACCACGAATCTGAGTCCTAAAAATATTTTTTTAAATTATTTTGGTGTTTATAATGTGTGAATTTGTTTGTATTAAATTTTGATTTAAAAATTTTATCGTTTGGAGGTTCGATTTAATAAATGGGCTTAATCGCGTAAATTAAAAATTTGGTGATTATTAGTAAAAAAGGGCTTAATTGATGATGTCTTTTTAATTAGATACATTAAAAGAGTAAATAGCCCAAATTTTTAGATAGTGGCCGACCATGGACAAAATTAACCTTATGTTATAATGTTTAGTTATTTTATAATACAGGTTAAATAGGTAAATAAATAAAATGTTAATATATATGCTATTTATAATAAAACAAAGCCATGGTTTTTATCTTTTTTTTTAAGCCATAGCCAAAACTTAGCAAAAGAAAAATAAATAAAAACCTCGCTACATTTGGCCTTGTCTAAGCTTGATTGAGGTATGTGTTTAGCTCGGTTTTTGATAATTTTTACATTTTTGAGATCGTTGCTATGTGATTTAGCTAGCCCAAGCTTGAATTTTTGAATTGGTTGTGTATTTCGTGAATTGCCATTGAAGAAAGTTTGTTGTTTTTGTGGTTTGATGATGAAATATGAATTATATGTGTTAGATTAACAAGTTTTGTTTTTGAATTTTTGATGGAAATGAGTAATTTGGATTAAATTGCAAAAATAAATTTTTGAGGGACTAAAATGCAAAATAAATGAAATGCATGATCTTGTATTAGGACTATGAATATTCGGCCCTAAAGAAGTGTGGTCAAATTTTGAATATTTTGTGTTTTGTGCAATAGGGACTAAATTGTGAAAATGTGAAATATTAAGGGTAAAAATGTAATTTGTCCATTTATGCATTTTTAGACTAAATTGAATGAAAATATGTTTGAATGAGCTTAATTTGAAATTATTTAGATCAAAAACAAAAACGATCAGGATTGGATCGGGGAAAGGAGAAGTTAATCGAATAGTCGGAAAACGTAGTCCGTCGATACTCGAGGTAAGATTCTAAGCAATTGAGTTGAATTAAATTTTTCTATAATGATGCATATGTATTTAACAGTGGTAAATTTGTACAGTGTTGAGACTGCTGAATGGATTATTAGTTGGGAGACGATTAGAGTTGAATGTAATGTAAACATATATGTTAATGGTATAACTATATGTAATATTGAATTGAGAAATAGATATAGCCGAATGTGAGGCATGCTTATATAAAAAAATGACTTAGCCGAATGTAATGTTGATTTGAAGATGAAATAAGCTAATTTGTATATATGCAATTGAGATGTAAGTTTATGCATATATAAATGAGGAGTAAGTTGGGGAAATGCAAGAATGTATGACATTAAAATACCGAGCACTAAGTGTGCAAAATCAGTCAATGAGTACTAAGTGTGCGAAATTAGATACCGAGCACTAAGTGTGTGAAATCAATTGTTTAGCACTAAGTGTGCCAGAAGTTAAAGGTAACGGCACTAAATGTACGATACGTTACAAGAATTTGGCACTAAGCGTGCAAGGTATTAATATGACAACATTAAGCATGTGATACGTTAATAGATTTTTGCATGGAGTGTGCAGGTTTGTCGATCTTTTAATTGTAATAGTTATCGAATGTTCTAAATAGAATATAATGACCAGGTATGCGATGATAAATCATCTTTTGGATGATAAGTAAGTTTAGTTGTTGAAATGATAAATCCGTATTATACATACTAATATGTGATTTATATGGATTGAAATGTGAGTATGAACTTCAGTAGTATATATATGTGTATTTGTTATGAGGTGAGAAGAGGATTATAGATCTAGATGAATGTTATTATTAAATGTTGGGATATTTGGCATTAAGGATTATGAAATGTGAAAGTTGTCTTTTATAATGTTTGACACATTGTTTTGTAATTGCTTATAACTTACTAAGCTATGATAGCTTACTTTATGTGGTTGTTGTATTGTTTATTAGATTTTGGAGTCAAAGTTCATGCTCGGGGATCATCATCAAGTCTATCACACTATCAACAGATTTTGGAATTTCATAAGCTATACTTCTTTTGAAACTATGGCATGTATAGGCTATGTTACTCTTGAGTTGATTTTGAATGATGTGTATATGTATAAATGCCATGCGAAAATGGCTAAACTGTGGTATTATGGTTTTATATAGATTCGGCCATGGTATTAACTTAATTTGGAGTATAAATCCTAATGTGTTTATGTTTGGTATTTGGTTATGAGGTTTGAATGAATTGAGTTAAATCATAGTTGTGAATATTCGGTCATGGCATTTGTAACACCCCTTACCCGTATCCTATACCGGAACCGAGTACGAGGCATTACCAGACTTAACAATACATTTTGTCAAATTAATTAACACATATATAAAATGACTTAGTCAAGTCCCTGTACATGCCATAACTTAAACCATTTATAAATAAAGATACCCATAGATAGCTTGATAGTTTGAAGCGATCTCCAATGACCTCCAACCAGAGCTTGTTTAGTAGGACTCTTTAACATGGGAAAGGAAGGGGGTAAGCATATAAAGCTTAGTAAGTTCACATGTAAAAATAATAAGCATTAGCAATGAATTTAGCTTACTACTAAGCTGTCATAACTTAGATAAATAATGCTAAGTTCTTACTTTCCCAACTTACTCATTTGTAGCCTTATCAAAGCCTCAACATGACAAATCCTCACAACAAGTTCTCAAATTGATACAATCATTAAATCACATGCTTATACCTTATTACTCATGTTCACATTAATCTGTCTACTTGAATCACTATCACTAAATTATTTATTTCTTGATCTACAGAGCTCTAAATTTCAAACGCTAATTTTCCCTAAAACTAGACTCACATATCTTCATACCATAAAATTTCCAGAATTTTTGGCTTAGCCAATTAGTACATTTTATTCATCAAAATTTCCTCTATTTCATTGTTCAACTATTCTAACCACTTTTCACTTCGAATCAGATTTCTCCTTGTGCAGAATTCAAAGACTCATTAAGGACTCTAACCATATAAATTATGTCCCAAAGTTATTATTTAAAAATTTTTAATGATTTTTCCAAGTCAGAATAGGGGTTCCCAAAATCACTCTAAACTAGTCTCACAAAAATCTAAATATCTCAAAATAAAGAATTTCTTTGATTTCTTTGTTTCTTTCATATGAAAATAGACTCAATAAGATTTAATTTCATATCTCACTCAACTACTAATTTCATTTATATCATTTGTGGTGATTTTTCAAAGTTACTCTACTGTTGTTGTCCAAAACTGTTTTATTTCTAAATTTCACTCTTTCATGTTTTCTTTATAGTAACTTTCATTGGAACACTTACTCCGTATCAATCTTACCAAAGTTCAATCACATATCGAGCACATTGCTCATAAGTTCACACGTATATATTTGCACTTATTCATCACATAATCATATTAAATTACACTTAGTCGTTACATAGCCACATTGTATTTTCACTTAGTCAATTTCCCGTTGAACTCATCGGAATAATAACAGATACACGGTGGCCTGCACATAGTACCACCCTTGTAGCCGAAGCTATCTAATGCACATAGTAGCCTACACTCAGTACTACACATTTGACCAAAACCATCACTTACACATAGTGGCTTGCACTTAGAATGTAACATCCTAGATTAGGGGTTATGCGTTTGTGCATAATTCATGAGTTAGTAGGTTTTGGTAGTGTTGGAAGTGTATTAAGGGTTTTTAGAATTTTAGGATGGAAGAAGAAAGCTTTGGAAAATTATTGGTTTTTAAGTAAAAAGGGGAGCTAGGTAAATGAGGCTTTAAAAGAAACTCCGTGTGAAGCATGACACAAGGAACCATGTGGTAAAATGGCATGTTTTATGAATTATGAATGTGTTATGTGAATTCTAGAAATAAGGAAATGTATGGAAATATATGGAAATGTAAGGAAATGTATGGAAATGTAAGGCAATGTAGGGAAATGTAAGAAAATGTAAGGAAATGTAAGGAAATGTATGGAAATGTATGGAAATGTAAGGAAATGTAAGGAAATGTAAGAAATGTATATGAAATGTATGGAAATGTAAGGAAATGTAAGGAAATGTGAGGAAATGTATGGAAATGTAAGGAAATGCAAGGAAATGTAAGGAAATGTCCTGTCTTGGAAATGTAGGAAATGTCCTGAAAATGTAAAGGAATAAAGAGGAAGTGAACATTTATGGAAACTAGGAAATGTAAGGAAATGATTCAAAATGGAAAGTGAACATTTCTCGAAACTTGGAAATGTAAGAAAATGGCAAGTTTACAGAGTGAGATCGAAAATTTTAGGAAACTTAGAAATGACTTAGAAATGTCAAGTTTTAAAGTTTAAAATAGGAAATTAAGGCAAGGTGGCCTTAAAAGAAAAAGTTGGTGAAATTTGACACACAAACAAAGCTTGGAAAAGTGGCTCAAGATGTCACTTAGGGCCTATGGAAATGGCACCATGTGCAAGAGGAATGGGCCCGAGTTCGAAGTCACAAGGGAAGCAATTAAATCAAGGTTTTAATTTTGCTTCCGAGAAAATTTGAGGTGGACGGCACATGTGTTTAAAAAGAGAGGTGTTTTATTTTCATAAATATTCGATTAAAAAGGTGATAAATAAAGGATTTTTAAATTAGATTATTTAGAAGAGATAAATATTGGATTAAACTCTTTTATTTATGATAATTAAAGGATAAAGTTATCAAAATAGAAGAGTGGTGGCCAAGTAAAGGACTCTAGCTAGTAATTTTGGCTATAAAAGGAAGAGTAAGGCTATTCTTCATTCATTCTTTTCTCTCCAAGAAAACCCCACTAGAAATTCTCTAAAATTTCTCCTATTCTCTCTGCGAATTTTTCTACCATTATTCTCTTTTTCTCTTCTCTTTTCTTCTTCATTCTTCTCCTCTCAATATTCCAAAAGCCGAAAGCTTGTTAAGATCAAGGCCATAGCCGAATCTCTCAAGGTTGAAGTGAAGATGCAATCGATTTCTTCAAGTAAGGGTAAGATTAGGTTAGATTCTCATTCTATTTCTTTTAAGGTTGTTTAAATTAAGATTCTAATACCCTTAATATCTCATGTCAAGAGATCTTCCGGGATTTACTAAGTGTCGACTACAAGGAAAGAGAAGTTTTTTCCGAAGGTACACCATAGGTCGCGTGTTCCCTAGTTATTCGGTGAATTTTGGATTTAAGAATCTAAGGTAAGTCATATTTAACATTCGGCTAAGGGTTAATTATTGTGAATAAATGTTAGAAATTGATCTAACATGTAGTTATAGGGATTTAAATGAGAGAGGATACAAGGATTTGGGATTTGAGAGTTTCAAGGTAAGTTTTAAGTATACTAATCCTACTAGGATTTGGATTTATAGTCGAATGGCTCTTTACTAAGTATTAAATGATTGAATGTAGAGAATTAAGATCTAAGGCATTAGATCAAGCTTTTCAGATTTGGATTGGAAACCTTAAAGCGAATCAGGTGTGTACCCTTACTAGCCTTCAATAAATTACGTGGTAATTATTAAATATATGAATATGTATCAGTATGTGAATGTGGTTAAGTACCACAAATGTGGTAAGGAGTACCTGTGTATGTTTCCTACTTTTGATAGGATTATGAATGTGATATACTTTGAACATGTGATTAGTAACATGAATGAAAATTAAGTATGTGGAATATGTTATAAAATAATTGGGGCATTTGGGATATATGTGAAGGAAGAAAGTGAAGGTGTTGACTTCGGTCTCACCAACGAAGGTGTTGACTTCGGTCTCACCAACGAAGGTGTTGGTTTCGGCCTCACCAACGAAATATGGTGGCTACGGCCCCATTGCGTGAATATGGTAACTTCGGTTACATTATTTGAATATAGTGTCTAATGACACAACGTAAGTGGGCGATGAGCACGTCGACTGCAGCGACTGCCTTCGATGGTGTGTAGCGGATGGAGGGTCGACTTAGTAGTCCCCACGGTGTGCAGGTTGGTACGGGTGGTGTGTAGCGGATGGACCTTTAGGTTTGGGTTTGGGTTGCATCATTATTTGATTTGAATATGCTTTGATATGAATATGTATGCCTGGAATGTTGATTGTTAGTTTGTGTACACATTGAGTCTGTTGACTCACCCTTTGTGGGACTATTTTTCAGAAATGAGCAAGAATCTGACCTGGCGGCAGGAGCTAAAGGTGGCCATGCATCACTTGAAGAATTTATTAGAATTTGGACTTTACTCAATTTTAGTATTTTCAATTTTACCTTTGAGTTTGAATGATGTAATAAGGCCATAAGGCCCAAGTTGGATGGTGTTATTTCTCGCTTTTATTTTCGGGTTTGTTACGTTATGAATTATTTTTGACTAAGTTTAATTAAATTTATTTTAGAAATAAACCCTAAATTATTTTGTCACCAAAATTAAATGTTTTCTAAATTAAATAAATGGGTTTCCAACCTAAGCCCAACCCAAAACCAATATCTTTCTAAAAATCCACAAAAATTTTCTAAGTAACAAAAGAATTTGAAGTCGATTTTCTTAAGGAACATACCAGATCCGGTTTAGGCTCGTGGGCCGGGTGTGGGGTGTTTCAGTTGGTATCAGAGCCCAGTTTTAAACTCTCGGCCTGTGGGCTCAGGCCCAAAACGTTTTCAAATCGAGCCAAATGAATTTTATGAAGTATTTCTAAAAATAAGCAGGTTTCTGGCATGGCACCTCGATCTCCGACCATGATCCACTGTAAGTACCCCTAACCATTTGGGTGATTATGTGAATTATGTTATGAATATTAGAAGGGTAGAAAAGGCATGGAACGTAGAATAGTATGATAGGAACTTGAACCCTAGGATTAGACTACTCAAACACAGAACACATAAGACTTAATACACTAAACAAACCTATGGCTAAGTCACTAAGCTAGGGTGTGGTAACCCCATGCGCATGTCTAGGAATGGTTTCGGTGGGAGCTTGGTACTTAAGCAAATCCGCGTGACTCACCTTCTCTCTCCACTAATCCTACTGCAGTGCGTAGCTTTGGTTCACCCCGACCAAAGAGGGCTCTGGTCATAGGCCAAACATAATGACTAAAACCCGAAAGGAACTAGCCATGTTTAAAAAAAAAAAAAAAAAAAAGAGGAGAACAAAATAATAAACCCTAGTTTTAAAATTCTTAAAACTATCTTTACAAAATTTCAGAAAAATTTACGATTTGTGAAAATTACAAAAATGCCTTAGTGGTAAAATTACCAAAATGCCCTTGATTTACAAAATGTCAAACTTTTCAACGGTCTTGCTAAAACTTCATTATTTTATAAATGTTCAAGTTGCAAACTATCAAAAATATCTTGATTTTGGAAAATTACGAAATTGCCCCTAACTTACAAAATTACCAAAATAACCCTGTTTTCCAAAATTTTTGCAACATCACCGTTTTGGAAAATAAAAGTCTCAAAAAGAACCCTCAAAGTTTTAGAACTTCTAAAATATCCCTGATTTGTTAACTTTTACAAATTTACCCCAGTTTGCGAAAAATTACTGAAATACCCCTGAGGCCAAAAATTTCCAAAACACGCCCGGATTTCAAAATTTTTCCAAATTACTCCGGGACTTTGAAATTACCAAAATACTTTTTGACAAAATCACCAAGGAACTTTTTCTTTTGAAAAATTACAAAAATGCCCCTGTATGACAAAATTACGAAAATACCCCTGGGTAGTGGAAAAACAACAACAATGAAAACTACAACATTTCTCTGAATGAACGAAAGTTCATAATTGATTGTTAGATGTATGAATGAATGAAAAGACTAAGTGCATGTATGAATACGAAAGAACCACTCTTAAATACTTTTTCATAAAATCATTCATGTTAATCGCTGAAACAAAAGTTTTGATGCATAAAACTCGTTAACAGATTAAATCGCGACGTTAGAAATAAGTTCTAGGGGACGTGAACTTAGAGATTGTGCCTAGAAAGTATGATGGTTCTATTAAGATCAGAGTGCGCAGCGTAAGCATAGTGCCGTGAGAAGGATGGTACGACTGTTAGTAAGTAATTTCGAGGACGAAATTATTTTTAAGGAGGGTAGAACTGTAACATCCTAGATTAGGGGTTATGCGTTTGTGCATAATTCATGAGTTAGTAGGTTTTGGTAGTGTTGGAAGTGTGTTAAGGGTTTTTAGAATTTTAGGATGGAAGAAGAAAGCTTTGGAAAATTATTGGTTTTTAAGTAAAAAGGGGAGCTAGGTAAATGAGGCTTTAAAAGAAACTCCGTGTGAAGCATGACACAAGGAACCATGTGGTAAAATGGCATGTTTTATGAATTATGAATGTGTTATGTGAATTCTAGAAATAAGGAAATGTATGGAAATATATGGAAATGTAAGGAAATGTATGGAAATGTAAGGCAATGTAGGGAAATGTAAGAAAATGTAAGGAAATGTAAGGAAATGTATGGAAATGTATGGAAATGTAAGGAAATGTAAGGAAATGTAAGGAAATGTATGGAAATGTATGGAAATGTAAGGAAATGTAAGGAAATGTGAGGAAATGTATGGAAATGTAAGGAAATGCAAGGAAATGTAAGGAAATGTCCTGTCTTGGAAATGTAGGGAAATGTCCTAAAAATGTAAAGGAATAAAGAGGGAAGTGAACATTTATGGAAACTAGGAAATGTAAGGAAATGATTCAAAATGGAAAGTGAACATTTTCGAAACTTGGAAATGTAAGAAAATGGCAAGTTTACAGAGCCGATCGAAAATTTTAGGAAACTTAGAAATGACTTAGAAATGTCAAGTTTTAAAGTTTAAAATAGGAAATTAAGGCAAGGTGGCCTTAAAAGAAAAAGTTGGTGAAATTTGACACACAAACAGGCTTGGAAAAGTGGCCTGAAGATGTCACTTAGGGCCTATGGAAATGGCACCATGTGCAAGAGGAATGGGCCTGAGTTCGAGTCACAAGGGAAGCAATTAAATCAAGGTTTTAATTTTGCTTCTGTAATATTTGAGGTGGACGGCACATGTGTTTAAAAAGAGAGGTGTTTTATTTTCATAAATATTCGATTAAAAAGGTGATAAATAAAGGATTTTTAAATTAGATTATTTAGAAGAGATAAATATTGGATTAAACTCTTTTATTTATGATAATTAAAGGATAAAGTTATCAAAATAGAAGAGTGGTGGCCAAGTAAAGGACTCTAGCTAGTAATTTTGGCTATAAAAGGAAGAGTAAGGCTATTCTTCATTCATTCTTTTCTCTCCAAGAAAACCCCACGAAATTCTCTAAAATTTCTCCTATTCTCTCTCTGCCGAATTTTCTCTACCATTATTCTCTTTTCTCTTCTCTTTTCTTCTTCATTCTTTTCCTCTCAATATTCCAAAAGCCGAAAGCTTGTTAAGATCAAGGCCATAGCCGAATCTCTGAAGGTTGAAGTGAAGATGCAATCGATTTCTTCAAGTAAGGGTAAGATTAGGTTAGATTCTCATTCTATTTCTTTTAAGGTCATCGAAATTAAGATTCTAATACCCTTAATATCTCATGTCAAGAGATCTCTCCAGGGATTTACTAAGTGTCGACTACAAGGAAAGAGAAGTTCTTTTCCGAAGGTACACCATAGGCCGCGTGTTCCCTAGTTATTCGGTGAATTTGGGATTTAAGAATCTAAGGTAAGTCATGTTTAACATTCGGGTAAGGGTTAATTATTGTGAATAAATGTTAGAAATTGATCTAACATGTAGTTATAGGGATTTTTCACAGAGGATACAAGGATTTGGGATTTGAGAGTTTCAAGGTAAGTTTTAAGTATACTAATCCTACTAGGATTTGGATTTATAGTCGAATGGCTCTTTACTAAGTATTAAATGATTGAATGTAGAGAATTAAGATCTAAGGCATTAGATCAAGCTTTTCAGATTTGGATTGGAAACCTTAAGCTTAATCAGTGTGTACCCTTACTAACCTTCAATAAATTACGTGGTAATTATTAAATATATGAATATGTATCAAGTATGTGAATGTGGTTAAGTACCACAAATGTGGTAAGGAGTACCTGTGTATGTTTCCTACTTTTGATAGGATTATGAATGTGATATACTTTGAACATGTGATTAGTAACATGAATGAAAATTAAGTATGTGGAATATGTTATAAAATAATTGGGGCATTTGGGATATATGTGAAGGAAGAAAGTGAAGGTGTTGACTTCGGTCTCACCAACGAAGGTGTTGACTTCGGTCTCACCAACGAAGGTGTTGGTTTCGGCCTCACCAACGAAATATGGTGGCTACGGCCCCATTGCGTGAATATGGTAACCGGTTACATTATTTGAATATAGTGTCTAATGACACAACGTAAGTGGGCGATGATGAGCACGCCGATCGCAATGATCGCCTTCGATGGTGTGTAGCGGATAGAGGGTCGACTTAGTAGTCCCCACGGTGTGCAGGTTGGTACGGGTGGTGTGTAGCAGATGGACCTTTAGGTTTGGGTTTGGGTTGCATCATTATTTGATTTGAATATGCTTTGATATGAATATGTATGCTGGAATGTTGATTGTTAGTTTGTGTACACATTGAGTCCGTTGACTCACCCTTTGTGGGACTATTTTTCAGAAATGAGCGAGAACGGACCGCCTGGCAGGAGCTAAAGGTGGCCATGCATCACTTGAAGAATTTATTAGAATTTGGACTTTACTCAATTTTAGTATTTTCAATTTTACCTTTGAGTTTGAATGATGTAATAAGGCCATAAGGCCCAAGTTGGATGGTGTTATTTCCCTGCTTTTATTTTCAGTTGTTACGTTATGAATTATTTTTGACTAAGTTTAATTAAATTTATTTTAGAAATAAACCCTAAATTATTTTGTCACCAAAATTAAATGTTTTCTAAATTAAATAAATGGGTTTCCAACCTAAGCCCAACCCAAAACCAATATCTTTCTAAAAATCCACAAAAATTTTCTAAGTAACAAAAGAATTTGAAGCCGATTTTCTTAAGGAACATACCAGATCCGGTTCAGGCTCGTGGGCCGGGTGTGGGGTGTTTCATAGAACCACACATGTGATCGAAACTATTGGGTACGCATAGTAGCCTGCACTTATTACTACACATGC
This sequence comes from Gossypium bickii, assembly GCA_025503065.1. Classification (NCBI taxonomy): domain Eukaryota; kingdom Viridiplantae; phylum Streptophyta; class Magnoliopsida; order Malvales; family Malvaceae; genus Gossypium; species Gossypium bickii. The sequence goes on from CP106713.1 coordinate 72,487,471, forward strand.
GACTGATCCGTCTAGTACACGTAGTAGCCTACACTTAGTACTACACACGTGACCTAAAACCATCTCGTAGCTCTCTTGTACACATAGTGGCCTGCACTTAGTACCACACATGTAACACCCCAAACCCGGCCAATACGCCTTGACCGAATCTGGCATGCCACGAAGGAAAACGTTTCAAAGAGAAATAGAATTAATGATTAAATTTTAGTGAAAAACTTTTTGTTGCTCTAAGTTCGTAGAAATCGAGTGTATAATAAGTTAAAAATTAATAATTTACTTTGAAATTCCGTACATAAATCTTTTAAAAAAAAAACCTAGTTGCAGCTTAGATTTGTAAACCTTTTATAAATAAAGAAACTAAAGCGATTAGGTTGAAAACCGTAGCTAATAGAAATTTGAAAACTTGAGTTTTGGAAAATAGTATGAGTTATCGAAAATACTTAAGTAGTTAAAATTTATCAAATGATTTATGTTACCCGATGGTAACGTTTTAAAACCATCGCGCTTTGTAGTTTAGAAAACTTTGTGCTCAAATTATTGTAACAACCATGTAATTTATAACCATATTTAAAACAAATCCAAAGCATATAAATAATCCAAAAACATAATTAAAGAGGCCTTATTACAAATCCATAAAATATGAAAACCAAATTAAAATAAAATACCCAAATGGAAGTTCATAAAAAACCAACTTTTATTGCATGGCCTCCTCAAGTTCATCCGGCTCCTTATCCGCGAATTTACGAATCACGTGAAGAGGTAAGGGAAAAGGTGAGTCACCAAGACTCAGTGCATAACCCCTCTCCCGGGTAAATGCCACTTACTTACACAAATTATAACCAAGCAATGTATATATATGATGCACCCAACCTAGCCATCCATAACTCCTTTTTCTACCCCGTGTGGTACCAAACCACTGGTGGTGCCAAACCACTGGTGACCAAAGTCACGAATAATAAAGTTGTGGGGCCAACCCACGTGTGATACCAAATCACTGGCGACAATCCCAAATCATCAAAAGTGGGGCCAACCCACGGTGGTGCGAAACCACTGGGACGAGTCGCTATGAGGTGCCAAACCTCTAGTGTCCCAAAGACACAAATATGTGGTACCAAACCACTAGTGACCCGAAGTCACGAATAATCAAGTTGTGGGGCCAACCGACGTGTGATACCAAATCACTGGCGACAATCCCAAATCATCAAAAGTGGGGCCAACCCACGGTGGTGCGAAACCATTGGGACGAGTCGCTATGAGGTGGCAAACCTCTGGTGTCCCAAAGACACAAATATGTGGTACCAAACCACTGGTGACCCAAAGTCACGAATAATCAAGTTGTGGGGCCAACCCACGTGTGATACCAAATCACTGGCGGAATCCCAAATCATCAAAAGTGGAAGAAAAGAAAAGAGGAATGGGGAGAAGGAAAATTCGGTCAAGAAAAATAAAAAGAAATGTGGTTTTGAACAATACCAAAAGAAATAAAGAGAGAAATGGGAGAAAGAGGTTCGGCCAACACCTAGTTTACCAAAGAAGAAAAGTGCACAAAGTTCAAATGTAGTTTCAGTTTCAAGAGGAAAAATGAAAGAGAGAAAAATAGGATTTGGTTCCAACAAAAATGAGAGCTAGAACAAACAAAATTACACCTAATGATCAAGGTACATTCGGCAAAGGAGGAAAGCTTTGGAGAGGAAAAGAAAATGCAAAATGGTGCACAAGATGCAAAAATACCAACCAATTCCCCCCCAAACTTCCTATCAACATTCGGCCAACCCCCTTAGCCACACATGCCGTCCACATTCATGCACTAATGGCCATAGGAGAGTTTCCAAAACAACTCCCTTAAGCCAAGCCTTATGTCCCCCCATCCTTCCATAAACCTTAAGATTCCTTTCCCAATGTACAAACTTTCCAAATTTTCTATTCAACTTGCCATAAAATTGAAAGTCCAACCTATCATAATTAGAGCTTGACCGACATTTAATGCTAGGATACATAAAAATAAAGTCTTCAAAATGCTATTCATAAAACTCGAACCTCTTCCCTCAAGCAACCCTTCATGCATCTTAACCACCTTGCCACTAACTCCTCATGTGCTAAATTTAACACTAAAATTAACTTAAGTGTCAAGTTCACTTAATCCACTTCATTAAATTTTTAATACTAAGAATTATTCTAGCTTCATAAATAAAATCAAGCCTTTACAAGACTATTCTAAACACACAAAATTCATACCCGAGCCAACACAAATAACAAGATAATACTCTAATTTTTAGGATGTTACAACACATGTGACCTAGCTACCTCATTCGTATCTTTCTATTCCGAAGGTTCAACCGGGAATTCCCACTTTTTAACATTTTACCAATTCATCCATTAAAAATGTCGAGTCAATATCGAACATTATAATTATATTAGAAAATCAATACTAAAGTATTTTCAATTTAACATTCAAACTTGCATCATTAAATGCTTATTAAACATATGAACTAACCTCGATACCAAAACGACCATTTTACCAATTTTCCCGATTTTCAATTTTCCTCCCGTTCTAGGTCCAAATCTCGTTTTTCAAGGTCTAAAACATCACACTTCACTTATTTAATTAACGTACTATTCAAAACAGTCCTTAACTCAACTTTTGCAAAATTACAATTTTGCTCCTAAACTTTTACATATTTACACTTTTGCACCAATACCCGAAAATTAAACTTCAGCCCTCATTCTTATGTTTTATAACATGCTGATCATTTTTCTCTTCTATAACAACATCAAATTCTCACTCTAACATGTACTTATGAGCATTAGGTATTTTTACCGATTATGTCGTTTTACCCGTTTTCATGTAAAATCGCTTAGTAAAAGTTGTTTAACATTATTTCAGTCTTCATATTCTATCATAAAACATCAAAATAAACACATTTCACCTATGGGTATTTTTCCAAATATGAACCCTAGGTTAAATTATTGCTAGAATAAGCTAAATCAAGTTACCACGACTCCAAAAACTTAAAGAACATTAAAAACAGGGCTTGGAATCACTTACTATGGTGCTTGGAAGCTTGAAACAAACCCTAGCTATGGAGAACCCTTTTAATTTCGTCCTAATGAAGAAGATGGACATATTTGGCATTTAAATTTTGTTTTTAATTCATTTAATTCACTAAATTACCAAAATTCCCCTTAAAAAAATCTTTTGAAACATACCCATCCATGTCCATTTTTGTCCACCAACTTAACCAATGGTCTAATTATCATTTAAGGACCTCCAATTTAAAATTTCATAACAATTGGACACCTCTAACATGTAGAACTCAACTTTTGTACTTTTTAGAATTTAGTCCTTTTGACTAAATTGAGTGCCCAAACGTCAAAATTTTCGAATGAGATTTTCACGAAATCATTCCGTGAAATTGCAGACCATAAAAATATAAATAAAATAAATTTCTCAACATCAGATTTGTGGTCCCGAAACCACTGTTCCGTTTAGGCCTTATTTCGGAATGTTACAGCATTTGTATGATATAGTAAATATACTTTCATGATTGGTATGAATGGCATTATAGGTTATGTCCTTGGGTTGTGCATATTCGGACATGATATGTATATGATTATGTAACATCCTGGAAATGGGCCTATGCATTTTTGATTTAATTATACGAAATGACATGTCTTATGTGTTATGAACATTTTTGGAAACACTGGAAATGTATGGAAATGTTAGGTTTAAAAGAGGACAGTGAACATTTTTGGAAACTTGGAAATGTAAGGAAGTGATTTAGAAATGATTCAAATGAGGAAAGTGAACATTTCTGGAAACTTGGAAATGTAAGGAAATGTCAAGTTTAAAGAGGCAAACGAAAAATTTTGGAAACTTAGAAATGACTTAGAAATGTCGAGTTTTAAAGTTTAAAAGAGGAAATTAAGGCAAGGTGGCCTTAAGAGAAAAAGTATGTGAAATTTGACACAAACAGCTTGGAAAAGTGGCCTGGAGATGCCACTTAGGGCCTCTGGAAATGGCGCCACATGCAAGGGATTGGGCCCGAGTTCGAGTCACAGGAAAGCAAATAAAAGAAATTTTATTTTGCTTCGAGAAGAAGTGAGGTGGACGGCACAAGGCTATAATTTAGGAGCCTTTATTCTTTTATTTTTAAGAGATAAGTAGTGGATAAATAAGGGATATAATGGATTTATTTTAGATTATTTTCAAGAGATAAATAAGGAATTATTCTTTAATTAGGAAAATAAGGGAGAAGTGATGGCCAAGTAAGGGACTTTGAGTTTAATAATTTCGGCTAAGTAAGGATAGTTGCTGAATTATCTTTTACTTTAGGAGATAATTAAAGAGATAAAGCTATCAAAATAGAAGAGTGATGACCAAGTAAGGGATTCTAAGTTAGTAAATTCGGCTATATAAGGAAAAGAGGGCCATTCATCATTCTTTCTGTAACAGACCAATTTTGACCCAAATCGGAACGGTGGTTTCGGGACCACGAATCCGAGCCTGATAAATGTTTTAGTATTATATCTTATGTCTATTATATGTGAATTGATGTGTGTGAAAGTCTCGTAGAAGAATTTAACCGTTTGAGTGTTTGATTGGCAAAAAGGATTAAATTGCTAAGCTGACCAATGTTGTGAGCATGAAATAAAAAAGGGCAAAGTGACTTGTTTATTAAACTTAAGGACTTGCATGTCAAATTCCCCATAATTAATATGGTGGACTCAGTAAGCATGCAACATAAATTCCATTTCTATTTTGTATGATATTTTTAAGGCATTATTATATTAAAAGCATGCCAAGAATATTATGTTTTCTAAGTATATATTAATTAAAGTAATATTATAAGGTAAGCATGCTATATTATGTATTAATAGATAAAACAAAAATAAAATATTTCTCTCACTTGCTTCATCTTCTTCACGAACACAAAGGGAAAGAAAAGAAAATTTAAGCTTCCATAGTTTCGTCATTGCATGTCTCTTTAAGGTGAGTAATTTCCTTAGTTTTTATTAATTCTAACAAATTTGAGGTTATTGTCTTGTATACTAACTAGATCATACTCAAATTCTTGAGTTGGTGGTGATAGCCGAATGTTGCCTTGGGTGGAAATTTAGTTGTAAAAAAAAAAAAAATTTTTAATTGTGGAACTTGTTGCAAGCATGTAAGATTAATGATATTTTTATTTAGAATTTGTTGAATAAAGCTTGGTATAAGGACGTAGGAATAGAAAGAAAATTTATGAATGTGTTAAATAGCAAATAGATGGAATAAAGGAGTTGAAAGAAGGGCTATGAACATTCGACCCTTCATAGAGATGATTTATTTTTGAACATTCGACCCTTCGTTTAAAATTGAGGTAAGAAATACAAATGTCGAGTGCTCCATGATATTTAATGGTACATGCCGAATGAAATACTATTATATATATATATTGGATTATGTATTTGGTTGAGTACTTGGAAATTATATAAGTTGTATATGCATGTAATTATTGATGTAATTACATTTAAATTGCTGAATGTAAAATGGTGTGAGATTTAAATCATGTAAAACCGAATGTGCGAAAGAAAGCATGTGTTCAATTAATGTGTTAAAATTAGATGATTTGAAGTGAATGGAATATAAGTTAAATCAAATCTTGAGTTGTAGTATAATAATCATTGGATATTAAGTTATGTGCAATTTGTTTTGAGTTGAGCAAATGGATAGGGTGTATATGAATAAAATTTACTTGACATTTTTAGATAGGGAACAAAAAGAGAAAGAACAAGATCGAGGAAAAACAAAGGTTCTCGAATAGCCGATTTACACGGCCTATCGGCAACCAAGGTAAGTCCTTAAGCTATATTATATTGAAGAATTAGTTATGAATCTATTGTATGAAAATGTTTGATAAATTTTAGTAGATATTCATGTTAGAGCCGAATGTATATAAGCCTATTAGAATGGTTTCGATTATTTGATGTAAATAAGACAAAGTAATTTCAATATGTGATATAGTTATGAAAAGTGTTAGCAATGATTGATTGTATTAATGTGTTTGGGCTTTACGCCCAGCAGGCCTAGTGCCGGTGATTTATTTCAGGCTTTACGCCTAGCAGGCCTTGTACCGGTGTTACTTATCGGGCTTTACGCCTAGCAGGCCTTGTGCCGGTGTTACTTATCGGGCTTTTACTCCTAGCAAGCCTTGTGCCGGTGTTACTTATCGGGCTTTTACGCCTAGCAGGCTTAATGCCGGTGATGTATTTGACAAAATAGAAACCGAAATTGTGTTCAAGGCGAATTAAAGCAAATTTATCGAGTTAATGGTTCAGGTAAGCATGTAAAGCAGGAATGTACTTCTTACTTATTTAAGGCAAGGTAAACCAGTGATTCAGTGATTTATTACAAATGGTATGTGTTATGAGTGAAGTATATACATATATATATATATGGTTATAATATGTGTCCTCGGTTTTACTAACGAATGATATGGATACCCGACTAGGTATATTCGGCCACATGGGTGGTTGTGTAATTGATGCCATGTCATAATTATTGAAATTTAAGTATATGAATGTTTGTACCTATGTTACATGATGACATTTTGAGTTTTGAAAGCTTGATAATAAATATGAATACAAGCGTACAAGTTGAATTTTAGTAATTTACATGTTGATATTTGAATGTTATTTTTATTGTGACATTAGGACTTACTAAGCTAGTAAGCTTAATTGTGTAAATTGTTTCCCCTGTTTTATAGATTAGGTTCAAGCTACAAGCTCTTCGGGATCGTTCGGAAAGTCGCCCACACTATTAATCTATATTTTGGTACTCTTTCATTTTGGTTTTCGAATGAAGGCATGTATAGGAAAGACTTTGTCTTTGTTGTGATGAAAACTTTTGGTTCATGTATATAATAGCCATGCGAATATGGCTAAATTTTTAGTTAAGTATGTTTGTTTGTGCTTTTGATACAAATATCGGTTTATGTTGGCAATGTTTGTGCATTCTTAATCGAAGTTTAATCGTTTTTGATAAGGAAATGTATGTATGAGAAATGAATCCTTGTATGAGGTATGTGGGTATGTTCGGTTACAAGCTAGTTACTCATAATTTGCAATGAAATAGTTTTTAGTTAACAACAGTGATGTGATTTTGAAAAATCACCAAAAATTGAATAAGTTGAATTAGAAGGTGAATGAGGTATAGAATCAAAGCTTATTGTGTCTATTTTGGTATGAAAGAAACAGAATAGGCAAAGGTGTTTTATGTTGTGAGATAATTAAATTTTAGTGAGATTTGTTCTGAATGAATTCGTGAATCCATGTTCTATCTTGGAAAATTGTTAAAACTTGTACAAAAATAGTTATGGAACATACTTTATATGCGTAAAATCCTTGATGAGTCTATTTTTGATTGAAATAAACAAGAATGTTATTGGAAATTCGTGCTATGAGATAAATGAGGTTTTGTAATGACAGGTCAGAATTGTCAACAGTGGAATAGGGGAAACTTTGATGAATAAACTGTACTAATTGGCCACATGAAAAATTCTGGAAAAATTATGGTAAATTCATATATGAGTCTAGTTTCAAGGAAAATTTATCGATCTGAATTTTGAGTTTTGTAACTCGAGTTATGGTCATTTTAGTCAGCATGACGCAGTTTGACAGCTTTAAATTTTTATGTCCCGAACTTATATTCAAGTCTAATTAATGCCACATACCCGACTCCGGCGAAGGTCTCGGGTAAGGGGTGTTACATTTGATTGGTATCAGAGCTACGGTTTAGTCGATTCTAGGACTACCGTAGCGCATGTGAGTCTAGCTATACATGCCTTTATCATATATTGATAGTGTGGTGACTTTTGACAGCCTGAACTTTGTTTTATATTGTAAATGGACACAGACCCTGAAAGAGCCATAGCTGATGATGTAGAGAGTGTAGCGCCTGACCGTGCACACGGATCGCGCGTGAGACTCGACGACTGTTTCAGGTAGCCACGAAGGAGAGACTAAACAAGCCTTTTATCAAATGATGAATGAGTGGTTTGCCAATTTATTCGAACTAACCCGGCTGTACACCAACCTCCACCCCCGAATAATCCAACTCCAATTCCTTCAGCACCCCCGATGATAGATCCGGTGAGATCTAGTAGGCCCCCAGTTGATAAAATCTAAAAATTTGGGGCCGAAGAATTTAAAGCCAATGATGACGATGATGCAGAGCGAGCCGAAATGTGGCTTGATAACACTATACGGGTACTTGATGAGCTATCTTGTACTCAAGATGAATGCCTGAAATGTGCTATATCTTTATTTGCATGGATATCGCATATCACCGTGGAATACACTAGTATCGTGAGTCCCGAAAGAAAAAGTGACACGGGATTTCTTCCGAATGAATTTCGCAAGAAATATATCACCAAAGATTCATTGATCAAAAACGAAAAAAGAATTCCTTGAGTGAAACAAGGACGAATGACCATGACGGAATATGAACGGAAATTTGTCGCTCAGCAGATATGCTAGAGAGTGTGTTTCACCAAGCTATTATGTGTAAAAGATTTGAAGATGGCCTGAATGAGGATATAAAGATGTTTGTTGGCATTCTTGAAATTCAAGAGTTTCGACTTTAGTTGAGAGAGCTTGCAAAGTCAAGAGCTCGGGAAAGAGAAAAGAAAGGTGAGACTCAAGCTAGAGACATTCGTAAAAGATCTTGTGTAAGGTCTTTCATTCCACAACCAAGAAGTCAGAGAGAGATGACTACACCGACATAAAGCTACTGAGATCCACCTAGACGGGATCAACCTCCTATGAGCTCTCGAGCTACCTCGATAGCTTGATGTTGGTAACGTTCCTCGAATAGAGTTGAATGCGAGCACTGTGGGAAATGGCACTCAGGGAGATGTAGATTTCATGATCGGTCTTGCTATAAATGTGGATCGTCAGATTATTTTATTAGAGAATGTCCAAGGTTAGCTGAGCAGAATACAGTTCAGAACACTAAGCCGAGCAACACGTCAATGCGAGGTAGACCACCCAGACATTCCGGCAATGTAGGTGGTAATCAAAAAGGAATGAAGAACACTACAGTTCGATCTGAGGCTAGAGCTCCAGCTAGAGCTTATGCTGCACGAGCCAGAGAGGATGCTTCCTCCCCCGATGTCATTACCGGTACTTTCACCCTTTATGACACTACTGTAATTGCATGAATTGATTGTAATATCCCGGGTTAGGGGCTATTTTGTGTTGCATGATATTGCATGTGGTTGGTGTGCTGTGTTGCTATTTCGGTGTTTTAGGGGTTTAATTATAGGCTAGGTGTATGCCTGAGTAGGTAGGAAAATTTTAGTTTTGGCCTTAGGTGTGGGGAGCTGATAGAGTTGGGGCTTAAGAAAATAAATTGGAGTTTTATTGCACAAAAGAGGAGCTGGTGGAGTGGCAAGCATGCGCGACATGGGGGAGCTTGAGGTGGCGTCATCTTCAGGAGAGGGAGGTCCAGTGTTCGAGCTGCAGAGTCCTCCTTTTTACTTCTTTTTGGGACGGCATGGAGGAGAGGTAGAGGGCTAGTGAAACTCTGCCCTGGACTTTGTCAACCCATTTGAATGGTGGGTGGAGAGTAGATTTAGGATGTTGACTTGTTCAAATAATTTGAACTTGTGGCTAGGAGTATTTGGGGGGATATGGCCGAATATTGGGGGGAGTTGGAAGGGGGAAATGACGGCATAGTGGGGATGAGGGGCAAGCCGAATGTACCTTGCATTTTGGTACATTTTTCGGTCACATCTTGGTAAGCAAAAGTCCTCTCACTTTCACTCTTTCTTTCATCTATTGGAACCGAAGTTAGCACCCATTCTTTTCATACTTTCTTCTTTTCTTCTCTTGAAACATTGGTAGCCGAAATTGCCTTACTCTCTTTTGATTTGTGCCAGCCGAATGTTCTCTTCTATATCATCTTCTTGATCCCCATTTTGTTGAGCCGAAACTTGTCTTCCAAAGCATTTTCTCCATTCTTTTTCTTGCTCAAAACCGAAAGTCCAAGTAGCCTTGCCGAATGTGCTTTGTTCCTCTCCATATTCTTGGTAACCGAATCTATCTTCTCTCCTAGAAGTCCTCTTTGGGCGAATATTGGATATTGGTAAGCCTTGGCCGAATGGCCATTTAGTTTCTTTCTTTTTCTTAATCAATTCAAGTTGTTTTAAAATCGTATATGACAAACTATTGATGAGTGTCATCTTTATGTTGGAACAATCGCATCATAGGACAACGGGGACTTCGAAGCAGTCAAGTGGAGTTTCTACCTTGGTTTAACCATTTGATAAGTGGTGGTAAGAAGAGTAGTTGTTAGTCTATTCTTTTGGATTTCGATAAGATTAGGATTCAAGTGGATTAACTGTTCATCTGTTATGGTGTAGCCGATTGCTAAGGGAGAAACACTGTTGGGTTCAGGATTTGGTAGGAAACCAAATCAGGAGTAAGGTAAGGGTTCAACATTAACCCCTTGAGTGTATATGTCTTTGGCCGAATGGTTTTAGTGCCTAATGCTGTGTTGGCCGAATGTTGCAGGAGTTAGTAATCGGGGGACTTAGATCGCTTTTGTCAGGATTTCTAGACTCGTGTTATCAGGTGTGTAACTAACACCTTGATACTTAGTAATATTTTTAATAATAAACCGATTTGCTGTTAAAACTATAATGATATGATGGACAAGTGAATACCCAAATGGGGTATGTGGACGATTCGGGTAAGTCTGTTTCTATTATGAGTACTAATAATGAGGTATAATATCATGACCTATGTTTTGTATGTATGCTATGATGCTTGGTATGTTGGCATAATATGCATGACTTGCATGAGATGCATGATTACATGAGTATGGTATGTTGATGGGTGATACGATGAGTGGAGGAGAGCAGTGATATTTTGTGCCGACGAGCACCGGTGCTTTGGTAGCACACTTTGTGACTTTGGGTCACCAGAGGTTTGGCACCTCCAGAGGTTTGGTACCTCGCGTCTCGTCCCCAGTGGCTCAGTACCACGATGGGTTGGGCCCCACAGATGATTATACTGGGATTGACGCCGGTGTTTTGGTAACACACGATGGGTTGGCCCCATCACCGGATTTGTGACTACGGTCACGGTGCTGGCTTTGGAAGCACATTGTGTCTTTGGGACACCAGAGGTTTGGCACCTCATTGCGACTTGTCCCCGTGGTTTGACCACCGTGGGTTGGCCCCACTTGAGATATGGGATTGTCCGCTAGTGTTTTGGTAACACACGATGGGTTGGCCCCATCATCATCGTTGGATTTGTGACTTGGTCACCGGTGCTTTGGTAGCACAATTGTGTCTTTGGGACACCGGTGGTTGGGTACCACATTGACGGATATTATGTCTTTGGGACATCGTGTTTTGGTAACACATCGTGATTGTATGTCACCAAAGTGGTTTGGTACCACACGGGTAGAAAGGAGTATGGAGGTTAGGATCGGGTTGCATTGATTGTATTGCTATGTATGATGGGTGTTAGCATGTTGTTTTATCGGAGCGGGATTTACACATCGAGTCACTCGACTCACCCTCTCCTTTGACATTTCGGGTGACTCGTGAGACGCGGACTTGGAGTAAGGGATGGACTCTGGGGTGCACATGCCATGCTTTAATAAGAGTTTGCTCGGACTTTTGCATTTGGGTATTTTAACTTATTGATTTTTATTTGGGTTTAATTTGGATTTGTAAAAGGCCTTTTTATTTATGATTTACGATGCTTATGTTTTAATTAAATTCTGATATGCCTTAACAAAATAAGTTGGTATGATTTTCACTAAAACTTGGAAAGATAACGAATTCAAAATCATAACGCAATGTGTTTTAAACTATACCATCGGGTATCACACTAAGTTTTGGGATAAGCAAATACAAATGGTTTTCAACTCAAAACCGTAGTTCTTCTAAGTGTAAAAGTGTTTTATGTATCACTAAGTAACTAATGAGGTTTTAAATGGTTTAAACTCGGTTTAACTACAAACTCGCTAAGTTTTCAAAATCTTGGGTTTCCAAATACATCAATCTGCTTTTTCAAACAAGACTACTCCAAATTTGTTTTCCCACACTTTGTGATTTCACTCGACTTTTAAATGGAAAATCTAACTTTTCAAAAACGATTTCCCGTAGCATGCGATTCGGACGTGGAGTATTGTCCGGGTTTGGGGTGTTACAATTATGGTATCGAGCTAAGTTCAAAAAAAGCTCTACTGTGGGCTTGAGGCCCGAATCAGCATTTTCAAAAGTTTGTTTTAAGTGTTTTGGGATGGAATACATGGTTTACAAGGCATGGCACCGAGTCTCGGCACCGATTCGCCTGTAAGTAACTCTAAACTCTTACGTGAATTATTATTTGTAGAAGGGTAGGTGATATGGAACGTAGTTAGATTTATAGGACTGGAACCCTAGGATTAGATCACTCAAACACTCGAACTAAAGCATAAGACTTAAAGCACTAAACCAATCTATGACTCACCACGGGGCTAGGGTGTGGTAACTCCGTGACGCATGTCTAGGAGAGGATCCGGAAGAGCTTGGTATTTAAGCGATCCTCGTGACTCACCTCCTCTTCGCAGTATCCCACCAGTGCGTAGCTCGAGTTCACCCCGACCAAGAAGGCTCGGTCATAGACTTAACCTAACGACTAAAACCCGAAAAGGGAATTAGCCATGTTTTCGGAAATACAACAACAACCCTAATGTTTTCAAACTTTTTGCAATAAACTCTTTCAAAACCGAAAATGTCATATTTACAACAATTTTCTTGAAAAACCCTGATTTATGGAAAATTACAAAAAAAGCCCTTAGGGGCAAATTTACTAAAATGCCCTCGGTTTATAAAATAGCAACTCAATGATTTTCGCCCAAAATTTCAATGATGTTACGAAATTCAAACACTCTGTTTTACAAAATATCAATCGAAAATCTTGATTTTGGAAAAGTTACGAAAACACCCTCAGTTTGTGAAAATTACTAAAATACCCCTGGTTTCCAAAACGAAGTATTTTACAAAATTTTCAAAGAACACTCTTGAATTTTTGGAATTTCAAATTGACCAGTTTTACGAAAGTTTTAAAATATCTTTATTACGAAAATACCCTGTAGGGAAAATGACGAAAATACCCTTGGGCTAGAATGGGCAGCAATGTCCGAAGAGTGAATAGGTATGGAAAGGGTTAAGGAATGTATGTATAATCTCTTTTGGATGAATAGGATAGAAGATTGAAACCTTGGTTGCTCGAAAGAACCCCTGAATAAACTCTATCCATAAAATTTCTTTGCGGTTAAGAAAGTGGAACGATACTAATGCATAAAAATCTTTTAATCAGATACGTAGGAAGATTAGACATGAGCACTCGAGGCGGACGTGGCCGTAATACTCGTGGTAGAGGTAGGGTAGTAGAATGACGGTTTCGAACCCGTAGGATCGGTCAAGGGTCGAGAAAATGAGATCTGGATTCGCCACACCGGTGGAGGTGGTGAGTTCGAGGATCGACCGAGACGATGCGATGTCGACGAGCTTTGCGGGTGTTGGAAAGGGTAGCTGGTGTAAGTGGTGGTGCGGGAGTTAGGAAATCTGTTCCTGAGCGACTCCGGGCTAACGGGGCCGAATTTTTCCGAGGTGTATCGGGTGTTGCTCCTAGCACTGCTGAGTATTGGCTGGAGGCAACTGAGCGGATCATGGACGATCTGGACTTGACGACTGAGGAGAAGCTTAAGGGCATCGTATCGCTTCTCCGGGATGAGTCATACCAGTGGTGGCTCACGGTTCGGGACAGTGTGGCAGCTGAGGATCTGACATGGGATTATTTCAGAGCTGCATATCAAAAGAAATACATCGGGGCTAGCTACATCGACTCCCAGCGAAAGGCATTTCTGAGGCTTGTTCAGGGGAGTAAATCGCATTTGAAAGCACTGGTGAGTTCCTGGCCGAGTAGGTATGCCGAGGGCATTGTAGCCACCGAGCATGAGAGGTGTGTTCGTTTCGAGGATGGTCTACGAGACGAGTTGAGGTCGCTTTGCTTGCTCCACATGCGAGGAGCGAGTTTCTTGTCTTAGTCGAGAAGGCTAAGGTAGCCGAAGGTGTTAAGGAGTCGGTAAAGATGAGCATGGACGGGAGTAGGCTTAAGAGGAGCTTTGGGTCTTCGGGATCGCCCGGCAATCCAGTAAGAGGGCTAGACCGAGTGGGCGTAATCGATCCGCTAGATTTGTTCTTCGCTAGGCGAGGGACCGCCGCAGTGATGTGTCGGTGTGGGAAATCTCATTGGGGTGGTGTTTGTTGGGTGGTGGGAAAGGTTGCTTCGAGTGTGGTTCTCGGATCATCGCATTAGGGACCGCCCGCGTAGGATGGCGTGGATTGGCCCGAGAGTCGGGGCCGTGTCGATTGAGAGGTAATGGACCGCCACCACGGAGGGGCCGTGGTAATGGAGAGGTGGTAATGGATTTGGTCGAGGTCGTGGAGCACCGCGAGAGAGTGCGGGTAGTTACGAGGCACGACATACTGGTTTGGTGTATGCGGCTAGGCGCCGCGAGAGGGCGACGCACCGGGACGTAATCACCGGTGACGTTTTTGATTTTTGGTTCTCCTATATCGCTTTAATTGACTTGGGTTCCACGATTCGTATGTTGCTAGTAGTATAGTTGAGACCATGGACTTAGACTCGAGATATCTTCTAGGCGGATGACCGCATTTTAGCCTCTAGGTCACTCTGTAGTGGTAGATAAGTTGTATAAGGATGTACCCCTAGAACTCCAAGGGGTAGTTTTTTTCGCCGATCCGATGGAACCGCCGTTTGAGGAGTTCGATCCGATTCTCGGATGGACCTGGTTGGTTAAGTACCGTGCCGTGGTGGATTGCGCGACTAAGCGCATGGTTCTATCGACGGATAAGGAGATGAAGTGATTATGATAGGTAATAGGAGAGATTACTTATCCAATGTGGTGTCGGCCTTAAAAGTCGTAAAGATGGTCGGGGAAGAGTGTGCGAAGCGTATGTGGTTCATGTGTATGCCTTGGAGGCTAAGGAATCGCTTTGTTGAGAAGGTTCGCATCTTGTTAAGGAATTTGTTGATGTGTTTCGGAGGAGCTTAGGGTTTACCACCGGATCGTGAGGTAGAGTTTGGGATAGATGCGCTACCGGGGACCTGCGCCGGTGTCTATTGCTCCATATAGGATGGCACCAAAGGAATTGGTGGAGCTTAAGGCTCGATTCGGAGTCGTTGGATCGAGGCTTCATTAGGCCAAGTGTTTCGCCGTGGGGAGCGCCGGTGTTATTCGTCAAGAAGAAGGACGGTTCGATGCGGATGTGTATCGACTACCGCCAACTGAATAAGCTGACGATTAAAAACAAGTATCCGTTACCACGGATAGATGACTTGTTTGATCGGTGAAAAGGTGCATCGGTGTTTTCAAGATCGATTTGAGGTCAGGTACCATCGGTTGAAGGTTAAGGAAGCGGATATCCATAAGACGGCGTTTCGGACTCGATGACGCACTACGAATTCTCGTAATGCCGTTCGGGTTGACTAACGCTCCGGCAGCTTTTATGGATATGATGAATAGGGTGTTTCAGCAGTATCTGGACCGTTTCGTCGTGGTTTTTATTGACGACATCTTGGTCTACTCAAGGTCAGAAGAAGAGCATGATGCACACTTAAGAGTGGTGTTGCAAGTTTTGAGGGAGAAGCAACTCTATGCTAAGTTCGATGCAAGTGCGAGTTCGGCTTAGTGAAGTGGCGTTTTTGGGTCATGTAGTATCGGTGAGGATTAGAGTAGATCCTCGGAAGGTTGAGGCGGTTTTGGATTGGAAGCCTCCTAAGTCGATCATTTGAGATTCGGAGTTTCCTGGGTTTGGCAGGATACTACCGAAGATTTGTTGAGGGTTTCTCGTTAATTGCAGCACCGATGACTAAGCTGTTAAGGAAGGGAGTTCCGTTCGTTTGGACTGAGAAACAGCAGGAGAGTTTTGATAAGTTAAAGAGGATCTTGACTGAGGCTCCTGTTTTGATTCAACTCGAGGTGGTAAGGAATTCACGAGTGTCTTCGCGACGCATCACATACGGGATTGGGTTGTGTCTTTGATCACGCAGAGGGTAAGGTTGTGGCTTACGCTTCGGCAATTTGAGGCCACACGAGGTCAACTATCCGACGCTTACGATTTAGAGCTAGTTTGTAGTCTTCACTCTAAAAAACTGGAGGCACTACTTGTATGGGGAGAAGTCAATAGTCTACATGGATCATAAGAGTTTGAAGTACCTATTGACACGTATGGATCGAATTTGGCGGCGTAGATGGGTTGAATTGCTCAAGGACTACGCATCATTCGATCGAGTATCATCCGGCAAGGCTAACGTGGTGGTGTACGCGTTGAGCCGTAGGGTTGTTTCAGACTTAAGAGCTTTGCTTGCCCATTTGAGTTTGTATGACGACGGAGTATTCTCGCAGAGCTGCGAGTTAAGCCTACTTGGGTTGGAGCAGATCAAAGAAAGCGATTGGAGGATGAGGTTCGAGTGCGCGAAGGTTACAAGTCTTGAGAATGGTGGTTTGGAGGGTTACTGACTTGTCTAATGATGAGGTTTGTGTGTTTTCAAGGAAAGGCTTGTATGCCCAAAGATGTTGAGTGAGGCGGAAGATTCTTTCAGACGCACATGCTTGATCCTTATGCTATGCATCCCGGAGGTAGTAAAATGTATAGGGATCTTAGAGAGCGATTTTGGTGGCTGGCTTGAAGAAAGAAGTGACGAGTTTGTTGGGAAATGTCGACTTGTCACAGTCAAAGCGGAACATCGATTCCGTCGGGTTTGCTTGACTGTGAAAATCCTCGATGGAAATGGGAAAGGATAACTATGGATTTAAATCGGTGGATTATCGCTACGCCAAGCAAGAAAGATTGATTTGGGTTATTGTGGGGTATCGACTAAGTCGGCCCATTTCATTCCGGTGAGTAGACTATTCACTCGAGAGATTGGCGAAGCTTTATGTGTCGAGATAGTGAGGCTACGGTGTTCGATTTCGATTATCTCGGATAGGGATCCCGAGTTTACGTCGAGGTTCGGAGAGCGTTGCATCGGGCTCTGGCACGCGCGCTGATTTCAAAGACGGCTTTTCACCCATGATCGGCCGGCGCAATAAAGGGTTATTCAGATCTTGGAAGACATGTTGAGAGGTTGTGTTACGGATTTGAGGGGCGGTTGGGATGAGTTTCGCCGTTGGCGAGTTCGCCTATAACAACGGCTACCAAGCAAGCATCAAAATGGCACCATATGAGGTATCAGTATGGTAGGAAGTGTCGCTCACCTACATGTTGGACGAGTTAGGTGAGCGTCGGTTGTTGGGACCCGAGTTAATTCTTTGAGACAGAAGACAAGGTTAAGTTGATTGAGGCTCGTTTGAAGGAAGCTTGGACCGCAAAAGTCTTATGCCGATCTTAAGCGAAGGATATAGAGTTATTTGTGGGAGATAGTGTTTTCTTAAAGGTCTCGCCTTGGAACAAGGTCTTGAGGTTTTGCGCGAAAAGGCAAGCTAAGTCCGAGGTTCATTGGGCGTATAGGGTATTGAGACGAGTTGGACCGATGGCGTATCGGCTTGAGTTGCCGTGAGCTTAGTTAGATCCACGATGTTTTTCACGTTTCGATGCTTCGAGGTATCGATCGGATCCATCGCATGTGGTAGCGATGGAAGAGATCGAGGTAAATCCGGACTTGACTATGGAGGAGGAACTGTGCGATTCTAGATCGAGATGTCAAGGTTCTACGAGAAAGTCGTGCCTTTAGTTAAGGTGCTTTGGCGAGAATCATGGTGTAGAAGAAGCCACGTGGGAACCCGAGGATGCGATGAGACAAAGCAATACCCGCAACTCTTTTCGACCGAGGTAATTTCGAGGCCGAAATTATTTTTAAGAGGAGTAGAAGCGTAATATCCCGGGTTAGGGGCTATTTTGTGTTGCATGATATTGCATGTGGTTGGTGTCTTTGTGTTGCTATTTCGGTGTTTTAGGGGTTTAATTATAGGCTAGGTGTATACGAGTAGGTAGGAAAATTTTAGTTTTGGCCTTAGGTGTGGGAGGCGATAGAGTTGGGGCTTAAGAAAATAAATTGGAGTTTTATTGCACAAAAGAGGAGCTGGTGGAGTGGCAAGCATGCGCCACATGGGGAGCTTGAGGTGGCGTCATCTTCGGGGAGAGGAGGTCCAGTGTTCGAGTGCAGAGTCCTCCTTTTACTTCTTTTTGGGACGGCATGGAGGAGAGGTAGAGGGCTAGTGAAACTCGCCTGGACTTTGTCAACCCATTTGAATGGTGGGTGGAGAGTAGATTTAGGATGTTGACTTGTTCAAATAATTTGAACTTGTGGCTAGGAGTATTTGGGGATATGGCCGAATATTGGGGGAGTTGGAAGGGAAATGACGGCATAGTGGGGATGAGGGGCAAGCCGAATGTACCTTGCATTTTGGTACATTTTTCGGTCACATCTTGGTAAGCAAAAGTCCTCTCACTTTCACTCTTTCTTTCATCTATTGGAACGAAGTTAGCACCCATTCTTTTCATACTTTCTTCTTTTCTTCTCTTGAAACATTGGTAGCCGAAATTGCCTTACTCTCTTTTGATTTGTGCCAGTAGAATGTTCTCTTCTATATCATCTTCTTGATCCCCATTTTGTTGAGCGAAACTTGTCTTCCAAAGCATTTTCTCCATTCTTTTTCTTGCTCAAAACCGAAAGTCCAAGTAGCCTTGCCGAATGTGCTTTGTTCCTCTCCATATTCTTGGTAACCGAATCTATCTTCTCTCCTAGAAGTCCTCTTTTGGCCGAATATTGGATATTGGTAAGCCTTGGCCGAATGGCCATTTAGTTTCTTTCTTTTTCTTAATCAATTCAAGTTGTTTTAAAATCGTATATGACAACTATTGATGAGTGTCATCTTTTATGTTGGAACAATCGCATCATAGGACAACGGGGACTTCAAGCGATCAAGTGGAGTTTCTACCTTGGTTTAACCATTTGATAAGTGGTGGTAAGAAGAGTAGTTGTTAGTCTATTCTTTTGGATTTCGATAAGATTAGGATTCAAGTGGATTAAGCTGTTCATCTGTTATGGTGTAGCCGATTGCTAAGGAGAAGCATTGTTAGTTCGAGGATTTGGTAGGAAACCAAATCAGAGTAAGGTAAGGGTTCAACATTAACCCCTTGAGTGTATATGTCTTTGGTCGAATGGTTTTAGTGCCTAATCTTTGTGTTGGCCGAATGTTGCGAGGAGTTAGTGTCGGGGACTTAGATCGCTTTTGTCGATTTCTAGACTCGTGTTATCAGTGTGTAACTAACACCTTGACACTTAGTAATATTTTTAATAATAAACCGATTTGCTCGTTAAAACTATACTTGAGATGATGGACAAGTGAATACCCAAATGGGGTATGTGGACGATTCGGGTAAGTCTGTTTCTATTATGAGTACTAATAATGAGGTATAATATCATGACCTATGTTTTGTATGTATGCTATGATGCTTGGTATGTTGGCATAATATGCATGACTTGCATGAGATGCATGATTACATGAGTATGGTATGTTGATGGGTGATACGAGTGGAGGGAGCGGTGATATTTTGTCTTGACGAGCACCGGTGCTTTGGTAGCACACTTTGTGACTTTGGGTCACAGAGGTTTGGCACCTCCAGAGGTTTGGTACCTCGTCTCGTCCCCAGTGGCTCAGTACCACGAGTGGGTTGGCCCCACATGATGATTATACGGGATTGACGCCGGTGTTTTGGTAACACACGATGGGTTGGCCCCATCACCGGATTTGTGACTACGGTCACGGTGCTTTGGAAGCACATTGTGTCTTTGGGACACAGAGGTTTGGCACCTCATTGCGACTTGTCCCCGTGGTTTGACCACCGTGGGTTGGCCCCACTTGAGATATGGGATTGTCTGCTAGTGTTTTGGTAACACACGATGGGTTGGCCCCATCATCGTTGGATTTGTGACTTCGGTCACCAGTGCTTTGGTAGCACAATTGTGTCTTTGGGACACCGGTGGTTGGGTACCACATTGACGGATATTATGTCTTTGGGACATCGGTGTTTTGGTAACACATCGTGGATCGTATGTCACCAAAGTGGTTTGGTACCACGGGGTAGAAAGGAGTATGGAGGTTAGGATCGGGTTGCATTGATTGTATTGCTATGTATGATGGGTGTTAGCATGTTGTTTTATCGGGAGCGGGATTTACACACTTTGAGTCACTCGACTCACCCTCTCCTTTGACATTTCGGGTGACTCGTGACGCGGACTTGGAGCCAGGGATGGACTCGGGGTGCACATGCCATGCTTTAATAAGAGTTTGCTCGGACTTTTGCATTTGGGTATTTTAACTTATTGATTTTTATTTGGGTTTAATTTGGATTTGTAAAAGGCCTTTTTATTTATGATTTACGATGCTTATGTTTTAATTAAATTACGATATGCCTTAACAAAATAAGTTGGTATGATTTTCACTAAAACTTGGAAAGATAACGAATTCAAAATCATAACGCAATGTGTTTTAAACTATACCATCGGGTATCACACTAAGTTTTGGGATAAGCAAATACAAATGGTTTTCAACTCAAACCTGTAGTTCTTCTAAGTGTAAAAGTGTTTTATGTATCACTAAGTAACTAATGAGGTTTTAAATGGTTTAAAACTCGGTTTAACTACAAACTCAGCTAAGTTTTCAAAATCTTCGGGTTTCCAAATACATCAACTGTTTTTCAAACAAGACTACTCCAAATTTGTTTTCCCACACTGTGATTTCACTCAGCTTTTAAATGGAAAATCTAACTTTTCAAAAATGATTTCCCCGTAGCATGCCAGATTCGGACGTGGAGTATTGTCCGGGTTTGGGGTGTTACATTGATCCTGGTTCGACTCACTCATATGTGTGTGAAACTTTAGAATTCAAAAAGACTCTGCTAGTTGAGTCTACCGAGTTTGTGATTCGTGTGTCCAACCCTTTGGGTAGATGTCTACTTGTTAACAAAGTGTGTAGAGATTGCCCGTTGATGATTCGGGATTATTGCTCCCGGTGATTTAATGTTGTTGCCCTTTGACGAATTTGATATAATCTTGGGTATGGGTCGTTAACTTCACATGAGGGCGAGAGTGGATTGTAAAAGAAAGCTTATTGATTTGAAATGTCGAAACGGTGAGACCATCAAAATTAAATCCTGTGATGTAAATGGGTTGCCTACAGTAATATCTTCAATGTTAGCCCGGAAGTATGTGAGAAAAGGGTGTGAAGCTTATTTGGCTTATATACTGGATAATAAAATGTCTGAGAAACAAATTGAATCTGTATCAGTTGTATGTGAATACCCCGATGTGTTTCCTGAAGAACTACCGGGTTTACCCCCAGTACGAGAGATTGAGTTTGGCATTGAGTTAGTGCCAGGTGCGACTCCGATTTCGATAGCTCCGTATCGAATGGCGCCTACTGAATTAAAAGAATTGAAAGCGAAGTTGCAAGAGTTGACAGATAGGGGCTTCGCACTACCGAGTTTTTCTCCGTGGGGTGCACCGGTTTTATTTGTGAAAAAGAAAGATGGGACTATGTAAATGTGTATCGACTACCGGAAACTAAATAAGGTAACTATAAAGAATAAGTACCCGTTACCTCAGATTGATGATTTATTTGATCAGTTGAAAGGGGATTCAGTGTTTTCGAAGATAGATTTGAGATCGGGTTATTATCGGGCCATGAGTCGAGAGATTCGAGATGTGCCAAAGATCGCATTCCGAACGAGGTACGGACATTATGAGTTTTTGGTTATGCCTTTTGGACTCACTAATGCACCTGCTGTTTTTATGGATCTAATGAACCGAGTCTTCCGACAGTTTCTGGATCGGTTTGTGGTAATGTTTATTGATGATATACTGATCTACTCCAAAAATGAAACGGAACATGCTGAGCATTTGGGACTAGTACTACAAACTCTGAGAGATCAACGATTGTATGCAAAGTTCAGTAAGTGTGAGTTCTGGATAAATGAAGTCAGCTTCTTGGGTCATGTTGTTTCGGTGTCAGGTATTCGGGTGGATCCAAACAAAATAGCAGCCATACTCGATTGGAAGCCACCAAAGAATGTTTTCGAGATCCGAAGTTTCCTAGGCCTTGTGGGATATTACAGACGATTTGTAAAAGGTTTTTCAGTTATAGCTACACCTTTGACGAGACTACTACAGAAAGATGTCAAATTTGAGTGGTCAGAAAGGTGTCAGAAAAGTTTCGAGCAGTTGAAAGCCCTTTTGACCGAAGCTCCAGTGTTAACTCAGCCTGAATCGGGTAAAGAATTTATTATTTTTAGCGATGCTTCCTTGAATGGGTTGGGTTGCGTTTTAATGCAAGAAGGCAAGGTGATAGCCTATGCTTCGAGACAATTGAAACCGCCTGAGAAAAATTATCCAACTCACGATTTGGAGTTCGCAGCCATTGTGTTCGCTTTGAAAATTTGGCGTCACTATTTATTCGGCGAAAAATGTCATATTTATTCAGATCATAAAAGTCTAAAGTATTTAATGACTCAGAAAGATCTAAATTTGAGACAACGCAGATGGTTAGAATTGCTGAAAGACTATGAATTAGTGATTGACTACCATCCGGGAAAAGCTAATGTTGTTGCGGACGCGTTAAGTCGAAAAGCATTATTTGCTCTTCGTGCATTGAATGCACAGATGGTTATGTCTGATGATGGTTCGATCATAGCCGAGTTACAAGCAAGACCGATGTTTATTCAACAAATTTGTGATGCACAGAAAGTTGACAAAAATTTGGTTGCTATTCGGATTCAGTGTGAAAACGGTACAGAATCAGATTTTCAGATTGATGCAAATGATTGTTTGAATTATAAAAGTCGATTGTGTGTTCCTAAGAACTCAGATTTGATACAGATGATTCTGAGTGAGGCCCATAATGGCCGAATGTCGATACACCCGGGTAGCATGAAAATGTATAACGATTTGAAACAGTTCTATTGGTGGCCTGGCATGAAACGAGATATATCTGAATTTGTTTCCAAGTGCTTAGTCTATCAACAAGTGAAAGCTGAGCATCAGGTACCATCCGAATTACTTCAGCCAATCATGATACCCGAATGGAAATGGGATAGAATTACAATGGATTTTGTATCCGGTCTTCCTATGACACCTAGTAAGAAAGATGCCGTATGGGTTATCGTTGATAGACTGACTAAATCAGCTTATTTTGTGCCGGTACGTACCGACTATTCACTTGATAAGCTTGCCGAATTGTATGTGCCGCAGATTGTAAGGTTGCACGGTGTACCGAGTTCCATTGTTTCAGATAGGGACCCGAGATTCACATCGCAGTTCTGGAAGAAATTACAAGATGCTTTAGGTACTAAACTTTATTTTAGTACAACCTTCCATCCGCAAATGCAGGCCGGTCGATGCGAGCGAACTATTTTGATACTTGAGGACATGTTGAGGTGTTGCGTTCTCGAGTTTGAAGGTACGTGGGAACGATACCTACCTTTGATTGAATTTGCTTACAATAATAGCTTCCAATCTAGCATAAAAATGGCGCCTTATGAAGCCTTGTACGGGCGAAAATGTCGCACGCCGTTGTATTGGGGTGAGCTCGTGAAAATAAGAGATACGGGGTTGGTGGATTAAAGAAACAGAACAGAAAGTGGTTGCCATTAGAAACAATTTGAAAGCTGCTTCGGATCGTCAAAAGTCCTATGCCGATTTGAAGCGAAAGGACATTGAATTTCAGGTCGGAGATCGGGTGTTCCTAAAAGTTTCTCCATGGAAGAAAATACTCCGATTTGGTCGGAAAGGCAAGTTGAGTCCGAGATTTATCGGACCGTATGAAATCATCGAGCATATAGGGCCCGTTGCTTACAGATTGAGATTGCCCCTCGACTTAGAAAAGATACACAATGTGTTTCACATTTCGATGCTTCGCAAATACAGATCGGATCCGTCCCATGTGATCACACCGTCAGGAGTTGAAATTCGATCCGATTTGACATATGATGAAGAACCGATTTGTATCTTAGCTCGGGAAATGAAAGAGTTGCGAAATAAGAGGATTCCATTAGTGAAAGTATTATGGAATAGACACGGAGTTGAAGAGGCTACATGGGAGCCTGAAGATTCAGTGAGGCAGCAATATCCGAACTTGTTTAACGGTAAGATTTTCGAGGACGAAAATCCTTAAAGGGGGGGAAGTTGTAACAGACCAATTTTGACCCAAATTGGAAGGTGGTTTCGGGACCATGAATCCGAGCCTGATAAATGTTTTAGTATTATATCTTATGTCTATTATATGTGAATTGATGTGTGTGAAAGTCTCGTAGAAGAATTTAACCGTTTGAGTGTTTGATTGGCAAACAGGATTAAATTGCTAAGCTGACCAATGTTGTGAGCATGAAATAAAAAAGGGCAAACTGACTTGTTTATTAAACTTAAGGACTTGCATGTCAAATTCACCATAATTAATATGGTGGACGGTAAGCATGCAACATAAATTCCTTTTTTATTTTGTATGATATTTTTAAGGCATTATTATATTAAAAGCATGCCAAGAATATTATGTTTTCTAAGTATATATTAATTAAAGTAATATTATAAGGTAAGCATGCTATATTATGTATTAATAGATAAAACAAAAATAAAATATTTCTCTCACTTGCTTCATCTTCTTCACGAACACAAAGGGGAAAGAAAAGAAAATTTAAGCTTCCATAGTTTCTGTCATTGCATGTCTCTTTAAGGTGAGTAATTTCCCTTAGTTTTTATTAATTCTAATGTAACATCCTAGATTAGGGGTTATGCGTTTGTGCATAATTCATGAGTTAGTAGGTTTTGGTAGTGTTGGAAGTGTATTAAGGGTTTTAGAATTTTAGGATGGAAGAAGAAAGCTTTGGAAAATTATTGGTTTTAAGTAAAAAGGGAGCTAGGTAATTGAGGCTTTAAAAGAAACTCAGTGTGTAAGCATGACACAAGGAACCATGTGGTAAATTGGCATGTTTTATGAATTATGAATGTGTTATGTGAATTCTAGAAATAAGGAAATGTATGGAAATATATGGAAATGTAAGGAAATGTATGGAAATGTAAGGCAATGTAGGAAATGTAAGAAAATGTAAGGAAATGTAAGGAAATGTATGGAAATGTATGGAAATGTAAGGAAATGTAAGGAAATGTGAGGAAATGTATGGAAATGTAAGGAAATGCAAGGAAATGTAAGGAAATGTCTTGTCTTGGAAATGTAGGGAAATGTCCTGAAAATGTAAAGGAATAAAGAGGAAAGTGAACATTTATGGAAACTAGAAATGTAAGGAAATGGTTCAAAAATGGAAAGTACACATTTTTGGAAACTGAACATTTTGGAAACCGAACATTTTAGGAAACTCGAACATTTTGGAAACTGAACATTTTAGGAAACCTGAACATTTTTGGAAACTTGGAATGGCAAGTTACAGAGCCGATCAAAAATTTTAGGAAACTTAGAAATGACCCCAAAATGATGAGTTTTAAAGTTCAAAATTGGAAATAAGGGCTAGAGGGCCTTAAAAGAAAAAGTTGGAGAAGTTTGACACACAATTAGGCTTGGAAAAATGGCTGAAGGTGTCACTTAGGGCCTATGGAAATGGCGCCATGTGCAAGAGAGTGTTGGGCTTGGGTTCGAGTCACTTGGGAAGCAAATAAATAAGTTTAATTTTTGCTTCTGCAAGGCTGAGTGGAATGGCATGGGTTTCTAGAAAAGGAAGAGTTTTAGGTGCATAAATATGTGAATAATAAGAGATAAATAAAGGAGTTTTATTTGCATAAATATGTGAATAATAAAAGATAAATAAAGGAGTTTTATTTGCATAAATATGTGAATAATAAGAGATAAATAAAGGAGTTTTATTTGCATAAATATGTGAATAATAAAAGATAAATAAAGGAGTTTTATTCACATAAATATGTGAATAATAAGAGATAAATAAAGGAGTTTTATTCACATAAATATGTGAATAATAATAGATAAATAAAGGAGTTTTATTCACATAAATATGTGAATAATAAGAGATAAATAAAGGATTATTTTCTAAAGAGATAATTGAGGAGATAATTGATGGATTAAAGGCTTTTATTTTTTTAAATAAAAGAGATAATATTATCAAAAAGAGGAGTGGTGGCCAAGTAAAGGACTCCTTGGCTGATAACTTTGTCTATAAAAGGAAAGGAGGAGGGCTACTCCTCAGTTTACTTCTTTTTCCTCTCTGCAAAAATTCTCCCAAAGCAAAACCCCCCTGTAGAAATTTTCATTAAGCAAAAATCCCTCTCCTTCTCTTCTATTTTCTTCTCTGTTTCTACTGTCAAAGCCGAATCTTTGTTGATTCTAAGTAAAGGAGCAATCAACTACAACATCAAAAGGGTTTCTTCAAGCTATCGAATACAAGGATCAAGGATCTAAGGTAAGATAAATTTATTTGATTAAAGGTTATGATGTATATGTTAGATTAGATCTAACATGAAGATTTCGACACATGCATATATAGGGCAAGGAATCCTCTTGATTTGGAATTTGTATGGTAAGTGATATTCGGCAAAGGCTTAATTTTGGTATTTGGAATTATTTTGCAAAGAAAACTCACATGATTACATGAATTAGTGTTAGCCGATTTCAAGGGAAAGGATACTATCAATTTTGGGATTTGATTTACAATCATCCAATTCGGCAACAAGGTAAGTGTTAGTAGTTCTATTCCTACTAGGATTTGGTTTTAAAATCAATAGGGTATTAATGTGTTTATATATGATAGGCCGAATATAGGAGTCAACAGATCTAAAGTCTGAATCTGTGATCAATTCACTTCGGGAATTTAAGGAATCTATTAAGCGAAAAAGGTGTGTACCCTTACTAACCTTCAATAAATTACGTGGTAATTATTAAATATATGAATATGTATCAGTATGTGAATGTGGTTAAGTACCACAAATGTGGTAAGGAGTACCCAGGTATGTTTCCTCCTTTTGATAGGATTATGAATGTGATATACTTTGAACATGTGATTAGTAACATGAATGAAAATTAAGTATGTGGAATATGTTATAAAATAATTGGGGCATTTGGGATATATGTGAAGGAAGAAAGTGAAGGTGTTGACTTCGGTCTCACCAACGAAGGTGTTGACCGGTCTCACCAACGAAGGTGTTGGTTTCGGCCTCACCAACGAAATATGGTGGCTACGGCCCCATTGCGTGAATATGGTAACCGGTTACATTATTTGAATATAGTGTCTAATGACACAATGTAAGTAAGTGGGCGATGAGCACGCCGATCGCAAATGATCGCCTTGATGGTGTGTAGCGGATGGAGGGTTGACTTAGTAGTCCCCACGGTGTAATTGGCGTGCACGGGTGGTGTGTAGCGGATGGACAAATAGGCTTGGGTTGGGTTGCATCATTATTTGATTTGAATATGCTTTGATATGAATATGTATGCGGAATGTTGATTGTTAGTTTGTGTACACATTGAGTCTGTTGACTCACCCTTTGTGGGACTATTTTTCAGAAATGAGCGATAATGGACCGGGTCGGTAGGAGCTAAAGGTGGCCATGCATCACTTGAAGAATTTATTAGAATTTGGACTTTACTCAATTTTAGTATTTTCAATTTTATCTTTAGGTTTGAATGATGTAATAAGGCCATAAGGCCCAAGTTGGATGGTTTTATTTCTCGCTTTTATTTTCGATTGTTATGTTATGAATTATTTTTGACTAAGTTTAATTAAATTTATTTTAAAAATAAACCCGAAATTGTTTTGTCACCAAAATTAAATGTTTTCTAAATTAAATAAATGGGTTTCCAACCTAAGCCCAACCCAAAACCAATATCTTTCTAAAAATTCACAAAAATTTTCTAAGTAACAAAAGAATTTGAAGCCGATTTTCTTAAGGAACATACCAGATCCAGTTCAGGCTCGTGGGCCGGGTGTGGGGTGTTTCATCTAACAAATTTGCTTCCATAGTTTCTGTCATTGCATGTCTCTTTAAGGTGAGTAATTTCCCTTAGTTTTTATTAATTCTAACAAATTTGAGGTTATTGTCTTGTATACTAACTAGATCATACTCAAATTCTTGAGTTGGTGGTGATAATGAATGTTGCCTTGGGTGGAAATTTAGTTGTAAAAAAAAAAAATTATTAATTGTGGAACTTGTTGCAGGCATGTAAGATTAATGATATTTTTATTTAGAATTTGTTGAATAAAGCTTGGTATAAGGACGTAGGAATAGAAAGAAAATTTATGAATGTGTTAAATAGCAAATAGATGGAATAAAGGATTTGAAAGAAGGGCTGTGAACATTCGACCCTTCATAGAGATGATTTATTTTTGAACATTCGACCCTTCGTTTAAAATTGAGGTAAGAAATACAAATGCCGAGTGCTCCATGATATTTAATGGTACATGCCGAATGAAATACTATTATATATATTGGATTATGTATTTGGTTGAGTACTTGGAAATTATATAAGTTGTATATGCATGTAATTATTGATGTAATTACATTTAAATTGCTGAATGTAAAATGGTGTGAGATTTAAATCATGTAAAAACCGAATGTGCAGTAAAGCATGTGTTCAATTAATGTGTTAAAATTAGATGATTTGAAGTGAATGGAATATAAGTTAAATCAAATCTTGAGTTGTAGTATAATAATCATTGGATATTAAGTTATGTGCAATTTGTTTTGAGTTGAGCAAATGGATACGGTGTATATGAATAAAATTTACTTGACATTTTTAGATCGGGAACAAAAAGAGAAAGAACAAGATCGAGGAAAAACAAAGGTTCTCGAATAGCCGATTTACATGGCCTATCGACAACCAAGGTAAGTCCTTAAGCTATATTATATTGAAGAATTAGTTATGAATCTATTGTATGAAAATGTTTGATAAATTTTAGTAGATATTCATGTTAGAGCCGAATGTATATAAGCCTATTAGAATGGTTTCGATTATTTGATGTAAATAAGACAAAGTAATTTCAATATGTGATATAGTTATGAAAAGTGTTAGCAATGATTGATTGTATTAATGTGTTTTGGGCTTTACGCCAGCGTGCCTAGTGCCGGTGATTTATTTCGAGCTTTACGCCAGCGTGCCTTGTGCCGATGTTACTTATCGGGCTTTACGCCTAGCGTGCCTTGTGCCGGTATTACTTATCGGGCTTTTACGCCTAGCAGGCCTTGTGCCGGTGTTACTTATCGGGCTTTTACGCCTAGCAGGCTTAATGCCGGTGATGTATTTGACAAAATAGAAACCGAAATTGTGTTCAAGGCGAATTAAAGCAAATTTTTCGAGTTAATGGTTCAAATAAGCATGTAAAGCAGGAATGTACTTCTTACTTATTTAAGGCAAGGTAAACCAGTGATTCAGTGATTTATTACAAATGGTATGTGTTATGAGTGAAGTATATACATATATATATGGTTATAATATGTGTCCTCGGTTTTACTAACGAATGATATGGATACCCAACTAGGTATATTCGGCCACATGGGTGGTTGTGTAATTGATGCCATGTCATAATTATTGAAATTTAAGTATATGAATGTTTGTACCTATGGTTACATGATGGCATTTTGAGTTTTGAAAGCTTGATAATAAATATGAATACAAGCGTACAAGTTGAATTTTAGTAATTTACATGTTGATATTTGAATGTTATTTTTATTGTGAAATTAGGACTTACTAAGCTAGTAAGCTTAATTGTGTAAATTGTTTCCCCTGTTTTATAGATTAGGTTCAAGCTACACGCTCGTCGGGATCGTTCGGAAAGTCGCCCACACTATCAATCTATATTTTGGTACTCTTTCATTTTGGTTTTCGAATGAAGGCATGTATAGGAAAGACTTTGTCTTTGTTGTGATGAAAATTTTTGGTTCATGTATATAATAGCCATGCGAATATGGCTAAATTTTTAGTAAGTATGTTTGTTTGTGCTTTTGATACAAATGTCGGTTTATGTTGGCAATGTTTGTGCATTCTTAATTGAAGTTTAATCGTTTTTGATAAGGAAATGTATGTATGAGAAATGAATCCTTGTATGAGGTATGTGGGTATGTTCGGTTACAAGCTAGTTACTCATAATTTGCAATGAAATAGTTTTTAGTTAACAGCAGGGATTTGATTTTGAAAAATCACCAAAAATTGAATAAGTTGAATTAGAAGGTGAATGAGGTATAGAATCAAAGCTTATTGTGTCTATTTTGGTATGAAAGAAACAGAATAGGCAAAGGAGTTTTATGTTGTGAGATAATTAAATTTTAGTGAGATTTGTTCTGAATGAATTCGTGAATCCATGTTCTGTCTTGGAAAAATTGTTAAAAATTGTAAAAAAATATTTATGGAACATACTTTATATGCTTAAAATCCTTGATGAGTCTATTTTTGATTGAAATAAACAAGAATGTTATTGGAAATTCGTGCTATGAGATAAATGAGTTTTTGTAATGACAGGTCAGAATTGTCAACAGTGAAATAGGGGAAACTTTGATGAATAAACTGTACTAATTGGCCATATGAAAAATTCTGGAAAAATTATGGTAAATTCATATATGAGTCTAGTTTCAAGGAAAATTTACGGATCTGAAATTTGAGTTTTTTAGCTCGAGTTATGGTTATTTTAGTCAGCATGATGCAGTTTGACAGCTTTAAATTTTTATGTCCCGAACTTATATTCAAGTCTAATTAATGCCACATACCCGACTCCGGCGAAGGTCTCGGGTAAGGGGTGTTACACTTTCTCTCTGCCGAATTTCCTAGAGCATTTGTTCTTCTTTTTGTTAGCCAAAGCTGAAAATTCAAGATATCACCATTAGCCAATTTCTTTTCTTTCCAATCCATCAAAAGCCGAATCTTTGAGGGGCTTCAAGCATAGGTGCTGTCGATTTCTTCAAGAAAGGGTAAGAACAAGTTTTGATTTCTATTCTTTTCTTTTAGATTTGTCGAAATCTAGGACTAATCCCATCAATATTCTTATTTTCCGAAATTTGGAAGGATTCTCTCGGGATTTTTGCCATAGTCGACTATAAAGGAAATGATCTTCGGGATTTGACCATCAAGGTAAGTCATATCTGACATTCGACCAAGGGCCATTGATTGTGATTAAAGGTTAGAAGTTGATCTAATATGTGGTTTTAGGGATTTCGACAGAAGCTATAACCAAGGGATAATTTCGGGATTTAAGATCCTTAAGGTAAGTGACTATGAATATTTGGCCAAGGCCTATTTTAGTAGTTAGATCTATTTTTATGTGTTTTATGCCGAAAACTAACCGATTCAAGGGATCTAGTGATTAGCCGATTTCAAAGGGGAAGAATACAAGTTTCCAGGATTTGATTAATTATCAAATCGATAGCAAGGGATTTAGGATCTAAAGCGATAGATCGGTTTTTCGAGATTTCAAGGAATTCGTTAAGCTAATCAGGTGTGTACCCCACACTAATTCTTAATAAGTTTTATGGATATGTCTAATTAAAATATGTGATATTAAGAATAAGAAAGTGGCTAAGGTACCATGTTATGGTACTAAGTACTCAGGTACGTTTCCTACTCCTACTAGGAATATGAAATATGTTATTTGTAATATGTGAATAAGAATGTGAACTTTGGCATATTAATGCATATTACAAAATGGGGCGTATGGGTTATTGAAAGGGGAAGTGAATGTGGTGACCTAAGACCACGAACACGGTGACCTAAGACCGTGGTATCCGAATGTGGTGACCTAAGACCACGAAGTCGAATGCGGTGACCTAAGACCACGATATCTGAATGTGGTGACCTAAGACCACAAATGCGGTGACCTAAGACCGCGATATGGAGTGTAGCGGAAGGAGGGTCGACTTAGTAGTCCCCACGGTGTATAGGTTGGTACGGGGGAGTGTAGCAGATGGCTTGTTAGGTTTGGGTTTGGGAATGCATCATAATTTGTATGCTAAGATATGAATGTGTAATATTTGTTATGCCTGATTCTATTATGATTTAGTGTTGTGTACACATTGAGTCTGTTGACTCACCCCGTTGAGGACCATGTTTTGTGTGATGAACAAAGAATGGACCGGGACGGCAGAACTTGTGGTGGCCATGCTCAACATGAAGTTTTTATTTTTATGGACTATTAATTTTTAAGTACTCCGAATTATTTGGATTTACTTGATGTAATAAGGCCATAAGGCCATAGTGCACTATTTTATTTCTGTTTTTATTTATTATGTTACGAAATTTTTATCAAGTTAAAGATTAAGTAATTTACTTTAAATGTATTCTATATGTTTTATCGCCTAAAATTTAAAAGGGTTTTCATTATAAAACGATTTTGTTTTCTACTCGAGCCCAACCCAAAACAATATTTCTTTCAAAACACACTATTTTCCCAAAGTAACAAAAGAACTTTGAACCGGTTTACTTGAGGAACATACCAAATCTAGTCAAAGCTTGTGGGCCGGGTTTGGGGTGTTTCAGATTATGTATGGAGCTTGATACGTTTAGGTTATTGTAAGATATGTACGAATTTGATAACTTGGCTCTGATAATTATAAGAAATATGATCTATAGTATAGTTGAATGCTTTTGGCAATTTGTATGATTTTGGGTACATCCTAGTTTCGGTTAAGTAAGGTCTTGGTATATAGGTATATTTGGTCTTTAATAATTGAGAAATCGTTTAGCAAAGTGATTATAAACATGAGCATATTCGGCTAATGAAAATTTAAATGACCAAATGAATAGTGACTGTAGAGGCCCATTTGTGCCCTGGCCCGTGTAAAACAGAGAAAAGAAAACCAAAAAAAATAATAACAATAATAAAACCCAAATCTCCATTTATGTTACAGTCTAAATACACCCTTAACCCAATGTTAAACACTAAGACAGATTACCCAACTAGACCCCCAAGCCCAATTGCCAAAACAAACCCAAAATCACACGGGCCCAAAACCTAATCAGAGAACTAAGGGTTTCTGAAACCCTAAAGTTCCCTCGCATCGCGGAGGCCCCTAATTGCGCCACAATTCACGCGGGCTACGCCTTCATCAGCGCCAGACTCCGCTTCCCACCTGCAAAAGGAGAAAGAAATAGCAGCAAAATAGAGCAAAACATGGAAAATATTTTCTTTTCTATTTTGTTTTCGGGTTATAAAAACCCCTAATCTGTAAAAAGAATAGACACAGAGAAAAATATACGACGATACACACAAAAAAAAAAAGATACAAAGATAATACAATATACGAAAGTTTAAACAGAGGTGATTCTTTTTTTTATATACTTGCGTTAAGTTTTTTTTTGATTTACATACATTATATATATAACTATTAAAAACGAAAAGGATTGGGGATTACCTTTCGAAAAGGGGTGTTTCTCGCCGAGAAACTGCGTAAATGACGGCGCGTGAGGCGTAGGTGAATGTGGCCGAAGGTCGAGCGATCGGTGAAGGCAGAATCCTTTTTTTGGAGCCTCTGTGAATTTTTTTTAAAATGGGCGTTAAAATGATTTTTTGGCTGTTTTTTAACTTATATAGCCATACAGAAACGACGCCATTTTTGCTTAGGTTAATAAGCATAAAACGACACCGTATAAGGGAGGATCAGCGCGTTTTGTTAAAAGGGGCTAATTGCCTCTGTGGTCCTTCCGCTATTTTAATATTTTAATTCAATCCAATTTGAATTTTTATTCTTTACTAAATTAGCCCTAAATTTTGTTTTTGTTCCAATTTAGTCCCTCGGGCTCCTTGAAGGCTAAAACCAGAACGTTGTCGTTTTAAAATATGGCATAATTGCCATTTTAGACCTTGTAATTTAACCCATGTTTTGATTTAGTCCTTTTATACCTGCTTTAATTGCTATTTAACCCCGGTTTAATTACTATTAAACTATTTTATTATATTAAATAGTCTATATTATTTTCTTTATTATCTATATATTAATTTATTCATGTATATATTTTTTTACCCTTATATATATTAATTTATTATTTATTATTTTATTTGGTTTAATATTATTACATATTATTTTTATGATTTATTTACTATATTATACATTTTTATTATATAGTATTATATTATATCATATATTACTTTCTAAAATCTTATTTTGTATAAAATTTATTTATATTGTATAACATATATTTATTTTTATTGTTTATATAAAATATATATGTGATAGGTTATTATATTATAAACATAATTTTATTTAAAGTTATATGTTATTTATTCCATTAAATTTTACTTTTTTTATTAGTTATGAATATATATTATTTTTTGATTACTCCACATCATTTTATTATTAATTCATTTTTTTATATATGATTCATTTTTTTTATATTCCACACCATTTTTATTTAAAGCCATATATCTTAATTTGCAATATCTATAATAATTCATTCTATATTGTTATGCATGTTATTGACTTATATTTCATATTTGTTTATTTTATTCATCTATCAATTTTATATTTTTGCTTTAGTATAATTATTCTATTGTTTGCATCATTTATTATTTCTTATTATTCTTTATTATTCATTAGTAGTGATTGTTAATGTGGTTTGTAGTTATGATAAATTGATATTTGTCATGTATATTATAATGTATTCATACAATGTCTTATTGGGTTTCGATTTTTGGGGATTTCAAAAAAAATTGTGCCCTAACTTACTAGGTTTCGATTTTTCTCGTAGAACTTAAGGTATTAGATATCCCTTCTCTTTTAAAACTGAAACTTACCAATTTCAAATCAAAAACTTATTTTTGGGAATTCAAAACGTTGTGTTTTAACTTACTGGATATGATGTTTTGTGTCTCGAGGTAGGAATTTTCTAAAATAAAGACGTGCCTAGTTTCGAAGTTATAAGATGCTATATCCTAACTTACTGGGTATAGTATTTTATTTCTTTGAGATAAGCAAGTCTTGTTTTTTCTTCTAATAAAAGGATCTTATTTTAAAATTTTTCAAATTTGCAACATTAGGACATGATGTTATCGATTAGGTACCAATTTTTGGGCATTATGAGGGTGCTAATCCTTCCTCATACGTAACCGACTCCCGAACCCATTTTTCTTGTTTTTTGTGGACCAAAATCAGTATTTTAAAATAAAACGATTTTTAAGGTGATTCAATCACACCTAAGTAAAAAGGGATTGGTGGCGACTCCTATTTTCGTTTTTAAAAGTCGATCCCCATTTTTAAAATCAAACTTTAAAATGGTTTCGACAGCTTGGCGACTCCACTGGGGACAATAAGAGAGTCAAGCCGTAAAATTGATAATTTCATATCCTTGTGTCTAAATTTAAAAATCTGTTTTAAAAATTATGATCCTTTTTATTGCATGTAGTTCTGTTTTTATATATCTCTGCATTGCACTACATGACTATTGTGGTCGCGCCTTTAAATGGGAGCGAGAAGCTATGCCTTCGTGAGGTTTTCACCTCCGCATGGGCTAGTGAATTGCTTTCGGGATACATCTGTACCTATGTCTTCATGAAGTTTTCACTTCCGCATGGCCATAGAGAAATGTATTCCCCTGAACCGACTTGGTCCATATGAGCCTATAATGGGTGGGGATCGAGGAATCTGCTGGTTCAGGTACCTCAACTTTAGGACTAAACCATATATAGTAAACCCTAAGAACTTACCTTAGGTAGAGCTATGCCAAACTTTAGTAGTTATCCAGATAAATGCCCGTTTTACTTGCTTTACATTTTATTATGTGGTACTAACTTGTTGTGTTTCATTTTTGTGCATCTCATTTCATATTTTTAGAGGTATTGAGTCATTGTCAGTTTCTAAAGTTAAAAAGATGGTTATAGAGAACGAATTCCTTGATAAAGTGGAAGACAATGCAGTCGTCTGTACATGGTTAGAGCAAAGGGAATTGGAGAAAGGAGATAGCTTAGCTGAGGGGTATGTGTCGGAACTACGGGATTTCGCTCGTATCAGTGTCATGCAAAATGAACTTCAAAAGTTAAAGGGAATATGGACCCAGTGGGACGATGAGGCAAAGTAGTTGTTCTATCGTAATTATGGTGATCTGCCTTACTTGCTCGACGTCAAAGTAGATAAGTATCTATTCTGCGCTATGACACAGTTTTGGAATTCTGCTTATAGTTGTTTTACTTTCGGGAAAGTAGATTTAGTGCCCACGATAGAGGAATATACAACCTTGCTTCGTTGTTCGAGGATCCAAGTTGATAGAATTTATTCTAGGGCTGCTAATGTTCCAACCTTTATGAAGAAGTTAATGAATATCACGGGGATGAGTGAATAGTAGGTTGCAGCCAGAATTCAAGAAAAAGGTGAAGGTAAATGCATTTCTTGGGAGAGTTTGAGGGATTTGGTCCTAACACATCCAGATGTAAAGAAGAAGATTGACGTCTTGACCTTGTGTATTTACAGTTTTGTAATCTTCCCTAAAGCTCAGAGACATGTAGACGAAGCAGTTACTGATTTATTCGATCGACTTGGCAGAGGAGTCACGCCTGTACCTGCGATCTTAGCCTAGAAGTTAAGATCTTTGAATGCATGTCAGAGAGCCGGTGAAGGCAGGTTCATTAGATGCGTCCAGTTGTTGTTGGCTTGGTTCCACAGTCATTTCTAGAATGTGGAGAAAAGGTCTTATCAGTTTTTCTCTGAGAAT
Organism: Gossypium bickii; assembly: GCA_025503065.1. Taxonomy (NCBI): domain Eukaryota; kingdom Viridiplantae; phylum Streptophyta; class Magnoliopsida; order Malvales; family Malvaceae; genus Gossypium; species Gossypium bickii. Next base: position 72,524,180 of record CP106713.1, read on the forward strand.
TACTCTCCGTTGAAGGAGATAGTAGCTACACCAAAGAGAGAAGACGTGTCCGAGGAAAGCTGTAACATCCCAAAAACGGGGCTATTTGGAATTTAGTTATTTTTCTTATGTAAGAACTATTGTGATATTATTTATGGAATAATGAGCTTGAATTAAGGTTTTGAGTTTGCTCGGTTTGGTAGGAAATTCCAAGTTTTAACCTTAAAGGCAGAGAGCCTTAGCAGGAGGGTGTTAAAAGAATAAATGAGCGATTTTTAACACAAAAATCAGCTTGGAAAAGTGGCAAGGAGAGGGCCACTTAGGTGCTTGGAGTTGACGCCACAGTGCACAAGGGAGAGCTTGGGTTCGAGTCACGAAAACCCTTTTTTGCACTCCAAGGGGACGGCATAAGTAGGAGAATTTTTCTCCCTTTTAAATTCCTTTATTAATTAATATTATTAAGGGATAATATTAGGTTGAGATAAAAAGGATAATATGAGTATAAATTGTTTAGTTGGATTATTGCTTAATTAAAAGGATTATTAAGTGATTAATTCAAATTATTTGAATTATTTGAAATGAGTGGCCAAGAGAGGTTGTAAGAGTTTTGCCGAAATTTGAACTCCCTAGGGAGAGTGGATGCAAGTAATAGGAAGGGGGTGCGAAATCCTATATAAACCCCATCTACCATCTTAAATTCTTTTTAGAATTTTTTTTTAGTAGCCGAAATTCTCCCAACTAGTTGCCATCTGATTCTTTTCTTTCTTCAAAGTTAAGAACCACTTCCATCTCTTAGTCTCTTCTCTCAATTTTTGGCTAGCCTTCATTAGTTGCTGTTTATTCTTTGATTATTCTCCCAAAAACCGACAAAAGAAAAACCCTCTCTTCTTTTTGGAACCTTGGGCGAATCATTGAACAAGGAGGGGAAGCATTCTCAATCGAATTTGGAGGGGTAAGTATGTTAGGCCGAATGTCTAGGATTCTCTTTTCTCTTCTTGTCGACTTGGAGGTTGGTAAGTGACTATTTCGGCAATGATCATTAAGGCTACTAATCGCTTGATTAAAATATAGGGCCTTTGATTTGGAAGCAAGCAGTGAACCCGTTGCTTTGGAGCAATCGGTTTTGGGAAGTAAGGTGGTAAGATCTTTTTTCTTTATTCATGATATTCGATTAAGCCGAAGGCTACTAACTCAATGATTGCCGATTAGGAAGCGAGAAACACTTGGTGGCTAGTACTCAAGGGTGTTAGGTAAGGCTTTCGGGTTAAATATTAACCCTTTGAATATTTTGGATTTGGCCGAATAGGCCATAAGACTAACCCATGTTTTTGGCGAATATGGGACGAGATAGATCTGTGGTGACCAACGTTTCTTCTCGGGACTTAAGACTATCGTGGTAATGTTTGTGTACATACACACCATTTAACTTATTAAATTATGCTAAGTAATGTGATTGCTAACTTGATGTATGTAGCAATGGCTTGAATACCATAACGGTATACGGGGGTAACGAGAGGTAAGTACTTGTGCATATGATTTGCTATTTTATGCTTTTGGGAAGCATCTTTGTGATAATACATATGATAAATCTATATGTGATTTCGTTGACTATGTGGGTTGATTGAGTGAGGGGGCGGTGTATTCGTGTCGACGGCGGGCACCGATGTTTTGGTAACACACTCGTGACTACGGTCACGAGAGGTTTGGTACCTCCAGAGGTTTGGTACCTCATAGCGACTTGTCCCCGTGGTTAATACCACCGTGGGTTGGCCCCACTTGAGATATGGGGGATCGTCGCGGTGATTTGGTATCACACGATGGGTTGGCCCCATCACCCGATTTGTGTCTACGGACACCAGTGCTTTGGTAGCACATCGTGACTAAATGTCACCAGTGGTTTGGCACCACCAGTGGTTTGGTACCACAACGGGGTAGACAGTGGCGTATGGCTGGCTAGGTTGGGACACATGATGTCTTGCATATTAATTTGTTATATGATGTGTATGAATATGTTTAAACCGGGGGAAGGGTTACATACTGAGTCTTGGTGACTCACCTTCTCCTTACATTTTTCAGGTAACGAGTAGATAGCGGATGTGGAGCCGGGTTGACTCGAGGTGGCCATGCAGCGGATTTAAATTTTAATGGACTTTGAAATTCAATTCATTTATTATTGGATTGTTGATTTTAATTTTATTTCGGATGTAATAAGGCCTCCTAGTATTTTTTTTTATGCATGAATAATTGCTTCAACTATCTCTTTATGAAATGAGTTATAAAGGTTTTCTACGCTAAATTTGTGAACGTTTTTATCAAGCCATCGGGCACACTTATAATTTTATATTAACTTGACTTAACCAAATTTTCAAATTAAAAATCTAAATGCAGTATGGCAAGCCCACTAAAATGAAGAATTTTTTTTAAACTTAAGTTGGTTTTGAAAAAGGCTTTTCAAGAATATTTTTCTTGTAACGAACCAGATTCGGCCATAATGTTTGGGCCGGGTTTGGGTTGTTACAAAATTGGTATCAGAGCCCAGTTCAAAGCTCGGCTGTGGGGGCCCAAGGCCCAAAAATGCTTTAGTAGGCCTTATGAAATGATTTTTGGATTTTGAACAAGATGGCCCAAGTCTCCTAAAGACCGATCCGCCTAGGTAAGTACTTCCAACATTCTTTGTGAATTATGTTCAGTAGAAGGGTAGGAAGTATGGAACGTAGATAGACTTATAGGACTTGAACCCTAGGATTAGATTACTCAAACACATGAAACCAACATAAGACATTAAAGAACTAAACCAATCTATGACTTAGCCAGTGAGCTAGGGTGTGGTAACCCCTGTACGCATGTCGAGGATTGGATCCGGAAGAGCCTGGTATTTAAGCAGACCGTGTGACTCACCTCCTCTTCGCGGGTATCCTACCTGGTGCGTAGCTTCGGTTCACGGTTCACCCTAACTCAGAAGGCTCAGTGGTGTGGCAACCTCTGTGCACATGTCTAGAAAGGTTCGGTGAGAGCTTGGTATTTAAGTGGTCCGCGTGACCCACCTCCTCTTCACTTGAATCCTGCCTGGTGCGTAGCTTTGGTTCACCCTGATCAAGATGGCTCGGTCATAGGCTAAACACAATGATTAAAACCCGAAAAGGAACTAGCCATGATTTTTTGAAAAAAAAAAAAAAAACAACAACAACCCTAACGTTTTCAAAATTTTTTTTTACAATGACTCTTTTAAAGCTGAGGACATCATTTTTACAATGTTTCTTCGAAAAACTCAAATTTGTGGAAAATTACAAAAATACCCTTAGGGGTAAAATTACTAAAATGCCCCTGACTCATAAAATATCAGTTCAATGGTTTTGCTCAAAAATTTCAACTACTTTACAAATATCCAACAACTTAGCTTTGAAAATCAACACTGAAATATTTTGGTTTTAGAAAATTACGAAAACGCCCTCAATTTGTGAAAATTACCGAAATGACCCTGATCTTTGGAAAACTTTACCAACATCACTATTTGAAAAGGAAAACTTTCAAAAAGGATCCCCAAAGTCTTATAACTGTTGGAAATACCCTCGATTTATCAAAATTACAAAATTGCCCCTGAATGACAAAATTACCAAAATACCCCTGGTTTCAAAACGATGCTATATCTCTAAATTTTACAAATTTTTTCAGAAAAACCCTCCATTTTGGGAATTACAAAATGGTCTACTTTACTAAAGTTTTAAAACTTCTTTTATGACGAAAATACCCCTGTAGGAAAATGACGAAAATACCCCTGGGTTAGAAATGGGCAGAATTGTCCGAGGAGTGAATAGGTATGGAAAGTATTAAGGAATGGATGTATGAACTCTTTTGTGTGAACTAGGATAGAAGACTGAAACTTGTTTGCTCGAAAGAACCTCTAACTAAATTTTCTCCATAAAATTCCTTCGCGAATAATAAGTGGAACAAGTACTAACACATAAAATTCTCTTAATCAGTTAAAAAGCGATAGATAGAATGAGTTCTAGAGGACGTGGATGCCGTGGGACGCAGTAGGGGTAGGATGATAGTATCTCGAACTCGTCAGTGTGCAGTCGGGTCGGGGTTCGAAACGAGGTACCACCGCCACCACCACCTCCTACTTTCGTGGTGAGGCGAGGACCGGGCCGGTGGTGAGGCCGTGGTCGCAAGTCGCTTTGCGAGTTTTGGAGATGGTGGCCGGGGCTGGTGGGAATTTGGGAGCTCAGAAGTCTGTTCCCGAGCGAATTTGGTCTAACGGGGCCGAGGTATTCCGTGGTGTCTCAGGAGTGGCACCCAGTGCCGCAGAATATTGGCTGAAATCTACGGAAAGGGTCATGGATGATCTCGACCTGACTGAGGAGGAGAAGCTGAAAGGGGCGGTGTCGCTTCTAAAGGATGAAGCGTACCAGTGGTGGCTGACAGTCCGGGATGGAGCCGCGGCTGATGATCTCACATGGGACTACTTCAAAGCTGCCTTTCAGAAGAAGTATGTGGGCACTAGCTACACTGATGCTCAAAGGAAAGCCTTCCTGGGCCTAGTGCAAGGAACTAAGTCAGTGGCCGAGTATGAGGCGGAGTTTTTAAGGCTGAGTAGGTATGCCAGAGGAATCGTAGCCACAGAACATGAGCGCTGCGTCCGTTTTGAGGACGGACTCAGAGATGATCTGAGATTACTAATTGCCCCATGCAGAGTTCGTGAGTTCTCGCCCCTAGTGGAGAAGGCCAAGGTGGCCGAAGGGATTAAGGAGACCGTGAGACAAAACTATAGTAAGAATAACCAAAAGAGAGGTTTTGGGTCGGCGGGATCAGTGGTAATAGTGCTTAAAAGGGCTAGGCGAGTGGGCCAAATCGGACAAAGAGGCCCACGACTACTAATCGAGGCCGACTCGGTGTAACCCACGTGGGAAAACCCATTGGGGAAGCTGTTGGACCGATGGTAGAGGTTGTTTTGAATGTGGGTCTTTGGAGCATCGTGTGTCGAGATTGCCCCGGAAACTAGCTAAGAATCACCGGAAGGCGTAACCGCACTCAAGGCAGTAAATATGGGACTACGGAGGGTCGCGGGAATGGTCGAGGAGGAAATGGTCCGAATAGAGGTCATGGAACTCGAGGCGCAGAGGATCGGGTAATCTGAGGCTAGGCACTGGCTTAGTCTCACGCAGCAAGGCGTCGCGAGGAGGAAACGACCGGACGTCATAACCGATGACGTTTCTAATATTTGGGTTACCTTATGTTGCATTAATTGATGTGGGTTCGACGCACTCGCACATTGCTAGTAGTGTGGTAGGAACTATGGACCTAGACTCGAGACTACTCCTAGGAAGATGGTGTGCTAAGCCCCCCAGGACACTCGTAGTCGTAGATAAACTCTATAGAGACCTACCCTAGAACTCCAGGCGGCGTGTTCGTGGTCGATCCGATGGAACTACCGTTCGGGAGTTCGATTTGATCCTTGGAATGGATTGGTGGTTAAGTATCGGGCGAATTTGGATTCTTGTGACTAAGCGCATGGTTCTTAAGACGGTGAGGTGATGAAGTGGTTATGATAGGTGATAGAAGGAATTACCTATCCATGTGGTGTCACCTTGAAGGTGAAAGGATGGTAAAAGAAGGGTTGTGAGGCGTACTTGGTTTGAATATATGCTTTGGAAGCTAAGGAGTCGGTAGTTGGAAAGGTTCGAACGGTTGGGGAATTTTTTGATGTATTCCCGAGAAGAACTTTAGGTCCGCCTCAGATCGGAAGTTGAATTTCAGTATAGACGCTGCAGAGCGGCACTGTGTCTATAGCACCATACCGAATGGCACCAAAGGAATTGGTGGAGCTGAAGGCTCAAGTTCAGGAGCTCTTGGATAGAGGGTTCATTCGACCAAGCATATCTCCGTGGGGAGCGCCTGTGCTGTTCGTCAAGAAGAAGGATGGTTCAATGCGGATGTGTATCGACTACCGCCAGTTGAACAAGTTAACGATCAAGAACAAGTATCCGTTGCCTCGGATTGACGACTTGTTCGATCAACTAAAGGGTGCCTCGGTGTTTTCGAAGATAGACCTTAGGTCAGGCTATCATCAACTTAAGGTGAAGGAAGTTGATGTTCACAAGACGGCATTCAGGACTCGGTATGGGCACTACGAGTTCCTCGTAATGCCATTTGGGTTGACCAACGTGCCGGCAGCGTTTATGGACTTGATGAATAGGGTGTTTCAGCAGTACTTAGACCAATTTGTCGTGGTGTTCATAGACGATATATTAGTCTATTCTAAGACGGAGGTGGAGCATGACAAGCACTTGCGTATAGTTCTACAAGTGTTGATGGAGAAGCAATTATATGCCAAATTCAGCAAGTGCGAATTTTGGCTTAGGGAGGTGGCTTTCTTAGGTCATGTAGTGTCGGCTGAAGGAATCAGAGTAGACCCTCGCACGGTTGAAGCAGTGTTGGATTGGAAACTGCCTAGGACGGTGGCTAAAATACGGAGTTTTCTGGGTTTAGCAGGGTGCTATCGGAGATTCGTGGAAGGATTCTCTCTAATAGCAGTGCCGTTAACTAAGTTACTAAGGAAAGGTGTTCCATTTGTATGGACAGAGAAGCAGCAAGAAAGCTTTGATGAGCTAAGGAAAATTTTGACGGAAGCTCGGTTTTGGTACAGCCTGAAGCAAGAAAGTTGTTTACCGTCTATTGTGATGCATCCCATACTGGTTTGGGATGTGTGTTGATGCAGGAAGGGAAGGTAGTAGCTTATGCGTCACGAGAGTTAAGACCGCATGAGGTTAACTACCCAACACACGATTTGGAGTTAGCAGCAGTTGTCTTCGCTCTAAAGATATGGAGACATTATCTGTACGGGGAGAAGTCGATAGTCTACATGGATCATAAGAGTTTGAGGTATCTTCTGACCCAGAAGGATCTAAACCTGAGACAACGTCGGTGGATTGAACTATTAAAAGACTACGATTGTTCAATCGAGTACCATCCGGGTAAGGCTAACGTGGTAGCTGACGCGTTGAGCCGAAAGGTTGTGACGGACTTAAGAGCAATGTTCGCTCGGTTGAGTCTATTTGATGATGGGAGTCTTTTTGGCAGAACTTCAAGTTAAGCCAACATGGATTGAGGAGATTAAGGAAAAGCAGTTAGTGGATGAAGGCTTGAACGCTAAGAGTGTACAAGTTCAGGATGGTGGTTTGGAAGGGTACAGTCTATCTAGTGATGGAGTGCTATGTTTTCAAGGGCGATCATGTATGCCGAAAGATGAGGAGTTGAGGCGGAAAATTCTCCACGATGCACATAGCAGCCCATACGCTATGCATCCGGGAGGAAGCAAAATGTATGGAGATCTACGGAAACAGTTCTGGTGGCCCGGGTTGAAGCGGGAGGTAACCGAATTTGTGGGAAAGTGTCTGACGTGTCAGCAGGTTAAGGCTGAACACCAATTGCCATCAGGGCTCCTTCAACCGGTAAAGATCCCTCAATGGAAGTGGGAGCGGATCACTATGGATTTCGTCAGTGGGCTACCCCTTACGCCCAGCAAGAAGGACGCAGTTTGGGTAATAGTAGACCGTCTAACTAAGTTAGCTCACTTCATACCGGTGAGGGTGGATTTTCCTCTTCAGAAGCTAGCTAGGCTGTATGTGTCGAAAATAGTAAGGTTGCATGGTGTTCCAGTATCGATCATCTCGGATAGGGATCCCAGATTCACGTCAAGGTTCTGGAAAGCGTTGCATCAAGCTTTGGGTACACGGTTGGATTTCAAAGATGCCTTTCCATCCACAATCGACGGACGATCGGAAAGGGTGATACAGATCTTAGAAGACATGTTAAGAGGATGTGTCTTGGATTTTAGTGGTAGTTGGGAAGAGTACCTACCATTGGCGGAATTCGCTTATAACAATAGTTATCAAGCGAGTATTCAGATGGCTCCATATGAAGCGCTGTATGGACGGAAATGTCGTACCCCGACGTGTTGGACGGAGTTGGGTGAAAGACAAGTTCTGGGTCCAGAGTTGGTAACAGAGACTGAAGACAAAGTCAAGGTGATTCGGTCTCGGCTCAAGGAAGCATCAGATAGGCAGAAGTCTTATGCCGATCTCAAACGCAAGGAAATGGAGTATGTTGTGGGAGACAAGGTCTTTCTGAAGGTATCACCTTGGAAATAGGTGTTGAGATTTGGCCGAAAAGGGAAGCTGAGCCCAAGGTTCATCGGGCCATATACGGTGATTAAGCAAGTAGGATCGGTAGCTTATCAGCTTGAGTTACCAGCAGAACTGAATCAAATCCATGACGTCTTTCACGTATCAATGCTGAGACAGTATCGGTCAGACCCATCGCACGTGGTGCCAGTAGCAGAGATCGAGGTGAATTCGGATTTATCTTTTGAAGAGGAACCAGTTCAGATCGTAGACCGAGATGTGAAGGTTCTACGTAGGAAGTCAGTGCCCTTAGTGAAAGTGCTATGGCGGAACCATGGTACAGAGGAAGCTACGTGGGAACCCGAGGATGTGATGAGGCAGCAATACCCCCATCTTTTCTAGTTAGGTAATTTCGGGACGAAATTTATTTTAAGGGGGGTAGAACTGTAACATCCCAAAAACGGGGCTATTTGGAATTTAGTTATTTTTCTTATGTAAGAACTATTGTGATATTATTTATGGAATAATGAGCTTGAATTAAGGTTTTGAGTTTGCTCGGTTTGGTAGGAAATTCCAAGTTTTAACCTTAAAGGCAGAGAGCCTTAGCAGGAGGGTGTTAAAAGAATAAATGAGCGATTTTTAACACAAAAATCAGCTTGGAAAAGTGGCAAGGAGAGGGCCACTTAGGTGCTTGGAGTTGACGCCACAGTGCACAAGGGAGAGCTTGGGTTCGAGTCACGAAAACTCCCTTTTTGCACTCCAAGGGGGACGGCATAAGTAGGAGAATTTTTCTCCTTTTAAATTCCTTTATTAATTAATATTATTAAGGGATAATATTAGGTTGAGATAAAAAGGATAATATGAGTATAAATTGTTTAGTTGGATTATTGCTTAATTAAAAGGATTATTAAGTGATTAATTCAAATTATTTGAATTATTTGAAATGAGTGGCCAAGAGAGGTTGTAAGAGTTTTGCTGAATTTGAACTCTCCTAGGGAGAGTGGATGCAAGCAAGTAATAGGAAGGGGGTGCAGAAATCCTATATAAAACCCCATCTACCATCTTAAATTCTTTTTAGAATTTTTTTAGTAGTAGAAATTCTCCCAACTAGTTGCCATCCGATTCTTTTCTTTCTTCAAAGTTAAGAACCACTTCCATCTCTTAGTCTCTTCTCTCAATTTTGGCTAGCCTTCATTAGTTCTTTGTTTATTCTTTGATTATTCTCCCAAAAACCGACAAAAGAAAAACCCTCTCTTCTTTTGGAACCTTGGCCGAATACTGAACAAGGAGGGGGAAGCATTCTCTAATCGAATTTGGAGGGTAAGTATGTTAGGCCGAATGTCTAGGATTCTCTTTTCTCTTCTTGTCGACTTGGAGGTTGGTAAGTGACTATTTCGGCAATGACTGTTAAGGCTACTAATCGCTTGATTAAAATATAGGGCCTTCGGATTTGGAAGCAAGCAGGTGAACCCGTTGCTTTGGAGCAATCGGTTTTGGGGTAAGGTGGTAAGATCTGTTTTCTTTATTCATGATATTCGATTAAGTCAAGGCTACTAACTCAATGATTGCCGATTAGGAAGAGAAACACTTGGTGGCTAGTACTCAAGGTGTTAGGTAAGGCTTTCGGGTTAAATATTAACCCTTTGAATATTTTGGATTTGGTAGAATAGGCCATAAGACTAACCCATGTTTTTGGTCGAATATAGGACGAGATAGATCGTGGTGACCAACGTTTCTTCTCGGGACTTAAGACTATCGTGGTAACAGGTGTGTACATACACACCATTTAACTTATTAAATTATGCTAAGTAATGTGATTGCTAACTTGATGTATGTAGCAATGGCTTGAATACCATAACGGTATACGGGGTAACAGGTAAGTACTGTGCATATGATTTGCTATTTTATGCTTTTGGGAAGCATCTTTGTGATAATACATATGATAAATCTATATGTGATTTATTGACTATGTGGGTTGATTGAGTGGAAGGCGGTGTATTCGTGTCGACGGGCACCGATGTTTTGGTAACACATCGTGACTACGGTCACAGAGGTTTGGTACCTCCAGAGGTTTGGTACCTCATAGCGACTTGTCCCCGTGGTTAATACCACCGTGGGTTGGCCCCACTTGAGATATGGGATAAATCGCGCGGTGATTTGGTATCACACGATGGGTTGGCCCCATCACCCGATTTGTGTCTACGGACACGGTGCTTTGGTAGCACATCGTGACTAAATGTCACCACGTGGTTTGGCACCACCAGTGGTTTGGTACCACAACAGGGTAGAAAGATGGCGTATGGTGGCTAGGTTGGGACACATGATGTCTTGCATATTAATTTGTTATATGATGTGTATGAATATGTTTAAACCGAGGGGGAAGGGTTATAACGAGTCTTGGTGACTCACCTTCTCCTTACATTTTTCAGGTAACGAGTAGATAGCGGATGTGGAGCCGGGTTGACTCGAGGTGGCCATGCAGCGGATTTAAATTTTAATGGACTTTGAAATTCAATTCATTTATTATTGGATTGTTGATTTTAATTTTATTTCGGATGTAATAAGGCCTCCTAGTATTTTTTTTTATGCATGAATAATTGCTTCAACTATCTCTTTATGAAATGAGTTATAAAGGTTTTCTAAGCTAAATTTGTGAACGTTTTTATCAAGCCATCGGGCACACTTATAATTTTATATTAACTTGACTTAACCAAATTTTCAAATTAAAAATCTAAGTACGGTATGGCAAGCCCACTAAAATGAAGAATTTTTTTTAAACTTAAGTTGGTTTTGAAAAAGGCTTTTCAAGAATATTTTTCTTGTAACGAACCAGATTCGGCCATAATGTTTGGGACGGGTTTGGGTTGTTACAAAAGCTGGATGGCACTCCTTCAAAACCTTCAAGAGGAAGACGTCGAGTGGAAGGCTCCTTGGATGGTTCCACATGAAATCCTCTATCGGTGTGAAAGTTTCAATTGGATTCCTTTACTTGGAATTTGGGGAGCTGTTGGATATGCTCATTTGCTTGTACTGAGGCAATATGGGTCACGACAATTCGTACCAACGACATATGGGTTGGCTCAGTGTGAGTTCTCATACAAAGGGGAAAACTACAAGAAGAGGGTTAAGGAAATTTTTGGCGCTTGGAATCAGATTCATAGGATGAAGAGATTATTCGCAGGCCCAATGATGATGTAACACCCCAAACCCAGCCCAAACACCATGACCAGATCTGGCATGTCACTAGGAAAGAGTTTAGAAAGTTTACGAGCTTTAGAAGGGTTATGAAGACATTTTCCAAAATCTCAGGCTACGGAGCTCAATTGAATACCCGTTGTTCATTTAAGTTACAAATTTAATTAGTCAACCCTCGCACTTAGGTGACATTTGAAAACAATTATCGATTAATCAATTCTTAGGTGGTTAACAAAAATCCCTTATCTGATAAAACATTGTTTGATAAGTTGCAACAAAAACTTCCGGTTGTATTATTATTATCAAAACGTCCCATCGGGCAGATTAAGTTTATATGACCAAAAATTAAAACCCACAAGAAAATTTCCAAATTTTGAAGTGGCCTTATTACAAATAAAGAAAACCCCAAAAGTAACAAACGATAAATGAATTAAAGTTTATTAGAGAAATCCATGCATAGCCACCTCGAGTCCACTCCAGCCCAGACCAAAGAACTAAGAATTACCTGCACGTTGTTTAATCAAAGAGTGAGTCGCAAGACTCAATGTGCAATTAGTCCACAAAATCCACAAGTGGGTCTAAGCCCCAAATCACCATCGGCCGAAGCCCAAACATACAGTATTAATGAATGATCATGATAGCCCAACCCAGCCTAATTTTCCATCCTCTACACTCCACTCCATATGTCCATCCTCAACACACCTATGGGGATTTCTACAATCAACCCTCCATCCTCTACACTCCTCTTTTCAGTCATGCTGACAGACACACTGCTCAAAGTCAATATAACGTGGACTAGCCACCGATCACCATGTGACCAATTAAACGATACGATAATGAGGCACCAAGCAATCATTTAGTGTGACAATGTCACCGATATACACTTCCCCTTCATATCATTAAAATCCCAAATCCCGTGCACATGCAGCATATTATAATAAACAGGTTATATGATGTCATACATGCAACATTTAAAGCACACACATAATCATGCTATCAACATCCTTTATCAGGCTTAAGCAAAGTACACTGACCTGGGTTTTGATTTTACCCATTATGGGTAACTCAATTGCCATTGCCGAGATTTTCGGCTTTCACACATAACACATTTATGACTTATACAATTAAAGAGTGGTGTGGTAATTACACACCTGTAAACACGTAAGACTACACTATCGATCTTGCTAACATCCTCACTCGTAGAGACTACAGCGCTCCGTTTATCCCCTTTCGAAGCCGGCCCACAACCCACAGGCCAATCTCGAACGGCCGACACTGCACATTTCTTGAACTTAGGGGCTAAGATTACGGGTCCAACCCCCTCCTTTGCTTGACTAGCATTTGATTCCATCAAAAGATCTTGGTCAGAAGACCGAGTTAAAACATTGGAATAGAGAGAACAAGAATATATATATCCCATGCGAAGATTTCTTACCTAGATCGACAGAATCCAAAGATTAGAAGACTTGGACTAAAAAGTCGATCGAGTACCTAAGCAAATACCAAGTGAGAATCGACTAAAATAAAATAGATTAGGAGAGATGACCTTTTGGCCAAACAAGATACATGAACCCTCCTACCACCATTCGGCGATCATCACTTACCAAGATCCCTTTGGAGACCGTCCACACAACCACGAGATGCTAGAACCACCACCCTCTACAATCTGCCATAGCCCCAAAATGCAAGTCAACACTCCGAAATAATTGACACAGGCACTCCATGCAACCGTACTATCTCCGCCACATACAACTTGGCTAACTTCTAAAGTGAATAGTCAACCCTCACCGGAATGAAATGAGCTGACTTAGTCAAACGATCCACTATTACCCATACTGAGTCCTTCTTACTAGGCGTAAGGGGAAGCCCACTGATGAAATCCATCGTAATCCTTTCCCACTTCCATCGTGGGATCTTTACTGCATTGTAACAACTCGACGCAGAATCGATGCTCAGCTTTAACCTGCTGGCATGTCAAGCATTTGCCCACAAACTCTGTTACTTCACGCTTAAGACCCGGCCACTAGAACTGTTCCCTTAAATCACGATACATCTTACTGCCTCCAGGATGCATAGCATATGGGCTGCTATGAGCTTCCTGAAGAATCCGCAGTCTCAATTCAACATCCTTAGGCATACATACTTTCCCCTGAAAGCACAGTACTCCATCACTGCCCAAACTATAATCTTTGGATTCACCATTCAGTACTTGCAGCCTTCGAGCACTCAAAACCTCATCTGTCAGCTGCCTCTCCTTAACTTGATCAATCCAAGATGGCTTGACCTACAATTCCGCCAAAAGACTCCCATCATCATAAAGACTAAGGTGAGCAAACATCACTCGCAAGTCCGCTACCACCTTACGGCTCAACGCATCAGCTACTACGTTAGCCTTACCTGGATGGTACTCAATCGAACAGTCATAATCTTTCAACAATTCGATCCACCTTCGCTGCCTCAAATTTAACTCCTTCTGAGTCAAGAGATACTTCAGACTCTTGTGATCTGTGTAAACTATTGACTTTTCTCCATATAAGTAATGCCTCCAAATCTTCAAGGCAAAAACCACTGCAGCCAATTCCAAGTCGTGTGTCAGATAGTTACCTTCATGAGGCCTCAACTATCGAGATGTATACGCTACCACTTTACCCTCTTGCATCAACACACACCCCAAGCTAGTATGCGATACATCACAATAAACTGTGAATTCCTTTCCTGCCTCAGGCTGAATCAAGACTGGAGCTTCAGTCAGAATCTTCTTCAACTTATCAAAACTCTCTTGTTGTTTCTCAATCCACACAAATGGAACCCCTTTTCTCAATAGCTCAGTCAACGGTGCTGCAATCAAGGAAAACCCTTCTACAAACCTCCTGTAGTATCCCGCCAAACCCAGAAAACTTCGAATCTCTGCAACCGACTCGGGTGGTTTCCAATCCAACACCGCCTTAATCTTTTGAGGATCCACCCTAATTCCCTCAGCTGATACAACATGACCCAAGAAAGTTACCTCCTTAAGCCAGAACTCACACTTACTAAACTTGGCGTACAACTATTTTTCCCTCAGAACCTGCAGAACCACTCGAAGATGCGCATCATATTCCTCCCAGATTTCAAGTACACCAAGATGTCGTCTATGAACACTACAACAAATCGGTCCAGATACGGCTGAAACACCCGATTCATCATGTCCATAAATGCTGCTGGTGCCTTGGTCAAACCAAAAGTCATTACCAGAAACTCGTAGTTCCCATACTGAGTACGGAATGCCGTCTTATGAATATCAGCCTCCTTCACTTTGAGCTGATGATACCCCGACCTAAGGTCAATCTTAGAGAAACCTGATGCGCCCTTGAGTTGATCAAACAAGTCGTTAATCCTAGGCAACAGATACTTGTTCTTGATTGTCAACTTGTTCAGCTGGCGGTAGTCTATGCACATCCGCATCGTACCATCCTTCTTCTTAAAAAAAGCACTGGAGCTCCCCAAGGTGATACACTTGGTCGGATGAAACCTCTATCTAACAATTCCTGAATCTGGGCCTTCAACTTCACCAATTCCTTTGGCGCCATCCTATATGGAGCAATAGATACTGGCGCAATTCCGGGTAACAAGTCTATATCAAACTCAACCTTGCGGTCAGGAGGTATACCCGGGAGTTCCTCTGGAAAAACATCGGTAAATTCCCCTACAGTTCGGACATTCTTCACAGCAGCATCCTTAGTTTCCAAAGCACAAACATGCACCAAAAATGATTCACAACCCTTTCTAACCATTTTTCTCGACCTTGGTCAGCAGAGACAACATTAGATAAGTAATCTCTCCTATTACCTATCATCACCACCTCCTCACCTTCCATGGTATTCAACACCATGCGCTTAGATGCACAATCCAAACTAGCCTGATACTTTACTAACCAATCCATCCTGAGAATCTGATCGAACTTCCCAAATGGCAGTTCCATCAAGTCAGCCAGAAACACGACCCCTTGAAGTTCTAGGGGTACATCCCTAAACAGTGTACTTACTTCTACAAAGTGACCTAGAAGGCTTATCACAGTCATCTTCCTAGAAGTAATCTCAGAGTCTAGATTCATGGTTTCTACTATGCTACTAGCAACATACGAGTGCGTCGAACCAACATCAATTAAAGCATTATAAGGTACTCCGAAAATTAAGAACGTACCGGTTATGATGTCCGGTGCGTCGCCCTCCTCTCGACGCCTCGCAGCGTAGACCAACCCAGGCTGTCTCGCCTCTGTACCCCCGGCTCCTTTGCCCGGTGCTCCACGGCCTCTACCAGAACCATTACCTCCCCTGCCTGAACCACGGCCCCCCTGTGGCTGCTGATTATCCCTCCTAAACTATGTACGATTATGTTCCTCAGACTGCAGCCTAGCTGATCTCTATGGACAATCTATAACTTGATGCCCCATCGAGCCACACTCAAAGTATCCCCTGTTACCAGTCCAACATTCTCCCGTGTGAGACTTTCCACACCGAGCACACCGTGGCAGCCACTGAGTGTTAGCAGCAGCAAGCCTAGTAGCTTGATTCGGCCCACTAAATCTAACCCTTTTCTGCTAGTTCCCAGAAAACCCAGATGATCCAGAACTCCTCTTATTCCAACCCCTATCCTGATTCCGCCTTACAGATTGTCTCACCCCTTCAGCAACCTTAGCTTTCTCCACTAGAATGGCAAACTCTCATTCCTGTTGTGGGGCAATTATCATCCGCAGCACGTCTCTCAGGCCATCCTCAAATCTGACACAGCGCTCATGCTCTGTGCCCACAATACCCCGAGCATACCGACTCAACCGAAGGAATTCCGCCTCATATTCTGCTACAATCTTATTACCCTAGACCAAGTTCAAGAATACCCTGCGCTGTGCATCAACATAGCTAGCCCCAATGTACTTTCTCTGATAAGCTGCCCTAAAGAACTCTCAAGTGAGATCATCTGCCATCGCTCCGTCCCTAACTGTGAGCCACCACTGATATGACTCATCTCGTAGCAGAGATACTATGCCCTTCAGCTTTTCCTCAATTGAAAAATCCAAGTCATCCATAATACGTTCCGTCGCCTCCAACCAATACTCCGCCATACTAGGTGCCACACCAGACACACCTCTGAATACCTCTGCACCATTAGCCTTGAGTCGCTCGGTCACAAATTTTCGAGCTCCAGTTCCAACTCTTGCACAAGCAACCCTTTCTAGCACCCGCAGTCCAGCCTGTGACACTGCGTCATTACCACCCGTCTGATCCTGATATTCCGCGCCTACGGCTGGCGGCGGTGGTACTTCATTTTTTGAACCATGTTCAGACCCTACTGGTTCCGAGACCGTCATCCTACTTCTACCTCGTCCACGAGTGTTACGCCCACGTCCACGTGCACTCATATCTATCGATATATTCAAGTTGATTAAAAGTTTTATGCGTTAGACTTTTATTCCACTGTCTATTAAAGCACAGTCTTATGAGAAATTTTAGTAAGGGGTTGTTTCGCGAGTACATCCAACCTATAGTTTAAGTCTCTAGAGTAGTTCCTACTACTATTCAATCATGCCATCATCATAATCATATAATCAACAACAATAGTTTGGGGAACTTACCTGGGCGGATTGGTGCCGGAGACTCGGTGCCATGCCTTCATCACTATACTTTTCTCATAAAAGCCTTTCATAACCCTTTTAAAACATTTTTGGGCCTCGAGCCCATAGTCGAGCGGTTGAAATTGGCTCTGATACCACAATTGTAACACCCCAAACCCAGTCAACACACCACGACCGAATCTGGCATGTTACGGAGTGAAAAAAGTTTGAAAACACAAGTGTGTCGGGAAATTTTCCAAGAAACTCTTTGATCTTTTAAAAGGTGTTAAAGTGATGTTGAAATTGTGTAAAGGTTGTTTTAAACCTATGCTAGAAAAAATCACTTGATACTACAAATTTTAGAAAACATTTAATATTTATTAAAAACCGAATGTGACAAGTATAATCAAGTTAAAAACTGTTTGCTGTTGAAGTTGTTTGAAAATTTAAGTTATAAAAACATCCAAGTTACCTTATTATTTTGTACACTTTGTTACCTGATAGAAACGTTTCTAAAACTCGAAAGAGTTATAGTTTTGAAAACATTGCTTTTTACCGGTTAATTTAACAAGTCCATAAATCCAATATATGAATAATATAATCAAAGTAAAAGCAAGTAATTAAAACCCAAAATAATACTGGCGGCCTTATTACAAACCCAAAACCAAATTAAAAGAAAGCTAATAAAAATGAAATAGCAGTTTAAAGTCCAAAACCAAACTAAGATGCATGGCCACCTCGAGTCCTCCTCATCTCCATATCCGCGATCTATGCCTCATCTGCAAAATGTAAGGGAAGGGGTGAGTCACCGAGACTCAGTGTATAAATCTCCAACTCGATAGTTCAAGCACTTACACAGATCATCAGTAAAACATGCAGATTATGCAACCCATAACCTAACCATCCGATCTCCTTTATCTACCCCGTGTGGTCAAAACCACTGGTGGTCAAAACCACTGGTGACCAAAGTCACAAATATATCGGTGTGGTCAAAACCACTGGTGACCGTAGTCACAAATCAAGTGATGGGGCCAACCCATCGTATGGTCAAAACCACTGATGACAATCCCGTAATATATCATGTGGGGCTAACCCACTGTGGTACCAAACCACTGGGACGAGTCACAATATCCATATGTGGTCAAAACGACTGGTGACCGTAGTCACAAATATCAATAGTGTGGTCAAAACCATTGGTGGTCAAAACCATTGGTGGTCAAAACCACTGGGACTTAGTCACAAATAATGATAATAGTGTGGTCAAAACCACTGGTGACCGAAGTCACAAATCAAATGATGGGGCCAACCCATCTTGTGGTCAAAACCACTGGTGACAGTCCAAATAAATCATCCCCCTCCTCTCTTCAATCCCATCATCATGCTCATATCATACGTGTCATAATATCATGTAATCATGCAAATAACATATAACATAGCGTTTAACAGATCATGATGATGTATACCAAAAATCACATAACAGGGGACTTACCCGGTTTCCAAGCTCATGCCCACAAGGCAAAGTCTCTAATGCCAATGGTTATAACAGTAACATAATAAGCATTATTATACTAATAAAGTGTGTAAGTGTTTACACACCTGACTAATCGTAGATCTAAGTAAGAATCCCGAAACTATATGAAACTATCGAAATCCCGAGACGTTGTCTTCCTCCTACAATCGGCCAACACACATATACTTTTAGATCTAAAGCCATTCGGCTTATCCACAAAATTTCGAAAATACAACGCATGAAGACAATTCCTTACCTTAGTGCCGATTTGGTTTCCAACCCAAATCCCGAACCACGTGATGATCTCCCTTGTAATCGGCTAAACCTTAATACACATAGATGGTTAGCCTTCGGCTTTTGAATGATTAAGAAACGGGTATTGAGATGTTAAACCCCTTACCTAGATCGACCACCAAATCCTGAAGGCTCACTTGTATTCGGCTATAGCCCTCCCTGCAATCGGTTTTAACATTCCATTTAGAGACTAAAGGCCATTCGGCCATAACATAAAACTTGAGACCACAGGAGTTAGTCGCCCCTTACCTTGATAATTGCTTCGGCTTCTATACACCAAAGATCGGCACACCCTAATGATGTTTAGAAGTTTTCGCTACTAACATGAAACAAATAAAATGGGAGTTAACACTCAAATCTTTAATAGAAGAAAAGATGAAAGAGGAGTGGGGTTTCGGCAGTACCCCAAGTTGATCAAGAAGAGAAGGAGAATCTTACCAGGAGATTCGGCTAATCTAAAAGATCAAGATAGATTCAGCACTTGAGATGATGAAAAGAAATCGCAAGAGGAGAGGGGTTTATGGACACAATATTCAGCCAAGAGGAGAACAACAACAAGGTTTCGTCTTTTGGGAATAATTAAGATGAAGAAGAAAAATGAAAAAGGGAAAGAAGTATTCGGCAAGGGAGAATGAAAGAGATTTCGGCACGATGAAAGGGGTTTTGAGAGAATGAAAAGAAAAGATGCCGAATGGGGTTAAGGTTGTTGGTTTCGGCTATGAGCAAAAAGAAGAAAAGAAGAAGATGGACAATGGTGGTTTCGATTTTGAACAAAATAAGAAGAAGAGAAAGAAGTGAGTGTATGACTTTGGCAAGAAACAAATTTGGCTAACAATGGAAGAATCGAAAGGAGAGGGAGATGACTACTTGTATTTTGGCTTTTCAAAAGAATCAAAACTTGGTTCGGCCAAGCACCCAAGTTGCCGAAATCAAGCAAAGAAAGGGGAAAACTTTGGGTGTTTTGGTTCTAAGCACAAAACGCAAAAAGGAAAAACTATCTAAGCTAGCCGAACATCCCCCTTAAACCACCATAAACATTCGGCCACACTAAGAACTCCCCCAAAACCGATAGCACCCCTTGCCAAAGTCCACCTTTCAGCCAACTCTTTACCCATGAGTTTGAAATAATTCAAACTCCTAAATTTCCTCCCTTCCATCAGTTCAAATTCGTTTGAACGAGCCAACTCCAAAAATTTCTCCTCTCTATCTAATTTCTCCACTCCTCTCCTTGCTTGTGGCGTGAAAAAGAATAAGCAGGAGTGCAATTCCTGCTGCTCGAACACAGGTACTCCCTCCCTGCATGTGGCGTCATCTCCTTGGTACTTAAGTTGTAACACCCCCTTACCCGAGACCGTTGTCAGAGTCGAGCACAAGGTATTACTAAACTTAACTGTAACACCCCCTACCCGAGACCTTCGCCGGAGTCGAGTATGTGGCATTACAAGACTTGACTACAAGTTCGGAACATAAAAATTTAAAGCTGTCAAACTACGTCATGCTGACAAAATTGACCGTAACTTGAAATTTTCCTTGAAACTAGACTCATATATGAATTTACCATAATTTTTCCAGAATTTTTCATGTGGCCAATTAGTACAGTTTATTCATCAAAATTTACCCTATTTCACTGTTGACGATTCTGACCTGTCATTACAAAAACTCATTTATCTCATAGCACAAATTTTCAATAATATTCTTGTTTATTCCAATCAAAAATAGACTCATCAAGGATTTTAAAAATATAAACCATGCTCCATAATTTTTTTTATACAATTTTTAACAATTTTTCCAAAACAGAGCAGAGACTCACGAATTCATTCAGAGCAAGTCTCACTAAAACTTAAATATCTCATAATATATAAATCCTTTGTCTACTCTGTTTCTTTCATGTAAAAATAGACACAATAAGGTTTAATTTCATATCTTATTCACTTTCTAATTCAATATACCATATTTTTGGTGATTTTTCAAAAATCACCTCACTGCTACTACTACAAACTGTCTCATTGCAATTTATGAAAAACTAGTTTCTAACCGAACATATCCACATCCCTAATTCAAGGATTCATACATACATTTTCTTATCAAAAACGATTAAACT
Source organism: Gossypium bickii (assembly GCA_025503065.1). NCBI lineage: Eukaryota > Viridiplantae > Streptophyta > Magnoliopsida > Malvales > Malvaceae > Gossypium > Gossypium bickii. The sequence goes on from CP106713.1 coordinate 72,544,972, forward strand.
TCGATTAAGAATGCATAAACATTTCCAACATAAACCGACATTCGTATCAAAAACAAAAAAAAAAAAAAACATACATAACTAAAAATTTAGCCATATTCGCATGGCTATTATCTACATAAACCTTGACTTTTCATCAAAACAAAGACAAAGTCTTTCCTATACATGCCTTCGTTAAAAAAAAACAAAATGAAAGAGTACCAAAATGTAGATAGTGTGGTTGACTCACTGACGTTTTCTCGAGCCCGTAGCTAGACCAAATCTATAAAATAGAACATTAAACACACACTGAGTAAGCTTACTAGCTTAGTAAGTCTTAAGCAAATACTACACAATATACAAACATTTAAACTTTTAATAAATAAATTCATAGCAATGAATATAAACATTATTTAAGTGAATTTTACATGGCCGAATACCCTCAACGCCCTTAAATTAATTATTTACACTTTACTACCATGAACATATACATTATCTAATCATATGAATATCGTAAACATTCGTCCATTTCAATTCAAATAAACATGTCATAATTTATCGATTTCTTTTACCAATATCCTCCTCAATTATAGTCGAAACTTCAAGTGATATAAACACATGTACATGCCTTAATCTTACAATTATATATATGTTTTAATACCTATCAATGATAGGATCAATTTCACAAAATAAAATATATTTTGTATTGTCAAATTCATTACATCACACTTAACTCAAACATTCATGACTTAATATTTAATGTACCAAATCTGAATATCCCTTTTATTGTATAAACATACATTAATTTTCACCTCTTTACCATAGTTTATTTTGTACCAAATAAATAATGACTCACTTATGCATAACGGTATGATGGTATGATTACTTATTTCCTTCCAGCTTTTCTATAATCAATTCGCTCATAGTACACATATAATCAAATTCCATCTATCATATGTATAACACTATCTTTCATCAATTCATTTAATTATTATCCTTGCATATAAACATAACCTTAAAGTATGCTTAATACATACCTTATAGACGAACTCAAAACTTCACTTTCATAAACGTAAAATTTCATGGTTTGTTTCATACCTTTACATTTCGTAGCTAAAGTTCGGAAGTTGAAAACTCACCAGCTTATAACAAGCTATGCACTAGTTCGAATCGTATATACCGGCACCTTGCATGCTAGACTTGAAATCCGAAATTTAAAACCACGGCATTTAGCCTGCTAGGCATTAAGCCCGATACATTCACCGGCACAAGGGCCACGCTAGGCATTATGCCCGAATTAAATCACCGGCACATGGCACGCTAGGCTTAAAGCCTGAGATATCAACCTTTTCAACATTTCAATGAACATTTCAATAGTATTATAACTCATAATTCTATCACATTTCCAGTTCAACTAAGCTTATTCACTTTTCACAAATAAAACCATTATAACGTTGTATAACCCGTATATCAAATCAATTATACACATTCACATTGTATTAACAAAACATATCCAATTCAATGTAATATCTTTACATTCGACTATCACATGAAAATATACCCAAATTTATCAAATATTGTCATTAAATAGATTCATAATGCATTCTTTAATATGATACCAAAGATATTCTGCAAACACATTTAAGGTCACCCTACCACATTTGGCATCATTAAATATGTATATACACTCACATATCCGAATATTCTATTCCCGTACAATATATATAATTATATATATTTATTTGCTAACTCAATTATTCAATGGTTATAGATATATACATGTATTTAGTAATCCGTATTCGGCTATCACATATAATAATTCCTATGCCTTATTCGGCAATTTGACAATAAAATTTATTATGTCACTCAAACATGTACAATTTAATATAGCGATAATTCAATTTAATCCAATTGCTTAAAAACTTACCTCGAAATTTGGCGTATTGAGCTTTCCGACTATTCGTTCAACTTTGCCTTCCCGATCCAAACCGTTTGCTTTTATTCTTTATCTAAATAATCCCAATTTAAACTCAATAAATTTATATTCATTCAATTTGATCCATAAATACTTAATTTAGCAAATTTACGAATTTACCCCTAACCTTTACAATCTATACAATTTAGTCCCTAATACCATACTCATGAATTACTCAAAATTTACCCAACTTCCTTTAGGCCCGAATCATCCTAAGGATTATATAAGTCCATATACTTCAATATTTTCTCAATTTGGCCCTTCCATGACAATGTTTTCACAACCAAATTTTAAATTAGCTACATTCACCTAAGACCTAAAAGTAAAATATTTTCGTCTAGCTCAAATCTCCATTTATTACCAAAAATCATCCTAAAACTTAAGTGATCATCAATGGCATAACCAACATACAAGACCATTTCACGAAATTAACACATGGGCTTTATAATAGGATGAACATTCATCTCAAAAATGCAAAAATCATTGAAAACCCAAAGCTAAAACTTACTTAATTGAAATGGATATGTGCCGAACCCTTGTTGAACTTCTCTTTTCTTTTTCTTTCACTAGTTTCGGCTATGGAAGAGAAAATGATGAACATGCATAGCTTTCTTCTTTATTTTATGCTTTTATCCCACTATGTTAATATAATATTTTATATTATTAATATAAAACACATATTTAACTTAACAAACAAACAAACACATGATATAATATCATCTTGCCGTCTACTACAAGAAGAATTGGGGAAATTGCAACATAAAACCCTTTAATTTAATGAATACTTTTTTTTTCCACTTATGTAATTTGGTCCTTTTTCTTAATTTAAACATAAAATAGTCAAATAATTTCACGAAATTTTAACACATGCTCAATCATACATATTTAACACGAAAAATAATATTAATTTATTTTTTTCGACTAGAACTCATGGTCCCAAAATCACATTTCTGATCATGCTAAAATCGAGTTGTTCCCAAGTGGGATTTTATTATAATATACTTATAATACACTTATATATTATATCCTTATTATATATATTTAACACATAAGCAAACATATGATATATATATATTAATAGACCATATTGCTGTCCACTACAATTTAAAATGGGTATATTACCCTTTAAGGACTTCACTAAAATAAAGCCACATCAATTTAACCATAAATCAAATAAAAGGCCACTTTTACCGAAGAATGCGATTTAGTCCTTTTTAACTAATTGAGCACACACAAGCAGTTAAATTTTTATACTGAAACTTTCACACCCATTAATTTATATATAACTAACTCAAATTATAATATTAAATTATTTCTCAGACTCAGATTCATGGTCCCGAAAGCACCGTTCTGATTAGGGTCAAATTCGGACTGTTACAACTCTCCCCCCCTTAGGGATTTTCGTCCTCGAAAATCTTACCAGAAGGTAGATTAAGGATTTGCTTCCACACAATACATTTCAAATTCACACATGGTTTCAGATTTCAAATCTCTTTAATCTCACATTTGATATTCTAATCTGGCTTTCGCTGTACATCATCTCAGGAACAAATAACTCTATAATCAACACTTTATTTCTTACATCATCTCAGGAACAAATAACTCTATAATCAACACTTTATTTCTATAATCCACAAAGCCAGGAATATCATAGTTCACATTCATTCATAAATATCAAATCTCAGAATGTCGTACATCATGTTACTCATGCGATCAAACTAACTAACACTCGTGAGCCACCTATAACAATGGTTATACAATCTCAGAGCTTCTCGGCATAGACACTTTATCTCGAAGCAACAATTAATCATCAAAACTTTGAATTCTACTAAAATCATCTTAACCAAAGAGAACTCATTGGGTCTTACTGGGAACGATGTCTCAACCTTATAATAAATATTATCCTGGCTGTTAAGGAAGCATTTGAACACTGAAGAAAGAATCAAATATGGTTTTAATAGCAACCATTGTAGAGACATAACTTCTATAACTCTGAGGATGGTACTACTGTAGTCTCACATTTCAAGCCAGAAATTATAACCATAATAAACATAGTCATCTCTATCATATAGAGATCTCTTGTAGACAATCACATGGAATCATAAGAAAACTGAAATAGTGAAATTTCAACATGTGGGGCTATACAAGATATCTGAAAATTACAACCCGTATAGAATGATATCAATTCCGATGCTATGCCAAAACATGTACGGGAAGAACAATGTCATTTACAAATACGGAAATCCCCAAGAACAGAGCAGTATAATCTTCACGTATATTCAAAGAACAATAACCGGTAGAAACAGAATATTAACTTCATACAGATTTTACCGTCGACTTTTGTATCCACATAATGGAATAAATTATTAGAGAAAGACATTACAATGTCGAATGTAACCCAAATAGATCAACAATAGTTTCGTCTATTAATATATTTAGCTAACATTCTCATACTATAAGACTTGCTTTTCTCTCTTTTTTTTTTTGAAATTAAACAGTCACATATACCTCTGAGGAAAAATGTACACATAGAATGCCCAAAAGGAATCATAGTAACTACCCAATTATAACCATTGCATTCAACCATTAATACAATTCAATCATTATTCATCTGTCTAATTCTGTCATCCAAAATTTTTCACATTATCCCTTTTGTACTGTCCTCATTTACTGATTTGTTCTCTTTTCTGACTACATTAGTAATCTTTCAAACACGAATCTCTGTAACTCCACACTCGTGAGCTTATTCAACCCAAAATCTTACAAATTTCATTGTAACATTTTACTAATAAAGGGGTGAGGGTAGTAAAGCCTCAAATTTAACTTGCACATAAATGTACATAACACATACTATCACAAATAACCAATTTAATAAATACCATATACAACTTAACTCCATACAATCGAAAGTACATATATTTATGTAAGTAATTCCACATGTCCGATTGCATATCCATAAAATCTCTATATGGCTGAACTTATTCATGTATAAATACTCATACATCCATTGAATACTCTGATGTTACTAGTAAACAACATCAAATCAATATCATATTATCCACATATCCAAAAATGTCGAATACACAAACACATTATTTATCAACTTACTTAATCAATAAACATCACATATAATTTGTACTTAAGTCAATACATACCTTATGGCCAAATAATCAATTTCACTTGAATAAGCTTAAGCTTGTTCATTTGCCACCATAATTCGATCATTTCGTAAGCATAAGCTCGTATTATAAGTCACCGGTATAAAACCTGCTAGGCATGAGCCTGAATCACACACCGGCATTAAGCCTGCTAGACCCGAGGTCTGATAATCATTCACCGGCAATAAGCCTGCTAGACCCGAGATCTGATAATCATTCACACTGGCAATAAGCACGCTGACCCGAGGTCTGATAATCATTCACCGGCAATAAGCCTGCTAGGCATAAAGCCCGATACATTCACCAGCCCAAGGCTTGCTAGGCTCATAGCCTGAGTAATAATACCTTAAATTTTCTCCCCTGAATTATTTCATATATCGAATCTTTTAAGTATTTCGAACTCATTATACGAACATTCAATAGCACATATCACACAAATAACTTAACCGAATCAATTTTATACTTAGCAAAATTCGGCTAATTCACGTATAATTACAATAATTCCAACTTTCAGCATATGCTAATTTACGAAAATAATATACGATGATTATTTGCTTATAATCACTTTTGTTCTTAATACATAGTTCATAAGCCAACTCTAATCACTAAATCACAATCGAAATTCTCTTATAGCATCATAACTCAATTGTCATAACTCATACGCTCATATAATTATAACATTTATCAATAATAAAAATGCCATACACTTTGATTCATACCTTTATTAGTGTCAACTCATCACCAATATATTTTCACTCAAACATTTGAGTACACATTCTATACTATCAGAATTTAGCTCGGTTGGAAAGCATATTTGTTTAATTTAAAACAATTTCCATCGAGTTGGGAGTCATCACACTATCGCATTATACTTTAAGGCATGTACAAACTAGACTCACACGCGCTACGGTAGTCCTAGAATCGACTAAACCGTAAGCTCTGATACCAATAAAATGTAACACCCCCTTACCCGAGACCGTTGTCAGAGTCGAGCACAAGGTATTACTAAACTTAACTGTAACACCCCTTACCCGAGACCTTCGCCGGAGTCGAGTATGTGGCATTACAAGACTTGACTACAAGTTCGGAACATAAAAATTTAAAGCTGTCAAACTGCGTCATGCTGACAAAATTGACCGTAACTTGAGTTACAAAACTCGAAATTCAGATCCGTAAATTTTCCTTGAAACTAGACTCATATATGAATTTACCAAAATTTTTCCAGAATTTTTCATGTGGCCAATTAGTACAGTTTATTCATCAAAATTTACCGTATTTCACTATTGACGATTCTGACCTGTCATTACAAAAACTCATTTATCTCATAGCACAAATTTTCAATAATGTTCTTGTTTATTCCAATCAAAAATAGACTCATCAAGGATTTTAAAAATATAAACCATGCTCCATAATTATTTTTATACAATTTTTAACAATTTTTCCAAAACAGAGCAGAGACTCACGAATTCATTCAGAGCAAGTCTCACTAAAACTTAAATATCTCATAATATATAAATCCTTTGTCTACTCTGTTTCTTTCATGTCAAAATAGACACAATAAAGTTTAATTTCATATCTTATTCACTTTCTAATTCAATATACCATATTTTTGGTGATTTTTCAAAAATCACCTCACTGCTACTACTACAAACTGTCTCGTTGCAATTTATGAAAAACTAGTTTCTAACCGAACATATCCACATCCCTAATTCAAGTATTCATTTCGTATACATACATTTTCTTATCAAAAACGATTAAACTTCGATTAAGAATGCATAAACATTTCCAACATAAACCGACATTCGTATCAAAAACAAAAAAAAAAAAACATACATAACTAAAAATTTAGCCATATTCGCATGGCTATTATCTACATAAACCTTGACTTTTCATCAAAACAAAGACAAAGTCTTTCCTATACATGCCTTCGTTAAAAAAAACAAAATGAAAGAGTACCAAAATGTAGATAGTGTGGTTGACTCCGCTGACGTTTTCTCGAGCCCATAGCTAGACCAAATCTATAAAATAGAACATTAAACACACACGGAGTAAGCTTACTAGCTTAGTAAGTCTTAAGCAAATACTACACAATATACAAACATTTAAACTTTTAATAAATAAATTCATAGCAATGAATATAAACATTATTTAAGTGAATTTTTCATGGCCGAATACCCTCAACGCCCTTAAATTAATTATTTACACTTTACTACCATGAACATATACATTATCTAATCATATGAATATCGTAAACATTCGTCCATTTCAATTCAAATAAACATGTCATAATTTATCGATTTCTTTTACCAATATCCTCCTCAATTATAGTCGAAACTTCAAGTGATATAAACACATGTACATGCCTTAATCTTACAATTATATATATGTTTTAATACCTATCAATGATAGGATCAATTTCACAAAATAAAATATATTTTGTATTATCTAATTCATTACATCACACTTAACTCAAACATTCATGACTTAATATTTAATGTACCAAATCTGAATATCCCTTTTTATTGTATAAACATACATTAATTTTCACCTCTTTACCATATTTTATTTTGTACCAAATAAATAATGACTCACTTATGCATAACGTTATGATGGTATGATTACTTATTTCCTTCCAGCTTTTCTATAATCAATTCGCTCATAGTACACATATAATCAAATTCCATCTATCATATGTATAACACTATCTTTCATCAATTCATTTAATTATTATCATTGCATATAAACATAACCTTAAAGTATGCTTAATACATACCTTATAGTCGAACTCAAAACTTCACTTTCATAAACGTAAAGTTTCATGGTTTGTTTCATACCTTTACATTTCGTAGCTAAAGTTCGGAAGTTGAAAACTCACCACTTATAACAAGCTATGCACTAGTTCGAATCGTATATACGGCACCTTGCATGCTAGACTTGAAATCCGAAATTTAAAACACCGGCATTTAGCCACGCTAGGCATTAAGCCCGATACATTCATTCGGCACAAGGCACGCTAGGCATTATGCCCGAATTAAATCACCGGCACATGGCACGCTAGGCTTAAAGCCTGAGATATCAACCTTTTCAACATTTCAATGAACATTTCAATAGTATTATAACTCATAATTCTATCACATTTCCAGTTCAACTAAGCTTATTCACTTTTCACAAATAAAACCATTATAACGTTGTATAACCCGTATATCAAATCAATTATACACATTCACATTGTATTAACAAAACATATCCAATTCAATGTAATATCTTTACATTCGACTATCACATGAAAATATACCCAAATTTATCAAATATTGTCATTAAATAGATTCATAATGCATTCTTTAATATGATACCAAGTATATTCGGCAAACACATTTAAGGTCACCCTACCACATTTGGCATCATTAAATATGTATATACACTCACACATATCCGAATATTCTATTCCCATACAATATATATAATTATATACATTTATCCCTTATCACAAGTGCATATATTTTGCCAACTCAATTATTCAATGGTTATAGATATATACATGTATTTAGTAATCCGTATTCGGCTATCACATATAATAATTCCTATGCCTTATTCGGCAATTTGACAATAAAATTTATTATGTCACTCAAACATGTACAATTTAATATAGCGATAATTCAATTTAATCCAATTGCTTAAAAACTTACCTCGAAATTTGACGTATTGAGCTTTCCGACTATTCGTTCAACTTTGCCTTCCCCCGATCCAAACCCGTTTTCTTTTATTCTTTATCTAAATAATCCCAATTTAAACTCAATAAATTTATATTCATTCAATTTGATCCATAAATACTTAATTTAGCAAATTTACGAATTTACCCCTAACCTTTACAATCTATACAATTTAGTCCCTAATACCATACTCATGAATTACTCAAAATTTACCCAACTTCCTTTAGGCCCGAATCATCCTAAGGATTATATAAGTCCATATACTTCAATATTTTCTCAATTTGGCCCTTCCATGATAATGTTTTCACAACCAAATTTTAAATTAGCTACATTCACCTAAGACCCTAAAAGTAAAATATTTTCGTCTAGCTCAAATCTCCATTTATTACCAAAAATCATCCTAAAACTTAAGTGATCATCAATGGCATAACCAACATACAAGACCATTTCACGAAATTAACACATGGGCTTTATAATAGGATGAACATTCATCTCAAAAATGCAAAAATCATTGAAAACCCAAAGCTAAAACTTACTTAATTGAAATGGATTTGTGCCGAACCCTTGTTGAACTTCTCTTTTCTTTTTCTTTCACTAGTTTCGGCTATGGAAGAGAAAATGATGAACATGCATAGCTTTCTTCTTTATTTTATGCTTTTATCCCACTATGTTAATATAATATTTTATATTATTAATATAAAACACATATTTAACTTAACAAACAAACAAACACATGATATAATATCATCTTGCCGTCTACTACAAGAAGAATTGGGGAAATTGCAACATAAAACCCTTTAATTTAATGAATACTTTTTTTTTTCCACTTATGTAATTTGGTCCTTTTTCTTAATTTAAACATACAAACAGTCAAATAATTTCACGAAATTTTAACACATGCTCAATCATACATATTTAACACGAAAAATAATATTAATTTATTTTTTTGACTAGAACTCGTGGTCCCAAATCACATTTACGATCATGCTAAAATCGAGTTGTTCCCAAGTGGGATTTTATTATAATATACTTATAATACACTTATATATTATATCCTTATTATATATATTTAACACATAAGCAAACATATGATATATATATTAATAGACCATATTGCTGTCCACTACAATTTAAAATGGGTATATTACCCTTTAAGGACTTCACTAAAATAAAGCCACATCAATTTAACCATAAATCAAATAAAAGGCCACTTTTACCAGTAACGCGATTTAGTCCTTTTTAACTAATTGAGCACACAAACAGTTAAATTTTTATACGAAACTTTCACACCCATTAATTTATATATAACTAACTCAAATTATAATATTAAATTATTTCTCAGACTCGGATTCATGGTCCCGAAAGCACCGTTCTGATTAGGGTCAAATTCGGACTGTTACATAAGTGGCGCCTCCTTGCCACTTTTCCACTTGATTCCTTGTGTCACAAACCTCCAATAATTTCTTTTAACCCCTAGATCCCCTAGCTCCTTTTCCTTAAGTACTAAAATGAAATTTTTAACCCTAACTCCGGCCTAATCCAGGGTTAGACTAAACCCTAAAACATGATAAATGAACATTATAGACAATTCATCACATACAACACAAGCAAAATGTATAACCCCGATTTAAGGATGTTACACCTGCCACAGGTGATGCTGGCGCTTTGCCCTCAGGTTCATTCCTCACTTCCGAGAGTTCAGCCTCAGTGCCCCGGCCCCTTCCACGGCCGCGTATGACTCGTCCACGTCCTCTACCACTCATGCCTATCGCTTCGTCTTACTCTGATTACAAATTTTATGAATCAGTATTTCTTTCCACTGTTTATTAATGAATAGTTTTATGAAGATAGAGTTTTAAGTAGTTTTTCCCGCAAGCTCATGTACACCTATAGGTTCCAACACTAAAGTAGAGTTCCCTTAATTCTATCATCCATGACAACATATTTACACAATACATCCACTTTATGCAAACCATCAGAAACTTACCTGGTAGACTTGGGCCGGAGGCTCAGGTGCCATGCTTCTAGAGAACAGGTGCCATCTTAAATACAAAACTAACGTTTTGAACCCAAAAACCCAAAGCCGAGCTTTTGAACTAGGCTCTGATACCAAATTGTAACACCCCAAACCTGGCCTAAACACCACAACCTGATCTGGCATGTCACTAGGAAAGAGTTTAGAAAGTTTACGAGCTTTAGAAGGGTTATGAAGACATTTTCCAAAATCTCAGGCTACGGAGCTCAATTGAAAACCCGTTGTTCATTTAAGTTACAAATTTAATTAGCCAACCCTCGCACTTAGGTGACATTTGAAAACAATTATCGATTAATCAATCCTTAGCTGGTTAACAAAAATCCCTTATCTGATAAAACATTGTTTGATAAGTTGCAACGAAAACTTTTAGTTGTATTATTATTTTTTTTTAAACGTCCCATCGAGCAGATTGTAGTTTGTATGACCAAAAATTAAAACCCACAAGAAAATTTCCAAATTTTGAAGTGGCCTTATTACAAATAAAGAAAACCCCAAAAGTAACAAACGATAAATGAATTAAAGTTTATTAGAGAAATCCATGCATAGCCACCTCGAGTCCACTCCAGCCCAGTCCAAAGAACTAAGAATTACCTGCATGTTGTTTAATCAAAGAGTGAGTCGCAAGACTCAGTGTGCAATTAGTCCACAAAATCCACAAGTGGGCCTAAGCCTCAAATTACCATCGGCCGAAGCCAAAACATACAGTATTAATGAATGATCATGATAGCCCAACCCAGCCTAATTTTCCATCCTCTACACTCCACTCCATATGTCCATCCTCAACACACCTATGGTGATTTCTACAATCAACCCTCCATCCTCTACACTCCTCTTTGGCAGTCATGCTGACAGACACACTGCTCAAAGTCAATATAACGTGGACTAGCCACCGATCACCATGTGACCAATTAATCGATACAATAATGAGGCACCAAGCCATCATTTAGTGTGACAATGTCACCGATATACACTTCCCCTTCATATCATAAAATCCCAAATCCCGTGCACATGCAGCATATTATAATAAACAGGTTATATGATGTCATACATGCAACATTTAAAGCACACACATAATCATGCTATCAACATCCTTTATCAGGCTTAAGGAAAGTACACTGACCTGGGTTTCGGGTTTACCCATCATAGGTAACTCAATCGCCATTGCCGAGATTTTCGGCTTTCACACATAACACATTTATGACTTATACAATTAAAGAGTGGTGTGGTAATTACACACCTGTAAACACGCAAGACTATACTATCGATCTTGCTAACGTCCTCACTCGCAGAGACCACAGCGATCCGCTTATCCCTTTCCAAAATCGGCCCACAACCCGGAGGCCAATCTCGAATGGCCAACATCGCCCATTTCTTGAACTTAGGGGCTGAGATTACGGGTCCAACCCCCTCCTTTGCTTGACTAGCATTTGATTCCATCAAAAGATCTTGGTCAGAAGACCGAGTTAATATATTGGAATAGAGAGAACAAGAATATATATATCCCAAGCGAAGATTTCTTACCTAGATCGATAGAATCCAAAAATTAGAAGGCTCAGACTAAAAAGTCAATCGAGTACCTAAGCAAATACCAAGTGAGAATCGACTGAAATAAAATAGATTAAGAGAGATGACCTTTCGGCCAAACGAGATACATGAACCCTCCTACCACCATACGGCCATCACCACTTACCAAGATCCCTTTGGAAACCGTCCACACAACCACGAGATGCTAGAACCACCACCCTTTACAATCGCCCATAGCCCCAAAATGCAAGTCAACACTCCGATTTAGTTAGACTAGAGGAATACGGATGATGTACGAAGAGAGAAAAGAAGAAACTTTTTACCGAACTAACAGATTAGCGAGTGGAGAGGCTATAGTCAACTTCTAGCAACCCGATAGGAAAAGTTGTCTATCCTTGACAAGAAAAAAGGTTTCGGCTTCCTTAGAGTTTTGACATAAAGAAGGAAAGGAAACAATCAGAATAAGAATGAATTTTTGGCTGACAAACTAAGAAAAGACTAAGGAGATTCGGCTAAAGCAAAAGAATTTAGAGAGATGAGTGATGGAAGATAATGATTCGATCAACAGGGAAAATGGGGAATGTGGTTCGACTTTGAAAAATGAAGCAAGAGGACAAAAAGAGAAGAAAAGCAAAAAGAGTCCTACGGCTTTAAAGTAGAAGAGAAAGAACTAAAGCAAAAGTTTGACAATAAGGCTTGAGAGAATTCGGCAAAGGTTGGGAGTTTGGGGAGAAGAAGCAATTGAGAGAAAAGAGGGAAATGAACAGAAAAGAATGCCACAACTAATTACGGCTTACCTAAGAAGGGATGACCAAATAGCAACCTTGGGAATTTCAGCAGCTAGAACAAGAAAAGCACCAAGGTGAAACACACTCCAAATGCCGAAAAAGAAACCTTACCACACACAAGCTACTAAAAACACCTAAGTTTTGGCATCTAATCTCACTACCCAAAACCGAAACCTACCCCCTAGCACTACTCAAAAATTTAGCTAACACCACTCTCTACCACCTTCCCCTTGATTTTCTCCTAACTTCACTCTTGATCACACATTTGAATCCATTTGAAACATTCAAAATCCCTTTTTTACTCTTGTCCACCCTTTTGAAATATTTGACTAAGTCCACCTCCACTCATCAAGGTCCCTTGCTGAATCCAACTGTGCTCATCGTGATGCCAAAATAAATTCCAAAAGATGAAAACTGCGTGCCTCGAACCTGCTCCTTCCCTGCTCCTTGTGGCGTCACCCTCCTGCCTCTTAAGTGGCGCCTCTTTGCCACTTTACTACTCAATTCTTGTGCCACCAAACACACGCAATAAACCTTAAGTCTTGCCCCAGCCAGCTTCCCTCCTAAAGTGCCCAAAATTAAAATTTTGGCCAAGGTTCCAGCTTAACCCAGAACCTTTCTAGGGACCCTAAACACACTCAAACAACATACAAAGCATACCAAACACACAAATACAAGGTAAATGCAAAGCCCCTAAATCCTAAATGTTACAGATGATCCTAGAATACAGTGTATGGAGACTTAGAAGGATTAATGATAACATTCCCGAGCTGAATCTAGAAGGTGCCTGATCAAGAGAAGAATACTTGCAAGTGGTCCCATCAGAGTTAGAGATTGTGATACAAGACTTCGAAAAGATGAGTTCAGAGCTTGGAAAAAGGATAGAGAAGCTTGAAGAAGAAAAGATGTACTTGAGGCTAGATGTGGATGTTCAGAAATCAGAAGTCGAGAAAGTAAGAAAGGAGAAAAGGAAGATTGAGGAAGATTGAGATAGCTTGAAAACTGAATATAAGAAGATGTGTCTATCGATGAAAAATGCTGGATTGGGAAAGACTTCAGAACAATGGCAACAAGAGATTCAAGAGGAAAGGGCCAAAGCTAACTATTGGGAGAGGAAGTTTCGAGAAATGCAAGCACAAAACAAGGCCTTAGAGAAGAGTTTGGCAGAAAGTCAAAATGAAAAAGGAGAATTAAAAGCTAGAGTTGCTGAACTTGGGCGGTCTCTTCATTACCATCGAAGTCGTAATTCTAAAATCGAGCTAAAGTCAAGTCTGAACAAGATCAAAGAAATGAAGGGTAAGATTGAAGAGTTAGAAGTAGCATTGTATAGTTATAAACTTCGGATCGAGTTTCTTGAAACAAGAGAAGGGCATTGGAAGGAAGAGCTTCACCATTTCCATGACTAAGTTAGAAGTCGGGATTACCTCATGGGTGAAGCAATAGTTCAGATTCGAGAGGTAGCTGATCATCTACAGACTTTGGCATTACAGGCTGATACGTTGAGCGTGAAGTACGAGCTACAGTCCGGTCGTAGTCAAGAGCTAGCTTCATTGCTTGGGAAAATCAAAACTTTAGGACTTAGGGCAAAAGCATATTTGTAGTCTGTTTTATGTAAAGGATTTTGTTTTCTAATAAAGTTTTCGAAAATGAAGTTGAATCAAAATCGATGCCTCTTTGCATTCATGCATTTGCATTACATCATATCATATGCATTTAAACTTATAGAGAGAGTCTAATTAGCTGAAATTATAACACAGAGAGAGATAGCACGAAAGAAATAGAAGGAAAATCTGGAAGCTGAACACCCCTACGGTACACGTGCCAAATCAAAGAAAATGGATCAAAGATTGGAACAATTCCAAAGAGATATGCAAGACCAGATGCAAGGGCAAATGGCAAAACTCCAACAAGAAATGAGGGACCAGATGTTAGAGGCTCAGAGGAACATGATGACTCAAATGGCCCAAATGCTGAGTGGGGCAATGGACAAGGGAAATGGTCCCCTAGTTAATGTTGAAGAAAACGAGGACTTTCCTAGGGGTTTCACCCCACCACATGTACAACCTGAGGAGTATCCCCAAAAGCCACCTGTCACAATTAGGCCTCAATAAGGGCAAGCTGATAATAGACCGCCCATGAACTTCCAAGTTGGCACAGAATCCAACCCAGAAGATAACCATGCTAATCCCGTTATCCCTGATTTGGATATAGCAGCGAGAGAGGGGATAAGAACTGAATCTTCAAGACAGTTGGAAGATCGCTGTAGATGGTTGGAAGAAAAGTTTAAGGCTTTGGAAAATGCTGACCATCACCATGGTATTGACGCAAAGGACTTAAGTTTGGTCCCTGATCTGGTACTTCCTCATAAATTCAAGATGCCAGAATTTGAGAAGTACAATGGGACTAGTTGCCCTGAAGCCCACATCACTATGTTCTGTAGACGCATGACTAGTTACGTGAATAATGATCAACTTTTGATTCATTGTTTCCAAGATAGTTTAGTGGGGGCAGCATCCAGGTGGTACAATCAACTCAACCGCGCTAATATTAGCTCCTGGAGAGACTTAGCTCAAGCCTTCATGAAGCAGTATAATCATGTTACAGACATGATGCCTGATAGAATCATGTTGCAAAACATGGAAAAGAAATTGAATGAAAGCTTCAGGCAATATGCGTAAAGATAGACGGAAGTTGCCATGCAAGTTCAACCACCTCTCCTAGAGAAGGAAACCACAATGCTCTTTGTCAATACCCTAAAGGCTCCATTCATCACTCACATGATAGGGAGTACCCCTAAGAGCTTTGCAGATATAGTGATAGCAGGAGAAATGATTGAAAATGCCAAAAGGGGTGGCAAGAATGAAGTAGGGGAAACCATTAAAAGGTCTACTCCTAGAAAAAAGGATGACGAGGTGAATAATACGAGTACATACAGCAATGGGTACTCGAAGGCAATCACTGTTAGCCAGCCAAAAGTAATTATTGCTGAACAACAGTGGTCGGTAAGACAAGAATCAGGTGCAAGGAAAAACTCTGAAAAGCTCCAATTTACGCCAATCCCGATGACGTATAAGGAGCTATATCAAAGTTTATTCGATGCACATGTGGTGTCCCCATTTTATCTAAAGCCGTTACAGCCACCATATCCTAAATGGTATGACCCGAACGCTCAATGCAACTACCATGCGGGAATAACGAGTCACTCAATTGAAAACTGTACTACGTTTAAAAAGTTGGTCGAAAGATTTATTAAAATGGGAATTGTGAAGTTCAACGATGCATCAAAACCTGATCACTTTGACGGGGCAGTAAATGTAATAATTGAAGGAGACAAGAAAGTTGCGACTGCTTGAAGAAATCAAAAAAGAAGAGGGAACCAAGAAACGAAGTTTCCAAGCCATTGCGTATTTGGGAGTGTTTTGAATAATGGGACTGTGGAAAAGATCCCAATATTTTTTAGAACTGACCTAGAGTAACATTTAAAACACGCTTGTTGCCTTAAGCCTAGAGGCAATAAGAATCTTTTTGCGAAATAGGCTTATGTCCTAAATTTTTATTTTAATAAAATGCATCTTTTTGAGCAAATATTCTTTTATTCTTTCCATTTAATACTATACAAACAATTGTTCTTAGTTTTTTCTTTTGTTTGTTCTTTGGATTATCTTTCAAATATTCTTTTATTCATTCACGATCATACAAATAATCATTCTTTGAATCATTTATTCTTTGGAATCTTCCTCTGAACCTACACTAGGTTTCCAGATATCAACGATGTGAGCAACGCTACCGCTGACTTAGAGTCTCTTTTCGAGTAAGATATGTGTTTAGGGGGATCTCAGGACTTTAAAGATGATAGAGATTGTAACCTACCTTCTGATTTATTAAGGATGGTAGAACAAGATGAAAAATAGACTTTACTCTAAAAAGGGGCATTGGATATTATGAGCCTAGGAAATGGGTGAAGACCGGAGTCTAACTCACTACAGAAATAAGGCAAGACATCACTGAGTTATTTTCAAAAATTCAAAAATGTTTTGCACGATTAAGACATGCCTGGGTTACTAAGACACGGGCTAAATATGAGGATCAAGCACTGTTGGTCTACCATGGAAGGGGATTGCATCAGTTATACCACAAATACTGAAGAAAATGATATTTATGTGACTCTTCCATTTTCTTCACAGACTTTTACATATGTGGGGCATGGACGTGATGGGGCCAGCCTCGTCAAAGGTTTTTAGCCAATATCGGTTCATCATTGTGATCATTGTTTACTTCACTAAGAGGGTGGATGTAGCTTCATATGCCAATATTGCAATGTCCAAAGTCATCAATTTAAAAAAAAAGGGATCAGATGCCAGCAAAGAATGTCAGAAAGGATCATGTTTAATAATGCATAACTGTATAAAGTCAAAGATTGCAGTTTGCTCAAAGATCAGGCAGCATATCCTAGTGCAGGAAAGGTTGTCAAAAGAAAAATACAAAAAAAAAAAAAAAGAGATGAAAGGTGACCAAGACTTGTAAAGATTGGCATAAGAAGCTACCATTTACCTTCTGGAATGTCGGCCAGAACCTTCGCTGGGGCAACATCTTACCCATTGGTTAATGGAATTGAAGCATTTGTGCCAATTGAACCTCATCGAAGAAAAGGTTAAAAGTTTTCCATCACGGTCGGATGATGCAAGCTTACGATAAAGAGGTTCATCCTATAGAATTTCACAAGGGGAACCTGATGTTGAAATAGATCTTTCTTCTACAAAACTATTTTAAAAGAAATCAGATGCCAAACAGGGAAAGACCTTATGTTGAAAAGAATGTCTATTCTGGAAGAGCATTGATATTGACGAGATAGATGCCAAAGACTTACCTAATCCGGGGAATTCAGGTTCAGTCAAAAAGGATTTTACTTGAAAAGATATGGGCCAAGGTGAAAACCCGCAAAGGGCGCCTTGAGCTCAAATTAATTCAAAAAAAAAGGGGGGGAGAGGCCAAGGCGAAAACCTAAAAAGGGCACTTTGAGACCAAATGGGTTTTGAGCCAAAAATCCGAAAAGGGCGGCTCAAATTTTGATCAAAGATAGGGCATGTGATAGTCTTGCTATGCTTGAATTAATAATGAGAAAGTATGTTACGTCTTGAGGCATTGACAAATTACTCCAGATCCCTTAAACTCGTATTGAGCTCAAAATGGCCCTCAAGAAGTTTGTACAAAGATGCTCAGGCTGCGATATTTGGGGCACCTAACTTCTATCTTACCCATTTTTGAATTTGTTATCTTTGCTTACTTTATTCTTTTTAAGATACACCAATCAATTTTCTGTATTGCCTTGTTTATCTTTGACTAACTTATTTGTTTCGAGCTATACTCCTGATTAATTTCTTTCTCGTCTATTATTGTGATCTTTTTCAAGCATTTTATATTAGGATAAAGATTGATGGACTAATAATACTTTCATAAAAGGAGTTTTGCATATTACTCTGAAAGCTTTTAAATAATATGAGAATCTGAAACAAGACTATTTTTTAGAAATCACCAAACTTAAGAGTTGGAAATATTATCTCTTCGGATTTTTATTGGGCACATACATCTGGTCATTACACCCAAAGAATGATGTAACAGGTCAAATTGATGATACAAATTCTATACCTATGAGTGGTAACAGATTGGATGAAATGTTATTCCCCTGAAATTGCAGTGGGAGGTACAAATTTTATGTCCTAAGGTTCAAGGGAAGGGACTCTGAAATTACAGTAGGGCAAGCTTGCTGAACAAAATATGATTGTTTCTTTGGGTTTTTTTGTCAAAGATACCAACTGAACGAGAAAGCATGGTAGCGCATCAGTGATAGAACCTTGATGAACTATGAACAATGACAACCCATAGGGATCACTCTCACATTTCCAATTAGGAGCATTTGATCCATTCTGATCATTGTATCCTAATCGTTGTAAAAAAAAGAGAGAGGAAATCATTCTCATGACATTCTGCATTTATGCAAATGTCATCCTTAATATCATTTAGTTAGGAGCATTAGATCATGCATCCTAATCATCATTCTCATGACATTCTGCATTCATGCAAATGTCATCCATAATACATTTAAGTCTACAGGACATGTCCCCCAGAGGACGATGTAGCAACATTGGTGAATTCACAAGTCCTATCTCCCTGACCAGCAGGAGAATAGGTCAAAGATTGTAGATCTTGTCACCCTAAGCAGTAGTGGAACAAGATCAAGCGACAAATCTTGTCTTTCTTAGCAGTATTGGAACAAGATAGAACGATGATTTTTATCTCCATGAAGCAATGGAGTAGATTTAAGCCATCGGTCTTATCTCTCTCGAGATGGTAGGGGAGTAGGCTAAAGATTGAAGTCTTTCTAAGATAGTAAGGAAGCAAATTAAAAAGTTCAGATTTTGTTCCCTCAAGATGGTAGTGGAGCAGACTGGAGATTGAAGTCTTCCTGAGATAGTAAGGAAGCAAATTGAAAAGTTCAGATTTTGTTCCCTCGAGATGGTAGTAGAGCAGACAGAAGATTGAAGTCTTCTTGAGATAGTAAGGAAGCAAATTGAAAAGTTCAGATTTTGTTCCCTCGAGATGGTAGTGGAGCTGACTGAAGATTGAAGTCTTTCTGAGATAGTAAGGAAGCAAATTGGAAAGTTCAGATTTTGTTCCCTCAAGATGGTAGTGGAGCAAACTGAAGATTGAAGTCTTCCTGAGATAGTAAGGAAGCAAATTGAAAACTTCAGATTTTGTTCCCTCGAGAGGGTAGTGGAGCAGACTGAAGATTGAAGTCTTCCTAAGGTAGTAAGAAAGCAAATTAGAAAGTTCATATTTTGTTCCTTCAAGATGGTAGTGGAGCAGACTGAAGATTGAAGGCTTCTTGAGATAGTAAGGAAGCAAATTGAAAAGTTCAGATTTTGTTCCCTCGAGAGGGTAGTGGAGCAGACTGAAGATTGAAGTCTTCCTGAAATAAGTAAGAAAGCAGACTGAAAAGTTCAGATTTTGTCCCCTCGAGATAGTAGTGGGGCAGACTGAAGATTGTAGATCTTATCTCCCTAAGCGGTAGCGGAGCAGATCAAATTTGGCAAATCTTATCTTCCTGATGTAGCAAGGGAGTAGATTTTAGTCACTAGCCTTATCTTCTTGATGTAGCAAAGGAGCAGGCTAAAGATTATAGTCTTATCTCCCTAAAGTTGCAGCGGAGTAGAATAAAGATAGCAGATCTTGTCTTCCTAAAGTTGCAGTCAAGCAGATCAAAGATAGCGGATCTGGCATTCTTGAAGTTGCAAGAAGCAGATTGAAGACATCAGATTTTATCACCCTAAGTTTGCAGTGGAGCAGATCAAAAAATAGTAGATCTGGCATTCCTGAAGTTGCAGGAAGCAGATCGAAGACATTAGTCTGGTCTCCCTGAGTTGCAGTAGAATAGACTGAAGATAACAGATATCATATTCGTGAAAGTTACAGGAAATGAATCGAATATACTAGTCTGATCTCCCTGAAGTTGCAGCGGAGCAAATAGCAAATACTGCCTTCTTGAAATAGCAGTGAAGCAGATTGAAGCTATCAGATTTATTGAAGTTATAGTGGAGTTTGAAGCTGTTTGAAGAAGACGAGGACCAATAAGTCAAGGCTCGGCAAAGACAGAGCAAAATTGGGCCTTTTAAAGTCTTTGCTCTATTCTCGTTACATGACAACGAGCAAAGAGGGGCAGCTGTAGAGGCCCATTTGTGCTTGGGCCCGTGTAAAACAGAGAAAAAAACAAAAAAAAATAATAACAATAATAAAACCCAGATGGCCATTTTATGTTACAGTCCAAATACACCCTTAGCCCAATTTTAAACACTAAGACAGATTACCCAACTAGACCCCCAAACCCAATTACCAAAACAAACCCAAAATCACATAGGCCAAAAACCTAATCAGAGAACTAAGGGTTTCTGAAACCCTAAAGTTCCCTCGTGCCGCAATATGCCCCAGTAGCCTCATCTTCACGCCGACGCCCCTAATCGAGCCACAATTCGCGCGGGCTACGCCTTCATTAGCGCCGGACTCCACTTCCCACCTACAAAAGGAGAAAGAAACAGCAGCAAAATAGAGCAAAACATGGAAAGTATTTTCTTTCCTATTTTGTTTTCCGGTTATAAAAACCTCTAACCTGTAAAAAGAACAGACACAGAGAAAAAATATACGAAGATACACACAAAAAAAACAGATACAAAGATAATACAATATACGAAAGTTTAAACAGAGGTGATTCTTTTTTTTATATACTTGCATTAAGTTTTTTTTTTCGATTTACATACATTATATATATAACTATCAAAAAGAAAAGGATTGGGGTTTACCTTTCGAAAAGGGGTGTTTCTCGTCGAGAAACCGCCGTAAACGACGGTGCGTGAGGCGTAGGTGAATGTGGCCAGAGGTCGAGAGATCGGTGAAGGCAAAATCCTTTTTTTGGAGCCTCTGCGAATTGCTTTTTAAAATAGGCATTAAAATGACTTTTTGGCTGCTTTTTAACTTATATAGCCATACAGAAACAACATCGTTTTCGCTTAGGTTAATAAGCATAAAATGACGCCGTACAAGGGAGGATCCGCGCGTTGACCCGAAAACCCGGGGAGGATCTGCGCGTTTTGTTAAAAGGGGCTAATTGCCTCTTTGGTCCTTCTACTATTTTAATATTTTTAATTTGGCCCAATTTGAATTTTTATTCTTTACTAAATTAGCCCTAAATTTTGTTTTTTTGTTTCAATTTAGACCCTCGGGCTCCTTGAAGGCTAAAACCAGAATGTTGTCGTTTTAAAATTTGGCAAAATTGCCATTTTAGCCTTTGTAATTTAACCCATGTTTTGATTTAGTCCTTTTATATCTGTTTTAATTGCTATTTAACCCCGGTTTTCTTTATTTTATTTTTTATTCTTTCATTTTATTTTATATTTTTACATTGTATTAAACTATTTTATTATATTAAATAGTCTATATTAATTTCTTTATTATCTATATATTAATTTATTTATGTATATATTTTTTTACCCTTATATATATTAAATTATTATTTATTATTTTATTCAGTTTAATATTATTACATATTATTTTTATGATTTATTTACTATATTATACATTTTTATTATATAGTATTATATTATATCATATATTACTTTCTAAAATCTTATTTTGTATAAAATTTATTTATATTGTATAACATATATTTATTTTTATTGTTTATATAAAATATATATGTGATAGGTTATTATATTATAAATGTAATTTTATTTAAAGTTATATGTTATTTATTCCATTAAAGTTTACCCTTTTTTTTATTAGTTATGAATATATATATTATTTTTTGATTACTCCACATCATTTTATTATTAATTCATTTTTTTATATATGATTCATTTTTTTTATATTCCACACCATTTTTATTTAAACCCATATATCTTAATTTGCAATATTTATAATAATTCATTCTGTATTGTTATGCATGTAAAGCTTTATATTTATTTGTTATTTACTGCCTTATATTTCATATTTGTTTATTTTATTCATCTATCAGTTTTATACTTTTGCTTCAGTATAATTATTCTATTGTTAGCATCATTTATTATTTCTTATTATTCTTTATTATTCATTAATAGTGATTGTTAATATGGTTTGTAGTTATGATAAATTGATATTTGTCATGTATATTGTAATGTATTCATACAACGTCTTACTGGGTTTCGATTTTTGGGGACTTCGAGAAAAATTATACCCTAACTTACTGGGTTTCGATTTTTCTCATAGAACTTAAGGTATTAGATATCCCTTCTCTTTTAAAACTGAAGCTTACCAATTTCAAATCAAAAACTTATTTTTGGGAATTCAAAACGTTGTGTTTTAACTTACTGGATATGATGTTTTGTGTCTCAAGGTAGGAATTTTCTAAAATAAAGGCGTGCCTAGTTTCGAAGTTATGAGATGCTATATCCTCACTTACTGGGTATAGTATTTTATTTCTTTGAGATAAGCAAATCTTGTTTTTCTTCTAATAAAAGGATCTTATTTTAAAATTTTTTAAATTTGCAACATTAGGACATGATGTTATCGATTAGGTACCAATTTTTGGGCGTTATGAGGGTGCTAATCCTTCCTCATACATAACCGACTCTCGAACCCATTTTTCTTGTTTTTCGTAGACCAAAATCAGTATTTTGAAATAAAACGATTTTTAAGGTGATCCAATCACACCTAAGTAAAAAGGGATTGGTGGCGACTCCCATTTTCGTTTTTAAAAGTCGATCCCCGTTTTTAAAATCAAACTTTAAAATGGTTTCGACAGTGACCTTTATTAATTGTTGAAAAATACTTATATATATATGTGTGTGTGTTTGGTTGAATAGATTTAAGCTAAGTGCAAATATGTTTAAGCATTCTTTGAAAGTATATCATTATTTACAATGTATTCGGTTATGGCTACTTACATAGTAATTATTCGCTATGATCTGTGCTAAGTCTAGTAATGCCCTGTAACCCTAATCCAGTGATGGATACGGGTTAAGGGTGTCTACACAACTATACAATATAAGTATATGCGAACTATTACAAACCATAACCAAATTCCCCTATTACATGCCACATAAACAAAATTTAATTCAAAATCTACCAAAAGATCCCTGAATAGTGTGAATTCTTTGAGTTGATCCGATCTCCCAATTTCCACAAAACGTGATCTATAAGGAAGAGACAATGGCACAAGTAAGCTTTCATAAAGCTTAGTAAGTTCGTCAATTAAATGATAAAACTTACTTAATTAAATATAATAATTCAAATAACAAGATAAATTAGCAGAGATCCTGTCAACAAGGTTATTATCAGAACTCCTGTCAATCACAGCTCACAATAGGTGAGTAATGCTCAAACATTAGTTCAAATCAATATTCCACATTTCAATACATTCACATTTCTTACTATCACAATGCCTAATCTCTTTAACATATAATGGTAATACAACATTTACCACCTTTACACATATAGCACGTCGCATTTAGATCTTCATGTATTTCCATCCGACGTATATTGGAAAGATGATTGAAATCCCGATACACGATTTATATTATGCCATAGTCCAACTATAGTCTTACGTGTGCATTGCCATGGCCCTTCCATGGTCTTACGTTCATAGTGCCATAACCGGGTTATGGTCTTATCATCAGAATGCCATAGCCCAGCTATGATCTTATCATCAGGATACCATAGACCAACTATGGTCTTATCATCAGGATGCCATAGGCTAGCTATGGCCTTACGTATATACATTGTCATGGTCCAACCATGGTCTTATGTCTGAATAGTTTCCATAGCCTTGCTACGATCTTAAGTACAAATACAGCCTGTTTCCATTGATATAAGGAATTATCATTTTCGTAACTTTTTAAAATTCCAGTTCTACCAAAAAAGCAATTTAATATTTGTAATTTTATATAATTTAAGCTCTAACATTCATAAAAAATTAGAAATATAATTGAATTCATATTAAATGAACTTATCTGATAAAAAATGAAGTCAAAATCGAGACAACGATCAATCCGTTACTTTAGCCTTTACGTGATTCGAGCCTGATCGATTTATTTCTTGATCTAAAATAAAAATACTATTTAATGATCAACTTCCAGCAACATAATTAACTAATTTTATGCAATTAAGTCCTTTTGTAAATTTTTACAAATTTTCCCAATATTTTACCTTTTATGGAATTTAGTCCCTAAGTCCAAACTTGTAATTTAACTATTTTCAACCAAATTAAAGCTTAGCCGACCCTATTACAGCCCATATTTACTTTTATTTCACATCAAGTCCTCGTAATTTTATCACCTTAACATTTTATTCCTAAAACATTAAAATTACCAAAAATTACTTTACGAAATAGTCCTATTTAACAACCAAGCTTAATACTTTACCATAAAACTTCAAGAATATCCAAAACTCATGAATGGCATAATCCTTAATCTTTAACCGTTTTGAAAACAGAGATACGAGTTAGCTGGACCTAGTTGCAACGATCTCAAAAACATAAAAATTACAAGAAACAAGTTAAAATTGACTTACCAAATTGGAGGACAAGCTTACCCGAAGCTTCCCAAGCCTTAACAATGGTGTTTCGGCCTTTTTTTCCCAGAAGATTTACGAAGATGATGTATTTTAACCTTTGTTATCTTTTATTTATTTACTTAATTTTGTAATTTACTAATTTAACCTTTCAATCTAACTTATAAATGAGTAATTCATGTCTATAAGTGTCCAATATTTAAGAATATGGTATACTTGTCATTTAAGGAAGGTTTAATTGCACAATTAGTCCTTCAATTATTTTAAAATTTTAACTAAACAAACTTAATTTCAATTTAATCCTAAACTAATAAGGACTTGATAAGAAAATAGCCCAAAGGCTAGTGGATTAATCATATCCACCACCACTTGGACTTTTGACCATGGTTTAATCACCATTTTGGTCTGTTTACAATTTTAAATCTATAGTACCTCTTTTACAATGTAATCCTTTTACCTTCATTAAGCAACCAATCGTCAAAATTATTGGACCAAACCTCAATTCACATATAATACAACTCTATAAATATTTAATAAAATATTTATGGCCTTAAATTACAGAAATGGGGCCCCAATACCTCATTTACAAAAACCACTTGACCTTTGGACTAAACCACTTATACTAACCATTAATCCAATTAATTAAAATTCATCAAATCAAAATTCAATATAAAAATTATTATTGACTCATATAACTAACTCTACGAACTTATTCGTCAGATTTGTGATCCTGAAACCACTATTTCTGACACCACTGAGAAACAGGCTATTACAGGAATCCTAAACTTTTCGTTTCCTTTTCTCCCTAACTTGTTTAGATGCTTTGAAGATGAAAAGAGAAAGAATACTTTCTTTTTCATTTGACCAAGCCTTTATCTTTTTTAAATTTAATACATTTTCATTTTATAATATAAACATACATACATACTTCCTTAGCCGGCCATATATATTTTAGGTATAAATACTTTTTAATCCCTCTGCATTAAGTTTTAATTATAAATTCCTAACAATTCACACTTTTATCACTTATGGATTTAGTCCATAAACCTTAATCAAGCAATAATTTCATAAATTATTTACTCAACCGATATTAAATCTACTTCTAATATAATTTCGTAAATATTTTCGGTCCTAATTTACAGAAACAGGGTTCGAAAACCACACTTTCTAACCCACTGACTTTCAGGTCGTTACAACTTTCTAGTAAACGACCTCCTCTGTTATTCTTGAACCACAAATTATCTCGAGTGTGGGCTCGAGTAACACAAACCGAATCACAGATTGAAAGCTTTAATTTAACTTTCAGGGTGTAAGGCTAGACTTACTAGAAGGGATAAAACTCATGGGGTCTAAATGGATTTACAAGAAGAAAAGAAATGTGGAAGGAAAAGTTGAAACTTATAAGGTAAGACTTGTGGAAAAAAAGTATACTAAAAAAAAGGTATAGATTACAAGGAAATCTTCTCTTCAATTGTCATGCTTAAGTTGATCCATATACTATTATCCATTACGGCGGCTCTCAATTACGAGATCTAACATGGAAGTCAAGACAATGTTCTTAAATGTCTATCGTGAAGAAATCATCTACATTATGAAATTAATTGGATATATAGCTAAGGAAACGAGTATAAAATTTGCAAACTACTTAGATCCATATATGGACTTAAACAAACATACTGATCATGGAAACAAAGATTTAGTCAAGTGATCGAAGGTTGATGAACTTTGTGTTTATGAATGTGCTAAGGATGGGAAGGCGGTCTATTTTGTTCTATATATTGATGACATTCTACTCATTGGGAATGATGTAGGGATATTCTCATCGGTTAAACTATGGTTAACCCAACCAAGAAAGTTAACCTGTCCTTCATATTTGTATGCTTGTACTCCGAGGGTTACCCAATTCCCAACTTTCTTTAAATTTGACCTACAATGTCACAATCTTGCACGATATGGAAGGCATCTTAAGTTATGTCTTAATAGCGTGGGCATTTAAGATATAAAAAAAAACAATATGTTTAATACAAATTGTGCTTGGTAAGAACATAGTTATGCATAAATTTCTAAATAGTAATGTGTATTTTTGCCAGTACTATAGTATTCCATATTGTTTATAAAGGGTGTTGAGTATATCTTATAAAATACGATAAACATTCCTCATAGTAGATGAATTTTCCTTAAGTAAGAATGTCTACCCATTGCATACTATATATTTGTTGGTGTGTTCTACGCTCCATACCAATTGATCTTCTTAAGGTCATGTTTGGTAAAGTGAAAAGAAAATTGGAAAGATGGAAAATATAATTTTTCTTTCCATATGTGTTTGGTAGGAGAGATAGAAAATTAAAAAAAAAAATATTTTTCTTTCATCCATTGATTGGTAGAGTTGAAAAATGAGAAGAAAAAAAAATGAATCTTCTAAAAAAAAAATACATAATTTTAAACTAGCATATCCTCTTTTCTCTCATTTTCTCTCCTCTTATCAGCCCAATTTAAAACAATTGACTTTTTATATATTAGGGCGAAAAATTATATCTCTCCTATTTTCATTCTTCTCATTTTTATTTCCTATGAAGTATCCTCCAATTTTTATTTTTACTCCCTCCTATCCTTCCACTTTTCTTGCAATGGAAATGTCAATAATACTAATAATTTACTGTTATTTATTAATGCATTCCCATATTTGTGTCCATGTTATATTTCTCATTTTGTTTTTAATATTTTTCTATATTTTTTTCATAGCGTATCTGAATTCATTTCAAATTATTATTTTGACTTCAACGCTAAAAAAGCCTCGTTATAATAATTTCATTTGGCTCCAGCGATTGCAGACAAAAGTAAGGGATGGTTTCAATGCCGCCTTGAGTGATAATTGAGATGCTTGGTTTTTATGTGGGTGAGGAAGGTTTTATATTTTAATATTATAAAATATTTTTATTTCCTGCATTGTTCGTTAATAATGACAACTTTATTTAATATTTCCAAAATGCAAATTGTCTTCTTTTTACTTTATAATTATCTTCAGGGTTGAAGGACTAAACTATGATGACCTTAGTAGTTATCTGTCTCAAATTATCCAGCTTATCCAAGTATGAGTAACCTTTTCGTTGGCTTTGGCTAATGTGAGTAATCACTATTCATCACCGAATCTTAATTGAACCTTGTCGTGATTTGAATTAAACTTATATATACTAAAAACATTGTAATCCGAACTATAAACCTCTATACTAATTAGATTAAGCCTACATAACAACGTCAGCTTAAATAAGTTGTTTTATCAATCATAATTATGGGAGCAATTTGGAAGGTTTGTGGCAATATTTTTTAGTTTAAAAGTACACAAATTAAGTAGATATAAAACTCAAACTAGAAAATGAAATATACCTGGTCTGAGGATGGAATAAATATAGACGAAACATTTACATAACGACACTACCCGGAATAATTATAAGAGAAAACATATATAGGCTTAGTGAGGCAGTGTTATAAGAACAATGGAAACGGTTGCTTTGGCAAGCTCATACGATAAAGAAGATATGGCTTCCACTAAAGTTCTTCATAGCTGCACCATTCTTACACGCCGTATCATCACCAACAGGCTTCACATTCTCTTCCACTTCACAGTCACACTGTTGTTGCTGTACTACCGGCTATCACATTTCTTCAATGGAAATAGATTGCCAGCTTTATCATGGGCTCTCATCACTATGTCTGAGCTCATTTTCACTTTCATTTGGTGCCTCACTCAGGCCTTTCGTTGGCGGCCTCTGTCGCGTACAGTCTCGATCGATGAAATTCCTGCTAACATGAATTTGGAGGGGCTTGATGTGTTTGTGTGCACTGCTGATCCGCAAAAGGAGCCTACCATGGAGGTTATGAACACTATTATATCGGCCTTAGCACTCGATTATCCGCCAGAGAAGTTAGCGGTGTATCTTTCCGATGACGGGGGATCTTATATTACCTTGTATGCTCTAAAGGAAGCTTTTGCATTTAGTAAACGTTGGCTTCCATTTTGTATGAAGTATAGAATCAAAACTAGGTGCCCAGAGGCTTTTTTCTCTTTAGCCAAGTATGAAGAACTTTCAATTACTGATGAATTTAGTGCCAAGAAAGATGAACTTGAAGTAAGTTGAGTAACTGGTTGAACTAAAACAGTTATTGTTTTTATTTTATTTAAGAGAGTCCTTTGAATAATTTCTTATATGTAACTCCATGATCATTTCTGCAGATGAAGTACAATTTGTTTAAGAGAAATGTGGAGAAAATTTGTGAAGATGCAAGCAATTATGTTGTATTGGACAGGCCTGCTCATGCTGAGGTATGCAATCGATATATCCAGTTCGGTTTTCACGTTTGTTTGATTAGTAGATCAAGCCTGAGAGCATCAGTGAAACAACTAAATCTAAGGTTCTTGATTATGGCTATCCTGTTGCAGATCATACATGGAGACACCTATATGGATGATAACGAGAACGATGAAGAGAGTACTAAGATGCCTCTCCTTGTATATGTCTCACGCGAAAGACGACCTTCTAAACCTCATCGTTTCAAAGCCGGCGCTCTCAACGCCCTTGTAAGTTATTGATGCATTGTACTTCTTGCACTATACAATACTTTGACTTGATTGCTAATATAGCAATGTTATTGCTAGCTTCGAGTTTCGGAGAAGTTTAGTAATGGCCCTTACCTCTTAGTATTGGACTGTGACATGTACTGCAATGACCCTACTTCCGCTAGACAAGCGATGTGCTTTCATCTTGATCCTCAGATGTCCCCATCTCTAGCTTTCGTTCAATTCCCGCAAATGTTCTACAATATTAGCAAGAATGACATATACGATAACCAAGCCCGATCGGCTTACAGGGTAAATTCTTTGACTTTTTTAAATCAAATATAGCAATAGTTAGTAGTTAATCCGAAGTTACAGACAGTTTTTTATGCCCTCTGAAATCAGATAAAATGGCAAGGAATGGATGGAATTCAAGGGCCATCTCTTTCGGGTACCGGCTTCTACCTAAAGAGGAAGGCATTATATGGAAGTCCTAATTGTGAAGGTACGCAGCGGTTTCTTTATTCAAGTTCACAAACATGAATACATACTAAAATTTTACTGTTAATGCTAGACAAGCATCCCTCTGAAGCTCAAAGGACTTTTGGTGATTTGATGATGTTTAGCAGTGAAGAAGAAATTGCCATCTTAAAAGAGGCCAAGCTTTTGGCCTCGTGTGACTACGAAAGAAACACAAAATGGGGTGAAGAGGCAAGTATATACCCTCCATTAATATAAAGTTTCTTTGTAGAGCTTGGTTTTCAGGTACCAAATAAACGAATATATGATGGTGAAAGAAATGACTGTTCGGTATACAGATAGGATTCTCCTATGAAAGCCTGTTGGAGAGCACATTTACAGGTTACCTGCTGCACTGCAGAGGGTGGACTTCAGTGTATCTTTGTCCGACCAGGCCATGTTTCTTGGGTTGCACCACTATTGATATGAAGGATGCCTTGGTTCAACTTGTGAAATGGAGCTCTGGTTTGTTGCAAATCGGTCTGTCAAGGTTCAGTCCTCTCTCGTACGGCGTCTCGAGGATGTCAATCCTACAAAGCATGTGTTACGGATATTTCATTTACCAACCCCTGTATGCCATTGCATTCCTCATATATGGCATAATTCCTCAATTATGCTTCCTGAATGGCATTCCCTTGTACCCCAAGGTAAACTCAAAAATGAAAAACCTTTTCGTTAGTATGAATTGCCATAAT
This sequence comes from Gossypium bickii, assembly GCA_025503065.1. NCBI lineage: Eukaryota > Viridiplantae > Streptophyta > Magnoliopsida > Malvales > Malvaceae > Gossypium > Gossypium bickii. Next base: position 72,575,997 of record CP106713.1, read on the forward strand.
GAGTTTTAACATGTACTCTTGGTCTTAATCTCAGGTTTTAAGCCCATGGTTTGCGGTTTTTTCGACAGTTTATCTATCCGCAATAGGACAGCAACTGCATGAGGTCTTATCTGATGGTGGCACAACATTGACATGGTGGAATGAACAGAGAATTTGGGTGATAAAGTCAGTTTCAGGTAGCTGTTTTGGATGCTTAGACCTATTCATGAAATGGTCGGGAATGAAGAAAACAACTTTCAGGTTAACAAATAAAGCAGTGGACAAAGACAAACTGGAAAAATATGAAAAGGGTGAATTTGATTTCCAAGGGGCAACAATGTTCATGATTCCTTTGTCAGCTCTGGCTATTTTGAATATGGCGTGTTTCATTGGTGGATTAGGAGGAATTATCTTAAGAAGAAATTATGAAGAGATGTTTGGGCAGATTTTTCTCTCCGTATTTATCATGGCTCTTAGCTATCCCATGATTCAAGGTTTATTGAAAAGGAGCAAAAAGGAGAAGCAGTAAACAACTTCGGCAACCAACAGCAGATTTTAAAGTAAATATGCAATGAATTTCAAGGAGTTATGCTATATATATCTTTTTTTTTTAATTCCTTTTTATGGCTTGAATGCTTAAATCCTTGAGATATTACCCATTTAAATTATGCCAAATCTTTAATTTCATGAATTTATCCGACATGTATGCCATATGAATTAATACTCATTAGTTTATCATCTATGTACACTTGGTTACGAAGTAAATATGTGGAGCAGAATTTGATTGCACGGTGGAAAAATATTTGGTTTAATTCAAAAATTAATCTCTCAACTTTACAAAAATTGAAAATTTAGTTTTGGCACTTTAATTAATAAAATATGATCATTCTGCTTTTACCAAAACTGAAAAATTTGTCCCTAAACTATTAAGTTTTGGTGATTGGCTTAAATGAAAAAAATCCCCTTAAGCTATAGCCTTTTCTCCATTTAAGTATTATTATTTTTAAATGGTACCTAAACTATTATTCCATTATTATTTTTAGTCCAACTATTAACTCATATACTCATATTAAAAAGACTTTCAAAATTAATCAGATTATAACATGTAACATTTTTAATTAAATAAAAATTTTAATATTAATTAAAAATTAAATTAAATATAAAATATATTATATCTTTCCCTCCCCTTCCTCATTCATCTTCCTTATCTCCATCTTCTCAGGAAAAAAATCAGTAAATGTTGATTGCTAACCTCTGCCTACTTTATGACTATTAAAGTAGAGGAAGATGAGAAAAGATAAAGCAATTTTTGGTAAAAATAAACAATGAAGAACCGTGGTTAACTCTGAATTTGACCCCTTAAACATTCAACCTATAAACTCTTAATTAAAATGAAAAATTAGTTAATTGAAATTAAATGTTGGTGATGCAATGAAGATGCCGATGGTGGTTGGGAACCCGGTAAGGTGATTGGTGGCGTTGCGCGATGAGTGGTGCTGGGTTGGATTCCATTGTGTTTTGCGAGTGATGAACATTGAGGTATTTGGTGAGGATACTGGAGGTGGAGCTTGGTTTAAGAGATTAGTGGCAGTGATGAAAATGGTAATGGCGTTAGATGATGATGGAGAGATGACAATTGAAGGTGAAGGAAAAATTGCGGTAACAACGGTGATGAACGATAGAGGTGGGTTAGCTATTGGGAGTTATTGAATTTGCAAGTTTTTGCTTTTTCAAATTCTTAATGTATTTTAATGTATTTTATAAATTTTAACTTGATTCTTTTACAGTCGTGACGTGAATCTGGTTCAACATTAAAAATTTTACATTTTAGTTTATTTATGGTCTCGGGTTATTGAAAGAGCTTTCGTAAGCTTATTTAAACTTAGAATTGATACATATCATGCCATGACTACATATTGTCCATAATAGCTCGTATAAATTGTTGAATTATATGGAATTGAGTTTATAGTTGCTCTGACGACGAATGTAGCATTCTATGTAACAGCCTGATTTTGGGGCTAGTCGGAGCAGTGGTTTCGAAACCACTAATCTGAGGCCAGAGAAATTATTTTTTAATATTAGTTTATGTGTAATAGCATTATTACATGAGTGCATGAAAATTTTGGTGAATTAAATTTTAGTTATTGCATGCTTAATTTTGAAAAAGGACTAAATCGCATAAAGTGTGAAAGTTTTGTTCTACAGCTTTCACTTGTTGACAAATCAGACATCTTGTTACATACTCCGAGATGTCTCTTTTCATTCCCGGCCACCAATAAAATTTTTTCAGATCATTGTACATTTTTGTACTGCCCGGGTGTACTGACAAATAACTATTATGTGCCTCTTGTAAAATTTCTCGGATCAACTCGTCATTTCTAGGTACACAAGTTCTATCATGGAACATTAAGCAACCATTCGAACTCACCCGGAATTCAGAATCAGTTCCTGATTCACACTTGGCTCTTTTAGCTAGTATTTCACTATCATTCCTTTGAGCCTCACATATTTGTTGAACAAATAGTGGTCTAGCTCTCAACTCGGCCAGTATAGCACCATCATCGGACAATGACAAACTCGTGCTCATAGCTCTCAAATCATACAAGGATTTTCTACTTAGAGCATCCGCAACTACATTCGCTTTCCCCGGATGGTAATCGATCACTAGCTGATAGTACTTCAATAATTCGAGCCACCGTCGTTGCCGTAAATTTAATTCCTTTTGATCTATCAAATATTTCAAACTCTTATGATCCGTGAAGATTCGGCAGTTCTCACCATATAAGTAATGTCGCCAAATCTTTAGCGCGAAAACAATTGCGGCCAACTCCAAGTCATGAGTCGGATGATTCTTCTTATGTGGTTTTAGTTGTCTCGAGGCATAAGCGACTACCTTACCCTCTTGCATCAACACACAACCGAGACCGTTTAACGGCGTGTCACTGTAGACCACAAACTCTTTTCCCGACTCAGGTTGTACCAAAACCGGTGCCTCGGTCAATAACATTTTCAATCTCTCAAAATTCTGATGGCATTTTTCAGTCCACTCAAGCTTAACATCCTTGTGCAATAGTTTCGTCATCGGAGTAGCAATCATAGAGAATCCCTTCACAAAACGCCTATAGTACCCCGCTAAACCCAAAAAGCTTCTAACTTTCGAAGCCAAAATTCGCTCTTACTAAATTTAGCATATAACTGTTTGTCTCTCAAAATCTATAAGACAATTCTAAGATGCCCCGCATGATCACTCTCATCTTGGGAATAAATCAATATGTCATCAATAAAGACAACCACAAACTTGTCCAAATACGGTCGGAAAACATGGTTCATTAAGTCCATTAAAACTGCAGGAGCATACGGTCGGAAAACATGGTTCATTAAGTCCATAAAAACTGCAGGAGCATTAGTTAAATCGAACGGCCTGACCAGAAACTCATAATGGCCATACCTAGTCCTGAATGCTGTTTTCGACACATCTTGTTCCTTAACCCTCAACTGGTAATAACCGGACCTCAGGTCAATCTTGGAAAACACCGTAGCTCCCTTTAATTGATCAAATAAGTCATCTATCCCCGGTAAAGGATACATGTTCTTCATAGTTACTTTGTTGAGCTGTTTGTAGTCTATGCACAATCTCATCGACCCATCTTTCTTTTTTAAAAAGAGTATTGGAACACCCCATGGTGAATAGCTCGGTCTTGCAAAACCCTTATCCGTCAACTCTTGCAACTGAACCTTCAGTTCTTTCAACTCCAACGGTGCCATGCTATACAGAGCAACGGAAATAGGTGCCATTCCCGAAACTAACTGAATTCCAAACTCGACCTCTCTAACTGGAGGTAATCCGGGTAACTCTTCAGGAAATACATCCGGATACTCACAAACAACCGGTACTTTTTCAATCTTTACTTCAGACTCTCGAGTGTTTAACATGAAAGCGAGATAAGATTCGTACCCTTTTCTCAGATATTTCTCAGCTATCATGGAAGAAATCATCACCGGTAAACTATCTGACTCACTTGATTCAACTCGAATAACATCTCTATTTTCACATTTCAATTCAATAAATTTACTACCACAATTCACTAAAACACTATAGGTAGTCAACCAATCCATACCAAGAATCAAATCAAATTCATTAAACGGCAACAACACAAGGTTTGCCGGGAAACAATGACCCCTAATTGTCAAAGGACAGTTCCTACACACCTTGTCAACTAACACCTGTTTACCTAATGGGTTTGACACCTTTACCACAAATTTAGTAGACTCGACAGTCATACTCAAACTAGATGCCAATCTCATACAAATATAAGAATGGGTTGACCCCGGGTTAATCAAAGCAATAACAGCTATGTCATAGAGAGAGAATGTACCTGTTATTACATCCGGTGATGACGCCTTTTCTCGAGCGCAAATAGCATAAGTTCTTGCTTGCGCCTGACCCTCTGGCCTCACAGTAGTGTCTCGTGATACACCTCTACCACTAGTTCCACCTCCCGGGTTCTTTTTTGGCCTACTTCTAAAGGATGCACTACTTGATCTTATCTCTTGTTTCCTCTCCTTGGCATCCCTTTCAGGACAGTTTCGGATGAGATGGTCAGGGGATCCACACTTATAACAATTTCGATTGTTTCCCTAACACTCCCTAGTGTGATGTCTGCCACAACTTGGGCACTGTGGTTTGGACTTTGGATTGCCCACACTTGCCATTGAGATGGCCTGAACTCTTGAACCCGAATACGTATTGCCTCGCTCTCTTTTCGAATACCTGACTGATGTAGTCATCCGAGGGTTCACTTCCCTGGACCTTTTCGATTGAGCTTGGTATGATTTGCTCATCGGTCTCTTCCTTGCATCCTGAGCCTCACTTACGACTTTCCTCTTTTCCTTATTCAATTCTTCGGCCTTACTAGCCCTATCCACCAATACCACAAATTCTTTTAACTCTAAAATCCCAACTAAGAGTCTGACATCTTCATTCAACCCATCTTCAAATCTCTTGCATAAGATAGCTTCCGTGGATACACATTCTTGCGCATACTTGCTGAGCCTAACAAATTCGCGCTCATATTCCGCCACAGTCATTTTTTCCTTGCTTTAACTCAAGGAATTCTTTTCGTTTCTGGTCTACAAACCGTTAGCTTATATACTTCTTTTGGAACTCTTCCAAAAAGAAGTCCCGCGTTACCCTCTCTTTAGGAACCACTGATGTCAACGTTTTCCACTAATGGTATGCCGAGTCCCTCAACAAAGATACATCGCATTTCAAACTCTCCTCAGGTGTACAAGAGAGTTCATCAAAAACCCCCATTGAGTTCTCAAGCTAGAACTCCACTCGCTCAGGGTCGTCATCTATATTAGCTCGAAAATCCTCAGCCCCTTGCTTCCGAATTTTGTCTACCGGGGGCTAAGTTGTCCTCACCATTTCTATACCTTGGGGAGCCATAGGAACTGGCTGAGGTATAGGTGGGGGTGGAGGAGGTTGAGCATTGGGGTTTACTCGTACATACTCAGTATACCAGTTAATCATCATTTGGAGAAAAGCTTCCGAGCCTCTTCTCCTTGACCCCTAGTCTCAGAGCTATTCTGCACAGGCGCGGTCCCTTGTACAGGAGCTGGCACATTACTAGCTGTATCATCAGCAGCTGATTGTTTGGGATCCATATACTACATAAAACAAGTTTAAAATCATCAGAAGCCACCACACTATCATTATATGCTTATGGCATGTATATCTAGACTCCTACACATGCTACGGTAGTCCTATAACCGACTAAACCATAGCTCTGATACCACTAAATGTAACACCCTTACCCGTATCTTATACCGGAATCGAGCACGAGGCATTACCTGACTCAACTCACTTGGTCATGTAACTTTGAGTTAGCAATTTCATTTCCAAATTCAAAGATTTGGAATCTTACATCTAACTTCTTCATAATGGGCCTATAGGGCCCTGTACTAACCATCGAAAAATATCAGACATAAATAGGAAACTTTGACACATTTAGAAAAATGTCACCTAAACAGGGGTCAAACGCCCGTGGACTAGATGACACGCCCGTGTATCATCTCACACGCTCGTGGTCGACACTGACTTGAATCGCACGACCTAGACACACGCCCATATGGCTGATCCGTGGTCGACTCTGATTATTTCCCTACGGCCTGGGCACATTCGTGTTCTCCAACCGTGTGACATTTCAAATTCCAATTTCAAGATGTAGACTTCACACGGCCTTGGGCACATGCCCATGGCTTGATCGTGTGTTGCATACGGCCTAGATACATGCCTGTGTGACTACCAATGTGGACAAGAACAAGGCTGTTTGCCAAGCTCTTTGCACCCCTATAACTTACACTACATGAACCCATTCAGTATACTAATAAACATCTCATGATTTCAATATGAATTTTCATAGATAACTTTGTAATTTCATAAATGATAAGGTGAGCCATCAACCATGGCAATATACAAAATAGTTATCTTAACAAGGGCCAATATATTTTGGCCAAAATGACAAAATATCCTAACTAGTCTAGCCCCTATACATGCCATGTACAAAATCATTAAGTCTAGGTATACCGAGGTGAACTGATAGTGTAAGCGATCTTCTAAATATCTTCGTATCTCGATTTGACTCTTAAACTCTATAAAACAAGGGAAAAAGAGAAGGGGAAGTAAGCTTCAAGCTTAGTAAGTTTACATGTAAGCAATATAAAATTATAACATGTATTAAACAATTACATAGCATTACATACTAAGTAAGAAACAATATACATTCATGATCATGCTTACTCAATTTCTCCATTCCTACAGTCCAACTATATCACAAGCTTAATGCATACATTCATTAACAGGTTCCCCTGCACTTAGCATCACAATGTTACATAATACAACACATCACTATCTCTAATTCCATTATTCATAATCACATTACTCGGTGGTTTCACACTTAGCCCACCATCCGCCTTTATTAGGGTGGTATCGCAATTAGCCCACCAAAATATTAGTTACGGTGGTATCGCACATAGCTTACCAAATGAGTAAATAGACGATGGTATCGCACATAGCCCATCGTAATTAAGCAACAAGGTGGTATCGCACTTAGCCTACCAACAAGTATTGTCATTACACATTTATATGACTATTTCATCATTCACACAATAATTATATCAAGACTAACACATTCAATCCACTTGAACCATACATGTTCGCAATCCTGCCATACACTAATTAGCAACGTAATGTTTACAAAATAATATGTATTATTTACACATAAACTTACCTCGGTGCAAAACGTGTTAACTAATGGTTTAATCCGTCACATTGCCTTTTCCATGGTCAAGGTTTATCCCACGCTCTTCTTGATCTATAATAATGAAATTCAATTCGTTTAGATCATCCTATGATCATAATACATCAAAATCTATACTTGGGCAAAAATGACCATTTTGCCCTTGTATAATGGCAAAATTACGATTTTGCCCCTAGGCTCGTAACTTATTTTTCAACATATTTTTTAATAAACAAGTCTAGCTAAACATTTATTTCTCTTACAACTAATCACCATTCTCACCATTTCATGCATTTATGCACAATTTCATTCTTTGCATTTAAGTCCTATTTAGGTGTTTTCATGCTAACACCTTTCACATAAGTTATTTCTCATCTCTCTAACATTCATTTTCTCTAATAAAAACTCAGCTAACAACATAAATACTCTCATGAAAAGTCCCTAGACTTTCAACCATATCACAATTTAGTGCCCTCATTAGCTAGCTTAAGCTTTGGGGGTTCCAAAAACACAAAAATCACCAAGAAAGATCTCTAAAATCACTTACTTGTAGGGAGATAACTTGGCTGATAATTTTGAGCTCTAAATCCTCTACTTCTCTTCAATTTTCAGTGGAGAAGAAACTTGAATAGTGAAAGATGATATTTCTTCTTTTTATCATATTTTATTCATTTTTTAATCACCTAATTTCCACCAAATTTGACCAAAATTTAATGCTCTTGTCTCCCTAGTATATATGGCCAGCCACAACACATATAATGGCCTAATTTCACTCTAAATACCTTTAATTTAATATTCTATGGTTATTAGACACCTCTACCTTGTAAAATAGAACTTTCGCAGTTTATGCGATTTAGTCCTTTTTCGCAATTATGCAATCAATCGTAAAAATTAAGGTACCAAAATTCTCATGTATCCCTATAAACATGTTACGACACATAAAATAATATAAAAATAAATTTCCTCAACCTCAGATTAGTGGTCTCAAAACCACTGTTTCGACTAGCCCTAGAACCAGAAACATTCTGATTCATTTTGTATAAGGCCATGGACGATGGCTAATATTTGTTGTTGATTTATTCAAATGATGATGATTTTCAAGATTGAGCAAATTGCATGGTTGAGTATTTAGTATGTTAATGCATGAATGAATAGGTTGCATGATTGGATTGATAAAGTATGTGATAAGTTTTGTATGTGAATGGAGTGTAGTAGCCTGATGATGTGTGTACGTCTTGGTTGTGGCTTATGTTGGTGCAAGTGAGGGTGGCAAAAGGGCTTGTTAAATAGCCTTGTTTTTGTCCACACTAGTAGACACACGAGCGTGTAGTCCAGCTGTGTGCCCCCCTGCACCCTAAGTTGGCAAAACAAAATTCCCAGCAGAAACCACATGGGCTGAGGCATGGTCATGTGTCTCAATTGTGTGGAAGACACGAAAATAGGACATGGGCATGTGCCAAGGCCGTGTAAAGTCTACACTTGATTTTAGGAAATTAATTCGCCACATGGCCTAAGGACAAGGGCGTGTGCCTTAGTCATGTGACCTTATTGGCTTGATGACGTCAAAAACAAAATGTTATGGTTTCTGCACATGGGTTGAGACACGGGCGTGTTATGGCCGTGTGGGGAACATGGGCCATGGACGCGGGCGTGTGCCAGGCTGTGTGAAAACCATTGTAGGTTCGAATTGAGAAATAAATCTACACGTGTAAGGGACTCGGGTGTGTCCCTATATGCTTAGGCTGTGTGAAATATACGGTCCTTCAACATGGCAGTTATTAGGTCACATGGTGTGTCGCCTTCCCTTCCACACAGGCGTGTGCCCCTAGTTTTAGTGACATTTTCCAAAGTTTTCTAAAGAACTCGGTTTGGTCCCGAACCGTTTCTAAAGTGTGTTTTGGGCCTCCTAGGCTCATATTAAGGATTTTAAGACAAAGTTTGAAAAGTTTTAAATTTGAACGAACTTTTATGACCCAAAAATGTATGTTAATATGTGTTTGAGTTAGGTAACGCCTCGCACTGCTCCCGTCAAACACGGGTAAAAGGGTGTTTCATTCTATAGCATAGACTCGCGATCGGGTCGGGTATGGGATGTTATAGGTACCTTTTGGGAAAAGTTTATTACTATAAATATCACAAAGTAGCTCGATTGTCACACTCATACTCAGTAGGATCGTTGGAGTGCGAGTTATGAGATGCCACATTCATTGTCGAAATAACTATAATCGAATTATGATTCAATATAATATTTAATACATATTTTTATGTTCAAAACATCATTATTACATGTTATACAATCAAATACAAGCCTTAGAAGAGCTTACTTAAAGCTCTTTAGATACTTAAGGTCAAATAAAGAACAAATTGTAAAATTTTCAAACTATCGGGTTGACGTCGCATGTCACACTCGATTTTCATTAAGTACCTGAAGATAAAGGATTTGGGAATGAATTGAATTAGGTAATGAGTTGGTGAACCCTATTTAGAAATTTAGGGATTTTATAAGTTGAAGAGCAATTAGTTGAGTTTCAATTCTGGTTTGGTTAAAATGGAACCGACCGGTTCCATATATGGGAGACACAATGATTACCAATGATAGGCTAATAAAGGTTGGAAGACCGTGTAGGGGAGTTATAAATTTGGGAGAGAAGCTCAATTTTGTTTACAATTTCTTCTCATTTGCATTGTCTTATTAGATTGTTCCGAAGAATAGGAGTGTTACACCCAGTTCTCCTCATGACTCGAATTTAAAAAAGAGTTGGGGCGTTGGTTGCATAAAAATAGAAATTTGCGGGCTCTATTGAGATATTTGGTTGGTTAAGAATGGTTGGATTTCAATTCTGGGTTAGTTAGATTGGAACCGACTAGTTCCATAGTGGAGGCAAATTGATTAGGGATGAATGGTTGAGATGGTCAGTGAAGATCGTGCCAAAGAAGTATTTATATAGATGTATGGAGACGGAATTTTCTCAATTCTGTTTACAAATTTTTCTCTACAAAGCATCATCTTCTTCACTTGTTTCGAAGAAGAAAAGAATGTAGCTGAATGAAGCTCTACATGTCATAGCAGACATGTGAATTGAAAGTCAGTAGTCAAGAAATTGTGGAATTGGTAATCGCCTTACTCTCTATAGTCCCTGGATTGAAGAAACAAGTAAAGTAAGAAATCTTAAAGGTTTCTATATAATTATGGATTATGGGTTCTTAAGGTCTAAACACGTCTAGTTTAAGCTGTAAATGCATTTGTCATGCTTATTTATCAAGATGAAGGAGACTTTGGCATTTAGACAAGTTAAGTTATTGAAGATAAAGGAATTCAGGTAAGATTTTGTAACCTATTTTGGGTGGTTTATGGTGTTGTGTTTCTAGACCGAAATACATTCTTTTTTTTTATGCATTGTGCTTAAACACTTGATTGTGAACAGAAAGTGATCTATGGGTATGATATGAGTGTGTAACACCCAAATTTCTAATAAGTGAAATTAAGAATGATTAACGGACTAAGTTGAAAGAGTCTACAAGCTTGGGGCTTATATTCAAAGAAACGAAAAAGTTGAAAATTGAATTGTATAAGGTTGATAACCAAGCACTGGTTTAGATTAGAATGGAACCAATCGGTTCCTTAGTGAGAGACATCATAATTAACAATGGACAGTTATCATAAGGTTGGTGAGAGCACAGGAAGGCCTATAAATAATTAGGAGATGGCTCCTAGGGATGATTTTTCTTCCTGTCCTTGTCCAATTTCTCTTGTTCTTCATCTTATTTGATAGCTCGAAAAGGAGTAATCGTGGAAGGTTCTGCATGGAGCAAACATCATAAGGATGAAGTTGGAAAAGTAGGAAACCTAGTAGCAAGCGGGTAAGGTTCTTAATCTTTTTGTGAGTGTAAAAGTTAAGAAATGAAGCTACGAAGCTTGAAGATCATGTTTAAGGGTTCTGCATGCTATGAAAGCTTAAGCTTTTAAGATGTAGCCTAAGTTTAACCAGTAGATTTTTTGTTGTAAGTTGCTACAAAGAGAATGGAAGCTCTGGCGTACAAGAGAAGGAATAAGTTATGGAAACGACGAAGCTTCAGGTGAGTTCTAGACTTCAATTCTGTCGTTAGGTTTTATGTTGTTTAAGTATGTCATGTTTGCGTGAGCATGATAATATGATGAGATGAGCATGCATTGCATGTTTGTGGGATAAACCTCAATAGGATAGATGAAGTTAGGATGAAAAAAATAGGAGCATACCTATTAGTTATTGCCTCGGGCAAAGCTTCGAGCCTTGTAAAGGGAACATTGCAATCCTCGAGTATCAAGGTTAGGTGGAGTAAATGAGGTGATGAGAAGAGTGTAAGCCCCAAAACCCAACCTAAATGTTATGGCCAAATTTCAAATATCACATTGGTCGAGTTGTTAGCATATGAGAAAATCATTTTCACTTTTCCTTAATAATTGTCATTATTTTTAAAACATCATTTCGTTTCGCTTAATTAAAAGCCAAATATTGTCTATAATTTCCTGTTGAAAGGTTTTGTCAAACCATCTAAATTAGAAAACTCTAGTATTGATAGTTTCTAGAAAACATCATTTTCAAGTAAATGTCGCAGCGAAAATTTCGTTTTGAACATTTTGAAAATTTAGGTTTAATATATATATATCTGATAAAAAAATAGGTTATTGGGTAAGTAGCGTCGAGTTTTGAAACGAAGTATTGTGCTCGAAAACATGATCATTGAGATGAATTTAACATTATTGTGAAAAATCCATTTTAATGATCATTTTCGTAAATCCTCTTAAATGATAGTTTAAAAACTTAAATCATGCAAAAACCATCCAAAAACAAAAATCCAAAGTCCAAAAAAAAAAAAAGTCCCAAACCAAAGTCCATAAATATAAAAACACATCCCAATGTATACCAAATACCAAATAAATAAGTTTTTCTGAAAATGTCCGAGAGCACCTTCGAAAGCCGAGCCCATCCTAACCTCGATTATTATTTGAAAGGGTAGAATAAAAAGGGGCGAGCTTTAAAAAACCATTGTTGGTTTCAATTCATTATAACAAAAAATAAAACATAACAACGTTAGTTTAAGCCAGATCATATTCATACAATATTTACACATAAACTTACCTCGGTGCAAAACGTGTTAACTAATGGTTTAATCCGTCACATTGCCTTTTCCATGGTCAAGGTTTATCCCACGCTCTTCTTGATCTATAACAATGAAATTCAATTCGTTTAGATCATCCTATGATCATAATACATCAAAATCTATACTTGGGCAAAAATGACCATTTTGCCCTTGTATAATGGCAAAATTACGATTTTGCCCCTAGGCTCGTAACTTATTTTTCAACACATTTTTTAATAAACAAGTCTAGCTAAACATTTATTTCTCTTACAACTACGCACCATTCTCACCATTTCATGCATTTATGACACAATTTCATTCTTTGCATTTAAGTCCTATTTAGGTGTTTTCATGCTAACACCTTTCACATAAGTTATTTCTCATCTCTCTAACATTCATTTTCTCTAATAAAAACTCAGCTAACAACATAAATACTCTCATGAAAAGTCTCTAGACTTTCAACCATATCACAATTTAGTCCCCTCATTAGCTAGCTTAAGCTTTGGGGGTTCCAAAAACACAAAAATCACCAAGAAAGATCTCTAAAATCACTTACTTGTAGGGAGATAACTTGGCTGATAATTTTGAGCTCTAAATCCTCTACTTCTCTTCAATTTTCAGTGGAGAAGAAACATGAATAGTGAAAGATGATATTTCTTCTTTTTATCATATTTTATTCATTTTTTAATCACCTAATTTCCACCAAATTTGACCAAAATTTAATGCTCTTGTCTCCCTAGTATATATGGCAGGCCAACACACATATAATGGCCTAATTTCACTTTAAAGACCTTTAATTTAATATTCTATGGTTATTAGACACCTCTACCTTGTAAAATAGAACTTTCATATTGATGCGGTTTAGTCCTTTTCACAATTATGCAATCAATCGTAAAAATTAAGGTACCAAAATTCTCATGTACCCCTATAAACATGTTACGACACATAAAATAATATAAAAATAAATTTCCTCAACCTCAGATTAGTGGTCTCAAAACCACTGTTCCGACTAGCCCCAAAACCGGTCATTCTGATTCATTTTGTATAAGGCCATGGACGATGGCTAATATTTGTTGTTAATTTATTCAAATGATGATGATTTTCATGATTGAGCAAATTGCATGGTTGAGTATTTAGTATGTTAATGCATGAATGAATAGGTTGCATGATTGGATTGATAAAGTTTGTGATAAGTTTTGTATGCGAATGGAGTGTAGTAGCCTTGATGTGTGTACGTCTTGGTTGTGGCTTATGTTAGTGCAAGTGAGGGTGGCAAAAAGGGCTTGTTAAATAGCCTTGTTTTTGTCCACACTGGTAGACACACGGGCGTGTAGTCCAGCCGTGTGTCCCCCTGCACCCTAAGTTGGCAAAACAAAATGCCCAGCAGTAACCACATGGGCTGAGGCATGTTCGTGTGTCTCAATCGTGTGGAAGACACGAAAATAGGACATGGGCATGTGCCAAGGCCGTGTGAAGTCTACACTTGATTTTAGGAAATTAATTCACCACACGGCCTAAGGACACGGGCGTGTGCCTTGGTCATGTGACCTTATTGGGTTGATCGTCAAAAACAGAATGTTATGGTTTCTGCACATGGGTTGAGACACGGGCGTGTTATGGCCGTGTAGGGAACATGGGCCATGGACACGGGCGTGTACCAGGCTGTGTGAAAACCATTGTAGGTTCGAATTGAGAAATAAATCTACACGTGTAAGGGACTCGGGTGTGTCTCTATATGCTTAGGCCGTGTGAATTATACGGTCCTTCAACATGGCCAGGTTATTAGGTCACACAGGTGTGTCGCCCTTCCACATCGGGCGTGTGCCCCTGGTTTTAGTGACATTTTCCAAAGTTTTCTAAAGAACTCGGTTTGGTCCCGAACCGTTTCTAAAGTGTGTTTTGGGCCTCGTAGGCTCATATTAAGGATTTTAAGACAAAGTTTGAAAAGTTTTAAATTTGAACGAACTTTTATGACCCGAAAATGTATGTTAATATGTGTTTAAGTTAGGTAACGCCTCGTACCCTGTTCCGGCGTCAAACACGGGTAAAGGGTGTTTCATTCTATAGCATAGACTCGGCGATCGGGTCAGGTATGGGATGTTATAGGTACCTTTTAGGAAAAGTTTATTACTATAAATATCACAAACTAGCTCGATTGTCACACTCATACTACTAGTAGGATCGTTGGAGTCCGAGTTATGAGATGCCACATTCATTGTCGAAACAACTATAATCGAATTATGATTCAATATAATATTTAATACATATTTTTATGTTCAAAACATCATTATTACATGTTATACAATCAAATACAAGCCTTAGAAGAGCTGCTTAAAGCTCTTTAGATACTTAAGGTCAAATAAAGAACAAATTGTAAAATTTTCAAACTATCGGGTTGACGTCGCATGTCACACCGATTTTCATTAAGTACCTGAAGATAAAGTATTTGGGAATGAATTGAATTAGGTAATGAGTTGGTGAACCCTATTTAGAAATTTAGGGATTTTATAAGTTGAAGAGCAACTAGTTGAGTTTCAATTCTGGTTTGGTTAAAATGGAACCGATCGGTTCCATATATGGGAGACACAATGATTACTGGATGATAAGCTAATAAAGGTTGGAAGACCGTGTAGGGAGTTATAAATTTTGGAGAGAAGCTCAATTTTGTTTACAATTTCTTCTCATTTGCATTGTCTTATTCGATTGTTCAGAAGAATAGGAGTGTCACACCCAGTTCTCCTCATGACTCGAATTTAAAAAAGAGTTGGGAAGTTGGTTGCATAAAAATAGAAATTTGCGGGCTCTATTGAGATATTTAGGAATTTAAGTGGTTGGTTAAGAATGGCTAGATTTCAGTGCAGGTTAGTTAGATTGGAACTGACTAGTTCCATAGTGGAGGCAAATTGATTAGGGATGAATGGTTGAGATGGTCAGTGAAGATCGTGCCAAAGAAGTATTTATAGAGATGTATGGAGACGGAATTTTCTCAATTCTGTTTACCAATTTTTCTCTACAAAGCATCATCTTCTTCACTTGTTTCGAAGAAGAAGAGAATGTAGCTGAATGAAGCTCTGCATGACATAGCAGACATGTGCATTGAAGTCTGGTAGTCAAGAAATTATGGAATTGGTAATCTGCCTTACCTCTCTATAGTCCTGGATTGAAGAAACAAGTAAAGTAAGAAATCTTAAAGGTTTCTATATAATTATGGATTATGGGTTCTTAAGGTCTAAACACATCTAGTTTAACTGGTAAATGGCTGTCATGCTTATCTATCAAGATGAAGGAGACTTTGGCGTTTAGACAAGTTAAGTTATTGAAGATAAAGGAATTCAGGTAAGATTTTGTAACCTATTTTGGGTGGTTTATGGTGTTGTGTTTCTAGACCGAAATACATTCTTTTTTTTATGCATTGTGCTTAAAAACTTGATTGTGAACGGAAAGTTATGTATGGGTATGATATGAGTGTGTAACACCCAAATTTCTAATAAGCGAAATTAAGAATGATTAAGGGACTAAGTTGAAAGAGTCTACAAGCTGGGGGCTTATATTCAAAGAAACGAAAAAGTTGAAAATTGAATTGTATAAGGTTGATAACCAAGCCTGGTTCAGTTAGAATGGAACCAATCGGTTCCTTAGTGAGAGACATCATAATTAACAAGTGGGATGAGTTATCATAAGGTTGGTGAGAGCACAGGAAGGCCTATAAATAATTAGGAGATGGCTCCTAGGGATGATTTTTCTTCCTGTCCTTGTCCAATTTCTCTTGTTCTTCATCTTATTTGATAGCTCGAAAAGGGAGTAACTGTGGAAGGTTCTGCATGGAGCAAACATCATAAGGATGAAGTTGGAAAAGTAGGAAACCTAGTAGCAAGCGGGTAAGGTTCTTAATCTTTTTGTGAGTGTAAAAGTTAAGAAATGAAGCTACGAAGCTTGAAGATCATGTTTAAGGGTTCTGCATGCTATGAAAGCTTAAGCTTTTAAGATGTAGCCTAAGTTTAACAAGAGATTTTTGTTGTAAGTTGCTACAAAGAGAATGGAAAGCTCAAGCGTACAAGAGAAGGAATAAGTTATGGAAACGACGAAGCTTCAGGTGAGTTCTAGACTTCAATTCTGTCGTTAGGTTTTATGTTGTTTAAGTATGTCATGTTTGCGTGAGCATGATAATATGATGAGATGAGCATGCATTGCATGTTTGTGGGATAAACCTCAATAGGATAGATGAAGTTAGGATGAAAAAATAGGGAGCATACCTATTAGTTATTACCTCGGGCAAAGCTTGAGCCTTGTAAAGGAACATTGCAATCCTCGAGTATCAAGGTTAGGTGGAGTAAATGAGGTGATGAGAAGAGTGTAAGCCCCAAAACCCAACCTAAATGTTATGGCCAAATTTCAAATATCACATTGGTCGAGTTGTTAGTATGCAGAAAATCATTTTCACTTTTTCCTTAATAATTGTCATTATTTTTAAAACATCATTTCGTTTAAGCTTAATTAAAAGCCAAATATTGTCTATAATTTCTGTTGAAAGGTTTTGTCAAACCATCTAAATTAGAAAACTCTAGTATTGATAGTTTCTAGAAAACATCATTTTCAAGTAAATGTCATGTGAAAATTTCGTTTTGAACATTTTGAAAATTTAGGTTTAATATATATATCTCATAAAAAAAGGTTATTGGGTAAGTAGCATCGAGTTTTGAAACGAAGTATTGTGCTCGAAAAACATGATCATTGAGATGAATTTAACATTATTGTGAAAAATCCATTTTAATGATCATTTTCGTAAATCCTCTTAAACGATAGTTTAAAAACATCAATCATGCAAAAACCATCCAAAAACAAAAATCCAAAGTCCAAAAAAAAAAGTCCCAAACCAAAGTCCATAAATATAAAAACACATCCCAATGTATATCAAATACCAAATAAATAAGTTTTTCTGAAAATGTCCAAGAGCACCTTCGAAAGCCGAGCCCATCCTAACCTCGATTATTATTTGAAAGGGTAGAATAAAAAGGGGCGAGCTTTAAAAAACCCATTGTGGGTTGCAATTCATAATAACAAGAATTAACACATAACAACGTTAGTTTAAGCAGATCATATTCATACAACATTTACACATAAACTTACCTCGGTGCAAAACGTGTTAACTAATGGTTTAATCCGTCACATTGCCTTTTCCATGGTCAAGGTTTATCCCACGCTCTTCTTGATCTATAACAATGAAATTCAATTCGTTTAGATCATAGGATGATCATAATACATCAAAATCTATACTTGGCCAAAAATGACCATTTTGCCCTTGTATAATGGCAAAATTACGATTTTGCCCCTAGGCTCGTAACTTATTTTTCAACACATTTTTAATAAACAAGTCTAGCTAAACTTTTATTTCTCTTACAACTACTCACCATTCTCACCATTTCATGCATTTATGACACAATTTCATTCTTTGCATTTAAGTCCTATTTAGGTGTTTTCATGCTAACACCTTTCATATAAGTTATTTCACATCTCTCTAACATTCATTTTCTCTAATAAAAACTCAGCTAACAACATAAATACTCTCATGACAAGTCCCTAGACTTTCAACCATATCACAATTTAGTCCCCTCATTAGCTAGCTTAAGCTTTGGGGGTTCTAAAAACACAAAAATCACCAAGAAAGATCTCTAAAATCACTTACTTACTTAGGGAGATAACTTGGCTGACAATTTTGAGCTCTAAATCCTCTACTTCTCTTCAATTTTCAGTGGAGAAGAAACTTGAATAGTGAAAGATGATATTTCTTCTTTTTATCATATTTTATTCATTTTTTAATCACCTAATTTCCACCAAATTTGACCAAAATTTAATGCTCTTGTCTCCCTAGTATATATGGCCGGCCAACACACATATAATGGCCTAATTTCACTTTGAAGACCTTCAATTTAATATTCTATGGTTATTAGACACCTCTACCTTTTAAAATAGAACTTTCACAGTTTATGCGATTTAGTCCTTTTTCGCAATTATGCAATCAATCGTAAAAATTAAGGTACCAAAATTCTCATGTATCCCTATAAACATGTTACGACACATAAAATAATATAAAAATAAATTTCCTCAACCTCAGATTAGTGGTCTCAAAACCACTGTTTCGACTAGCCCCAGAACCGGGCTGTTACAGATTCATTTTGTATAAGGCCATGGACGATGGCTAATATTTGTTGTTGATTTATTCAAATGATGATGATTTTCAAGATTGAGCAAATTGCATGGTTGAGTATTTAGTATGTTAATGCATGAATGAATAGGTTGCATGATTGGATTGATAAAGTATGTGATAAGTTTTGTATGTGAATGGAGTGTAGTAGCCTTGATGTGTGTACGTCTTGGTTGTGGCTTATGTTGGTGCAAGTGAGGGTGGCAAAAAGGGCTTGTTAAATAGCCTTTTTTTTGTCCACACTAGTAGACACACGAGCGTGTAGTCCAGCTGTGTGCCCCCCTGCACCCTAAGTTGGCAAAACAAAATTCCCAGCAGTAACCACATGGGCTGAGGCATGGTCATGTGTCTCAATTGTGTGGAAGACACGAAAATAGGACATGGGCATGTGCCAAGGCCGTGTAAAGTCTACACTTGATTTTAGGAAATTAATTCGCCACATGGCCTAAGGACAAGGGCGTGTGCCTTAGTCATGTGACCTTATTGGGTTGATGACGTCAAAAACAAAATGTTATGGTTTCTGCACATGGGTTGAGACACGGGCGTGTTATGGCCGTGTGGGGAACATGGGCCATGGACGCGGGCGTGTGCCAGGCTGTGTGAAAACCATTGTAGGTTCGAATTGAGAAATAAATCTACACGTGTAAGGGACTCGGGTGTGTCCCTATATGCTTAGGCTGTGTGAAATATACGGTCCTTCAACATGGCCAGGTTATTAGGTCACACAGGTGTGTCGCCCTTCCACACGGGCGTGTGCCCCTAGTTTTAGTGACATTTTCCAAAGTTTTCTAAAGAACTCGGTTTGGTCCCGAACCGTTTCTAAAGTGTGTTTTGGGCCTCCTAGGCTCATATTAAGGATTTTAAGACAAAGTTTGAAAAGTTTTAAATTTGAACGAACTTTTATGACCCAAAAATGTATGTTAATATGTGTTTGAGTTAGGTAACGCCTCGTACCCTGTTCCGGCGTCAAACACGGGTAAAGGGTGTTTCATTCTATAGCATAGACTCGGCGATCGGGTCAGGTATGGGATGTTATAGGTACCTTTTAGGAAAAGTTTATTACTATAAATATCACAAAGTAGCTCGATTGTCACACTCATACTCGGCCGGATCGTTGGGTCTGAGTTATGAGATGCCACATTCATTGTCGAAATAACTATAATCGAATTATGATTCAATATAATATTTAATACATATTTTTATGTTCAAAACATCATTATTACATGTTATACAATCAAATACAAGCCTTAGAAGAGCTTACGAAAGCTCTTTAGATACTTAAGGTCAAATAAAGAACAAATTGTAAAATTTTCAAACTATCGGGTTGACGTCGCATGTCACACCTGATTTTCATTAAGTACCTGAAGATAAAGGATTTGGGAATGAATTGAATTAGGTAATGAGTTGGTGAACCCTATTTAGAAATTTAGGGATTTTATAAGTTGAAGAGCAATTAGTTGAGTTTCAATTCTGGTTTGGTTAAAATGGAACCGACCGGTTCCATATATGGGAGACACAATGATTACCAATGATAGGCTAATAAAGGTTGGAAGACCGTGTAGGGGAGTTATAAATTTGGGAGAGAAGCTCAATTTTGTTTACAATTTCTTCTCATTTGCATTGTCTTATTAGATTGTTCCGAAGAATAGGAGTGTTACACCCAGTTCTCCTCATGACTCAAATTTAAAAAAGAGTTGGGGCGTTGGTTGCATAAAAATAGAAATTTATGGCTCTATTGAGATATTTGGTTGGTTAAGAATGGTTGGATTTCAATTCTGGGTTAGTTAGATTGGAACCGACTAGTTCCATAGTGGAGGCAAATTGATTAGGGATGAATGGTTGAGATGGTCAGTGAAGATCGTGCCAAAGAAGTATTTATATAGATGTATGGAGACGGAATTTTCTCAATTCTGTTTACAAATTTTTCTCTACAAAGCATCATCTTCTTCACTTGTTTCGAAGAAGAAAAGAATGTAGTGAATGAAGCTCTACATGTCATATGAGACATGTGAATTGAAGTCTAGTAGTCAAGAAATTGTGGAATTGGTAATCTGCCTTACCTCTCTATAGTCCTGGATTGAAGAAACAAGTAAAGTAAGAAATCTTAAAGGTTTCTATATAATTATGGATTATGGGTTCTTAAGGTCTAAACACGTCTAGTTTAACTGGTAAATGGCTGTCATGCTTATTTATCAAGATGAAGGAGACTTTGGCATTTAGACAAGTTAAGTTATTGAAGATAAAGGAATTCAGGTAAGATTTTGTAACCTATTTTGGGTGGTTTATGGTGTTGTGTTTCTAGACCGAAATACATTCTTTTTTTTTATGCATTGTGCTTAAACACTTGATTGTGAACAGAAAGTGATCTATGGGTATGATATGAGTGTGTAACACCCAAATTTCTAATAAGTGAAATTAAGAATGATTAACGGACTAAGTTGAAAGAGTCTACAAGCTGGTGGCTTATATTCGAAGAAACGAAAAAGTTGAAAATTGAATTGTATAAGGTTGATAACCAAGCCTGGTTCAGTTAGAATGGAACCAATCGGTTCCTTAGTGAGAGACATCATAATTAACAATGGACAGTTATCATAAGGTTGGTGAGAGCACAGGAAGGCCTATAAATAATTAGGAGATGGCTCCTAGGGATGATTTTTCTTCCTGTCCTTGTCCAATTTCTCTTGTTCTTCATCTTATTTGATAGCTCGAAAAGGGAGTAACTGTGGAAGGTTCTGCATGGAGCAAACATCATAAGGATGAAGTTGGAAAAGTAGGAAACCTAGTAGCAAGCGGGTAAGGTTCTTAATCTTTTTGTGAGTGTAAAAGTTAAGAAATGAAGCTACGAAGCTTGAAGATCATGTTTAAGGGTTCTGCATGCTATGAAAGCTTAAGCTTTTAAGATGTATCCTAAGTTTAACCAGTAGATTTTTTGTTGTAAGTTGCTACAAAGAGAATGGAAGCTCTGGCGTACAAGAGAAGGAATAAGTTATGGAAACGACGAAGCTTCAGGTGAGTTCTAGACTTCAATCCTGTCGTTAGGTTTTATGTTGTTTAAGTATGTCATGTTTGCATGAGCATGATAATATGATGAGATGAGCATGCATTGCATGTTTGTGGGATAAACCTCAAGAGGATAGATGAAGTTAGGATGAAAAAATAGGGAGCATACCTATTAGTTATTGCCTCGGGCAAAGCTTCGAGCCTTGTAAAGGGAACATTGCAATCCTCGAGTATCAAGGTTAGGTGGAGTAAATGAGGTGATGAGAAGAGTGTAAGCCCCAAAACCCAATCTAAATGTTATGGCCAAATTTCAAATATCACATTGGTCGAGTTGTTAGCGCAGAAAATCATTTTCACTTTTTCCTTAATAATTGTCATTATTTTTAAAACATCATTTCGTTTCGCTTAATTAAAAGCCAAATATTGTCTATAATTTCCTGTTGAAAGGTTTTGTCAAACCATCTAAATTAGAAAACTCTAGTATTGATAGTTTCTAGAAAACATCATTTTCAAGTAAATGTCGCAGCGAAAATTTCGTTTTGAACATTTTGAAAATTTAGGTTTAATATATATATATCTGATAAAAAAATAGGTTATTGGGTAAGTAGCGTCGAGTTTTGAAACGAAGTATTGTGCTCGAAAACATGATCATTGAGATGAATTTAACATTATTGTGAAAAATCCATTTTAATGATCATTTTCGTAAATCCTCTTGAATGATAGTTTAAAAACTTAAATCATGCAAAAACCATCCAAAAACAAAAATCCAAAGTCAAAAAAAAAAAAAGTCCCAAACCAAAGTCCATAAATATAAAAACACATCCCAATGTATACCAAATACCAAATAAATAAGTTTTTCTGAAAATGTCCGAGAGCACCTTCGAAAGCCGAGCCCATCCTAACCTCGATTATTATTTGAAAGGGTAGAATAAAAAGGGGCGAGCTTTAAAAAACCCATTGTGGGTTGCAATTCATAATAACAAGAATTAAAACATAACAACGTTAGTTTAAGCAGATCATATTCATACAATATTTACACATAAACTTACCTCGGTGCAAAACGTGTTAACTAATGGTTTAATCCGTCACATTGCCTTTTCCATGGTCAAGGTTTATCCCACGCTCTTCTTGATCTATAACAATGAAATTCAATTCGTTTAGATCATCCTATGATCATAATACATCAAAATCTATACTTGGGCAAAAATGACCATTTTGCCCTTGTATAATGGCAAAATTACGATTTTGCCCCTAGGCTCGTAACTTATTTTTCAACACATTTTTTAATAAACAAGTCTAGCTAAACATTTATTTCTCTTACAACTACGCACCATTCTCACCATTTCATGCATTTATGACACAATTTCATTCTTTGCATTTAAGTCCTATTTAGGTGTTTTCATGCTAACACCTTTCACATAAGTTATTTCTCATCTCTCTAACATTCATTTTCTCTAATAAAAACTCAGCTAACAACATAAATACTCTCATGAAAAGTCTCTAGACTTTCAACCATATCACAATTTAGTCCCTCATTAGCTAGCTTAAGCTTTTGGGGTTCCAAAACACAAAAATCACCAAGAAAGATCTCTAAAATCACTTACTTGTAGGGAGATAACTTGGCTGATAATTTTGAGCTCTAAATCCTCTACTTCTCTTCAATTTTCAGTGGAGAAGAAACATGAATAGTGAAAGATGATATTTCTTCTTTTTATCATATTTTATTCATTTTTTAATCACCTAATTTCCACCAAATTTGACCAAAATTTAATGCTCTTGTCTCCCTAGTATATATGGCCGGCCAACACACATATAATGGCCTAATTTCACTTTAAAGACCTTTAATTTAATATTCTATGGTTATTAGACACCTCTACCTTGTAAAATAGAACTTTCGCAGTTGATGCGGTTTAGTCCTTTTTCACAATTATGCAATCAATCGTAAAAATTAAGGTACCAAAATTCTCATGTACCCCTATAAACATGTTACGACACATAAAATAATATAAAAATAAATTTCCTCAACCTCAGTTTAGTGGTCTCAAAACCACTGTTCCGACTAGCCCCAAAAACCAAGCACATTCTGATTCATTTTGTATAAGGCCATGGACGATGGCTAATATTTGTTGTTAATTTATTCAAATGATGATGATTTTCATGATTGAGCAAATTGCATGGTTGAGTATTTAGTATGTTAATGCATGAATGAATAGGTTGCATGATTGGATTGATAAAGTTTGTGATAAGTTTTGTATGCGAATGGAGTGTAGTAGCCTTGATGTGTGTACGTCTTGGTTGTGGCTTATGTTAGTGCAAGTGAGGGTGGCAAAAAGGGCTTGTTAAATAGCCTTGTTTTTGTCCACCTTTGGTAGACACACGCGCGTGTAGTCCAGTAGTGTGTCCCCCCGCACCTAAGTTGGCAAAACAAAATGCCCAAAGAAGAACCACATGGGCCGAGGCATGTTCGTGTGTCTCAATCGTGTGGAAGACACGAAAATAGGACATGGGCATGTGCCAAGGCCGTGTGAAGTCTACACTTGATTTTAGGAAATTAATTCACCACACGGCCTAAGGACACGGGCGTGTGCCTTGGTCATGTGACCTTATTGGGTTGATCGTCAAAAAGCAGAATGTTATGGTTTTTACGACATGGGTTGAGACACGGGCGTGTTATGGCCGCGTTGTAGGGAACATGGGCCATGGACACAAGCGTGTACCAGTGCGTGTGAAAACCATTGTAGGTTCGAATTGAGAAATAAATCTACACGTGTAAGGGACTGGGTGTGTCTCTATATGCTTAGGCCGTGTGAATTATACGGTCCTTCAACATGGCAGTTATTAGGTCACACTGTGTGTCGTCGCCCTTCCACTGGCGTGTGCCCCGGTTTTAGTGACATTTTCCAAAGTTTTCTAAAGAACTCGGTTTGGTCCCGAACCGTTTCTAAAGTGTGTTTTGGGCCTCGTAGGCTCATATTAAGGATTTTAAGACAAAGTTTGAAAAGTTTTAAATTTGAACGAACTTTTATGACCCGAAAATGTATGTTAATATGTGTTTAAGTTAGGTAACGCCTCGTACCCTGTTCCGGCGTCAAACACGGGTAAAGGGTGTTTCATTCTATAGCATAGACTCGGCGATCGGGTCAGGTATGGGATGTTATAGGTACCTTTTAGGAAAAGTTTATTACTATAAATATCACAAACTAGCTCGATTGTCACACTCATACTCGGCCGGATCGTTGGGTCTGAGTTATGAGATGCCACATTCATTGTCGAAACAACTATAATCGAATTATGATTCAATATAATATTTAATACATATTTTTATGTTCAAAACATCATTATTACATGTTATACAATCAAATACAAGCCTTAGAAGAGCTTACGAAAGCTCTTTAGATACTTAAGGTCAAATAAAGAACAAATTGTAAAATTTTCAAACTATCGGGTTGACGTCGCATGTCACACCTGATTTTCATTAAGTACCTGAAGATAAAGTATTTGGGAATGAATTGAATTAGGTAATGAGTTGGTGAACCCTATTTAGAAATTTAGGGATTTTATAAGTTGAAGAGCAACTAGTTGAGTTTCAATTCTGGTTTGGTTAAAATGGAACCGATCGGTTCCATATATGGGAGACACAATGATTACCGATGATAAGCTAATAAAGGTTGGAAGACCGTGTAGGGGAGTTATAAATTTTGGAGAGAAGCTCAATTTTGTTTACAATTTCTTCTCATTTGCATTGTCTTATTCGATTGTTCCGAAGAATAGGAGTGTCACACCCAGTTCTCCTCATGACTCGAATTTAAAAAAGAGTTGGGAAGTTGGTTGCATAAAAATAGAAATTTGCGGGCTCTATTGAGATATTTAGGAATTTAAATGGTTGGTTAAGAATGGCTGGATTTCAATTCTGGGTTAGTTAGATTGGAACTGACTAGTTCCATAGTGGAGGCAAATTGATTAGGGATGAATGGTTGAGATGGTCAGTGAAGATCGTACAAAGAAGTATTTATAGAGATGTATGGAGACGGAATTTTCTCAATTCTGTTTACCAATTTTTCTACAAAGCATCATCTTCTTCACTTGTTTCAAGAAGAAGAGAATGTAGTGAATGAAGCTCGCATGACATAGCAGGACATGTGCATTGAAGTCCGTAGTCAAGAAATTATGGAATTGGTAATCGCCTTACCTCTCTATAGTCCTGGATTGAAGAAACAAGTAAAGTAAGAAATCTTAAAGGTTTCTATATAATTATGGATTATGGGTTCTTAAGGTCTAAACACATCTAGTTTAACTGGTAAATGGCTGTCATGCTTATCTATCAAGATGAAGGAGACTTTGGCGTTTAGACAAGTTAAGTTATTGAAGATAAAGGAATTCAGGTAAGATTTTGTAACCTATTTTGGGTGGTTTATGGTGTTGTGTTTCTAGACCGAAATACATTCTTTTTTTTTATGCATTGTGCTTAAAAACTTGATTGTGAACGGAAAGTTATGTATGGGTATGATATGAGTGTGTAACACCTAAATTTCTAATAAGCGAAATTAAGAATGATTAAGGGACTAAGTTGAAAGAGTCTACAAGCTGGGGGCTTATATTCAAAGAAACGAAAAAGTTGAAAATTGAATTGTATAAGGTTGATAACCAAGCCTGGTTCAGTTAGAATGGAACCAATCGGTTCCTTAGTGAGAGACATCATAATTAACAGTGGACAGTTATCATAAGGTTGGTGAGAGCACAGGAAGGCCTATAAATAATTAGGAGATGGCTCCTAGGGATGATTTTTCTTCCTGTCCTTGTCCAATTTCTCTTGTTCTTCATCTTATTTGATAGCTCGAAAAAGGAGTAATCTGTGGAAGGTTCTCGCATGGAGCAAACATCATAAGGATGAAGTTGGAAAAGTAGGAAACCTAGTAGCAAGCGGGTAAGGTTCTTAATCTTTTGTGAGTGTAAAAGTTAAGAAATGAAGCTACTGAAGCTTGAAGATCATGTTTAAGGGTTCTGTGATGCTATGAAAGCTTAAGCTTTTAAGATGTAGCCTAAGTTTAACCAGTAGATTTTTGTTGTAAGTTGCTACAAAGAGAATGGAAGCTCAGCGCACAAGAGAAGGAATAAGTTATGGAAACTTGTGAAGCTTCAGTGAGTTCTAGACTTCAATTCTGTCGTTAGGTTTTATGTTGTTTAAGTATGTCATGTTTGCGTGAGCATGATAATATGATGAGATGAGCATGCATTGCATGTTTGTGGGATAAACCTCAATAGGATAGATGAAGTTAGGATGAAAAAATAGGGAGCATACCTATTAGTTATTGCCTCTCATAAGCTTCGAGCCTTGTAAAGGGAACATTGCAATCCTCGAGTATCAAGGTTAGGTGGAGTAAATGAGGTGATGAGAAGAGTGTAAGCCCCAAAACCCAACCTAAATGTTATGGCCAAATTTCAAATATCACATTGGTCGAGTTGTTAGCGCAGAAAATCATTTTCACTTTTTCCTTAATAATTGTCATTATTTTTAAAACATCATTTCGTTTCGCTTAATTAAAAGCCAAATATTGTCTATAATTTCCTGTTGAAAGGTTTTGTCAAACCATCTAAATTAGAAAACTCTAGTATTGATAGTTTCTAGAAAACATCATTTTCAAGTAAATGTCGCAGCGAAAATTTCGTTTTGAACATTTTGAAAATTTAGGTTTAATATATATATCTCATAAAAAAAAAAGGTTATTGGGTAAGTAGCATCGAGTTTTGAAACGAAGTATTGTGCTCGAAAACATGATCATTGAGATGAATTTAACATTATTGTGAAAAATCCATTTTAATGATCATTTTCGTAAATCCTCTTAAACGATAGTTTAAAAACATCAATCATGCAAAAACCATCCAAAAACAAAAATCCAAAGTCAAAAAAAAGTCCCAAACCAAAGTCCATAAATATAAAAACACATCCCAATGTATATCAAATACCAAATAAATAAGTTTTTCTGAAAATGTCCGAGAGCACCTTCGAAAGCCGAGCCCATCCTAACCTCGATTATTATTTGAAAGGGTAGAATAAAAAGGGGCGAGCTTTAAAAAACCCATTGTGGGTTGCAATTCATAATAACAAGAATTAACACATAACAACGTTAGTTTAAGCAGATCATATTCATACAACATTTACACATAAACTTACTCCTGCAAAACGTGTTAACTAATGGTTTAATCCAGTCACATTGCCTTTTCCATGGTCAAGGTTTATCCCACGCTCTTCTTGATCTATAACAATGAAATTCAATTCGTTTAGATCATAGGATGATCATAATACATCAAAATCTATACTTGGGCCAAAATGACCATTTTGCCCTTGTATAATGGCAAAATTACGATTTTGCCCCTAGGCTCAGAACTTATTTTTCAACACATTTTTAATAAACAAGTCTAGCTAAACTTTTATTTCTCTTACAACTACTCACCATTCTCACCATTTCATGCATTTATGACACAATTTCATTCTTTACATTTAAGTCCTATTTAGGTGTTTTCATGCTAACACCTTTCATATAAGTTATTTCACATCTCTCTAACATTCATTTTCTCTAATAAAACTCAGCTAACAACATAAATACTCTCATGACAAGTCCCTAGACTTTCAACCATATCACAATTTAGTCCCCTCATTAGCTAGCTTAAGCTTTGGGGGTTCTAAAAACACAAAAATCACCAAGAAAGATCTCTAAAATCACTTACTTGTAGGGAGATAACTTGGCTGATAATTTTGAGCTCTAAATCCTCTACTTCTCTTCAATTTTCAGTGGAGAAGAAACTTGAATAGTGAAAGATGATATTTCTTCTTTTTATCATATTTTATTCATTTTTTAATCACCTAATTTCCACCAAATTTGACCAAAATTTAATGCTCTTGTCTCCCTAGTATATATGGCCGGCCAACACACATATAATGGCCTAATTTCACTTTGAAGACCTTCAATTTAATATTCTATGGTTATTAGACACCTCTACCTTTTAAAATAGAACTTTCACAGTTTATGCGATTTAGTCCTTTTTCGCAATTATGCAATCAATCGTAAAAATTAAGGTACCAAAATTCTCATGTATCCCTATAAACATGTTACGACACATAAAATAATATAAAAATAAATTTCCTCAACCTCAGATTAGTGGTCTCAAAACCATCAAGTTTCGACTAGCCCCGTAAACCAGGTCATTATGATTCATTTTGTATAAGGCCATGGACGATGGCTAATATTTGTTGTTGATTTATTCAAATGATGATGATTTTCAAGATTGAGCAAATTGCATGGTTGAGTATTTAGTATGTTAATGCATGAATGAATAGGTTGCATGATTGGATTGATAAAGTATGTGATAAGTTTTGTATGTGAATGGAGTGTAGTAGCCTTGATGTGTGTACGTCTTGGTTGTGGCTTATGTTGGTGCAAGTGAGGGTGGCAAAAAGGGCTTGTTAAATAGCCTTGTTTTTGTCCACACTAGTAGACACACGAGCGTGTAGTCCAGCTGTGTGCCCCCCTGCACCCTAAGTTGGCAAAACAAAATTCCCAAAGAGAAGAACCACATGGGCTGAGGCATGGTCATGTGTCTCAATTGTGTGGAAGACACGAAAATAGGACATGGGCATGTGCCAAGGCCTTGTAAAGTCTACACTTGATTTTAGGAAATTAATTCGCCACATGGCCTAAGGACAAGGGCGTGTGCCTTAGTCATGTGACCTTATTGGGTTGATGACGTCAAAAACAAAATGTTATGGTTTCTTCACATGGGTTGAGACACGGGCGTGTTATGGCCGTGTGGGGAACATGGGCCATGGACGCGTGGCGTGTGCAGGTGTGTGAAAACCATTGTAGGTTCGAATTGAGAAATAAATCTACACGTAAGGGACTCTGGGTGTGTCCCTATATGCTTAGGGCTGTGTGAAATATACGGTCCTTCAACATGGCCAGTTATTAGGTCACACTGTGTGTGTCGCCTTCCACACTGCAGGCGTGTGCCCCTAGTTTTAGTGACATTTTCCAAAGTTTTCTAAAGAACTCGGTTTGGTCCCGAACCGTTTCTAAAGTGTGTTTTGGGCCTCCTAGGCTCATATTAAGGATTTTAAGACAAAGTTTGAAAAGTTTTAAATTTGAACGAACTTTTATGACCCAAAAATGTATGTTAATATGTGTTTGAGTTAGGTAACGCCTCGTACCCTGTTCCGGCGTCAAACGCGGGTAAAGGGTGTTTCATTCTATAGCATAGACTCGGCGATCGGGTCAGGTATGGAATGTTATAGGTACCTTTTGGGAAAAGTTTATTACTATAAATATCACAAACTAGCTCGATTGTCACACTCATACTCGGCCGGATCGTTGGGTCTGAGTTATGAGATGCCACATTCATTGTCGAAATAACTATAATCGAATTATGATTCAATATAATATTTAATACATATTTTTATGTTCAAAACATCATTATTACATGTTATACAATCAAATACAAGCCTTAGAAGAGCTTACGAAAGCTCTTTAGATACTTAAGGTCAAATAAAGAACAAATTGTAAAATTTTCAAACTATCGGGTTGACGTCGCATGTCACACCTGATTTTCATTAAGTACCTGAAGATAAAGGATTTGGGAATGAATTGAACTAGGTAATGAGTTGGTGAACCCTATTTAGAAATTTAGGGATTTTGTAAGTTGAAGAGCAATTAGTTGAGTTTCAATTTGGTTTGGTTAAAATGGAACCGAACCAGGTTCCATATATGGGAGACACAATGATTACCAATGATAGGCTAATAAAGGTTGGAAGACCGTGTAGGGGAGTTATAAATTTGGGAGAGAAGCTCAATTTTGTTTACAATTTCTTCTCATTTGCATTGTCTTATTAGATTGTTCCGAAGAATAGGAGTGTTACACCCAGTTCTCCTCATGACTCGAATTTAAAAAAGAGTTGGGGCGTTGGTTGCATAAAAATAGAAATTTGCGGGCTCTATTGAGATATTTGGTTGGTTAAGAATGGTTGGATTTCAATTCTGGGTTAGTTAGATTGGAACCGACTAGTTCCATAGTGGAGGCAAATTGATTAGGGATGAATGGTTGAGATGGTCAGTGAAGATCGTGCCAAAGAAGTATTTATATAGATGTATGGAGACGGAATTTTCTCAATTCTGTTTACAAATTTTTCTCTACAAAGCATCATCTTCTTCACTTGTTTCGAAGAAGAAAAGAATGTAGCTGAATGAAGCTCTACATGTCATAGCAGACATGTGAATTGAAGTCTGGTAGTCAAGAAATTGTGGAATTGGTAATCTGCCTTACCTCTCTATAGTCCTGGATTGAAGAAACAAGTAAAGTAAGAAATCTTAAAGGTTTCTATATAATTATGGATTATGGGTTCTTAAGGTCTAAACACGTCTAGTTTAACTGGTAAATGGCTGTCATGCTTATTTATCAAGATGAAGGAGACTTTGGCATTTAGACAAGTTAAGTTATTGAAGATAAAGGAATTCAGGTAAGATTTTGTAACCTATTTTGGGTGGTTTATGGTGTTGTGTTTCTAGACCGAAATACATTCTTTTTTTTTATGCATTGTGCTTAAACACTTGATTGTGAACAGAAAGTGATCTATGGGTATGATATGAGTGTGTAACACCCAAATTTCTAATAAGTGAAATTAAGAATGATTAACGGACTAAGTTGAAAGAGTCTACAAGCTGGTGGCTTATATTCGAAGAAACAAAAAAGTTGAAAATTGAATTGTATAAGGTTGATAACCAAGCCTGGTTCAGTTAGAATGGAACCAATCGGTTCCTTAGTGAGAGACATCATAATTAACAATGGACAGTTATCATAAGGTTGGTGAGAGCACAGGAAGGCCTATAAATAATTAGGAGATGGCTCCTAGGGATGATTTTTCTTCCTGTCCTTGTCCAATTTCTCTTGTTCTTCATCTTATTTGATAGCTCAAAAGGAGTAATCGTGGAAGGTTCTGCATGGAGCAAACATCATAAGGATGAAGTTGGAAAAGTAGGAAACCTAGTAGCAAGCGGGTAAGGTTCTTAATCTTTTTGTGAGTGTAAAAGTTAAGAAATGAAGCTACGAAGCTTGAAGATCATGTTTAAGGGTTCTGCATGCTATGAAAGCTTAAGCTTTTAAGATGTATCCTAAGTTTAACCAGTAGATTTTTTGTTGTAAGTTGCTACAAAGAGAATGGAAGCTCGCGCATAAGAGAGAAGGAATAAGTTATGGAAACGACGAAGCTTGTGTGAGTTCTAGACTTCAACTCACAGTTAGGGTTTTATGTTGTTTAAGTATGTCATGTTTGCATGAGCATGATAATATGATGAGATGAGCATGCATTGCATGTTTGTGGGATAAACCTCAAGAGGATAGATGAAGTTAGGATGAAAAAATAGGGAGCATACCTATTAGTTATTGCCTCGGGCAAAGCTTCGAGCCTTGTAAAGGGAACATTGCAATCCTCGAGTATCAAGGTTAGGTGGAGTAAATGAGGTGATGAGAAGAGTGTAAGCCCCAAAACCCAATCTAAATGTTATGGCCAAATTTCAAATATCACATTGGTCGAGTTGTTAGCGCAGAAAATCATTTTCACTTTTTCCTTAATAATTGTCATTATTTTTAAAACATCATTTCGTTTCGCTTAATTAAAAGCCAAATATTGTCTATAATTTCCTGTTGAAAGGTTTTGTCAAACCATCTAAATTAGAAAACTCTAGTATTGATAGTTTCTAGAAAACATCATTTTCAAGTAAATGTCGCAAATAAAAATTTCGTTTTGAACATTTTGAAAATTTAGGTTTAATATATATATATCTGATAAAAAAATAGGTTATTGGGTAAGTAGCGTCGAGTTTTGAAACGAAGTATTGTGCTCGAAAACATGATCATTGAGATGAATTTAACATTATTGTGAAAAATCCATTTTAATGATCATTTTCGTAAATCCTCTTAAATGATAGTTTAAAAACTTAAATCATGCAAAAACCATCCAAAAACAAAAATCCAAAGTCCAAAAAAAAAAAAAAGTCCCAAACCAAAGTCCATAAATATAAAAACACATCCCAATGTATACCAAATACCAAATAAATAAGTTTTTCTGAAAATGTCCGAGAGCACCTTCGAAAGCCGAGCCCATCCTAACCTCGATTATTATTTGAAAGGGTAGAATAAAAAGGGGCGAGCTTTAAAAAACCCATTGTGGGTTGCAATTCATAATAACAAGAATTAAAACATAACAACGTTAGTTTAAGCAGATCATATTCATACAATATTTACACATAAACTTACCTCGGTGCAAAACGTGTTAACTAATGGTTTAATCCGTCACATTGCCTTTTCCATGGTCAAGGTTTATCCCACGCTCTTCTTGATCTATAACAATGAAATTCAATTCGTTTAGATCATCCTATGATCATAATACATCAAAATCTATACTTGGGCAAAAATGACCATTTTGCCCTTGTATAATGGCAAAATTACGATTTTGCCCCTAGGCTCGTGAACTTATTTTTCAACACATTTTTTAATAAACAAGTCTAGCTAAACATTTATTTCTCTTACAACTACGCACCATTCTCACCATTTCATGCATTTATGACACAATTTCATTCTTTGCATTTAAGTCCTATTTAGGTGTTTTCATGCTAACACCTTTCACATAAGTTATTTCTCATCTCTCTAACATTCATTTTCTCTAATAAAAACTCAGCTAACAACATAAATACTCTCATGAAAAGTCTCTAGACTTTCAACCATATCACAATTTAGTCCCCTCATTAGCTAGCTTAAGCTTTGGGGGTTCCAAAAACACAAAAATCACCAAGAAAGATCTCTAAAATCACTTACTTGTAGGGAGATAACTTGGCTGATAATTTTGAGCTCTAAATCCTCTACTTCTCTTCAATTTTCAGTGGAGAAGAAACATGAATAGTGAAAGATGATATTTCTTCTTTTTATCATATTTTATTCATTTTTTAATCACCTAATTTCCACCAAATTTGACCAAAATTTAATGCTCTTGTCTCCCTAGTATATATGGCCGGCCAACACACATATAATGGCCTAATTTCACTTTAAAGACCTTTAATTTAATATTCTATGGTTATTAGACACCTCTACCTTGTAAAATAGAACTTTCGCAGTTGATGCGGTTTAGTCCTTTTTCACAATTATGCAATCAATCGTAAAAATTAAGGTACCAAAATTCTCATGTACCCCTATAAACATGTTACGACACATAAAATAATATAAAAATAAATTTCCTCAACCTCAGTTTAGTGGTCTCAAAACCACTGTTCCGACTAGCCCCAAAACCGGGCTGTTACAGATTCATTTTGTATAAGGCCATGGACGATGGCTAATATTTGTTGTTAATTTATTCAAATGATGATGATTTTCATGATTGAGCAAATTGCATGGTTGAGTATTTAGTATGTTAATGCATGAATGAATAGGTTGCATGATTGGATTGATAAAGTTTGTGATAAGTTTTGTATGCGAATGGAGTGTAGTAGCCTTGATGTGTGTACGTCTTGGTTGTGGCTTATGTTAGTGCAAGTGAGGGTGGCAAAAAGGGCTTGTTAAATAGCCTTGTTTTTGTCCACACCGTAGACACACTGGGCGTGTAGTCCGCCCGTGTGTCCCCTCGCACCCTAAGTTGGCAAAACAAAATGCCCAAAGAAGTAAACACATGGGTGAGGCATGTTCGCAGTGTCTCAATCGTGTGGAAGACACGAAAATAGGACATGGGCATGTGCCAAGGCCGTGTGAAGTCTACACTTGATTTTAGGAAATTAATTCACCACACGGCCTAAGGACACGGGCGTGTGCCTTGGTCATGTGACCTTATTGGGTTGATCGTCAAAAACAGAATGTTATGGTTTCTGCACATGGGTTGAGACACGGGCGTGTTATGGCCGTGTAGGGAACATGGGCCATGGACACGGGCGTGTACTGTGTGTGAAAACCATTGTAGGTTCGAATTGAGAAATAAATCTACACGTGTAAGGGACTCGGGTGTGTCTCTATATGCTTAGGCCGTGTGAATTATACGGTCCTTCAACATGGCCAGGTTATTAGGTCACACAGGTGTGTCGCCCTTCCACACGGGCGTGTGCCCCTGGTTTTAGTGACATTTTCCAAAGTTTTCTAAAGAACTCGTTTGGTCCCCGAACCGTTTCTAAATGTGTTTTGGGCCTCGTTAGGCTCATATTAAGGATTTTAAGACAAAGTTTGAAAAGTTTTAAATTTGAACGAACTTTTATGACCCGAAAATGTATGTTAATATGTGTTTAAGTTAGGTAACGCTGCACTACTGCTGTTAAGGCGTCAAACACGGGTAAAGGGTGTTTCATTCTATAGCATAGACTCGCGATCGGTCGGTATGGGATGTTATAGGTACCTTTTAGGAAAAGTTTATTACTATAAATATCACAAACTAGCTCGATTGTCACACTCATACTAAGTAGGATCATTGGGTCCGAAAGTTATGAGATGCCACATTCATTGTCGAAACAACTATAATCGAATTATGATTCAATATAATATTTAATACATATTTTTATGTTCAAAACATCATTATTACATGTTATACAATCAAATACAAGCCTTAGAAGAGCTTACTTAAAGCTCTTTAGATACTTAAGGTCAAATAAAGAACAAATTGTAAAATTTTCAAACTATCGGGTTGACGTCGCATGTCACACCTGATTTTCATTAAGTACCTGAAGATAAAGTATTTGGGAATGAATTGAATTAGGTAATGAGTTGGTGAACCCTATTTAGAAATTTAGGGATTTTATAAGTTGAAGAGCAACTAGTTGAGTTTCAATTCTGGTTTGGTTAAAATGGAACCGATCGGTTCCATATATGGGAGACACAATGATTACCGATGATAAGCTAATAAAGGTTGGAAGACCGTGTAGGGGAGTTATAAATTTTGGAGAGAAGCTCAATTTTGTTTACAATTTCTTCTCATTTGCATTGTCTTATTCGATTGTTCCGAAGAATAGGAGTGTCACACCCAGTTCTCCTCATGACTCGAATTTAAAAAAGAGTTGGGAAGTTGGTTGCATAAAAATAGAAATTTGCGGGCTCTATTGAGATATTTAGGAATTTAAGTGGTTGGTTAAGAATGGCTGGATTTCAATTCTGGGTTAGTTAGATTGGAACTGACTAGTTCCATAGTGGAGGCAAATTGATTAGGGATGAATGGTTGAGATGGTCAGTGAAGATCGTGCCAAAGAAGTATTTATAGAGATGTATGGAGACGGAATTTTCTCAATTCTGTTTACCAATTTTTCTCTACAAAGCATCATCTTCTTCACTTGTTTCGAAGAAGAAGAGAATGTAGCTGAATGAAGCTCTGCATGACATAGCAGACATGTGCATTGAAGTCTGGTAGTCAAGAAATTATGGAATTGGTAATCTGCCTTACCTCTCTATAGTCCTGGATTGAAGAAACAAGTAAAGTAAGAAATCTTAAAGGTTTCTATATAATTATGGATTATGGGTTCTTAAGGTCTAAACACATCTAGTTTAATCTGGGTAAATGGTCATCATGCTTATCTATCAAGATGAAGGAGACTTTGGCGTTTAGACAAGTTAAGTTATTGAAGATAAAGGAATTGTGTAAGATTTTGTAACCTATTTTGGGTGGTTTATGGTGTTGTGTTTCTAGACCGAAATACATTCTTTTTTTTATGCATTGTGCTTAAAAACTTGATTGTGAACGGAAAGTTATGTATGGGTATGATATGAGTGTGTAACACCTAAATTTCTAATAAGCGAAATTAAGAATGATTAAGGGACTAAGTTGAAAGAGTCTACAAGCTGGGGGCTTATATTCAAAGAAACGAAAAAGTTGAAAATTGAATTGTATAAGGTTGATAACCAAGCTGGTTCAGCTTAGAATGGAACCAATCGGTTCCTTAGTGAGAGACATCATAATTAACGGTGGGACGAGTTATCATAAGGTTGGTGAGAGCACGGGAAGGCCTATAAATAATTAGGAGATGGCTCCTAGGGATGATTTTTCTTCCCGTCCTTGTCCAATTTCTCTTGTTCTTCATCTTATTTGATAGCTCGAAAAGGAGTAAGCTGTGGAAGGTTCTGCATGGAGCAAACATCATAAGGATGAAGTTGGAAAAGTAGGAAACCTAGTAGCAAGCGGGTAAGGTTCTTAATCTTTTTGTGA
Source organism: Gossypium bickii (assembly GCA_025503065.1). Taxonomy (NCBI): domain Eukaryota; kingdom Viridiplantae; phylum Streptophyta; class Magnoliopsida; order Malvales; family Malvaceae; genus Gossypium; species Gossypium bickii. Next base: position 72,612,808 of record CP106713.1, read on the forward strand.
GTGTAAAAGTTAAGAAATGAAGCTCTGAAGCTTGAAGATCATGTTTAAGGGTTTCTGCATGCTATGAAAGCTTAAGCTTTTAAGATGTAGCCTAAGTTTAACCAGTAGATTTTTGTTGTAAGTTGCTACAAAGAGAATGGAAGCTCCGCGCACAAGAGAAGGAATAAGTTATGGAAAGCACTGAAGCTTGAGGTGAGTTCTAGACTTCAATTCAGCCGTTTAGGTTTTATGTTGTTTAAGTATGTCATGTTTGCGTGAGCATGATAATATGATGAGATGAGCATGCATTGCATGTTTGTGGGATAAACCTCAATAGGATAGATGAAGTTAGGATGAAAAAATAGGAGCATACCTATTAGTTATTGCCTCAGTGAAGCTTCGAGCCTTGTAAAGGAACATTGCAATCCTCGAGTATCAAGGTTAGGTGGAGTAAATGAGGTGATGAGAAGAGTGTAAAGCCCAAAACCCAACCTAAATGTTATGGCCAAATTTCAAATATCACATTGGTCGAGTTGTTAGCATGCAGAAAATCATTTTCACTTTTTCCTTAATAATTGTCATTATTTTTAAAACATCATTTCGTTTCGCTTAATTAAAAGCCAAATATTGTCTATAATTTCCTGTTGAAAGGTTTTGTCAAACCATCTAAATTAGAAAACTCTAGTATTGATAGTTTCTAGAAAACATCATTTTCAAGTAAATGTCGCAGCGAAAATTTCGTTTTGAACATTTTGAAAATTTAGGTTTAATATATATATCTCATAAAAAAAAAAGGTTATTGGGTAAGTAGCATCGAGTTTTGAAACGAAGTATTGTGCTCGAAAACATGATCATTGAGATGAATTTAACATTATTGTGAAAAATCCATTTTAATGATCATTTTCGTAAATCCTCTTAAACGATAGTTTAAAAACATCAATCATGCAAAAACCATCCAAAAACAAAAATCCAAAGTCCAAAAAAAAAAGTCCCAAACCAAAGTCCATAAATATAAAAACACATCCCAATGTATATCAAATACCAAATAAATAAGTTTTTCTGAAAATGTCCGAGAGCACCTTCGAAAGCCGAGCCCATCCTAACCTCGATTATTATTTGAAAGGGTAGAATAAAAAGGGGCGAGCTTTAAAAAACCCATTGTGGGTTGCAATTCATAATAACAAGAATTAACACATAACAACGTTAGTTTAAGCAGATCATATTCATACAACATTTACACATAAACTTACCTCGGTGCAAAACGTGTTAACTAATGGTTTAATCCGTCACATTGCCTTTTCCATGGTCAAGGTTTATCCCACGCTCTTCTTGATCTATAACAATGAAATTCAATTCGTTTAGATCATAGGATGATCATAATACATCAAAATCTATACTTGGCCAAAAATGACCATTTTGCCCTTGTATAATGGCAAAATTACGATTTTGCCCCTAGGCTCGTAACTTATTTTTCAACACATTTTTTAATAAACAAGTCTAGCTAAACTTTTATTTCTCTTACAACTACTCACCATTCTCACCATTTCATGCATTTATGACACAATTTCATTCTTTGCATTTAAGTCCTATTTAGGTGTTTTCATGCTAACACCTTTCATATAAGTTATTTCACATCTCTCTAACATTCATTTTCTCTAATAAAAACTCAGCTAACAACATAAATACTCTCATGACAAGTCCCTAGACTTTCAACCATATCACAATTTAGTCCCCTCATTAGCTAGCTTAAGCTTTGGGGGTTCTAAAAACACAAAAATCACCAAGAAAGATCTCTAAAATCACTTACTTGTAGGGAGATAACTTGGCTGATAATTTTGAGCTCTAAATCCTCTACTTCTCTTCAATTTTCAGTGGAGAAGAAACTTGAATAGTGAAAGATGATATTTCTTCTTTTTATCATATTTTATTCATTTTTTAATCACCTAATTTCCACCAAATTTGACCAAAATTTAATGCTTTTGTCTCCCTAGTATATATGGCCGGCCAACACACATATAATGGCCTAATTTCAGTTTGAAGACCTTCAATTTAATATTCTATGGTTATTAGACACCTCTACCTTTTAAAATAGAACTTTCACAGTTTATGCGATTTAGTCCTTTTTCGCAATTATGCAATCAATCGTAAAAATTAAGGTACCAAAATTCTCATGTATCCCTATAAACATGTTACGACACATAAAATAATATAAAAATAAATTTCCTCAACCTCAGATTAGTGGTCTCAAAACCACTGTTCCGACTAGCCCTAAAACCGGGCTGTTACAGATTCATTTTGTATAAGGCCATGGACGATGGCTAATATTTGTTGTTAATTTATGCAAATGATGATGATTTTCATGATTGAGCAAATTGCATGGCTGAGTATTTAGTATGTTAATGCATGAATGAATAGGTTGCATGATTGGATTGATAAAGTATGTGATAAGTTTTGTATGTGAATGGAGTGTAGTAGCCTTGATGTGTGTACGTCTTGGTTGTGGCTTATGTTGGTGCAAGTGAGGGTGGCAAAAAGGGCTTGTTAAATAGCCTTGTTTTTGTCCACACTGGTAGACACACGGGCGTGTAGTCCAGCCATGTGTCCCCCTGCACCCTAAGTTGGCAAAACAAAATGCCCATCAGTAACCACATGGGCTGAGGCATGTTCGTGTGTCTCAATCGTGTGGAAGACACGAAAATAGGACATGGGCATGTACCAAGGCCGTGTGAAGTGTACACTTGATTTTAGGAAATTAATTCGCCACACGGCCTAAGGACACGGGCGTGTGCCTTGGTCATGTGACCTTATTGGGTTGATGACGTCAAAAACAGAATGTTATGGTTTCTGCACATGGGTTGAGACACGGGCGTGTTATGGCCGTGTAGGGAACATGGGCCATGGACACGGGCGTGTGCCAGGCTGTGTGAAAACCATTGTAGGTTCGAATTGAGAAATAAATCTACACGTGTAAGGGACTCGGGTGTGTCCCTATATGCTTAGGCCGTGTGAATTATACGGTCCTTCAACATGGCCAGGTTATTAGGTTACACAGGTGTGTCGCCCTTCCACACGGGCGTGTGCCCCTGGTTTTAGTGACATTTTCCAAAGTTTTCTAAAGAACTCGATTTGGTCCCGAACCGTTTCTAAAGTGTGTTTTGGGCCTCGTAGGCTCATATTAAGGATTTTAAGACAAAGTTTTTTAAATTTGAACGAACTTTTATGACCCGAAAATGTATGTTAATATGTGTTTAAGTTAGGTAACGCCTCGTACCCTGTTCCGGCGTCAAACACGGGTAAAGGTTGTTTCATTCTATAGCATAGACTCAGCGATCGGGTCAGGTATGGGATGTTATAGGTACCTTTTGGGAAAAGTTTATTACTATAAATATCACAAACTAGCTCGATTGTCACACTCATACTCGGCCGGATCGTTGGGTCTGAGTTATGAGATGCCACATTCATTGTCGAAACAACTATAATCGAATTATGATTCAATATAATATTTAATACATATTTTTATGTTCAAAACATCATTATTACATGTTATACAATCAAATACAAGCCTTAGAAGAGCTTACGAAAGCTCTTTAGATACTTAAGGTCAAATAAAGAACAAATTGTAAAATTTTCAAACTATCGGGTTGACGTCGCATGTCACACCTGACTTTCATTAAGTACCTGAAGATAAAAGATTTGGGAATGAATTGAATTAGGTAATGAGTTGGTGAACCCTATTTAGAAATTTAGGGATTTTATAAGTTGAAGAGCAATTAGTTGAGTTTCAATTCTGGTTTGGTGAAAATGGAACCGACCGGTTCCATATATGGGAGACACAATGATTACTGATGATAGGCTAATAAAGGTTGGAAGACCGTGTAGGGGAGTTATAAATTTGGGAGAGAAGCTCAATTTTGTTTACAAATTCTTCTCATTTGCATTGTCTTATTCGATTGTTCCGAAGAATAGGAGTGTCACACCCAGTTCTCCTCATGACTCGAATTTAAAAAAGAGTTGGGGAGTTGGTTGCATAAAAATAGAAATTTGCGGGCTCTATTGAGATATTTAGGAATTTAAGTGGTTGGTTAAGAATGGTTGGATTTCAATTCTGGGTTAGTTAGATTGGAACCGACTAGTTCCATAGTGGAGGCAAATTGATTAGGGATGAATAGTTGAGATAGTCAGTGAAGATCGTGCCAAAGAAGTATTTATATAGATGTATGGAGATGGAATTTTCTCAATTCTATTTACAAATTTTTCTCTACAAAGCATCATCTTCTTCACTTGTTTCGAAGAAGAAGAGAATTTAGCTGAATGAAGCTCTGCATGTCATAGCAGACATGTGAATTGAAGTCTGGTAGTCAAGAAATTGTGGAATTGGCAATCTGCCTTACCTCTCTATAGTCCTGGATTGAAGAAATAAGTAAAGTAAGAAATCTTAAAGGTTTCTATATAATTATGGATTATGGGTTCTTAAGGTCTAAACACGTCTAGTTTAACTGGTAAATGGCTGTCATGCTTATCTATCAAGATGAAGGAGACTTTGGCGTTTAGACAAGTTAAGTTATTGAAGATAAAGGAATTTAGGTAAGATTTTGTAACCTATTTTGGGTAGTTTATGGTGTTGTGTTTCTAGACCGAAATACATTCTTTTTTTTTATGCATTGTGCTTAAAAACTTGATTATGAATGGAAAGTGATGTATGGGTATGATATGAGTGTGTAACACCCAAATTTCTAATAAGCGAAATTAAGAATGATTAAGGGACTAAGTTGAAAGAGTCTACAAGCTGGTGGCTTATATTCGAAGAAACGAAAAAGTTGAAAATTGAATTGTATAAGGTTGATAACCAAGCCTGGTTCAGTTAGAATGGAACCAATCGGTTCCTTAGTGAGAGACATCATAATTAACAATGGACAGTTATCATAAGGTTGGTGAGAGCACAGGAAGGCCTATAAATAATTAGGAGATGGCTCCTAGGGATGGATGATTTTTCTTCCTGTCATTGTCCAATTTCTCTTGTTCTTCATCTTATTTGATAGCTCGAAAAGGGAGTAACTGTGGAAGGTTCTGCATGGAGCAAACATCATAAGGATGAAGTTGGAAAAGTAGGAAACCTAGTAGCAAGCGGGTAAGGTTCTTAATCTTTTTGTGAGTGTAAAAGTTAAGAAATGAAGCTACGAAGCTTGAAGATCATGTTTATGGGTTCTGCATGCTATGAAAGCTTAAGCTTTTAAGATGTAGCCTAAGTTTAACCAGTAGATTTTTTGTTGTAAGTTGCTACAAAGAGAATGGAAGCTCTGGTGTACAAGAGAAAGAATAAGTTATGGAAACGACGAAGCTTCAGGTGAGTTCTAGACTTCAATCCTGTCGTCAGGTTTTATGTTGTTTAAGTATGTCATGTTTGCATGAGCATGATAATATGATGAGATGAGCATGCATTGCATGTTTGTGGGATAAAACTCAAGAGGATAGATGAAGTTAGGATGAAAAACTAGGGAGCATACCTATTAGTTATTGCCTCGGGCGAAGCTTCGAGCCTTGTAAAGGGAACTTTGCAATCCTCGAGTATCAAGGTTAGGTGGAGTAAATGAGGTGATGAGAAGAGTGTAAGCCCCAAAACCCAACCTAAATGTTATGGCCAAATTTCAAATATCACATTGGTCGAGTTGTTAGCGCAGAAAATCATTTTCACTTTTTCCTTAATAATTGTCATTATTTTTAAAACATCATTTCGTTTCGCTTAATTAAAAGCCAAATATTGTCTATAATTTCCTGTTGAAAGGTTTTGTCAAACCGTCTAAATTAGAAAACTCTAGTATTGATAGTTTCTAGAAAACATCATTTTCAAGTAAATGTCGCAACGAAAATTTTGTTTTGAACATTTTGAAAATTTAGGTTTAATATATATATATATCTCATAAAAAAATAGGTTATTAGGTAAGTAGCGTCGAGTTTTGAAACGAAGTATTGTGTTCGAAAACATGATCATTGAGATGAATTTAACATTATTGTGAAAAATCCATTTTAATGATCATTTTCGTAAATCCTCTTAAATGAGAGTTTAAAAACATAAATCATGCAAAAACCATCCAAAAACAAAAATCCAAAGTCCAAAAAAAAAAGTCCCAAACCAAAGTCCATAAATATAAAAACACATCCCAATGTATATCAAATACCAAATAAATAAGTTTTTCTAAAAATGTCCGAGAGCACCTTCGAAAGCCGAGCCCATCCTAACCTCGATTATTATTTGAAAGGGCAGAATAAAAAGGGGTGAGCTTTAAAAAACCCATTGTGGGTTGCAATTCATAATAACAAGAATTAACACATAACTGTAACACCCCAAACCCGGTTAATACACCACGACCGAATCTGGTATGTTACAGGGGAAAATGAGTCATTTAAAACAGGTTATCGTTTAAAAATTCATTTGAGAAAACTCCTTGTTGTAGTTAAAATCTTGAGTATGATTATTCAAACTGATGGTGCATTTTAAAACCCGGAACTTTGGAAAACTTAGGTGTATCCGTAAGTAAAACCAATTAGAAAACCAAGTAATTTCATTTAGTTGCTTAAAACGTTATGAACTTAGTGGGGGGAAATCTTGAATTTGGAAAACATTTGGGTTTCATTCATTTTAAATTACCGTGTTCTACCCGATGGTAGAGTTTAAAATGTATCGCGTTGTAGTTTTGAAAACCCCTTTTATTTCCAAGTTTTATCGGATTTATTAAAACAGTAATTTGTTACGGCATATTTGAAATCAAATCCAAGCATATAATTAATCAAAGCATAATCTTAAAGGCCTTTTACAACCCAAAAAACCAAATAGAAATAATGAAATAAAGTACCAAGTTTCAAAACGGTGCAAGTCCAATTTATTCATGGCATGGTCACCTCGAGTCCACCCCGGCTCCATGTCCGCGATCTATGTGTCACCTGAAATGATAAGGGAGAAGGTGAGTCGCAAGACTCAGTGCATAAATCCCCCTACTGATTAATGCAACATGCTAACACACATCATAGCAAAGCAATACAAATAATGCACCCCAATCCTAACCATCCAGATCGCCTTTTCTACCCCGTGTGGTACCAAACCACTGGTGGTGCCAAACCACTGGTGACCCAAAGTCACGATATCCATAAGTGTGGTGCCAAACCACTGGTGACCCAAAGTCACGAATAATCCAATGATGGGGCCAACCCATCGTGTGATACCAAATCACTTTGGCGTCAATCCCAGATAATCATCTCGTGGGGCCAACCCCTTTGTTGTAATGGCCACGGGACGAGACGCTATGAGGTGCCAAACCTCTGGTGTCCCAAAGACACAATGTGATACCAAATCACTGGTGACCGAAGTCACGAATCCAATGATGGGGCCAACCCATCGTGTGATACCAAATCACTGGCGTCAATCCCACAATATCAACTGTGGGGCCAACCCACTGTGGTGCTAAGCCACTGGGACGAGACGCTGAGGTGCCAAACCTCTAGTGACCCAAAGTCACAAAATATCATCTGTGGTACCAAACCACTGGAGGTGCTAAACCTCTGGTGTCCCAAAGACACGGATATCGTATTCCCCCTCCTCTCATATCACCCAATGTCATACCGACTCATGTACAATATGCAAATCATGCAAATCATGCTAACATGCCCAATACTGCATCTCACATCACATATATCATCAAACATGATATCATATACCATTAATAGAGCTCGTAATGAAACGGACTTACTCGTATCCGTGCACATACCCCGTAAGGTATCATATCAATCAACCATACTGTTTGACAATCAGGTATATTAAACATATTACTAAGCAATGGGTGTGTTAGTTTACACACCTATTAAACGAAAGCCTTAAACCCAACAAACTGATCTAAGCCCCTTGATTACCTTGCTCCTATAATCGGCCAAACATGGGGTTAGTCACCTAGACCATTCGGCCATAGCTATTAAACCGAATAGGTTAATGTTTAACCCTTACCTTGCAAATGGTTTGGTTTCCTACCAAACCCCGAACCAAACGGTGGTTCTTCTGACAATCGGCCTTCTTCTAAAACACAAATAATTAGTCTCATAAATCTTAGGCTTAACAAAACTAAAAGAATGCACCATCAACCAACTTCTTACCACCACTTACCAAACGAACAACCAACGATGACTGCTTCACTAGATCGCCTCCAAAATCCAAAGCCCTATAATGGAATCGGTTCACACAAGGGATTAACTTCTTTCATCACATGCCAAAATCGGCACTTAACCAACCCAAAATCAAACAGGAATGAGAGAGAGAAAAAATGGCCATTCGGCCAAGCACTTACCCAACACCAACCAATATTCGGTCAAAGTGCAACCTAAGAGGAGAGGGGAGATTCGGCTTTAGGTGTTTAACCCACTTAGGTTCGGCTTTCAATGGAAAGAAAGGGAGAGAAGAAGATGGGGAATGAGAATAGAGTTTCAGCAATAAAAGAAATGGAGAAAACCAATGGGGAATTCGGTTTAGAAAGCAAAGTAAATTTCGGCTATCAAGGTTTCAAGAAAAGAAATAAAGAGTAAGAGAAGAAGAAGGAATAGTTTCGGCACTTATGAAAGAAATAAAGCAAAATGTGTGAGGAAGAATATGGCTATTTCGGCTTAGCACAAATGAACAAAAGAAAAAGAAATGGGAGAGAGCATTCGGCCACACATAAAATTAAGGGAAAAATGCAAATTTCGGCAAGGCTATAGGGGTTTGGTCTTTCGGTTTGAAGAAATGAGGAAATGCTCTTGAAATTTCGGCTTGTTTTTGACAAAAGAAAGATGTTGGCTTAACAATGACTTGACCGAAAATATGCCAAAATTCAAAAATGAATTTCTCCAAGCCGGCCACTCTCTCCCCCAACTCCCCAACATTCGGCCACTACCAACAATTACTCCAAGCCACTCCTTCAAACTAGTTTGAACTACTCTCCCTCCTAAATTCACTCTCCACCCACCATTCAAATGGGTTGGCTTGGTCTATGGTAGAGTTTGAACTACCAACAACTTCTCCTCCTTCATGCCGTCAAAATGGAAGCAAAAATGTGGGATTTTCGCAGCTTGAACACAGGACCTCCTCCCTTGCACTTGATGTCACACACAAGCTCCAAGTGGCGCATGCTTTGCCACTTTACTAGCTCAACTCTTGTGTTAATTCCACCAATTAAAACCTTTAAACCCCAGCTTCCTCAGCTCCTCTCACCTAATACTTAAAAACTAAAATTTTTTCCTACCATTTCGGCTTATACTAAACTCACAACTAAACCCTTAAAACATCGAAACAACAACATAGCAAGCCAATGACATGCAAACAAAGCCATAACAAAATAGACCCTATCCCGGGATATTACATAACAACGTTAGTTTAAGCAGATCATATTCATACAATATTTAGTTCATTGAATCACATTTATCAGAATGCATAATGATGGTGTCTGTAACAGTCTGATTTTGGGTCTAGTCGGAACAATGGTTTCGAGACCACAAATTTGACGCAGCAAAATTTACTTTTATTATATTTTTATGGTCTAAAGTTTTATTGAATGATTTCATGAAAATTTAGTTCGAAAATTTTGACGTTTGGGCACTCAATTTAGTTAAAGGGACTAAATTGCAAAAAGTGAAAAACTTGAATTTTATATGTTAAAGGTGACCAATTGCTATGAGATCTTCAATTATAGGTCCTTTGATGGTAATTAGACCATTAGTTAAATTGGTGGAAAAAATGGACATGATTTAGGTGAAATTTGAGTGTTTTAAAAAAAGGGCAGTAATTAAATGAATTAATAAGCAAAATAAAGCCAAAATCTTCTCCATCCTCTTCTCCCATGGCTGAAATTCACTACGGAAGACATAGTTAGGGTTTGTGCATCTTCCAAGCTCGATTGTAAGTCTCTTATGGCTCTATTTTTAATGCTCTTTACATTTTTGAATTTGTTGTAACTCGATCTATCTATTTCTACCACTAATTTAAGATATGATCAAGGTCTAGGGTTTGTCCCATGTTAGACTTGGGTGTATTTTGATGTTTAATGGTAGATTATGCAAATTTGATGTTGGATAAACAATATTTACTAAGTGATTTTTTGATGAAAATGTCAAAAAAGGACCTATTTGTAAAAGTTGTAAAATATGTAGTAGAAGTGTGATTTAATGAAAAAAGTGGGCTGTTATGAGTATGAAAATGGTTCGGCTAGGCTTGGGTTTTGAAGAAATGGACTATATTTCATTTTACGAGCCTAGGGACTAAAGTGTAAAATGTTAAAAAGTTAGGGGCAAAAATATAGTTTTGCCATGATGTGATTTTTGGACTGGATTGAATAATTTAAGTATTAAATGAGTTAAATGTGCTATTATAGATCAATAAAAATTATGTTCGGACCTAGACCGGGGAAAAAACAAAGTGTTTGATGATTAGGTCCATTTTCACTATTTTTGTACCGAGGTAAGTTCGTATGATTATAATGCAATGTTATATTTGTATTTTAAATGATTTGATATTGCATGAACTGTATGATTGATTCTACGAGCGTATTCGACAAAGTTCCGGCAAAAGAGAAATCCTAGTTGAACATTAGGAATAGAATAGGATACAAGTGACATGTTACTAGGAACCCTTGTGATTATGTGATTGTGTGACCGGGTCTTTGGTCTCAGACGCCCCTCTTGGTGGTGGTCGGGTATACCGACATATGTTTTGGATACCTAAATGCTTGTGTGAGTAGCACCGCGTAGCTACGTCTCGACTGACAGCTTGTGTGAGAAGACCCGTGGATAGCTAGAGAGCGAGCCTATATGTGTTATGAGATTTGTTGTAGCATTGGCTACTTATGTGGCACTTATGTGCAAATCTTTCCGTGTATCCGATAGTATTCCAAGTGGTTCAACGGGTATATCTTAAAGATGAGAAAGTATGTGATTATGTTACGAGTTAGTACAGGTATGTACGAAAAACTTAAAGGAAAGAGATTCAGTATATGATGAACTATTGGTAAGAATATGATTGAGTATGTTATGTTCATAAAGTTTTAATGACATTTATGTTGATTCATGTTATGTTATGCATATGATAAATGTATAATTAATGTTGTTTATTATTTGCGTATGAACTTCTAACCTATATAGCTTACTCCCCTTTCTTTCCCTTATCTTATAGTGTCACCAAGCTAGCTCGGGATTGGAGATCGTCGGAGATCCATTCACACTATCAACCTTCTAAGATTATGCTCTGTTATAGGTTCCTGATTTTGCATACTCTCCTAATCCACACAGTGAGTACTGAATTTGATTCAAAGTTGGATTCGATATTTGTTTCTTTCTTTATGTGCATTAAATTAATCAACTTCTTCTGGATGACAAATGATAGATGGCGGTTCTAGTTCTGAAAAGAGTAATTCAGAACTTGAAAGGAAACCGAAGTCGATCCCTCCTTAAAAAGATCCTCCGTCAAGACCTACTCACTTGACTCCTCCACAAAATGTACAAGTATAAGTACATACCAAATTAGGGCCTATGATGCCATCATTGTTTGATAAATCAATATCGAGGTCTGGTCCCAAATATAAAAGCACATGCTTTGAAAAAGATTGATTGCTGCAAAATCGGCATTTTGACAAATTCCTTTACTGTCATGCCTTATGATTCTCATGGAACGAGAATTCCTAGTTGTTTTGCTTCCTAGATTTAATTTAGCCATTTTAACCTTGCCTCGAATAATTCAGTTTGGTAGAGTTGATTTTGATATAAGCTTTTGTCACATCTATTTGTTGCATTGCCTTCATTGGGATTTCGCAGAGGCAAAGAGAGCAAAAGGAAACCAATTTTGACGCCGAACGGCTAGCTTCAGCAAGAAAAAGGCTTCAACAAAGCTACAAAGAAGCTGAAAATGGCTGCTTTTTCTTCTTTTCCACTTTTTATTTAATCTGAAATCCCTCACTTTGGGTTTATGCTAAATACAACTAGAGACCTGATATAATTATTTGTTCATTCTTCAAAGGAGGATATTTGTATGCAATGGATTTCTTAAGAACAGCATGAGCTATCTTTTAGTCTACTTAGTTATAAGCTACATAATTCTATTCAGTATAAAACAATTTTTTTTTTGCGCATGCAATGTCTTTTTGATTAGATGCGAGCTCGGTGCTTGTTAGCTTACTTTATTTTGCAACATAGTATTAGATGTAGAAATGAAGTTCTCTTTAATTTCTTTAATTTTAATTTTATTTATATTAACTCTAATTTTAGTATTAAAAAAGCCAGACAGTATCAAATTCTCTACTTTTCAGTGTTTGCGTATTGAACAACATAAATGTTAATGGGAAAATGTTAGGACAAGAAGAAAAAAAGATTTAATATGCTTGAATAAGGTTATTTAGTTAATTGGTGGCACAATTGAAAAAATATTTTTAATAGTAATTCCAATAGAAAACTCAATTTTATGTTACAACCTGATTGAAATTGGTTAGTTTGCAGTCTTTTCCTTGGTTTGAACTTTGAAGAGTCATCTTTGATAGAAATATGGCATTTTGACTCCTACGTTGTAACTTGCAGGTTGTAACTTGCAGTAGCTCCTCTTCTTTCTAATATTGTTGTAACTTGCAGGTTGCGTATTTGTGTTTGACATTATGTTTGCTAATGGAGAGTAGTAAATGTCTTGAACCCACTCTTGGAATTGTTCTGAGTTTCTTTTATTGACATATATCTATATAGATATATAGACTAAAAAATTGAGGACAAGTTATAGGAGAAGTGTTTTCTGATTCTATGAATGAACCAAAAAACAGGAGCTTTCCCATGAGCAATAGTAATGAATCAAGCTTTGCAAGGAATTAGTATATTGAATAAGAACAGAATATTCATTCTCAGTTTTATATCTTTCCTCACTGCCTCTTACATTCACAACATGCATTTGCAGAAGTGCATGCTAGAAAATCATCTCTGTTACTTGAACTTGGGTGTGGATGTTGGATATGGGTATTTGTCCTACATTGGTATGTTCAATTTTATCCAAGTTTTTTATGTATCTAGAGGATCCTTAAAAGGTCATATTCCTATACCTATGTCTAGATATGCATCAGATAAGGGTGTTGGCTATACTAGCGAGAGATTTTCTGCTTTCTTGAGCTTGTGTCGCCCTTGCTGCTTTAAAAAATACGGAGCTGCTTTTAATTTTTTATTATTTGCATGATTTCTGTGAAGTATTTGCAAATGCAAGTTAAAAATCAGTACACTCAATATCTGTAGGTTGTATCATTAGTAGAAACAGTTGTGGTGAATCTGGTTATGGGTGAAACCATGCAAATGACAACTTCATCTGAACAACGTTGTAGGTATGCTGGTCTACTATGTGCAATATTTCGTTATTTTGTCACCATGTTTTCTATTCAATTACTTGGATGTCCTGCTAGGTTTAGACCCTATGATAGCCATCATTTAGTGGCTGGCTAGGTAACTTGGTTAGCATGATTTCATTTGTTTATGCTTGTGTTTTATTGATCTAATAAGTGAATAATAGTTAGAACTTACTGTAGTCTAATGTTACTGCAAAGCTTAAAAATTTAGGAAACCTCTGTAGTAACTTATAAACAATACTAACTTTATTTGTTGACTTGGTGGCCATCTTTCGGTATAAACTTTTAATATTTGCAGATAACACTTACTGTTAGTCATAGACTGTTATGGAATGTGTAGTCAATGCTATATGAGTGAGAAAAATTCCTTTTTTCTTTTATCATGCATTTCCATTCAAATAATTCTTTGATTGGTAAACTGTTTTGTCTCGCTTTGAGTTTAAGGATCTTTTGCTTGTATTTAATGAAACTAGAACAATTTTTTCATGATGCGGCATGGACTATTACATGCAAAAGACATACTACAAGATCGCTTCCTTGATTTCAAAGCAGGTTGCAAGGCAATTGCACTTCTTCTTTGGGCAAATTCTTTGAAGTTGCAATGTTTCGAGTATGGATAAAATCTGGTTTGTACTTTCATTTAATGGTGGCGTTCATTCTAGGAAACCCTCATGCCTAATGTTAAGTATCCGTGTTCAACACTCATGCCTAATGTTTATTTGGACTGGGTATTCGGATATAACCCTCTAAGGACCCTCCAAATACATAGAATAACTTAAATAGATTGAACATCCCTGTGTGTGATGCATACTTGTATCCAACACTCACATTTTAGTCTGAGTAACATAGCTAGTAACCTAAGTATTCACTCACTTCGGCATTTTGCCCTTTGATTTCCAGTGGAAGGCCATTGAATGACCCTATAAGAATACCCTAAAGGGAAGAGGTACAGAATTTTAGCATTCTAGGGATACATTTATGTGTATTTTGATACAATTTATGCTAGAACCTAAGATATTGACTAACGGATTTACATGGAATGTGTTACTAATAGTCAACTTGCACAAAAGCATTCTAAAGTTTCTAGAACAAAGAAATATGTGGAATGCCAATTTTGTGTAAAAGAGCAACTTTTCAGCTCGGACACCTGTTTTTGTATGTTTTAGTTGTGAATGTTGCTTGGACTTGGAAATTGAGTTTAAGACATGGATATATTTCTATCATGGTTGCTTCTGTTTTACGCGCGCCAGCAGGGATCTCATCCGTAGCAGTACTTGCAACAAAAAGCAAAAAATAGCAGAGAACCACAGAAGACAGTAGAAGAACGTAGAAGAACGTGTATTTCGTTTTTCTTTTTGTTTTTAGGCTATAAAAAGCCTGATGTAATGCTTTTTTTTTCTACGCACACAAATACAAGAAATACGAAATTAGAAAGAAAAATCAGAAGGTGATTTTCATATCTCAAGAATCTTTTTTCTTTCGTTTTTTATTTTCTTTTTTTAATTATATTCATTCGAAAATAAAAAGAGAAGAAAGCGTTTACCTTGAGACTGTTCGATCTTTGTCTTCTCTGTCGCAATCAGAGTTTAGATAAAGATCTCGGTGAGGGTTGGATCTTCGTCTTCTCCACCGTGATCGGGGCTAGATAAAGATCTTAATCGGAGGACAGGGCAAATCAGCGCATATTAAAGCAAATCGGTGTATCACTATTCGCCGATTACAGTGGCGTTTTAGTGGTAGTTCAGAGTGGTTTTTCTGCGGCTGAGAGTAAAAGCTAGAGGGGGCTCGGTTTTTCAATTCAGGTGGGATTAGCAGAATAGGTTTAGTTCTGCTTTTAAGTGATTAGTTCCTATTAAGAAAACGTCACCGTTTATGCATACTTCAATAGCTTAAAATGGTGCCGTGTAAAGCTGCCCCGACCTGATCCGATTCAAAAGCGCAGGATCCGCGCGTGTTTTGCAATAATAGAGTATTTATGCATTTAGTCATTTTTTTTGTTGTATGGTTATTCAATTAGACATGTTATACATTTTATTTACTTCTCAATTGATCTATATAATTTGTGCATTATTTTAATCTAGTCCTGTCAAAATGCTGCGTTTTAGATATTAAATATTTGCCAGTTTAATCCCTTATTTTCTGTGCGAAAATGCAATATGATCTTCTATTCTGTTTAAATAATTAGGTTTATTTATATAATAGCCTTCTAATTTTACTTTTTTATTTCAATTAAGTGTTACTTTTATTTATAATTCATGTATTTTTAATCTTAAATTCATTCATTATTCAAGTTATTTTAATATGATTTTTTTTTCTTATTTAGAAAGCAGATTTTTAATTTTATTTTAATCAAGTTTTTTTTATACTTCATATAATTCTTTTAATAATATTAAATTTATTTATTATTCAAATACTTTTAATAAAATTACTATGAAATTTGCCTTTCAATGTTTTAACTGGTTTTATTCTCCATTAATACATGTATTTTAAATGAAATTATTACACAAGTATTTAATTTCAAATTTTTTTTCTATGTGTTGCTTTGCTTTAATAATTTGTACCATATTTATGCTCTTATAGATTGTATATAATTTATAATTCATATAATAGTATTTGCAAATGGTTTTCTTTTATGATATTCATTTTTTTTGTCAATTATATCAATTTATTTGGTATTTTTGTAAAAATTGTCTTTTAATTTATGGATTTTAGACACTAATATTGATATTGGTAAAGTGTATGTTGAATTATCATTGTATATGTATTGTTTTGATTTCTTGATATTTTCATATAATATTGTTCCTTCATATATAATTGTTGCCATAAATCATGAATTTTATATTTAACACTATGTATTATTATCAATAATGATGCAAATTGGTCAATTTTAATTGTTTTTTTATCCTAAGCAAATCAAATAAAATACGTTTTGATTACTCAAAAGATTTTAAAAATAAGGTGATATTTGGTGTTTTGGGAAATCTAAGAAATTGTACCCTAACGTATTAGGTCGCGGTTTCTTCATTTGACCAAAAAGACTTAATATCCTTTTTCAATCACATGATTCTGAAATTATAAGGTGATCTCGACTTTGAGGGTTCAAGATATTGCATCCTAACATACTGGGTGTAGTATTTAGTGCCTTTAAAGCGAATGAATCTTATATTTGGAATATTCAACCCCTTTTCAAAGAAATTGCATTTTCAAAACTTTTTTAAATTTTCGACGTTAGGACATCATTTAATCAATTTGGTACCGATTTTGGGCATACGAGGGTGCTAGCCCTTCCTCATACATAATCGACTCCCAAATCAATTTTTTTAATTTCGCAGGCCAAAATTAATTTTTAAAAAGTATTTTACATGTTGATCCGATTACACCTAAACAAAAAAATCGGTGGCGACTCCATATTTTTGAAAGTCGATCCCATTCCTTTTTTTCAAAAATAAAAAATTGGTTTCTATAGCTTGGCGACTCTACTGGGGACTGGTTGAGAGTCAGGCCATAAATTGATTAATTTTTGTCCTTTTGATTGAAAATTTGGAAAATTGTTTTGAAAAAATCATGTTTCTTTTGATGCATTTATGTGCGTTATGATTGCAATAATGTCGAGTCCAGATAGTTTGTGCCGGTGACACACGGGTTAGCTCAAAGTGAATTCTCCTATAGAAGAGAAAATTATAAGAAAATGATTCGAGAAATTGCTGACGCTTGGAAGCAAACTCGTCGGTTGAAGAGAGTGACTATAGGCGAAATGACGACGCCTGAGTATAATATGTGGTTAAGTAAAAGGGTTAACGATAATATTCTGGGACCAAATTTAGACGATGCTCGATCAGTGGAGGAATGCTTGTGAGTAGTCCCGACAGAGCTAGAAATTATAAAGCAGGACTTTGAAAAACAGAGTTCAGAGCTTGGAAAGAAAATTGAGCAGTTGAAGGAAGAAAAAATGCACTAGAGACTAGATGTGGAGGTACAGAAGTCAGAAGCAGAGAAGTTACGAAAAGGGAAAAATAAAGCTGAAGAGGATTTGGATAGTCTAAAGACAGACTATAAAAAAATGCGTCTATCAATGAGAACCACTGGATTAAGGAAAACTGCAGATCAATAGAGGCAAGAAGTGCAAGAGGAAAAAACTAAGGCTGGGTAATGGGAAAAGAAATTTCAAGAAATGCAGGCTCAAAATGAGATTTTAAAAAGGCAAATGTTAGAAAGCCAAAATGGAAGAAATGAATTAAAGGCTAGAGTGGCGGAATTGGAAAGGTCTCTCTGTCATCATCGAAACCGTAATTCTGTGGTGGAACTAAAAGAAAGTTTGAGCAAAATCGAGGAAATGAAAAAGAAAATTGAAGAATTACAAGTGGCATTGCAGAATTGTCAAAACCGTATTGGGTCCCTAGAAGTGAATGAAGAGCGATGGCAAGAGAAGCTTCTTTACTCTCAGAATCAAGTTAGAAATAAGGATTACATCATAGGAGAAGCCATAACCCAAATTCAAGAGATAGCTGACTACTTATAGACTTTGGTGGTACAGGCAGATATACTGAGCGTACAATATGAGTCACGGTCAGATCGTAGACAGGAGTTAGCTTCACTATTTAGGAGAGTTAAAGTTTTGGGCATTAGGGCAAAGCCATATATGTAATCTAGTTTATGTAAAGAATTTTATTTTCTAATAAATTTTGCTATATGGAATTGAATCAGAATCGAAACCTTCTTTGCATTCATTCCGTGCATTTGCATTGCATTTCATGCATTTGCTTTACATCGCATCATATGCATTAAAATTTGTAGAAAGGCTCTGATTAATTAAAAATTATTTCAGCAACCTGGGGAATCGACGAAAGTCTACTGAACTGAGTTTAGAGCCACAATGTACAATTTGATGGATAATAAAGAGATGGAATTTTATGAGGAGATTGAAGAATTGAAAGGACGGGAGGTTTATGCTTCAGAGGAAGGATTAACGGAATAGGTCCAAAAGGGCAACCGCCCAGTAGTGATCATCTTGAAGCCAAGAGTCAATAAAGCCAGAACACAGGTAGCACCGCGAGTTATAATTCAAAAGCCAACTAGTGCTTGGAACTATGATTGTAATGTGACGATCCGAGGAAAAGAGAATCCAGCTAGTGCTTCAAAGGAGGATCAAGATGTAGGTTCTCATACTCTTAGTGGGAGACGTTACGATCTGGTAAAAGGGAAAGCTCCAATGGTGGAGCAAGGGAAAGAAAAATTAGTCAAGCCTGAGTCGCCCGTCAATGAGATAGTAAGAGAGGAGGAAGCTAGGGAGTTCCTAAAATTTTTGAAACACAGTGAATACTGTGTTGTAGAGCAGTTGCACAAACAGCCAGCGCGCATATCTGTGTTAGCTTTGCTTCAGAGTTGGAAGGTACACAGAAATGCACTAATGAATGTCTTGAATGAGACATATGTGGCCAATGATATCTCAGTTAGTAAGTTGGACTGGCTAGCCAACAATATAAGCGCTGATAATTTCATTTACTTCAACGATGATGAAATTCTGTAGGGTGGCAGAGGATCTACTAGGGCTTTGCATATTACTACTAGATGCAAAGGGCACTGCCAGGGTTTTTGATAGACAATGGGTCGGCGTTAAACGTATTACCCTTATCCACATTAAACAGATTACCTGTGGATAGTTCCCACATGAAAGAATGCCAGAACATAGTTAGGGGAGGATTGAAATACCGCTACTAATCGGTCCGACAACATATGAGGTGGACTTATTGGTCATGGGTATCAAGCCGTCCTATACTTGCTTACTAGGAAGACCGTGGATCCACTTAATAGGGGTGGTACCTTTATCATTGAATCAGAAACTGAAGTTAGTATCAGAGGGTCGGCTAGTGACAATAAATGCAGAAGAGGATATTATCGCGGCTGTAACCAGTGATGCACCGTATCTAGAAATGAATGATGAGGCAATCAAGTGCTCTTTTCGATCCTTGGAATTCGTAAATGCAACCTTTATTACGGAGGGAAACAGGATTCCAGTACCAAAGATATCCAAGACCACAAAAATGTGATTACAGATGATGGTAGGAAGGGGAGCTTTGCTAGGAAAAGGACTAGGGAAACATCTTCAAGGAAGAGTTGAGGCTCCAATAC
This sequence comes from Gossypium bickii, assembly GCA_025503065.1. Classification (NCBI taxonomy): domain Eukaryota; kingdom Viridiplantae; phylum Streptophyta; class Magnoliopsida; order Malvales; family Malvaceae; genus Gossypium; species Gossypium bickii. Next base: position 72,632,292 of record CP106713.1, read on the forward strand.
TGGAAGAAAAACAAGATCACTTTGGCTTAAGGTTCAGGCCAAATGCAAAATAAAGAAAGAAAGAGTTGGAAAAAAAGGCAAGAAAGAAGAAGGGCTCGTTTGAGTGGTGAAGAAATCAAGTGGGAACCCATGATAATTCTGCACATATTCAAAACCTTTATATTGGGAGGGATTATTCATCCCAAGCAAAAGACACCAAGGGAAGAAAACGTGGAAGAAATGATGAGAAACGTTCACATCAGTGCCATACATGAAGAAATCACTGTAGGGGGGAGCTTGTCAGATATCCGCCCTTATGAACCTGGGAACGTTCTAAACAGTCGGACTGCGGAAGAAATTCCTGTAGTATTTAGAGCTAATCTAAAGTAATATTCAAAACACGCTTATTGCTTTCAACCTAGAGGCAATAAGAAACTTTTTGTGAAATGGGCCTGTGTCCAGAATTTTTATGTCAATAAAATGCTTTTTTTAAAGTAAATATTTTTTCATTCTTTACATTTCATACTGTACATTCTTTTATTTTTTAGAATATTATTTCATTATTTATTCATGACCATACCATACTAATAATCATCCTTAGAATAATTTATTCTTTGGATTTTTTGCCTTCGTACCTAGGTACCGAGATATTAATGACATGAGCGACGTTGTTACAGACTCCATTTTTGAATGAGATATGAGTCTAGGAGATCTAAGGACTTTGAAAATGACAGAGATTGTAGCCTATCTTTTGATTTGTTAAGGATGGTAGAATAAGATGGAAAATAGATCCTACCTTGCAAAGGGTCAGTAGAAGTTACGAGTTTAGGAAAAAGGTTAAAATCGAAGCCTAGCTCACTACAGATATAAGCGAGACATCATTCAAAGATGTTTCACACGATCATATCAAAGCACGCCAGGCTTGAAATTTGGGTATGCTGTTTGAAAACTCATGTTAGTGGTTCTACAATGACCAGGCTAATCAAAAGGATTTGGCTACTGGTTTACCGAGAAAAGGAAATTGCATTAGTCACGCCATAAATGCCAAATTGGGGACGACAAGATTTATGTGCCTCTTCCATTCTTTCTATAGGTGGAGCATAGATGTTATGAGGTAGATCTTGTCAAAAGCATCTAGCCGATACTAATTCATCTTCATGGTTGTCAATTACTTCACTAAGAGGGTGAAGGTCGCTTCATATGCCAAAGTTACAAAGTCAGCAGTCATCAAATTCAAATCCAAATCCAAATCCAAATCCAAATCCAAATCCAAATCCAAATCCAAATCCAAATCAAAACCCAAATCCGAATCCAAACCCAAATTCAAATTCAAATCCAAACCTAAATTCGAATTCAAATTCAAATTAAAAAAAAAAGTGCCAATAAGGAATGTCAGAAAGAAACATAATTGCACAATGACAAATATTTACAGTCTGTTCAAAGATCAGACACCATATCAGTGCAGTAAAGGCAGAAAAAAAAACATTCAAATTTTTTGAAAAATGACTGAGATTTGTAAAGGTTGGCATAGAGGAGTTACCATTTACCCTCTATGTTTCTTGAATGGTGGCCAGGACCTTCATCGGGGCAGTATCTTTCTTATTGGTTTATAAAAGGGAAGCAACCGTTGGAAGTTAAGATTCTTTTTCTCCAAGATTTGATTGAATCAAGAATTGGATAAAACATAATGTCTCCAGTAAGCTTGATTGAAAGTATTCATCAAAACGAATGATACGGGCTTATGACAAAAATGTTCGCCCAAGAGAATTTCATGATGGGGACCTAGCATTAAGAAAGATTCTTCTCATCTGAAAGGACTTCAGAAGTAAATGCCAAATATGAAAAACCTTATGTAGTGAAGAAAACTTATTCTGGAAGATCATTAACTTTGACCAAGATGGATGGCAAGGACATGCTCAAGCTGGTGAATTCAGACTTCATCTACAAGAAAAGGCCAAGGTGAAAACCCGCAAAGGGTAAAAAAAAACCAAAAAAGAGAAAAAAAAGAGAAAAAAAAAATAAAATTTTTTCAATAAAAAAAAGAAGAAAGAAAAAGGAGAGGCCAAGTCAAAAATCCGCAAAGGGCGCTTTGAGACCAAAGGGGATTTGAGTTGAAAACCCAAAAAGGGCGGCTCAAATTTTGATCAAAGGAGGGGCATGCAGTAATCTTGCTATACTTGAATTAACAAAGAAGGGATATGCTACATCTTGGAACATCAACAATGTACTCTGGATCCCCTAAAACACATATTGAGCTCAGAATGGTCCTCAAGAAGTTTGAACAAAGAAGCTCAGGCTATGATATCTGGGGCACCTAGTTTCCGTTTTACCAATTTTAAATTTGTTATTTGTGATTATATTATTCTTTTTAAAATATGTTCACAATAAATTTCCTTCTTGGTCGCGATTGCTATCTTTGCTTAGCTTATTTGTTTCGAGCTATGCTCCTAATTAATTTCCTTTTTGTCCATTGTTATGATCTCTTTCAAGCATTTTGCATTGAAATAATGATTAGTGGACTAATAATACTTTCATGAAAAGAGTTTCACATATTACTCTTGAAGCTTCTGAATAATACAAGAACTTGAAACAGGACTATTGTTTAAAACTCACCAAATTTAAGGAAGAGTCTAGACTAAGGCTATCTCTTCAGATTTTTGTCAAAAATGGTGACAAGATATTGAGTCTATGATATAATCTCGACGAAAAATGGTCAATGTTAACCCAAGTGAAAAAGGGGAATCATTCGCGAAAAAAATGATTTTCTGCACCCATGCAAATATCATGCATACACACTTGGTCAGGTTACCTAGGGAGCGATCAGTTGATTGAACAAGTTACAGTCCTCTACCCCTGAGTTACGGTGGTATGGATTGAAAATGATACAAGTCCTATACCCTTGAATAGCAATGGGATAGATTAAAGAAGAAACAAAATCCTACATTTTGGAGTCGTAGTGGGATGGATTTAGATCTTATACCCTTAAGTCACAATGTAACACCCCCAAACCCGGCCCATGCGTTATGAGCGGATTTGGTATGTCACATGAAGAAAATGAAAAAAAAAGTCTTTGTGATTCGTACAAAAATAGGTATTACTTTGTTAAAATCAAGAAAACAAGTTTGATTTGAAATATTTGATAAAATACTACTAACCTTGAGATTGATTGATAAATTGATAATTTTGAACTAATGATCTTATAAAACCGTGACTTTTGAAAACGACGATGACAATTCGAAAGACAATTTTCGTGTTGAAAATATTTGTAAAAGTTTATTTTGAAATCCATTTGTTAATCGATTTTGGAAAACCTTTATTTAAGTTTTTTTAGAAAATTCCCATTTAAAATAATTTAAGCAAAATAATAAGTATATCAAACATAAAGCAAATAATAAAATACTCCAGAGGCCTTATTGCAACATAAAAACCCAAAATAGTAAAAGTAAATAAGTAACGTAAATAGAAATTCTAAAGTTCAAGAACACCATTTCTGAAGTATGGCCTCCACCCGAGTCATCCGTGGCCCAAGCCCTCGTCACGGAGCATTACCTATAAGGGTTAAAGAAAAGGGGGGTGAGTTACAAGAACTCAATGTATAATCCCCTTACCGTCATCCACAGGGTCTAAATCTATATAGCAATAACTTAGGCCTAAGCCCATTTACAATACAATATTAAAATGAAATGTATGAATATATGTAAATGTATGAAAATGTATGCATCCCATCCCATCCAGCCAATCTCTCCCCCGTACCAGCCAATCTCTCCTGTGGGGATCAAGTCTAGCCACCCCGCCAGTCTCTCCAAGCAGTCAAGCTGCCATTTATAATAATTGTGGCTGAGCCACCAGATTCATATACGGTAAAATGATCGACACAAAGTCGTTAATTCATATGTTAGGCACATAGCCATTCTCAGAATTTGTGGCAATGCCACTAGTCTATACTTCTCTTTATTCAAATTTTCCCATCCCATGCAATATGTAAATATGCATCATACACAATCGTAAAACATCCATATAAAAATAACATTCATTAACTTATTGAATACTTTTTATGAATCAGCACATTAAAGCAATACGATCATTTGGCCCATAGGGGCATTTCGGTAGTTCGGTCCGTAAGGACATTTCAAAAAATTGGCCCATTATAACAATCTATCAAATCGGCCCATAGGGGCATTTCAGTAATTCAGACCATAAGGACATTTCAGTAAATCGATAATTTTACCCACTAAGGGTAATACGGTAATCTCGCAACCCAGGAGTATTTCGGTAATTTACCATCCAAGGGTATTTTGGTAAATTTGCCACCCAAACTTAACTACTAATTTCGGCATAAAATTGAAGCTGTCCATCTACGTCATACTGACTAAATTGACTATAACTTGAGTTAGCAATCTCAAAATCTAAATTCGTAAATTTTCCTTGAAACTAGACTCATATATCTTCTTACTATAATTTTTCCAGAATTTTTGGCTTAACTATTTAGTACATTTTATTCCTTAAAGTTTCCCTTGTTTCACTGACCAACGATTCTGACCTTTCTTACCCAAAATTCAAATATCTCACGATAAAGTTTTCATATGTTGCTCCTACTTGTTTCTATAAACTATAACTCATAATTCACTTTGTACAATTTTATACGATTTTTCCAAGACAGATTAGGGAACCACGAAGTCATTTAGAAACAGTCTCACTAAAATTAAAAACATCACAGAATATAAAATTCCTTTTCCTTCTCCATTTCTTTCATATAGAAATAGACATAGTAAGCTTTAATTTGATATCTTATTCACTTTCTAATTCCCTTTCCCCTATTTTTTGTGATTTTTCAAAATCACGTCACTGCTACTGTCCAAACTGTTTCATTGCAAAATATGGTTACTACTACGAATATACGCACTCCTGAGTGATCACGGATGCTGGTTTTCGATTTTCTTCGGTATTTTGACCGAATCAAAAAACATATCATACAAACCTTCAGAGAGATGTGAGATTACACACCATTTCAAACATGTATTGGGAAGGTACGGGATTACACTCATTCGGGATCCGTAACACGATATTCTCCGTGGCACCTAAAGATACAATCGGTCAACAATTAGTCCAAAAGCCAATTTACAACCTCATCCAAGTATTGCGATTGATTAACAATCTATATCATTTACCAACAATCCGAGTCTCTTATTATGAGGGTAGGTGTTCGACTTTACCACAATTTCCGAAAAATCCACAAGTAGAGAGTATCGAGTGATTTCGTGCCTAACAACAGAATCAATTAGCCAAACTTTCAACCCGATTAACACCATAACCGAGTAGTGATATCGAATGGACTATGAAAATATTCCTTACCTTAATCGATGATAATCCCGATTCCCACCAATTGGCTTATGACTACGAATGAATCGATAAGGATTTGGTATTCGGCCACCCACTAGAACTCCGATTCAACCAAGGAGAGATGTTCAACACACAAAAATGGGGAAGATAGAAGATGATAGAAATTCGGCTATTGAAGAGAAAATAATAAAGAAGATTCGATCATATGGTAATGTCGATTTAGGAAAAAGGAAGAAAGGTTGAAGGAATGATAAAAAGAAGAGAAGAGATATGAGAAGAAATGTTAGGTAATTTGGATAACACAAAAGGACAAAAAGTTGGAAAAGAGTACCAAAAATGTTTAAAAGAGAAAATAGGCTTTTTCAAGCACAAACTTGCAAATAGGCTAGGAAAATTTAGCTCCCCCTTTTTCCCCAACAAAACCGTGTATTCATCTTTACCAAAAACATGAGTGTTGACATAAATTCTATCCTAGGCAACTCCTAGTTTTTGGCCAACATGTCTCCCAACCTTATCCCTTTCTGTGATTTCCTACCTTCTTTTTCCCTTATCTTCCTCCTTTCCATAATCCTTAGCCTCCTTTCCTTAAATAAAAAATCTTACTTACCTTATTCAGAGCCTTGGCCAACACTTACCATCTTCCATAAGATGAGCATAAAATTAAATCCCAAAAATTGCAATAGGTGGGATTTAAACCTCAGACCATTAGTACACTCCACACGCCACTTGCCACTTTTACCAATAGGCTCCTTGTGCTAACAAAATGCACTCTTATTTCCTTAAGCCTTAGTGCCATTTACCTTCTCTCCTTAAGGTACCTAAACACAAAAATTTTCCTATAGCCTAACTTGAACCCGAGACTTCATAGGAACCCCGTAATCTTCCAAATTCACTTAACTAATAAGTCTAATTTGCAACAATGCCATTCTCTTGTTCTCAAAAATTTTAAACACTCCTATGTCCAAGGCCCATTGGGCCCAATTCTACTAGGCCCAATTTCGGGATGTTATACACAATGAGATGAACCCTGAAGTTACAGTGGGGCAAACCTGTTGAGTAAGGTATAATCATTTTCTCGAGTTTTCTATTGAGAATACCAGCTGAACAAGATGACACCATAATACGTCAGTGATAAAGCCCTGATAAATAATGAGCAATGACACCTTAAACTTTTAAAAAGGGATCATTCTCATGAAATTCTGCAAGACACATTTAGTTAGGAGCATTTGATTCATTTCGATCATTGCATCCTAATCATTGTATACTTGAAATAGGAATCATTCTCATAACATTTTCGCATTTGACTCATTTTGATCATGGCATCCTAATTACTAGGCATTGTACACCTGAAATAGGAATCATTGCATGTCTAAATAGGAGCATTTGACTCTTTGATCATGGCATCCTAATTATTAGGCATAAGCATGTACCCATTCTACAGGTTATGTCCTCAAGAGGACAGTGTAGTAAGGTAGATCGAAGACCTCGGATCTTGTCTCCCTGAGTTTGCAATGGAGCATATCAAAGATACCAATCTGGCATTCCTGAAGTTGCAGGAACAGATTAAAGATAGCAGATCTGGCATTCCTGTAGTTATAAGAGCAGATCAAAGACCTCGGATCTTGTCTCCCTGAGTTTGCAGTGGAGCAGTTCGAAGATACCAATCTGGCATTCCTGAAGTTGCAGGAGCAGACTGAAGATAGCAAATTTGGCATTCCTGAAGTTGTAGGACCAGATCGAAGACCTTGGATCTTGTTTCCCTGAGTTTGCAGTGGAGCAAATCGAAGATACCAATCTGGCATTCCTGAAGTTGCAAGAGCAGATTAAAGATAGCAGATCTGGCATTCTTGAAGTTGCAGGAGCAGATCAAAGACCTCGAATCTTGTCTCCCTGAGTTTGCAGTGGAGCAGTTCGAAGATACGAATCTAGCATTCCTGAAGTTGCAGGAGCAGACTGAAGATAGCAGATCTGGCATTCCTGAAGTTGCAGGACCAGATCGAAGACCTCGGATCTTGTCTCCCTGAGTTTGCAGTGGAGTAGATCGAAGATACCAATCTGGCATTCCTGAAGTTGCAGGAGCAGATTGAAGATAGCAGATCTGGCATTCTTGAAGTTGCAGGAGCAGATCGAAGACCTCAGATCTTGTCTCCCTGAGTTTGTAGTGGAGCAGATCAAAGATACCAGTTTGGCATCCCTGAGTTTGTAGTGGAGTAGATTAAAGATAGCAGATTTGGCATTCCTGAAGCTGCAGGAGTAGATTGAAGATATCATTCTGGCATCCCTGAGTTTGCAGTGGATCAGATTGAAGATAGCAGATTTGGCATTCCTGAAGTTGCAAGAGCATATCGAAGATACCAGTCTAGCATCCCTGAGTTTGCAGTGGAGCAGATTGAAGATACAAGTTTCATGCCCCTGATGATGCAGTGGGATGGAATGAAGCTACTCGAAGAAGAAAAGCACCAAAAGAAGTCAAGATTCAACAAGACAGGGCAAAATTGGCCCTTTTAAAGTCTTTACTCTATTCTCGTTACACGACAAAGAGCAAAGAAGGGCAACTGTAATAGGCCCATTTCGCCCGGCCCATTTTAAAACCAAAAATAAACCAAATAAAACAAAAAGTAATAATAAAATAAAAGTCCACAGTCCTTTATTTACAAAACAGCAAAGCCCAATTGGCCCAAGCTAAATTTTAAACCCAAATTAAATTAAAATAATACCTAAATACAAAACCCAATGACCAAAATCTGAAACCCAAATGCCTAATCAGGCCCAATACAGAGTTGGCCCAAATAACCCAATCGTCAGAACACTCTCCAGAAACCCTAGTGGTTTCTGGAAACCTCCAGCGCCGCGGCTTTCCCCACACGTGCCTCGCGTGCATCTTCGTCAGCAATTATCGTACGCGCGTGCGCCAGCAGGGATCTCCTCCGTAGCAGTACCTACAACAAAAAGCAAAAAATAGTAGAGAACTACAGAAGACTGAAGAAGAATGTAGAAGAACGTGTATTTCATTTTTCTTTTTGTTTTTAGGCTATAAAAAGCCTGATGTAATACTTTTTTTTTCTACGCACACAAATACAAGAAATACGAAATTAGAAAGAAAAACCAGAAGGTGATTTTCATATCTCAAGAATCTTTTTTCTTTCATTTTTTTCTCCTCCTTTTTGAATCTTTTTCTATATTCATTCAAAAATAAAAAGAGAAGAAAGCGTTTACCTTGAGACTGTTCGATCTTTTCTTCTCCGTCGCAATCAGAGTTTAGATAAAGATCTCGGTGAGGGTTGGATCTTCGTCTTCTCTGTCGCGATCGGGGCTAGATAAAGATCTTAATCAGAGGACAGGGCAAATCAGCACATATCAAAGCAAATCAGTGTATAACTACTCACCGATTACAGTGGCGTTTTAGTGGTAGATCGAACAGGTTTTTCTACGGCTGAGAGTAAAAGCTAAAAGGGGCTAGGGTTTTCAATTCAGGTTGGATTAGTAGAATAGGTTTAGTTCTGCTTTTAAGTGATTAGTTCCTGTTAAGAAAACATCACCGTTTAGGCTTACTTCAATAGCTTAAAACGGTGCCGTGTAAAGCAACCCCGACCCGGTCCAATTCAAAAGCGCAGGATCCGCACGTGTTTTGCAATAATGGAGTATTTATGCATTTAGTCATTTTTTTGTTGTATGGTTATTCAATTAGACATGTTATACATTTTATTTACTTCTCAATTGATCTATATAATTTGTGCATTGTTTTAATCTAGTCCTGTCAAAATGCTGCGTTTTAGATATTAAATATTTTCCAGTTTAATCCCTTATTTTCTGTGCGAAAATGCAGTATGATCCTCTATTTTGTTTAAATAATTAGGTTTATTTATATAATAGCCTTCTAATTTTACTTTTTTATTTCAATTAAGTGTTACTTTTATTTATAATTCATGTATTTTTAATCTTAAATTCATTCATTATTCAAGTTATTTTAATATGATTTTTTTTTCTTATTTAGAAAGCATATTTTTAATTTTATTTTAATCAAGTTTTTTTTATACTTCATATAATTCTTTTAATAATATTAAATTTATTTATTATTCAAATACTTTTAATAAAATTACTGTGAAATTTGCCTTTCAATGTTTTAATTGGTTTTATTTTCCATCAATACATGTATTTTAAATAAAATTATTACACAAGTATTTAATTTCAAATTTTTTTTTCTAGGTGTTGCCTTGCTTTAATAATTTGTACCATATTTATGCTCTTATAGATTGTATATAATTTATAATTCATATAATAGTATTTGCAAATGGTTTTCTTTTATGATATTCATTTTTTTTGTCGCATTTGAATTATATCAATTTAGTTGGTTTTTTTTGTAAAAAATGTCTTTTAATTTATGGATTTTAGACACTAATATTGATATTGGTAAAGTGTATGTTGAATTATCATTGTATATGTATTATTTTGATTTATTGATATTTTCATATAATATTGTTCCATTATAAGTAATTGTTGCCATAAATCATGAATTTTATGTTTAACACTATGTATTATTATCAATAATGATGCAAATTGGTCAATTTTAATTATTTTTTTATCCTAAGCAAATCAAATAAAATATATTTTGATTACTCAAAAGATTTTTAAAATAAGGTGATATTTGGTGTTTTGGGAAATCTAAGAAATTGTATCCTAACATATTGGGTTGCGGTTTCTTCGTTTGACCAAAAAGACTTAATATCCTTTTTTAATCACATAATTCTGGAATCATAAGATGATCTCGACTTTCAGGGTCCAAGATATTGCATCCTAACGTACTGGGTGTAGTATTTAGTGCGTTTAGAGCGAATGAATCTTATATTTGGAATATTCAACCCTTTTTCAAAGAAATTGCATTTCCAAAACTTTTTTAAATTTTCGACGTTAGGACATCATTTAATCAATTTGGTACCCATTTTGGGCGTACAAGGGTGCTAGCCCTTCCTCGTACGTAATCGACTCCCGAATCCATTTTTTTAACTTCCCAGGACAAAATTAATTTTTAAAAAATATTTGACATGGTGATCCAATTACACCTAAACAAATAAATCGGTGGCGACTCCATATTTTTTAAAGTCGATCCCATTCCTTTTTTTCAAAAATAAAAAATTGGTTTCGAAAATTGTTATTATGTTTTTAACGATTGATATTGCATAATATGTTTGATTATTGCTATGATTATGCATGAAAAAAGTTGATGTGACATACTCCTGGTTGAACCTTAGGAATAGATTGGATATCCAAGCCGTGACAGTTGGGGTGATATGTGAGCCAGTGTAAGACCATGTCTAGGACATGGGATCGACGTTGATATGTGTGCTAATGTAAGACCATGTCTATGATGTAACACCCCAAACCCGGCCCATAACACCCCGGCCGAATTCGAAATGTTACGGGGAGAATGTTTGTAAAGAGTTCGGTTTTGAAGGGGAAAACACATGTTAAGTTTTAAAAACGAATATTCGGTTTATAAGGGGTTTGTTGTTTAGAAAATAGTAGTTTGCCGGGGGATAAAACTCGCATATTTGAGTAAAAGGCTAAGTTGTTACTTAAAAGAAATTATGGAAAACGAGTTATTTATCAGCAATCCAAATTTGAAAACCTTAATTTGATATTTAAGTGGCAAGTGTTTCAAGTCATTCTTAATTAATAATCCGTTATAAATCCCAACTTAGAACCATGATAATAATCCCGAAATAATCAAAACGACCTTATTACAATAAAAATATCCGAAAAGTAATTTGAAAATTTAAAACGTATATATATAAATAAAACAACTTCTGCATGGCCACCTCGAATCCACTCCAGCCCGGTCCAACGTATCATGAGTCACTTGCATTGTTTTTAGGAAAGATAGGGTGAGTCAAACTGACTCAATGTGCAATTAATCCACATGTTTCCACAAATGGGCTTGGCCAAAATCCACACATATAACCACATACCACGCATAATAATGCAAAATGCTAACCCAACCCAACCTACTATCCAACCGCTACACACCACCCGTATATCCATCCACCACACACCAGGGGATTACTAAATCGACCCTCCATCCGCTACAAACCTCTTTGGCAGAACATTACTCAAAGTCCACTTAGTGGTCTAGCCACTGATCCACGTGATTAAAATCACAATTATCCACGATGAGACTCAAAGTCATCACCAATCCACGATGTAGCTCAAGGCTAACATCAATCCACGATGAGGCATAAGCCCACATCAATCCACGTACATAAATGTGCACACTTCCCCTTAAAGAATATATCCCGAATCCCATGTACATGCAGCATGTTATAATGATTTGGCAATATAACGTATGAACATACCAGATAGGCACATATGTCATGCTTACATGTATCCACAATTATTAACCACAACCACAACATAGATAGTATACTAACCTGGTTACCGGGTTACCCAAATCAGGTAATAGCATCACTACAGCCACTATTTCGGCTACCACTCATATTACATATTTTAATTAAAACAAGTAAATAAACAGTGTGTTAATTACACACCTGAGAACTGAAGCACTAGACTATCGATCTCCCTAACATCCTCATTCGAAGAGACTACAACGATCTGCATGTCTCTTTTCGACGCTAGCCCACACCCCAGTGGCCAATCCCGAACTGCTGAAATGGACCGCTTCTTGAATTTAGGGGTAGGGACTACGTGTTCAACCCCTTTCTCTCCTTGGCTGGCGTTCGCATCCATTAAACAAAGTCTTGGTCAGAGGACCCGGGTTAAAACATTAAGTTAGATCTAAACGAAACCAAATAAGATCTTAATCGAGTATTCTTACCAAGGTCGACCCAAATCCCGAAGGCTCTCATTTGATCTTGAAAGTTGTCGAAATCCCTACATCAGACATGTTAGATTCGGCCTAACACTTAATATCCAAACAAAATGGCCTTGAAACACCCCACACCCGACCCATGAGCCTGAACCGGATCTGGTATGTTCCTTAAGTAAACCGGTTTCAAAATTCTTTGTTTCTTGGATAAAAAAAAATTTTAGAAAAATATTGTTTTGGGTTGGGCTTAGATTGGGAACTCATTTAATTAAATTTGAAAATCTAATTTAATTAAGGTGACAAAATAATTGTAGGGTTCATTTTCAAGAAATAATTTTGCTTAACTTTAATCTAAATAGTTTGTAACATAATAATTAAAAGTAAATCAAAAATAAAGAAATTCACTTGGGCCTTATGGCCTTATTACATCAAGTAAACCCAAATAAAATTTAAAGTACTTGGTAAAATAAAAGTCCCCAAATATTGAAAGTTTTTCCTTGCTATGCATGGCCACCTTTAACTCCTGCCGACCCGGTCCATTATTGCTCATTACCTGAAAAATGGTCCCACAAAGGGGTGAGTCAACAGACTCAATGTGTACACAAACTAACAATCAACAATTCAGGCATACATGTTCATATCAAAGACATATTCATATAAAAATGATGCAACCCAAACCCAAGCCTAGTTATCCATCCGTTACACACCACCCGTACCTGCCAGTCACACCGTGGGGACTACTAAGTCAACCCTCCATCCGCTACACACCATCGATGGCAGTCGCTGCAGTCGACGTGCTCATCGCCCATATGCGTTGTGTCATTAGACACTATGTTCAGATTATGTAACCGAAGTTACCATGTTCACTTAATGGGACCGTAGCCACCATATTTCGTTGGTGAGACCGTAGTCAACACCTATTCTTACCCTTTCACATATATCCCATATGCCCCAAATATTTATATCATTCATATTACATATTCAGAAATATATACATATCGTATTTGTAATCCTATTGGTAGTAGAAAACGTACCTGGGTACTTTTACCTCATTTGTGACACTTAGCCACATTCTTATTCGCATGCACATTCATATATATACATATAAGATAATTGCCGTAATATATTGGGAGTTAGTGTGGGTACACACCTGATTCGCTTAATAGGATCCTTGAAATCTCGAAGAGAATCGACCACAGATTTAGATCTCAAATCCTACATAAGTTAATCACTTTAAAAGACCATTCGGCCACTTTTCCAAATACAACTAGGATTTGTATTACTTACCTTATTCTTGAATTGATTTTAAGAATCAAGTGCGGATCTTTGTATTCCTCCCTTATGAATTCGGCTAAACACTATATTACTCCATGAGTTAGTTTCGACCACGATAATAAATCTAAATATTTAAAATAGCCTTGGCGAATATCTTAAACACATACCTTGTGATTTCCAAATCTGAAAAGGATTCCTTGCCTTATATGGTATCGAAATCCCTAATACTTCATGTTAGATTTAATCCAACATTAAAAACATAAATTGTAACCCTTAACCGTATATTCATATATCTTACCTTAGATCCTTGAATTCCCGAAAGATTTCTCCTTGTATTAAATCGGTTGTAGAAACTTGAGAAATCCCTTGTAGATTCGGCCATAGAACAATAGTAGAGATTAAATCTCCGTTTTAGACAAGCCTAAAAGAATAAGAACCAAATCTAGATCTTACCTTTACTTGGTGAAATCGACAACTCCTTACATCACCACAACGATTCGACTTTGGCGATTTTTAAGCTTGACAAATGAAGAAAGAAAAGAGAAGAAGAAAAGAAAAGGGAAAAAGAGAATAATGGCAGAGAAAATTCGGCAGAGAGAATAGGAGAAACTTTAGAGAAATTTGTGAGAGGTTTTCTTGAAGAGAAAAGAATGAATGAAGAATAGCCTTACTCTTCCTTTTATAGCCAAAATTACTAGCTAGAGTCCTTTACTTGGCCACCACTCTTCTATTTTGATAACTTTATCCTTTAATTATCATAAATAAAAGAGTTTAATCCAATATTTATCTCTTCTAAATAATCCAATTTAAAAATCCTTTATTTATCACCTTTTTAATCGAATATTTATGAAAATAAAACACCTCCTTTCTAGAAGGCCTGTGCCATCCACCTCAGTCTTCTGGAAGCAAAAAAACAAAACCTCATTTATTTGCTTCCCAAGTGACTCGAACTCAGGCCCATTCCTCTTGCACATGGCGCCATTTCCATAGGCCCTAAGTGGCATCTTCAGGCCACTTTTCCAAGCCTGTTTATGTGTCAAATTTCACCAACTTTTTCTTTTAAGGCCTCATTGCCCTAATTTCCTATTTTAAACTTTAAAATTTGACATTTCTAGGTCATTTCCAAGTTTCCTAAAATTTTCGATCGGCTCTGTATACTTGCCATTTTTCTTACATTTCCAACTTTCCAGAAATGTTCATTTCCATTTCCCATTTCCATTTCCATGCATTTCTAGGTTTCCAAAAATGTTCACTTTCCTCTTTTAAACTTAACATTTCCATACATTTTCAGGACATTTCCCTACATTTCCAAGACAAGACATTTCCTTACATTTCCTTGCATTTCCTTACATTTCCATACATTTCCTTATATTTCCTTACATTTCCATACATTTCCATACATTTCCTTATTTCTAGAATTCACATAACACATTCATACATAATTCATAAAACATGCCATTTTACCACATGGTTCCTTGTGTCATGCTTCACACGGAGTTTCTTTTCAAGCCTCATTTACCTAGCTCCCCTTTTTACTTAAAAACCAATAATTTCCCAAAGCTTTCTTCTTCCATCCTAGAATTCTAAAAACCCTTAATACACTTCCAACACTGCCAAAACCTACTAACTCATGAATTAGGCACGAACGCATAACCCCTAATCTAGGATGTTTCAGGTCTTTGGCCGAACCACAAGTACACCCTCCTTACCTTGATTGATCAAGTCCCGAAAGATTTTTAACTCCCTTAACATTGGCTTATACAGAAAACCCAAGATCACCCCTTCATAGATTCGGCCACACCAAAGAAATGGAGTTAGACTCTTAGTTTCGATAACTTAAAGAGAAAAGAACGAGATTCAAATAGAAGAGAACCTCCTTACCACAATCACTAGCAATAGATAGAGAGAGATCTAACAGCAGATGAGTGTCGGCACTTCCCCTAAGGATTATCAATCGAAGATAATCACCACACCAAGGAGTTTCGACTTTGACTGATTCGGCCTAGTGACAAAACTTGAGGATTAGCGCAATAGAAGAAGAAAGGGAGAAGAGTATAGACAAAATAAAAAAAGAGAAATGGTGAATGGGAGATTCGGCCAAGGTACATGAAGGTTATTCGGCTTTTGAGGATAAGAGAATCAGTGAAAAGAAGAAGAGAGGGTTGGGGTTTATGGGGTTTCGGCTATGGTGAAAATGGAGGGTATATTTCAGCTTTTAGATAGTGAATAGAAAAGAGAAACAAGAGTTGTAAAGAGAAGAACAAAAATGCACAAATGGTCACTCACCTTCGGCCTTTACACAAATGGTCAGAAAACAAATGAATAACTTTAGCCCTACACCCCTTTTCAGCAACAAGCTTAAAGAAAAAGAGAAACCGAAAAGAATGAACATCCCAAACAATTAGCACACATTCGGCACCTAATCCCCCTCTAGCTTGACCGAAAATACCACCCCCTAGAACTCCCAAATTCGGCCAACTCTTCAACCTCACTACTCATCCCTTGTTTTCCTCCTAATTTTCCTCCTGAACACTCATTCAAAAGAGTTTGAATGATTCAAACTTCCCAATTAACTCTCCACCACTCATTAGAATAGCTTGACCAAGTCTTCCACTCCATCCTTCCAGAGCTTGCTTGCCGTCCAACACCTCCCCCTCTCTTGACGCAAAATACAAAATAAAACAAAGCTCCCTTGCTGTTAGCGTGATTCAAACCTCTCCCCCTTGGAACTCCTAGTGACGCAAAACTCCTCTGCACCCTAGGTAGCGACCCCTTGCCACTCCACCACCTCACTTCTTGTGTCAAAAAACACCACATTAAATCCCTTAAGGCCTAGCTCCTTTAGCTCTCCTCTTATTCAACTTTGAACCAAAAATTTTACTAAGGCTCCTACCTAACCCCAAGGTTTCTCGAAGCCCCCCAACCACACTCAACATCATACAGAGCATACCAACACATAGATATGAATTAAAATGCAAGACCCCCAAAATCCCGGATATTACATATGACATGGCATTGGCCACATTATGAAAACCCCTGTAGGTTCAAATTGAGAAATAAATCTACACAAGCTTGGGACACGGGCGTGTCCCTATATGCTTAGGCCGTGTGAGTTACATGGTCCTTCAACATGGCCATGTTATTAAGTCACACGGGCATGTCACCCTTTCACACGGGCGTGTGCCCTTGTTTTTAATGACATTTTTCCAAAGTTTTCTAAAGAACTCAGTTTGATTCTGAAACGTTTCTAAGTTATGTTTTGGGCTTCGTAAACCCATATTAAGGAAATTAAGAGAAACTTTCAGAAGTTTTAAATTTGAACGAACTTTTATGACCCGGAAATGTAAGTTTGCATGTGTTTAAGATAGGTAACACCTCGTACCCTAAGCCGGCGTCGGATACAGGTAAGGGGTGTTACATGATTAGCTCGTTTCGATAATCCCCATTAACTTTCGTTTTGGGTTCCTTGTTAATCAACTAGTTGCTACCCTAGTAGGATCTTCCAATCTTCCTCTAACATAACGAGTTAACAAGGACTACTTATCTTCTGTGTAACAACCCATTTTTAGTAAAATCAGAATAGTGGTTTTGGGACCACAAATTTGAGGTCAAAAAATTTATTTTGTTATTATTTTATGGTCTATAGCATGATAGTATTACCATATAAAAATTTCGTTAAGAAATTTTATCGTTTACATGCTTAATTTGATAAAAATGACTAAATCGTGTACAGTGCAAAAATTGAGTTCTAATAGCTAAAGGTATTAAATAGCTATAGAACTTAAAGTGAAAGTCCTTATATGGTAATTAGACCATTTATGAGTTAGTGGAAGATATTAGCTTGGCAATTTTGTAATTATTAAAGTTAATGAAGGTTAATTAATAATTACGTAATTATATGTTAATATTAAATAAAACCAAATTAATTATCACTTTTTATCATCTCTTTCAACTGATTTTCACAAGTGAAGAAGCCATTATTGGAGACCTAGGTTTGGCAAACTTACTTTGTCCAATTAGGTATGCATTTTTGTTCTATTTTTAATGATTTCTATGTTTCCGAGATCGTTGCTTAATCTAGCTTACCCGGGGACTAATTTGTGAAACTATTAAACTATTAGGGTTTTATCATTAATGAATATATATGAGTTTTGAAGTTTGATAATAGAAAATGAATGGTTGTTGTTTGATAAACAACTTTTGCAGAGGAATTTTTAGTGAAATTGTCAAATAGGGATTCAATTGAATAGTAGGAAATATTACATGGTGAAATTATGAAATAATTGAAGTATAGTGCATGCTAAGGACCTATTTGATATTCGGCCATAATGGGTTATGGTGAAAGTTTGTAAATTTCCATTTTTATGAACTAGGGACTAAATTCCAAAGAATTAAAAGTATATGGGCAAAATGGTAATTTTTCCAAAAATATGTTTCGGATTAATTTGAATGATAAATATATTAAATTGATTTAAATTTATCCGTATAGATCCAGTCAGACCTCGTACGGAGTTAGATCGAGGCAAAGAGAAAATCTCGAATTGATCGCCTCTGTATCTAGGTATACTCGTTGAGGTAAGTTTGTGTAATTAAATTCTGTATTTGACAAACCGTAATATGTTCATATTTTAATCCCACATTTAGCATACTTTTGGATGATTTATTCCCTGAATTGTGGAATTCGGTGCTCCTGATCCTTAAATTTCATGTTTTATACATAGGGAAGCATCGGAGGATGAAAAGAATGAGAAGTGGGCCAAAAATGGATAAAATGGGCCAAAGTACAAAATCGACATGGCCTAGGCCCAAGCTACATGGTCGTGCTTCCTTAGCAAACCCGAACACAGCCTGACCTCGATTTACACTGGCGTGTCCTTGCCGTGACCTGTTTTAATTCCACTCAGATTAGGATACTTAGGGGCGAAGAAAGACATTTCGAAAGCCTATATAAACACCCTAAGTGTGACCTAACAGGGGGCGGTCCAGGTAGGCTTAGGAGCCAAGCCAGAGAGGCCAGAATTATGGGAATTACTCAAAGAAAGCCAGTTGATTCATCTCAAGAAGCCAAAATTATACTCAAGACGGAAGATCTTCCCTTCAATTTCCTTCAGGGGGTTTTAGGGTTTTTCTTATGTTTTGTTTTATATTCTCTTCTAAGATGTATTCTTTTATGATTATGAAATAAACCCCTCAAATACCTGAGGGGGATGAAACCTAAGACGGATCTTGTTATTGTTTTCTGAACTATATGACAAATACTTGATTTGTTCTTAATTATGTGTTCTTAATTCTTGCTTTGATATTTCAGGATATTGATTCAAGTATTGATGTGCTTAGGCAGTGGAGCAAAAGTCCCTGTTTAAGAGTAGAACTATCATAGTTAAGCAGAGTTGATCGCAACCTTAGAAATAGGATGACGAAAATCTACCGGATTAGGGTCAAACCTAATATGGGAGTCTATAGATCGAGTTAATGCAATTCTAGGGGTTTTAATTAGAAAGAGATTTCAATTAATCAACCTAGGGTTAGACGTTAGTAGCCTAAAAAGAGGTATTAATATAAATTAGGGAATCCTACGGATCAAGTCAAGTGAATAAATCATCTGGTTCAGAGTTAAGATGATACAACAGTTTGTTCAGTTTGATGGTTTGCAAGATGAAGATCCAAATAATCACTTGGCGAATTTCCTAGAATTTTGCGATGATGATGCCATTCGTATTCGGTTGTTTCCCTTTTCTTTGAGGAATAAAGCTAAACAGTGGTTGAACTCGTTACCACAAGGATCAATCACTACATGGGAACAAATGACCAAAAATTTTTTGTTGAAATATTTTTCACCGGTTAAAACAGCTAAGTTGAGGAATGATATCTCTTTTTTTGTGCAGATGGATTTAGAGACACTTTACGATGCATGTGAGAGATACAAAGATCTATTGAGAAGGTACCCACACCATGGATTACCCTTGTGGCTATAGGTCCAAACTTTTTACAACGGTGTGAAACCCTCAACCAGGCAGTTAATTGATTTAGCCGCCGGCGGAACCCTGAACAACAAAACACTTGAAGCTGCCTATGAATTCATTAAAGAAATGTCACTAAATAACTATCAGTGGCAAGTCACGAGGGCAAGGCCAACAAAAGCCGCCAGTATTTTCAACCTCGACACAGTAACCATGCAATCAAATCAGGTAGAGATGTTAAATAAAAAGATTGATGGTTTATGTGGTTCTTCGCAGGTACATCCAGTTACGCAGTGTGAGATGAATGGGGGAGGGATGAGCAATACAGAATATCTACCTTACAACCCGAGTGTTGAAAATGAGCAAGTTCACTATATGGGTAATAATTTTAAACCTCAAAATAACCCTTTTATAGTACTACTTATAATCCAGGTTGGAGGAACCACCCCAATTTTTCATGGGGTGGTCAAGGAAATCAGAGACAACAACCCTCTCCAAACTTCCAACAGCCCTACCTACAGGAAAAGAAGCTGAACCTTGAAGAGATGCTGACAAAATTCATAGCGGTGTTAGAAACACGTTTCCAAAACACCGAGACAACACTTAAAAATCAACAAGCATTAATTCAAGGGACCGAGAACCAGTTAGGACAACTTGCCAAGATCATATCAGAACAACCACTAAAAAGCCTACCCTCACAATTAATCCCTAGTGAACCCATTTGATCCTACCACCCTTTTTTATTAACTCACCCACTAATATTAACCCAAAACCCATCTTGTATTTGTTATCACCATTTTTTATCGACTCCCTTTTTGTTGAGATTTGATTTTGAGCAATTGCCTAACTATGTTCTATACTTCAGTTGTTAAAGTTCTTCCTTATTATTGTAAATATTGTTCTTAAAAAATATATATATCGAAGTATATTCATTATGAGTTCTATAATTAAGTGAGCTTATATGTTTAAATTCCACATCTTAAAGAAGAAGCTCATATTATTAGTTTCAAGTTTCCAATTGATGTTCATTTTTCTAGTTAGGTAAATTACCAATTCAATCTCGATTCTAACCCTTTAATTCAGCCCTTATCCACACCTTTAACCCGATCTCCATTACAACCCTTTCTTATAGACCTTTTGATTTGTGTGTCATCTCATATTCCAGTGATGGAGATTTGATTTTCATTGCAAGCTTATAGGATTAACTTTTCATGTTCGACTTTTGAGTGCTTAATTTTGAACCTTAAACACTTTTGAGTGATTTGAGTGAACCTTTAGTGAGGATGTCAACCCTTTTCGATTTTGAATCAAAGGTAATTATTTAGGTAAGAGGAAACGCCTATATTTTTTGTGCTATAAAAATTATGACTTTCATTGTTTGAATCTTTAAAACTCTTTAAGTTAAATTATCGATGTATAAATTATCTATGAAGTATGGTGAAACACTATTGAAGAATATTATGAATCGAGGAAGTTCATCTTAATTGTGAGTTGAGAACTTTGCTTGAGGACAAGCAAATTCTTAAGTGTGGGGGTATTTGTTAAACCTTAATATGTTCATATTTTAATCCCACATTTAACATACTTAAATGATTTATTCCCTGAATTATGGAATTTGGTGCTCCTAATCCTTTAATTTCATGTTTTATATTTAGGGAAGCACCGAAGGATGAAAAGAACGAGAAACATGAAAAAAACAGAAAAAATGGACCAAACTACGAAATCGACATGGCCTGGGCCCAAGCCACACGGCCGTGCTTCCTTAGCAGACCCGAAACGGCCTGACCTCGATTTACACGGGCGTGTCGCTACCGTGACCTGTTTTAATTCCACTCGAATTAGGATACTTAAGGGTGAAGAAAGACATTCTGAAAGCCTATATAAACACCCTAAGTGTGACCTAAAAGGGGGCGGTCCAGGTAGGCTTAGGAGCCAAGCTAGAGAGGCCAGAATTGTGGGAATTACTCAAAGAAAGCCAGTTGATTCATCTCAAGAAGCCGAAATTATACTCAAGATGGAAGATCTTTCCTTCGATTTCCTTCAAAGGGTTTTAGGGTTTTTCTTATGTTTTGTTTTATATTCTCTTCTAAGATGTATTCTTTTATGATTATGAACTAAACCCCTCAAATATATGAGGGGGTTGAAACCTAAGACGGATCTTGTTATTGTGTTCTAAACTATATGATAAATACTTGATTTGTTCTTAATTATGTGTTCTTAATTCTTGCTTTGATATTTCAGGATATTGATTCAAGTATTGATGTGCTTAGGCAGTGGAGCAAAAGTCCCTGTTAAAGAGTAGATCTAGCATAGTTAAGCGGAGTTGATCGCAACCCTAGAAAAAGGATGACGAAAATCTGTCGGATTAGGGTCAAACCTAATATGGGAGTCTATATATCGAGTTAATGCAATTCTAGGGGTTTTAATTAGAAAGAGATTTCAATTAATCAACCTAGGGTTAGACGTTGCAGCCTTGAAAGAGGTATTAATATAAATTAGGGAATCCTACGGATCAAGTCAAGTGAATAAATCGTCTGGTTCAGAGTTAAATTGTAACATCCTTAAATCGGGGTCACAGCATTTTGTATGTGCTTGCATGTGATGATATGCCTGCTGTGCTAGTTTAGCATGTTTTGGGGTCTAGGCATGACCTCGGGTTAGGCCTGAGTCATGGCTAAAATTTTTGTTTTAGTGCTTAGGAAGAGGGAGCTAAGGTAGTTAGGGGTTAAAAGATATTCTTGCAGTGTTGTGTCACAAAGAACTTAGTGGCAAAGTGGCTAAGGAGGCGCCACTAAGGTGCCAGGAAGGTTACGCCACATGCAGGGAAGGAGAGCTCAGGTGTGCTCAGAAGCAAGGAAGAGGTGTGCTCAGATAGGACTCTCTTGAATGGATGCGGATTGAGTCAACAGATTTGAAATGGATGGAGAGGAGAAAATTATGGAGCTTGACTCATTCAAACTGATTTGAATGAGTGGATAGGAGAGTCTTGAGGTGTTGGCCGAATTATGGACTATGGGGGAGGAGGAGTGATCGATTTGGGAAGCTAGGGGTGTGCCGAATCTCAATAGCCAAGTAAGAGTGCATTTTCAACAAGGCACTCAAGTGTGGCATTGTGCTCGTGATAAACCGAAACCACTTTGGCCTTTTTTTCTCTTTTTCTCTTTCGGCAACTTTGGTATTTGGCCGAACCAACTTTGCCATTCCCTTTGAAGAGCCGAAACTCAATAGCCATTCTCTCCTTTTTCTTGTTCGGTTCATTCATTGTTAGCCGAAACCTCTTTACTTTGCCGAATCTGTCTTTGTTCACTTCCCTTCTTCATCTTTTCCCGAAATCGATCCATCACTTATATTCTTCTCATTCTAGCCAAAACTCCTTAACCCTTTTCTGAGTTGCATTTTCTCTTCTTTACCGAATCGTGGTCCTATTTTCTTCTCTATCTCTTCCATCTTCAAAAGCCAAAAGTCTTGTTGTTTCTCTTTCGTTTTCATCAAGCATTTTGGCCGAATACCCTTAGTCTATTTTCTTCTCTTCTCACGTGTGCTAATCTCTTCGAAGTGCCGAAACCTATCTCTTTCTTTTGGGTTATAGCTGAATCTCCTGGTAAGTAACTTCTTCTTCTCTTCTTAACTAATTTGGGTAATACTGAAATCCCACTTCTCTTCAATTTCTCTATTTGTTATAGATCCAAATCTGAAACTCCATTCTTGTTTTATATTGGTAGCCGAAATCCCTAACATCACTAGGGTGTGCCGAACTTTGGTGATTGGAGGCCGAATCTGTCAATAAGGTAAGGGGGTAAGTGTTTTATGGTTTCAACATTTTCTGTTGGCGTTAATATCGAAGGCTTTAATCCAGTGATAGTGGTACTTGGCCGATTGTAGGGAGGAGTGCAATCTGATTCAGTAGATCTTCAGGATCTGGTTGCCGATCTAGGTAAGGGTTCTAGCGTTTCAAGATTTTTTTTCCTTATTCTTTCAAAAGCCGAAGGCTAATTAGCTTTATGCTAGTGCTTGGCTGATTGTAAAGGGAGGTTCATCACGTAGCTTCGGGATTTGGTTGGAAACCAAAACGCCGTTAAGGTAAGGTGCTACCTTTATGCGACATATCCTTCGGGATTTTGTGAATAAGTCGAATGGCTATAACCTTAAAAATGTGATGTTGGCCAATTATAGGTATGGTGAAGGCAAACATTTCGGGATCTTCGGGTTCTATCGATTGGAAATAGATTGTAGTTTCAGGATTTCGCTTAGATCTACAAGTAGTCAGGTGTGTAACGCTTACACACCTCATTAGTATTATATGTTTATTGTGTTACTGTTAATAGCTGAATAGCCATTGAAACCGGTAATTTTGCCTTGTGGGCATGAGCGTGGACTCCGGGTAAGTCCCCTGTTATATGGATCTCGATATATGCTATCATGTCACTGTATTATGTTATGCCATGAATTATTTGCATGATCACATGTTATTATGCCACGATTGATATGGACATGATGATGGGATTGTTGAGAGGAGGGGGAAGAATGATTTGGACTGTCACCAGTGGTTTTGACACACGTCGGGTTGGCCCCACTTTGATACTATTATTTGTGACTAAGTCCCAGTAGTTTTGACCACCAGTGGTTTTGACCACTTATGGATATTGTGACTCGTCCCAGTGGTTTGGTACCACAGTCGGTTGGCCCCACATGATTAATTACGGGATTGTCATTAGTGGTTTTGACCACACGATGGGTTGGCCCCATCACTGGAATTGTGACTATGGTCACCAGTGGTGTTGACCACACTAATATGTATTTGTGACTTCGGTCACCAGTGGTTTTGACCACACGGGGTAGATGCAGGAGATAGGATGGTTAGGTTTTGGGGTGCATGATTTGCATATTTACTTGTGATGTATGTAAGTGCTATTTTATCAGGTTGAGGATTTATACACTGAGTCTCAGTGACTCACCCCTTCCCTTTCATATTGTAGATAAGGCATAGACCGCGGATGAGGAGCCGGAAGGACTCGAGGTGGCCATGCATCTTTGCTCCGGGTTTTATCTTTAAATTACTATTTCGATTTATATTTTCTTTAAATTTGGTTTTGGACTTGTAATAAGGCCGCTAAGTTATTATTTTGGTTTTTTTATTACTTGATTTTATATTAATTTTCTTATGCATATGATTAATAACTTGACTTGTTTAAACCGGTAAAAAGCGACGTTTTAAAACTATACTCCTTATCGGGATTTTCAAACCTTACTATCGGGTAACAGATTTCACAAGATGATAACAAAGTTAACTTAAATGACTTTTCAAACCTATGTTTTCCAAGCTCAAATGTAAATGGTTTTAAATTAACTATGTTCAATTCACTCGGGTTGTAATAGACTTGAACATTTTTAAAGTTAAGAACAATAAACGAGTTTTCAAAAAGGGAATTTCTGGGTTTTCAAGGCAACATAACGTTTTCAACTATACATACACAGGATTTCTCCAAACTCAAAGTGATAAAAGAGTTTTTCAATGGAAGTAAACTGGTAACTTGTTTTCTTCAAAATGTTTTCACTCTGTAACATGCCAGATTTGATCGTCGTGTGTTGACCGGGTTTGGGGTGTTACATAAATAACAAGTGGAGTCTCGGTGGATTCTTCCTCGGGTATTGTCCTAATCAATTGGTTTTTACCACAAGTATTTCCCCAATTCATTCTTTGTGTCTTAGCATCCTTAGCTTAGTAGTTAGTTAATTTTAGATTAAATAACAATTCCCTTAATTCTTAGGCTAAATAATAAAGAGAGAGTTAGTATTAGTACTTTTGGTTCCCTTGGGTTCGACATTCCGGTCTTGCCACTAAACTATACTACTATTCGATAGGTGCGCTTGCCTCAATCATGGTGATAGTTAGTTTCTAGGCTTGATCATTCATTATATAAATTTTAAGACTTTCCCACTGCGATCAGTATTGATATGTTTTAATTGAATTATATGTGTGTGATTTGTATAATTGCCATGTATAAGTACCGATTGCATATCCAACGACGTACAATGATTATCGAGTCTAGTTTGAACCTTAGGAATTCGTAGGATACAAATGACATGCCATTAGGGTTACCAATTCTCAGCTCGTATGGGCTTACTGATTTGCAGCTCATGAGAGCTTACCGATTCTCAACTTGTATGAACTTGTCAATTTACAGCTTGTGAGAGCATATCGATTCACAGCTTGTATGAGCATACATGTACAGGAATTGACAAATTGCAGCTTAGCACACTATGTGTGAGCTATCCTGAGTATCCAACAATATTCGAAATAGTTCAACATGCAATGTTCTATTACTAGATAATATGAGTTTGATACGAACTATTACAGGTATTTACATGAAATACATGGAAATGATTGTACATGATATAAAGATACATGATATGGATGTTACATGTATATGGAAACTTGAATAATTGTTGAGCTCATCCATGATTATTGATTCATATATGAATTTACATGACTAATGTGGTTGGTGTATATGTGCTTAGGCTTTTGGCGAAATTGAGTTGGAATACGCTATGTTTACTTACCTAAATTATGACTAAATGGTAAGTTAAATTCTATGTTATACGAACTTACTAAGCTTAAATGCTTACTCTGTGTATTATCTGTGTTTTTAGTGAATCAAAAGCTCATTCGGGTTGGAAGCTTGTCTGAGCTATATCACACTATCCATCGGCTCTTCTGGTATTTTCGATTGGTTTAATTTTGGTTATAATGGCATGTATATGTTATTTTGGCTAATGTTGGCCTACATGTTTATTGTGGTTATGACCACTTATTTGGATTGTGCTTGGTTTATTTTGGATGTGTATACGTTGTCTTAATATGGTTGATATGTGGTTTGAATTGTGGTTGAATTATGGAAAATGAAATAGTTGTTGAATGTGCACATTAGATATGTCATATAGTTGTTGTGAATTGGTGCTTTATTGTGGAAGGCATATATGTATATTGATGTTAGTTTAGAATGGTATAATTTGTATCAATTGAGAAGTTTTGGTATGTTTTTGGTAAGTATGCTAAGTGGCATGAAATGATGCAAATTGCTTGGAAGGTCGTTAACTTATTTGGTCAAATTATATACATAATTATACATGTTATGAATTGTCATTTGAGGTGCCTAATGGCATATTGGTTGTATGTGAATATACCATATGTTTAAGTATTGATTATACTTAATTTTGGATGCCTTAATATGGCTTGTTTGTATGCACAATGTTGGATATAGGTTGATGCCAGATTGGGTGAGAAATATGGCTTGTAAAATGGCCTATTTTCGTCCACATGAGTAGAGACACGGGCGTGTGTCTTAATCATGTGTGACACACAGCTAAGTGACACAGCCATGTGTCCCCTGTAGTTTTTAAAGGGTAGCAAGCTAGGATGTTACACGGCCTAGCATACGGCCTGGCAGACGGGCGTGTGAGGTTAGTTCGAAAGGTACGCAACCTAGCACACGGGCGTGTGGCTTGACCGTATGGCCCAAGTCAGTGAGTTACACGGGCACGAAAGCAGGCTGGGACACGTGATAGTACTAGAAAGAACATATGTTTTCTCCCTACTTATTGGTTAATTTGTTCCTATTTAGTTATCTTTAGGACATATTTAGCATTTTCAGTTTAGTAATTTACATATTATAACTCAATGGATCTTAACTTAGTTATCCTTAATTGTGTCATGTTCTGGTACTGATGTCGCTGTATGAGTATTTTCAGATTGCACCCAGAATTATCACCGCATCTGACAGCTGTCTGGATAGGAACAAAAATACGTGAGATCTCCAGTCTGGTACAACTAACTTGTATGTATAGAGGCAGCATGATTCTAATGAAAAGACACTAGGCTATTTGGAAAAAGAAATATTCACAAAAAAAAAAAAAAGAAAAAGAATAAAAGGGAGCTTTTGGATTATCACCTTCAAAAACTTATCCCTTGAAGCTTTCAACTATGGCGAATTAAGCTCCGATGAGTGAACCGACGTGAAAAGGATGCAAACCAACTTCTGGCGAGGAGCCCTAAGTGCGACACAAGAGGGAATAGAGAGATTCAAGTCGAGTTGTCTAGGAATAGTATGCTCCACTTGTTTCTTTTATTTTTCTTTTCTAAAAGCTGGTGATTACTTTCTATTTCATATTAGTACGGAAGTACACATGATTTCTAGGTTAAATGTTATTTTATTCAATCTTGCTTTTACTGTTTAATCTTTGGGTTTGAATGTTTTTAGCACGGAAGTGTTATTGCAATCACTGACACTGGAAGGTGTAGTGACAGTTCAAGCTAACAAGCATGACAACGAAAGTTGCTTAAGGATTAAAGGAATTTAATCTACTTGTTCTTAATAGTGTTCCATTGCTAGCATCGGAAGGTGGGGGTTAATGTGCATGTTTAACTCTTAGATTAAATATAGAAGTTAAGTTTGGTCAGAGATTCATTGCAATTTAATGCATCGACAATCACCTATCCTTTTATACCTTGTGAGCATTTAACATTCTATTGAATATTCATGTTGGGGATCCCAATTTATCATTATCATATTTTATCTTGTTGTTTTCAAGTTATTGCTTTGACACCTAATCTCACAATTTATCTCAATTCCATCTGTTTATTGCACTGACAATGATGAAAAAAAGACAACCATCCTCGTGGGATCGATATCCGACAGACTCATATATGTCTACTATACTTGGATCGACAGTGTACGCTTGCATATTATTGCTGTGACGTTAAACAGTCGATCAGGTTTTGGCGTCGTTGTCAGGGATTATGTTTGTTTGATGTTTAATTTTGTTTATTTTTATTGCATAATATTTAGTTGTTACTAACTTATTTTTGTTTTTGTTATTTTTTCACATTTTTATTTTAGGTGTTGTATGGCTCGAATCAATTTGGAGTTTATTGCTAATTTTGATCCAGAAATTGAAAGAACTGTTCGGAGGAAACTTCGAGAACAACAGAATATAGCTTTGCCAATAAACAATGCAGTTATACCCCCAATGTAGAACAACAATGCTAATGACCCACCGTTGCAGCAAGAACGTCAAATACAAAATAGGACTATGCAAGATTTTGTAGTACCTTTCTTGGATGACTTACAACCAGGAGTTGTTAGGCTAGCAATCCAAGCTGGAAATTTTAAACTCAAGACAGTAATGTTCCAAATGTAGAATTCTGATCGTGTATGAAAGTCTTAATATTTATATAATGAATGATCGAGCCTAGAAACTAACTTATGACAATGATTGAGGCAAGCGCACCTATCGAACAGCAGTATAGTTTAGTGGCAAGACCGGGATGTCGAACCCAAGGGAACCAAAAGTACTAATACTGACTTTCTTTTTATTATTTAGCCTAAGAATTAAGGGAATTGTTGTTTAACCTAAAACTAAGTAACTACTAAGCTGAAGGTGCTAAGACACAGAGAAGGAATTGGGGAAAATACTTTTGGGAAAAACCAATTGATAAAGACAATACCCGAGGAAGAATCCACCTAGACTTCACTTGTTATTTAACTCTGCACCAGACGATTTATTCACTTGACTTGATCCATATGATTCCCTAATTTATATTAATACCTCTATCGAGGCTACTAACGTCTAACCCTAGGTTGATTAATTGAAATCTCTTTCTAATTAAAACCCCTAGAATTGCATTAACTCGATCTATGGACTCCCATATTAGGTTTGACCCTAATCCGGTAGATTTTCGTTATCATATCTCTAGGGTTGCGATCAACTCCGCTTAACTATGTTAGATCTACTCTTAAACATGGAATATTTCTCCACTGCTTAAGCACATCAATACTTGAATCAATATCGCGAAATATCAAAACAAGAATTAAGAACACATAGTTAAGAACAAATCAAGTATTTATCATATAGTTTAGAAAACAATAACAAGATCCGTCTTAGGTTTCATCCCCCTCAGGTATTTGAGGGGTTTAGTTCACAATTATAAAAGAATACATCTCAGAAGAAAGTATAAAACAAAACATAAGAAAAACCCTAAAACCCTTTGAAGAAAATTAAAGGGAAGATCTTCCGTTTCGAGTATGATTTCGGCTTCTTGAGATGAATCAACTGGCTGTCTTCGAGTAAATCCCACAATTCGGCCTCTTTGGCTTGGCTTCTCGGCCTACCTGAATCGCCCCCTTTTAGGTCACACTTAGGGTGTTTATATAGGCTTTCGAAATGTCTTTCTTTGCCCCTAAGTATCATAATCTGAGTGGAATTAAAATAGGTCACGGCAAGGACACGCCCGTGTAAATCGAGTCCATGCCGTGTTCGGGTCTGCTAAAGAGGCACGACCATGTGGCTCAAGCCCAGGCAGTGTGGATTTCGTACTTTGGCCCATTTTCTCCATTTTTGGCCTGTTTCTCGTTCTTTTCACCCTCCGATGCTCTCCTAAGTATAAAACATGAAAGTCAAGGTTTAGGAGCACCAAATTCCACAATTCGGGGGATAAATCATCCAAAAGTATTCTAAATGTGGTATTAAAATATGAACATATTACGGTTTATCAAATACCCCTGCATTTAAGCATTTTCTTGTCCTCAAGAAAAATTCTCAACTCAAAATTAAAATGAACTTCCTCAATTCATAATATTCATCAATAGTGTTTCATCATAATTCATAGATAATTTATACATGGATAATTTTAACTCAAAGAGTCCTAAAGATTCAAACAATCTAAGTCATACCTTTATAGCCCGAAAACATTAGGTGTTTCCCCTTATCTAAATAATTACCTTTAACTCAAAATCGACAAGAGTTGACATCCTCACTAAAGATTCACTCAAATCACTCAAAGTGTTTAAGGTTCAAAGTTAAGCACTCAAAAGTCAAACATGAAAAGTTAATCCCATAGGCTTGCATGAAAATCAAATCTCCACCGCTATAAAATGAAATGATACACAGATCAAAAGGTCTTTTACGAGTTGTAATGGGGCTTGGGTTTAAAGGTGTGGATAAAGGCTGAATTAGAGGGTTAAAATCGAGATTGAATTGACAATTTACCTAGCTAGAAAAATGAGCTAATCCTGAATAATTACATCAATTGAAAACTTGAAACACTAATAACACGAGCTTCCTCTCAGAATGTGGAATTAATTGCTTAAGCTCAAACGTCGAAATAATAATGAATAACTTTCCAACATTTTCTTTTAAGAACAAATCAAGTAAAAAGAAAGAACTTTAACAACTGAAATATAGAATATAGTTAGGCAACTGCTCAAAATCAAATCTCGACAAAAAAGGGAGTCAAGAAGTGGTGATAACAAATACAAGATGGGTTTTGGGTTATTATTAGTGGGTGAGTCAATAAATGGTTTGTTAAGATCGAAGGGGTTCACTAGGGATTAATTGTGAGGGTAGGCTTTTAGTGGAGTAAGTGTAACACCCCTAACCCATATCCGTCACCGGATTAGGGTTACGGGGCATTATCTATCAAAACATAACCCTTAAATAAGCATTCATAAATAAATAATTAGTATATACCTATAAATGTTTTATATAAACACTTCGTAATTCTTTAATACCAAATTGAATACTAGAACTACCTTCGCATAACCATCAAATGCCTAATTCATTATCAAACACATACCTATCATTTAATTTATCAATATTAACATAGCAATCTATCATTTAAACTGTCATATTCAAATGTACCATAGATAAAGTTATACTTTCATAGTAAGTTTAAATCTTAAAGAACATATCACAAATCTATATTACCAACTTCACATAAAAGAAATTTTAATCAAATAGCAAAAGCACAATTCATTTGGTCATTAAGTTATAATAACCACACATGCACATGCTTATAATCACATTATTGAAATAAGTTATCAAATACCAATGCCAAATATACACATATGGCAAAAACCTTACTTAACAGAATCTAAGGTACATCAAATTCAATGCCAACTATCGAAAGCATTCATCCATTTCATTAACCACGTCTCCAATAATTAACATAGTCAATTATATCTTACGAATGACCTAAAACATGTAAGTAACTAATTAAAATATTTACCCAATTATTTGTATATCTCTCATACCCGAGTACATGAGCACATTTTAATCAAATTATTAAAGAAACTAACAAAGTCGAATATGTATAAGATAATACATTCCCAATAATCTAATCTCATGAACACTTATATTAATAACCTATTTACTCCTCAAAACATTCATAATGTACTATATGACATATCTCTAATATGAATCAAACACTTGACTAATTAAACATCATATATATAACACCAATCACAAACATATATACATCATGTAATTTGCTTCCATATTAACAAATACCATAACCGACTCCACAAATATCCATAATTTCAAGATTTAGCAATTTTCACATGGCATTATAAACTTTATATTCATAGTAAACTCAAAGAAGAGACATAGCCTATACATGCCATTGACATAGAGTTCTTTTTCAAAAGGGTACAAAATATTGACGATAGTGTTATGAGCTTCAACGATGATCCCCGAGCGTGACGATCATTCAAAAGAAATCTAAAACACGAAAACAACCAAGAACCAGGTAAGCTTTAACAGCTTAGTAAGTTATAAGCAATTGTAAAAGTATACAATTTAACATATACTAATTAGATCAATATTATTTCAATCATCACTAATATTTATTACCCTGGGTAAAGATCATAGCACCATTCATAACAAACAAAATTCATATCCTTAAGATCGAATACTCAAACATTCAATATTAGGTTCACTTTGAACCATAAACCATTTTCTCAACTCAAAACAAATTCATAAGCAAATAAATACATCACATTTCTTTAATATCATATACAACTATCACCTACCAAAATTATACTTAATTTACTCCACCATAAATCACTTACTTGATCATTTAATTAGTTTAACTCATTTCACTAACCGATATCCTTGGAGGATCCGCAAACCCGCAATACTTGTAATGTATTGCACACTTAGTGCCATTACATTAATATTCCGCACACTTAGTGCCAAATGACCGATTTCACACATACAATGCTCAGTACTTAGATTCGCACACTTAGTGCCTTACTTGAACCTGTTACTTACTTCAATAAACACTTATATATATAATTTAACTTACTACATCTATATAACAACCTCACATTTGACTATACTAGTGATATACAATATACCTCACATTTGGCCAACATTCATCTCTTGAAATCAATTTTGCACATAGCTATAGGAGTAACATATACTTCACATTCAAGTAAATTCATCTTCCAACTAACATCACATTCGGCATTAACATAATGTACATACTCATCACTAATACGTTCAAGTACTTCATTATAGGTAAAAGTTAAATTCAACCCAATTGCTTAAAAACTTACTTTGGATTTCGGCGGACTTTGTTTCCCAACTATTCGTTTAGCTTCACCTTTCCCCGATCCACTCCCGATCCTTTTTGTTCTTGGTCTAAATAAATTACAAATTAAGCTTATTCAACATATTTTCATTCAATTTAATCCAAAAATACATAATTGGGCAACTTACTGATCGTTGTTTTATGCGATGTCAAAGTCTTAAAACTTATATAAAGAATGATCGAACCTGAAAACTAACTATGACAATGATTTGAAGCAAGCGCACCTATCGAACAATAGTATAGTTAAGGTAAGATCGAATTGTCGAACCCAAAGGAACTAAAAGTACTAATACTAACTTTCTTTTTATTATCTAGCCTTAGTATGAAAGGAATTTTTTTATCTAACCTAAAATTAACTAACAACTAAACTAAAGACTCTAAGACAAAGAAGAATGAAGTTGGGGAGAAATACTTTGAGAAAAACCAACTGATTAAGACAATACCCAAGGAAGAATCCACCTAGACTTCACTTGTTATCTAACTCTGAACCAGACGATTTATTCACTTGACTTGATCCATAGGATTCCCTAATTTATATTAATCCCTCTCTCGAGGCGACGAACGTCTAACCCTAGGTTGATTAATTGAAATCTCTTTCTAATTAAAACCCCTAGAATTGCATTAACTCGATCTATGGACTCCCATATTAGGTTTCACCCTAATCCGGCAAAATCTCGTCACCCTATCTCTAGGCGTACGATCAACTCCTCTTAGTTATGCTAGATCTACTCTTAGCCAGGGACTTTTACTCCTCCACCTAAGCACATCATACTTGAATTAATATCCCGGAAATATCAACACAAGAATTAAGAACACATAATTAAGAACAAGTCAAATATTTATCATATAGTTCAGAAACGATAACAAGATTCATCTTAGGTTTCATCCCCCTAAGGTATCTGAGGGTTTAGTTCATAATAATAAAAGAAAACATCTAAGAACAAAAGATAAAACAAAACATAAGAAATCCCTAAAACCCCCTGAAGGAATTGAAGGGGAGATCCTCCGTCTTGAGTATAATTCTGGCTTCTTGAGATGAATCAACTAGCTATCTTCGAGTAAATCCCCACAAATCTGCCCTCTTTGGCCTAGCTGGATGCCCCCTAACTAAAGCCTTGGTTCCCCCCTTTTAGGTTTTACTGAGGGTGTTTATATAGGTTTCTGAATGTGTTTCTTCACCACTAAGTATCCTAATTTGAGTGAAATTTCTCTTTGTCATGGCAGGGACACGCCCATGGCACACGCCTGTGTGAATCGTGGCCAGGCCATGTTCAAGACTGTTGAGTGAGGTACGGTCGTGCGGCTTGGGCCCAGGCCGTGTTGATTTCGTGATATGGCCCATTTACTCCGTTTGGGCCCGTTTCTCGTTCTTTTCATCCTCCGGTGCTTTTCTGAGTATAAAGCATGAAAACAAAGGATTAAGAGCACCAATTTACACAATTCAAGGCTTAAATCATCCAAAAGCATGCTAAATGTGGGCTTAAAATATGTTATTATCACGATTTATCATTTACAATTTTACCCCTAACATTTTACACTTTTTGCAATTTAGTTCATATAGCATAAAACACAAAATTTGCAAAATTTGCACACACCATGCTTAGGCTGAATGTTGCTCATACACATACAAGTCATACATTCCATTTATTTTGCATTTTAGTCCCTCAAAAATTTATTTTTGCAATTTAATCCAAATAACTCAATTTCATCAAAAATTCAATAACAACACTTGCTAATCTATCACATATAATTAAAATTCCATCATCAAACAACAAGAATAACAAGCTTCCTTCAATGGCATCTCACAAAAACACAACCAATTCAA
Source organism: Gossypium bickii (assembly GCA_025503065.1). Lineage (NCBI taxonomy): Eukaryota > Viridiplantae > Streptophyta > Magnoliopsida > Malvales > Malvaceae > Gossypium > Gossypium bickii. The sequence goes on from CP106713.1 coordinate 72,666,920, forward strand.
AATTTTAAACATGGGCTAGCTAAAACTCATAGCAACGATCCCAAAAACGTAAAAGTTATTAAAAACTGAGCTAAGCTCATACCTTAATCAAGCTTGAACAATGTCGAACCCCATTAAGTTTTTCTTTTCTTTTTCTCTTTTTAGTTTCGGCAATAAAGATGAACAACCATAAAAAAATTGCATGGTTATTTTTAATGTATTTTATTATACTTTATAATATAATAATATCTTTATTAACTTATAATATAAATATATATAATAAAGACATAATTCATGCATGTTGCCGTCCATTAGTCTTAATTTTGGCCAAATTGCAACATAAGTCCTTCTATATAAGAAGACACAACAATTAAGCCATTCAATCAAATAGAAGACTACTTTTACCTTTTTTGCGATTTAGTCCTTTTTCTTAAATTAAACACGCAAACGGACAATTTAACTTACGAAACTTTAACACATGCTCAATCATATATAATTAACACGGAAAATAATATTAAAAAAAATTTTTATGACTCGGATTTGTGGTCCCGAAACCATCGTTCCGATTAAGGTCAAAATCGGGCTGTTACAACTCTCCCCCTTAGGGATTTTTGTCCCCGAAAATCTTACCAGTGAATAGGTTTGGATAACGTTCTTTCATTGAATTTTCAAGCTCCCAAGTTGCTTCCTCGAGTCCGTGTTTAAGCCAAAGTAATTTTACTAACGATATTTTCTTATTTCGCAACTCTTTCACTTCACGAGCTAGGATATAGATCGGTTCTTCCTCATAAGTTAGATCAGACTGAATCTTAATCTCTGATGGACTAATTACATAAGAAGGATCAGATCTGTAATGTCGAAGCATCGATACATGGAAAACATTGTGGATCTTTTCTAACTCAGGTGGCAACATCAACCTGTACACAACTGGCCCGACACGTTCAATAATGTCGTACAGCCCAATAAATCTCGGACTCAGCTTTCCCTTGCGACAAAATCTAAGTATTTTCTTCCATGGCGAGAATTTCAGAAATACTCGGTCACCAATCTGAAATTCTATATCTTTACGTTTTAAACCGCATAGGATTTCTAACGGTCTGACGCTGCTTTCAAATTTTCATGAATCACTTTTACTTTCTATTCAGTATCTTTGATTAAAATAACCCCGTGTATCTTGCTTTCACTTAGCTCGGTCCAATACAAAGGTGTACGACATTTACGACAGTACAAAGCCTCCTAAGGTGCCATTTTGATACTCGATTGAAAACTATTATTGTATGCAAATTCAATCAGAGGCAAGTATCGTTCCCACGTACCCTCAAACTTGAGAACACATCTCAACATATCCTCAAGTATTTGAATGATACGCTCGGATTGACCATCCGTCTGAGGGTGAAAAGCAGTGTTAAAGTGCAATTTAGTACCTAATGCATCTTTCAGTTTCTTCCAAAACCGCGATGTAAACCTTGGATCTCTATCCGAGACAATAGAAATATGTACTCCGTGCAATCATATAATCTGAGAAATATACAACTCAGCTAACTTATCGAGCGAGTAATCTGCACGGACCGAAATAAAATAAGCTGACTTCGTCACTCTATCAACAATAACCCAGATTGCATCTTTTTTTTGCTCGGTGTCAACGGTAACCCATATATGAAATCCATCATGACTCGATCCCATTTCCATTTAGGTATCAAGATTGGCTGAAGTAATCCAGATGGCACCTGATGCTTGGCTTTTACTTGTTGACATATCAAACATTTTGATACGAAATCTAAAATATCACATTTCATACTGTGCCACCAATAATTTTGTTTCAGATCATTATACATTTTAGTGCTACCCGGGTGAATATACAATCTACTATTATGAGCTTCATTACAAATCATCCGAATCAACTCAGGATCCTTTCGTACACATATTCGGTTTCTGAATCGTAAGCATCCCTCAGCATCAATCTAAAATTTTGAGTTAGTCTTCGAACCACAGTGATTCCTTTTTGCTAATAAGTTACTATCAACCTTTTGAGCATCGCAAATCAAATCTGTTGAACGAATAACGGTCTCAATTTCAATTCTGTAATAATCGCGCCATCCTCAGTCAAAGCTATATCTGCATTTATCGCACGTAGAGTAAATAGTGATTTTCGGCTTAGTGCATTAGCAACCACATTAGCTTTTCTCGGGTGATAATCAATCACAAGCTCGTACTGTTTTAACAATTCCAACCATCGTCGTTGTCTCAAATTCAAATCCTTCTGAGTCATTAAGTACTTTAGACTTTTATGATCGGAATAAACATGGCATTTTTCTCTAAACAGATAGTGACACCATATTTTCAGAGCGAAAACTATGGCAGCTAATTCAAGATCGTACGTCGGATAGTTCTTTTTGTGCGGCTTTAACTGTCTCGAGGTGTAGGCTACAACCTTACCCTCATGCATCAAAACACATCCCAAACCATTCAAGGATGCATCACTGAAGATCACAAACTCTTTACCCGACTCTGGCTGAACAAGCACTGGAGCTTCAGTCAATAAAGTTTTTAACTGATCGAAACTCTTCTGGCACCTTTCCGTCCACTCAAATCTAACATCTTTCTGAAGTAGCTTTGTCATCGGAGCTGCAATCATTGAGAACCCTTTCATGAAGCGTCTATAATAACTGGCAAGTCCCAGAAAACTCCGAACTTCAGTAACATTCCGCGGGGTTTCCAATCAAGTATAGTCGAGATTTTAATCGGATCAACCCGAATACCTGATGCTGAAACAACATGCCCCAGGAAGCTAACTTCACGTAACCAAAACTCACATTTGTTGAATTTTGCGTACAACTACTTTTCACGTTAAAATCTGTAGCATAAGTCTTAAATGTTCGGCATTCTCATTTTCGTTACGTGAATAAATTAGAATGTCATATATAAACGCTACCACAAAACGATCTAGATACTGTCTGAATACTCGATCCATCAAGTCCATGAAAATAGCTGGGGCATTAGTGAGTCCGAACGGCATCACCAAGAACTCATAATGGCCGTATCTCGTCCGAAAAGTAGTCTTAGATACATCTGAGTCTCTAACTCGCAGTTGATAGTAACCTGATCTCAAACTAATCTTCGAAAATGCTGAGGCTCCCTTTAGCTGATCAAATAAATCATCGATGCGCGACAATGGATATTTATTCTTTATGGTCACTTTATTGAGCTGTCGGTAGTTAATGCACATTCTCAAAATTCCATTTTTCTTCTTTACGAATAATACTGGCACACCCCAGGGAGAAAAAATCGGTCGAGTATAACCTCTATCTCTCAACTCTTGCAACTGCACTTTCAATTCTTTTAATTCAGTCGGTGCCATTCTATATAGAGCTATCAAAATCGGAGTCGTCCCTGGCACTCACAAACAACAGGTACAGATTCTATCTTCTTTTCAGTCACTTTACTATCAATCACATAAGCAAAGTAAGCTTCGCAACCCTTTCTCATAAGCTTCCGAGTCAACATCGAAGATATCACTACTGGTAACCCATTTAAATCGATAGACTTAATTCGAATTATCTCTTTATTTTGGCACCGCAAATCAATAGTCTTTCATCTACAGTTCACTACAGCATCGTGTACGGTTAACCAATCTATGCCAAGAATGATATCAAACTCATCAAATGGTAGTATCATCAAATCAGCCGGAAGACACGAATCTCAAATCATCAAAGGGCAATTCTTGCACACCTTATCAACTAGTACACACCGGCCTAGGGGGTTTGAAACTCGAATCACAAACTCAGTAGACTTAACAGGTAGAGTCTTACTGGATACTAATGTTTCACACATATAGGAATGAGTTGAACTGGGATCAATCAAAGCAATCACACTAGTATTAAAAAGAATAAATATACCAGTGATAACATCTGGAGATGATGCTTCCTCATGGGCACGGATGGCATAGGCTCTGGCAGGTGCACGAGCCTCGGATCGAACAGTTGTATCTGAAGTCCCTCTCTGGATACCACTTCTACCTCTCATATTTCGAGGTTGTCTACCCCTAGCTGTAGTACCACTCGGTCTTGCAGTCTGAGCATTATCCTTCTCAGCTAATTTCGGGTAATCCCGAATGAAGTGATCCTGCGAACCACATTTGTAGCAAGCTCGATTGTTGGACTTGCTCCAACATTCACCAAAATGTCATCTACCGCAATGTTGACACTCAGATTTATCCGATCGAGTATTTCCAACGCTAGTAACCAAGGTGGCTCGTAAACTTACTGGTGGTCGTTCTCGTATAGAGATCCATGTATTAACCTTAGATCGACTACCGTCATTTCTGAACTTCTTTGAGGCCGAATAAGAAAATTTATTCACTGATCTCTTACGAAAGTCTCTAGCTTCGAACTCAGCTTTTTGTTTTTCTTTTTCTAGCTCTTCACCTTTGTAAGCTCGCTCAACAAGTACCACGAACTCATTTATTTCAAGTGTACCAACAAGTAATTTTATATCTTCATTTAACCCTTCTTTAAATCTTCTGCACATAGCAACCTCAGATGAAACACACTCGCGGGCATATTGGCTAAGTCTCACGAACTTGCTTTCATACTCAGATACGATCATACGACCCTGTTTAAGCTCGAGAAATTCCTTGCATTTCAGATCTATGAATCACTGGCTGATGTATTTCTTGCGAAACTCTGTCTGAAAGAAGTCCCAAGTAACTCGTTCATTTGGAACAACCGATACTAGAGCGTTCCACCACTAGTAGGCAGAATCCCGTAATAAAGATATAGCACATTTCAGGCACTCATTAGGTGTACAGGATAGTTCATCGAAAACATGAATTGTATTATCGAGCCAAAATTTAGCTCGTTCAGCATCATCATCTGCTTCAGCTCTAAACTCTTGAGCCCCGTGTTTTCTGATTCTGTCGACCGGAGGCTTATTTATTCTTTCAGGATTAATGATCGGAGGTACCACAGGTACTACAGGTGGATTAACAGGGTTCGGGGGTTGTTGAACAGTCAGATTGGTTCGAATGTATTGATTGAACCAATCATTCATGATACTAAAGAAGGCTTGTTAAGCCCCCTCATCTTGGTTACTCGTAGCTGGTCGAGATTCAATCGGCGCAGTCCCTTAAGCGGTAGCAGGTACCACACTCTCGACATCATCGGCTACGGCTCACTCGGGATTAGGATCTATTTACTATACGAATAAAGAAAATACATTTCATGATTGGAAGTCATCACGCTATCACAGTAAAAATAATGGCATGTATAGCTAGACTCACGCACTACGTTAGTTCGAGAACCGACTAAACTGTAGCTTTAATACCACGTCGGTACGAAAATCTGTGGTGTCCATATGGCCGTGTGGAATGGAAATCTGTGTGGTTAGTTTGTAGTTCGATGCTGAAAGTAAAAATGGAAAGAAAATAAAACAATAAAATAAAAATACGCAAATTAATAGGGTTAGTGCTCGGGTTGCCTCCCAAAAAGTGCTCATTTATAGTCTTAAGCTAGACTTACCTCTCATTCGTACATTCATGGTGGTTTGAGGAGTTGAAAATCCTTTCTCATGCTATTATTTCTATTATCATAATATAGTTCGAGTCGAGTAGTGTTTACTTTAAAAGTGTCGAATATAGGATTACTTACCTCGACTGTTCCGTATGGGAAAACATTGAGTACCTTAAAAGGGATTTCTTCTTTTGTATGAAGGTCAGGAGGAAATATTTGAGGGTTTGTCTTATCTAACAATACTTGATCTCCTATTTTAAATTTGTTTTTCGCATGGAATGGCGTTGGTTCTGCTTTGTGTATTCCTAATTTCTCTTTGAAATGTGTCTTCCACTGATCTAGTTCATCGATCTGAAGCATTCGTTCCTCATGAGTTATTTCTTTATTGATATGAGGTCTAGAATCTGGCTCAGTTGTGTAGTTCTGTGGTTCTTCCTGAAAAGAAGGTTTAACCCAATGGTCATTAATAAAATTAATTTTCTAACCTTGATTAATTGATGTCCTAGACGAGTCAAGAGCCTGAAGACTGATTGATTCGTCACCTACATGGAGTATGAGTTTTCCTGTACCAACATCAATTTTAGTCCTGGCAGTTGCTAAAAAGGGTCTTCCTAAAATTAAAGGAATATTATTGTCCTCATCCATGTCTAAAACGACAAAGTCTACTAGGAATACGAATTTATCAATTTTCACGAGAACATTTTCGATTATACCTCTAGGAATTCTAATAGTTTTATCAGCTAATTGAATGCTCATCCTAGTTTGTTTGGGTTTCTCTAGACCTAGTTGTTTAAACATTTTATAAGGCATAACATTTATGCTTGCCCCTAAATCAGCTAAAGTATTATCAACAGATAAACTACCAATTAAACATGGAATTGTAAAACTCCCTGGATCATTTAACTTTCGTGGTAGTTTATTTTGCAAAATTGCTGAGCATACTGTGTTTAGTTCCACATGCGACTCCTCGTCTAACATCCGTTTGTTTGTTAAAAGCTCTTTTAAAAATTTCCTTGAATATGGCATCTGCAAAAGAGCTTCAAGAAACGGTAAGTTAATATGTAATTTCTTTAAAAGTCTAAGAAATTTACCAAATTTTTCGTCTGTGTTGTCTTTCTTCATCGTATTGGGGTATGGCACACAAGGTTGGTACTCTTTAATTACCGGTTTTGGGTTGTCATGGTTTACCTCAACCTTACCTTCCTCTACCATACTCTCTTGGCTTACTTTGGGTTCATCTACCCCTTCACTATCATGAGCAGTTATTGCTTGAAGTTGCTCTTTTGGATTAGTTTCAGTGTTGCTTGGTAGGCTTCCTTGTGATTGTTCAGAGAACTACTTAGCAAGTTGCCCTAATTGGTTCTCGATCCCTTGAATTAATGCTTGTTGATTTTTAAGTGTTGTCTTGATGTTTTGGAAATGGGTTTCTGACACCACTATAAATTTCGTTAACATCTCTTCAAGGTTTGGCTTTTTTTCTTGTAAGTAAGGTTGCTGTTGGAAGCCTGGGAGGGGTTGTTGTCTTTGCTTTCCTTGGCCACCCTATGAGAAATTGGGGTCCAACCTGGACTGTAAGTATTACTATAAGGGTTATTTTGAGGTCTAAAATTGTTACCCATATAGTGAGCTTACTCGTCTTTAGCGCTCGGGTTGTAAGGCAGATATTCTGTGTTGTTCATCCCTCCTCCATTCGTATCGCACTGCATAACTGGATGTACCTGCGAAGAACCAGATAAACCATAATTGCGTGTACCTGCGAAGAACCACATAAACCATCAATTTTCTTACTTAACAGTTCTACCTAGTTTGATAGCATGGTCACTGCGTCGAGGTTGAAAACACTGGCGGCTTTTGTTGGCTTTGTCCTTATGACTTACCACTGATAGTTATTCAGTGACATCTGTTCAATGAATTCATAGGTAGCCTCAGGTGTTTTGTTATTTAGGGTTCTGCCGGCGGCTGAATCAATCAACTGCCTGGTTGAGGGGTTCACACCATTGTAAAAGGTTTGGACCTGTAGCCGCAAGGGTAATCCATAGTGTGGGCATCTTCTCAATAGATCTTTGTATCTCTCCCATGCATCGTAAAGTGTCTCTAAATCCATCTGCACAAAAGAAGAGATATCATTCCTCAACTTAGCCATTTTAGCCGGCCTGAAAATATTTTAACAAAAACTTTTCGGTCATTTGTTACCATGTAGTGATTGATCCTCGTGGTAACAAGTTCAACCACTGTTTAGATATGTTCCTCAATGAAAAAGGAAGCAATCAAAGATGAATGGCATCATCAGAAATGCCATTTATTTTGAAAGTATCGCAAAATTCTAGGAAATTCGCCAAGTGATTATTTGGATCTTCATCCTGCAAATCATCAAACTGAACAAATTGTTGTATCATCTGAATTGTGTTAGGTTTTAGTTCAAAATTATTTGCAGCAATAGCAGGTCTAACAATACTTGACTCAGTTCCTGTTAAATTAGGTTTAGCATAATCATACATAGTTCGAGGAGCATGATTTTCGGCCACCTCTGGAGGTAGCGGATTATTCTCAGCCATCTCTTCGGTAGTATTAATTTCGTCTTCTTCCTCTTCTTGTATGTATTGTAGGCTTCTCCTTATTTCTCTTTGGTTTCTGCGAACTGTGCTTTCAATTTCACTATCGTAAAGTAGCAGTCCTGACGGGTTTCTTCTAGTCGTAAACTAGAATACCTGCTAGAAAAAAGAACAAATATTAGAAAAGTAAAAAAAAAAATTTAATTGTAAAAATAAAATATGGCTAAAGTAATAAAAATTGAGAGTTCTTAATATTTCAGATCCCCGGCAGGAGCGCCAAAAACTTGATTGTGTCTGAAAGTCTTAATTTTATATAATGAATGATCGAGCCTAGAAACTAACTTACGAAAACGATTGAGGCAAGCGCACTTATCGAATAATAGTATAGTTTAGTGGCAAGACCTGGATGTCGAACCCAAGGGAACCAAAAGTACTAATACTGACTTTTTTTTTTATTATTTAGCCTAAGAATTAAGGGAATTGTTGTTTAACCTAAAATTAATTAACTACTAAGCTGAAGGTGCTAAGACACAGAGAAGGAATTGGGGAAAATACTTTTGGGAAAAACCAATTGATAAAGATAATACCCGAGGAAGAATCCACCTAGACTTCACTTGTTATTTAACTCTGAACTAGACGATTTATTCACTTGACTTGATCCGTAGGATTCCCTAATTTATATTAATACCTCTCTCGAGGCTACTAACGTCTAACCCTAGGTTGATTAATTGAAATCTCTTTCTAATTAAAACCGCTAGAATTGCATTAACTCGATCTGTGGACTCCCAAATTAGGTTTGACCCTAATCCGGCAGATCTTTGTCATCCTATCTCTAGGGTTGCGATCAACTCCACTTAACTATGCTAGATCTACTCTTAAACAGTGAATATTCCTCCACTGCTTAAGCACATCAATACTTGAATCAATATCCTGAAATATCAAAACAAGAATTAAGAACACATAGTTAAGAACAAATCAAGTATTTATCATATAGTTCAGAAAACAATAACAAGATCCATCTTAGGTTTCATCCCCCTCAGGTATTTGAGGGGTTTAGTTCATAATTATAAAAGAATACATCTCAGAAGAAAGTATAAAACAAAACATAAGAAAAACCCTAAAACCCCCTGAATGAAATTGAAAGGAAGATCTTCTGTTTTGAGTATGATTCTGGCTTCTTAAGATGAATCAACTAGCTGTCTTCGAGTAAATTCCACAATTTGGCCTCTCTGGCTTGGTTCCTTGGCCTACCTGAACCGCCCCCTTTTAGGTCACACTTAGAGTGTTTATATAGGCTTTCGGAATGTTTTTCTTTGCCCCTAAGTATCCTAATCGGAGTGGAATTAAAACAGGTCACGGCAAGGACACGCCCGTGTAGCACGCCTGTGCAAATCAATTCCAGGCCGTGTTCGGGTCTGCTAAAGAGGCACAACCGTGTGACTCAGGCCCAGGCCGTGTGGATTTTGTACTTTGGCCTATTTTCTCCATTTTTGGCCCATTTCTCATTCGTTTCACCCTCCGATGCTTTCCTAAGTATAAAACATGAAAGTAAAGGATTAGGAGCACCAAATTCCATAATTCAAGGGATAAATCATCCAAAAGTATGCTAAATGCGGGATTAAAATATGAACATATTACGGTTTATCAAATTCTAATGGGCAATATGTTGGGCTGCCACATAAAGATTTATGAGAGCATCTAAAATCATTTTTATTGATTTTTGCTTCCTTCAGTCAACAAAGCGTTCCTAATGAATCTTTAAATAAGTAATTATTTCCTTATTCCTTGAAGGGAAGAGCTCGTACTTGGTTCCTTGGACTACTTGCCGGACCAATTACTTCTTGGAATGCACTAGCAACATAGTTTGTTTTGCTATTTAACCCGTCGACAATGAATGCTTATCTCAGAAATGATATTATAGCTTATCATCAGCTGGACGATGAGAATCTTCACACTACATGGGAACGTTATAAATATTTGTTTCAACATTGTTCCATGCATGACAGTCAACAAGAAACACAAATTGAGAATTTCTATAATGGGCTAGATTCACACACACGAGGAATCTTGTCGATGTATCAGTCAATGGACCTTTACTGGATTGTACTTATAATGATGCGATTGGGATTCTTGAGAGAATTGCTCAGAATGATTATCAATACCCTATTTCTAGAGCTGCACAAGCAAAAGCTACTCCAAGAGTTATTAAATTGGATGCAATCTCTGCACTTAGTGCTCAAGTTTATTCTCTTGTAAACAAGATAAAAAATATGCAAGGGACTAGTGATGTTGCACCTATATAAGTTGCTCAACAAGTTGATGTTCCTACTTTTTGTTGTGAGATTTGCAGTGACAATCACAGCTATGAAGATTGTCCACAACATGCAGAGAATGCCTTTTATGCCAGTAACATTTGCAACAATTCTTATGGCAACTCTTATAATAATTCTGCACACAATCAACAGCCTTGGGGAACTCAAAATGCTGGACAAAATGCTACGACATTTCGATATGAGAATATATCTGCTCAAGGAAATTATAATTCAAGACAAGGGAATTACAATCAACAATGACAGAACTATAATCAGCACAATTAAATGCATCCACACTAGACCTAGACACAGCCAAAACATTCCTCAATACCAAATTAGCATGGTCAAGAACATCGACGATAACAATACACTTCAACTTCACTTTCTGACCCGTTAATAGCTCTTGAGGTTCTAATGCAGGAGCATGTGACTCACACAAAAGCTATTGTGTAAGGGAATTCATCTTCTATTCAGGCATTGGAGGCACAATTAGGACAACTTGCTTCGAATCTAAATACACTTCCCATTGGGTACACTACCTAGTGATATAGAAAATCCCAGTAAGAAGGGAAAAGAACACTACAAGGCTATCACACTTAGGAGTGGTAAAAGAACTGGTGAGCCGACTATAAACTCTACTATAGCACCTTAAGATATTGGTGAAGTGACCCCTGGTGAGAAGGTTGAATCTAAAGAGCTCGTCGATGTACCAGACAAAGAAGTTCCATAAACTGTCACTCATATATGCCTAATGTCTGACCCTCCAACTGTCGACGTAAATAAAGGTGTCAACGTAATCAGATCTTTCTTCACCCTTACCTTTTCCACAAGGGTTCAGGGAGAGTGAGCAGGATAAGCAGTACCAACAGTTCCTGAACACACTGAAACAACTTTAGATCAATATTCTTTTAGTAGACGCTCTTGCTCAAATTCTGAATTATGGAAATTTATGAAGGAGCTCTTGTCCAAGAAGAAAAAGCTCAGTGATATGGAAACTATTGCACTCACAGAAGTCTGTAGTGTTGCCCCCCAAAATGAAAGATCTTGGGAGCTTTACTATCCCATGTTTGATTGGCAGACATTATTTGGGTAAGGCTTTATGCGACTTGAGAGCTAGCATCAACCTAATGCCATTATCAACTTTCAGAAAGTTGGGAATGGGTCACACGAAACCTACTATAGTGACATTGCAACTAGCTAATTGATATTTGGCTCAACCTGTGGAAATTAAAGATTTCTTAGTTCGTGTGGATAAATTCATTTTTTTATCATACTTGACTGCAAGGCAGACAAAGAGGTTCCCATTATATTGAGACGACCATTTTTAGCCACCAGACGAACTCTGATTGATGTTTACAAAGGTGAACTAACCATGTGACTTAATGATGAACACATTACCTTCAGTGTTTTCGAATCTGTTCAAGGTAAGGACAAAGAAGGATGCCATACTATCGATGTGCTGGATGATCTAATTGAGGCAAAATTCAATAACCAGCTCACAATACTTTCTGAGGAGTTTGCAGTGACATCTGACGATGAATTTGTAGATGATTGTTACAACATGGTTGAAGCTAATAATATTGAACTCGGGCATGGATGGTAGATCGAATCCTTAGACTTAGCCAACAGAACAGCTCTAATTTTCAAGCTATCTATCGACGAAACTCCTACTCTGGAATTAAAACCATTACCTAATTACCTTAAATATGTCTTTCTTGGTGATAACAATACTCTCCCAGTTATTGTCTCCGCAACACTAGATGTAGCTCAAGAAGAGAAATTGGTCCATATTCTTAAGCAACATAAACGAGCTATTGCTTGGAGTATTGCCAATATCCAAGGCATTAATCCATCTTTTTGCATGCACAAGATCAAGTTAGAATATGAAGGAAAGCGATCGATTGAGCAACAAAGAAGATTAAACAAGAAGATGAATGAAGTTGTTAAGAAAGAAATTATAAAATGGCTTGATGCTGGAATTATTTACCCTATTGCTGATAGCACTTGAGTAAGTCCAGTGCAATAAGAAAAGTGGTATCACTGTGGTTAGCAATGACAAAGATGAATTAATTCCTACACGTATTCTTACGGGATGGCGAGTCTGTATGGATTATAGCAAACTTAATGCAACCACAAGGAAGGACCACTTCCTACTTCCTTTCATTGACCAAATGTTGGATAAGCTTGCAGGAGAAGCCTAGTACTGCTTCTTAGGCAGCTATTCTGGATACAATTAGATTGCTATTACACTAGAGGATCAAGAAAAAAACTACCTTCACCTTTCCCTTGGGTATTTATTAGCCAGCCACATTTAAAAGTGCATGATGGCAATATTCTCAGATATGATTGAAGACTCTTTAGAGGTGTTTATGGATGATTTCTCAGTTTATGGAAATGATTTTGATCATTGCTCTGACAATTTGGATAAAGAATTATAGCAATGTGAAGACACACATGTTGTTCTAAACTGGGAAAAATGTCATTTCATGGCAATTGAAGGCATTGTGTTAGGCCATCACATCTCTAGTTAAGGCACTGAAGTAGACAAAGCTAAAGTGGAAATCTTTGAAAAATTACCTCTACCGAAAAATGTGAAAGGTATTCACAGTTTTCTTGGGCATTCGGGATTTTATCGAATATTTATTAGATATTTCTTGAAAATTGAAAAAACCTTTTGCTCATTGCTGAAACAAAATTCAAAATTTCTCTTTGACGATGCATGTCTAGAGGCATTCATTCAATTGAAGACACAGCTAGTAAATGCACCCATTGCCGTTGCACCCGATTGGTTTGAACCTTTTGAAGTTATGTGCGATGCAAGCGACTTTGTGTGGGTGCTCTTCTAGTACAACGTAAGGGAAAAATATTTCATGCCATCTATTATGCTCGCAAAATTCTTATAGAGGCTCAAATCAACTTTACCACTATAGAGAAAGAATTTTTGGCTATAGCATTTGCTTTCGACAAGTTTCATTCTTATCTTGTCGGCACAAAGGTTACCGTATTTACTAATCACTCGGTGTTGAAATATCTTTTTGCGAAAAAGATGCAAAACTAAGATTAATACGTTGGATCTTACTATTGCAAGAATTTGACATCGAGATAAAAGACCACAAGGGTTAAGAGAACCAAGTTGCAGATCATCTGTCTCGATTGGAAGTTGTTAGTGAAGATGGAAACATACTTCAAATTGTTGACGCATTCCCAGATGAGAAGTTATTTGTTGTAGATGCAACCTCTTGGTATGCAGATCTAGTTAATTATCTAATGTGTGGAAAACTCCCATTGGGTGTGACAGGCAATAAAAAAGAAAGATTTCTTTGTAAAGTAATGAAGTATCATTGGAACAAACCATATTTATTCAAGGTATGCAATGACAACATTATTTTGCATTGTGTTCAGGAAGAGGAGATGCTTTCAATCCTGAAGCACTGTCATGATGCTCCTTATGGAGGCTATTTCGGTGGCATGCAAACTGGTGCTAAGGTTCTCCAATCAGGATTCTACTGGCCTTCATTATTCAAAGACGCCTACAATTTTGTGAATCAATGAGATAGGTGTCAGCACACTGGTTCTATATCTCGATGCATTGAAATGTTCCAGTAGCTAATTATGGAGGTTGAATTGTTCGATGTTTGGGGTATGGATTTTATGGGACCATTTCCAAGTTCATTTGGAAATCTTTATATATTAGTAGCTATTGACTACGTCTCTAAGTGGGTTGAAGCTCTTTCAGTCCTAAAGGATAATGCAAAGACAGTACTTAAATTTTTTCACAAGCATATACTCACTCACTTTGGCACACCAAAGGCACTGATTAGTGATCAGGGTACACGCTTTCATTACAACCAAGTGACAGCCGCACTGAAAAGATATGGAGTTAATCATAGAATGGCTACTACTTATCATCCGCAAACTAATAGACTAGCTGAAGTGTCGAATCGACAAATTAAAAACATTCTTGAGAAGGTTGTGAACCCTTCGAGGAAAGATTGGTCTTTCAGCCTGGATGATGCTTTAGGGGCATTGCAGATAGCATACAAAACTCCATTAGGGATGTCTCCGTATCAATTGGTTTTTGGGAAAACATGTCACTCACCGGTTGAATTGGAGCACAAAGCAATGTGGGCAATTAAACAAGTGAACATCGACTACGAAGCTATTAGAAAGAAAAGGTTGTTTGATATCACTGAACTAGAGGAGATTAGGCGAAATGCCTATGAAAATGCTTCCATTTACAAGGAAAATACCAAATGATGGCATGATAGAATTATTTTGCAGCGACAATTTATCATGGGTCAACAAGTTTTATTATTCAATTCTAGACTAAAATTGCACCCGGGAAATTTAAGCTCTCGTTGGTCTAGACCTTTCGAAGTTGTCGAAGTATTTCCTTATGGTGCAGTCACAATCAGAGATTTAAATGATGGACACCAATTCAAAGTGAATGGTCAATGATTGAAACATTATCCTGGAAATATTGATCAAAAGAAGGCGGAAACCATCAAAATGGTCGAACAATTTTAAATTGAAGTTTTTTCTCTCTGCATTTTATTACTAGGTAATTTTATTTTATTTTTGCTTTTGTTTAAGATTGTTTTATTATTTTTATTTCTATTTTTACAGAATAATTAGGTACCATTGTCGACACACTTGGACTCTATTGTCAACACAATTCATACTATTGTACTGTTGCTTCTGACTCAGCAAGAACGAGGACAACTCAGGAAATTTAGATCCCACCGTTTGATCAAAAGTCACCTAGCCATTTGATTTGTCTAAGCGGGCATAATTCTCATTGGACATAATTATTCCTGCCAGCTTTATTTCCTTTCAGAAAATCACGTCTTTCCATCTTCTTCTTTCACTTACTATAAACCTCTCAGTAAGAACGAGGACAGCTCAGGAAATTTAGATCCCACCGTTTGATAAAAAGTCACGTAGCCGTCTGATTTATCTGAGCGGGCTCAATTCTCATTGGACGTAATTATTCCTGCCAGCTTTATTTCCCTTCAAAAAATCACGTCTTTCCATCTTTTTCTTTCACTTACTATAAACCCCTCTTCACTGTGCTGACTGTAAAATACCCAAGCAGTAATTTTTATTCACTTTCTTATCCCCAAGTTCGTACCTTTACACCTTTAAACCATCTTCACTCCACAAAACAAGAAAAATATGTCAAGAATGAGAGGATAAGTCAAGAAAGCCACCAATCCTGTTGAAGAAAACTCATCCTCTGCAACTGCAGTTCGTGAGTCGAAATCCTCCATGCCAACAGAGAAAAAGGAGCCAGTGATGTTTTTAACGAAAGTGACCAAAGACCGATTTCAAAACAACATCTTAAAGCGAAACTTTTACCCAGAACAGGGTATTCTTATTTCGCAAGAACAAGATTTGGGCAAACAAGTCTCCAGAACCATGTTTAAGTTGAAGTGGTAAACTTTGGTAAACTTTCTGCACGCATCCTAGAAGCTATTCTCCTTTATTGGTACATGAGTTTTATGCTAACCTTTATGTCCATGAGTTGGAGTTTATCTTTGTTTGAGAAGGTTTATTCCCATGAGATGCTACAAAAATCAATGAACTGTACAACACTAAGGTGGATATCAATGAACACTCCAAGTTTATTACAGACATCACAAACCAAAAAAAGAACCTCTTGGTGAAAAAATTGTTTCGAAGAAGCATTGTGAATGGGTTCACATAAAAAGAATTATATGATGTACCACTGTTTCCTGACACTACAAAGTAGAATCTTGTTTCATTTTATCAACTACAAGCTACTGCCCTCTACTCACAGCACCACAGTCAACCTTGGTATAATGTGCCTGATTCATTAAATTGTCAAGGGCAGAAAGATTGATGTCAGCGCAATACTCCGCTAGGAAATTGCTGATTGCGCTGCAAGGAAAAATGAAATTTTGGTCTTCCTGCCGTTGGTGATGCTCCTGTACCAGTAGAAAGGTATCGTGCCTCGTGATGATGAAGAGATCTTGGAAAATAAGGGACCCGAGCAATGAAGCATCTATTGAAAGAATGACTCGTTGTAAAGATACGACGATAATGAAGGAGGCCGAGACTAGCAAGACAAGGAAGGGCTAGACCTGTAACAGCCTATTTTCAGTGAAATCAGAACAATAGTTCCAAGACCACCAATTCGAGCCAGAGAGAAAACTTATTTTAATATATTGCATGGTCTACATCATGATATGGATGTTATATGAACAATTCTGATAAGAAAATTTTACCGATTATGTGTTAAATTAGGGAAAGGACCAAATTGCATTAAATGCAAAAGTTGAGTTCTAGTAGCTATAAGTACAAAATAGTTATGGAATTCAAAACTTGAGGTCTTTATATAATAATTAGACCATTAAATGAAAGTTAGTAGATATTTTTGGTGATTCATCCATGGAAAATTAGAAAAAGAAGAGGATGAAATTGGAAATGAGAAAAATTAAAGGATGATAAATAATTAAAAAGAAATATCATCATATTATTGTCATCTTCATCCCCCAAAATTTTATGGAAACTTGAGGAGAGAGAAAAGAAACTAATAAAACTTAATTAGATCCGGATACCTCAAATTTGAAGTTAGATCGAGGAAAAGAAAATGTGCCTGATTAGTAGACTTTTGAATACAAACAAGTGTTGAGGTAAGTTCGTATAACTTATTTATGTATGTTAATATGTTTGAATTCAATGTTGTATTTGGGTGAATTATATAAATGTTTAAAGTATGAAATAAATCACATGTTCGATATTGCTTGATAAATGACAAGTTATGTTTGAATAATGAAATTCGATGGATATATGATTTCCTGTATTGAATGTGGTCCTGCATATGTTGCAGACAGAATATAGCTCGAACGACCAATCCTTTTATATCCTTCTCAAGCATCCTGTTATATAGTTCTTACGAGCATCCTGATCGGTAGTGATTTTACAGGTGTTGCACATTACTACATCTCTTTGCTAGCATCCTGTTACATGATTCGATCGGTTGTGATCCTGTAACATCCTGAAAAGGGCCTATGCATTTTCGGTTTAATTGTACAAAATGACATATCTTATGTGTTATGAACATATTTTGAACATTTTTGGAAACCTGGAAATGTATGGAAATGTTAGGGTTAAAAGAGGAAAGTGAACATTTTTGGAAACTAAGAAAATGTAAGGAAATGATTTAGAAATGATTCAAAAGTGGAAAGTGACCATTTCTGGAAACTTGGAAATGTAAGGAAATGTCAAGTTTAAAGAGGCAAACGAAAATTTTTGGAAACTTAGAAATGACTTGGAAATATCGAGTTTTAAAGTTTAAAAGAGGAAACTGAGGCAAGGTGGCCTTAAAAGAAAAAGTATGTGAAATTTGACACTCAAACAAGCTTGGAAAAGTGGCCTGGAGATGCCACTTAGGGCCTCTGGAAATGGCGCCACATACAAGGGTATTGGGCCTGAGTTCGAGTCACATGGGAAGCAAATAAAAGAAGTTTTATTTTTGCTTCTAGAAGCACAGAGGTGGACGGCACAAGGCTTGCAAAAGAGGAGTTTTATTCTCTTTAAAATTCGGCAAATTAGGGGTTAAATAAAGGATTTAAATTGGATTATTTTCAAGAGATAATAAGGATTATTCTTTAATTATTTTAAATTAAGGAGATAAAGTTATCAAATAAGGAAGAGTGGTGGCCAAGCAAAGGACTCTTGGCCTAGTAATTTCGGCACAATGAGGAGAATTAGGCCATTCATTCTTTCATTCCCTCTGCCGAAATTCTCCTAGCACAAATCCTCTCTTCTCTTTTCTTCCTCCAAGCCAAAAATACACCTTATGTTCTAGCCGAAACTCCTTTCAAATTCCATCAGTGCCGATTCTTTCTAAAGCCTAATATTTCTCTCTTCCTTCATCTTTGAAACCGAATACCTAGAGGGCTCACAGCCGATTGTTCATCAAGTTTCTAAACCGAATCTCTGAAGTGGTGTCAGGAGAGATCTGTCGAATTCAATACTACAGGTAAGAATCTTGTGGTTATCGATTTATTCTCTTCTTTAAGTCGAAACATAGGATCTAATATTATTATTATTATTTTGGTGGCCGAAATTATAAGGAGTGTTTCGGGGTTCAGCAACTGTCGACTAAAAGGAGGAATATTTCGGGATTCATAAAGATCTAAGGTAAGAAACTATAAGATTCGGCCAAAGGCCATGTTTTAAGTTTTAATGTTAGATTAAATCTAACACATGATTATAGGAATTTCGACATCCCTAGGGAGACAAGGATACTTTTCGGGATTCAAGATTTAAAAGGTAAGTACCAAAGTAAATTCGGCCAAGGCCTATTTTGATATATATAGATCTATTTACTATCTTCTCAAAAGCCGAAAACTAACCCGTGGAGTAATCTAGTGTTTAGCCGATTTTAAAGAGGAGGAATACGAAGTTTCCGGCACTTGATTCTTAATTCAAATCGGCAACAAGGTAAGTTTTAGTGTACTAATCCTACTAGGATTTGGATTTATGGCCGAATGGCTTTTTATTAAATTAGTAAGTGATTAATCAAATGTAGGAACTTGAGATCTAAGACAGTAGATCAGATTTTGGGATTTTCAGTGAAGTTGTTAAGCAAATCAGGTGTGTACCCTACACCAATCTTGATAGATTCATGGCTTTAACTTAATATATGTTTTAATCTGAAAATATAAGAATATGGCTAAGGTACCGTGTTACGGTACAAAGTACTCAGGTACGTTTCCTACTCCTACTAGGATTACGAAATATGTTATATTTAACATGTGAAAAGTGACATGAATGTGAATTTAAGTATGATATGCATGATATGAATAATATGGGGCATTCGGGTTATATGAAAAAGGGGAAGTGAATGTGGTGACTTCGGTCTCACTATCTGAATGTGGTGACTTCGGTCACATTATCTGAATGTGGTAACTTCGGTTACATTATCTGAATGTGGTGTCTCATGACACAATTATATGGTGGCTATGCCACAAATTTTATATGGGCGATGAGCACGTCGACTGCAGCGACTGCCTTCGATGGTGTGTAGTGGATGGAGGGTTGACTTAGTAGTCCCCACGGTGTGTGCAAAGTTGGTACGGGGATGTGTAGCGGATGGCAACTAGGTTTGGGTTCGGCTGCATCATTATTTTATCTCGTATATGAATATGCATGTGATATGATACGGTATGCCCGATCTATTAAATTTTTGTGTTGGTTACACATTGAGTCTCATTGACTCACCCTGTTGTGGGAACATGTTTCAGGTGATGAGCAGTGATGGACCGGGACGGCAGAACTTGTGGTGGCCATGCTCAGCTTGAAGTTTTATCTGGTTTGGACAATTTATTTCATTTAAGTATTTCATTATTTTATTTTGGGTTTTTAATTGATGTAATAAGGCCTCCACTGAACTATGATATTTTCTGTTCTATTTGCTTTGTTACGACATTTTTACTTATTAAAAATTTAGTAAATTTACTTTAAAATAAACTTTAAATATTTTGTCACCTTAAATAAATGGATTTCAACACAAGATAAATTGGTTTTCAAAACGAGCCCAACCCAAACAACATTTTCTTGAGAATCGCACAAGTTTTTCCTAAGGATCAAAAGAATTTTGAACCGGTTTAATCAAGGAACATACCAAATCTGGTCAAAGCTCGTGGGCCGGGTTTAGGGTGTTTCAGTTTGGTATCAGAGCCCGGTTTTAAACTCTCGACCTAGGGGCTAAGGCCAAAACATTTTCAAATCGAGCCCAAATGAGTTTTATGAAAAGTATTTCTAAGGTCAAGCAGGTTTTCTGGCATGGCACCTAAATCTCCAACCCGCAGTCCACCAGGTAAGTACCCCTAACCATCTGTGTGATTATTTGAATTATGGAAGGGTAGAAAAGGAATGGAACGTAGAATAGCATGATAGGAACTTGAACCCTAGGACTAGTCTACTCAAACACAAACACATAAGACTTAATTCCATTAAACAAACCTATGGCTAAGTCACCGAGTTAGGGTGTGGTAACCCCTGTGCGCATGTCTAGGATTGGATCCGGAAGAGCCTGGTATTTAAGCAGTCCTAGTGACTCATCTCCTCTTCGCAGGAATCCTACCTAGTGCGTAGCTTTTGTTCACCCTAACCCAGAGGGCTCAGTGGGTGTGGCAACCTCTGTGCGCATGTCTAGGAATGGTTTCGGTGGGAGCTTGGTATTTAAGCAGTCCGCGTGACTCACCTCCTCTCCACTCGAATCCTGCCTGGTGCGTAGCTTTGGTTCACCCTCACCAAGAGGACTCGGCCATAGGCTAAACACAATAACTAAAACCCGAAAGGGAACTAGCCGTGTTAAAAAAAAAACCCTAGTTTTAAAACTCATAAAAATTATTTTTTTTAATTTGTGAGAACCATCCTTACAAAGTCTTTCGAAAAATTTCCGATTTATGAAATTACAAAATACCCCTAGTGGTAAATTACAAAAATGCCCTTGATTTATGAGATTTCCAAAATACCCGTAGTTTTAATCAAAACTTCATTATTTTATAAATATTCAAAAACCCTAATTTGCAAAATATCAAAATACCTTAATTTTAGAAAATTACAAAATTGCCCCTAACTTACAAAATTACCAAAACAACCCTGATTTCCAAAATTTTTGCAACATTTTGGAAAGTACAATTCTCAAAAAGAACCCTAAAAGTTTTGCAACTTTTAAAATATCCCTGATTTATTAGATTTTACGAATTTATCCTGGTTTGTGAAAAATTATCGAAATACCCCCGGATTTTGAAATTTTCCAAAATACCCCGGAAATTCAAAATTTCCAAAATACTTTTTGACAAAATCACCAAGGAACTCTTTCTTTTGAAAAATTACAAAAATACCCCTGTAGGACAAAATTACGAAAAACCCCTGGGTAGTGGAGAAACAACAACAATGAAAACTACAACATTTCTCTGAATGAATGAAAGTCCATAATTGGTTGATGGATGTATGAATGAATGAAAAGACTATGTGCATGTATGAATACGAAAGAACCACTCCTAAAACTCTTTTCATAAAATTTCTTCGCGGGTAATCAAGTGAAACAAAGACTAATTCATAAAACTTCTTAATCAGATCTCGACGTTAGAAATGAGCTCTAGAGGACGTGGTCGTCATGGACGAGGTAGAGGAAGGATGATTGTGTCAGAACCCGTTAGATCGGGTCAAGGGTCTGACAATGAGATACCACCGCCACCACCACCCCCAGCAGTGGGTGTTGAGCAGCAAGCTCAAACGGGAGATGATGCTGTATCGCAGGCTGTGCTGCGAGTTTTGGAGTTGGTGGCTGGTGTAGGAGGAAATTCGGGAACTCGGTAGTCGGTACTTGAGCGACTTCGTGCCAACAGAGCTGAAATGTTTCGTGGAGTATCTGGAGTGGCACCCAGTACAGTTGAGTACTGGTTGGAGGCAACTGAGCGCATTATGGATGAGCTCGACCTGACCCCTGAGGAGAAGTTAAAAGGAATGGTGGCACTGTTACGCGATGAAGCGTATCAATGGTGGTTAACTATTCGGGATGGTGCCACAGCAAAGGATCTGACCTGGGAGTACGTTAAGGAAGCGTATCAAAAGAAGTATGTTGGAACCAGGTATACTGATGAGCAAAGGAAAGCATTTCTGGGGCTGGTTCAAGGAAACAAGTCCGTTGAGGAATATGAGGCTGAATTTCTGAGGTTGAGCCGGTATGCTCGAGGAGTAGTGGCAACTGAGCATGAGCGCTGTGTCCATTTTGAGGACGAACTAAGGGATGATTTGAGATTGTTGATAGCACCGCATCAGGAGCGGGAGTTTTCTGCTTTAGTAGAAAAGGCCAAGGTGGCCGAGGGAATTAAGGATGCTACAAAGCAGACTATGGATCGGAATAGGCCCAAAAGAGGTTTTGAATCGTCTGGGAAGGTTCAAAAGAGGCCTAGAGTTGATGGGCTGCAAGGTCAGGAAGCTGGTACAGGATGGCATTATCGTCCTTGTGAGCATTGTGGGAAGAAGCACTTAGGGGAGTGCTGGAAAAAGACAGGAGGATGTTTTAGGTGTGGGTCCAAGGACCATATGCTCAAGGATTGTCCTAAGAAACCGGATGAAAGTCGATCAGCAGCTCAGAATGTTAGCCAGGCTGGTAGAGGCAGACAGCAGCCTCAACGAGGTCGTGGTTCGAATACCAGAGGTAATGGTGTTGGCAGAGGACGTGGAACACAAGGCAGAGGTGCTGCTAATGCTGAGGCAAGGCAACCGGGTTTGGTTTATGCGGTTCACCGTCGGGAGGATGGAGATGCACTGGATGTTATAATCGATACATTCTTTATTTATGTCAAGCCTTATTATGCCTTGATTGATGTGGGCTCGACCCATTCTTATGTTGCATGTAGTGTAGTGGAAACAATAGGCCTAGACTCTGAACTTTCTGATAGGTAGATGACTGTAGTAAGCCCATTAGGCCAAACTGTAGTGGTGGATAAGATCTTTCGGAGTGTACCCCTAGAAATTCAGGGAGTGAACTTTCGGGCTGATTTAATAGAACTACCTTTTGGGGAGTTTGAACTCATACTTGGAATGGACTGGCTAGTAGAGCACCGGGCCGTGTTGGATTGTGCGGCTAAATGAATGGAACTAAGAACCCCGAAGGATGAAGTAGTAGAAATGATCAGAGAAAGAAGAAACTACCTGTCTAATGTAGTTTCGGCATTAAGGGCTGAGAAAATGGTTAGGAAAGGGTGCAAGGCATTCTTAGCCTTTGTAAGTGCGTTGGGTGGAAAGGAAGAAGGTGTCAGTGGAGTTAGAACGGTAAGGGACTTTGAAGATGTATTTTTGGAGGAATTACCAGGAATACCCCCAGATAGGGAGGTGGAATTTGGAATAAACTTGCTACCGGGAACAGCCCCTGTGTCAATCGCTCCATACCGAATGGCGCCAAAAGAGTTGGTTGAGCTCAAGGCTCAAATTCAAGAGTTGTTGGATCATGGGTTCATTCGACCCAGTGTGTCTCCATAGGGAGCACTGGTCCTGTTTGTAAAGAAGAAGGACGGAACTATGCGGATGTGCATAGATTACCGTCAGTTGAATAAGCTGACCATTAAGAACAAGTATCCCTTGCCAAGGATCGATGACTTGTTCAATCAGCTGAAGAGGGCCGCGGTTTTCTCAAAAATAAATCTACGGTCAGGATATCATCAGCTGAAGGTGAAGGAGGCAGATATCTATAAGACCGCTTTTAGGACAAGATACGACCATTATGAGTTTATAGTAATGCTGTTTGGGTTGACAAACGCTCCAGCCGCGTTCATGGATATGATGAACCGGGTCTTCCAACCCTAGTTGGATAGGTTTGTCGTCGTGTTTATCGATGACATTCGTGTGTATTCGAAGTTGGAGAAGGAGCATGATGAGCACCTACGGATAGTGTTGCAAGTATTAAAGGAGAAGAAGCTATATGCCAAATTCAGCAAGTGTGAATTTTGGCTTAAGGAGGTGGCATTCTTAGGACATGTAGTATCCGCAGAAGGAATAAGAGTGGATCCTAGGAAGATCGAAGCAGTGTTGGATTGGAAACCACCTAGGTCCGTGGCGGAGATCCAAAGTTTCTTAGGATTGGCAGGCTATTACAGAAGGTTCGTGGAAGGGTTCTCGTCAATAGCCGCGCCTTTGACAAAGTTATTAAGGAAGGAAGTACCCTTTGAATGGATGGATACGCAACAGAAGAGCTTTGAAAAGCTTAAGGAGGTGTTGACGGAGGCTCCAGTGTTAATTCAGCCGGAGGCAGGAAAGGATTTTGTGGTGTACTGTGACGCTTCGCATACGGGATTAGGATGTGTCCTAATACAAGATGGAAAAGTGGTCACGTATGCGTCTCGGCAACTATGGCCTCATGGGGTTAACTACCCAACTCATGACTTGGAACTGGCAGCGGTGGTTTTCGCCCTTAAGGTGTAGAGGCACTATCTCTATGGAGAAAGGTCGGTGATCTACACAGACCACAAGAGCCTTAAGTATCTATTGACTCAGAAGGAGTTGAACTTGAGGCAGTGAAGGTGGGTGGAGTTATTGAAGGATTATGATTGCTCGATAGAGTATCACCCGTGCAAGGCAAATGTAGTGGCTGATGCCCTGAGTCGGAAGGTTGTGTTGGATCTAAGGGCTATGATCGCTCACTTAAGTTTATATGATGTGAAGCTTTGTTGGCGTAATTACAAGTCAAGCCCACATGGCTGAATGAGGTGAAAAGGGGACAGTTGGCTGATAAGAACCTAAGTGCTAAGTTACAGCAAGTACAGCACGGAGAATTAAAGGACTATGGCGTTAATGATAAAGGAGTATTGTGCTATAAGGGAAAAGTTTGTATGCCGAGAGACGAGGAGTTAAGACAAAGAATTCTCCGGGAGGCGCATAGTAGCCTTTATGCTATGCATCCCGGAGGCATTAAGCTGTATAGAGATCTAAGGGAACAATTTTAGTAGTCTGATCTTAAACGAGAAGTTACTGAGTTCGTGGGGAAATGTCTGATGTGTCAGCAAGTTAAGGCTGAACACCAAGTTCCATCGGGATTGCTACAGCCAATCGAGATTCCGCAGTGAAAGTGGGAAAGAATTACCATGGACTTCGTTAGTGGGCTTCCCCTTACGCCTACTAAGAAGGACTCGGTATGGGTAATAGTAGACCGTTTGACTAAGTCCACGCACTTCATCCTGGTAAGAGTTGATTATTCTCTTCAGAAGTTAGCCAAGTTATATGTGGCGGAAATTGTAAGGTTACATGGAGTACCGGTATCGATCATCTCTGATAGAGACCCAAGGTTTACGTCACGATTTTAGAAGGCACTTCATCAAGCTATAGGCAATAAGTTGGACTTCACTACGGCTTTTCATCCACAATCAGATGGGTAGTCTGAACGAGTTATACAAGTGTTAGAGGATATGTTGAGAGGCTGTGTGATGGATTTCCGAGGAAGTTGGGAAGATTACTTACCTTTAGCTGAGTTCGCCTACAACAACAGCTATCAGGCTAGCATTCGGATGGCACCATATGAAGCATTGTATGGTCGGAAGTGTTGAACTCCTACTTGTTGGAGTGAGTTAGGAGAACGTCGAGTTTTGGGTCCAGAGTTAGTGGCGTAAATCAAGAGAAGGTTGAGATAATTCGCACACAGTTAAAGGAAGCCTCTGACAGGCAGAAGTCGTACGCAGACCTTAAACGGAAGGAAATAGAGTTTGAAGTGGGAGACCAAGTGTTTCTGAAAGTCTCACCTTGGAAGAAGGTGATAAGATTTGGGCGCAACGGGAAGTTAAGCCCAAGGTTTATAGGGCCCTATCGAGTACTGAAGCGAGTTGGACTAGTGGCATACCAATTGGAGTTGCCACCAGAGTTGCAGCAAATGCACGACGTATTCCATGTATCCATGATACGTCGCTACCGATTGGATCCATCTCATGTGGTACCAGTTGAAGAAGTGGAGCTAAGGCCAGACTTATCCTACGAGGAAGAGCCGATTCAAATATTGGAACGTGATGTGAAAGTGCTACGAAGGAAGTCAGTTCCTCTAGTCAAAGTGTTATGGCGCAATCATGGATCGGAAGAAGCTTCGTGGGAGCCAGAAGAGGCAATGCGATAGCAATACCCTCAATTATTTTAGCTAGGAAATTTCAAGGACGAAATTATTTTAAAGGGGGGTAGAACTGTAACATCCTGAAAAGGGCCTATGCATTTTCGGTTTAATTGTACAAAATGACATATCTTATGTGTTATGAATATATTTTCAACATTTTTGGAAACCTAGAAATGTATGGAAATGTTAGGGTTAAAAGAGGAAAGTGAACATTTTTGGAAACTTGGAAATGTATGGAAATGTTAGGGTTAAAAGAGGAAAGTGAACATTTTTGAAAACTAAGGAAATGTAAGGAAATGATTTAGAAATGATTCAAAAGTGGAAAGTGAACATTTCTGGAAACTTGGAAATGTAAGGAAATGTCAAGTTTAAAGAGGCAAACAGAAATTTTTGGAAACTTAGAAATGACTTGGAAATGTCGAGTTTTAAAGTTTAAAAGAGGAAACTGAGGCAAGGTGGCCTTAAAAGAAAAAGTATGTGAAATTTGACACTCAAACAAGCTTGGAAAAGTGGCCTGGAGATGCCACTTAGGGCCTCTGGAAATGGCGCCACGTACAAGGGTATTGGGCCTGAGTTCGAGTCACATGGGAAGCAAATAAAAGAAGTTTTATTTTTGCTTCTAGAAGCACAGAGGTGGACGGCACAAGGTTTGCAAAAGAGGAGTTCTATTCTCTTTAAAATTCGGCTAATTAGGGGTTAAATAAAGGATTTAATTTGGATTATTTTCAAGAGATAATAAGGATTATTCTTTAATTATTTTAAATTAAGGAGATAAAGTTATCAAATAAGGAAGAGTGGTGGCCAAGCAAAGGACTCTTGGCCTAGTAATTTCGGCACAAGGAGGAGAATTAGGCCATTCATTCATTCATTCTCTCTGCCGAAATTCTCCTGGCAAAAATCCTCTCTTCTCTTTTCTTTCTCCAAGCCGAAAATACACCTTATGTTCTAATGAAACTCCTTTCAAATTCCATCAGTGCGATTCTTTCTAAAGCCTAATATTTCTCTCTTCCTTCATCTTTGAAACCGAATACCTAGAGGGCTCATGACCGATTGTTCATCAAGTTTCTAAATCGAATCTCAAGTGGTGTCGAGAGAGATGCGTCGAATTCAATACTAAAGGTAAGAATCTTGTGGTTATCGATTTATTCTCTTCTTTAAGCCGAAACATAGGATCTAATATTATTATTATTATTTTGGTGGCCGAAATTATAAGGAGTGTTTCGGGGTCCAGCAACTGTCGACTAAAAGGAGGAATATTTCGGGATTCATAAAGATCTAAGGTAAGAAACTATAAGATTCGGCCAAAGGCCATGTTTTAAGTTTTAATGTCAGATTAAATCTAACACATGATTATAGGAATTTCGACATCCCTAGGGAGGCGAGGATACTTTTCGGGATTCAAGATTTAAAAGGTAAGTACCAAAGTAAATTCAGCCAAGGCCTATTTTGATATATATAAATCTATTTACTATCTTCTCAAAAGCCGAAAACTAACCCGTGGAGTAATCTAGTGTTTAGCCGATTTCAAAGGGGAGGAATACGAAGTTTCTGGCACTTGATTCTTAATTCAAATTGGCAACAAGGTAAGTCTTAGTGTACTAATCCTACTAGGATTTAGATTTATCGCCGAATGGCTTTTTATTAAATTAGTAAGTGATTAATCAAATGTAGGAACTTGAGATCTAAGGCAGTAGATCAGATTTCGGGATTTTCAGTGAAGTTGTTAAGCAAATCAGGTGTGTACCCTACACCAATCTTGATAGATTCATGGCTTTAACTTAATATATGTTTTAATCTGAAAATATAAGAATATGGCTAAGGTACCATGTTACGATACAAAGTACTCAGGTACGTTTCCTACTCCTACTAGGATTACGAAATATGTTATATTTAACATGTGAAAAGTGACATGAATGTGAATTTAAGTATGATATGCATGATATGAATAATATGGGGCATTCGAGTTATATGAAAAAGGGGAAGTGAATGTGGTGACTTCGGTCTCACTATCTGAATGTGGTGACTTCGGTCACATTATCTGAATGTGGTAACTTTGGTTACATTATCTGAATGTGGTGTCTCATGACACAATTATCTGGTGGCTATGCCACAAATTTTATATGGGCGATGAGCACGTCGATGCAATGATCGCCTTCGATGGTGTGTAGCGGATGGAGGGTTGACTTAGTAGTCCCCACGGTGTGCAAAGTTGGTACGGGGATGTGTAGCGGATGGCAACTAGGTTTGGGTTGGCTGCATCATTATTTTATCTGTATATGAATATGCATGTGATATGATACGGTATGCCTGATCTATTAAATTTTTGTGTTGGTTACACATTGAGTCTGTTGATTCACCCCGTTGTGGGAACATGTTTCAGGTGATGAGCAGTGATGGACCGGGACGGCAGAACTTGTGGTGGCCATGCTCAGCTTGAAGATTTATCTGATTTGGACAATTTATTTCACTTAAGTATTTCATTATTTTATTTTTGGTTTTTAATTGATGTAATAAGGCCTCCACTGAACTATGATATTTTCTGTTCTATTTGCTTTGTTACGACATTTTTACTTATTAAAAATTTAGTAAATTTACTTTAAAATAAAATTTAAATATTTTGTCACCTTAAATAAATGGATTTCAACACAAGATAAATTGGTTTTCAAAACGAGCCCAACCCAAACAACATTTTCTTGAGAATCGCACAAGTTTTTCCTAAGGATCAAAAGAATTTTGAACCGGTTTAATCAAGGAACATACCAAATCTGGTCAAAGCTCGTGGGCCGAGTTTGGGGTGTTTCAGTTTGGTATCAGAGCCCAGTTTTAAACTCTCAGCCTAGGGGCTAAGGCCCAAAATGTTTTCAAATCGAGCCCAAATGAGTTTTATGAAAAGTATTTCTAAGGTCAAGCAGGTTTTCTGGCATGGCACCTAAGTCTCCGACCCGCAGTCCACCAGGTAAGTACCCCTAACCATCTGTGTGATTATTTGAATTACGGAAGGGTAGAAAAGGAATGGAACGTAGAATAGCATGATAGGAACTTGAACCCTAGGACTAGTCTACTCAAACACAAGCACATAAGACTTAATTCCATTAAACAAACCTATGGCTAAGTCACCGAGTTAGGGTGTGGTAACCCCTGTGCGCATGTCTAGGATTGGATCCGGAAGAGCCTGGTATTTAAGCAGTCCTAGTGACTTACCTCCTCTTCGCAGGAATCCTACCTGGTATTTAAGCAGTCCTAGTGACTCCCCGATTATGTGCCTTAATGGGTACCCCTGATTATGAGTTAATGGTTTACAGTTTTCTACACCTTGTGTGTACTACCTGAGTATCCATCATTGTTTCAATAATTCAATGGATAAAATTCCTGATATGAGAAATTATGAGATTAAAAGAATTATGTCTTTACTTCTGAAATACTAGAAAGTGTGAAACATGATGAGCTCGTCCATGTTTTTTTGATGTACCTGTAAATTATGTGACTAACTTGCTTAATTGAGTGTATGTGATTAGGCAAATTGCAAAATCATTAGAAAGCATATCATTGAATGCTTATTTTAATAAACGTTATTGGTAAGTTTAATTCCTGTTATATGAACTTACTAAGCATTTAATGCTTACTAGGTTTTCTTTTCTCTATTTTATATTGCTTGAAAGCTCCCATAGATTGGAGATCAGTCAGAGCATCATCACATTATCTACTTGCTCGTTTTGGTATAAATAGTAAACTTATTTTGGTATAATGGCATGTATAGGTTAACTTGGCCAATTGATGGCTTGTAAATGATAGCTTGTAATCCAGCCATTGGAATGGCTAGTGATGATTTGAATTGGTATATTTATAAGTTATATCATGGTAATTACATATGTGTTTAGTATGGTTTGAGTGAGTTATGTTAAACATGAATGTCATAAAAGGTAAGATTATAAATATGAATACATGTAATGATATATCAAGTTAGATGTTAGAGTTGACTTGGTTATATTGTTTGAATTGGTTGGTATATGTTTGCAAGTATTAGTGTAGGTTGTTGGCAAATTTGGGTGAGAAATAAAGCTAGGAAATGGTTTTATTTTGTCCACACGGGTAGACAAACGGGCAAGTGTCTTGACCATGTGTGACATATGGCCTGGCACTTGGGCATGTGGTTTGGCCGTGTGTCTCCTGCATCTTAAAATTTAGAAACAGAATGCTTAGAATTAGGTACACGGGTAGAGACACGGGCATGTGTCTCAGCCATGTGTGAGACATGGCCTAGAACATGGGCGTGTGTCTTGGTCGTCGAAATATGCACCTAATTTGTAAAAATTAAATTAACCACATGGCCTAGCACACAGGCGTGTGGCAGGCCGTGTGGAACAAGCTAGAGAGTTACACGGGTAAGGACACGGGCTGGGACACGGTCGTTTACCTCACATCGAATGTCCACACGGCCTGAGACATGGGCATGTCACTTAGCCCTGTGAGCCACATGGCCTATTCAAACGGGCTTGTGACCCTTGTATATAAGAAAATTTTTGAAATTTTACGAAACATTCTCTAAGATTCTGATTTAGTCCCAACTTGTTTCTAATGCTTAAATTGGGCCTCGAGGGTCCATATAAGGGATGATATGATTAGTTTTAGATACGAATAGTAAATGATATGAATTATCTATAATTTTTTATAAACTCCAGTAATACTCCGTAACCCTATTCTGGCGATGGATACGGGTTAGGGGTTTTACATTTATTGGTATCAGAACCATGGTTTAGACGGTTCTCAAACTAACGTAGCAAGTACGAGTTTAGCTATACATGCCATTATATAATTTGTGATAGTGTGATATCTCCTGACCATTTTAAATGTATTTTTCATATAGTAATGTCATCCAACCAAGCTAGAGCTGAATCCGAGGAAGCTGAGAGCACTACTTAAGCTTCTGTTCAAAGAGCTATATCTAGTAGTAGTAAAAGGCCCATATCTGATGGCCGAGATGAAGAGGCGAAAGAAGCCTTCTTTCAAATGATGAATGAGTGGTTCACTGAATATTTGAGAACAGGTCCTGCTGTACAACAACCTCCCCTACCTACTCCTCAACCAGTTCTAGAGATGCCAGAGTGTGCTGAACCTGTTAGAATTGGTAAGCCTCTAGTGGATAAAATTCGTAAATATGGGGTAGAGGAATTTAGGGCTACTGCCGAAAATGATCCGGAGAGGGCTGAGTTTTGGTTGGAAAATACCATCAGGGTTTTAAATAAATTATCACATACACCAACTGAGTGTCTGAAATGTGCCGTATCATTGTTATAAGATTCGGCTTATCAGTGGTGGAATACTTTGATTTCTGTTGTGCCAAGGGAAAATGTTACATGAGAGTTTTTCCAAATAGAATTTAGAAAGAAGTACATTAGTCAGAGATTTATGGATCAAAAAAAGAAAGTTTTAGAGCACAAACAGGGAAGCATGACAGTATCTGAATACGAACGAGAATTCGTTAGATTGAGCAAGTATGCCAGAGAATGGATTCCAACTGAGGCTGATATGTGTAAATGTTTTGAGGAAGGATTAAATGAAGACATCAAGCTATTGATTGGAATTATTGAATTGAGGGAATTTGTGGTATTAGCCGATCGAACACACAAAGTTGAGGAATTAAATAGAGAAAAGAAACAAGCAGAAAAAGAAGCTCAGATTTCTGGTAAAAGATTTATGGGTAAGTTACAATCATCTGTTTCAAAGAAATCAAAGAAGTACCATGATCGCTTTACCATATCAGTAGGATATTCTAGAAAAGAGCGAGGCTCTCAACGTTTTAACTCAAGATCTTCGTCTCCATCTGTAGCAAGTGTTAGAAGTGTCGGTAACCCCAAACCAAGATGTAAATATTATAATAAATTTCATTTTGTGGAGTGTCATCTGAGAAGTGGGGCTTGCTATAGATGTGGTTGTATTGATCAATTTCTTAAAGATTGTCCTAAAAGGATTGAAAAAGATACTGATCAGACTTCGAAGCCGAGTAACCCTGCCTTGAGAGGTAGACCACCTTGACATCCTGGTAATGTTAGTGGTAGCTGAAGTGTTACGAAAGATTCAACAGTTAAATCTAAAGCAATAGCACCGACAATGACATATGCTATACGTTCAAGAGAGGATGCCTCTGCACCAGACGTCATTACTGGTACATTTTCTCTTCTTGATACTGATATTACTGCTTTGATTGATCCTAGTTCAACACATTGATACATATGCACAAATTTAGTGTCTATTAAAAATTTACCTATTGAGTTCATTAAATTTGTGATTAAAGTTTCAAAATCCCTGGGCCAGAATGTTATGGTGGATAAAGTTTGTAAAAAATTGTCTGTTGATGGTAAAAGGGTTATTGTTTCTTGGCTGATTTGATGCTACTGCCTTTTGATGAATTTGATATAATTTTGGGAATGGACTGGCTAACTCAACATGATGTAGTGGTAAATTGTAAACAGAAATACATTGTGTTGAAATGTCAGAATGGTGAATTACTTCATGTTGAATCTGATAAACTGGATGGGTTATCTAATGTAATCTTAGCTATATTAGCAAAGAAATATGTCAGAAAAGGGTACGATGCTTATCTTGCATATGTGTTCGACACTAAAGTATCCGAATCAAAGATTAAGTCAGTGCCAGTTGTTTGTGAATTTCCTGATGTATTTCTAGAAGAATTACCTAGATTACTGCCAGTCAGAGAGATGTAATTTTCTATAGATCTTGTTCCTAGAACAACTCCTATATCAATAGCACCTTATCGAATGGCCCCAGTGGAGTTAAAAGAATTGAAAGTATAGTTGCAAGAATTGACTGACAGAGGCTTTGCTCGACCAAGTCATTCTCCTTGGGGTGCACCGATTCTGTTTGTAAAGAAGAGAGATGGATCATTGAGACAGTGTATTAATTATAGACAGCTTAATAAGGTTACAATCAAGAACAAGTATCCATTGCCTTGAATTGATGACCTGTTTGATCAGCTGAAAGGTGCCACTGTGTTCTCTAAAATAGATCTCTATTCTGGATATTATCTGTTACGAGTGAAAGACCCAGATGTACCGAAGACAGCTGTCAGAACCAGGTATGGACATTATGTGTTCATTGTGATACCGTTTGGTTTGATGAATGCACCTACAGTATTTATGGATTTGATTAATAAAATTTTTAGACTATATCTAGATAGGTTTGTGGTGGTATTTATTGATGATATACTGGTATACTCCCGAGATGAAAATGAACATGTTGATCATCTGAGAATTGTGTTGCAAACTTTGCGCGAGAAACGATTATATGCCAAATTTAGTAAATGTGAATTTTGGCTTCGGGAAGTCGATTTCCTTGGGCATATAGTGTCTGCAGTAGGTATCAGGCTGGATTCGAATAAAATTTCAGCTATTGTTAATTGGAAACCACCAAATAATGTGTCTGAAGTTAGAAGTTTTCTAGGACTAGCTGGATATTATTGAAGGTTTGTAAAAGGATTCTCAATGACAACTTCTCCAATGACTCGTTTATTATAAAAAGATGTGAAATTTGAGTGGTCTGATAAATGCCAGCAGAGTTTTGACAGATTGAAAGCTTTGTTGACTGAAGCACCATACTAGTTCAGGCTGAATTAGGTAAAGAATTTGTAATTTACAGTGATGCGTCATTAAATGGTTTAGGGTGTGTCTTGATGCAAGAAGGCAAAGTAATAGCTTATGCTTCTAGACAATTAAAACCACATGAAAGAAATTACCCGAAACATGATTTAAAGTTAGCAACCATTGTTTTTGCATTGAAAATCCAGCGGCATTACTTGTTTGGTGAAAAATGTCACATATTTACGGATCACAAGAACTTGAAGTATCTGATGACGCTAAAAGACTTGAATCTAAGACAGTGCAAGTGGCTTAAGCTATTAAAGGATTATGATCGGGTTATTGGCTATCATCTAGGAAAAGCTAATGTGGTTGTTGATGCTTTAAGTAGAAAATCACTGTTTATTTTACGGGCAATGAATACACGGTTATCATTATCAGATGATGGTTCAATCATAGCTGAATTAAAAGCTAAACCTACATTTCTACAGTAGATCTGTAAAGCTTAAAAAAGTGATGATGAATTACAAGCTAAACGGGTACACTGTGAGTTTGATTCTGATTCAGAATTTTAGATTGGGTCTGATGGTTGTTTATTATTCAGAGGTAAAATATGTGTTCCAAGGACTTCAGATCTGATACAGAAGATTTTGAATGAAGCTCACATTGGTACAATGTCTATTCATCCTGGTAGTAACAAGATGTACAATGATTTGAAAAAGATGTATTGGTGGCCAGGAATGAAATGGGATATTTTTGAATTTGTATCTAAATGTTTGATATGTCAGCAAGTAAAAGCTGAACATCAGGTACCTTCGAGATTATTACAGCCAGTTACTATACCAGAATGGAAATGGGAAAGGGTTACCATGGACTTTGTATCCAGATTACCCTTATCTCCGAAAAAGAAAGATGCTATTTGGGTAATCATTGACCGTCTAACAAAGTCTACACACTTTATTCTTGTATGTATGAATTTCTCCTTAGATAAATTGACTAAATTATATGTTTCCAAAATTGTCAAACTATATGGAGTGCTAGTTTCCATTATTTTAGATAGAGATTCCTAGTTTACATCTCGATTTTGGAGTAAACTGCAAGAAGCTCTGGGTACGTAGTTACACTTTAGTATTGCCTTTCATCCTGAGATTGACAGTCAATCAGAACGTGTGGTATAGATTTTAGAAGATATGCTTCGGTGCTGTGTGTTAGAATTCGAAGGTAATTGGGAGAAGTATTTGCCTTTGGTTGAATTTGCATACAATAATAGTTATCAGTCTAGCCTTAAAATAACACCGTATGAGGCTCTGTATGGTCGTAAATGTAAAACTACACTATATTTGACAGAGCATAGTGCGAAAAAGATACACGGAGTTGACTTAGTCCGTGAAACTAAAGAAAAGGTAAAGGTAATTTAGGATAGTTTAAAAGCAGCCTATGATCGTCAAAAGTCTTATGCCTATCTTAAACAAAAAGAGATAGAATTTCAAGTCGACAACAAGGTATGCTTGAAAGTACCACCCTGGAAGAAAGTTCTCCAGTTTGGCCTTAAAGGAAAACTGAGTCCACGGTTCAACGGGCCATATGAAATTATTAAAAGAATCAGACCTGTTGCATATCGAATGGCATTACCACCAGAGCTTGACAGAATTCATAATTTTTTTCATGTGTCCATGTTACGACAGTATCGGTCAGATCCTTTACATGTTATATCTCCGGCAAAAGTAGAAATTTAGCCTGACATGACTTACCGCGAAGAACCGATTAAAATCCTAGCACAAGAGACAAAATAATTAAGAAATAAAAAGGTAGCTTTAGTAAAAAAATTTTGGCAATGACATGGGATTGAAGAAGCTACCTGGGAACCAAAGGATACAATGAAAAAGCAATATCCAAACCTTTTTAATGGTAAGATTTTCGAGAACGAAAATTCTTAAGGGGGAGAGTTGTAACAACCCATTTTTAGTGAAATTGAAACAGTGGTTTCAGGACCACCAATCCGAGCTAGAAAGAAAATTTATTTTAATATTATTACATGGTCTGCATTATGATATGGATGTTATATGAAAAAGTCTGATAAGAAAATTTTACCGATTATGTGTTAAATTAGGGAAAGGACCAAATTGCATTAAATGTAAAAGTTAAGTTCTAGTAGCTATAAGTACCAAGTAGCTAAGGAATTCAAAACTTGAGATCTTTATATGGTAATTATACCATTAAAGAAAGTTAGTAGATATTTTTGGTGATTCATCCATGGAAAATTAGAAAAAAGAAAAGGATGAAATTGGAAATGAGAAAAATTAAAGGATTATAAATAATTAAAAAGAAATATCATCATATTATTGTCATCTTTATCCCCCAAAATTTTATGAAAACCTTAGGAGAGAGAAAGGAAACTAATCAAGCTTAATTAGATCCAGATAACTCAAATTTGAAGTTAGATCGAGGAAAAGAAAAGGTGTCTGATTACTAGACTTTTGAATACGAGCAAGTGTCGAGGTAAGTTCGTATAATTTATTTATGTATGTTAATATGTTTGAATTCAATGTTGTATTTGGGTGAATTATATAAATGTTTAAAGTATGAAATAAATCACATGTTCGATATTGCTTGATAAATGACAAGTTATGTTTGAATAATGAAATTCGATGGATATATGATTTCCTGTATTGAATGTGGTCCTGCATATGTTGCGGACAGAATATAGCTCGAACGAGAAATCCTTTTATATCCCTCTCAAGCATCCTGTTATATAGTTCTTGCAAGCATCCTGATCGGTACTGGTTTTGCAGGTGTTGCACATTACCGTATCTCTTTGTTAGCATCCTGTTACATGATTCGATCAGTTGTGATCCAGTATATAATGCAAACACAGACGCAACTCTACATGAGCATCCTAATATAGGCTCTTATGAGCTTCTTGACATGGCTAACTTAAACTCTCTATTACCTTATCTGGTGTTCCCTGATATTAACTCTTCGGAGTTACCTGTAAAGCTATATGAGCTGTCTGATTAAAACTTTTATGAGTTACTTGTTTAGCCTGGATAAGTGTCCTATTACATGGCTCATTTGAGCATCCTGACATATGGCTTGAGAGTGTGCTCCTTGATTATGTGCCTTAATGGGTACCCCTGATTATGAATTGATGGTTTATAGTTTTCTACACCTTGTGTGTACTACTTGAGTATCCATCATTGTTTCAATAATTCAATAGATAAAATTCATGATATGAGAAATTATGAGATTAAAAGAATTATGTCTTTACTTCTGAAATACTTGAAAGTGTGAAACATGATGAGCTCGTCCATGTTTTTTTGATGTACCTGTAAATTATGTGACTAACTTGCTTAATTGAGTGTATGTGATTAGGCAAATTGCAAAATTATTAGAAAGCATATCATTGAATGCTTATTTTAATAAATGTTATTGGTAAGTTTAATTCCTATTATACGAACTTACTAAGCATTCAATGCTTACTAGGTTTTCGTTTCTCTGTTTTATATTGCTCGAAAGCTCGCATAGGTTGGAGATCAGTCAAAGCATCATCACATTATCTACTTGCTCGTTTTGGTATAAATAGTAAACTTATTTTGGTATAATGGCATGTATAGGTTAACTTGGCCAATTGTTGGCTTATAAATGATAGCTTGTAATCCAGCCATTGGAATGGCTAGTGATGATTTGAATTGGTATATTTATAAGTTGTATCATGGTAATTACATATGTGTTTAGTATGGTTTGAGTGGGTTATGTTAAACATGAATGTTATAAAAGGTAAGATTATAAACATGAATACATGTAATGATATATCACGTTAGATGTTAGATTTGGCCTGATTATATTGCTTGAATTGGTTGGTATATGTTTGCAAGTATTGGGTGAGAAATAAAGCTAGGAAATGACTTTATTTTTTCCACACAGGTAGACAC
Source organism: Gossypium bickii (assembly GCA_025503065.1). Taxonomy (NCBI): domain Eukaryota; kingdom Viridiplantae; phylum Streptophyta; class Magnoliopsida; order Malvales; family Malvaceae; genus Gossypium; species Gossypium bickii. The sequence continues at coordinate 72,704,431 of CP106713.1, forward strand.
ACGGGCGTGTGTCTTGACCGTGCGTGACACATTGTAACACCCCAAACCCGGCCCAAACATTACGACCGAATTCGGTATGTTACAGAGGAAAATATTTTGGAAACCTCTTTTAGCTGATTCAAGTTTTTGGTAAAAACGTTTCACTTTAAATAGGATATTGTCTTGTTTAAAACCATTGAGGTGTACGAATAAAACAATACTTAACTTAGTTGTTAAAAATTTATTAAGTCAGATGGTTACCGATTTCAGATGTACCCGATGGCACAGAAAACATTTACGTTTGAATTTAAGAAAACTTGTGTAATCATTTTAAAGTCATTAAGTAGTTTAAACAAATTATCCCAAAACATGTGAAATAATAAAAATAAAATCTTAGGAGGCCTTATTACAACTTGAACAAATAAAACCAACAATAAAATGAAATAATTCAAAGTTCATTAAGTCCACATTTTCACTGCATGGCCACCTCGAGTCCATCCGGCTCCTTATCCGCGATCTACGAGTTACCTGAAAAATATTAAAGGAGAAGGTGAGTCACCAAGACTCAATGTGTAACCCTTCCCCCGGTTTAGTGCAACATCATACACAAATCATAACTAAATTAACATGCACTAAGTTTAATATGCACCCAACCTAGCCATCCAGAACACTTTTCTCTACCCCGTGTGGTACCAAACCACTGGTGGTGCCAAACCACTGGTGACTCAAAGTCACGATATCCATCAATATTGTGGTGCCAAACCACTGGTGGTGCCAAACCACTGGTGACCCGAAGTCACAGATAATAAGTTGTGGGGCCAACCCACATGTGATACCAAATCACTGGCGTCGATCCCATAATATCAACTGTGGGGCCAACCCACTGTGGTGCTAAGCCACTGGGACAAGACGCTATGAGGTGCCAAACCTCTGGTGACCATAGTCACGAAATGTGGTACCAAACCACTGGTGTCCGTAGACACGGATATCACTTCCCCCTCCACTTGTTTAACCCACATCAATCAATGATATGCATTAACAGAAATCATGCCAACATGTTTATTTAGCAACATACACTAGATTTATCAATAACCATAACTTTATATGCCACATATACCAAATATGCCTTGCATCAATCATGCATCATATAGTTAACTCATATCGACAAGGACTTACCTGAATCCTTGCTTATACCTTTATGGTATTAAGTCCAAATCTACATTGATCCAGTTTAGCATACATAATGTATTTAGCACAGTTATTAGTTATAAAGCGTGTATGTACACACCTATTACCAACGATAGCCCTAAATCCTTGAAGAGTCAATCGGCCACACTAGATTTCTTGCTCCTATATTCGGCCAAACATGAAAGTTAATGACATGGGCTATTCGGCCAAACCAATTAAATTCAAAGGGTTAATGCTTGAACCCGAAACCTTACCTAAACGCCTTTTAATTATCAACCACCACACACTATGTGTTTCTGCTTCCCTACAATCGGCAACCATCCATATTAATAGCGTTCGGCTTACAATACTAAAAAGATTGGACTATTAACACATCCTTACCACCACTTACCAACCAAACCAAAGATAACGGCTTCACTTGATTGCTTCCAAAACCTCGAAGGTCCTACAATAAACCGATTCCAAAGCAGGAGATTAACACACTTGCAATCCAATGCCGAAATCAGCTTTTCCATTCATCCAAGTCGACAAAAGCAGGAGAATATGGGAGGAAAGTTTTGGCTATTGCTTACCTTCACAGTCGATTGGACAAAGAAATCCCGAAGAGACTTATGCTACTCTTACCATTCGGCCAAAGTGAGTTTAATAGGAAGAAAAGAAATTTAGCACCAAGATAAGGAGTAGATTCGGCTAATAGAGAAAGAAAATAATGAGAAAAGGGAGATAGGGGTTTCGGCCAAAAGGTTTGAGAAGAGGAAAGAAAAGTATGAGGGGAGAATATTTTCGGTTTAGCACAAATAGAAGAAAAGAGAGGGATAAGAAGGTGAGTGATTCGGCCAAGGATCAAAAAGAAGAAAAAGATGAAGATGGCAATGGAGGTTTCGGTTTTGAGAGAGGGTGAAAAAGAAAGAAAAAGAGATGAAATATGAGTAAATGCTAGCCGAAATTGCCAAGTAATTCCCTAAGAAAATTCGGCCTTCCCCTCTACCTAGCTCCCTTTCCGATTTCTCCTCTCCAACAAGGAGTCTTAGATTCGGCCAACACCTTGAATCACTCTTGGCCAATAGTTTAAAATTATTCAAAAGAATTTGAATAAATCAAATGCGTATTTTTTCTCCTTACCACCCTTTTAACATTATTCAAATAAAATCCAATTAAAATAAAGTGCAGAAAAGGAGAATTCTGCGACTCGAACATAGGCTCCCTTGCTCCCCTTGTGGCGTCAATTCCAGCTCCTAAGTGGCCTCCCTTTGCCGCTTTTCCAAGGCCTTTTTAGTGTCTAATATTCCATCATTTAACTTGTAACCCCTAATTACTATGGTCCCCTATCTTTAAAGCTTACAAATAAAATTTTTCCTACTATTCGAGCCTACTCAAGATCCATAATTAAGTCCTATTATACTATGAATAACATCACAGCAATCCAATCACAAGCAAAATAATTGAATCAGAAATAACCCCTATTTTAGGATGTTACACACATGGCCTGGAACATGGGCATGTGGTTTGGCCGTGTGTCCCCTGCATCTTAAAATTTAGAAACAGAATGCTTAGAATTAGGCATACGGGTAGAGACACAGGCATGTTTCTCAGTTGTGTGTGACACATGGCCTAGAACACGGATGTGTGTCTTAGCCTTGTGAATTCTGCACTAAATTTGTGAAAATTAAATTAACCACATAGCCTAGCACACAGGTGTGTGGCAGGCCGTGTGGAACGAGTCAGAGAGTTACATGGGTAAGGACACGAGCTGGGACACGACCATGTGCCACACATCGAATGCCCACATGGCTTGAGACATGGGCATGACGGCCTATTCACACGGGCGTGTGACCCCTGTATATAAGAAAAAATTTAAAATTTTACGAAAAATTCTCTCAGTTCTCGATTTAGTCCTGAGTTTTTTCTAATGTTTAAGTTGGGCCTTGAGGGTCCATATAAGGGACAATATGATTAGTTTCGGATATAAATAGTAAATGGTATGAATTATCTATAATCATTCTGTATACTCCAGTAATACTCTATAACCTTGTTTCGGAGATAGATATGGGTTAGGGGTGTTACAAAACCAAAGTAAAAGTAAGAGAATAAACTTGATGCAGAGACATCATTGATGTGCAAAATGAAGGATATCGAGAAGTTGGCCAATTCCATCAGTAATAAGATGACCAGGCTCGCCGCTACAAAAGAGGATATGGACAAATCACAAAATTTGTTCTACGTTTATACCAGGGCCTATAACACCTCTATTGAAACCATATTACGACAGTTAAGCCCGACTCCACTCCCAGAATTTCTAGTCCGAGGAAAATGACCTAAGGATAGAGATAGATCGGTGCAATCCCCTCACTTTGTGCGCGTATTTGATGTTGGGAAAGAAGAGGAATCAAAGGACGTTGAGAAGTGCATGCAATGGATTGATAGCCTAGTCGAGGGTGAAGTCATTGTTGGTCAAGAGGCATCTACTGTTGAGGAGGAAGTTGCTGTGGAAGTGGAAAGCGTCCGTGTTGAAGTCATGAATGAGAGGCCCGAGAAAGAAAATATTGAGACAGAAGCTACTGAGAAAGAATCTATTGAGGACATTGTCAATGCATCCGAGTTTGAGGATACAAATAATGATAAACTGAAGTGAGATGGAGCTAGATAGGTGAAAGCTGTAGAGGTAACAAGTGAGCAGCACGACAATTCGTTGGCAATAGTGGTCTACACCGGACCACTCAAGGTGGCCCCTCTTATACAAGAAGCAGCCGATGATGCCGGGGAAGAGTCAAAACCTAAGGAGTAATTTGAAGATTGTTTAAAGCCCAAAGAAAATAAGAGTTAGGCCATATCACGAAATCCACATGGCCTGGCCCAAGACCACACGGCCGTGCCTCATTCAACAAGCTTGAACACGGCCTGGCCACGACTTACAAGGGCGTGTGCCATGGGCGTGTCCCTATCGCAGGGAAGAAGAGTTTCACTCTAATTTGGATACTTAGGAGCAAAGAAACTATAAACACCCTAAGTATGACCTAAAAGGGAAAAACACAAGGCCTTAGTCAAGGGCTGTTCGGTTAGGCCAGAGAAGGTAGATTTGTGGAGAATTACTCAAAGATAGCCAGTTGATCCATCTCAAAAAGCCGAAGTTATACTCAAGACGGAGGATCTCTCCTTCAATTCCTTCAGGGGGTTTTAGGGATTTCTTATGTTTTGTTTTATCTTTTCTTTTGAGATGTTTTCCTTTATTGTTATGAATTAAACCCCCAAGATACCTGAGAGGGATGAAACCTAAGATGAATCTTGTTATCATTTCCTGAACTATATGATAAATAGTTGAGTTGTTCTTAATTATGTGTTCTTAATTCTTGTGTTGATATTTGTGGGATATTAATTCAAGTGTGATGTGGCGGAATTGATCGCACGCCTAGAGATAGGATGAAGAGATTTTGCCGGATTAGGGTGAAACCTAATATGGGAGTCCATAGATCGAGTTAATGCGATTCTAAGGGTTTTAATTAGAAAGATATTTTAATTAATCAACCTAGGGTTAGACATTGGTCACCTCGAGAGAGGGATTAATATAACTTAGGGAATCTTACGGATCAAGTCAAGTGAATAAATCATCTGGTTCAGAGTTAGATAACAAGTGAAGTCTAGGTGGATTCTTCCTTGGGTGTCGTCTTAATCAATTGGTTTTTCTTCCAAGTTATTTTCCCAAATTCATTCTTCTTTGTCTTAGAGTCTTTAGTTTAGTAGTTAGTTAATTTTAGGTTAGATAAAAAATTCATTTAATTCTTAGGCTAAATCATAAAAAGAGAGTTAGTATTAGTACTTTTGGTTCCTTTGGGATTCGACATTCCGGTCTTGCCTAAACTATACTACTGTTCGATAGGTGTGCTTGCCTCAAATCGTTGTCATAGTTGGTTTCTAGGTTCAATCATTCTCATTTATAAATTTTAAGACTTTGACATCGCGAAAACAACGATCATGTATAGTGGGTCCTTAGCCTATTACAGTAATCAATGTGGGCCTAAGCCCAATATAGAATCAATATGGTGCACGTATGCAAGCCACCCCACCCCAATCCAACCAACACACCACCCGTACCAACCAACACACCATGTGGGGATAAAATTGACCCACCCAACCAACACACCAATATTGCAAAGATAGGCGCAAGCAATATGAGATATGTGGTAAAGCCACCAAGATGTGAACGCAGCAAAAAGGCGCGCCAAGATGATATATGTGGCGAGCCACGATCTGAGATATTTCCTCCATAATAGTATCCCACCCCATGCAATATGTCATGTCATAAATCATACGTATATGCAAAATGTCATACTTAGTAACAATCATATACAATCATGAATACATCAGTCATTTTTTAGGGGTATTTCAGTCATTTTACTCTCTAGGGGTATTTTAGTCATTTTACTCTCTAGGGGTATTTCAGTTATTTTACAACCTTCCCAAAGGTCTACAATCGCCTCGAGCAACACATGTAACATATATGGTCAAAAGGTGTAAATGGGCCCTAAGCCCAATATTTGGCCTAAGAGGCCCACAAGCTCGTGTAACCCATTTAGCCTATTTCAGTCACGGGTATACAAACATTATAGCCCAGCCCAGTATTTGTCACTTTTCATGGATTTACTTCATGTGGGGCCCACGAGCCCATTGGGCCCACACGGCCTATTTTGACCAAACGAGGCCCATAACAGCCCAAAGCACGAGGACGCTCGTGCTGGCCTCTACAGCCTATCGCCCATGATTGTGGGCTCGGTTTACCACACGAGCGATAGCTCACTCATAAGGCCTCAAATGCCAAAGTTTCGGCTTTTTGGCTCTTGCCAACTCAAAGAGACGATAGTGTGATTAAACGCCATTTTACGGAGTCATTCCAAGATCTTTGAGCACCTAAACTATATTAATCAAGATCCAATGTTAGACCTTAATTGATAGGGTAACACCCTCTTAATAACCCATACTCCGAAATACCATTCTTACCTTGTTTGAATGAGGGTGACCTTAACCCCTCAACGAACACTATTCAGAATGATCACACGCCGTTCACACTTCACCACTCCTTAAGGAAGACCTTAGAATCGCAATGAGTGCAGTACGTGAAGAATGTAATAACAATCAGTCAATAGGGGTTATTCTGTTTTTGGAAAAGAATAGAAGAGGATAGTTGCATTCGGTTTTAAACAATAAAACAAAGGATGGATTTGAACACTTACCCATTGTGAGAACCGTTGCAGTAAACCGACGCAGAGAGGAGTTAACAACTGCAATATTCAGCCAGCCTAGATTAAAGGATAAGCAGAAGCTAAAGAAGGGAAAGGGAAGGTTCGGCCTTTAGAGAAAAATAGAAGAGTGGAAGGGAAGAAAAGAGAAGTGCACTGGTAGGAAAGCAGAGGATCGGGAAAGAAAGGAAAAAGAGACGACAATGAAAGATACCTATTCAGCAGTTTTTGGAAAAAGGGATAGAGTAAAAGAAGTTTCGGTCACTTCAATAGCTAAAACGCAAAACTGAAATGAAAACAAAACAAATGGGAAAACTAAGCAGTCATCAAGAGAAATCGGCAATTCAACTCTTAAATCCCACAAAATCGAAACAAAGGAGTGCTTAGTGCCAAAACTGCTCCCTATTTCCCCCTTAGCTGAATTCCACTAAATCCTAAAGTCCCAATTGACCGCACTGAAACACCCCAAACTCGGCCCACGAGCCTTGACCGGATCTGGTATGTTCCCTGAGTAAAACAGTTCAAAACTTGTTTGTTACTTTGGAAAATTTGGGTAGTTTTGAAGAAAATTTGATTTGTGTTGAGTTCAAATTGAAAATGGTGTTGTTCTTGAAGACTAGATTTTATTAAAACAATATTTTTATTTGTACTTGAAATCAATAAATTAAAAGTATTGCCGAGGTTTTAGAGTCTATCTTTAAATTGAAAATCGTTTGTGTTTAGGTGTCAAAACATTTAAAATTTAATTTTTAAGAAAAGTTATTTAATCTTGATTTAATAATAATCGCATAATAAACCAAATAAAATGCATGCTTAAAACAGTTAATAGTAATGGCCTTATTACATCAAAGCATAACCAGAAATAAATCCAAATCTTAAGAAAAAAAACTAAAAATAAGATAACTCTGAGCTGAGCATGGCCACCCCTAAGTTTCCTGTCGACCCAGTTTATTTACTGAGTGTCACCTGAAAAGATATCCCACAACGGGGTGAGTCAAACAGACTCAGTGTGTAACAGCCAACACAAAGTCCCAACGATTTAGGCATAACAAATCATATATAAAACAATTATAAACAATGATGAAATCCCGAGCCCCAACCTAAGTATCCATCCTCTGCACATCACCTGTACCTGCCATCACACTGTGGGGATTACTAAATCGACCCTCCATCCGCTACACACCATTGAAGGCAGTCGCTGCAGACGACTTGCACATCACCCTTATAAATTGTGGCATAACCACCAGATAATGTGACAAAGTCACCAGATAGTAATACGTGACATTAGTCACCACATTCAGATTATGTGACATGAGTCACCAGATAACGTGGTAAAAACCACCAGATCACTTCCCCATTTCAATATCACCCGTATGCCCATACGTCATACAAACATGCAGAAATAATGCAATTTACCTTATTTCACATTTGTAACAAGTTCTCATATGTGTCATGTTCAATATTCACGACATTATTAACAGAGCATTAATGGATAACGTACCTAAATCCACCGTACCATTAAATGGTACCTTTAGCCATATTTTCATAGTTTCATTAACACATATACTAATATCAATACCATGGATCTATTAGGAGTTAGTGTAGGGCTACACACCTGGTTACTATCGTATTCACTGAATCTCGAAAGTCTACCGAAACAGCTTATACTCCTCCTAATAAATCAATGTCAGAATCGGCTAGACACTAACACTTATTATGGCCTTGGCCGAATGTTCATATTCCCTTACCTCGTGGATCTAAATCCCGAAAATAGTCACTTGGCTATGGAGATGTCAAACAGACTCAGTGTGTAACAGCCAACACAAAGTCCCAACGATTTAGGCATAACAAATCATATATAAAACAATTATAAACAATGATGAAATCCCGAGCCCAAACCTAAGTATCCATCCTCTGCACATCACCTGTACCTGCCATCACACTGTGGGGATTACTAAATTGACCCTCCATCCGCTACACACCATTGAAGGCAGTCGCTGCAGACTACTTGCACATCACCCTTATAAATTGTGGCATAACCACCAGATAATGTGACAAAGTCACCAGATAGTAATACGTGACATTAGTCACCACATTCAGATTATGTGACATGAGTCACCAGATAACGTGGTAAAAACCACCAGATCACTTCCCCTTTTCAATATCACCCGTATGCCCATACGTCATACAAACATGCAGAAAGAATGCAATTTACCTTATTTCACATTTGTAACAAGTTCTCATATGTGTCATGTTCAATATTCACGACATTATTAACAGAGCATTAATGGATAACGTACCTAAATCCACCGTACCATTAAATGGTACCTTTAGCCATATTTTCATAGTTTCATTAACACATATACTAATATCAATACCATGGATCTATTAGGAGTTAGTGTAGGGCTACACACCTGGTTACTATCGTATTCACTGAATCTCGAAAGTCTACCGAAACAGCTTATACTCCTCCTAATAAATCAATGTCAGAATCGGCTAGACACTAACACTTATTATGGCCTTGGCCGAATGTTCATATTCCCTTACCTCGTGGATCTAAATCCCGAAAATAGTCACTTGGCTATGGAGATGTTGAAATCCCTGCATAATCCTATGTTAGTGTCGATTCTAACTCTTAATGGATCATAGCAAATGGCATTCGGCCTAAATCACACGTCACTTACCTCAGATCTTAAATTCCTGAAAGATCCTCTCTTGAAGTCGACTACAATAGGAATCCCGAAACCTTCTTCAAAGTTTCTGCCAAAAACACTAACAGGATTAGAGTCTTAATTTCGGCTAAAAGAAAAGAAATAAAACGACGACAATTGAATCCTTACCCTTACTGCTGAAATTGACTGCACCTTTGCTTGAACCCACAGAGATATTCGGCTATGGGCTAGATGTTGATCAATTGGTTTCGGCTTTTTGGAGTTTAATGAACAATCGGCTCTTGGTGCTTAGAAGAAATCGGTTCCAATGGTGACAATGAAAAGAACTTTCGGCTTAGAAGAGAGAATAGTAAGGAGTTGTAGATTCGACTTGATGGACATTAGGGAGATTCGGCTTCAACAAGAATGAAAAGGAAGAGTATGAGGCTTTAGGGAGAATGGGCAATGGCTAAGAGAATCTTACTTTCGGCTTTTGAAAAATTGAAAAGAAAAGAGCACAAGTTGAATTTAGAGATTTTCGGCTCAAAGAGAAAGATGAGAAAAGAATGAATTTCGGCACACCCTTCCTATTATTACCAAAATCGAAAATACCATCCTCCAAAGCCCCATATTCGGCCAACTCTTACTCTCTCTATTCAATCCCTTGTCTTTCTCCTAAAACTTCTCCTCTTCACCCATTCAAAAATAATTTGAATAATCAACAATTATCCTTTGCCCCTAGCCGAATTTTAAAAGGAATTTAATCACATCTACAACTCATCCCCTCAGTGTCCCATTGCCGTCCACCTCTGTTCCTCCTTGCCGCAAAATAAAACTCCTATTTGCGTCCCTTGCTGCTCGAACCTAGGCCCTTTTACCCTGCTTGTGGCGTTACTTACTAAGGCCCTAAGTGGCGCCTCTTTGCCACTTTTCCAAGCCCAATCTTGTGTCTAATTTCACCTACAAATTCTCTTAAGGCCTATCAAGCTTAGCTCCTCTTTAAAACTTAAAACACAATATTTTCTAAGGCATTCACCTACACTCTAAAGTTCTCAAAATTCATAAAACGCATTCAAAATTCACAAAGGCATGCTTCCACATATATTTAAGCAAAATGCACAACCCCTAAATCCCGGATATTATAGTTCTATCCCTTTAAAATAATTTTGACCTCGAAATTACTTGGCTAAAATAAGTGGGGGTATTGCTATCGCATTGCTTCTTCCGGCTCCCATGAAGCTTCTTCCGATCCATGATTACGCCATAACACTTTGACTAAAGGAACTGATTTCCTCCGTAATACCTTCACATCTCGCTCCAAGATCTGAATCGGCTCTTCCTCGTAGGACATGGTCTCAGCTCCTCATCCTCAACTGGCACTACATGAGATGGATCCGATCGGTAACGACGTAGCATAGAAACATGGAATACATCATGATCTGTTTCAACTCCAGAGGTAACTCTAATTGGTATGCCACTGGTCCAACTCACTTCAATACCCAATAAGGTCCTATAAACCTTCGGCTTAACTTCCCTTTGCGACCAAATCTCATCACCTTCTTCCAAGGCGAAACTTTAAGATACACCTGATCTCCCACAGCAAACTCTATTTCCTTCCACTTAAGGTCCGCATACGACTTCTGCCTATCGGATGCCTCCTTTAACCGTGTCCGAATTAACTTAACCTTCTCCTCGGATTCTGCCACAATCTCTGGACCCAAAACTTGACGTTCCCCTAATTCCGTCCAACACGTAGGTGTGCGACACTTCCGTCCATACAGCGCTTTATACGGTGCCATCCGAATACTGGCTTGATAGCTATTATTATATATAAATTCTGCTAAAGGCAAGTATTCTTCCCAACTTCCTCTGAAGTCTATTACACAGCCCCTCAACATATCTTCCAACACTTGGATCACTCGCTCAGGTTGACCGTCCCACTGTGGATGAAATGCCATAGTGAAATCCAATCTGGTGCCTAAAGCTTGATGTAGTGTTTTCCAAAACCGAGACGTAAACCTTGGATCCCTATCTGAAATAATTGACACCGGTACTCCATGCAACCTCACAATTTCTGCCACATACAACCTCGCCAACCTCTGTAAAGAATAGTCAACCCGCACTGGTATGAAATGCGCGGACTTTGTCAATCGATCCACTATCACCCATACCGAATCCTTCTTAGTAGGCGTAAGGGGAAGCCCACTAACGAAGTCCATGGTGATTCTCTCCCACTTCCACTACGGAATCTTTATCGGCTGAAGCAATCCTGACGGAACCTGGTGTTTAGCCTTGACTTGCTGACACGTTAAGCACTTCCCTACAAATTCTGTAACTTCCCGCTTAAGACCGTGCCACGTAATCTGTTCCGTGAGATCTTTGTACAACTTACTACCTCCGGGATGCATAGCATAAGGGCTACTATGCGATTCCTAAAGAATTCTCTGCCTTAACTCCTTATTCTTTGGCATACAGACCTTGCCATGAAAACACAGCACTCCTTCACTGTTAACACCATAGTTTTCCAATTCCTTACTTTGCACTTGCTGCAACTTAGCACTTAAATCATCATCTGCCAACTGTCCTTCTTTCACCTTATTCAGCCATGTCGGCCTGACTTACAATTCTGCCAATAAACTTTCGTCGTCATATAAGCTAAGATGTGCAAACATCGCCCTCAGATCCGACACTACTTTTCGACTTAAGGCATCTACTACCACATTCGCCTTGCCTGAGTGATACTGTATGGAACAATCGTAGTCCTTTAATAAGTCCACCCACCTTCGCTGTCTCAGGTTCAGCTCTTTCTGAGTCAGCAGATACTTAAGGCTCTTGTGGTCTGTGTAGATCACTGACTTTTCTCCATATAGGTAGTGCCTCCATACCTTAAGGGCAAAGACCACTGCCGCCAATTCCAAATCGTGAGTCGGATAGTTAACCTCATGTGGCCTTAATTATCGAGACGCATAAGCAACTACCTTCCCATCCTACATCAATACACATCCCAATCCTGTATGAGAAGCGTCACAGTACACCACGAAATCCTTCCCTGCCTCAGGTTGAATCAAAACCAGAGCTTCAGTCAAAACCCTCTTAAGCTTCTTAAAACTCTCCTGTTGCTTATCTGTCCATACAAAAGGTACTTCCTTTCTCAACAACTTTGTCAAAGGTGCGGCTATTGATGAGAACCCTTCCACGAATCTTCTGTAGTAGCCTGCCAATCCTAAGAAACTACGAACCTCAGCCATAGACTTAGGCGGTTTCCAATCTAACACTGCCTCAATCTTCCGAGGATCCATCCTTATCCCTTCTGCAGACACCACATGCCCTAAGAATGCAACTTCCTTAAGCCAAAATTCACACTTGCTAAATTTGGCATATAGCTTCTTCTCCCTTAATACTTGCAACACTATCCGGAGATGCTCATCATGTTCTTCCTTAGACTTGGAATACACTAGGATGTCGTCGATGAACACAACGACGAACCGATCCAAGTAAGGTTGAAAAACCCGGTTCATCATATCCATGAACGCGGCTGGGGTGTTCGTCAACCCGAACGGCATTACTAAGAACTCATAATACCCGTATCTTGTCCGGAAAGCTGTCTTATGGATATCTGCTTCCTTCATCTTAAGCTAGTGATATCCAGACCGTAAATCTATCTTTGAAAACACCGCGGCCCCCTTAAGCTGATCGAACAAGTCATCTATCCTTGGCAACGGTACTTGTTCTTGATGGTCAGCTTATTCAACTGACGATAATCGATGCACATACGCATAGTTCTGTCCTTCTTCTTCACAAACAAGACCGATGCTCCCCATAGAGACACACTGGGTCGTATAAACCCACGATCAAGTAACTCTTGGATTTGAGCCTTGAGCTCAACCAACTCATTTGGTGCCATTCTATACGGGGCAATTGCCACAGGAGCTGTACCCGGTAGCAAGTCAATTCCGAATTCCACCTCCCTATCCGGGGGTATTCCAGGTAACTCCTCCGGAAAAACATCCACAAATTCCCTTACTGTTCTAACTCCACTAATCCCCCTTCTTTTACCTCCAACGCACTAACGAAGGTCAAAAATGCCTTGCACCCTTTTCGAACCATCTTATCAGCCTTTAATACGGAGACCACGTTGGACAAGTAGTTCCTTCTTTCTCCTATCCTAATTAGCGCCTCATCCTCCGGCGTCCTTAACTCCATTCGCTTGGCTACACAATCCAATATAGCCCGATGTTCCACTAGCCAATCTATGCCAAGAATAAGATCAAATTCTCCGAAAGGTAGTTCCATCAAGTCGGCAGGAAATACCACTCCCTGAATCTCTAGAGGTACACTCCGAAATATCTTATTCACCACTACAGTTTGACCTAACGGGCTTACGACAGTCATCTCCCTATTAGACCGTTCAGAGGCTATGCCTAGTGTTTCAACTGCTCTACATGCAACGTAAGAATGGGTCGAGCCAACATCAATTAAAGCAAAGTAAGGCTTGTCAGCTATAAGGAACATACCGGTTATGACGTCCGGTGCGTCTCCATCCTCCCTCCGACGAACTGCATACACTAGACCCAGCTGTCTTGCCTCTGTATTACCAACACCTCTGCCCAGTGTTCTCCGTCCTTTTCCAGAACCATTACCTCTACCAATCGGACCACGACCCCGTGGTGGCTGCTGTCCACCTCTTCCAGCCTGATTAAAACCCTGACCTGTTGGTCGACTCCCGTCGATTTTCATAGGACAGTCCTTAATCATGTGTTCCTTGGACCCACACTTGAAACATCCCCCTGTCTTCTTCCAACACTCTCCTAGGTGCATCTTCCCACACTGAGCACAAGTACGATGTTGCCCTCCTACAATAACCTGCTGACCTCGCGGCCCATCAACTCTAGGCCTCTTTTGAACATTCCCTGATGACCCTAATGATCCAAAACCTCTCTTTTGCCTATTCCGATCTGTATTCTGTCTCACAGAGTCTTTAATCCCTTCAGCTACCTTAGCCTTCTGTACTAACACGGCAAACTCCCGCTCCTGCTGTGGTGCTATTAACAATCTCAGGTCATCCCTCAGTCCATCCTCAAATCGGACTCATCGCTCATGCTTCGTAGCCACGATTCCTCGAGCATACCGGCTCAACCTTAAGAATTTCGCCTTGTCCTCCGCTACGGACTTTTTCCCTTGAATCAGCCCTAGAAATGCCTTCCTCTGCGAATTAATATAACTAGTCCCAACATACTTCTTTTGATATGCCGCCTTAAAATACTCCCAAGTGAGTTCCTCAGTGGTAGCACCATCCCGAACTGTGAGCCACCATTGATATGACTCATCGCGAAGAAGCAATACCATTCCTTTCAGTTTCTCCTCAGCAGTCAGATCCAGCTCATCCATGATTCACTCTGTCGCCTCCAACCAATACTCAGCCGTACTGGGTGCCACACCGGATACACCACGATACACCTCAGCTCCATTGGCTCGCGCCGGGCGGTGCATTTACGAGCTCCCATACCTCCACCGCTCCACCACCATCTTAAGAACTTCGCGAAGATCGTCGCGATCATCGCATCATCTCCCGTCTGATCCTGATGCTCAACTCCAGCAGCTGGTGGTGGGGGTGGTGGTGCCTCATTTTCGGACCCTTGACCAGACCTAACGGGTTCCGATACGGTCATTCTGCCTCTACCACACCCTCGCACATTACGACCACATCCCCTAAAAATCATGTCTACGATCGCGATTTAATCTGATTTAAGAAATTTTATGCATTAGTATTTTGTTCCACTGATTATCCGCGAACAATTTTATGAAAAAAGGTTTAGTAGTAGTTCTTTCGATCATTTCAAAGTTTTCGTTTCAAGTTTTCTACCCTAATTCAGAGAAATACATTCATTCAGTACTACCTACCACACACCTTCACCACTCGTACACTTTTGTCCATTCCAGACCCAGGGGTATTTTCGTAATTTGTCCTATAGGGGTATTTTGGTAAATTCCAAATCAGGGTATCTTGATATTTCGAAAAATAGGGATTTTTGGTATTTTTGTAAAGTAAGAAAATCTTAGTAAAAGTTGAGGGTAGTATGGTCATTTTATAAACCAAGGGTATTTTAGTAATTTTACAAACTAGGGGTATTTGGGTAATTTTGTAAATCGGGAATATTTCAGAAAAATTTTGCTTTTTTTTTTCAAAATCTAAAAATAATGTTTACAAATCGAAGGGGTAATTTGGTGATTTTAAAACTAAGGTTTTTATAAAAATATGGCTAGTCCCTTTCGGGTTTTAATTATTGAATTTAGCCTATGAATAAGTCCTCTTGGTTAGGGTGAACCGTTACTACGCCCCAGGTAGAATTTGAGTGAAGAGGAGGTGAGTCACTAGGACTGCTTAAATACCAGGCTCTCCTTGAATCCAATCCCAGACATGCGCACAATGGTTGCCACACCCTAACTCGGCGACTTACTCACAGGTTTGTTTAATTAGGCCTTAAAGTTTTATGTAATTCTGTATTGAAGTAAGCTAATCCTAGGGTTCAATAACTTAATATACTAATCTACGTTCCCGTTATACCTACATACAATAAATCACACAACAGTTAGGGGTACTTACCTGGTGGACTTCGGGTCGGAGACTTAGGTGCCATGCCAGAAAACCTGCTTAATTCAAAATAATTTTTTTTACAAAAACTTATTTGGGCTTAATTTTGGAAACGTTATGGGCTTTAAACCCAAGGCCGAGAGTTTAAAACTGGGCTCTGATACCAAACTGAAACACCCTAAACCCAGCCCACGAGCCTTGACCGGATCTGGTATGTTCCCTGAGTAAAACAGTTCAAAACTTATTTGTTACTTTGGAAAATTTGGGTAGTTTTGAAGAAAATTTGATTTGTGTTGAGTTCAAATTGAAAACGGTGTTGTTCTTGAAGACTAGATTTTATTAAAATAATATTTTTATTTGTACTTGAAATCAATAAGTTAAAAGTATTGCCGAGTTTTTAGAGTCTATCTTTAAATTGAAAATCTTTTGTGTTTAGGTGTCAAAACATTTAAAATTTAATTTTTAAGAAAAGTTATTTAATCTTGATTTAATAATAATCGCATAATAAACCAAATAAAATGCATGCTTAAAACAGTTAATAGTAATGGCCTTATTACATTAAAGCATAACCCGAAATAAATCCAAATCTTAAAAAAAATACTAAAAATAAGATAACTCTGAGCTGAGCATGGCCACCCCTAAGTTTCCTGCCGACCTAGTTCATTTACTGAGTGTCACCTGAAAAGATATCCTACAACGGGGTGAGTCAAACAGACTCAGTGTGTAACAGCCAACACAAAGTCCCAACGATTTAGGCATAACAAATCATATAAAAAACAATTATAAACAATGATGCAATCCCGAGCCCAAACCTAAATATCCATCCTCTACACATCACCCGTACTTGCCATCACACCGTGGGGATTACTAAATCAACCCTCCATCCGCTACACACCATCGAAGGCAGCTGCTGCAGACGACTTGCACATCACCCTTATAAATTGTGGCATAGCCACCAGATAATGTGACAAAGTCACCAGATAGTAATACGTGACATTAGTCACCACATTCAGATTATGTGACATGAGTCACCAGATAACGTGGTAAAAACCACCAGATCACTTCCCCTTTTCAATATCACCCGTATGCCCATGTGTCATACAAACATGCAGAAATAATGCAATTTACCTTATTTCACATTTGTAACAAGTTCTCATATGTGTCATGTTCAATATTCACAACATTATTAACAGAGCATTAATGGATAACGTACCTGAATCCACCGTACCATTAAATGGTACCTTTCGCCATATTTTCATAGTTTCATTAACACATATACTAATATCAATACCATAGATCTATTAGGAGTTAGTGTAAGGCTACACACCTGGTTACTATCATATTCACTGAATCTCCAAAGTTTGCCGAAACAGCTTATACTCCTCCTAATAAATCAATATCAGAATCGGCTAGACACTTGGCTATGGAGATGTTGAAATCCCTGTATAATCTTATGTTAGTGTCGATTCTAACTTTTAATGGATCATAGCAAATGGCCTTCAGCCTAAATCACACCTCACTTACCTCAGATCTTAAATTCCCGAAAGATCCTCTCTTGAAGTCGACTACAATAGGAATCCCGAAACCTTCTTCAAAGTTTCAGCCAAAAACACTAATAGGATTAGAGTCTTAATTTCGGCTAAAACAAAAGAAATAAAATGACGACAATTGTATCCTTACCCTTACTGCTGAAATCGACTGCACCTTTGCTTGAACCCACAGAGATATTCGGCTATGGGCTAGATGTTGATCAATTGGTTTCGGCTTTTTGGAGTTTAATGAACAATCGGTTCTTGGTGCTTAGAAGAAATTGGTTCCAATGGTGACAATGAAAAGAACTTTCGGCTTAAAAGAGAGAATAGTACGGAGTTATGGATTCGACTTGATGGACAATAGGGAGATTCGGCTTCAACAAGAATGAAAAGGAAGAGTATGAGGCTTTAGGGAGAATCGGCAATGGCTAAGAGAATCCTACTTTCGGCTTTTGAAAAATTGAAAAGAAAAGAGCGCAAGTTGAATTTAGAGATTTTTGGCTCAAAGAGAAAGATGAGAAAAGAATGAATTTCAGCACACCCTTCCTACTATTACCAAAACCGAAAATACCATCCTCCAAAGCCCCATATTCGGCCAACTCTTACTCTCTCTATTCAATCCTTTATCTTTCTCCTAAAACTTCTCTTCTTCACCCATTCAAAAATAATTTGAATAATCAACAATTATCCTTTGCACCTAGCCGAATTTTAAAAGGAATTTAATCACATCTACAACTCATCCCCTCAATGTCCCATTGCCGTCTACCTCTGTTCCTCCTTGCCGCAAAATAAAACTCCTATTTGCGTCCCTTGCTGCTCGAACCTAGGCCCTTTTACCCTGCTTGTTGCGTCACTTACTAAGGCCCTAAGTGGTGCCTCCTTGCCACTTTTCCAAGCTCAATCTTGTGTCTAATTTCCCCTACAAATTCTCTTAAGGCCTATCAAGCTTAGCTCCTCTTTAAAACTTATAACACAATATTTTCTAAGGCATTCACCTACACTCTAAAGTTCTCAAAATTTATAAAACGCATTCCAAATTCATATAGGCATGCTTCCACATATATTTAAGCAAAATGCACAACCCCTAAATCCCGGATATTACACACACACTCTGCCAACCTCTCACTTTCAAAAATCCTTGATTTACTCCCCAATCTCCTCCTTGATTTACTCTACAATTCCTTCCAAGACCAATTAAAATTCCATCTTACAGAGTTTCAATCCAACTCTTCCATCTACACAGCACAAGCAGCAAAATGAACGCCCAATGCGTAACCCATGACTTAAACCTCAAACCTCTCAGTTAGACCACACGACACTTGCCTCTAAGCCACAAGCTCCTCTTATGTCAGAAAACCAATATCATTACTAATAAATCCTAAGTGCCAGTGTCTAGATTTATTTAAGGGAAAAATAAAAAGTTTACAAGAGTCAAGACTTGAACCTAGGCTTCTCAAACACTTCCATACAGACCCAAATCACTTAGCCATTAAAGCAAACAAGCAATTTGTGTCAAGACATGCAAAATTAAAGACCTTATATTTCTGGGGCGTTACAACTCTACCCCCCCAAAAGAAATTTCGGCCTCGAAATTTACCAGGTCATAATAGGTGAGGGTATTGTTGTCGCATCGCCTCCTCAGGTTCCCACGTGGCTTCCTCGGTACTGTGATTTTGCCAGACCACTTTAACCAGTGGAATCAATTTCTCCCTTAGTACTTTAACCTCACAGTCCAATATTTCTATGGGTTCTTCCTTGAAGGTCAGATCTGGCCTAACTTCGATCTCCTCGACTAGTATTATATGTGTGGGATCAGAGAGATAACGCCTCAGCATGGAGACATGGAACACATTGTGAATCCGGTCTAATTTTAAAGGCAACTCAAGTTGATAGGCGACTGGTCCCACACGCTTCAGTATACGATAAGGCCCAATGGATCTAGGGCTAAGCTTCCTCTTTCGCCCAAAGCTCAGTATCTTTTTCCATGGAGAGACCTTAAGAAACACAAAGTCTCCCATGGAATACTCAATCTTTCTGCATTTAAGATCTACATAGGACTTCTGCCTATCAAGTGCCTCCTTCAACCGATCTCGAATAAGTTTTGCCTTTTCTTCGGTATCAAAAACTAACTCTGGCCCCAAAACTCGCCGTTCGCCCAACTCAGTCCAACAGGTAGAAGTACAACACCTACGACCATACAATGCCTCGTACGGTGCCATTTGAATATTGGACTAATAGTTATTATTATATGCAAACTCTGCTAGTGGCACATAGTCTTCCCAGCTGCCTCAGAAATCAATCACACAACTTCTTAACATGTCCTCCAGTATCTAAATCACCCTTTCTGACTGACCATCTGTCTGAGGATGGAACGCACTACTGAAGTCCAACCTAGTACCCAAAGCCTCGTGTAATTCTTTTAGAACTGAGATGTGAATCAAGGGTCTCTGTCAGATATGATGGAAACAGGTACCCGATGCAGCCTCACAACCTCAGCCACATTTAACTTTGCCAGCTTCTGCAATGAGTAATCAGTGCAGATTGGTATAAAATGGGTAGATTTAGTCAACCAATCTACAATGACCCATACTGAATCCTTCTTAGTAGGCATTAAGGGTAGCCCACTCACAAAATCCATAGTTGCTCTCTCTCACTTCCAAAGTGGAATTTTAACTGGCTGCAGTAACCCTGAAGGCAGTTGATGCTCAGCTTTAATTGGTTGGCATGTTAAGCACTTACTCACAAAATCAGTAACTTCGCGTTTCAGCCGTGGCCACCAGTACAACTCACGAAGATCTCAGTATAACTTGTTTCCGCCAGGATGCATAGCGTGTGGACTACTATGCACCTCTCGTAGTATAGATTGCCTTAACTCAGAATCCCTTGGTACATAGACTCTCCTATGGAAACATAGTACTCCCTCACCATTCAACCCAAAATCTGCAGTCTCTCCATTTTTAACTTGTGAGAAACGAGGAACCAGTGACTCATCCAACAACTGTTTCCCCTTAACTTGCTCAGTCCATGTCGGTCTCACTTGAAGCTCAGCTAGCAAGCTACCATCATCATATAAGCTGAGACGAGCAAACATTGCTCTCAAATCAGATACAGGCCTACGACTCAGTGTGTCAGCTACCACGTTAGCCTTACCAGGGTGATACTCAATCGAACAGTCGTAATCCTTAAGCAGCTCTACCCATCTTTGCTGCCTAAGATTCAGCTCCTTCTGAGTAAGGAGGTACTTGAGGCTCTTGTGATCTGTGAAGATAATACATTTTTTGTCGTATAAATAATGCCTTCAAATTTTCAGTGCAAATATAACCACCGCTAACTTCAAGTCATGAGTTGGGTAATTTGCCTCATGAGGCTTAAGCTGACGGGACGCATAAGCAACCACCTTACCCTCTTGCATCAGCACACAGCCCAATCCACTGTGTGATGCATCACTGTAGACAGTAAATTCCTTCCCAGAATCTGGTTGTAGCAGAACAGGGGCCTCAGTCAAAACTTTCTTTAGTTTCTCAAAACTTTCTTGCTACTTATCAGTCTAGTTAAATGGTACCCCTTTACGCAGCAACTTAGTCAGAGGTGCGGCAATTAAAGAAAACCCCTCAACAAAACGTCTATAATACCTCACGACCGTAAAGCTTGAATATCGATACGATTTAAGGTAGTTTCATCCAAAGATACTTCAACTTTTAAAGAATCGACCCTAATCCCCTCGGTAGACACCACGCGACCAAAAAATGTCACTTCTTGCAGCCAAAACTCACATTTGCTGAACTTAGCGTACAGTTGCTTCTCCCTTAAAATATGCAGAACAATTCAGAGATGTGCATCATGTTCATCCTCGGTTTTCAAATACACCAAGATATCGTCTATAAATACCACATGAATCGATCCAGGTAGGGCTGGAATCCTCGGATCATCAGATCCATAAAAGCGGCTGGTGCATTCGTCAGCCCAAACGGCATCACTAGGAACTCGTAATGACCATAACGAGTCCTAAACACAGTGTTATACACATCAGCCTCTTTTACCTTCAGTTGATGGTACCCAGAACAGAGATCTATTTTAGAGAAAACCGATGCTCCTTGTAGCTGATCAAACAGATCGTCGATTCTCGGCAAGGGATAGTTATTTTTTACGGTTAGTTTATTAAGTTGCCGATAATCAATGCAAATGCGCATGGACCCATCTTTAATCCTTACGAACAATACTGGTGCTCCTCATGGAGACACACTCGGTCGAATGAATCTTCGGTCTAGTAGCTCTTGAATTTGAGCCCTTAGCTCCACCAGCTCCTTCGGTGCCATCCTATATGGGGCAATAGACACTGGAGCTGTTCCAGGTACAAGCTCAATACCAAATTTGACTTCGCTGTTCAGAGGCAGCCCAGAGAGCTCATCAGGAATTACATCCGGAAAATCCTTAACTGCCCTGATATGTCCAACATAGGCTAAAAATGCCTCACTACCCTTGCAAATCAATTTTTCAGCCCTTAATGCCGAGATCACGTTAGACAAATAATTCCATCGCTTCCCAATCACAGCCACCTCCTCATCCTCAGTAGTCTTCAATACCATACGCTTAGGAGCACAATCCAAACTAGCTCGGTGTTTCATCAGCCAATCCATACCCAAAATAAGGTCGAAATCACCAAATGGCAGTTCTATCAATTTCACTGGAAAAATTACTCCTTGAACCTCAAGGGGTACATCTCTGAATAACTTATTTAGCCTAACCGACTGCCCTAGTGGACTTATCACAGTCATCTCACTAACAGTATTTTCGAACTGAATACCTAATGTTCCCGACACAGTGCATGCAACGTATGAATGTGTAGACACAATATCAATTAAAGTAGTGTAAGGTAAATTGTAAATTAGGAACGCACAGGTTATGACGTCAGGGGCGTCACCATCCTCTCGACGACGAGTAGCATAGACCAAAGCTGGCTACCTCGCCTCAATGTTACCAGCACCCCTACCTGGTGCTCCACGATGTAACACCCCTTACCCGCATTCTACACCAGAACCAGGTATGAGGCGTTGCCGTACTTGACTCACATGGTCATACAACTTTGGGTTATCAAATT
Source organism: Gossypium bickii (assembly GCA_025503065.1). Taxonomy (NCBI): domain Eukaryota; kingdom Viridiplantae; phylum Streptophyta; class Magnoliopsida; order Malvales; family Malvaceae; genus Gossypium; species Gossypium bickii. Next base: position 72,726,702 of record CP106713.1, read on the forward strand.
TCATTCCAAATTAAAACTTTTTCATTCACATATCTAACATCCTTATACTGAGCCTACGATGCCTTAAACATACTCCCGGAAGGTTTCAGAAGTAAATCGAAAACTTTTACGCACTTAGAAAATTTTTACACAAATAGGGGCTACACGCCCGTGCGAAATGGGACACGCCCGTGTGGGCAGGCCGTATGGTCACACACGCCCATGTCCCTCACTTATGGTCGACATTGACTTATTTCACACGGCCAGACACATGCCCATGTCCCTGGCCTGTGTTCCTTACACGGCCTCGACACGTCCGTGTCTCAGCCCGTGTACCCAAACCTTGGCATTCTGTTTATGACGTCATCATCTCACTATGCTCACACGGCCAAGGCACACGCTCGTGTCCTTAGACCGTGTGTTGAATTAAATTCCTAACATCAGGTGCAAACTTCACACGGCCTAGGCGCACGCCCACGTCCAAGGCCGTGCCTTCCACACGGCTGAGACACACGACCGTGTCTCTGCCCGTGTGTTTACTTGACTTTGTAAACCTAGCATGTAGGGGACGCACGATCGATCAACACGCCCATGGGGCTGACCATATGTCCCACACGGCCTAGACACATTCACGTGTGTCTATTTGTGTGGACATAAAAAGGCTATACTCCAAGACAAATGCCACCCTGCATAGTAAACATACTTACTCCAACTCATATAAACATCTTTCATGACCCAAAGGCACATCCAAGAACTCAATTCAAAGCATTCACACAAGCATAAACTTCGTTATTTCATCAACATTGATTATATATAAACTTATCAAGTGTTGGCCCATTTCCAATGACCATTTACAAAATGACTTTGATAACATACATAGCCAACACTTTGGCTAAAAATTACGACCTAGCAAAATACCCAAGTCCTATACATGTCGTACTAAAAATAAGTCTAAATTGTTATACCAATGTGATGTTGATAATGTGATTTCGGAACTCCTACGTCCCACGATCCCCGAGTTATCTTGGCAATACTACAAGGAAAAAAGGAAATGAGAGGGGTAAGAATAAAGCTTAGTAAGTTTGCATGAAAATAAATAGCACAGTAAGCTCATAATGACATCAATCCATAGCATTAGATAACCATACCAAGTCATAAGCACTTTGCCATACTTACTCATACTTGTTCTTATCTAGAACATACCATGCCACATATCGTAAACATTCCTTGTGAATTTCTCATGGGTACCTGTATTCGCTCATTCACATGACTTTAATACAATTTTCATTTCTATTTCCAAGCAGACCTATTTATCTCAATAAATCACTAGGGATACTCAAAGATGCATATTCATTATCATTAGCATAAACAAGAAGCAAATGCCACATCCCGGATGTGTTCTCACGTGGATCATCTTTGAATACCGATGCTATATCCCGGATATGGTCTTTTGCGAAACCTCACATCAATATCGATGTCGTATCCCGGATATGGTTTTATATAAATTTTCATATTCAACGCCAAAGCCATATCCCAGATATGGTCTTATACAGGATCTCAATTCGGTGCCGAGGCCATGTCCCTGACATGGTCTTACACGGGACCTCATCCATCTCATGTCTCGATGATAGTGTTTTCACATTCATTATAGTCCAACTAGGACATCAACATCTCAACTTTCTCAATCAATACCAAATACTTAATTTAATAAAATATCATGTATCATCATAATATTAAGCATTCCAAACCATGCTGGCATAATTGTTGAATTTATCACATACAAACTTACCTCGGTTTTAAAATGAGCTAGATCGTCAATCTAGTCCGAGACTTTATTCTTGCCCAAATCAAGGTTGATTCTTGGTTCTTCTTGCTCTATAATAGAAAATTAGCTCGTTTCAACCATCACATTAATAAAAGCATTTTAATAATCATGTTTTGGCAAAATTACTATTTTACCCTTATACTTTGGCAAAATGACCATTTTACCCCTAGGCTTGGAAATCAATTCTAATCAAATTTCTACATTTAATGAGCCTATGTGAACATTTATATCTCTTATGGCTATCATCAAAACCCAACATTTCACACATTTACTACCAATTTTACAACTTTTGCAAAAAGGTTCATTTAGGTGTTTTCATGGCAACACCTTTCACAAAAGTTGTTCATATAACAACTAAGACTCATTTTCTTTCATAAAAATGCAGCAATTCACATACAAGCTCTCATGGAAAAACCCTAAACTTTTCACCATATTGCAAATTAGTCCCCTCTTTAGAAAGCTTAAGCTTTGGGGACTCCAAAAGTACAAAAACCATAAAAAATAATCACCAAAAGGACTTACTTGTAAGGAAGATATGTTGTTGAAAATTTCAGGCTCTCGAGCTCTATTCTTGCTGAAATTTTCGGTGGGTGGAAGAAAAGAAGATGAAAAGATGATAGCCTTTGCTTATTATATCTTATTTTATTCATTTAGTCAACTAATGTTACCAACTTTTGTCAAATCTCAATTCTCTTGTCCCCTTGGTCGGCCATGAACTCTAGATAAGTCTAATTGCACATTAAAGTCTTCCAATTAAAATTTTATTGCTATTTGGCACCTCTAGCAACTAAAATAGAACTTTCACACTTTATGAGATTTAGTCATTTTTCGCGATTAAGCCTAAAATCACTAAAATTAAAACACCAAAATTTTCATGCATCTATATAACCATGCTCTAATTCGTGAAATAACATAAAAAATTCTCTAACCTCGAATTAGTGATCCCGAGATCACTGTTCCGACTAGCCCCTAAATCGGCTGTTACAAATCTCCCCCTTAAGGATTTTCGTCCCAGAAAATTCTTACCGGTGAAAAGGTTGGGATATTGGTTTCTCATAAACTCCTCGGGCTCCCATGTAGCCTCTTTTATTCCATGTCTTTGCCATAGCACTTTCACAAGAGCTATACTTTTGTTTCTCAATTGTTTGACCTCCCGTGCCAAAATTTTAATCGGCTCTTCGCCATAAGTCATGTTTGGTTGAATCTCTACCTCTGATGGCACAATCACATGTGAAGGGTCCGAACGTTATCGTCGTAACATGGATACGTGGAAAACATCATGAATCTTTTCCAGCTCATGTGGCAAGGCCAAACGATAAGCTATCGGTCCTATCCTCTTGGTAACTTCATAAGGTCCAATAAAACGGTAACTCAATTTGCCTTTCCGGCCAAATTTGAGGACTTTTCTCCACGGTAATACTTTTAGAAACAGTTTATCACCTACTTGGAACTCAATATCTTTCCTTTTCAAATCCGAATAGGACTTTTATCTATCTAAGGCTGCTTTCAGTCATTCAAGTATCACATTTACTTTCTCTTCAATTTCCCTTACCAAATCGACCCCGTGTATCTGATTCTCCTTAAGTTTTGTCCAATACAAAGGCGTTCGGCACTTACGCCCGTACAATGCCTCATAAGGCGCCATTTTTAAACTTGACTGGAAACTATTGTTGTAGACGAATTCCACCGACGGTAACTATATCTCCCAATTATCTTGGAATTCCAAAACACAACATCGAAGCATGTCTTCGAGTATCTGTATTACTCTCTCTTACTGCCCGTCGGTTTGTGGATGGAAATCTGTATTGAAGCTCAATTTTGTCCCTAAAGCCTCTTGCAACTCTATCCAAAACTGTGACGTGAATCTTGGATCTCTATCCGAAATGATCGATAATGAGACTCCATGAAGTCTTACTATCTCTGTCACGTAGAGATCTACCAATTTATCAAGTGAGCAGTCAACCCGCACTGGTATTAAATAGGCTGACTTCGTGAGTCTATCAACCACGACCCATATCGCATCTTTCTTTTTCGGTGTGAACGGTAAACCCGTCACAAAGTCTATGGTAATACGGTCACACCTCCACTCAAGAACCATATTGGGCTGAAGAAGACCCAAAGATACTTGATGTTCAGCCTTCACTTGCTGACAAATTAGGCATCTCTACACGAACTCAGAAATGACTTTCTTCATACAGGGCCACCAATACTACATCCTCAAATCATTGTACATCTTCGTGCTGCCTGGGTGCACAGTTAAGCATCCACTATGTGCTTCATGCAAAATCATATAAATAAGTTTTTTATTTCTGGGTACACAGACCCTATCTCGATATGTCAAACATCTATCAGGGCTTACCCGAAAGTCTGACTCAACATTTGACTCACATAGAACTCTTTTGGCTTGTAAACTGTTGTCCTCTTTCTGAGCTTCACAAATCTCTTGAAGAAACAATGATCTAGCCCTCAGCTAGGCTAGAATAGAACCATCATCTAATAAAGCCATCTGAGTATTCATGGCTCTCAGTGCAAACAATGTTTTTCTGCTCAAAGCATTGGCGACTACATTCGCCTTTCCCGGATGGTAGTCAATAATTAACTCATAATCCTTGATCAACTCCAACCACCTTCGTTGCCTCAAATTTAATTCCTTTTGAGTCATCAAATATTTTAGGCTTTTATGGTCGATAAATATTCGACACCTCTCACCATATAAATGGTGTCTCCAAATCTTTAGTGCAAACATAATGGCAGCCAACTCTAAGTCATGGGTCAGGTAATTCTTCTCGTGCGGCTTTAACTGTCTAGAACCATATGCTATCACCTTGCCCTCTTGCATAATTACACAACCCAATCCATTCGGGGATGCATCACTATAAACCAAAAATTCTATTCTCGGCTCAGGTTGCACCAAAACAGGAGCCTCAGCCAACAACGCCTTTAGTTTCTCAAAACTCCGTTAACACTTTTCTGTCTAATCAAACTTTACATCTTTCTATAGCAAGCTCGTCATCGGAATAGCTATCACGGAAAATCCGTTGACAAAACGTCTATAGTAACTGGCTAGGCCCAGAAAACTCCTAACCTTGGTTACATTCCTTGGTGGTTTCCACTCAACAATTGCTGATGTCTTACTCGAGTCGACTCTAATTCCATCTCCCGAGACAATGTGCCCCAAAAATCCTACTTCCTTAAGCCAAAATTCACTTTTACTAAACTTGGCATACAATTGTTTATCCTTCAAAATTTGCAAAACCGTTCTCAAATGCTCGACATGCTCGTTCTCGTCCTGAGAGTAGATCAATATATCACCGATGAAAACTACAATAAATTTTTCCAAGTATGGCTGAAAAATGCAATTTATCAGGTCCATGAAAATAGCAGGGGAATTTGTTAGACCAAAAGGCATGACCAAAAATTCATAGTGGCCATACCTCGTCCGAAATGCAGTTTTCGGCACACCCGAGTCCTTGACTCTCAATTGATAGTACCCAGACCTTAAGTCTATCTTGGAAAATAATGTGGTTCCCTTCAATTGATCAAATAAATCATAAATTCTCGGCAACGAGTACTTGTTCTTCACTGTTGCTTTGTTAAGTTGCTGATAGTCTATGCATAATCTTATGGAACCATCTTTCTTCTTCACAAATAATACGGGAGCATCCATGGAGAGTAACTTGGTCTTGCGAAACCTTTATCCGTTAATTCTTACAACTGTGCCTTCAACTCCTTTGGCTCGGTTAGAGCCATTCTGTACGGAGTAATAGAAATGGGGGCGGTACCCGGAGCTAGCTCAATCCCGAATTCAATCTCTCTAACTGGAGGTAACCCTGGTAATTCTTCTGGGAAAACATCTGGATACTCGCATACTATGGGTACCAACTCAATTTTCAACTCAGTCTCTTTAGTATTCATCACGAAGGCAAGGTAAGCTTCGCACCCCTTTCTTAAATACTTCTGAGTCAACAATGAAGATATCACTACTGGCAATCTGTCTTGCTCATTTGATTCAACACGAATAAGATCCCCATTTTCACATTTTAACTCAATAAACTTTCTCCCACAATTTACTATCAGACAATGAGTAACTAACCAATCCATCCCAAATATGACGTCAAACTCATCAAACGGCAATAACATCAGATCAATCGGAAAGTAATAACCCCTGATCATCAAAGGACAACCTTTGCATACTCTATCAACCAACACATACTTGCCTAAAGGATTAGACACTCTTATTAAAAATTCAGTAGACTCTATAGGCATGCTCATGCTAGAGACTAATTTCATGCATATGTATGAGTGGGTAGATCCCGATTAATTAAAGCTATAACACAAATATCATAAAGAGAAAATGTACCCGTGATCACGTCGGGAGAGGACGCCTCTTCACGAGCACGGATGGCATATGTTCTCGCTGGTGCTCTGCCCTCAACTCTTGTAGCCTGCTCTCTAGATAAATTCTTGCTTCTTATATCATTTCCTGAGTTTCTCTGCGATCTTCCTCTAGCAGCACTTCCCAGTCTTGCATTCTGAGACTTATCTTTCTCGCCTACCTCGAGGCAATCTCTGATAAAATGGTCTAAGGACCCACATATAAAACAAGCCTTCTCATTTGCCTGGCACTCACTAGAATGATGCATGCCACACTGCAGGCATTTCGGTCTATTCGATCGAACATTGCCCACACTAGCAACTAATGTTATTTGCTCTTTAGACCCTGAAAACTATTTGCCATTACGTCGGTTTGAAAACCCGATCGAAGTAGCTGGTCAAGTAGCAAAATCCCTCGATTTCTTAGATGAAGATTGGAGTGACTTATTCAGCTGTCTTTTCCTCGAGTCACGAGACTTAATCTCAGCTCTTCTTTTCTTCGTAGCTAACTCTTCAGCCTTACAGGCTCTACCTACCAACACTATAAATTCTTTTAATTCGAGAACTCCAACGTATAAACGGATATCCTCATTTAGCCCATCCTCGAATCTCTTGCACATGATAGCCTCGGTAGAAACGTACTCCTGGGCATACTTGCTAAGCCTTACGAACTCCTATTCTTAATCGGTCACTGTCATTCGACCTTGCTTTAGTTCCAAGAACTCTTTTCTCTTATGGTCGATGGATCTCTGGCTAATATCTTCTGGAATTCCTCTTGGAAGAATTCCCAGCTAACTCGCTCCCTTGGTACCACCGATACAAGGGTGTTCCACCACTGATAAGTCGAATCTCTCAAGAGAGATACCGCGCACTTTAGGTACTCCTCAGGCGTGTATGACAATTCATCGAATACCCTAATGATATTCTCGAGCCAGAATTTCGCTCTTTCCAGATCATCATCCTTACTAGCCCAGAATTTCTCGGCTCCTTGTTTACGAATCTTATCGACCGGAGGCCTTTCTCTTCTCACTAACTCAACCGCTTGAGGAGCTACAGGAGCAGGTTGAGGAAAAGGCAAGGGTGGAGAGGGTTGAGCATTAGGATTTGCTCGAATATACTAAGTTTACCAGTTACTCATCATACGGAGAAAAGCTTCCCGGGCCTTTTCTCCCTGACCCAAGGTCTCAGGTCTACTTTCTACTGGTGCGGTCCCTTGCGCGGGAGCTAGTGCATTACTCGCAGCACCATAATCTGTGGTCTGATCAGGATCCACGACTATATAAAAACACAATTCAAATCGTCAGAAGTCGTCACACTATCATTACACAAATACTTTTACGTATGGCATGTATAGCTAGACTCATACTTACGCTACGTTAGTCCTAGAATCGACTAAACTATACCTCTGATACCAATAAACGTAACACCCCTTACCCGCATTTTACGCCAGAACCGGGTACGAGGTGTTACCATACTTGACTCACATGGACATACAACTTTGGGTTATCAAATTTCATTCCAAATTGAAACTTTTCCATTCACATATCTAACATCCTTATACTGGGCCTACGAGGCCTTAAACATACTCCCAAAAGGTTTCAAAAGTAAATCAGAAACTTTTATGCACTTAAAAAAATTTTACCTAAACAGGGGCCACACGCCCGTATGAAATGGGACACGCCTATGTGGTCACACACGCCCATGTGGGCAGGCCGTGTGGTCACACACGCCCATGTGGGCAGGCCATGTGGTCACACACGCCTATGTGGTCACACACGCCCATGTCCCTCACCCATGGTCGACACGGACTTATTTTACACGACCGAACACACTCCCGTGTCCCTGGCCCGTGTCCCTTACACGGCCTTGACACACCTGTGTCCTTAGACTGTGTGTCGAATTAAATTCCTAACTTTAAGTGCAGACTTCACACGGCTTGGGCACAAGCCAATGTCCAAGGCCGTGCTTTCCACACGGTCGTGTCTCTGCCCGTGTGTATACTACTAAGTATCCTTACTTTGTAAACCTAGTATGCAGGGGACGAACGGTTGATCAACACGCCCATGGGGCTGACTGTGTGTCTCACACGGCCTAGACACACGCCCATGGGGCTGACCGTGTATCTCACACGGCCTAGACACATGCCCATGTGTCCACCCGTGTGGACATAAAAAAGGCTATATTCCAAGCCAAATGCCACCCTGCATAGTAAACATACTTACTCCAACTCATATGAGAATCATTCATAACCCAAAGGCATATCCAAGAACTCAATTTAAAGCATTCACACAAGCTTAAACTTCATAATTTCATCAACATTGAATATATATAAACTTATCAAGTGTTGGCCCATTTCCAATGACCATTTACAAAATGACTTTGATAAGATACATAGCCAACATTTTGGCTAACAATTACAACCTAGCAAAATACCTAAGTCCTATACATGCCATACTCAAAATAAGTCTAAATTGTTATACCAAAGTGATGTTGATAGTGTGATTTTCGAACTCCTACGTCCCACGATCCCCGAGTTATCTTGGCAATACTACAAGGAAAAGGGAAATGAGAGGGGTAAGCATAAAGCTTAGTAAGTTTGCAAGAAAATAAATAGCAACAGTAAGCTCATAATGACATCAATCCATAGCATTAGATAACCATACCAAGTCATAAGCACTTTGCCATACTTACTCATACTTGTTCTTATCTAGAACATACCATGCCGCATATCGTAAACATTCCTTGTGAATTTCTCACGGGTACCTGTATTCACTCATTCACATGACTTTAATACAATGCTCATTTCTATTTCCAAGCAGACCTATTTATCCCAATAAATCACTAGGGATACTCAAAGATGCATATTCATTATCATTAGCATAAACACGAAGCAAATGCCACATCTCAGATGTGGTCTCACATGGATCATCTTTGAATACTGATGCCATATCTCGGATATGGTCTTATACGGAACCTTACATCAATATCGATGCCGTATCCCAAATACAGTCTTATACAATTTTTTATATTCAATGCCAAGCCATATCCCAGATATGGTCTTATACAGGATCTAAATTCGGTGCCGAGGCCATGTCCCCAACATGGTCTTACACGGGACCTTATCCATCTCATGTCTCGATGATAGTGTTTTCACATTCATTATAGTCTAACTAGGACTTCAACATCTCAACTTTCTCATTCAATACCAAATACTTAATTTAATAGAATATCATGTATCATCATAATATTAAGCATTCCCAACCATGTTGGCATAATTGTTGAATTTATCACATACAAACTTACCTCGATTTCAAAATGAGCTAGATCGTCAATCTAGTCCGAGTCTTTATTCTTACCCCCGATCAAGGTTGATTCTTGGTTCTTCTTGCTCTATAATATCAAATTAGCTTGTTTCAACCATCACATTAATAAAAGCATTAAAATAATCATGCTTTGGCAAAATTACTATTTTGCCCTTACACTTTGGCAAAATGATCATTTTACCCCTAGGCTCAAAAATCAATTCTAATTAAATTTCTACAATTAATGAGGCTAGGTGAACATTTATTTCTCTTATGGCTATCATTAAAACCCAACATTTTACAAATTTACTATCAATTTTGCAACATTTGCAAAAAGGTTCATTTAGGTGTTTTCATGGTAACACCTTTCACAAAATCTGTTCATCTAACAACTAAGACTCATTTTATTCCATAAAAATGCAGGAATCCACATACAAGCTCTCATGGCAAAACCCTAAACTTTTCACCATATTGCAAATTAGTCCTATTTTTAGAAAGCTTAAGCTTTAGGGACTCCAAAAGTACAAAAACCATAAAAAATAATCACCAAAAGAACTTACTTTTAAGAAAGATATGTTGCTAAAAATTTCAAGCTCTCAAGTTCTATTCTTGCTGAAATTTTCTGTGGGTGGAAGAAAATAAAATGAAAAGATGATAGCCCATGCTTATTATATCTTATTTTATTCATTTAGTCAACTAATGTTACCAACTCTTGTCAAATCTTAATTCTCTTGTCCTGTAACACCCCAAACCCGGCCTAGAAGTTAGGCCCAAATCTGGCGTGTCACATGGAAATGTTTTTGAAAACCCTATTTCTTGTTGGTAAACCTTGTTTGAGAGTTAAAACATCTTCGTTAAAACTCAAAACACTTAAGCAAATGCTATCCACTTGAAAACTGAATTACTTTTAAAACTGTATCTATTTAAAATAAACAATTTACAAAAATGTGATGTTTAGATATAGAGTTACAGAAGCATTTTGAAAACCTTGCGGAAACGTAGTGTTTTGAAAATAGTTACCATTTTGGAAATCGTATTCCACCTTTAGCAGTTAGAAAACATCATAAATAAATATCAGAAATGATAAGTTAAAAGTAAAGAGGCCTTACAAGAAAATTATTAACCCAATAAATTAAAATAAAATGAAATAAAGTCGCTAAGTTTAACTTTAAAGCATATCCGACGTGTGGCCACCTCCGAGTCCCTCGCAGCTCCGAACCGTCTAAGACCGGGGATTACCTGAACAGTTAAAAACGGGGTGAGTTTACGAAAAATCAGTGTGTAATCCCCTTACTAGAGTAACAGTCAGTATACAAAAACAAAAACTAAAGCGATGCGGGCCAAAGCCCTTTAAAAAGAATAATGATGCAGATCGGTTCAAAGCATACGTGGGCCATAGCCCACTACATATCATTTGGGTCACAGCCCATACAGAATCAATTAGGCCTAGCCCAAACCAATAACAGAACAAGTGGGCCTAAGCCCAGTACAGTAACAGATCTCATAAACAGATATGCAACAATATGAGGATACATCCTACCCCGATCCAACCAACACACCACCCGTACTAACCAACACACCATGTGGGGATAAAATTGACCCACCCAGCCAACATACCAAGCTTAGCACTAGTTGCGGCACTAAGTCAACAAAACAATTTCGGCATCGTGAGCGAGCGGCTAAAAGCCATAAATATCGCGCAGTTAACGCCGCTGGGTTGATGAACGGCTAAAAGCCATAAACAAAATGGTTATAAACCATAATCAAGATGGCACAGAGCCATAATCAGGATGGCACAAAGCTATCAGTGACTGTAATAAGTTTGGCACATAGCCATCAGCGACGGTAATATAATTGGCACACAGCCATGGGTAATTATGATCGACACAGAGTCATCAATATATATGTTAGGCACATAGCCACGGGTAAATACGGTTGGTACAGAGCCATAATCAAGATGGCACAGAGCCATATTTATCGCAGAAAGGATGAAAGTCTTTTACAGAACGGCAATGGACCGTACACTTCCTCCGTAACTTTATCCCAACCCCATGCAATATGTCGTGTATGTCATATTCAATCATCACAGGTGTATGCAGAATGACCATACTCAGTAACAGTCATTTAAACATGTAATAAAAGCAGATCAGTCATACAATAACAGCCAAGTTAGTTAAAATACAGTCATACGATCACAGTCAAGTCATGGCACAAAATCAGTCTTTTACCCTCAAGGGCAAAATAGTCATTTTATCCTATAAGGGTATTTCGGTAATCCTACCCTATATGGGTAATTTGGTAATTCTACTCATAACTAATCCATGTATGCAGTGCATCTCAAACATAATCAATCATACAATTAACACATTCAACACTAGTACTACCACGAGGGTACAACGTCCATTTAATCGGTTAGGGGTAAAGCGGTCATTTCACCTCGTAAGGGCATCTCGGTAATTTTACCCGTCGAGGGTATTTTGATAACTTTACCCATAAAGCGTATTTCGGTAACTTTACCCATAGAGGGTATTTTAGTAATTTCACAAACCAGGGTATTTTGGTAATTTTATAAACTGAGGTATTTCGATAATTCTGTAAACTAGGGGTATTTCGGTAATTTCACAAATCAGGGGTATTTCGGTAATTTTACAATTCGAGGTTATTTCTATAATTTCACAAATTAGGGGTATTTCGATAATTTTACAATTTGAGGGTATTTCGGTACTTTAACAAATCAGGAGTATTTCAGTAACTTTGCAATCTGAGGGTATTTTGATAATTTTACAAATTAGGGGTATTTCGGTAATTTTGCAATCTAAGGGTATTTTGGTAATTTTACAGATCAGGGGTCTTTTGGTAATTTCATAAATCAGGGGTATTTTGATAATTTTGAAATCTGAGGGTATTTCGGTAATTTCACAAATTAGGGGTCTTTCAGTAATTTCACAAATTAGGGGTATTTCGTTAATTTTGCAATCCAAGGGTATTTCGGCAATTTCACAAATCAGGGGTATTTCGATAATTTTGCAAACCAAGGGTATTCTAAGCAGAGATAACCATGCGAATGGGCCTAGGGCCCATTCTCGGCCCAAATGGACCCACACGCTCGTGTGGCCCTTTTAGCCCAAATCTAGGCATAGATATGACATTCACATATACCAGTTCAATATCTACTACACAATCATACAATTTATTCATATGGACCCACGGGCCCATTGGGCCCACTTGGCCCCATTCGGCCCATCGTGGCCCAAATAGCCTAAACCCACAAGAACACCAATGATGGCCTCAGCTATCGCGTTAAAGCTCCCACACGTGCGCTCGCACGCTCGTGTGGCTACCATCACCGTGTGACCGGCATTTCGACATTTGCCGCTCTACAGCTAGAGTAGTGCGAAATATACACCTTATAGGAATCTGGAGTTGATCTATTTAAAGCCAGCTTCTCCTCTTCGCTCATGCTAGCTTCCCGATGTGGGATCCCTCCTTCAACAGAGTTTAAATCCATCACAACCACTTGCTGTCCCAACTTAGCAAAATAAATATCCCTTTTTGCTTGCAATAGGATTCGAACCCTTGCCCTCTCCTATGCTCCAGACGCTACATGCCACCACAACACAAGCTCCTTTTGTCTAAAATCATGCGCAACTAAATGTAAGTCTATGGGCCAAAGTCTAAGTTCATTTAAAAGGAAATCAAAATGAATTGCAAGCGCCAAGACTTGAACCTTGGACCCCTTGCTTCCTCTATGACGTCACTTCCTTGTCTCCCATGTGGCGTCATTTGCCACTAGACCACAACTCATTTTCTTTCATTTTTCTCCACATTTTATTCTTAAAGCCTACTTACTAACTCCCAGGGTTTTATTCACCTAAAACCAAATTTTTCCTAAAGCCCTAGTTTGATCCCGGGACTTCATGGAAGCCCCTTAACCTTCCAAAATCGTTCACCTAATAGGTCCTACTTGCATTAGTTCCATTCTCTTGTTCTCAAAAATTTTAAACGCTCCCGTGCCCAGGCCCAATGGGCCCAATTCTACTAGGCCCAAATTCGGGTTGTTACATGTTCCCTTGGCCGGCCATGACCTCTAGATAGGTCTAATTGCACATTACAGGCTTCCAATTAAAATTCTATTGCTATTTGGCACCTCTAGCAACTAAAATAGAACTTTTGCACTTTATGCGATTTAGTCCTTTTTCGCGATTAAGCTTAAAATCGCTAAAATTAAAACACCAAAATTTTCATGCATCTATATAACCATGCTCTAATTCGTGAAATAACATAAAAAAATTCTCTAACCTCAGATTAGTGATCCTGAGATCACTGTTCTGACTAGCCCCTAAATCGGCTATTACACACGACCTCGTCCCCTACCATTACCGCCTCTGGCCTGCCCACGGCCTCTCGGTGACTGCGGACCACCTTTCACTGGCTGAACATAACCCTGTCCTGCAGCTTGCATCTGAACAAGCCTTTGTGGACAATTCTTAACCTAGTGATCCATGGACCCGCATCTGAAGCATGCCCCAATCCTCTTCCAGCACTCACCCTGGTGAGATCTCCCACAATCGGCGCAAAGCTGCAGTCTATTAATAGCAACAGGAACTCCAGTCTGAATCAGCTCATCAAACTTGGCCTTCTTAATAGGCCTCCCAGAGGAACTTGAGGGCCCAAAATCCCTCCTATTTCTGCCCCTATCTTTTTCACGGTTCTGGTGCTCCAAGCGCTTCACCTCTTCAGCAATCTTCGACTTTTCTACAAGAGCAGAAAAATCTCGCTCCCTTTGTGAAGTTATCAATACCTTAACTGGTCTCAAAGGCCATCCTCAAAACGCACACAGCATTCATGCATAGTTACTACTATCCCTCGAGCATACCGACTCAGCCGAAAGAATTCTGCCTCATATTTTGCCACGGTCTTACTTCCCTAGGTCAGGCTCAGAAATTCCTTTCATCGGGCGTCCACATAACTTGCGCCCACATGCTTTCCTTGAAATACCGCCTTAAAGAAATCCCACGTCAAATGATCGGCCTGCGTACCCTCTCTCACGGTGAACCACCATTGGTAAGCCTCATCTCGCAGTAAGGACACTACCCCTTTTAATTTTTGCTCCGTAGTACAGTCAAGGCCGTCCATTATTTGTTCGGTAGCCTCTAACCAGTACTCTGCCACATTTGGGGCTACTCCAGAAATACCCCTAAAACTTTCCGCTCCATTAGACCGGAGTCGCTCTGAAATCGACCATCGGCCTACTGTTCCAATACTAGCTTTAGCAACCCTATCTAGAACGCGGAGCATTGCTTGGGATAGAGTATCATCCCCAGCTGCTCAATCGTAAGACCCTCTCTCAATAACTGGTGAGGCTGGTGCTTCCCCAGCAGGCATATGGCCCGATGCCGACAGTCCAGCCCAAGTACTTCCTCGGCCTCTACCGTGGCCCCGTGTACCCCTTCTGCGAGTATCTCTTGTGCTCATTTCAATATACGCTTTATCTGATTAAAAATTCTTATGCATTAGATTAAAATTTCTGTAATTATTAACAACTATATTATGAAAAACAGTCATTAGGAGTTTGTTTTAGCAGATCGAGGTCTCACTACAGTTTACGGTCTCCTACGGTCTCAGTTTCCTCTATCTAGAGTTTCACAGTATAATAGTAATCAAAATTATAGAACTTACAGATTTGGCGCCGGAGACTCGGTGTGCCACACTTGTACATCCTTCGAAAACATTTCAAATCTTTAAAATATACTTTCAGAAAAACTTTTCAATCCCATTCCTTAGTCGGGTTTTGCAACCGGACTCTGATACCACTAAATGTAACACCCCAAACCCGGCCTAGACATTACGACCGAATCTGACGTGTCATATTGAAGTTTCTTTCGAAATCAAGGCTTGCTAATAGAAAAACTATTTTTAGGTGAAGAACTCATTTAGTTATTATTGCTTAAAAAAACATATGGTAAATCATTAAGTTGGAAAAACCACTTATTAAAATGATTGTCATGTTTGATTCTGTTGGTTGGTTAAAAACTCACGGAAGCTACTCTAATTAATGTCATTTTGAAGTTTTGAAAATGTGCGTTTGTCTTTTAAAACAGTTATTATTTTTGAAAACTTATTTGTATCAGTTGGGCAGTTTCAAAATAAGAAATTAAACCCAATTAAAAGAAATTAAAATCACCAGAGGCCTTATTACATAAATATCAACTCAATATAAAATTTTAAATAACTAGTCTAGAATAGAATATTAGTGAACATGTGGCCACCTCTGAGTCCCTCATAGCTCCAAATCATCTAAGGCTAAGGATTACCTGCACGGTTAAAAGAAAAGGGTGAGTTACGAGAACTCAGTGTGTAATCCCTATCAGCAAGAATGTGATGCGGGCTCGAGCCTTATATACAAGAATCAGTATAGTGGGGCCTTATCCTATTACAGTAATCAATGTGGGCCTAAGCCCAATACAAAATCAATATGGTGCACTATGCAACCCACCCCAATCCAACCAACACACCACTCGTACCAACCAACACACCATGTAGGGATAAAATTGACCCACCCAACCAACACACCAATATTGCAGCATAGCTGCAAGTAATAATAGTATATGTAGCAAAGCCACCAAGAATGAGAACGCAGCAAGGCCGATGATAAATGATATGTGGCGAGCCACGATCTGAAGATACTTCCTCCATAATGAGATCCCACCCCATGCAGTATGTCATGTCATTAATCATACGTATATGCAGAATGTCATACTCAGTAACAATCATATACAATCATGAATACATCAGTCATTTTACTCCTTAGGGGTATTTCAGTCATTTTACTCTTAGGGGTATTTCAGTCATTTTACAACCGTCCCAAAGGTCTATAGTCACCGCGAGCGACACAGGTAACATATATGGTCAAAATGGTGTAAATGGGCCCTAAGCCCAATATTCATCCCAAAGGGCCTACACGCTCGTGTGGCCCATTTAGCCCAATTTCAATCACGGCTATGCGAATGTTATAGCCCAGTTCAATATTTTCCACTTTTCATGGATTTACTCCATGCGGAGCCCACGAGCCCATTAGGCCCACACAGCCCATTTTGGCCAAACGAGGCCCATAATGGCCCAAGAGCACGAGGACGCTTGTGGTGGCCTCTACAGTCTATCACCCATGATTACGGGCTCAATTTACCACACGAGCTATCGTACGCTCGTAAGGCCTCAAATGCCGAAGTTTCGACTTTTTCAGGTTTTCGACTTTTGCCCACTCATAGAAATGATAGTGTGATTACTCACCTTTTTATGGAGTTGTTCCAAGATCTTCGAGCACCCAACCTAGATTCATCGAGATCCAATGTTAGGCCTTAATTGATAGGGTAAAACCCTCTTAATAACACTTACTCTGAAATACCTTTATTACATTATTTGAATAAGGGTAACCTTAATCCCTCAACGAACGCTATTCAGAATGATCACACGCCTTTGCTGCTTTCCTAAAGTACAATTAAAAATTGATTAGAAAGTGGTAGGGCATATCTGGCCAACCCCAAAAATATGAGGTTACCTTATTACCTTACTGGACCTTTTGAAAATGAAAGTGTGACTCCTCCAAGCCGTTCACACTTCACCACTCCTTGAGGAAGACCCTAGAATCGCAATGAGTGCAGTACGTGAAGAATGAAATAATAATCGGTCAATAGGGTTATTCAATTTTTGAAAAGAATAGAAGAGCATAGGTGCATTCAGTTTTAAATAATAAAACAAAGGATGGATTTGAACACTTACTGATTGTGAGAACCGTTGCAGTAAACCGACACAGAGAGGGGTTAACAACTACAATATTTGACTAGCCTAGATTAAAAGATGAGCAGAAGCTAAAGAAGGGAAAGGGAAGGTTCGACCTTTAGAGAAAAAATAGAAGAGTGGAAGGGAAGAGAAGAGAAGTGCACTGGTAGGAGAGTAGAGGATCGGTAAAGAAAGGAAAAAGAGACCAGAATGAAAGATACCTATTCGGTAGTTTGTGGAAAAAGGGAGAGAGTAGAAGCAGTTTCGGTCACTTCAACAGCTAAAATGTAAAACCCAAAATGAAAAAAAAAAAGGGGGGGGAAACTAAGCAGTCATCAAGATAAATCGGCAATTCAACTCTCAAATCCCACCAAACCGAAACAAATGAGTGTTTACTGCCGAAAATGCTCCCTATTTCCCCCTTAGCCGAATTCCACTAAGTCTTAGAGTCCTAATCGGCCAAACACTTTACAAACCTCCCACTTTCGAAAATCCTTGATTTTCTCCCCAATCTCCTCCTTGATTTGCTCCATAATTCCTTCCAAGACCAGTTCAAATTCCATCTTACAGAGTTTTAGTCCAACTCTTCCACCTATACGGTACAAGCATCAAAGTGAACACCCAATGCGTAACCTGATACTTGAACCTCAGACCTCTCAGTTACACCGCATGCCACTTATCACTATGCCACAAGCTCCTCTTATGTCATAAAACCAACATTATTACTAATAAAGCCTAAGTGCCAGTGTCTAGATTCATTTAAGAGAAAAATAAAAATTTTGCAAGAGTCAAGACTTGAACCCAGGCTTCTTAAACACTCCCATACACACCCAAATCACTTAGTCGTTAAAGCAAACAAGAAATTTTTGTCAGGACATGCAAAATTAAAGACCCTATATTTTTGGGGCGTTACAAATATGATGAATAGATAGTGTGATGATGCTCTGATGAGTTTCTAACCGATCGAGCTTTCTAATGATCTACAGGAAAAGAAAACAACTAATGCAAGCAATAATGCTTAGCAAACTCGCATAGGTCTTAAATACAAACTTACCAAATAGACTCAGTTTTTGTATTTCATAAATAGTTTCTTTGACATGCTTAAGAGATTATCCTTTTCCTATTACAACACCAATCTTGTAAGTTAGGGAGTTTAAATAATGAAACATCAAACATCCCTCCATATTAATGAACATAAACTAAAAGCAAATCCATATACATAATAGCTCAAACAAAAGCAATTCATATTTTCATATACATATATACAAACATTTCAATAACATAAATCCAATTCAAAGAGTAATTTTACCTTAAACATATAATTTCCAAATCAATCATGGATTTAATATCAACTTACCTTAAACAAAATAGATAATCAAGAGTATGAATTTCTAATTCCTGATAATCAAGAGTATGATTAGTATATAATCATATATAACATAAATGATACTTTTCAAAAGAACTACCTAGGTTTTATCAATCACTAAATCTTAATGTACTTATCAACATTTATACATAAGCATTTCATTGTGCTATTTATCACATAGTAGCAATTTTAAACATTCCATAGAATTGAGCAAATAAATAAGTTTTAAGTCAGTTAATACAGAGCCCGATGAACTAAGTAACTTGACTCGGATACTCGGGTAACTACACCATACCAGAGGCATCAAAGATGCGTAATATAGGCACAAAGTGCAAACCCGTACAACTGCACATTCTAACCTTACTGGCATGCCAATCATATCCTAATCATTTACTATGTTCAAACGAGCATTTAAACTGAGTTCCTCACATTTAAAAAATCAGAGGCACTTCCACAATATCTGTACATTGATTGTATATTTATTTCATCCATTCCGAGATAATACCATTCATATTTCACAACCATTTCTCAATCTTCGAATAGTACACTTTTAATTTATACATAATTATATACAATTCATAACTAAAGTTCATTACTAAACATTTCGTCAATATGATTCATAATTAAACAAATATAAAAATAACATAGTTTACAAATATATAAACTTATTCAATAATTCCATGAACTTACCTTGACAAAAATAGTTGTAAAAGCGAAGTCGACGACTAATCCAACACTTTAGCTTTTCCACAGTTTATATTTGTTTGATTCATTTCTTGATCTAAACAATAATTTTTCATTCAATAAAATAATTTAAATAGCTTAATATTATTAATTCTAGCTTATAACCCACTCTAATATGAAATTACAAAATTACCCCTAACATTTTAACTTTTGTGCAATTTAGTCCTTAAACCCGAAACTTGTAAATTCACCAGTTTTAAAGAGAAATCCTACTAGCCGAATTTACTAGGGTTTCCATACAGCCCATATTTTCCACCATTTCACATTATTTTCATTGAAATTTTTAAATTTCACAAATGGGTCCTTAAACACAAAATTATTAAAAATTACTTAACGAAACACTTATATTTAACTACTAATCTTAGTAATTTATCAACTAAATTCACAAAAACTTCAAACTCATTCATGACAAGTCCCTAAACTTTTAACAATTTTACAAATTGACCCCCGGGCTAGCTAGATGAAGCTAATACGAGCTCAAAGATATAAAAATTACTAAAAACAAAACAAAACATCATACCATGCAATAGACTCAAGCATGGCCAAATCTCATGAATGAAAAAAATGGTGTTTCTTCTACTTTTCGGTGGTAGGGGAGAAGAAAGATGATAACCAATATTTTTTTCTAATTGCCTATGATATAATTTCAATTAAATTACTAATTTTCCATAAAAACCATAAAATATAATTAAACTATGTGTAATAACCGTCCACTACACATCCAAGGGTCAAATTACCCATTAAATCCTGCCACTATTATGTCTTTATCAAATTAACACCTTTAACTTATAGTAACTTACTTTTTCACTTTTTACAATTTAGCCTTTTTTAATTAATTAAATATTTAAACTTTCTAAATTTCTTAACCAAATTTTAAAATGACCCAAATAACACTCCGTAAATATTTAAGATAATATTTATAGGCTCGATTTATAAAAATGAGGTATCGATACCTCATTTTCTAAAATTACTTAACTTTTAAAACAAACACTTATACTTAACCATTAATTCATTTACTTAAAATTAATTAAATTAGAACTTAATTTAAAACTATAATTCACTCGTATAATTTAAATACTAATTATCACAGACTTACTCGTCGGATTTGTGGTCCCGAAACCACTATTTCTGACACCACTAAAATGGGCTGCTATAGTAAGACCATTGATGAAAGATGATATGGAAGTCTGGTATGTGGTATGTGGCGTAAGATTTTAGATTTGGTCATTAATGAATCTTAGTTGTTCTTGAAGTTTAATGGTAGAATATTGATCTTGGTTGTTGATTAAGACCATTTTCTAAAGTGATTTTAGTTAGTCTAGTTAAAGGACTTAATTTATAAAAATTAAATTTGACATGAAATTATTATGAATTTTGAAAAAAATATGGGTTGTACTAATATGAATGCAAATTTGGCTAGTGATAGTACTAGAAAGAACATATGTTTTCTCCCTACTTATTGGTTAATTTGTTCCCATTTATATTTTAGAATTTTTAGTTCAGTAATTTACATTTTATGACTCAGTGGATGTTAGCTTATTTACCCTTAATTTTGTCATATTTTTGTACTGATGTCGCTGCATGAGTAATTTCAGATTACGCCTAGAATTGTCACCGCACCTAACAACTGTCTGGGTAGGAACAAAAATACGTGAGTTGTCTAGTCTGGTACAACTGACTTGTACGTACAGAGCCAGCATGATTCTAATGAAAGGAACTTGGGCTATTTTGGGAATAATATAAATATTCACATAAAAATAGAAAAAATAAAGAGAGCTTTTTGGATCATCTTCTTCAACCTATGCCTAACAACTTTCAGCTATGCCGGCTTAAGCTCTGACAGGTGCACCGATGTGAAAAGGATGCAGCTTAGCTCTTGACGAGGAGCCCTGAGTGTGACACAAGAGGTAATAGATAGATTCAAGTTGAGTTGTCTAGGAATAGTATTCTCCACTTGTTTCTTTTATTTTTCTTTTCTAACGCAGGTGATTACTTTCGATTTCATGTTAGTATGGAAGTACACATGGTTTCTGGGTGAAATGTTATTTTATTCAATCTTGCTTCTACAACTTAATCTTTGGGTTTGAATGTTTTTAACATGGAAGTGTTATTGCGGTCACTGACTGTAACAATCTGGTTTAGACCCTAGTCAGAACAGTGGTTTCGGGACCACAAATTTGAGTCAGTAGAATATTTAAATATTATTTTCTACGCCCTTGATATGTGATTCAGCATGTGTTAAAGTTTCGTAATTTAATTTGTCCGTATGTGTGCTTAATTTGAGAAAAGGACTAGATTGCATTCAATGTAAATTTAGCATGATATTTGTAAAAGTGCCTATTTGATGTAGCTTTTAAAATTTGGAGGTCTAATGAGGCAATTTAACCATTTTAAGGATAGTGGATGGTTAGATGACAATAATGGCCTTGAATTATGTTTGTCTTATATGTTTATTAAAAGGTTAGTTGGTAAATTAATAATTATGATTAAAGTATAATAATAACACATGAAAATGGGTATTGTTATCATCTATACTCCACAGAATTTTGGGAAGAAAAGAAAGAACAAAAGCTTTCAAACATTCGGCTAGTTTGAAGCATAAATTAAGGTATGGATTTTGATCGATTTTCGATAATTTCTACGTTTTTGCAATCGTTGCTTTGTATACTTTGAAACCCATGTCTTAATTTTGAGAATTGATGATGTTTGTGAAATGAGACTTTGATGAACTCATGTGATTTGTGATGTTTAATAGTGAAATATGAAAGATATGTATATGAATATCATAGTTTGCATTTGAGTTTTTGGTGAATTTAGCTAATTAGGGCTAAATTGGGAAAATAGCATTTAGAGGGACTAAATTGTGAAATAAATGAAATGTATGGATTTGTATGAAATACATAAACATTCGGCTAAGCATGGGTATGTGGCTATTTTGTGTATTTGGCGATTTTGTGAATTAGGGACTAAATGGCGAAATGTGAAAATGTGAGGGCTAAGTTGCAAATAGTCCTAAATGTGTGTTCATGGATTGAATTGAATGATTTAGTGAATGAATGGATTACATTTGAATATGTATAGATCAAGAGCCGAAGAAAACAGGCTTAGATCGTGGGAAGGCGAAAGTAGTTGAATAACTGAGTCTGAACGAATATCCGAATCCGAGGTAAGTCAATATACAAATAAATGTATTTGTATTGAATTATATATATTCTTATGACTATTTATAATGATGAATGTATATGAGATAATGTATACATGAATTCCGAGATAGAATCGACATAGTGACAACGTCCGAGAAGTCCCTTTTGAACCTAAGAATAGATAGGGTAGTCTATGTCATGACATAGGTATCTGTTATGAGATATCATGTAACGTCTGGGACGTTGGTGTTGATTCGAGATTCGTGTAAGACCACGTATGGGACGTTGGCATCGATATGAGATTTACGTGTAAGACCATGTCCGGGACATTGGCATCATATTGATTCGGGTAAGACCCTGTCTGGGACAGTGGCATCGATATCTGATTGCATGTAAGACCGCGTCTGGGACATTGGCATTGTACGACTATTCTGAGCACTCTGAAAATCCTATTAGATTCCAAACGGTTCAACGGGCAAATCTGAGATATGAATGACTTTGTGATTGGTACATTTGTTTCAGGTACGTTTGATATGTGCACTAAGTATGTATGAAAGGTAAGTGTATATATGAACTTACTAAATTGAATATGTGCAATGGGACAATGGAATGATATGTGAAGATATGCTAAAATGAGCTATGTGAATATGTGACATTTGAATTGAAGAATGTGGTAAGATATGGCTATGTATATGAGCCAAGAAATTTGTGATGTATTTGTTATGAGAATCATTAATGCCATTGTATCAAATTGGTTTTATGTATTTTATGCTAAGTATATTTCTATATGGCTTACTAAGCTTTTGGAAAGCTTACTCTATGTGTGTGTTTGCTCTATTTTATAGATCAAAGCTACTGAAGGGTCGGGACCGTCGAGGATCGTCATCACACTACTCAACTTGTTTTGGTTCTTTTGAAAATGTGTAAATAGCTAAATATGGCATGTATAGACTAGTTATTTGGCATATGTATGAGTTGTGAACTTAGCCATTGGATTTGGCTAGTTAAGTGTTGGTAAAATGCATTAATGAATATGATATATGATGCATATTTTGGTATGACTTGATAGCATATGAAATGGTCAAAGTTATGGTAAGTATATGAATGCAGCACGAACATACATATTTGATCAATGAGATGGTTATATGTTTGGTAAGATGTGAATGTATCATGCATGAATATACATGTGAATTGGCTATGTAAATTGGTATATGAGTTGGTATGAATAGAAATGAGATTGAATATGATGTTATGTTGATTATTTTGATACGATTTTGGTTGCCAAAAGTGTATGGAAATAGGTTTGTTTGAGCTTGTAAGGTAGACCCTATTGTGGGTGGCATCATGGCCTTGCAAATGGCCTGTTATCCCTACACGGACAAGGCACACGGGCGTGCCTAATGGCCATGGAAGTAAGTCAGTATCTAGCTAATTGTACACGGCCTTGGCACACGAACGTGATTGGCAGCCGTGTGATTAAGTCAATATATGGCCTAAGAGCACATGGCTATGGTACACGGGCATGCTTAGTGGCCGTGTGAAAGAGTCACTATACATACCCTGATTTGGCACGGCCAAGACATGGGTTTGTCTGGTGTCCGTGGAGGACACACGGCCTTCCCACATGGGCGTGTGGCCTTCATAACTTAGTGAAGTTTTAAATTTCTGAGAATTTCTGTATGTGTTCAGTTTGGTCCCGACCCTACTCTAAAGCATGATTAAGGTCTCGTTGACCTGTTTAAGGGACACTTTGGTTGCGATTGATGAATGATTGTATGTAATGTCTGTATGTAATGTCTGTAAAAGTTTTCGATCTATCCGGTAACGTCTTTAACCCTAATCCGACGACGGATACGGTTTAGGGGTGTTACACTGACACTGGAAGGTGCAGTGATAGTTCAAGCTAACAAGCATGACAACGGGAGTTGCTTGAGGATTAGAGGAATTTAATCCACTTGTTCTTAATAGTGTTCCATTGCCATCATCGAAAGGTGTGGCTAATATGCATGTTTAAGTCTTTGATTAAATATATAAGTTAAGCTTGGTAAGATATTCATTGTAATTTAATGCATCGACAATCACATATCCTTTTATACCTAGTGAGCACTTAGCATTCTATTGAATATTCACATTGGGGATCCCAGTTTATCATTATCATTTTTTATCTTATTTTTTTCAAGTTATTGATTCGACTACTACTTTTTTAATTTATCTCATTCCTATCTATTTATTGTACTGACATAGACAACCATCCTTGTGTGATTGATATCTAATAGACTCATATTAGTCTACTATAGTTGCATCGATAGTGTACATTTGCACATTATTGCTGTGACGTTAAATAGTCGATCATGTTTTGGCGCTGTTGTCGGGGACGGCGTTTATTTGATGTTTGTTTTTGTTTGTTTTTGTTTCATAATATTTATTTGTTACTAAATGGTTTTCTTTTTGTCATTATTTGCACATTTTGTTTTAGGTGTTGTATAACCTGAAGTAATTCGAAGTTTATTGCCGGTTTTGATCCAAAAATAGAAAGAACCATTCGGAGGAGACTTCGAGAACAAAGAAATATGGCTCTTCCGAGACACAATGCAATCATACCCCATATGCGGAACCAAAATGCTAATGATGCACCGTTGTAGCAAGACACTCAAATACAAAACAGGACTATACGAGATTTTGTCATACTTGTCTTGGATGACTTACAACCAGGAGTAGTTAAGCCAGCAATCCAAACTAGAAATTTTGAACTCAAGCCTGTAATGTTTCATATGCTGAATTCTAATGGGAAATATGTTAGACTATTTCATGAAGATGCACGAGAACATCTTAGATCATTTGTATTAATTTGTGCTTCCTTTAGTCAACAAGGCGTTCCTGATGATGCTTTGAAGATGCAATTATTTCCTTATTCCTTGTAGGGAAAAGCTCGTACATGGTTCCTTGGGCTACCTACCGGATCAATTACTTCTTGGAAATGCACTAGCAACACCGTTTGTTTTGCTATTTAACCCGCCGAAAATGAATGCTCAACTCCGAAATGATATTACAGCTTATCATTAGGTGGACGATGATAATCCTTACACCACATGGGAACATTATAAATCTTTGTGTAACACCCCGAATTTTTGGGCCTAGTAGAATTGGGCCTATTAGGCCTTGGCCATAGGAGTGTTTAAAATTTTTGAGAATAAGAGAATGTCACTATTGTAAGTTGGACCTATTAGGTGAGTGATTTTGGAAGGTTAGGAGGCTTTCATGAAGTCACGGGTTCAAACCTGGGCTTTAGGAAAAATTTTGGTTTTAGGTGAATAAAACCCGGAGAGTAAGTAAGTAGGCTTTAAGAATAAATTGTGGAAAAAAATGACACAAGGAAGTGAGTGGTCTAGTGGCAAGGCGTTATTAAGGGTGTAAGGGAGAGCATGGGTTCAAGTCTTGGCGCTTGCAATTCATTTTGATTTCCTTTTAGATGAACTTAGACTTTGGCCCATAGGCTTATATTTAGTTGCACATGTTTTAGGACACAAAAGGAGCTTGTGTTGTGGTGGCATGTAGCGTCTAGAGCATAGGAGAGGGCAAGGGTTCAAATCCCAGTGCAAGCAAAAAGGGATATTTATTTTGCTGAGTTGGGATAGCAGGTGGTTGTGATGGAATTAAACTCTGCTGAAGGTGAAATCCCACATCGGGAAGCTAGCATGTGAGTAGGCGAGAAGCTGGCTTTAAATAGAGCGATCTGTGAGGAGAGTAAGCATACCTTGGTTGGCGTTTGGGCATAGGAGTGTTCGGAGCGCGGATTAACTCCAGATTCCTATCAGGTGTGTATTTCGCACTACTCTAGCCGTAGAGCGGCAAATGCCAAAATGCCGGTCACACAGCGATGGTAGCCACACGAGCGCCCAAGCGCACGTGTGGGAGCTTCGACGCAATAGTTGAGGCCATCATGAGTGTTCTTGTGGGTTTAGGTTGTTTAGGCCACGATGGGCAGAAATGGGCCATGTGGGGCCAATGGGCCCGAGGGCCCAATCGGATAAGTTGTATGATTGTGCAGTAAATATTGGACTGGACTATGTGAATCTCATGTCCGTGGCTAGATTTGGGCTAAATGGGCCACACGAGCGTGTAGGCCTACTTGGGCTGAGAATAGGCCTTACGCCCATTCGAATCATTATCTCTGTTTAGAATACTTGAGTCGCTCGAGGCGACTGTAGACCTTCTAAGGGGTTTACAAAATTACTGAAATACCCTTGGTTTGTAAAATTGCCAAAATACCCCCAATTTACAAAATTACCAAAATAACCTTGATTTACAAAATTACAGAAATACCCCTAATTTGTGAAATTACCAAAATACCCTCGGATTGCAAAATTATCGAAATACCCCTAATTTGAAAAATTACTAAAATACGCCCAGTTTGTAAAATTACTGAAATACCCCCTGATTGCAACATTATCGAAATACCCCTGTAGAGTAAAATTACCGAAATTCCCCTGAAGGATAGGATTATCGAAATGCTCTTATAGGGTAAATGACTGTTTTTCCCTTGTGAGTAAATGAATGACTTGTGCTATGATTTAATTAACTTGACTGTGGGCGACTGACTGATATGCTGTTAATATGTGTTGAAATGACTATTTCTAAGCATGGCCATTTTGCATACACGTGTAATGATTGAGCATGACATACACAACATATTGCATGGGGTTGGGACATCGATACGGAGAAAATTTTTGATAGGGTCGCACGGGTCGCATGACGACTATGGATCCAGTATTGATCTGTTGAGGTCGCACGGGTCGCATGACGACTGTGGACCAATGGACGACTTAAAGCCGCGTAATCTGATTATGGCTCTGTGCCAACCTAAACATGGCTCTGTGCCATCTTGATTATGGCTTGGTGCCAATCGTATTTACCCATGGCTATGTGCCTAACATATATACAGATGACTTTGTGTCGATCATATTTACCCAAGGTTGTGTGCTAGTTATATTACCGTCGCTGATGGCTATGTGCCGAACATAATACCGGTACTGAAGGCTTAGAGCCGCATATATATACTAGTAGCTTTGCTACAATTTTGGTTAGTGCCGTAACCGGTGCTAACATTGAGAATGTAAGGATGGTGTGTGTGATTTATTCCCCACGGGTAGTGCAGGGTTGGACAGAGGCAAGTGTAGGGTTGGATGGGATAGGTTAGCATGCATCACACATTATGCATATGAAATTGATACTGCAATGGGCTAGGCCCAATTGATTCTGTTATCAGCTGTGACCCAAATGATATTGTAGTGGGTTTTGGCCCATATATGTTCTGAACTGGACTGGACTGTTATTGTTAAAGGGCTTTGGCCTAGACTATTTCAGTTTTTGCTTCTGTATACTAACTGTGTAACACCCCAAACCCGGCCCAAACACTACGACCGAATTTGGGTTGCTACCGAGAAAACATTTTGAAATCTTTTTCAAAACTGTTTTAAGTTTTGTCGAAAACCTTGTGTTTTCACGTCTCTTGTTAAAAACCATACTTGGTGTTGTTTAGAAATATTTATTAAGTCGGGTTGTTTATAGATTGCAAATGTGCCCGATGGCATTTTTAAAACATTTTACGTTTGATTGGGAAAAACATGTGAATTCAATTTTAACATAATTAAATAGTTTAAACAAATATTCAAAGCATGTAACAATAATAAAATAATTCTAGGAGGCCTTATTACAACTTAACAAAAATAAACCAATATTAAAATTAAATAAGCTAAAATCCAAGTCCATTTAATTAAAATTTCCACTGCATGGCCGTCTCGAGTCCATCCGGCTCCATCTCCACGATCTACTCATCTGCAAAATGTTAAGGGAAGGGGTGAGTCACCAAGACTCAGTGTGTAAATCCCCCACCCGAAAAATACATCTCATACACAATTCATTAATAAACATGCTCATGCAACCCAACTAGCCATCCATACTCCTTTTCTACCCCGGGTGGTCAAAACCACTGATGACTTAAAGTCACAATTTAAATGATGGGGCCAACCCATCGTGTGGTCAAAACCACTGATGACCATAGGTCACAATATATCAAATGTGGTCAAAACCACTGGTGGTACCAAACCACTGGGACTTAGTCGCAAATAATCGATCGTTGTGGTCCAAACCACTGATGACCATAGGTCACAAATAATCTGATGGGGCCAACTCATCTTGTGGTCAAAACCACTGACGACAGCCCATAATTCATCCCCCTCCTCTCACCAATCCCACCATCACATGCTTATACATCAAATTTCATATATCATGTCATAGTATTAAACATCATGTGATGGCATGCAATCATATATCAAATATTACAAGTTAGGGGACTTACCTGAAATCTATGATTATGCCACAAGCTAACCTCAACCAAAAGATTTAAGGCAAACAATAATGTCATGTAAATTAATAAAGTGTGTAGAGAGATTTTACACACCTGCTTCTATCGAAATTCCTAGATCCCGAAAAGCCGATCTATAACATTAGATCTCTTAACCTTAAACGGATTTGATTTCCTAACAAATCCCGAAGCCTTAATTAGTCCTTTGGAAAATAAATCCCGAAAGCTTCCCTACAATTGGTTTTAATCAAATTAATACGAATCATGGGCCATAATTTTAATTCCAAAAGAGATGATTACCCCTTACCACACTTATTGAAAATTGGCAGCACCTTGTTGGAGATATGATATTCGACCTAATACACAATTAGAAGGGCTAGAAATTTTTGTGAAGGAGGAGGGTGTATTCGGCTAAGAGAAACAACAGTGCTAGAATTTTCTGAACAATTTTGGCTAAGAGTTTAAGGGAGATTTTGGCAGCACAATGAAGAGAGGAAGAAGAGAAAGAGTTTGCTGGAAATTTCCTCTTAAAGAGGGGGTATATTCGGCTTGTAAAAGAGAAGAGAAGCTGGAATTTTGAATGGTTTTGGCTATGAAACAATGGAGATTTCGGCAGCAGTAAATTTGGAGAGAAAAGAAGAATTTTGGTTGAACTTTTGGCACTCTTTTGCCAAATAAAACAGGTATGGATGCCCCCTAAAGAGTCCAAGGTTCGGCAAACACCCTCTTATTTTGGTGATAATTCGACTTAATTATCACCCAAAAGAATAATTTTTATCTCTTACTTTTATCACCTCTTCAAATAATAAAATACTAATATTTATCTCCTATCCACCTCTTCAACAATTCAAAATAAAATAAACTACTACAACACCCTTCCAAATTGATTATGAGCAAAAAAATATGCCTTGTCTCTAATCAATTTAAGAGTCCTAAATCACGCCAACTCTACTCTCTTCACGCCAAAGCAGCAGAGAGGAAGAAAAAATAAAGTCAAAGTCTTGCTCTTGGGGTTCGAACTGCGCCCAAGCAAAGAGCCTCCTCCAACGCGCTTTGCCACTTTTCCCCCTCGGACTTTCATGTCATGAGCCCTTACCTTTTAATTATAAGCCCTCTTCTTGGCTCTCTTGCCTTTGACAAAAAAGCCCAAAAATAACACTCCTTGCGTCTTTCATGTCTCGAACCCGAGACCTTAACTAAAGCCCCTTTTCAAGTAGCGCCTCACCACTCCGCCCACCGCCTTTCATGTCCGATCCTTACTCAAAATTCATTTAAGGCCTTCCTTACTTGGGCCCTTCCTTTAACGCCCCAACAGGACAAAAAAACATTTTCCTTATTATCATGGATCGAACCCAAGACCCTAGCAAGCTCTTAGGCGCACCACGCCACTTATACCAAGCCCATCCTTTGTGCCTTAACTCGCCCAAAATTTTATTAAAGCCCTAACTAACCTAGCTCCTTCCTTTTACACACTTGAAAAAAATAAATTTTTAATACTGGGTCAGGCTTAGCTCGAGTTATTTTTAGGTCCTAAAATCATGCCAAATAAAATCATATTTATTTATTTCTTGAAGCCCACATGGAGTTTATTTAAATTACAAATAACCCCTAATTCAGGGTGTTACAAACTGTTACTCTAGTAAAGGGAGTACACATTGAGTTTTCGTAAACTCACCCTATTTTTAATTGTGTAGGTAATCCTCAGCCTTAGACGGATCGGAGTTGCGAGGGACTCGGAGAAGACCACACACTGCTTATGCTTGCGGTTTTGAGTATTCACTTTTAAATTTTTTGATTTGGGTTGTAATAAGGCCTCTCTATCCTAACTTATTATTTTTGATATTTATTTATGATATTTTCTAACTACTAAAAGTAGAATACGATTTCCAAAACGATAATTGTCTTCGAAACACTACGTTTCCACAACATTTTCAAAATGCTTCTGCAACTCAATTTTTAAACATCACATTTTCGTAAATTATTTATTTTAAATATGCTTCCGCAATAGATAAGGTTTTAAAAGTAATTATGTTTTCAAGTGGATAACAATTGCGTAAGTGTTTTGAGTTTTAACAAAGAGGCTTTAACTCTCAAACAAGTTTTAACATCAAGAAGTATGGCTGTGAAAAACACTTCCATGTGTGAAAAACACTTCCATGTGACACGCCGGATTCGGGCCAAACTTCTAGGCCGAGTTTAGGGTGTTACACTTTGCTTTGACATTGTCCCATACACGACATTTAACAAGAAACACAAATTGAAATTTTTTATAATGGGCTGAATTCACACATGAGTAATCTTGTCGGTGCATCAGCCAATAGTCCTTTGCTGGATTGTACTTATAATGATGTGATTGGAATTCTTGAGAGAATTGCTCAAAATGATTATCAATACCCTATCTCTAGAGCTGCATAAGTAAAAGTTACTCTGGGAGTTCTTAAATTGGATACAATATCTATAGTTAGTGCTCAAGTTTCTTCTCTTGCAAATATGATAAAAAAATGCAAGGGACTAGTGACGTTGCACCAATACAAATTGCTCAACAAGTTAATGTTCCTACCTTTTGTTGTGAGATTTGCAATGACAACCACATCTATGAAGATTGTCCGCAAGATGCAGAGAATGCCTTTTATGTCGGTAACATCCGCAACAATTCTTATGGCAACTCTTATAATATTTCTGCATGTAATCAATAGTCTTGGGGTACTCAAAATGCTGGACAAAATGCTTCGACATTCTGATATGGGAATATATCTACTCAAGGAAATTATAATTCAAGACAAGGGAATTACAATCAACAACAGTAGAATTACAATCAGCACACTCAGATACAACCACAACAAAGATAGATGCACCCACACTAGAATCAAACGCAATCACAACACTCTTCAATGCCGAATCATCATGCTCTTGAACATCGACGATAATAGTACACGCAAGCTTTTCCTTCTAACTCGTTAGCTACTCTTAAGGCTTTAAAGTGGGAGCATATGACTCGTACAAAAGCTATTATGCAAGGGGATTCATCTTCCATTTGGGCGTTGGAGGCACAATTAGGACAACTTGCATCGAATCCAAATACTCGACCACTAGGCACACTACCTAGTGACACAGAAAATCCCAGTCCAAAAGGAAAGAACACTACAAGGCTATCAAGCTTAGGAGTGGTAAACAAACTGGTGGGCTGATTACAGACCCTACTGTCGCACCTAAACTATTGGTGAAATGATGTTTAGTGAGAAGGTTGAATCTAAAGAGCTTGTCAATGCATCAGAGAAAGAAGTTCCACAAATTGTAACTCATATGCCTAATGTCCGAAACTCGAAATTGTCGGTGCAACCAAGTTGTCGGCACAATCAGATGTATCTCCACCCTTACCTTTTCCACAAAGATTCAAGGAGAACGAGCAGGATAAGCAATACTAATAGTTCCTAAACACACTGAAGCAACTTCAGATCAATATTCCTTTAATAGATGCTCTTGTGCAAATTCCAAGTTATGGGAAATTTATGAAAGAGCTCTTGTCCAAGAAGAAGAAGCTCAGTGATATGTAAACTATTACATTCATAGAGGGCTGTAGTGCTCTTTTGACAAGTAATTTTCCCCCCAAAATGAAAGATCCTGGGATCTTTACTATCCCATGTTTAATTGGAAACCATTATTTGGGCAAGGCTTTATGCGACTTCGGAGCTAGCATCCACCTAATGCCGCTATCAACTTTCAGAAAGTTGGCAATATGTCACATGAAACCTACTGCAGTGACATTGTAACTAGCTGATCAATCTTTGGATCAACCTGAAGGGAAAATCAAAGATATCTTAGTTCGTGTGGATAAATTCATTTTTCTGGTTGATTTTATTATACTTGACTGTGAGGCAGACAAGGAGGTTACCATAATCTTGGGACGACCATTTTAGCCATCGAACAAACTCTTATTGATGTTTACAAAGGCGAACTGACCATGCAACTTAATGATGATTACCTTTAGTGTTTTCGAATATATTCAATGGAAGGATAAAGAAGAATGCCATACTATCGATGTGCTAGATGATTTAATTGTGAAAAAATTCAATGACCAAAGCACAATACTTTCTGAGGAGTTTGTAGCGACATATGATGATGATTTCTTAGATAATTGTGACAACAGGGTTGACACTAATAATATTGAACTCAGACATGGATGGGAGATTGAATCCTTAGACTTAGTTAACAGAATAGCTCCAATTTTCAAACCATCTATAGATGAAGATCTTACTCTAGAATTGAAACCACCACCTACTAATCTTAAATATGTCTTTCTTGGTGATAATAATACTCTCTCAGTTATTGTCTTCACAACACTAGATGTAACTCAAGAAGAGAAATTGGTTCATATTCTTAAGCAACATAAACAAGCTATTGCTTGGAGTATTGCCAATATCTAAGGCATTAGTCCATCTTTTTGTATGCACAAGATCAAGTTAGAAGATGAAGGCAAGTAACCGATTGAGCAACAAAGAAGGTTAAATGAGAATATGAAGGAACTTGTTAAGAAAGAAATTATAAAGTGGCTTGATGATGGAATTTGTAACGCCCCGAAATTGGGCCTAGGAGAATTGGGCTTATTGGACCCCAAGCGTAGAAGCATTTTAAAATTTTTGAGAATATGAGAACGGCGTTATTTCAAGTTGGGCTTGTTAGGACGATGATTTTGGAAGGTTATAGGGTTTCGATGAAGTCCCAGGTTCAAGTTAGGCCATAGGAAAAATTTTTGTTTTTTGGCTCTTTAAGGGAGAAGGCTAGCAGAAGCTGGACTTAAGGAAAAGTGTTGGTGTTTTGCTAACACAAAAGGAGTTGTGGTTCTAGTCTTGCTTCTTGCATTTCTTTTGGATTATTTTCTTTTAAAGGGAATTGGACTTTAGCTGTAGCCTTAACTTTTGTTGTGCATGTTGTAAGACACAAATGGCCACATGGTGGAGTGGTGGTGGCATCAACATGGAAGCAATGGAGTGAGGTTCGAATCCCATAAACAGCATTGGGGAGTTTAATTTTTTTGCTCAGTAAAGAGAGGTAGCTGAGTGGAGATCAAACTCTGTAGGAAAGAGAGAGGACTTGGTCAAAATGTTTGAATAGGAGATAGAGAGTGAATTGTAGAGCACATTGAGGAGAGAATCAAGGGATTTGTGAGTGTGGGGGTGGTTGGCCGAATGTGGGATGTGTGAGGGAGTTGTGCCGTGTGTGGGAAAGTGTCAATGGAGGAGAGGAGTGTTTCGGCTAAGGGTCTTTTGCAAGGGAAAATTCATTCATTTGGGGAGAGAGTAAAACCGAAACTCATTTAGAACTCTTTGTTTTCTTTTACAATTTCGGTCATCTTGCTTCACTTTTTCTTTACCGAAAACACAACACACCCTTATTCTTTTCTTCTCTTTTTCTCTTCAAAGCAATTTCTTTACTTGTTGTTTGCCTGAGCAGTATTGGCCGACTTCTTCTCCTAACCTTTTCTTGCTATAGCCGAATTGTGAGTTTCTAGTTTTACTGATAGTGCCGAAATTCTTCTCTTCATTCCACTCATTCTTGACTTAAGGTACGGGTTATTCTTTCTCTAATAATCTTTGTGTCTTTGTTCTGTTTCTCTCTTGTTCTCTCCTAATCTCATCTCTTTTGTAATCAAGGCCGATTTTTATTTGGAATCAACTACCGAATCTCTTCTCATGTATTTCCTGTATGGTGCTACTCCTCTCTTCACGGTACTAAGTCATCATTTTGGGGTAGGCCGAATCATGTTCTTCTATTCTTTACATATTTCTAACTCCTTCTTCTTCTTCCTAGTAATCGTTGTCTCTGAGGGCTGTGAGTGGTTAGACTTCTCTTCTTCAAAGGGGCTGCTGTTGTCGAATATAAGGGTAGGTAACACTTGTCTTTATTAAATCTCTCCCTAGTGCCGAATGTGGTAGATGCTAACACACCCTTGAACGCCAACCAGTGTAGGTAATCGGTTGCTCTAGCCAAGAGAGAGGCTAAGCTGAATCTTGTCACACTATTGAAGGAGACCTTTTTGAGTGGTAAGTGGTGTTAGTGGTTATTTGAATTCAACTTAGATATGTTTTAGAGGGATGTTTAACAATCATTTGGAATATACTGGATCATAGGTACGGGATTTCGGGAAATTCAGGCAATGCTAATATCAGGTGTGTAATCTCACACCCGCTTTGTATGAATGCATATGATCATTTGCGAATCGACCAAAGCCGAAAATCAAAAACCTGCATCAATACCCACGCGAGTGTGCGAGCGCTCATAGTGGTAATCAAAAATTTAGTAATGACGGTAAGTCGCGAAAAGTGTCACGAGCACACTCACGAGGCTGGGGCCATAGCAGGCCTAGTCGAGCCGATACGGGTTTAACGGGCCCAATGGGCTATTCGGCCCACATGGGCCAAGTGGATGGAAAATAGTTAATTGATAAAACCAAATACGAAATCTGCAAACCTGTAATCAAAACCATGCATTTTGGCCTACCCGAGAGTTTGGGCCCGTTTGGGCCTAGCATGGGATTTAGGCCCAATAGTTCCGTAAAGACCTACAAAGGGTCTCGAGTCACTCGAGGCGATAGTAGGCCTTTGGAAAGGCTGCTATATATAAAATTACTAAAATACCCTTGGGTTGCAAAATTACTAAAATACCTTTGGGTTACAAAATTACTAAAATACCCTTGGGTTGTGACATTTCTGAAATACCCTCAATGGGTAGAATGACCGTAGTACCCTTTTATTGTGGTTGAGTATCATGTGCATGATTTTATTACACTTTTATATGTTGATATATTGTATGTTATCATATTGCATGGGGCGGGATAATGATTGAAGAGCAGTGTATCCCGATGGCTTTGCCACATATTATTTTAGTGGCTATGCCACATATTTATATATGTATTGTAACTTCGGTGGCTCAGCCACAAATATTGTGATTAGCAGCTTGACTACATTAATGGTGCGATTGGCGAGGTGGGTTGACTTGATCCCCACAGGTGACGATTGGTTGGTACAGGGGTGTATGTGGTTGGATTGGGTTGGGTTACATTACATTATCTGCACTTACATAATTATAGGGCTTAGGCCCAGTTTGATGTTTTATGGGCTTGGGCCCAGTCAGTGATCGTTTAGGGGATTACACACTGAGTTCTTGTAACTCACCCCTTTTCCTTTAACCTCATAGGTAATCTCCAGCATTGAGGATTTGGAGCGGCGGTGGACTCTGTGGTGGCCATACATCATGAACTTAGTAATTTACGTTTTGTTTTACTTTGAGATTTATTTTATTCTGGGTTAATGTTTTGTAATAAGGCTGCTGGTTTTATATTTCTTTTAAATTTTCGTTAATAACTGTTAAATGCATAAATACAGAATTTTCATAAAAACATAAATAATCGTTTCCCAAAATATCACGTTTCCGCAACGATTCAAGTTTAATTTTCATAACAACAGCAGTCTTTTCAAATGATAACAACTTTATAAAAGGGACACTAAGTAAATTGGGGTTTTTACAAACAAACATCAAAACTCAGAGTTTTAAAAGAGACGCAACCTTTTTAATGAACGCTTAGTTTTTCAACTATCGTTCGATGTGACATGCTAGATTTGGCCATAACGTCTAGGCTGGGTTTGGGGTGTTACATTTTATGGTACCAGAGCCCGGTTGCAAAACTCAGCTGTGGAATGGGTTCGAAAATGTTTTTCAAATTTTATTTGAAATTTGGTTTAGGAAAGATATATCTTTTTGGATGTATGGCACCCGAGTCTCCGGCACCAAATTCGTAAGTTTCTTACCTTATATTTGATGATATGCTGAAATGACTTTAGTAAGAAACTACTAGAGTTAGTGATAGTATACTGAGACTGCTAGCTATAAGAGCTAAGACTGTAGAGACTGAGACAATAGGAAATTCGATTCGTGAAAACAACTCTTATATTTGTTCTCCATAAAATATTTGTTAATATACATTGAAATTATATACTGATTCATAAAACCCTTAATCAGATTAATTTGATTCAACAGTATGAGTACAAGAGGACGTGGACATGGTAGACGCGGCTGTGGTAGAGGCCAAGATGTTAGGGCTAGATCCTCGGTATCGGGGCATAGGCCTGAAAGGGGGGAACCTGCATCACCAGTTACTGAGACGGGGTCTCATGACCGAATCGGAGATGATGTGCTGACTCAGCTTGTTAGGGAGGTATTGGAGGAGGTTAAAGGAACCGGTGAAGCACTTCGAGTTGGGTGCGTGGACTGTAAGAAGAAAATAGATCGCGCTTCTCTAGGGTCGCAGTCTCGTTCTGTGAAGCATGTGAGGGCACGTCCAAAATTTTCGGCGTGCGAGTATTGCAGAAGGCGTCATCCAGGTGAATGCTGGTGAAAGTCAGGAGCATGCGTGAGATGCGGGTTTAAGGAGCATAGGGCTCGGGATTGTTCCATCACCATTAAATCAGGTACATTTTGGTTGAATGTAGAAAACTTTATCAATGTGTGATTAATACCTGGTTGTTTCTGCGGTTGGATATCTGGTTGGGTGAAGAGGTTCCTAAATTAGGTTAGAGTTTGTTAGTGTCATTGGAATCAGAGTGCACAGCGGTAGCGCAGTAGAGTAGTTAGTGTTAACCACTGATGGATAGTTGGAAATTTCGAGGACAAAATTTCTTTAAGGGGGTAGATTTGTAACGCCCCGAAATTGAGCCTAAGAGAATTGGGCTTATTGGGCCCCAAGCGTAGAAGCATTTTAAAATTTTTGAGAATATGATAACGTCGTTATTTCAAGTTGACCTTGTTAGGACGGTGATTTTGGAAGGTTACGAGGTTTCTATGAAGTCCCGGGTTCAAGTTAGGCCATAGGAAAATTTTTGGTTTTTGGCTCTTTAAGGGAGAGGGCTAGCAGAAGCTGGACTTAAGCAAAATTGTTGGTGTTTTGCTAACACTAAATGAGTTGTGGTCTAGTGGTAAATGGTGCCACATGGGAGACAAGGAAGTGACGCCACAGGGAGGCAAGGGATCCAAGGTTCTAGTCTTGCTACTTGCTTTTCTTTTGGATTATTTTATTTTAAAGGGGATTGGACTTTAGCTGTAGGCTTAACTTTGTTCTGTTTCTTTCTTGTTCTCTCCTAATCCCATCTCCTCTGTGGTCAAGGCTAATTTTTATCTAGAATTAACTGCCGATTCTCTTCTCATCTATTTCTCGTGTGGTGATACTCCTCTCTTCACGGTTCTAAGTCAGCATTTTGGGGTAGGTCGAATCATGTTCTAATAACTGTTAAATGCATAAATACGGGATTTTCATAAAAACATAAATAATCGTTTTCCAAAATATCACGTTTTTGCAACGATTCAAGTTCAATTTTCATAACAAAAACAACCTTTTTCAAATGATAACAACTTTATAAAAGGGGCACTAAGTAAATCGGGGTTTTTACTAACAAACATCAAAACTCGGAGTTTTAAAAGAGACGCAACCTTTTTAACGAACGCTTAGCTTTTCAACTAGCGTTCGATATGACATGCTAGATCCGGCCATAGATCTAGGCCGAGTATGGGGTGTTACAGAATTATCTACCTTATTTCTGATAGTAATTGGGTAAGTCCAATGTAATATGTTCCTAAAAAGAGTGGCATCACAATGGTTAGTAGCGATAAAGACAAATTAATTCCTACACGCATTCCTATGGGATGGCGAGTCTGTATGGATTATCACAAGCTTAATGCTGCCACAAGGAAGGAACACTTCCCACTTCCTTTCTTTGACCAAATGTTGGACAGGCTTGCTGGAAGAGCCTATTACTGCTTCTTATACAGCTATTCTGGGTACAATTTGGTTGCTATTGCACTGGAGGATCAAGAGAAAACAACTTTCACTTGTCCATTTGGTACTTTTGCTTTTTGTCTTATGCCTTTTGGTCTTTGCAATGCACCAACCAAATTTCAAATGTGCATGATGGCAATATTCTGGGATAAGATTGAAGATTCTTTAGAGGTTTTTATGGATGATTTCTCATTATATAGGAATGAATTTGATCATTGCGTTGACAATTTGGATAAAGTATTGCAACGATGTAAAGACACACATCTTGTTTTAAATTGGGAAAAATACCATTTCATGGCAACTGAAGGCATTGTGTTAGGCCATCACATCTCTAGTCAATGCATTGAAATAGACAAACCTAAAGTGGAAATCATTGAGAAATGAAAGGTATTCATAGTTTTGTTGGGCATGCAAGGTTTTACCGAAGATTTATTAGAGATTTCTTGAAAATTGTAAAGCCCTTATGCTCATTTCTGGAACAGAATCAAAAATTCCTCTTTGATGATGCATGTCTAAAGGCATTCATTCAATTAAAGATGCAGCTAGTAAATGCACCCATTGTCATTGCACCAGATTAGTCTCAACCTTTTGATGTTATGTGCAATGCAAGCGACTTTGCTGTGGGTGCTGTTCTAGGACAACACAAGGGAAAAATATTTCACTCCATCTATTATGCTAGCAAAACTCTTATAGTGGCTCCAATCAACTATACTACTACAGAGAAAGAATTGTTGGTTGTAGTCTTTGATTTCATCAAGTTTTGTTCTTATCTTGTCGGCACAAAGGTTACTGTATTTACTAATCACTCAACGTTGAGATATCTTTTTGCGAAGAAGGATACAAAACCAAGATTGATACGCTGGATCTTACTGTTGCAAGAATTTGACATCAAGATAAACAACCGTAAGGGTTTAGAGAATCAAGTTTCAGACCATCTGTCTCGATTGGAAATTGGCAGTGAAGATGGAAACATACTTCAAATTGTTGATGCATTCCCAAATGAGAAGTTATTTGCTGTAGAGGCAACCCTTAGTATGCAGATCTGGTTAATTATGTAGTGTGTTGAAAACTCCCATTGGGTGTCACAGGCCATAAAAAAGAAAGATTTCTTAGTAAATTAGTGAAGTATCATTGGAATGAGTCGTATCTATTCAAGGTATACAATGACAACATTATTCGGCGTTGTGTTACGGAAGAGGAGATGCTTTCAATCTGGAAGTATTGTCATGATGCTCCTTATGGAGGTCATTTTGGTGGCATGCAAATTGCCACTATGGTTCACCAATCAGGATTCTACTGGCCTTCATTATTCAAAGACGCACACAATTTTGTGAATCAATGCGACAGGTGTCAACGCAAAAGTTCTATATCCCGACGCAATGAAATGTTGTAGCAACCAATTGTGGAGGTTTAATTGTTTGATGTTTGGGGTATGAATTTTATGGGACCATTTCCAAGTTCATTTGGAAATCTTTATATATTAATAACTGTTGACTACGGCTCGAAGTGGGTTGAAGCTGTTGCAGTCCCAAAGGATGATACAAACACAGTGCTTAAATTTTTTTACAAGCATATAATCACTTGCTTTGGCACACCAAACGCATTGATTAGTGATCAGGGTACGCACTTTCATTACAACCAAGTGGTAGTTGCATTGAAAAGATATAGAGTTAATCATAGAATGGCTACTACCTATCATCCGCAAACTAATGGACAACCCGAAGTATCGAATCAAAAAATTAAAAACATTCTGGAGAAGGTTGTGAACCCTTTGAGGAAAGATTGGTCTTCTAGACTGGATGATGCTTTATGGGCATTGCGGATAGCATACAAAACTCCATTAGGGATGTCACGGTATCAATTGGTTTTTGGGAAAGCATGTCACTTGCCAGTTGAACTGGAACACAAAGCAATGTGGGCAATTAAGCAAGTGAACATGGACTATGAAGCTGCCGGAAAGAAAAGGTTGTTGGATATCACTGAACTAGAGGAGATTAGGCAAAATGCCTATGAAAACGCTGTAATTTACAAGGAAAAGACCAAAAGATGGCATGACAGAATTATTTTGCAACGACAATTTACCGCTAGTCAACAAGTTTTATTATTCAATTCTTGAATGAAGCTGCACCTGAGTAAATTGCGCTCTCGTTGGTGTGGACCTTTCGAAGTTGTCAAAGTATTTCCTCATGGTGCAGTCACAATCAGAGATTTAAATTATAGACACCAATTCAAAGTGAATGGCCATCAGTTGAAACTTTATCTTGGGAATATTGATCACAAGTAGCCAAAGACCATTAAATTGGTCGAAAAATTTTAATTCTTATGAAATTTATTATGTAATTTTATTTTTATTTTATTTTTGTTTCTGTTTAAGTTTTTTTTATTTTTTTACTTATTTCTATTTTTGCAGAATATTTAGGTACATTATGACGCAATTCGTACTATTGTACTGTCACTTCTGACTCAGCAAGAATGAGAGCAGATAAAAATTTTTAGATCCCACCGTTTGATCAAAAGTCAACTAGCCATTTGATCTGTCTGAGCGGGTGCAATTCTTATTGGATGTAATTATTGCCACCAGCTTTATTTCCCTTCAGAAAAATCACACCTTTCCATCTTCTTCTTTCACTCACTATAAACCCCTCTTCACTGTGCCAACTGTAAAATGCCAAAGCAGTAATTTTTATTCACTTTCTCTTCCCCAAGTTTGTACCTTTACACATTCAAACCATCTTTACTCCACAAAATAAACAAAACATGGCAAGAACGAGAGGACCAGTCAAGAAAGCCACCAAGCCTGTTGAAGAACACTCATCTTCTGCAACTGCAGTTCGTAAGTCAAAATTCTCCATGCCAACAGACAAAAAAGAGCTGGTCATCTTTTTAACGAAAGTGGCCAAAGACCAAATTCAAAACATCTTAAAATGAAACTTCCACCCAAAACAGGGCATTCTCCTTTCACAACAGTAAAACATGGGCAAATGAGTCTCTATAACCATCTCTAAGTTGAAGTGGAAGACTTTCTGCACACATCTTGAAAGTTATTCTCCTTCATTGGTATGTGAGTTTTACGCTAACCTTTATGACCATGAGTTGGAGTTTATCTTTGTTCGAGAAGGTTTAATCCCATGGGATACTACAAAAATCAATGAGCTCTAAAACACTAAGGTGGATGTCAATGAACACTCCAAGTTTATTAGGATATCATAGACGACAAAAGGGACTTGGTGGTGAGGGATTTATGTGTCGAAGGAGCATTTTGGACAGGTTCACATTAAAAGAATTATACGATACACTGCCG
Source organism: Gossypium bickii (assembly GCA_025503065.1). NCBI lineage: Eukaryota > Viridiplantae > Streptophyta > Magnoliopsida > Malvales > Malvaceae > Gossypium > Gossypium bickii. Next base: position 72,768,705 of record CP106713.1, read on the forward strand.
CTTCTTGACATTGCAAAGCAAAATCTGGTTTCATTTTGTCAACTGCAGGCTACTGCCCTCTAGTGATAGCACCACAGGCAACCTTGATAGAATGTGCTTGATACATTTAATTGTCAAGGGCAGAAAGATTGATGTCGTTGCAATACTCCACCAGGAAATTGTTGACTGCATCGCAAGGCAAACTGGAATTTTTGTTTTCCCATCGTTGGTGATGCTATTGTGCCTGTAGAAAGGGATCGTGCCCGGTGGTGATGAAAAGGTCTTCGAAAATAAGGGCCCGATCAATGAAGCGTCTATTGAAAGAATGACTCGTGGCAAATGTACACCGACAATGAAGAAGATAGAGATCAGAAAGACAATGAAGGGAAAAACCAAAGCAGAAAGCAAGGGAGCAAACATGACTGCAGAGACATCACTGTTGCACAAAATGAAGGATATCGAGAAGTTGGCCAATTCCATTAGCAATAAGCATATCAGGCTTGTTGCAACAATAGAGGGTACAGACAGATTATAAAATTTGTTCTACACTTATACTAGCACCTATAATAACTGTATTGTATCCATATTATGTCAGTTAAGCCGGACCCCACTCCCAGAATTTCTAATGTTCCCACCGATTATCTGATAGTATGAACCCTCTTTCGAGGAAGATGACCTAGATGACCGAGACAGATCGGTGGAATCCCCTCCTATTGTGCACATCTTTGATGTTGAGAAAAATGAGGACTCAAGGGACGTTGAGGAGTGCATGCGAAGGATTGATAGCCTAGTCGAAGGTGACATCATTGCTGGTCAAGAAGCTTTTGCTGTTGAGGAAGAAGTTGTTGTGGATGGGGAGGACGTCCGTGTTGAAGTTGTGAATGAGAAGGCCGAGGAAGAAAATACTGAGACAGAAACTACTGAGAAAGAATCTATTGAGGCAATTATCAATGCATCCGAGTTTGTGGATGTAACTAATGATAATCTAGAGCAAGATGGAGCTAGACCGGCGGAAGCTATAGAGGTAACAAGTGACAAGCACCACAATTCATTGGCTATTATGGTCTATACCGGACCACTCAAGGTGACCCCTCATACACAAGAAGCAGTCGATGATGCCGAGACAGCACTGGAATTTGAGGAGCAATCCGAGTACCATGTGAAGCCCAAAGAAAAGAAGAGAAAGAACTCCAAAGAAAAAAAGCAAGAGAAGGAGGAGAAAAAAAGGAGGAAGAAGAAACATCATACAGCCACATTGATGGTCGAGGAAAACTGAGTTAGTTTATTTTAAGTTTTAGCTAAAGTATTCATGCATTGCATGTAGTTGTAATTTTCATTTTGTTAGTGAAAATTGTCGTTGCATTGTTATTGTCATCGCATTTTAATCTTAGTGCATTGAGGAAAATGCGAACTTTAAGTTTGGGGGAATGCATATGGGGATTGGAAATACACCCACATTTTAATTTTTTTAATATTAATGTAGGATGCTAGGTTTATTTGTGGTTAATGCAAATGTGTTAAAAAATTTGTCACATTCAATGCTTAATTCTTGAATCATGTGAACTATTAATGAATGAGTTGGATAAATTTAACTGAATATTGTATTTTTAATTATTTGATGAATGATTTAGGCTACTAATTGACTAGTAGCATTCCTTGAATCTTGAATGAATATGCCTTTTACAGCTACTCATATGTATATATAGTTATGAATAAGAGACACTCCAAAGTGGGTGTATTGTGAAATGTTAAAAAGAGAACACTCCAATGCAAGCATTAGAAAAATTAATTTGGCCAAAGGTTGTTCCTGCACGAGTGTGTGTCAGTGCAATTACGTACTCCCTGGGGGTTTGTTGCACTCCATCGTTACTACCCAGGAACAAGGGTATATTAATTCAATGATATCCCTTGTTCAGACAAAAAAACATATATTGTACAATAAATGTTGTATTGGTAGATAGAATTTAAGATCTGAAGCATGATGCCGGTATTGATGAAGATGCAATCTTATTCATTCATACTTATGTATTGTTGATGCAATATTCTGTCATCTGGATGTGAATCATTTATTCAGATTTTAGGTGATTCAAGTTGCTAGAATGATCATTTACCTTAGGACAAGTAAAAACTCAAGTTTAGGGGTGTGATAGTACTAGAAAGAACATATCTTTTCTCCCCACTTATTGGTTAATTTGTTCCCATTTAGTTATCTTTAGCGCATATTTTAGTATTTTAGTTCAGTAATTTACATTTTATGACTCAGTGGATCTTAGCTTATTTACCATTAATTTTGTTATATTTTGGTACTGATGTCGCTGCATGAGTAATTTCATATTACGCCCAGCATTGTCGCCGCACTTGACAACTATCTGGATAGGAACAAAAATGCATGAGCTATCCAGTCTGGTACAATTGACTTGTACGTACAGAGGCAGCATGATTCTAATGAAAGGACACCTGAGCTATTTGGGGAATAATATAAATATTCACATAAAAAATAGAAAAAAAAAGGAGACCTTTTTGGATCATCTTCTTCAACCTATCCCTAGAAGCTTTCAGCTACGGCAGCTTAAGCTCTAACGGGTGAACCGATGTGAAAAGGATACATGTTAGCTCTTGACGAGGAGTCCTGAATGCGACACAAGAGGGAATAGATAGATTCAAGTCGAACTATCTAGGAATAGTATTCTCCACTTGTTTCTTTTATTTTTCTTTTCTAACGCAGGTGATTACTTTCAATTTCATGTTAGTATGGAAGTACACATGATTTCTGGGAGAAATGTTATTTTATTCAATCTTGCTTCTATGGTTTAATCTTTGGGCTTGAATGTTTTTAACATGGAAGTGTTATTGCGGTCACTGACACTGAAAGGTGCAGTGACAGTTCAAGCTAACAAGCATGACAACGAAAGTTGCTTGAGGATTAGAGGAATTTAATCCACTTGTTCTTAATAGTGTTCCATTTCCATTATTGGAAGGTGTGGCTAATGTGCATGTTTAAGTCTTTGATTAAATATAGAAGTTAAGCTTGGTAAGATATTCATTGCAATTTAATGCATCGACAATCACCTATCCTTTTATACCTAGTGAGCACTTCGCATTCTATTGAATATTCACGTTAGGGATCCCAGTTTATCATTATCATTTTTTATCTTATTGTTTTCAAGTTATTGCTTCGACAGTTACAATTATAATTTATCTCATTCCAATCTATTTATTGTACTGACATTGATAGACAAAAGACAACCATCCTCGTGGGATCGATATCCGACAGACTCATATCTATCTACTATACTTGCATCGACAGTGTACAATTGCACATTATTGCTATGACGTTAAACAGCCGATCAGCTAGCATGAAAATTTAAGAATTTGTGATAAATTTGAATTTTTTGGGTTTAGGGATATAAAATGTAAAAGTTTGGGGCAAATATGAAAAAATTGTAATTAGGAAGTCATATGCACTAAATTGAATATTATATGAAATTGAGGCTAATAAATTGAAATAAATTACTTTATAGATTAAGAACTAGTTGACAATCGAGGAAACAAGAGTTGTTGATTAGTCCCTTACTTTTACTATCTCTGCAACCTGGCCCTGGTAAGTTCGTACGGTTTAAATTAGAATAATTTGTAATATTATATTGACTTGTGAATTATGATTTTTTGAATATTTGTATTTATATATCTATATGATGTTATAATCATAAAGCTAATTCAAGGTGAGGAATGTAATTGAATTGTAAAATATTATGCGGTTACTTGTATCGAGCCTTGATGAACATAGGATAGGGTACAATTGGCATGCCAATAGGTTATTAATGCTCATGGTTGATCTGTCGTAATTGGTGTAGCAGATTAAACTAGTTTTCACACTTTAGGAGCTTGAACATAAGCATTTTAGTTAAGTTTTAATAACATTTTTGTAAGTTTAGTAAGTTTAATAAAATGAGTAATTTGAGGCTTATTGACCTTAGGAGTCAAATTGTAACACCCCTTACCCGAGACCGTTGCCGGAGTCGAGCACGATGCATTACTAAACTTAACTACTAATTCGGCATAAAATTTAAAACTGTCCATCTGCGTCATAGTCACTAAAATATTTATATCTGCAGCTACGGAACTTCAAATTAAGATCCGTTAATTTTCCATGAAACTAGACTCATATATCTTTTTACTATAATGTTTTCAGAATTTTTCATATGGCCAATTAGTAGAGTTTATTCATTAAAGTTTCCCCTATTTTACTGTTCAACTGCTCTGACCTCTCTTCACTACGAATCAAATTACTCTTTGTACAGAATTTAGATGGCCTTCTTGTTTAGCTCATTTGAAACTAGACTCATTCAGGATTTCATACATATAAATTTTAGTCCACAATTATTTTTGTGCAATTTCTAATGATTTTTCAAAGGCAGAACAGGGGATCACGAATTCATTCTGAACTAGTCTCACAAAAATTCAAATATCACAAAACATAAGAATAATTTGTTTCTTTTATACGAAAATAGACTCAATAAGATTAAATTATATATCTTATTCACTTTCTAATTCCATTTCTTAAATTTTTGGTGATTTTTCAAAATCACGTTACTGCTATAATTCAAAAACTGTTTCATTACAAAATATTGTTAACTAGTTTATAACATCTTTACTCCATCTCATTTAAACTCTATACATGCCATATAAATCTTCAAACATAAAACAAAAGCTACGGAATTGATCTCGGATAGTGAACTTTCTTTGTGATGATCCGATCTACCAACTTCTCTTTCATTCAATCTACATAAAAATATCAAACACACACAAGTAAGCTTAATGAAGCTTAGTAAGTTCATAGGTTTAAAAGTAGCTTACCACACATAATATTTCCAAAACAAGAACAAAACATTTACTAAAGTTCCCGCCATTCACAACCATTGTTAAAATACTTCACATAGTTGAGCTCAACATTAACAACTACTCGATCTCTTCCATTTGATTCACTCATTTTATATTACTTTTTATCAAATTAGGAAACGTCTTACGAATTTGAGTACGTCGTTGCTCGCACATGCGTTTCACAACTCGGTATGGTTAATACCATACCTACATTTCACAACTCAAGTATGGTTAATACCATACCTACATTTCTAACTCAAGTATGGATGATACCATCCCTACATTTCACATTTGCCATGGATTAACCATGGTCTTATCAATCCATTCATCACATGTCACGACACACTAACGTACTCAATTCTGCGTTTTTCCTAATTTGAATTACCGCCATTTATTCTTTCATTTTATCATATTTTTCACAATCCCATAGCAAATTCATATTTAAAAGTACATTATATCATTCAATCTTTCACAAATAAACATGTAAATTCAACCAAATGAACTTATCCGGCTGATTTGTAGAAGATATTGAAATTTAGGGACTATTCTGCAACTTTTTCTTTTCCCCGTTCTTCTTTGGGTTCTTGATCTATAATGTAAAATATTTTCACTCATTAGCATTTATTTCATTTCTATTTCACTTCATAAATTATGCTCTTTAAATTTTAAAATTGCACTTTTACCCCAACATTTACAATTTTTACAATTTAGTCCCTGCTCAATTTAGCCATCAATTAAACTAATTTTTCTCAATCAACACTTTATTCTATCATTACAAACTATTTCACAACCTTTGATTTTCTAAATTTCAACACCAACCTCTAATTCACAACTTTTTCACAATTAGGTCCTAAATATCATTTCCTATCAAAATCACTTAATAAAACCACCTTAATATGAAATTAGAATTTAAATTTCATAATAATTCATCATAAACTTCCATTTCTCAGCAAGGGTAACTTTTAATTTTACCCACCAAATCAAAAACTAATGAATTCTATAAGTGGATCTAGTTGTAAAAGTCATAAAAACATAAAAATTATCAAGAAAAAGCATGAATTAAACTCACACAGGATGTAATAGTATGAAAATAAGCTTTCTCGAACTCCTCGACGTTTTGGGTGAGATAGTGTGAAGATTTCTCTAGATTATTTTCAATCTTATCTTAATAAACATGTTAAAATTACAAAATTCCAATTTTACCTTATTTCCCTTATCTCCCGCTGATTCCCTTGCCTTTGCCAGTCCAACCTTCTCACTTTTAGGTTTAATTGCTCTTTAAATCCTTTTCTTTTAACACTCAAGAGCTATTTAATTCTTCTAGCAATTTTGTATTTGTTACAATTTAGTCCTTTTTATTAAATTGGCTACCCAAAAATTTAAATCTCTCAACCAAACTTTAATACTAACTTAATAACACTCCATAAATATTTCTAAAAATATTTATGGCTCGATTTTTAAATTTGAGGTCTCGATACCTCGTTTTTGACCCATTTGACCTAATAAATTCTTTTAGTTCACCAATCCACAAATTCTTCTGAATTCTCACTTGACTCATAAATATTAAATTACTATCTTATTCAATCTTACCTGTCGGATTTAGTGATCTCATATCACCATTTCCGACACCACTGAAAATTAGGCCGTTACAACTCTCCCCCCTTAAAAATTTCGTCCTCGAAATTTGTTGCCTGAAAATAGATTTGGATACTGTGATCTCATTGACTCCTCTGTTTCCCAAGTTGCCTCCTCCATACCATGTCGATGCCATAATACTTTAACCAATGGTATTTTCTTGTTCCGTAACTCTTTAACTTCACGAGCCAAAATCTTCATTAGTTCTTACGAATAAGTCATATTCAGTTGAAGCTCAATTTCGGATGAGAAATTACGTGTGAAGGATCGACCTATACCGCCTTAACATAGACACATGAAACACATTGTGGATCTTCTCAAGTTCGGAGGTAAAGCCAATCGATAAGCTACTGAGGACCAACCCCTTTCAACAATTTCATAAGGCCCTATAAATCTAGGACTCAATTTTCCTTTCCCGCCAAATCGTAACACCTTCTTCCACAAGAAACTTTTAAAAATACTCGATCACCCATCGCATATTCTATGTCTCTTCGTTTCAAATCTGCATATGACTTTCGACGATCCAAGCGGCTTTTAGACTATCTCGAATAACCCGGACTTTCTCTTGGTTGGCTTTCGAATCAAATCAACCCCAACTATTTTTGATTCACTCAATTGCACCAATACAATGGAGTCTTGCATCTCCTACCATAAAGAGCCTCAAACGGTGCCATTTTTATACTAGACTGATAACTATTATTGTAAGCAAACTCAGCCAAAGGTAAATACCTTTCCCAACTGTCACCAAACTTGAGTATACAACATCTTAACATATCTTCTAGAATTTGAATCACTCGCTCTGACTGTCCATCTGTTTGAGGATGAAATACTGTACTAAAATTTAATCTGGTACCTAAAGCTTCTTGCAGTTTGTTCCAAAATCTTGAAGTAAACCTCGGATCCCGGTCTGAAATGATAGCTATTGGAACTCCATGTAGTCTCACAATCTCTAACACATACAATTCTACTAACTTCTCAAGTGAAAAATCTGTTCTGACTGGAATAAAGTGTGCTGACTTTGTCAATCTATCAACAATCACCCATATCGAATCTTTCTTTCTTGGAGTCATAGGCAATCCTAACACAAAATCCATTGTAACACGCTCCCACTTCCATTCAGGAATCATAATGGGTTGTAATAAACCTGTTGGCACTTGATGCATCGCTTTAACTTGTCGACAAATCAAACATTTTGCAACAAATTTTGAAATTTTCTTTTCATACGAAGCCACCAATATATCTTTTTCAAATCACCGCATTTTTTTATCGCTGGATGAATAGAATACATACTATTACGTGCTTCGTAAAGAATATTATTCTTCAAATCGTAATTGTTTGGAACACAAATTGCATTATGATAACGCAACATACCTTTATCATCAATGCTTGAACTCGAATCTAAATTATCTCGAACTATCCGTCGTTGATATACCAATTTTGGTCTTCATCCCGCAGATTTTGAATTTTTGAAGAAACATGGGGTTTACTTTCAATTCTACTAATACAGCACCTTCTTCATTAAGAGCCAATTGAGCATTCATTGTCTGAAGTGCAAACAAGGATGATTTTCGACTAAGTGCATCAGCAACTACATTAGCTTTCCCTGGATGATAGTCAATAAGCAAATCATAATCTTTCAGCAACTCTAACCACCGTCTCTGTCTTAAGTTCAGTTCCTTCTGAGTCATTAAGTATTTCAGAGTTTTGTGATCCGTATAAATATAACACTTCTCACCATATAAATAGTGTCTCCAAATTTTTAAAGCAAAAACAATTGCAACTAATTCAAGTTCATGTGTAGGGTAATTCTTTTCATGTGGTTTTAATTACCGTGAAGCATAAGCCACCACCTTTCCTAACTGCATTAACACACAACCCAACCCATTCAAAGATGCATCATCAGACACAATGATGACGGTATACTGATTCGGTTGAGTCAAAACTAGAGCTTGTTAACATTTTCTTCAATTGGTCAAAGCTCTGTTGACATTTATCAGACCATACAAACTCAACATTCTTTTGTAACAAACGAGTCATTGGTGAAGCAATCATGGAAAAATTCTTTACAAAACAGCGATAATACCCTGCTAGTCCCTAAAACTTCGTGACTTGATTTACATTCTTGGTGTTTTCCAATTCACCATCTCTTGAAACTTTACTTGGATCCACACGAATTCCTTGAGTGATACAATGTGACCTGTAAATCCAACTTCATGAAGCCAAAACTCACATTTACTAAATTTTGCATATAACTGCTTTTCTCTCAAAGTCTGTAATACAACTCTCAAGTGTTGTGCATGCTCGGATTCTGTCTTTGAATAGACCAATATGTCATCAATAAATACCACCACAAATCTATCCAAATAAGACTGAAAAATTCAATTCATTAAATCCATAAATGCAGCAGGGGCATTTGTTAAACCAAAAGGCATTACGTAAATTCGTAGTGACCATACCGAGTTCGAAAAGCAGTCTTTGGCACATCACACTCTTTAACCTTCAGTTGATAATACCCAGATCTAAGATCTATCTTTGAAAACACTACAGCACCTTTCAATTGATCAAATAAATCATCGATACGAGGTAATGGATATTTATTTTTAATTGTTTCCTTGTTCAGCTGTCTGTAACCAATAAACAATCGCAATGAGCCATCTTTCTTTTTCACAAATAAAACAGGTGCGCCCCAAGGTGATGTACTCGGTCTGATGAACCCCTTATCCAATAACTCTTGCAATTGCGTCTTCAACTCTTTTAACTTAGCTGGTGCCATTCTATACGGTGCTATTGATATCGGAGCTGTACCCAAAATTACATTAATTACGAATTCAACCTCACGATCAGGGGTAAAACTGTAATTCTCGGGAAACACATCAAGAAACTCATTAACAACTGGCAATTGTTCCATCTTCAATTCAGAACCCTGGGTATCAAGAATATTAGTTGTAATGGCTGAAATAATTCTGACATCATCCTTTTTATCTCCAAACTCAGCTGAAACTATTTCCCCTGTCTGACATTTTAAATCAACCCGTTTTTCTCTACAATTCACTATGGCATCGTGTTTAATCAACCAATTCATGCCAAGAATAACATCAAATTCTCGGAAAGGTAACAACATTAAATCAGCAGAGTATTCACAGCCTTGTATTTTCAGTGGACACTTCCGACATATTAAATTAACTAACACACTTTGCCCTAACGGATTAGTGACTTGCATATCAAAGTCAGTGGACTCAACAGTCATTTTCTTTTCTGAAACTAATGCAGTGCAAATATATGAATGCGTAGATCCAGGATCAATTAAAGTATACACAGAATCATTAAAAAGATGGAAAATACCAGCTATCACATCTAGAGCAGAAGCTTCTTCTCTTGCCTGAGTAGCATATGTACGTGCAGGTGCCCTTGTTTCTGATCGGGCTACAGTATCTCTCATTCCCGAACGAACAGTCTCAGTAGCACTACTTTGACCCGAACGTCTACTTTTTTGAGGAGTATTTGTTTGTTTCTCGCCTAGTTCTTTATTTTCTTTTAATGACTGAGGACAGTCCCGAATAAAATGATCAGTTCCACCACATCTATAACAAGCTCCAGTTCTTCCCCAACATTCACCAATATGAAATCTACCACAATTTTTACATCTAGGTCTCGAAATAATTTGCACACTACCAGTACTAGCTGCTGGTTTATTAGTCACTCCGACCTCCCTTTGAGTTGTTTTACTTTTATTCGATTGTTCCGGAATTGTAACAGATCGACTAAAATCATCTCTGAACTTTTTAGCCGGAAAAGTCGAAGTTGGTCTAGAGAAACTTCTTTTATATACTTCTTTGCCTTTTCTTTCTCTTTGCATCTTTCTATTATACACTTTTTCCATCTTTTGAGCTCGATCGCATGAACCACAAATTCTCGAATCTCGGTGCCTCCTATCATCATTCCGATTTCATCATTAAGCCCTTCTTCAAATCTAATGCACATTTCTTCTTCCTCTTTTGCGGTACCACATCCCGAGCATACCTCTTTGAGATACACAAATTCTCTTTCATATTCAACCATCTTGTTTTATTCCCTTGTCGAAGATCAAGGAATTCCCTCTTCTTTTTATCTAAATATCTCCTTTCCACATACTTTTTTCTAAACTCATTTTGGAAGAATTCCCATGTAAGTTTATCTGCAGGTACCACTACCTCAATGGTTTCCCACCAATTATACGCTTCTTCTTTCAATAATGAAACTGTACACCTCAGATAGTCCTCTGGAGAACAAATCATCTGTTTGAAAACTCTCTCCAAACTCTTTAGCCAATACTCTGCTTTAACTGGATCATCATCTGATCTTCCCCGAAATTCTTCAGCTCCGAACTTTCTGAGTTTCTCAATCGGTGTTCTTTTGATAGATTCATCTATTGAAGGAGGAGCAACTAGGGCTGTAACTGGTGGTACAGTAGGGGGAGGAGGAGGTTGTTGTGTTTGACTTCTTCCTTGTATTATTTCACTAAACCACTGATTCATTACCCCGTAAATCAAAATTTTAAGTTCTTCCTCTCTCATCAAAGAAATCGAAACATTATTACTTGTTCCCAGCTCAGAAGTCTGTACTCTACTATTAACTTCCTCTTCATGATCAGCACCCTCGGGTCTATCAGACATCTTTACAATCTATTACAAAAATTAATAGTTAGATCGGATCATTCACATCCCATTATCACAGATTTATATGGCATGTATTTCTAAACATTTTATACATCACATTTGTTTCGAGAATTGTCTAAACCAAAGCTCTGATACCAATAAATGTAACACCCCTTACCCGAGACCATTGCCGGAGTCGAGCACGAGGCATTACTAAACTTAACTACTAATTCGGCATAAAATTTAAAACTGTCCATCTGTGTCATAGTCACTAAAATATTTATATCTGAAGCTACAGAACTCCAAATTAAGATCCGTTAATTTTCCATGAAACTAGACTCATATATCGTTTTACTATAATTGTTTCAGAATTTTTCATGTGGCCAATTAGAACAGTTTATTCATTAAAGTTTCCCCTATTTTACTGTTCAACTGCTCTGACCTCTCTTCACTACGAATCAAATTACTCTTTGTACAGAATTTAGATGGCCTTCTTGTTTAGCTCATTTGAAACTAGACTCATTCAGGATTTCATACATATAAATTTTAGTCCACAATTATTTTTGTGCAATTTCTAATGATTTTTCAAAGGCAGAACAGGGGATCACGAATTCATTCTGAACTAGTCTCACAAAAATTCAAATATCACAAAACATAAGAATAATTTGTTTCTTTTATACGAAAATAGACTCAATAAGATTAAATTATATATCTTATTCACTTTCTAATTCCATTTCTTAAATTTTTGGTGATTTTTCAAAATCACGTTCTATCGCTTATAATTCAAAAACTGTTTCATTACAAAATATTGTTAACTAGTTTATAACATCTTTACTCCATCTCATTTAAACTCTATACATGCCATATAAATCTTCAAACATAAAACAAAAGCTACCGGAATTGATCTGGATAGTGAACTTTGCTGTGATGATCCGATCTACCAACTTCTCTTTCATTCAATCTACATAAAAATATCAAACACACACAAGTAAGCTTAATGAAGCTTAGTAAGTTCATAGGTTTAAAAGTAGCTTACCACACATAATATTTCCAAAACAAGAACAAAACATTTACTAAAGTTCCCTGCCATTCACAACCATTGTTAAAATACTTCACATAGTTGAGCTCAACATTAACAACTACTCGATCTCTTCCATTTGATTCACTCATTTTATATTACTTTTTATCAAATTAGGAAACGTCTTACGAATTTGAGTACGTCGTTGCTCAGTGCCACGTTTCACAACTCAGTATGGTTAATACCATACCTACATTTCACAACTCAGTATGGTTAATACCATACCTACATTTCACAACTCAGTATGGATGATACCATCCCTACATTTCACATTTGCCATGGATTAACCATGGTCTTATCCGTCCATTCATCACATGTCACGACACGAACGTACTCAATTCTGCGTTTTTCCTAATTTGAATTACCGCCATTTATTCTTTCATTTTATCATATTTTTCACAATCCCATAGCAAATTCATATTTAACAGTACATTATATCATTCAATCTTTCACAAATAAACATGTAAATTCAACCAAATGAACTTATCCGGCTGATTTGTAGAAGATATTGAAATTTAGGGACTATTCTGCAACTTTTTCTTTTCCCCGTTCTTCTTTGGGTTCTTGATCTATAATGTAAAATATTTTCACTCATTAGCATTTATTTCATTTCTATTTCACTTCATAAATTATGCTCTTTAAATTTTAAAATTGCACTTTTACCCCAACATTTACAATTTTTACAATTTAGTCCCTGCTCAATTTAGCCATCAATTAAACTAATTTTTCTCAATCAACACTTTATTCTATCATTACAAACTATTTCACAACCTTTGATTTTCTAAATTTCAACACCAACCTCTAATTCACAACTTTTTCACAATTAGGTCCTAAATATCATTTCCTATCAAAATCACTTAATAAAACCACCTTAATATGAAATTAGAATTTAAATTTCATAATAATTCATCATAAACTTCCATTTCTCAGCAAGGGTAACTTTTAATTTTACCCACCAAATCAAAAACTAATGAATTCTATAAGTGGATCTAGTTGTAAAAGTCATAAAAACATAAAAATTATCAAGAAAAAGCATGAATTAAACTCACAGGATGTAATAGTATGAAAATAAGCTTTCTCCAGAACTCCTCTGACGTTTTGGCTGAGATAGTGTGAAGATTTCTCTAGATTATTTTCAATCTTATCTTAATAAACATGTTAAAATTACAAAATTCCAATTTTACCTTATTTCCCTTATCTCCTGCTGATTCCCTTGCCTTTGCCGTCCAACCTTCTCACTTTTAGGTTTAATTGCTCTTTAAATCCTTTTTCTTTTAACACTCGAGCTATTTAATTCTTCTAGCAATTTTGTATTTGTTACAATTTAGTCCTTTTTATTAAATTGGCTACCCAAAAATTTAAATCTCTCAACCAAACTTTAATACTAACTTAATAACACTCCATAAATATTTCTAAAAATATTTATGGCTCGATTTTTAAATTTGAGGTCTCGATACCTCGTTTTTGACCCATTTGACCTAATAAATTCTTTTAGTTCACCAATCCACAAATTCTTCTGAATTCTCACTTGACTCATAAATATTAAATTACTATCTTATTCAATCTTACCTGTCGGATTTAGTGATCTCATATCACCATTTCCGACACCACTGAAAATTAGGCCGTTACAACTCTCCCCCCTTAAAAATTTCGTCCTCGAAATTTGTTGCCTGAAAATAGATTTGGATACTGTGATCTCATTGACTCCTCTGTTTCCCAAGTTGCCTCCTCCATACCATGTCGATGCCATAATACTTTAACCAATGGTATTTTCTTGTTCCGTAACTCTTTAACTTCACGAGCCAAAATCTTCATTAGTTCTTCTGAATAAGTCATATCTGGTTGAAGCTCAATTTCAGTATGAGAAATTACGTGTGAAGGATCTGACCTATACCGCCTTAACATAGACACATGAAACACATTGTGGATCTTCTCAAGTTCCGGAGGTAAAGCCAATCGATAAGCTACAGGACCAACCCTTTCAACAATTTCATAAGGCCCTATAAATCTCGGACTCAATTTCCCTTTCCTGCCAAATCGTAACACCTTCTTCCACAGTAAAACTTTTAAAAATACTCGATCACCCACTGCATATTCTATGTCTCTTCGTTTCAAATCTGCATATGACTTCGACGATCCAGGCGGCTTTTAGACTATCTCGAATAACCCGGACTTTCTCTTCAGTTTCCCGAATCAAATCAACCCCAACTATTTTTGATTCACTCAATTCAGACCAATACAATGGAGTCTTGCATCTCCTACCATAAAGAGCCTCAAACGGTGCCATTTTTATACTAGACTGATAACTATTATTGTAAGCAAACTCAGCCAAAGGTAAATACCTTTCCCAACTGTCACCAAACTTGAGTATACAACATCTTAACATATCTTCTAGAATTTGAATCACTCGCTCTGACTGTCCATCTGTTTGAGGATGAAATACTGTACTAAAATTTAATGGTACCTAAAGCTTCTTGCGGTTTGTTCCAAAATCTTGAAGTAAACCTCGGATCCGATGCTGAAATGATAGCTATTGGAACTCCATGTAGTCTCACAATCTCTAACACATACAATTCTACTAACTTCTCAAGTGAAAATGCATTCGATTTGGAATAAAGTGTCTTGACTTTGTCAATCTATCAACAATCACCCATATCGAATCTTTCTTTCTTGGAGTCATAGGCAATCCTAACACAAAATCCATTGTAACACGCTCCCACTTCCATTCAGGAATCATAATGGGTTGTAATAAACACGTTGGCACTTGATGCATCGCTTTAACTTGTCGACAAATCAAACATTTTGCAACAAATTCTGAAATTTCTCTTTTCATACTGAGCCACCAATATATCTTTTTCAAATCACCGCACATTTTGTATCTTGCTGGATGAATAGAATACATACTATTACGTGCTTCGTAAAGAATATTATTCTTCAAATCAGAATTGTTTGGAACACAAATTCTGTTATGATAACGCAACATACCTTTATCATCAATGCTGAACTCTGAATCTAAATTATCTCGAACTATCTGTCGTTGATATACCAATTTCGGGTCTTCATCCTGCAGATTTTGAATTTGCTGAAGAAACATGGGTTTCACTTTCAATTCTACTAATACAGCACCTTCTTCATTAAGAGCCAATTGAGCATTCATTGTCTGAAGTGCAAACAAGGATGATTTTCGACTAAGTGCATCAGCAACTACATTAGCTTTCCCTGGATGATAGTCAATAAGCAAATCATAATCTTTCAGCAACTCTAACCACCGTCTCTGTCTTAAGTTCAGTTCCTTCTGAGTCATTAAGTATTTCAGAGTTTTGTGATCCGTATAAATATAACACTTCTCACCATATAAATAGTGTCTCCAAATTTTTAAAGCAAAAACAATTGCAACTAATTCAAGTTCATGTGTAGGGTAATTCTTTTCATGTGGTTTTAATTACCGTGAAGCATAAGCCACCACCTTTCCTAACTGCATTAACACACAACCCAACCCATTCAAAGATGCATCACTGTACACAACAGACGGTATACCTGATTCTGGTTGAGTCAAAACTAGAGCTTCTGTTAACATTTTCTTCAATTGGTCAAAGCTCTGTTGACATTTATCAGACCATACAAACTCAACATTCTTTTGTAACAAACGAGTCATTGGTGAAGCAATCATGGAAAAATTCTTTACAAAACAAGCAGCGATAATACCGCTAGTCCCGTAAAAACTTCGACTTGATTTACATTCTTTGGTGTTTTCCAATTCACCATCTTTGAAACTTTACTTGGATCCACACGAATTCCTTGAGCTGATACAATGTGACCCAGAAATCCAACTTCATGAAGCCAAAACTCACATTTACTAAATTTTGCATATAACTGCTTTTCTCTCAAAGTCTGTAATACAACTCTCAAGTGTTGTGCATGCTCGGATTCTGTCTTTGAATAGACCAATATGTCATCAATAAATACCACCACAAATCTATCCAAATAAGACTGAAAAATTCAATTCATTAAATCCATAAATGCAGCAGGGGCATTTGTTAAACCAAAAGGCATTACCAGAAATTCGTAGTGACCATACCGAGTTCGAAAAGCAGTCTTTGGCACATCACACTCTTTAACCTTCAGTTGATAATACCCAGATCTAAGATCTATCTTTGAAAACACTACAGCACCTTTCAATTGATCAAATAAATCATCGATACGAGGTAATGGATATTTATTTTTAATTGTTTCCTTGTTCAGCTGTCTGTAACCAATAAACAATCGCAATGAGCCATCTTTCTTTTTCACAAATAAAACAGGTGCGCCCCAAGGTGATGTACTCGGTCTGATGAACCCCTTATCCAATAACTCTTGCAATTGCGTCTTCAACTCTTTTAACTTAGCTGGTGCCATTCTATACGGTGCTATTGATATCGGAGCTGTACCCAAAATTACATTAATTACGAATTCAACCTCACGATCCGGGGGTAAACCAGGTAATTCCTCGGGAAACACATCAGTAAACTCATTAACAACTGGCAATTGTTCCATCTTCAATTCAGAACCCTGGGTATCAAGAATATTAGCTGTAATGGCTGAAATAATTCTGACATCATCCTTTTTATCTCCAAACTCAGCTGAAACTATTTCCCCTGTCTGACATTTTAAATCAACCCGTTTTTCTCTACAATTCACTATGGCATCGTGTTTAATCAACCAATTCATGCCAAGAATAACATCAAATTCTCGGAAAGGTAACAACATTAAATCAGCAGAGTATTCACAGCCTTGTATTTTCAGTGGACACTTCCGACATATTAAATTAACTAACACACTTTGCCCTAACGGATTAGTGACTTGCATATCAAAGTCAGTGGACTCAACAGTCATTTTCTTTTCTGAAACTAATGCAGTGCAAATATATGAATGCGTAGATCCAGGATCAATTAAAGTATACACAGAATCATTAAAAAGATGGAAAATACCAGCTATCACATCTAGAGCAGAAGCTTCTTCTCTTGCTCGAGTAGCATATATATGCGTGCGCAGTGCCCTTGTTTCGATCGGGACTCACAGATCTCTCATTCCCGAACGAAACAGTCTCGAGAGCACTACTTTGACCCAACGTCTACTTTTTTGAGGAGTATTTGTTTGTTTTCGCCTAGTTCTTTATTTTCTTTTAATGATCGAGGACGATCCGAATAAAATGATCAGTTCCACCACATCTATAACAAGCTCCAGTTCTTCCCCAACATTCACCAATATGAAATCTACCACAATTTTTACATCTAGGTCTCGAAATAATTTGCACACTACCAGTACTAGCTGCTGGTTTATTAGTCACTCCGACCTCCCTTTGAGTTGTTTTACTTTTATTCGATTGTTCCGGAATTGTAACAGATCGACTAAAATCATCTCTGAACTTTTTAGCCGGAAAAGTCGAAGTTGGTCTAGAGAAACTTCTTTTATATACTTCTTTGCCTTTTCTTTCTCTTTGCATCTTTCTATTATACACTTTTTCCATCTTTTGAGCTCGATCAGACAGAACCACAAATTCTCGAATCTCAGTGCCTCCTATCATCATTCTGATTTCATCATTAAGCCCTTCTTCAAATCTAATGCACATTTCTTCCTCTGTCGGTACCACATCCTGAGCATACCTACTGAGATACACAAATTCTCTTTCATATTCAGCTACTGTTTTATTCCCTTGTCGAAGATCAAGGAATTCCCTCTTCTTTTTATCTAAATATCTCCTTTCCACATACTTTTTTCTAAACTCATTTTGGAAGAATTCCCATGTAAGTTTATCTGCAGGTACCACTACCTCAATGGTTTCCCACCAATTATACGCTTCTTCTTTCAATAATGAAATCAGACACCTCGGATAGTCCTCTGGAGAACAAATCATCTGTTTGAAAACTCTCTCCAAACTCTTTAGCCAATACTCGCTTTAACTGGATCATCATCCGATCTTCCCGAAATTCTTCACTCCGAACTTTTCGAGTTTCTCAATCGGTGTTCTTTTGATAGATTCATCTATTGAAGGAGGAGCAACTAGGGTCAGAATCGTGGTACAAAGAGGGGAGGAGGAGGAGGTTGTTGTGTTTGACTTCTTCCTTGTATTATTTCACTAAACCACCGATTCATTACCCCAGTAAATCAAAATTTTAAGTTCTTCCTCTCTCATCAAAGAAATGAAACATTATTACTTGTTCCCAGCTCTGAAGTCCAGACTCTACTATTAACTTCCTCTTCATGATCAGCACCCTCGGGTCTATCAGACATCTTTACAATCTATTACAAAAATTAATAGTTAGATCGGATCATTCACATCCCATTATCACAGATTTATATGGCATGTATTTCTAAACATTTTATACATCACATTTGTTTCGAGAATTGTCTAAACCAAAGCTCTGATACCAATAAATGTAACACCCCCTTACCGAGACCATTGCTAGGAGTCGAGCACGAGGCATTACTAAACTTAACTACTAATTCGGCATAAAATTTAAAACTGTCCATCTGTGTCATAGTCACTAAAATATTTATATCTGAAGCTACAGAACTCCAAATTAAGATCCGTTAATTTTCCATGAAACTAGACTCATATATCGTTTTACTATAATTGTTTCAGAATTTTTCATGTGGCCAATTAGAACAGTTTATTCATTAAAGTTTCCCCTATTTTACTGTTTAACTGCTCTGACCTCTCTTCACTACGAATCAAATTACTCTTTGTACAGAATTTAGATGGCCTCCTTGTTTAGCTCATTTGAAATTAGACTCATTCAGGATTTCATACATATAAATTTTAGTCCACAATTATTTTTGTGCAATTTCTAATGATTTTTCAAAGGTAGAACAGGAGATCACAAATTCATTCTGAACTAGTCTCACAAAAATTCAAATATCTCAAAACATAAGAATAATTTGTTTGTTATGTTTCTTTTATACGAAAATAGACTCAATAAGATTCAATTATATATCTTATTCACTTTCTAATTCCATTTCTTCTATATTTGGTGATTTTTCAAAATCACATTACTGCTGTAATTCAAAAACTGTTTCATTACAAAATATTGTTAACTAGTTTATAACATCTTTACTCCATCTCATTTAATCTCTATATATGCCATATAAATCTTCAAACATAAAACAAAAGCTACCAGAATTGATCTGGATAGTGAACTTTGCTGTGATGATCCGATCTACCAACTTCTCTTTAATTCAATCTACATAAAAATATCAAACACACACAAGCAAGCTTAATGAAGCTTAGTAAGTTCATAGGTTTAAAAGTAGCTTACCACACATAATATTTCCAAAATAATAACAAAACATTTACTAAAGTTCCCTGCCATTCACAACCATTGTTAAAATACTTCACATAGTTGTGCTCAACATTAACAACTACTCAATCTTTTTCATTTGATTCACTCACTTTATATTACTTTTTATCAAATTAGGAAACGTCTTACGAATTTGAGTACGTCGTTGCTCAGTGCCACGTTTCATAACTCAGTATGGTTAATACCATACCTACAGTTCACAACTCAGTATGGTTAATACCATACCTACATTTCACAACTCAGTATGGATGATACCATACCTACATTTTACATTTGCCATGGATTAACCATGGTCTTATTCGTCAATTCATCACATGTCACGACACGAACGAACTCAATTCTGCGTTTTTCCTAATTTGAATTACCGCCATTTATTCTTTCATTTTATCATATTTTTCACAATCCCATAGC
Source organism: Gossypium bickii (assembly GCA_025503065.1). Lineage (NCBI taxonomy): Eukaryota > Viridiplantae > Streptophyta > Magnoliopsida > Malvales > Malvaceae > Gossypium > Gossypium bickii. Next base: position 72,788,660 of record CP106713.1, read on the forward strand.
AAATTCATATTTAACAGTACATTATATCATTCAATCTTTCACAAATAAACATGTAAATTCAACCATATGAACTTACCCGGCTGATTTGTAGAAGATATTGAAATTTAGGGACTATTCTTCAACTTTTCTTTTCCCCGTTCTTCTTTGGATTCTTGATCTATAATGTAAAATATTTTCACTCATTAGCATTTATTTCATTTCTATTTCACTTCATAAATTATGCTCTTTAAATTTCAAAATTGCACTTTTACCCCAAAATTTACAATTTTTACAATTTAGTCCCTACTCAATTTAGCCATCAATTGAACTAATTTTTCTCAATCAACACTTTATTCTATCATTACAAACTATTTCACAACCTTTGATATTCTGAATTTCAACACCAACCTCTAATTCACAACTTTTTCACAATTAGATCCTAAATATCATTTCCTATCAAAATCACTTAATAAAACCACCTTAATATGAAATTAGAATTTAAATTTCATAATTATTCATCATAAACTTCCATTTCTCAAGCAAGGGTAACTTTTAATTTTACCCACCAAATCAAAAACTAATGAATTCTATAAGTGGATCTCAGTTGTAAAAGTCATAAAAACATAAAAATTATCAAGAAAAAGCATGAATTAAAATCACAGGATGTAATAGTATGAAAATAATCTTTCTCCAGAACTCCTCTGACGTTTGGCTGAGATAGTGTGAAGATTTCTCTAGATTATTTTCAATCTTATCTTAATAAACATGTTAAAATTGCAAAATTCCAATTTTACCCTTATTTCCTTATCTCCTCTTTGATTCCCTTGCCTTTACTGGGTCCAACCTTCTCACTTTTAGGTTTAATTGCTCTATAAATCCTTTTTCTTTTAACACTTCAGCTATTTAATTCTTCTAGCAATTTTGCATTTGTTAAAATTTAGTCCTTTTTATTAAATTGGCTACCCAAAAATTTAAATTTCTCAACCAAACTTTAATACTAACTTAATAACACTCCATAAATATTTCTAAAAATATTTATGGCTCGATTTTTAAATTCGAGGTCTCGATACCTCGTTTTTGACCCATTTGACCTAATAAATTCTTTTAATTCACCAAATTCACCAATCCACAAATTCTTCTGAATTCTCACTTGACTCATAAATATTAAATTACTATCTTATTCAATCTTACCTGCCAGATTTAGTGATCTCATATAACAATTTCCGACACCACTGAAAATTAGGCCGTTACACGAATGAGGCCTATGAATGAGTTAATATACTTTGTGAGTGTGCAGGAGACCATTAGGAGGCGTATTAACTCGATACTGGTCGCTAGTTGCAACAAAAAGCATTGGGTGTCACAACATATGGAGCAGAATTCCAAGATTGCCTTCAATGTCACGACACAGCCTGAGGATGTCACAACATACCCCTGAAGATACCCTGAAGCTGAGCATACTGCCCTCGATGTCGAGACACAAGACCTGATGTGTCACCACATTAGCTCTGTATGGGAAATAATTACAAGCTAGGGGCGTTTTGGTCCACACAATCAAACATTAAGCACAAGGATGGAAACTGACCGAGGTTTAAGGACGACGATCACCTAAAAGTCTATAAATAGGCTCATTTAGCACATATTACACACACCGTTCATATATTGTATAATTTTCTCTTTAGATTTAGTCTTTATTTTTTTCTCTTTTCTTAGGTTTTATATTTTGTTTCCATTATTGTTATTTACTTTTATGAGGAAATTAGATTTTGAAAATACTGTCAAACTCCGTAAGGATTTTGCACTTAATTTCAATACAAATCAGGCTTCTTGTAAACTTTATTCTTGAATTATTCTTTATGTTCATTCTTTCCATCAAGTTTATATCGTTTATTAGATCCATGAGGAACTAATCCTCTTGTGGGGGATTAGCAAGTGGTGCTATGAATAATTAACTAACTATTTTGTAGGGATTTCTTAACAGATCAGCTATTCAAGAAAGGATGAATGACAACCCTAGGAAGTAATCAACGTGGGAATTAACCTAAATTTTGTATGGCCTATCCGTGAATAGCTTAACCCTAAACCGGTCTGGACTGTGAGGTCAGAAGATAAGTTATTCTTTCCGACTTAGTATTTCAGTGGATGTATCAGAAGATCCTACAGTTGATTGAACAAGAAAGCCCGAGATGATAGTTGATTATGACTACCAAAGCGAGATAATTACCCATGCCCAGATTTGATACATATTCGATTATTTAATTTCTTTTTTTTTCATTTATTTCCTTTTTTATTATTTTTAGCATATTTAATCAAACTCGGTCTTTTAATTTTTCGTACTATAATTTGATTAAAGTACTAATTAGATATATTTATGTTTAGATTAGAATTAGTTTAGTGCTCGCCTCTATTGGGTATGATCCTTGGAGTACATACCTACTCCGTTGTAACTATATTACAACCTGACCCATATACTTCAGGATACCACTTTTCACATCTTTTGTGCAGGACTTCTGCTCTGGCCATTGGTACCTCCGGAGGTGGTCAAGTTGCTGGCGCCATTGCCAGGTAGGCAACGTCACTATATTGATTCTAATTTTTCCATATTCATAGACTAATTAGGAAATTTTTAGGTTATAGTTACAAAAAAAAATCTTATTTACTACTAACCTTGTCTTTTTAGGTTTAGTGTATGACTTGTCTTAAGGGAACACCTATAGAGTTAGTCACAGATCTAGAAAAAATAATATGCAGAAATTGTCAACGGCAACAATAACAGCAAAAGTAAATGCAGAATCCACTGTTTGACAAGGCTAATGATAATAATCTAGAAGATCCACCACCACCAACACAACTACCTGCAAATATAAATATGGCATGTAACAGAGGACTTTAAGGAAGTATGCGCTACCAAATCTGGATATGGTTCAAGAGAGTATAACGAGCCATCCATCATGTCCAATAATTTTAAGATTAAACCAGCTATGATCCAAATGATTCAAAATAGTTTGCAATTTCAAGGAACGATGACAGAAGATCCAAGTCAGCATCTAAAATGGTTCCTTCAGCTTTGCAATACCTTCAAATATAATGGGGTTACTGATGACACTATTAGTCTTCGTTTGTTCCCATTTTCATTAATTGATAACGCCTTTTCTTGGCTAGATTCATAGGCACCAGGATCAATCAGGACATTGAACAAACTCGTAGGGAAATTCCTACAAAAGTTCTTCCCCATTAGCAAGACATTTTAGCTAAGAAGGGAAATATCATTGTTCAAGCAGTTAGAAGAGGGAAGCTTTCACGAAGTGTCGGAGCATTTTAAAATGCTGATTCAAAAATGCCCACACCACAGATTGCCTGAGTGGTTACGACTACAAATTTTTTACAATGGGTTGGATGTACATTCCAGGTCAGGATTAGATGGAGCGACAGAAGGAGCCTTAATGAACAGAACGTACAAGGATGCGTACAAATTAATAGAAAGTATGGCCATGAACTCCTGCCAATGGCCAACTGAACAATATACATTCAGCCAAAGACCATCTACGGTAAAGGTTGTCTAGGAGGATCACAAATACCAACAACTAGTGGAAAAAATCTACAGAATAAAAGCTGAGAAGAATGCACCATCTGTCTATGGAGGAGACAAATCGCTCATCCACTACATTAACAATCCTACCGAGGATGTGAAAAATATTGAAAATAGGGGTTGAAATCCCTATTCTAGTACATACAATCCCGGATGGAGAGACCACCCAAATCTGAGTTGGGGAGGAAACCAAGGAATGTCGATTCTCGGACTGAACGTAGCATGTTAAAATCTAGAAATTTCATGCCATATAAAACTACGATAGTGTGATAATAATTGATCTGATCTAAGCCCTATTTTTCTTATAGATTTAAGGAATGTCGGTAGAATCTGATCATACTGACTCTGATGAAGTAAATAGTAATGTCTCGACTTCCGAACAAGAAGTAAGCCATAGCTTTCCAATTTCACAAATGTCTGATAGTGAAGTCAAAAATGTTTTTGTAAGGACCTAAAAATAGGTCTAGTAGTTTTGGGTAAGTTTACCGAATTTCGAGTGAAAAATAGGAGTTAATCGAGGTTATGAGCAATTTTTCTCTTAATTTAGTTACCTTAATTTCATTTAAAAAATTGGGAAATAATATTTCAGAAAATAAAAATAGTTTTAGAAGAATTAATTTTATACTTTAAATAATGTTTGGGTACAATAAATATTCTAGGTCAAATTAGAATTGAAAAATAAATTAAAATGGGGTCTAATTGAGAGAATTTCAAATATTAATTAAAGAAGACCATGTTTCAAAACAAGGGAAATGTTTGAGTGGTTTTATAACTAATTATCCATATTTTTAAAATTTTGAAGGGAAAGGATTGCTTTGTAAAACAAGGGAACTGTGGGATTGGCCTGATGGCAATTTCCCTAATTTTTGAAAATCAAGTGGGAGTTTTTTAGCTCAAAAAGACTACAAGCCCCTCACTTCACACACGATTTTCACTAGATTTCTAAGCGTTTTCTTTCATTTTTCATTTTCATTCTCGAAGCCCACATATCAAAGATTAGACCTCATATTTTATTTTCTCTAATTTCTCTCAAAATTCTCTTGAAAAGATTTTCAAAGTTGGGAAAAAACTCATCCGAGTTCTTCAAAGATATTGATCCATTATTCAATATTGATTATTCTAGATCAATTGAAGGTAATTTCTCAACTCTAAATTCATTTTAAATTTAGTTTTTAATGTATTTTCGATTTAAATCGATTAAAATAGTTTTTCAAATCTTGATCTCTTCTCTCTTGAACATGAAATTCATTAATGGTGAATTCCTGGTTTTGGGTTAGAATCCAAGTTTAAATGGATATCTAAGCTCAAATCATGTTTATTAAGAGGTTTTTGATAAGAAAACAAAAGATTAAACTCTTTTGATTGATCCGTTTTGACAAATTCGTTTTGAACTAAGAACATGAGTTGATTTTCTGAAAAATTATGAAAGGGTTTGTTTGATGAAATTTATGCTTAGGTTTTGTTTTGATAGATTAGAAATGATGTTTAGAAATGGTTTTTGGTGTAAAGAAGGCCATTAAGGGACTGAAATTTGTGTTTCAACTATATCGCGAGTTTTTGGTAAGTTAGAGTGGAGAGGTGTAACAGACCAATTTTGACCCTAATCGGAATGGTGGTTTCGGGACCACGAATCCGAGCCCGAGTAATATTCTAATAATTTATTCTGTGTCTATTATATGTGAAATAAAATGTGTGAAAGTTTCGTAGAGAAATTTTATCGTTTAAGTGCTTAATTTGATAAAAAGGATCTAATCGTGAAAAGCGTAAAAGTTGCATGCTAAGGTGTAATGTACTAATTTGCTTGTGGCTTTTTAAGTGGGTGTCCCAAAAGGGCAATTAGCCCATTAACCATATTAATGGACGGCAATGGGCCAAATTAGCTACCTATATATGTTAGTTTAGTTATATTAACTTTTTTTTATAAGGTTATGTTATATATTATAATAATGTTAATGCATTTATATAAAACAAACATAAAAATAAAGCCATCATCTCTTTCATTCTCTCCAGTAGCCGAATGTTAGGATAGAAAACACCATTTTTAAAGCTTCAAGTTTCGGCAATTTAGAAAGCTTGATTAAGGTATGGTCGATTTTTAGTTTTTGATAATTTTTACGTTTTTGAGATCGTTGCTTCGTATATTACCCGACCCATGTCTAAATCTTTGAAAATACTATGTATATAGGATTCGGCCATTAACATGCTTGGATAGTTTTGATGTTTGATGATTTTAGATTAAATATATGTTAAAGATTTATAAGTTTTATGTTGAAGTTTTTGGTGATTTTGAGTAAATAGGGCTAAATTGAAAAGATTAAATTTGTGAAGGATTAAAATGTCAAATAAATGAAATGCATGGACACCTATGGCTATAGGGAAGATTCGGCCAAGCTATGGTGTTGGAAAATTTTGCATATTTTGTGTTTTGTGTAAATAGGACCAATTTGTAAAAATGGAAAACATTAGGGGCAAAATGGTAAATTACCCATTTGTGTGTTTTGGGACTAAATTGAGATGAAATGCGATTAAATGAACTAAATTCTAATGTGTTTTAGATCAAGAGCAAAGAAAACGGAATTAGACCCGGGAAAGACGAAGGTTCTCGAATAGCCGATTCGCACGGACTATCGACAACCGAGGTAAGTCCTTTAGCTAAAATATGTCAAAGAATAAATTTTGATTATATTAAATTATAAAAATTGATGAATTTTAGTACCCGTTTATATCATGGCCGAGTGTATGTAAGTATACTAGCTTGATGATTAAAGTTGGTTATGTGGTGTAAATTGTTGGATCGTATAATGATTTTAATTGTTTAAATGTGCGCGAGCCCAATTGAGTTGGACATATGTATATAATATTTATGAAGTGCATTGGAAATGTTTAACTATATTGATATGTTTGGGCTATTACGCCTAGCGAGCTTCGTGTAGAGTGTTACTTATCGGGCTATTGTGCCTAGCGCGAGCTTCGTGCCGGTGTTACTTATCGGGCTATTACGCCTAGCAAGCCTTGTGCCGGTGTCACTTATCGGGCTTTTACGCCTAGCAGGCTTGATGCCGGTGACGTGTTTTACAAAAGAGAAATCGAGTTTTTGTTCAAGGCAAGTTAAAGCTAATTTATTGGGTTAAATGCTCAGGTAAGCATGTAATGAATTAACTTCTTACCTATTTAAAATAAGGTAAGCAAGTAATTCAGTTATTTATTACAAATTGTATGTGTTACAAATGAAGTATATACATATATACACGTATGGTTATAATATGTGTTCTCGGTTTTACTAATGAATGATATGAATATTGTTGCTTTGGTCTTTTAAAATATGGATAGAAGACTAGGTATATTCAGCCACATCGGTTGTTGTGTTTTTGATGCCACATTATAATAATTGAACTTTAAGTATATGAATGTTTATATCCATGGTTGCGTGATGACATTTTTGGTTTTGGAAGGTTGGATTATGAATAAATATTTTGATTATATAAGCATGCGGTTAAGGAGAAATTGTTCTATGAAATTATACGTTATATAGGTATGAAATTGAAAGCTTGAAAGTAAATGTGAGTACAAATGTACAAGTTGAATTATTGTAATTTTAAATGTTAATATTTGAATGTTATATTTATCATGAATTTAGGACTTACTAAGCTAGTAAGCTTAATTGTGCGAAATGTTTTCTCTGTTTTATAGATTAGGTGCAAGCTACAAGCTCGTCGGGATCGTTCGGAAAGTTATCCACACTATCAAACTATTTTGGTACTCTTTCATTTTGGTTTTCAAATGAAGGCATGTATAGGAAAGACTTTGTCTTTGTTTTGATGAAAACTTTTGGTTCATGTATATAATAGCCATGCGAATATGGCTAAATTTCTAGTTAAGTATGCTTTTTGTGCTTTTGATACAAATGTCAGTTTATGTTGGTAATGTTTGTGCATTTTTTAATCGAAGTTTAATCGTTTTTGATAAGGAAATGTATGTCTACGAAATGAATCTTTGAATTAGGTATCGTGGTAAGTAACCAATGGTACACTCGATTATATGGAACCATAGTTGTGTTTTGTTAATAAATAGATGATGTTAGGATATTATGTGAATGTTTTAGGTATAGGTTAATTTGTATAAATGATTAAAATGCATGGATAGTATGAGTTGTATGTGGGTATGTTCGGTTATAAACTAGTTAATCATATTTTGCAATGAAATAGTTTTTAGTTAGCAGCAGTGATGTGATTTTGAAAAATCACCAAAAATAGGATAAATTGAATTAGAAAGTGGATAAGATATAGAATTAAATATTATTGTGTCTATTTTTACATGAAAGAAACAGAGTAGGCAAAGGAATTATATATTATGAGATATTTAAGTTTTAGTGAGACTTGTTTTGAATGAATTCGTGAGTCCCTGTTCTGTCTTGGAAAAATTGTTAAAAATTGTACAAAAATAATTATGGAGCATAGTTTATATGTTTAGAATCCTTAATGAGTCTATTTTTTATTGGAATAAGCAAGAACATTATTGAAATTTTTTACAATGAGATAACTGAGTTTTTGTAAAGATAGGTTAGAATTATAAAACAGTGAAATAGGGGTAACTTTGATGAATAAACTGTACTAATTGGCCACATGAAAAATTCTGGAAAAATTATGGTAAAAATTTATATGAGTCTAGTTGCAAGGAAGATTTACGGATCTAAATTTTGAGTTTTGTAACTCAAGTTATGGTCAATTTAGTCAGCATGATGCAGTTGGACAGCTTTAAATTTTTATGCCCCAAATTAGTAGTCAAGTCTAGTAATGCCACATACTCGACTCCGGCCAAGGTTTCGGGTAAGGGGTGTTACATTTGATTGGTATCAGAGCTTACAGTTTAGTCGATTCTAGGACTACCGTAGCGCGTGTGAGTCTAGCTATACATGCCTTTATCATATATTGATAGTGTGGTGACTTCTGACAGCCTAAACTTTGTTTTATATAGTAAATGGATACTGATCCTGAAAGAGCCGTAGCGGATGATGTAGAAAGTGTAGCGCTGACCGTGCACATGAATCGGTGCGGTGAGACTCTCGACTGTTTGGGTAGTCATGAGGAGAGACTAAGCAAGCCTTCTATCAAATGATGAACAAGTGGTTTACCCGGTTTATTGAGACTAACCCGATCAGTACACCAACCTCCACCCCGAATAATCCAACTCCGATTCCTTCAAGATTTCGATGATAGATCCGGTGAGATCTAGTAGGCCCCAGATTGATAAAATCTGAAAATTTGGGGCGAAGAATTTAAAGCCAATGATGATGATGACGCAGAGAGAGCCAAAATGTGGCTTGATAACACTATTCGGTACTTGATGAGCTATCTTGTACTCCAAATGAATGCTCAAGTGTGCTATATCTTTGTTGCGGGACATCGCATATCACCGTGGAATACACTAGTATCGTGAGTTCGAAAGAAAAAGTGACATGGGACTTCTTCCGAATGAATTCCGCAAGAAATATATCATCAAAGATTCGTTGATCAAAACGAAAGGAGTTCCTGAGCTAAACAGGCGAATGACCGTGACGGAATATGAAAGAAAATTTGTCGAGCAAGCAGATATGCTAGAGAGTGTGTTTCTCACTGAAGCTATTATGTGTAAAAGATTTGAAGATGGCCTGAATGAAGATATAAAGATGTTTGTTGGCATTCTTGAAATACAAGAGTTTGTGACTCTAGTTGAGCGAGCTTGCAAAGCTGAAGAGCTCGGGAAAGAGAAAAGAAAGGCTGATACAGAAGCTAGAGACATTCGTAAAAGGTCTTCGGGTAAGGTCTTCCATTCCACATCCAAGAAGTTCAGAGATGACTACAGCCGACATAAAGCTACTACAGATCCACCTAGACGGGATCGACCTCCTATGAGCTCTCGAGCTACCTCGATAGCCAGTGTTGGTAACGTTCCACAGAATAGAGTTGAATGCAAGCACTGTGGAAAATGGCACTCAGGGAGTTGTAGATTTCATGATCGGTCTTGCTTTAAATGTGGGTCATTAGATCATTTTATTAGGGAATGTCTGAGGTTAGCTGAGCAGAATACAGTTCAGAACACTAAGCCGAGCAACACGTCAGTGCGAGGTAGACCACCCAGACATTCAGGAAACGTAGGTGGTAGTCAGAAAGGAACGAAGAACACTACAGTTCGATCTGAGGCTAGAGCTCCGACTAGAGCTTATGCTGCACGAGCCAGAGAGGATGCTTCCTCCCCTGACGTCATTACCGGTACTTTCACTCTTTATGATACTACTGTGATTGCACTAATTGATCCTAGTTCGACTCATTCTTATGTGTGTGAAACTTTAGAATTTGGCAAGACTCTGCTAGTTGAGTCTACCGAGTTTGTGATTCGTGTGTCCAACCCTTTGGGTAGATGTGTGCTTGTTAATAAAGTATGTAGAGGTTGCCCGTTGATGATTCGGGATTATTGCTTCGGTGATTTAATGTTGTTGCCCTTTGACGAATTTGATATAATCTTGGGTATGGACTGGTTAACTTCACATGAGGCAATAGTGGATTGTAAAAGAAAGCTTATTGATTTGAAATGTCGAAACGGTGAGACCATCAGAATTAAATCCCGTGATGTAAATGGGTTGCCTATAGTAATATCTTCAATGTTAGCCCGGAGGTATGTGAGAAAAGGGTGTGAAGCTTATCTGGCTTATGTACTGGATAATAAAATGTCAGAGAAACAAATCGAATCTGTATCAGTTGTATGTGAATACCCCGATGTGTTTCCAGAAGAACTACCGGGTTTACCCCCAGTATGAGAGATTGAGTTCAGCATTGAGTTAGTGCCGGGTACGACTTCGATTTCGATAGCTCCGTACCGAATGGCACCTACTGAATTAAAAGAATTGAAAGTCTGATTGCAAGAGTTGTGAGATAGGGGCTTTGCACGACCGAGCTTCTCTCCTTGGGGTGCACCGATTTTATTCGTGAAAAGAAAGATGGGACCATGCGAATGTGTATCGACTACGGGCAGCTAAATAAGGTAACCATAAAGAATAAGTACCGTTACCTCGGATTGATGATTTGTTTGATCGGTTGAAGGGGGCTTGGTGTTTTCAAAGATAGATTTGAGATTGGGTTATTATCGATTATGAGTCGAGAGATACAGATGTGCCAAAGACTGCATTCCGAACGAGGTACGGACATTATGAGTTTTTGGTTATGCCTTTTGGACTCACTAATGCACCTGCTGTTTTTATGGATCTAATGAACCGAGTCTTCCGACAGTTTTTGGACCGGTTTGTAGTAGTGTTTATTGATGATATACTAATCTACTCCAAAAATGAAATCGAACATGCTGAGCATTTGAGAGTAGTCCTACAAACTTTGAGAGATCAACGATTGTATGCAAAGTTCAGTAAGTGTGAGTTTTGGATGAATGAAGTCAGCTTCTTGGGTCATGTTGTTTCGGTGTCAGGTATTCGGGTGGATCCAAACAAAATAGCAGCTATACTCGATTGGAAACCACCAAAGAATGTTTCCGAGATCCGAAGTTTCCTAGGCCTTGCAGGATATTACAGACGATTTGTAAAAGGTTTTTCTGTTATAGCTACACCTTTGACAAGACTACTACAGAAAGATGTCAAATTTGAGTGGTCAGAAAAGTTTCGAGCAGTTGAAAGCCCTTTTGACCGAAGCTCCAGTGTTAGCTCAGCCTGAATCGGGTAAAAAATTTATTGTTTTTAGTGATGCTTCCTTGAATGGGTTGGGTTGCGTTTTAATGCAGGAAGGCAAGGTTATAGCCTACGCTTCGAGACAATTGAAGCTGCATGAGAAGAATTATCCAACTCACGATCTGGAGTTAGCAGCCATTGTGTTCGCATTAAAAATTTGGCGTCACTACTTATTCGTCGAAAAATGTCATGTTTATTCATATCATAAAAGTCTAAAATATTTGATGACTCAGAAAGATCTAAATTTGAGACAACGCAGATGGTTAGAATTGCTGAAAGACTATGAATTAGTGATTGACTACCATCCAAGGAAAGCTAATGTTGTTGCGGATGCGTTAAGTCAAAAATCATTGTTTGCTCTTCGTGCAATGAACGCACGGTTAGCTATGTCTGATAATGGTTCGATCATAGTCGATTTACAAGCAAGACCAATGTTTATTCAGCAAATTCGTGATGCACAGAAGGTTGACAAAAATTTGATTTCTATTGATTCGGTGAAAACGGATGTAATCAGATTTTTAGATTGATGCAAATGATTGTTTGAATTATAAAAGCCGATTGTGTGTTCCAAAGAACTCAGATTTGATACAAATGATCCTGAGTGAGGCCCATAGTGGTCGACTATCGATACACCCGGGTAGCACAAAAATGTATAACGATTTGAAGCAGTTCTATTGGTGGCCTGGCATGAAACGGGACATATCTGAGTTTGTTTCCAAGTGCTTAATCTGTCAACAAGTGAAAGCTAAGCATCAGGTACCGTCCAGATTACTTCAACCAATCATGATACCCAAATGGAAATGGGATAGAATTACAATGGATTTTGTATCCGGTCTTCCTATGACACCGAGTAAGAAAGATGCCGTATGGGTTATCGTTGATAGACTGACTAAATCAGCTCATTTTGTGCCGGTACGTACCGACTATTCACTTGATAAGCTTGCCGAATTGTATGTGTCGCAGATTGTAAGGTTGCACGGTGTACCGAGTTCCATTGTTTCAGATAGGGACCCGAGATTCACATTGCGGTTCTGGAAGAAATTGCAAGATGCCCTAGGTACTAGACTTCATTTTAGTCTGACCTTCCATCCGCAAAATGCAGGGCGGTCGATGCGAGCGAACTATTTTGATACTTGAGGACATGTTGAGGTGTTGCGTTCTTGAGTTTGAAGGTACGTGGGAATGATACCTATCTTTGATTGAATTTGCTTACAATAATGGCTTCCAATCTAGCATAAAAATGGTGCCTTATGAAGCCTTATGCGGCGAAAATGTCGCCTTATTGTTATATTGGATGAACTCGGTGAAAATAAGATACGGGGTTGATTGGATTAAAGAAAGCGAGCAGAAAGTGGTTGTTATTAGGAGTAATTTGAAAGCCGCTTCGGATCATCAAAAGTCTTATGCCGATTTGAAACGTAAGGACATTGAATTTCAGGTCGGAGATCGGGTGTTCTTAAAAGTTTCTTCATGGAGAAAGGTACTCCGATTTGGTCGAAAAGGCAAGTTGAGTCCGAGATTTATCGGACCGTACGAAGTCATTGAACGTATTGGGCCAGTTGCTTATAGATTGAGATTGCCCTCTGAGTTAGAAAAGATGCATGACGTATTTCACGTTTCGATGCTTCGTAAGTACAGATCTGACCCATCTTATGTGATTATACCGGCAGAGATTGAAATTTGATTTGATTTGACATATGATGAGGAACCGATCCGTATCTTAGCTTGGGAAATAAAAGAGTTGAGAAATAAAAGAATTCCATTAGTAAAGGTTCTATGGAATCGTCACGGAGTTGAAGAGGCTACGTGGGAGCCTGAGGAGTCAATGAGGCAACAATATCCGAACTTATTTAACGGTAAGATTTTCGAGGACGAAAATCCTTAAGGGGGGAGAGTTGTAACAGACCAATTTTGACCCTAATCGGAACAGTGGTTTCGGGATCACGAATCCGAGCCCGAGTAATATTCTAATAATTTATTCTGTGTCTATTATATGTTGAATAAAATGTGTGAAAGTTTCGTAGAGAAATTTTATCGTTTAAGTGCTTAATTTGATAAAAAGGATTTAATCGTGAAAAGCGTAAAAGTTGCATGCTAAGGTGTAATGTACTAATTTGCTTGTGGCTTTTTAAGTGGGTGTCCCAAAAGGGCAATTAGCCCATTAACCATATTAATGGACGACAATGGGCCAAATTAGCTACCTATATATGTTAGTTTAGTTATATTAATTTTTTTTATAAGGTTATGTTATATATTATAATAATGTTAATGCATTTATATAAAACAAACATAAAAATAAAGCCATCATCTCTTTCATTCTCTCCTAGCCGAATGTTAGGATAGAAAACACCATTGTTAAAGCTTCAAGTTTCGGCAAGTTAGAAAGCTTGATTAAGGTATGGTCGGTTTTTAGTTTTTGATAATTTTTACGTTTTTGAGATCGTTGCTTCGTATATTACCCGACCCATGTCTAAATTTTTGAAAATACTATGTATATAGGATTCGACCATTAACATGCTTGGATAGTTTTGATGTTTGATGATTTTAGATTAAATATATGTTAAAGATTTATAAGTTTTATGTTGAAGTTTTTGGTGATTTTGAGTAAATAGGGCTAACTTGAAAAGAATAAATTTGTGAAGGATTAAAATGTCAAATAAATGAAATGCATGGACACCTATGGCTATAGGGAAGATTCGGCCAAGCTATGGTGTTGGAAAATTTTGCATATTTTGTGTTTTGTGTAAATAGGACCAATTTGTAAAAATGGAAAACATTAGGGGCAAAATGGTAAATTACCCATTTGTGTGTTTTGGGACTAAATTGAGATGAAATACGATTAAATGAACTAAATTCTAATGTGTTTTAGATCAATAGCAAAGAAAAACAGAATTAGACCGGGGAAAGACGAAGGTTCTCAAATAGCCGATTCGCACGGACTATCGACAACCGAGGTAAGTCCTTTAGCTAAAATATGTCAAAGAATAAATTTTGATTATATTAAATTATAAAAATTGATGAATTTTAGTACCCGTTTATATCATGGCCGAGTGTATGTAAGTATACTAGCTTGATGATTAAAGTTGGTTATGTGGTGTAAATTGTGGTAAAAAGTTAATTCATACCTTACATGCTTACCTGAGCTAGTTTCAAGGAAAATTTACGGATCTAAATTTCGAGTTTTGTAACTCGAGTTATGGTCAATTTAGTCAGCATGACGCAGTTGGACAGCTTTAAATTTTTATGCCCCAAATTAGTAGTCAAGTCTAGTAATGCCACATACTCGACTCCGGCCAAGGTTTCGGGTAAGGGGTGTTACAAGAGGCATTTTGGATCCACGTAATTCATGATATTTAAAATTTTCTTATTGTTAATGATAGCTTGTAACATGTATTTTACCTCTGTTTAAGCTGCACAATGAGAAGGGGCGATTGTTAATCAAAATCGAGGTCCAAACACAGCTACTTGATATATTTTGGCTTAAGAAGCAAAGTGTGAAGGTGGATGGTTTTTAAAGGCAATTGGTAAACATGCCTATTTACATTCTAAATTGAGGTTTTGAATTGTGTTTTTAATGATTCAATTGTATCTCAAATGGTTTAGATAATTAAAATTGATTTTAATTTTATATAAGCATATATGTAAATGATTTATGGAAATTATGAATTGTGTGTTTGGTATGATTCATTTGGATTGTATTGAATATTAGTTAGAGCATGGATTGTTGTATATTAGAGCACTTGGTGATGGTTTAATGATTGGTTTTAGATCCATGGACAAAGACACTTATTGTGCTTATCTATGTTGGTACTAAAATTGCTAATTGAATTTTTATATCTTGTATTAAATGCTTAAATATCGGTTTTTATGCCCTGTATGATTGGTTATATTGGCAACATTGCATGGTGGATCCACTGAATATAGATGACATGCCATAGGCTTAGTGAGTACTCACCACTATAATTGTTATTTGTGAGCATATGGCTCTAGCAATATTGATTTTGTTGGAGTGGATAAAGGAGTGTTGAACCTTATTCTTCACTCAATTATTGGAAATTTCGAGGTGATATAAGGGAGTGTGCGGCTACACCCCACTCAACTGTTGTATTCGATATTTGGGAGATCGAAAAATCGTTTATCCAATGCATGATCACATGTTTATATTTTTCCATTGATGTCATTTGCCAATAAAAGTGTTTGTTTGTTAATTAAATTATGTTTCCATATTCCATAATAAATGTGATTTTTATTTGTGGAATAACATATGGAATTATGATGTTATGATGTTGCATTATTGTGGAAATTTCAGTCAATTGAATGCTATAATTAAGCATGGAAATATAATTGAAACAATGATTCATATACTCAAAATTTGATACATGATTTATCTTGGTTTAAGTATGTTTTTGGTGTGATTTACTTATTGAATTTATGACCACTCGCTGAGCTTTTTCAGCTCACACCATCACAACTTTGGACAAAGTTTTTTTTTTTTCGGCTTTGGGGAGTTGAAAGCAAGGGCAAGGCTGGTCCAAGTTTAAGGCTATTTGGTAGTATAGATTAAGGACTCTTCTTTATAAACATTAGACGGCATTGTGGCACTCAATTAGGATAATTTGATATACTTGTAATGGACATTTGAGACTTTTATTTGGATTTTAATTTTGAGATGTTGTACTTGTTTTTGTTTAATGATTGATTTTAAGGTTAAATGTTGTGAGGATTATGCTATGTTGCTAAGTTATGTCATGGTGTTTGAAAACATGGTGATTGAAGCATGAATTTTTCACTAATACATTTTAATTGTAGCTTGTCAAGGAGTGGATAACTTTGTGGCTAAGGTAAGTCCATTGTTTGATTTAATTATTATTTGTTAAGTAAGATTTTGAATGTTTCAATTATGAATACATCTTGTTTATTAGTTGTAATTAGATTAATTAAAATTGTATATATATGATTAAAGTAATAAAACTTAGCTAATATAGCCTTAATTAGTAAATGGATTAAGGAAAAATTGTTAATTAAAATGAATTTTAGGGATTTCCCAAAATTGATTAAAAGGAAGTTGGTAATCATTTAGAATTAAAATCGGGATCGTTTAGTTTTATGTGGTAAAATGTCTAAAATACCCTTAGGGTTAAATCCTTAAAGATAGTTTTAAAATTGCTCTCAAATCGCTTTTGCAATAAGATTAGACAGTTGTTAGTTGGAATTGAGGTGTTATACGGTTGGGGTGGTTTTGTTCTAGAGAGTCACTTCGATGGCTAATGTCTCGTTTTGAAGTCGGGTTGGTCCATTCTGGTCGGGTTTGGGGTGCACATTTGATGGTGTAAGAGCCAGGTTTGTTAAACATTAAAAGTCACAGGTTTTGTAACCCTGGAGCCTAGCCTGCCTGATAATATTCCCTGAATTTGTCTATTTTCCCTACATGTTCTTTGTTTTATAAATTGTCTTTTGGGGTAAGAACAGAGAACACAATGCCCTGTAGGAAATTTTACTTAGTTAAGCCTTGGATTACTTGCCGCTACTTACTCCTGGTATGTTTTCCCTACTTTTTTCTTTAGTATTCGATCTACTCACGACTTAGACGAGGTAGTCACAGTGCATTGCCGACACCACCACCATCATATGAGGATGTACCACCGTCGTCGTATGGAGATACACCACCACGACCGCATGAGGATGCTCATCTGGACCAAGTTGAGCACTTGATGTCTGAGATGGTCGTGGCGCTACAGCATAACGGTAGTGCTAATGTTACTCCTATTCGCCAAGGATTACCACTAAAGCGTTTGTGAGCTTTAGGTGGTAAGGAGTTTCGAGGAGTTAGAGGAGGAGACTCTACTCGTGCTGAGTACTAGTTGGAGGGTGTAAACCCCAAACCCGGCATAGACGTTAGGGCCGAATCTGGCGTGTCACATTGAAGTGTTTTTTGAAAATCATGTTTTCATTGAAAACCCTTCTTGAAATTTAAAACTTCCTACCGTTTAAAAACTTGTACAAAACCTCAGTTTGCGTTTGTTTATTTTCAATCGTGGCTTATTAAAAGGTTATTCTCTTTTAAAATGTTATTACCTTTAAAACATTATTTGTTGCGGAAGCTTAATTTAAAACAAATGATTTACAAAAACGTGATATTTAAAATTGAGTTGTGGAAACGTAGTGTTCGAAAATGTTATTGTTTTGGAAAACCGTGTTCTACCTCTAGCAGATATAAATCACAATCATTAAAATCCCAAATTTAAAACAAAACTAGAGAAAGGCCTTATTACAACAAAACCCAAATTAAAGAAAACATAATTAAAAATAAAATAAATTAAAAACACGGAAATACAACTGTTCGTAGTGTGGCCACCTCCGAGTCCCCCAGTACGTTGAACCGCCTTATTAGGGATTACCTAAAAAATTAAAAAGAGGGGTGAGTTTGCAAAAACTCAGTGTGTACAACCCCAAATATCAAACAACATACATCACATCTATCTAGGCCTAAGCCCATTACAGTAATGGTGGCAATTGGGCTTAGCCCCCATCAGCCTCGATTGGGCCTAAGCCCATATCAAAAGACACATATCACATATATCTGGGCCTAAGCCTATCTCAATATCAGAATCAGTATATGTAATGCATAAATACCCAAACCAACCTTGCAATCCGTCTCCTGTCTAACCCTACACTCCTGTGGGGATTATATCGACCCACCCATCCCTACACTCCTTATGTAGCACCGGCTGCGGCACTAACCAATATTGCAGCAGAGCTGCCAATCACATAATTGGCTTCAAGCCATCGGTGGGTCCACAGTCGTCTCGCGTGACCCATGCGACCCTCACATATCAATCACTTCCTCCAATACAAGATCCCATCCCCATGACACAAAATATCACATATGAATGCAAACATATCATCAAATGGCATACAAGATCAGTCATGTATCATGTAGGGGTATTTTAGACATTTTGCCCTTCAGGGGCATAACGGTCGTTTTACCTATAGAGGTATTACGGTCATTTTACCCTACAAGGGCATTACGGTCATTTACCCTATGGGGGCATTTCAGTCATCTTACCTTAACAGTCAACAGTGTGAATGGGCCTAAGGCCCATTAAACGGCCCATGTAGGGCCCGCGAGCCCATTGGGCCCACACAATCCATTTCAGACCATTTGACCCAAAAGCGGCCCAAGACCATGAGACCGCTCATGGTGGCCTTCTTCATTGTATCGACTTTCCCAGACCAGCATTTGTGCACTCGTATGGTAACTATTGTCGTATTTTCGGCTTTTCGGCATTTCATTATTTCGGCATTTGCCGATCTACAGTTGAGTGGTGTGTGTACACACCTGATTGCGAAATGTGTGAATGACCCACGAGAACTCCAACCTACATTCAATCAAGGCAGTCCATTAATCACTTGTCAATCAGGTTAATCGAATCCCAATCTTATCAAAAATAGCCTCTACCGAAAATACTTGTCCAACAGATTACCTCTCCCTTGACTAGATTAGTCAGTTGTGGTTTGCCCATTTGATCCAGAGATTGGTGCAGCCACCTTGCCGCACCCCGGCGAAAAATCCCGAACAGCTAACACTTTACGCCGCTTAAATTTGAGGGCAGGGGCTACGTGCCCATTCTCAGCTGGCACCATTCCCGATCCTCCCTCAGAATGGCTACTACTCGCCACCATTGGTATCTCTTTATGCAACATATTATCGGAAACCTCCAAATCTCTTCTAGAGATTTTAGAACCCTAAGAACAAAATAAGCATGGCTTGGAAACACAGTGCTAATGAAATAACTCACTTGGAAAAAGTTGGAAGACTTACCAAAATTGATGATGATGGAATCGGTTGGAATAGTTTAAGTATATTTGGCCAAGCACAATAGGGAAAGATGATAAACTGAATGTACACAAAAAGCCTTATGAAGAATTCGACTATGATTGGAAGAGAGTGGAAAGCAGAGAAGAAAAAGATGGAGAGTAGGTTCGGTTTACAAGGGAGGTCGAGAGGAGAAGGATTCAGAAGGAAAAGAAGAAGCGGAACCAAGAGTGAGAGAGGAAAGAGATTTCGGCAAAGAAAAGAAAGGAAAAAAAAACCAAAAAGAAGTTTACCTATCCAGCAATTGTAGGAAGGAGAAAAATAGTTGAAATTTTGGTCACTTCAATAGCAAAAATGCAAACCCAAAAGGAACTCCGAATGGTATAAAAACCCCAAAGAACATTTGACACCTTCCTTTCAAACCTTTCAAAACTGAACAAAGAGTTGCCTTGTGCCGAAAATGCTCCCCCACTTCCCCTTAGCTGAATTTCACTAAGCCTTAGAGTCCCAATCAGCGACAACACCCTACCAACATCCCATTTTCGAATTTCCTTAATTTTCTCCCTAATCTCCTCCTTGATTTGCTCCACAAAACCCTCCAAGACCAATTCAAACTTCACCTGACAAAGTTTCGGTCTAAATCCACTTCTCATCCTACAAGGAAATAAAATAAATACTCACTTGCGCATCATGAGACTCGAACTTGAGCCCCCTTGCAACCTTGAACACGCCACTTACCACTGGACCAGAAGCTCCTCTTGTGTTATAAAACAAGCATTATTACTAATAAGGCCTAAGTGCCAGTGCCCAAGTTCATTTAAGAGAAAACTAATTTTTTTTGCAAAAGCCAAGACTTGAACCCAGGCTTCTCACACACTCCCATACACACCCAAATCGCTTAGCCAGTAAAGCAAACAAGCAATTTGTGTCATTTTCTTGCACACATGAATTTTTATGTACAGTCTCCTAGCTGATCCCACGCTTAAGGCCCCATTCCTTCTAGGCCCAAATTCGGGGCGTTACAGAGGGAGTTACTTGTATCCTTGGTTATATGGACTTTTCTGATAAGGATAAGCTTGGGTGCATTGTGTCGTTGCTAGATGGTGAGGCTCATCACTGGTGGGTGACAATCGAGCATGCTACTACACTTGAGAGAGTGGATTGAGACTTTTCCTAGAGTGTTTATAGAGGACGTTCATGGGAGAGAACTATATAAATGCGAGAAGACGTGAGTTCATGGATTTGGTTTAGGGTACTCTGTCTGTGGATGAATGTGAGGCAGAGTTTGTGCATCAAAGTCAGTATGCACCTGAGTTGGTGGCTCAAGAGGCTAGTCATTGTAAGAGGTTTAGGTTTGGACTGAACCAAGATATTAAGTTGTATCTGATAGCGCAGTTTGTTAAGTTCTTTGATGAGTTGGTTGAGAAAGCCCGAGCTTTAGAAAAGACTTTGAATAAGGAGACAAAACTTGTTATTGTTGGGACCGTTAAGAGGTCGTCTGAATCTGTTAGTGGATCTGGCCAAGAGAGGTTGCTTTGGGAGGTCTAGACGACGTGTTACTATAGGCCAGGGTTCTATTAGATAGACCACAAGAGCTATGACTGACGCAGATGATCAGGGACATGTTATGATGCCATTGTACGAGCATCGTACTCGTAGGTATCCTGGTGAGTGTTGGAGGGTGACTGGTGCTTGTATTACTTACGGATTGATAGAGCACCATATTAGGGATTGCCCTAGGAAGGTAGTTATTGCTAGAGACCAGCCTGCTACTGCTTCTACTGTCGTTGCTACTACACTTGCTCCGGCTCAAGGGATGGACTGTGGCAGAGCCGATGAAGGTAAAGGGTTTGGATAGAGAGGAGTTGCTCGAGTTGAGACTGTAGGTCCAGCTACAGTATGCAGTTAGAGAGCCCCAGACTAGAGAGGCCACAAACATCATCGCAGGTACATTCACGCTATAGTATTTTTCTCTCCTAGTTTTGGTAGATTTTGCTGTTACGAGATCGTTTATTTTAAGAGATGTAGCTAAAGAGTTGGGGAGACATCTAGGTTGGGTGTTACTGTGAGGAGTCCATTGGGTGATAGTATAGTAGTTGATCAGGTTTATCGACCTTGTCCTTTGATGGTTCAGGGACAAGTGTTTCCTGTAGATCTTTTAAAGTTTTCGTTCTGGAGATTTGATGTTATCATTGGGATGGATTAGTTGACTGAGCATCGGGCAAAGGTTGATTGTAAGGTAAAGTTGGTGACTCTATGTTGTGCTAATGGCTCTGAGATTGTTGTTGTTGGAGAGAGGTTTGAGTTGCTCTCCAATATAGTTTTTGTGCTTATAGTCGAGAAGCTAGTTCAAAAAGGTTACGAAGCTTATCTAGCCTATGTCCTGAATGTTAATAGTAGGGTGTTAAGGTTGGATGAGATTCGTGCAGTCTGTGATTTTCTAAATGTTTTTCCTGAGAAGTTGTCATGTTTTTCACTGAATAGAGAAGTTGAGTTTGGTATTGAGCTCTATCTTGGTACAGCTCCAGTAGCAATTGTGCCTTACCGTATGGCACCTAAGAAGTTGAAGAAGTTGAAGCTTTAGTTATAAGAGTTTTTGGATCAGGGTTTCATTCGACCGAGTGTGTCGTCGTGGGGAGCATCAGCTATGTTTGTAAAGGAAAAGGATAAAACTTTGAGGTTATGCATTGATTATCACCGGCTGAATAAGTTGACCATCAAGAATAAGTACCCACTTCTGAGGATCGATGATTTGTTGGACCAATTTTAGGGAGCTTCAGTTTTCTCAAAGATTGTTTTTAGATCTAGGTATTATCAGTTGAAGTTGAAGGATGCAGATGTTATGAAGAAGACGTTTAGGACTCGTTATGGGCATTTTAAGTTACTTGCCATGCCATTCGGGTTGACGAATGCACCTACCGCATTTATGGACATTATGAACTGTGTATGCCATTCCTATCTGGATCGATTCATTGTGGTTTTTATAGATGATATATTGGTGTATTCTCTATCAATAGATGAGCATGATGAGCATTTGAGAGTGATTCTTCAAATTTTGAGGGAGAAGCAATTGTATGCCAAGCTGAGCAAGTGTGAGTTCTAGCTTCGAAAGGTGGTTTTTCTTGGACATGTTGTTTTAGTCGAGAGTATTTGAGTTGATTCGAAGAAAGTTGAGGCGATCTTGGACTGGAAGCTAAGTCAGGAGTTTCTTGGGCTTAATTGGTTATTATCACTATTTTTTCGAGGGGTTTTCATGTATTGCTACTTCATTGGTAAAGTTGCTTCAGAAAAATACTACATTTGAGTGGACTGATAAGAGGAAAAGGAGTTTTGAGAAGCTAAAGTCAGTTCTTACTGAAGCACCTGTATTGACACAACCAGAATCTGGTAAGGAGTATGTTATTTTTCAGTGATGCTTTTTACACGGGATTGGGTTGTGTGCTGATGCAAGAGGGAAAGGTAGTTTCTTATGCGCCGAGGCAGTTGAAATCGCATGAGTGTAACTATCCGACCCATGATCTACAGCTGGCTGTCATAGTCTTCGCACTCAAGATTGGCGTCATTATTTCTATGGTGAGAGGTGTGTGATTTACACCAATCAAGGGAGCCTTAAGTATCTCCTTACCCAAAAGGAGTTGAACTTGAGATAGAGGTATTGGATTGAGCTACTGACGGACTATGATTGTGTGATTGAGTATCATCCAGGAAAGGCGAATGTTGTTGTTGATGCCTTGAGTCGAAAATCCTTGATTGACTTGACGATGATGTTCATGAAGTTGTCGATTTTTGAGGATGGTGGTTTGTTGGCTGAGCTTCAAGTGAAGTCGACCCTTGCACAAAAAATTCGAGAGAGACAGTCATTCGATAAGAGTTTGGGGCGTCGTATCCGTTAGGTTGAGTTGGGTGTTCTTGGAGATTTTGGTCTCAATGCTGATGGTGTCCTTTTCTTCAAAGGTCGGATGTGTGTTCCGATGGATGAGGATCTTAGACATATGATTCTTACCGAAGCTCATAGTAGTCAATATGCTATGCATCCCCGTGGGAACAAGATGTATCAGGATTTTCAGGTTTTATATTGGTGGCCAGGGTTGAAGAAGGATGTAGTTGATTTTGTTAGTAGATGTTTAGTTTGCCGGAGGGTTATATCTGAGCATCAACGTCTGTCTGGGTTACTTCAGCCGATTAGGACTCTAGAGTGGAAACAAGAGCATATCATGATGGATTTTGTTTCTGGTTTGCTGTTGACTCCATCTCGGAAGGATTCAGTTTGAGTGATAGTGGATTAGTTTACGAAGTGTGCACATTTCTTGCCTGTGCGTACAACTTTCAGTTTTCAGCAATTGGTCGAGCTTTACATCAGGGAGATTGTCAGATTGCATGGAGTTCCTGTTTCTATCATATCGAACAGAGATCCACGGTTCACGTCGAGGTTCTGGAAGACATTGCATAAGGCTTTGGGTTCAAAGCTTTACTTCAGTATAGCGTATCATCCGCAGTCATATGGTCAATCTGAGAGGGTGATCCAGATTCTCAACGATATGCTTTGAAGTTGTGCTATTGATTTTGGTGGCAGTTGGGAGCAACATTTTCCATTGGTTGAGTTTGCATACAAAAATAATTATCAGAGGAGTATTCATATGGCTCCATTTGAGGCACTTTATGGTAGGAAGTGGAGGACTCCACTCTGTTGGTTTGACATGGAGGAGAAGAGGAATTTGGGTCCAGATTTGGTCCATGATATCGAGGACAAGGCGAAACTTATCTGTGAGCAGTTGAAGGCTTTTTCAAATAGGCAGAAATCTTACGCTGACTTGAGACATTGAGATATTGAGTATCAGGTTTGATGATAAGGTGCTTCTAAAGGTCACACCTTGGAAGAAGGTTTTCAGGTTCGGGCGGAAAGGTAAGCTCAGTCCGACGTTCATTGGCCCTTACGAGGTGATTGAGCAGATTGGACCAGTTGCTTATCCTTTTCTGTTGTTGCCTAAGCTTGAGCGCATTCACGATGTCTTCCATGTTTCCATGCTTCGGCAGTATAGATCGGATCCTTCCCATGTTGTTCTTGTTGAGGAGATTGAGGTGCGATCTGACCTTTCATAAGAGGAGGAATCGGTTGCGATCTTAGACTGTGAGGTCAAGGTGCTGCTTAGTAAGACGGTTCCACTAGTGAAAGTTTTGTGGCACAGCCACAAGATTGAGGAAGCCACTTAGGAGTCGGAAGATATCATGTGGCGTCAGTATCCGTATATGTTTGATTCAGGTAAATTTTATGGACAAAATTTCTTTTAAGAGAGGGAGAGTTGTAAGGCCCTAAAAATAGGTATAGTAGTTTTGGGTAAGTTTATCGGGTTCCTAATGAAAAATTAGGAGTTAATCGGGGTTATTATTAATTTTTGTCTTAGTTTAGTTAGCTTAATATCATTTAAAACAATTGGGAAATAATATTTTGGATAATAAAAATATTTTTAGAAAAAATAATTTTTGTAGTTTTAAAATGTTTTTGGGTGAAATAAATATTTTGGGTAACATTAGAATTCAAAAATAAATTAAAATGGGAATTTAATTGAGAGAATTTAAAATGTTAATTACATAGAACCATTTTGAAAAACAAGGAAAATGTTTGAGTGGTTTTATGGAAAATTACATATATTTTCAGAATTTTGGAACGAAATGATTACTTTGTAAAATAAGGGAATTCTGGGAATGGCCTGATGGCAATTTCCCCAATTTTTGAAAATCAGGTGGGGGTTTTTTATCTTAAAAACACTGTAATCCCCTCACTTCACACACAATTTTCACCCGATTTCTAAGTGTTTTCTCTCGTTTTTTTTCTTTTTCATTTTCGAAGTCCACATATCAAATATTAGGTCTTATCTTTTATTTTCTCCAAATTCTCTCAAATTCTCTAGAAAAGATTTTCAAAGTTGGGAAAAAACTCATCCAAGTTCTTCAAAGATCTTGATTCAATCTTCAGTATTGATGATTCTAGATCGATTGAAGGTAACTCCTCAACGCTATATTCATTTTAAAGTTGTTTTTAAACATTATTTTCAATTTAAATCGATTAAAATGGTTTTCCAAATCTTAATCTCCTCTCTCTTAAACATGAAATTCATCAATTGTGAATTCATGGTTTTGAGTTGGAATCCAAGTTTAAATGGACATCTAAGCTCAAATCATGTTTATTAAGTGGTTTTTTTTATCAGAGAACAAAAGATTAAACTCGTTTGATTGATTAATTTTGACAAATCCATTTTAACTAAAAACATGAGTTGATTTTCTAGAAAATTATGAATCGGCTTGTTTGATGAAACTGGTGCCTAAGTTTTGTGTTGATAGATTAGAAATGATGTTGAGAAATGGTTTTTGGTGTAGATAAGGTCATTTAGGGCCTGAAATATGTTTTTCAGCTATACCATGAGTTTCCGGTAAGGTAGATTGGAGAGGCATTTTAGGTCTGTATAGTTCATGATTTTTAAAATTTTCTTCTTATTAATGATAGCTAGTAACATGTATTTTATCTCTGTTTAAGCTCCACAATGAGGAGGGGCCATTGTTAATCAGAATCGAGGTCCAAACACAACTACTTGATACGCTTTGGCTTGAGAAGTAAAGTGTGAAGGTGGGTGGTTTTAAAAGGCAATTGGTAAACATGCCTATTTACATTCTAAATTGAGGTTTTGAATTGTGTTTCTAATGATTCAATTGTATCTCAAATGGTTTAGATAATTAAAATTGATTTTAATTTTATATAAGCATATTTGTAAATGATTTATGGAAATTGTAAATTGTGTGTTTGGTATGATTCATTTGGATTGTATTGAATAAAAAATTGGAGCATGGATTACTATATATTAGAGCACTTGATGATGTTTTAATGATCTGTTTTAGATCCATGGATAAAGACACTTATTGTGTTTATCTATGTTAGTACTAAAATTGCTAGGTGACATGATTTAAATTGAATTTTTATATCATGAATTAAGTGCTTAAATATCAATTTTTATGCCTTGTATGATTGGTTGTATTGACAAAACTGCATGGTGGATCCATTGGATATAGATGGCATGCTATAAGATTAGTGAGTACACACCACTATATGTGTTATTTGTAAGCATATGGCTCTAACAGTATTGTTTTTGTTGGAGTGGATAAGGGAGTGTTGAACCTTATTCTCCACTCAATTATTCGAAATTTCGAGGCAATATAAGGGAGTGTGCGGCTACGTCCCACTCAACTGTTGTATTCGATATTTGGGAGATCGAAAAACCGTTTATCCAATGCATGATCACATGTTTATATTTTTCCATTGATGTCATTTGCCAATAAAAGTGTTTGTTTGTTAATTAAATTATGTTTCCATATTCCATAATAAATGTGATTTTTATTTGTGGAATAACATATGGAATTATGATGTTATGATGTTGCATTGTTGTTGGAAATTTCAGTCAATTGGATGCTATAATTGAGCATGGAAATATAATTGAAACTATGATTCATATACTCAAAATTTGATACATGATTTGCCTTGGTTTAATTATGGTTTTGGTGTGATTTACTTATTGAATTTATGGCCACTCACTGAGCTTTTTTTGCTCACATCCTCATAGCTTTGTGCAGAGTTTTTTTTTTTTTCCAACTTTGGGGAGTTGAGGAGCAAGGGCAAGGTTGGTCCAAATTTAAGGCTATTTGGTAATATAGACTAAGGACTCTTCTTTAGAAACATTTGAGAGCATTGTGGCACTCAATTGGGACAATTTGATATACTTTGTAATGGACATTTGAGACTTTTATTTGGATTTTAATTTTAAGATATTATACTTGTTTCCTTTAATGATTGATTTTATGGTTAAATGTTATGTGTATTATGGTTTGTTGCTAAGTGATATCATGGTGATTGAAGCATGAATTTTTCACTAATAGATTTTAATTGTAGCTTGTGAAGGAGTGGATAGCTTTGTGGCCAAGGTAAGTCTGTTGTTTGATTTAACTGTTGTTTGTTAAGCATGATTTTGAATGTTTAAATTATGAATACATGTTGTTTATTAGTTGTAATTAGATTAATTAAAATTTTATATATATACCATTAAAGTAATAAAACTTAGCTAACATAGCCTTAATTAGTAAATGGATTAAGGAGAGATGGTTAATTAAAATGAATTTTACGGGTTTCCCAAAATTGATTAAATGGAAGTTGGTAATCATTTAGAACTAAAATCGGGATCATTTTGTTTTAAGTGGTAAAATGACTAAAATACCCTTAGGGTTAAATCCTTAAAAATAGTTTTAAAATGGTTCACAAATCGCTTCTGCAATAAGATTATACAGTTATTAGTTAGAATTGAGGTGTTATAAGGTTAAGGTGTGTTTTGAGGTGGTTTTGTGCTGGAAAGTCATTTGGGTGGCTAATGTGTCGCTTTGGATTCGGGTCAGTTCTTTTCGATCGGGTTTAGGGTGTCACAGTTTTCTACGATCTATTGCGTCACTAGTTCACGAAATTTATGCCAGCTAATCCTACGGCTCATCAACCTCTTCCCCCTATTGTGCATCTTATGGCATTCCCATGTCCTCAACCGACTGAAATAGTTCAACTACTCTCGATTGATAAATTAGAAAGTATGGTGATGACGAATTCAAAGGTAAAATAGATGATGATCAAATTAGGGTTGGGTACTGGCCTGAAAATATCTAAAGAATTTTGGATGATATGGCATGTTTCCTTGATGATTATCTTAGATGCGTCGTGTCTTTGATAAAAGATAAGGTTTATTACTGGTGGTCGGCATTAATAGTGGTTGTATGGAGATACAGGATTAATTGGGATTTCTTCGGATCGGTGCTTAGAAAGAAATACGTTAACAAATGATATCTTGACAGGGATTTGTATACCTTAGCAGATATACTCGAGAAATTGTGTCTATGGATAGTGTTGAGAGTGTTCATAATGCCCTTAGACTTGTATGTGTGCATTATAAAAAAATTCATGCTAGTGAATCCAGGACAGGTTGGCTACATGTTTTAGATGTGGATTGATAGATCACTTCATGAAAACTTTCCCGAGAAAAGTGGGAACATTGATGATTAGAGTGTCAAAACAATTGTCTACACCTCAGAAAGGTAGACGCCCTAGTCAAAGCAATAATATCAGAGCTAATTATAATGGGACGAAAGACACAGTTGTTAGATTTGAAGCTATCGCGCTCGGTGTATGTCAAAAGTGTCCACTAGGAATACAAACAGTGACTTTCCGATTGATTTGATGTTGTTATCATTTCATGAATCTGATATCATTAGGGGAATGGATTGGTTGACATTACATGATGCTATGGTGAACTGTAGACTGAAACGAATTGATTTGAAATGTCAAACTGGTGAAATGATTACAGTTAAGTTTGATAGATCAATGCTACTTGAATTATCTCAACTCTCTTTGCTCAGAAATTGATTCAAAAAGGTTGTGAATCGAATCTGGTGTATATAGTTGATACTTGAGAATCGAGATCGAAGATTGATCAGGTACGAATTGTTAGTGAGTTTATTGATGTGTTTCCCGAAGAATTGTCGGGATCTAGAATTGACGACGATTGGCTTTGCTTTGAAGATTTGACGACATTATTTTTACAGTGAGAAATGTCACATATATACCGATTATGAAACCTTGAAATATCTATTAATTCAAAAAGAATTGAACTTGATATAATGATGATGGCTTGATCTATTGAAAGATTATGATTTGATAATTGATTATCTTTTTGGAAAAGTTAACGTAGTTGCTAGTTAATCGAGTACAAATTCAGAATGATTAGTTCATAGAGTTTAGTGTTGGTGTTGGTGGTAGATTGTATTTTTGCAATGGGTTGTGTGTTCTAAATGATCTGGAATTGAAACAAGACATTTTATCATAGGCTCACAGTAGTATGTACTTCATTCATTCAGATAGTACTAAAATTTTTTGTGATTTGAAACAGTTGTACTGGTGGCCAGGTATGAAATCTGAAATTTTTGAATTTGTGGCTAAATGTCTAGTTTGTTAGTAGGTGAAAGCTGAGCATCAAGTTCTGTCTAGGTTACTACAACCTATTGTGATTTCTGAATGAAAATGAGAATGAGTCAAAATGGATTTTACATCTGGATTACCTATGACACAGAGAAAGAAATACTCGATCTGGGTTGTTGTTGACAGACTAACGAATTGGCTCACTCTATTTGAAACACCCCAAACCCGGCCCACGAGCCTTGACCGGATCTGGTATGTTCCTCGAGTAAAACGGTTCGAAACTTCTTGATAACTTTGGAAAATTCAGATGGTTTTGAAAGAAATTTTACTTTGTGTTGGGCTCGAGTTGGAAACAAGTTCATCTTACATTGAAAACCATTTGCGTCAGGGTGTCCAAAACATTTAGAGTTTATTTTTAAAATAAATTTACTTAAACTTTACTTTGATAAAAATTCGTAAATAATAAATTCAAATAAAAAGCATGCATAAAACAGTTAATACTATGGCCTTATTACAACCGAAAACAATACCAAAATAAATCCAAGTACTTAAAATGTAAAAGTCCAAAGTTAAATAAACTTCAAGCTGAGCATGGCCACCACAAAGCTCCTACCGACCCGGTCTATCACTGTGCGTCACCTTAAAAATATTCCCACAACGGGGTGAGTCAACAGACTCAATGTGTAACCACAACACTAGTCCTAACAAATTCAGGCATATCAAATCATACATGTACATATAGCATTTAAATAATATGATGCAAACTCGAACCCAAACCTAGATAGCCATCCGCTACACATTACCCGTACCAACCATCACACTGTGGGGACTACTAAGTCAACCCTCCATCCGCTACACATCATCGAAGGCAGTCGCTGCAGTCAACGTGCTCATCGCCCTTATAAAATTCGTGGCATAGCCACCAGATAAAATATTTGTGACATGAGTCACCACATTCAGATAATGTGACCGAAGTCACCATATTCAGATAGTGTGGTATAAAACCACCAGATCACTTCCCCTTTCATAATCACCCATGTGCCCCATGTCATACAGATCATACATAAGTCATGCCATATTTCTTATCCCACATTCTTATCCATATTCACATATGCCATATTTCCAAATGTTCATAACATTTATTTTCGTAATATAAAAGGTTACGGACTGGATGTTTTCGTACCACTATGGTACCCCCTTTAACCTCGATCACATACTTTCATTAACACATACATTAAAATGTTACCATAAATCTATTAAGATCTAGTGTAGGGTACACACCTGGTATTAATGCTTTTCCTGAAAACCCGAAACCCGATCTAATGTCCTAGATCTTTAGTCCCTATATTCGGCCAACCCTAAACATGTTAGCAAAGAGCCTTTCGGCTAAATAATCAAATCCCGAGGGATTATCACAACCCAAAACCTTACCTTGCTGCCGATTTGATTAGCAATCAAATCCCGAAGCTTGTAGTCTTTCTCTCTTGTAATCGGCTAGCACTAGGTCACTTTAACTTGGTTAGTTCCGGCTTTTGAATAAATAAGAAACAGATCTAAATACCAAAATAGGGCCTTGGCCGAATGTCAGATTCACTTACCTTGTGAATCTTAAATCCCGAAAATTGTCACTTCCTTGTACTACTATCGAAATCCCTATAGATATATGTTAGGTCAATTTCTAACGTTTAATCATAACAAATGGCCCTTGGCCGAATAGTACACAGGCCTTACCTTCGATATTGAAATCCCGAAACCTTCTTATAGTCGACTAGAGACAGATCTCGAAAGAGTCCTTCATAGATTTGGCCAAAGACATTAATAGAGTTAGATTCCTAGTTTCCGACAAGCCTAAAAGAAAAGAATGGAAACTGAATGACTATTGGCCCTTACCCTTAGTACAAAAGTCGACAGCACCTTTGCTTGAAGCTCCAAAGATATTCGGCTATGGCCTAGATGTGGATCAACAATTTCGGCTTTTGAGCAAGTGAAGGAATCGGCTTTAACAAGGGTGAAGAGGAAGGATATGAAGCTTTTAGGGGTTACGGCAATAGTGAACCAAGGAGTAGGAGGTTTCGACTAGAACAAATAAGAGAAAAGAAAACTTTGAGAGAGATAGAGTGGAAATTCGGCTAGAGAAAAAGATGAGAAGGAAAAGAAAAGCAAAGTAAAAAGATGGACACTCTTGCTAAGGATTTCGACTAACACTCAAACACTAGCCTTTCCTTGCTTTTCTCCTCTTTTAACTCTTCTTCTTTTATTCAAAATAATTAAAAAATAAATCTACAATTATCCCCTTAGCTTTAGCTGAATTTTAAAAGAATCCAAACCCATCTAAAACTCCTTCCTCAACCCCCCTATGTCGTCCACCTCTACTCCCTATTTACCGAAAATTAAAGTTCCAAAATATTGCTTCCCTTGTGACTCCAACCTTGGCCCATCTGCACCTGTTGTGGCGTCATTTCCAGAGGCCCTAAGTGGCACCTCCAAGCCACTTTTCCAAGCCCGTTTGTGTGTCATATTTTCCCTACTAATTCTCTTAAGGCCACCTTGCTTTAGTTTCCTCTTTTAAACTTTAAATTCGAATAATTTCTAAGGCATTCACTACACCCTAGGGTTCACAAAATTCATAAAACACATTGTAACACACAAGCCATGCTATTTCATATAATTCAGCAAAATGCACAAGCCCAATTTCAGGATATTACAGTTCTACCCCCTTAAAATAATTTTGACCTCGAAATTACTTGGCTAAAACAAATGAGGGTATTGCTGTTGCATTGCCTCTTCCGGCTCCCACGAAGCTTCTTTCGATCCATGATTGCGCCATAACACTTTGACTAAAGGAACTAATTTCCTTCGCAACACTTTCACATCTCGTTCCAAGATCTGAATCGGCTTTTCCTCGTAGGACAAATCTGGCCTCAGCTCAACCTCTTCAACTAGTACCACATGAGATGGATCTGATCGATAGCGACGTAGCATAGAAACATGAAATACGTCGTGCATCTGCTTCAATTCCAAAGGCAACTCTAACTGGTATGCCACTGGTCCAACTCGCTTCAATACCCGATAAGGTCCTATAAACCTTGGACTTAACTTCCCTTTCCGACCAAATCTCATCACCTTTTTCCAAGGTGAAACCTTAAGAAATACTTGATCTCCCACATCAAATTCTATTTCCTTCCATTTAAGGTCTGCGTACAATTTCTATTTATCCGATGCTTCCTTCAACCGTGCACAAATTATCTCAACCTTCTCCTCGAATTCTGCCACAATCTTTGGACCCAAAACTTGACGTTCCTCTAATTCCGTCCAACACGTAGGAGTACGACACTTCCGTCCATACAACGCTTTATACGGTGCCATCCGAATACTGGCCTGATAGCTGTTGTTATAGGCAAACTCTGCTAAAGGCAAATATTCCTCCCAACTACCTCTGAAATCCATCACACAGCCCCTCAACATATCCTCTAACACTTGGATTACCCGTTCAGACTGCCCGTCTGACTGTGGATGAAAAGCCATAGTGAAATCCAACTTAGTGCCTAAAGCTTGATGTAGAGCCTTCCAAAATCGAGAAGTAAATCTTGGGTCCCTATCTGAGATAATCGACACCAGCACTCCATGCAACCTTACAATTTCTGCCACATACAACTTTGCCAACTTCTGCAAAGAGTAATCAACCCTTACCGGAATGAAATGCGTGGACTTTGTCAACTGATCCACTATCACCCATACCGAGTCCTTCTTAGTAGGTGTAAGGGGAAGCCCACTAACGAAGTCCATGGTAATTCTCTCCCACTTCCATTATGGAATCTTGATTGGCTGAAGCAATCCTGATGGAACTTGGTGTTCAACCTTAACTTGCTGACATGTCAAACACTTGCCGACAAATTCTGTAACTTCTTTCTTCAAACCAGGCCACCAAAACTGTTCCCTTAGATCTCTGTACCACTTAGTGCCTCCATGATGCATAGCATAAGGGCTACTATGCGATTCCTGAAGAATCCTTTGTCTTAGGTCCTTGTCTTTAGGTATACAAACCTTTCCCTTAAAACACAACACTCCATCGCCATTAATACCATAATCCTTCAACTCTCCATTCTGTACTTGCTGTAACTTCACACTTAGGTCCTTATCTGCCAACTGACTCTCTTTCACCTCATTCAACCACGTTGGCTTCACTTGCAATTCTGCTAACAAACTTCCGTCGTCATACAAGCTCAGATGTGCGAACGTCGCTCTCAGATCCGACACTACTTTCTGACTTAGGGCATCCGCCACTACATTCGCCTTGCCCGGGTGATACTCTATAGAACAATCGTAGTCCTTTAATAACTCCACCCACCTTCGCTGTCTCAGATTCAACTCCTTTTGAGTCAACAGATACTTAAGGCTCTTGTGGTCCGTGTAGATTACTGACTTTTCTCCATAAAGATAGTGCCTCCATATCTTAAAAGCAAAGACCACTGCTGCCAATTCCAAATTATGCGTCGGGTAGTTAACCTCGTGTGGCCTTAATTGTCGAGACGCATAAGCAACTACCTTTCTGTCTTGCATCAATACGCATCCCAATCCTATATGAGAAGCGTTGAAACACCCCATACCTGGCCCACGAGCCTGGACCGGATCTAGTATGTTCCTCGAAGTAAACCGGTTAAAAATTCTTTTATTACTTTGAAAAATTGTGTGTTTTGAAGAAAGTTTGTTTGTGGGTTGGGCTCAAGTTGAAAACAAATTTATTTATTATTGAAACCCTTTACTTTATGTGACAAAACGTTTAGGCTTTGTTTTAAAATAAATCTACTGAAAATTCACTTGGTGAAAATTCGTACATAGTAATTAAAAGAAAAGTTAAAGTAATTCAACTATGGCCTTATTACATCAAATAAATCCCAAAATTAAAACCTTAGTACTTAAAACAAAGTAGTCCAAATAAAATGAATTTCTTGCTGAGCATGGCCATCCCTAAGCTTCTGTCGACCCGGTCCATTACTGATTATCACCTGAAAAATGTTCCCACAACGGGGTGAGTCAACAGACCCAATGTGTAACACAACACTAAGTCTTAACAAATTTAGGCATTTTATAGCATACAAATTCATATATCATTAAATTACAATGATGCAACCCAAACCCAAACCTAGATGCCATCTGCTACACATCACCCGTACCAACCTGCACACCGTGGGGACTACTAAGTCAACCCTCCATCCGCTACACAACATTGAAGGCAGTCGCTGCAGTCGACGTGCTCATCGTCCTTATGAGTATTCGTGGTCTTAAGTCACCACACTCAGATATCGTGGTCTTAGGTCACCACGTTAAGATATCGTGGTCTTAGGTCACCATATTCAGATCTCGTGGTCTTAGGTCACCACATTCAAATATCGTGGTCTTAGGTCACCACTTCACTTCCCCTTTTCAATAACCCATATGCCCCATATCATACATATTATGCATTAACATGCCAAATTTCACATCCTTATTACTTATCACATGTTAAATATAACATATTTCATAATCCTAGTATGAGTAGGAAACGTACCTGAGTACTTTGTACCATATCATGGTACATTAGCCATATTCTTACACTTTCATATTAACACATATATCAAGTTTAAGCCATAAATCTATTAAGATTAGTGTGGGGTACACACCTAATTAACTTAGCAACTTCACTTCAAATCTTGAAAATCCGATCTAAAGCCTTAGATCCTTAGTCCCTACATTCGGCCATTACTTAAAAATTTAATGAAGACCATTCGGCCATAAAACCAAATCCTATTAGGATTGTTGTAACCCAAAACTTACCTTGGTGCCGATTTCACTATAAATCAAATCCCGAAAACTTTGTGCTACTCCTCCTTCAATCGGCCAATGCTAGATCATTTAATGATTAGTTTCGCTTTTTAAACAAATAAAGAATAGATCTAATTACCAAAATAGACCTTGGCCAATTGTACTTATGCACTCACCTTGCGATTTCAAATCTCGAAAGTATCCCTTGTCTTAATTATCTGTCGAAATACCTATACACATATGTTAGATTCGATTCTAACATTAAATCATCATAGATGGCCCTTGGCCGAATGCTATAGACACTTACCTTGTGGATTTTAAATCCCGAAACTCACCGAATAACTAGGGAACACGCGGCCTATGGTGTACCTTCGGGAAAAGAACTTCTCCTTCCTTGTAGTCGACACTTAGTAAATCCCGAAAGAACTCTTCAAAGTTTCGGCAACAAGATATTAATGGGGTTAGTCCTAGATTTTGGCAAATCTTAAAAGAAAAAGGATGAAACCGAATGAGATCTTACCCTTACTTTAGGAATCGGCAATCCTTGCTTGAACCTTTAACAATATTCGGCTATGTAGGCTAGAAGGATCTTGATTTCGGCTTTTTGATTGGTAGAAAGAAAAGAGAAAGAAGAATAAAGATGGAGGATTCAGCTAGAGCACAAGGTATTTCGGCTTGGCAAAAATAAAAGAGAAGAGAGGAGATATTTGCTAGAGAGAATTCGGCAGAGAGAGAGTTGAAAGAAAGAATGAATGGCCCTCTTTTCCTTTAGTAGCCGAAATTACTAACATAGAATCCCTTACTTGGCCATCACTCTTCTATTTTGATAGCTTTATCTCTTTAATTATCAATATATTCAAATTAAAAGAATTTAATCTATCAATTATCTCTTATCTTTTAATAAAAATAATACTAATAATAACCCATCATTATCTATCTATTTTGCCGAATTTTAAAGAGAATAAAACTCCTCTTTTAGGAGCCTTAATGTCGTCCACCTCTCTGCTCCTTGTAGCAAAAATAAAATTCTTTATTTGCTTCCCATGCGACTCGATCGTTGGCCCATTTGCCTATGTTTGTGGCGTCACTTGCTAGGCCCTTAAGTGGCGCCTTGTAGCCATTTTAGCAAGGCTATTTGTATGTCATATTTCACATACATTTTCTCTTAAGACCACCTTGCTTCATGTCCCTCTTTTAAACTTTAAACTTGACATTTCTAAAGCATTTCCTTACATTTCTAAGACATTTCCTTACATTTCCAAGACATTTCCTTACATTTCCAAGTCATTTTCTTACATTTCCAAGACAAGACATTTCCTTCCATTTCCAAGTCATTTCCTTACATTTCCAAGACAAGACATTTCCTTCCATTTCCAAGTCATTTCCTTACATTTCCAAGACAAGACATTTCCTTACATTTCCAAGACAAGACATTTTCTTACATTTCCAAGTCATTTCCTTACATTTCCAAGACAAGACATTTCCTTCCATTTCCAAGTCATTTCCTTACATTTCCAAGTTTCCAAAAATGTTCACCATACATTCATAACACATAAGACATGCCATTTCATATAATTAAATCAAAAATGCATAGGCCCATTTTCAGGATGTTACAAGCGTCACAGT
This sequence comes from Gossypium bickii, assembly GCA_025503065.1. Classification (NCBI taxonomy): domain Eukaryota; kingdom Viridiplantae; phylum Streptophyta; class Magnoliopsida; order Malvales; family Malvaceae; genus Gossypium; species Gossypium bickii. The sequence goes on from CP106713.1 coordinate 72,825,177, forward strand.
ACACTACAAAGTCCTTCCCTGCCTCCGGCCGAATCAAGACCAGAGCTTCGGTCAAAACCCTCTTAAGCTTCTCAAAGCTTTCCTGTTGCTTATTTGTCTATACAAAAGGTACTTCCTTCCTCAATAACTTTGTCAAAGGCGCGGCTATTGACGAGAACCCTTCCACAAACCTTCTGTAGTAGCCTGCCAATCCCAAGAAACTATGAATCTCCGCCACCGACTTAGGTGGTTTCCAATCTAGTACTGCCTCAATCTTCCTAGGATCCACCCTTATTCCTTCTGCGGATACCACATGTCCCAAAAGTCACACTTGCTGAATTTGGCATAGAGCTTCTTCTCCCTTAGCACTTGTAACACAATCCGAAGATGCTCATCATGTTCCTCTTCAGACTTGGAGTACACTAGGATGTCGTCGATGAACACAACGACGAACCTATCCAAGTAGAGTTGAAAAACCCGGTTCATCATATCCATAAACGCGGCTGGGGCGTTTGTCAATCCAAACGGCATTACTAAGAACTCATAATGCTCGTACCTTGTCCTAAAGGCTGTCTTATGGATATCTGCCTCTTTTACCCTCAACTGATGATATCCCGACCTTAAGTCGATCTTTGAGAATACTACGGCCCCCTTAAGCTGATCAAACATGTCATCTATCCTTGGCAAAGGATACTTGTTCTTGATGGTCAGCTTATTCAACTGACGATAGTCTATGCACATAAGCATAGTTCCGTCCTTCTTCTTCACAAATAAGACCGGTGCTCCCCATGGAGACACACTGGGTCGAATAAACCCACGATCAAGTAACTCTTGGATTTGAGCCTTGAGCTCCACCTACTCCTTTGGTGTCATTCTATACGGGGCAATTGACACAGGAGCCATTCCCGGTAGCAAATCAATTTCGAACTCCACCTCCCTATCTGGGGGTATTCCAGGTAATTCCTCCAGAAACACATCTTCAAAATCCATTACAGTTCTAACTCCACTATCACCTTCTTCCTTTGCATCCAACGCACTAATGAAAGTCAAAAATGCCTTGCACCCTTTTTGAACCATCTTCTCAGCCTTCAGTGTCGAAACTACATTAGACAAGTAGTTTCTTCTTTCCCTTATCATGATTTTCACCTCATCCTCCAGGGTCCTTAACTCCATTCGCTTAGCTGCACAGTCCAACACAGTCCAATGTTCCACTAGCCAATCCATGCCAAGTATGAGATCAAATTCTCCGAAAGGTAGTTCCATTAAGTCAGCAGCGAATACTACTCCTTAAATCTCTAGAGATACTTTCCGAAACATCTTATTCACCACTACAGTTTGACCTAGTGGGCTTACTACAGTCATCTCCCTATCAGAAAGTTCAGAGGCTATATCTAGAGTTTCTACTACTCTACATGCAACATAAGAATGGGTCGAGCCCACATCAATCAAAGCAAAATAAGGCTTGCCACAAATAAGAAACGTACCGGTTATAACGTCCGTGCGTCTCCATCCTCCCTTCGCAAACCGTGCATATACTGGATCTACCGCCTTGCTCTCGAGATAGCAACACCTCTGCCCGGTGTTCCACGTCCTTTGCCAGCACCATTTCCTCTGTTATTCGGACCACGACCTCGCTGAGGCTGCTGTCCACCTCTACCAGCCTGAATAACATTCTAAGCTGCTAGTCGATTCCCATCTGGTTTCATAAGACAGTCCTTAATCATATGATCCTTGGACCCACACTTAAAGCATCCTCCCGTCTTCTTCCAACACTCACCTAAGTGCTTCTTCCCATACTAATTACAATTACGATACTTCCCTCCTGTAACAGCTTGCTAACCTCGCGGCCTATCAACTCTAGGCCTCTTCTGCACATTTCCAGATAATTCTGACGATCCAAAACCTCTCTTCTGCCTGTTCTGATCAGAGTTCTGCCTTACCGAGTCCTTAATTCCCTCGACTACCTTAGCCTTTTCTACAAACGTAGAAAACCCGCTCCTGATATGGGGCTATTAACAACCTCAGGTCATCCCTTAGTCTGTCTTCAAACCGGACACATCGTTCATGCTCCGTAGCCACTACTCCTCGAGCAGACCGACTCAACCTCAGGAATTCAGCTTCGTACTCTTCCACAGACTTATTCCCTTGAACCAGCCCCAGAAACGCCTTCCTCTGCGCATCAGTGTAACGTGTGCCAACATACTTCTTCTGATACGCCGCCTTAACGTATTCCCAAGTGAGATCCTCAGCTGTGGCACCATCTCGGACGGTGAGCCACCATTGATATGCTTCATCGCGTAGTAGCGCCACCATTCCTTTCAATTTCTCCTCAGGGGTCAGATCGAGCTCATCCATAATTCGCTCGGTTGCCTCTAACCAATATTCAGCCGTACTGGGTGCTACACCAGATACTCCACGGAACACCTCAGCTCCGTTGGCTCGGAGTCGCTCAGGTACAGATTTCTGAGCTCCCATATTTCCTCCAGCACCAGCCACCATTTTAAGAACTCGCAGCACAGCCTGCGATATAGCATCATCTCCCGTTTGATCTTGCTGTTCAGCACCAACAGCTGGTGGTAGTGGTGGCGGTACCTCATTCTCAGATCCTTGACCCGCTCTAACGGGTTCCGACACGGTCATTCTACCTCTACCGCGTCCTCGCAATTACGTCCACATCCCCTAGAGCTCACTTCTACGACCGTGACTTAATCTGATTAAGAAATTTTATGAATTAGTCCTTGTTTCACTAATTATTCGCGAAGAAATTTTATGAATAGAAGTTCCATAGTGGTTCTTTCGATCAATCAAAGTTTCAAGTCTTTTATCCTAATTCAGAGGAACACATTCATTTAATATCCCTACCACACACATTCATTATTCAAACATTTTCAATCTATTCCTATCCCAGGGGTATTTTCGTCATTTGACCTACAGGGGTATTTTGGTGATAAACTGGGGTCAAATTGAAAATCTTAATAAATCAAGGGTATTTCAAAATTTGCAAAACTTGGGGGTTATTTTTGAGAATTTGCTTTCCAAATTGGTGTTGTTGCAGAAATTTTAAAGATCGGGGGGTCATTTTGGTAATTTTGTAAGTTAAGGGTATTTTAGTAAATTTTCCCAAATCGAGGTATTTTGATATTTTGCAAAACAGGGTTTTTGGCCATTTTATAAAGTAAGGAAATTTTGATAAGAACTGTGGGTAGTTTGGACATTTTATAAACCAAGGGCATTTTTGTAATTTTACAGCCAGGGGTATTTAGGTAATACTGTAAATCGGAAAAATTTTGGAAAAATTTTCCAAACTAAGTTCTACTACACTTCAAAAGGGTAATTTAGTGATTTAAAACTGAAGTTTTTATGAAAACACAGCTAATCCCTTTCGGGTTTTTGTTATTGAGTTTAGCCTATGACTGAGTCCTCTTGGTTAGGGTGAATCGAAGCTACGCACCAGGTAGGATTCCAGCGAAGATGAGGTGAGTCACTAGGACTGCTTAAGTACCAGGCTCCTCCGGATCCAATCCTAGACATGCGCACAATGGTTGCCACACCCTAACTCGGCGACTTAGCCATAGGTTGGTTTAATTAGGCACTTAAGTCTTATGTAATTGTTGGGGTAAACTAGTCCTAGGGTTCAATCACTTAGTATACTAATCTACATTCCATTTATTCCCCTATACAGTTCATACAAGAATTCACACAATAGATAGGGGTACTTACCTGGTGGACTGCGGGTCGGAGACTCGGGTGCCATGCCAGAAAGCCTGCTCCATAAAACTCTCTCAAAATTTCATTTGGGCCTTTATTTAAAACATTGTGGGCTTTAAACCCAAGGCCGAGAGTTTAAAACTGAGCTCTGATACCAAACTGAAACACCCCAAACCCGGCCCACGAGCCTTGACCGGATCTGGTATGTTCCTTGAGTAAAACGGTTCGAAACTTCTTGATTACTTTGGAAAATTCGGATGGTTTTGAAAGAAATTTTACTTTGTGTTGGGCTCGAGTTGGAAACAAGTTTATCTTACATTGAAAACCATTTGCGTTAGGGTGTCCAAAACATTTAGAGTTTATTTTTAAAATAAATTTACTTAACCTTTACTTTGATAAAAATTGGTAACATAATAAATTCAAATAAAAAGCATGCATAAAATAGTTAATACTATGGCCTTATTACAACCGAAAACAATACCAAAATAAATCCAAGTACTTAAAATGTAAAAGTCCAAAGTTAAATTAATCCAGGTTAAAAATGGTGTCGTTTGAAGCTTTATATGAACGGAAATGTAGAACCCTGTTATACTGGTTGAACTGAGCGAAAACAAGATAGTTGGGACACACTTAAGTAGAGAAACCGAAGATAAAGTTCACATTATTCAAGGTTGTCAATGGATCATTATCTATTATATACAGAGTAGCCAGTAATGATTTTAGTTTGTAAGGTAAAAGAACTTCAGAATAATACTCGAATCTATTCTTAGGTAAAAATTTCGACACTGAAATTTCCTAAGGGGAGAGAGTTGTAACAGCCCGTTTCCAGTGGTGTCGAAAATAGTTGTTTCAGATCACAAATCCAATGAGTGAATTTGTAAATATTATTATTTAATATCTACGAGTCAATTATAATATTATTGTTATGAATATCTTATTAAGACGATGTCCATCAAGATCAAGATTAGTTTTGAAGTACTTTAACTTCTTATAGTCATTGGAAGTAGGTCTCTACTTCTTTATACTTTTTATGCCTATAAATAGGGACTTTGGAAAAGCTTTGTAAATATTTAGTTTGATCAATAAAATACGCTTGATTTTGCTCTCTCATATTCTTTGTTCTTGACTCTCTGCCTACTTATTTTATAACACGTTATCAGCATGATTCTCTTTTATATAAGCCACAAAAATATCCCAAAATTTATTGTTTTCGGTTGCCTCCTAGAGCTATTGCTATTTCAATTGAAGGCTGCGCACTGTGGGTAATCATTATAGCCTTTAACCACTCAGCGCTTGTGATAATAGCCAGGGTGATAACAATGATGTTAAAGAATCTCAAGTATATTTTACTATGATTTAGTTATTATATCATGTTTATTATAATTGGAGACTAATCATGACAAACATGAATAGATAGATTTTGATTTCAAATCCACACATGTTATGCGATGGTGATAATGAAATAAAGAATTTTTTGGGACGTTTATAAGTGTCCTAGTAAATCTATTGCATTCCCCGAAGTATAACGATATTTTTATGCAAGTGTACACAATCGTTCAAGTAATAAGTAAAATGAGTTATCGTCTCCACAGTGACTATTATGTTAATCGATTATTTGTAAAATTATAAGTTAACAATTTGGTGGTAAAATAACAATATTTTGAATGGTGGATGATTAAATTAAACTATCTAGATGCAGGATGATCCCTATGCAATTAAATCTAAATGCAAATGATCTAAACGTATGAATGAATGGATTTAGCAGCAAAAACAATCAACATAAAATAGGCTAGGATAATTACATTAATCAACTCAATTCATTTTTATCATGTTTAATAGTGTTCGGAAAATATTCCATGGCAACTCGATCTTTCATGAGTTTGGAAACCAAATTAATTCCTCTCCTATCTTTTACTTAGTGAAATATGCATTTTACTAATCATATTAAAATAAGGGTTTCTTAGTATTTATGTGAGGTAACAGAGACATTTACGTTTGAAACAGTTTAATCACATAAACCTAAAAACTATATAAGATAATAAAGCTAACTAAAGATATTATGAACCTCTAATTTAGTCGGGTTTAATGATCTAATTTGAGCATTGCACTTTTCAATTATATGTCTACTAGCCATTGTCTGGTTAGGATCGGTTTACTAGTCGTCGTCTAGTTAGGATCACTCAGCTAATCTGAATGCATCCAATCACATATGAATTAAATACATCCTGATTTTAATTGAAAACATGATCGACTAAGGCACAAACATGTTAAACATGAATCTAATAAATATTATTGAATTATATAATCATCCTAGCAAATAGAATCAAGCTAACATTGTTGATGTCAAGAACAATAAACACGTAGCAAACATAATTAAACTAAATAACAAGAAGAAAAGAGTAAACTCTAATTTAGTTCAACAACCTTTCGGATCTTTCTGACTGAGGTGTTCTTTTGTTCTGCTCGTTGCTTTTTTTCTAAGGTTTCTTAATGTGGCTGGCCAAAGTAGTGTCTTGACAAAGCTTTTGTTAGCTAAAATGGAAGAGGAAATGTGGTGGAAGGCATGGAACTGAAAAGGGAAATGAAAGAATGGAAAAGGGAGAATGATGGATAAGTGATGAGGGATGTGTCATGAATGAAAGGATGCTTTGAAAGGTGAAAGATGTGTGGTACTTATAGGTGAAGGTAAGGGTGAAGTTTACTAAAAACAGAATTTGAAAATCTTTCCTTTTCCTTTCATGCTTGGCCGACCACAATTTGTGGAAAGGAAGATGACTTGGTTGCTTGATTTTGAATTCAAAACTTTGCTATTAATGGCAATAAGGTGGATGGTTTCAAAGGGTAGACTTGTATGCTGATTTTTGACATCTTTCCAACAGTAGGGACCATCAACAAAATATCCCAAAGCTTATTTTTGGCCGGCCATTTGCTTGTGTTGAAATTGGGCTTGACTCCTCCTTGTTAGACTGTAATGCCCCAAATTTTGGGCCTAGAAGTATTGGGCCTTGTGTATGGATCAGTAAGGAGGCTGTACATAAGTATTTAATTGTGCAAGGAAATGAAACAATTAAATGTTTGCATCAGTGGTTAAGGGTCCTGAGAAGTGTTGAAGAAGTTTGCGGTTCAAACCTAGGCTTTAGCAAAATTTTTAATTTTCAACTGAATAAGGCCTTAGTTCTTGAGAGTAGGCTTTAAGAATAATTGTGGTGGAAATGTGACACAAGAGGAGCTTGTGGCTCAGTGGAAAGTGGCGTGAATTGGCTGATGTGAGGGCTTGGGTTCGAATCCCTTGGCATGCAAAGGAGTATTTATTTTATTTCCTTGCAGCATGGGAAGTAGAGTTAGACTGAAACTCTACAAGATGGAGTTTGAATTGGTCTTGGAGTTGTTATGGAGGATATCAAGGAGGGATAAGGGGAGTGATTTGTGGAGATTTTCAAGGAATTTGAAGTGTGAGGAGAGTTGTGGCCGAATGGGACTCTAAGGCCTTAGTGAAATTCGGCTAGGGGGAAAGAGGGAGCTTTTTCGGCACTAGAATTTCCTTGTTCTGTTCTTGTAAGTGTTGATAGGAGAGTGCCAAATTTCTTTTCTGAGAGTTTGGCGTTTTTCACTTTTTGCATTTTAGGTTCTCTCAAGTCTTATCTATACTACGAAACTGACCACTCGTGTCATTTCCCTTCTGACCATTCGTGTCATTCTTTCTCCTCATCTTTGATATTTTCTTTCTCTCATAGTTGAACCTTCCCTTCTCTTCTTTTAATTCTATTCATCTTCTATTCTTTGCTGGCCAAAGTCACTGTTGTTAATCCTTCTCTGCGTTGATCTACTGCAAAGGTCCTGACTATCGATAAGTGATCAAAAGTTATTCTCTGCATTTTCTTTTAAAACCGAATGCACCTATGCTCTTCCTTTCTTTTCCAAAACTGAATAACCAGATTAACTGATTGTTATTTCATTCTTCACGTACTGCACTCATTGCAATTCTAGGGTCTGCCTCGAGGAATGGTGAAGTGTGAACGGTTTGGAGGAGTCACACTTTCATTCTCAAACGTCTGGTAAGGTAATAAGGTTACCTCATGTTTTTGAGGTTGGCCGAATATGCCATATCACTTTCTAACCGGTTATTGACTGTACTTTAGGAAAGCAACGAAGGCGTATGATCGTTTCTGAACAGCGAGCATTGAGGGATTAAGGCCACCCTCATTCAAACAAGGTAAGAAGGGTATTTCGGATTAAGTGTTATTAAGAGGGTGTTACCCTAACAATTAAGGACTAACATTGGATCTCGATGAATCTAGGTTGGGTACTCGTAGATCTTGGAACGACTCCGTGAAAAGGTTTGTAATCACACTATCGTTTCTATGAGTTGACAAAAGCCGAAAAGTCAAAACTTCGGCATTTGAAGCCTCACGAGCATGCGATTGCTCATGTGGTAAACCGAGCCCACAATCATGGGTAATAGACTGTAGAGGCCACCACGAGCGTCCTTGTGCTCTTGGACTGTTATGGGCCCCGTTTGGCTGAAATTGGCCGTGTGGGTTCAATGGGCTCGTGGGCCCCACACGGAATAAATCCACGATAAGTGACCAATACTGAACTGGGCTATAATGTTCACATAGCCGTGGCTGAATTTGGGCTAAATGGGCCACACGAACGTGTGGGCCCACTTGGGCCGAATATTGGGCTTTGGGCCCATTTACACCGTTGTGACCATATATGTTATCTGTGTCGCTCGAGGTGACAGTAGACCTTCGGGAAGGTTGTTATATGACTAAAATACCCCTAAAGAGTAAAATGACCATAATGCCCCCGTAGGGTAAAATGACCGTAATGCTCCCGTAGGGTAAAATGATCGTAATGCCCGTAGGGTAAAATGACTGTAATGCCCCCATAGGGTAAAATGACCGTAATGCTCCCGTAGGGTAAAATGACCGTAATGCCCCCGTAGGGTAAAATAACCGTAATGCCCCGTAGGGTAAAATGACTATGATGCCCCTGTAGGTAAAATGACTGTAATACCTCTGTTAGGTGAATTGATCGATATACCCTCAAAGGGTAAAATGATTATTTTGCCCCTCAAGGGTAAATGATTGATTTGTATGCGATGTAAATGATTGATTTGTCTGTGACGTAAATGACTGATCTGTCTGTGATTTGTATGACTGATTCTGAGCATGGCATTTTGCATACACAACATACTGCATGGGGTTGGGATACTGCTATGGAGGAAGTACTGTACTAGTGGCTCTGCCACAATCACTATTACTGGTGGCTTTGCCACATATACCGTTACTGCTAGCTTTGCTGCGATACCGTTGCTGGCAGCTTTGTTGCAATGCTACTGATGGCTGTGTGCCGATTATATCACTGCTACTGATGGCTTTATGCCGATCATATTACCGTTATTGATGTTGTGTGCCAATCATATTACTACTACCGATGGCTTTGTGCCAATCATATTACTGTACTCATGGCATTATAGCTATCCTGTTTACGGCTCTTAGCCATTTCGACATCGCGGCTTTGCTTTGCGATCATCGATTAGTGCCGCAATCGATGCTGATATTGATGTGTTAGCTGGGTGGGTCGATTTTATCCCCACATGGTGTGTTGGTTGGTACGAGTGGTGTGTTGGCTGGATTGGGATGGGTTGCATGATTGCATTATTGCATTTCTGTTACTGATACTGTCACTATATTGGGCTTAGGCCCACATGTATTCTATTTTTGATTCTGATAGTGTAATGGGCTAAGGCCCACACTACTTATTCTTTATTTTGGTTTAAAGCCCACGGTGTTACATTATGAAAAGGGCTCGAGGACTGCATCGTTATCTTGCATATATTATTGACTGCATGATAGGGGATTACAGACTGAGTTTTCATAAACTCACCCTTTCTTTTAACTGTACATGTATTCCCCAGCCTTAGACAATTCGGAGCTGTGAGGGACTCGAAGGTGGCCACACGTTCGCTGATGGTTGTTTTAGACTTATATATCTCTTTTATATTGGGCTATTGATTTTGGTAATAAGGACTTTGGTGGACTTAATTTTCTTTTTGATTGGGTTTTTAATTTCTTATTTTGAACTGCCAACCTGATACAAACAAGTTTAAAAAAATAATAATAACTGTTTTGAAGACAAACATGCATTTTCAAACTGCAAGATGATTTTAATTAGAGTAGCTTCCATGAATTTTAATTAACTAAAAAACAAACAGTAACAAACATGGCAATAGTTTTAAAAAGCGATTTTTCAAACTTAATAACTTAATTTGCCAAAAATTTTCTCAAGCAATAAAAACTAAATGTGTTTTTACTTAAAAATGGTTTTCTATCAACAAGCCTTGATTTTGAAAGACATTTTGATGTGACACGTCAGATTCGGTCGAAACATCTAGGCCGGGTTTGGGGTGTTACGTAGACGGTTTCTTAGTCCAATAATTACTCAGACGTGTCCATCATGTAGTAACACTTTTACTGGATCAAATCAATATTCTTATGACCTAGTTTTGTATGGTCTTGGTGTCCAAATAGATTGGATGTGTGCATGTCCTTGCAACATTTATATTAATCTCATCTTTCATGGTCCCACTACATAGTGAAAATTAACATAATAATAATTAACTACAAAATAATAAAAATTATGCATAAAAATCATGTAATAAAGTATAATTTCACATAATTTATAAATTCATGTTCAATACTAATATTTAAGTAAAATTCACTTAAATCAATAACAATAACTCGAGATTAATATATATATTAAGTCAAAAGGTAGTAAAAATATCTAGAAAAATCATATATAATTTTGAGTTTTGTAACATCCCAAATTTAGCTCCATAAAATTTAAAAATATATCAAAAATAGGAAATTGACCCAACGGTTAGTCATTAAATGTGAAAGCTTGAAGGTTAGTTGAAGGTCCCAAGTTCAAGTCTCAACTTTTACAAAATAAATTATTTTTTTTTTTGCAAATTCTTTTGTTTTTTTTTTTTATGTGTTGGCATCCAAGCTTAGTAAAACCTAGGTATAAATGCATTTCTTTATCAAAATAATCAGCCTTTTAACCCATTTTCTTCTACCTTAGCCGTCCCTAACCCCCTCTCCCTCTTTTCATCTCTATTTTTTTTCTTTTCCCTTTTTCCTCCATTCTTGTCATTGCCTACACCTCCCCTTTTACCATCTTCTTCTTCTTCTTTTTGCATAAGGATTGTGCACCATCTCCTTTTCTATATTGATGAAATTTTCCCTCCATTAAATTAGGCCTAAATCTGAAACTTTGAACTCCAAGATTGATCCCAAACATCTCCTAGAAAGTGCCATTGTTGTTACTCTCGACTAGCTTGTGTAAGGTCTCTTCTCTCTTCAATTTATTAATTAATCTTGTCCATTAAAAACCTAGATTTATAAATCTAGAATTTAGGGGATTTTAAATTTTTTTAAATTGTATTTTTCTAGATTTTGATGAGGTTTCAAATCATTTTAAACTTCCACCCCAATTTCGGCCACCATAAGCGGTGCTGCGTGCGCATATGTGTAAAATAGGGGGCTGTTTTATTTCTTAAATCTTGCCCAATTAATTCCAGCCTTAATTTTAGTTCTTGAACTCTCCTAATCATCTATTAAACCCATGTCAATTATGGAAAAAAGGTTCTTGATCATTTAGGCATTAGAAACTGACAAATCGGGAAGCGTAAGTGCGGTTAAGTGTAAAATTGACTGTTGTTTCGACATAGTTGTAGGGTAAATGTTATGGGTTGATTAAATGAAAGAATTGAGTTATTATTAGCTACTGATTTTCCAGTATATTATGGAATTAGGTGCTGACCCAAATGCCACGAATCGACCATAAAGCTGAAGATCGATCATACGTACGGTTCACATCGATTCAAGGTAAGGAATCAAACTAGTTGAATTCGTAAAATAGTTATTAATTCGACAATTGGTTTGAACCTATAAGTGGGTAATTGGGAGTTGGTTAAGTGGTAAATTGGTTTAATTTATACTGAATTTTATTTTAGGATCGTATAAAGGTTTATTAAGGAAAATTGAAAGATTCACTAGGGTGCTGCGAGAAAGCAAAAAATAAGGTGTGGGTCCTAAACTTGTAAATTTTGTTTGATAATGATAAATGTTATGTTATATTTGATAATTAGCTTGCTGATTGGTTTGGAATAGTAGCCAAAATATTAGTTTTGCGAGTGGCCAAACCAGGTACGTTTCGAGCCTTAAAAGATTGATGTGTTGGAAAAATTGCTAGTTTGACTGTATGAATGTGTAATTGAGATTGTTATGCATAGTTATATTTTATGATATGAGAATGTTTGATGGAATGGTATGAAATGTTGAAATATTAGTTTTATGCATTGTAACATCCCGAATTACTGGGCCTGTGCATTTTTGTGTAATGTATGCTTAAATATGTTAAACTGAGAATTGGGGTACTAATTGGGCTCAGGATTGGGCTAAGACCTCAGTTAAAATATTCTGTTTGGGCATTATAAGGTTTAAAGATGGTTATCTGTGTTTTAAGGGACAAAATGGGTTGGTGGCCCAAAGGTAGGTGGCGCTACCATGGCAGAGGATGGCGTTAGAAGCAAAGAAGGGAGGAGGCCCAGTTTTGGCTGCATGAGGCCCAAGGAATTGGGTCAAAATTTGGCAGTCCAAGGAAGGTAGGAGGGGATGGCACAAGGCTATATTTTAGGGATTTTATAGTGTTTTAAATTGGGTGGATATTAAGCTGATAAAGGGGGAAGGAGTGGTGTGAAGTAGGTCTCTTCAGGATAGGAGTTTTGATAAGGATAAGGGAAAGAAGGAGGAGCTATCTAGGGGGCTAGAGGTGGCCGAATATTAGACTGTATGTGTGAGGGAAGGGACGACTATATAAAGTGGGCATAGCCGAGTTTTGTGAGTTTTCCCGAAGCTCTCTCTTAGTTTTCTCTGTTGCCAAAACCTTCCATTTTATTTTCTTCTTCTGCTGAAATTTCTTTTTGGCCGAAATCTCTAGGGCTTCTTTTTGTTTTCTTTTCTTAAGCCAAAACCGAAACTCCCCACTCATGTATTTTTAAAAGTCGAAAACATATCAGTCCTCTCTTGTTCATCTCTCCGGGGTTTCCTTAAAAGCTGAAACTTTTAGATCTATAATCTTCTGCAGTTACCAAAATCTTTTACAAGGAATAGTCGAAACCTTCAGTAGAGGTAAGTACCGATTTGGATTATCTTTTGATCTTTTTTCGGCTTTTGGTGGCCATAGCCGAATGGCCATATGAAATTAACCCTGTGTTTTTCTTTCTTTTCGGCATTCTAGGATCTGAAGAGAAGTCAATCGAGTAAATCTCTAAGTCATAAGTTTAGTAACACTCGAATCGTGTTACTTTCGGGTTGTCAAGGTAAGGAGATATATTGATTTCTAACGTATAAATTTGGGTATTTATTAACCCACGACCGAATGTAGGGGAGGTCCAATCTTCGTGATTTTTCGGCTTTTGTTGAACCAAGTTATAAATCCGAATAGCAAGGATACCGACTAAGAGTTTAGTACTTCGTTATATCAGGTGTGCAACTTCTCACACCATTAGATTGATTGCTAATATATATATGTAATAAATATGCTATACTCTGTTAAATGCCGAAATCCCGGCATAACGTTTGGAAACCCGAGAAGGGTAAAGGCTAAATATCAGGTTAGTGATTTTTGTCATTCATCAGTGAATGTTTCTGTTAAAAAAATATGTTTTATATGTCAATTTTTATATATATATGCATGGGGTTGGGTGATTGATGAAAGGGGAAGTGATCTGTTCTGGTGGCTTATGCCATTTCAGCCTGGTGACTCTGTCACAACTCTGTTTCTGGTGGCTTTTGCCATTTCAGCCTGGTGACTCTGTCACGATTTAGACGATGAGCAGCTAACTGCAGCATAACTGCCATCGATGGTGTGTAGCGGTGTGGGTTGATTGTAGAAATCCCAAATGGTGTGACTGGCAGGTAAGGGTGGTGTGTAGCGGATGGAAACTTAGGATTTGGGTTGGGCTTTGCATAATTTCTGTTATAATATATTTTGATATATGTTCTGTGGGGCTAAGGCCCAAATATAATGGTGCATGTGGGTTGCACACTGAGTCTCGCGACTCAACCAATTATTTAACATTTCAGCTAACACCTAGTGCAACAGACTGGGCTGGAGGTGAGCGCAAGGAGGCCATGCGAGAGAGTATTTGATCCAACCGAAGATTTTACTCAGAATATTCTTTTTATATTTTTGATTAAGGATTTTATTTTCCGTTGTAATAAGGCCGTGGGCCATTAGACTATCATTTATGTTTTGGTTTTATGTCGGGTCTTTATTACTAGGCATTTAAATTTTATGTTTTAAATTAAGTTAAGACATGTATCAAATTTAGTTTTCTAATTAAAATTCACCAAGGCATTTGATAACTTCATATCTTAAATGAATTGAACTATTATTAAGTTTTCAGTATGACTATTTAAACCTGATAATTGTTTTCTCAAGTGCCACATGTTTTTGTAAAATCACTCAAGTGACATACCAGATCCGATTGTAGTGTTTGGGCCGGGTTTGGGGTGTTACAATTGGTATCAGAGCCAGGTTCAAAAATCGGCTTTGGGGTTTTGGGGCTCAAAACGTTTTCTAAAAAAATAGGTTTTTTGAAACATGTATATTTATAAATCATACAAGAGGGTATTCTCAGCATGGCACCTGCGTCTCCGGCCCAAGTCCGCCAGGTAAGTATTCTTGATTTACTGTGTGATTATAAGTATGTGGGCTTGATGGGCTTTTTGGGACGTAGACTATCTAGATTAGAACTTGATAGACTTTAGGCCTAGCTCAAACAACTTTCTAAATCTCATAAGACTTAATTTCACTAACCAAACCCGTGAACAAGTCGCAAGACTAGGGTGTGGCAACAGGCATGCGCATGTCTAGGATTGGATCCGGAAGAGCCTGGTACTTAAGCAATCCTAGTGACTCACCTCCTCTTCGCTGGAATCCTACCTGGTGCGTAGTGACTGTTCACCCTAGCCGCCAGGATTTGTTGACGGGCCAAAATCCATAACTAAAACTCGAAAGGGACTAGCCATCCTATTTTTACAAATTTGCTAAAATATCCTTATTTTGAAAATTACCAAGATACCAATGATTTGCAAAAATACCCCCAGATCTACGAAAATACCCTGATTTCAAAGTCAACGATTTTTTTTAAAGGAAAAAAACATACAACACACAACATCAATCAAAAACCACAAACACTTGAATGCCACTATTATTCTTTTAAAATCAAATTCTATAAGATACCCCTGTTTAAAAAATAAAATATAAATTAATAAATACCCCTTAGTTCTATAAAATTTTTAAAAATACCATTGATTTGTAAAAATTTTCCAAAATACCCCTGATTTGAAAAGTGACCAAAGTACCCCTGGTTTGTAAAATTACCAAATTGCCCCTGATTTGTAAAATAACTAAAACACCCCCGATTTAAAAAAATTACCAAAATACCCATGTTTCACGAAATTACCGAAAACCCTTATTTCGTAAAATCACCAAGAAACCCTACTTTGGAAAATTACGAAAATACTCCTGTAAGATAAATTACGAAAATACCCTTGGGTAGTGAAAAGACAAAAATACCCCTAACAGGATAAACGTAAGTTCGTGAATGCTACTTGTATGTGGTGGTTGATGGTTGAATGTGTGTGCTTCCTAGAACTAGGAGATGTGAAGTTGAGACTGAATTGTAGTTATAGTTGCGAATTCGAAAGAACTACCCTTAAAACTACTATTCATAGACTGTTCGTGGATAATCAGTGGAAGAAAGTTAATGATTCATAAAATTTTTAATCAGATAAACATCAATCGGAAGAATGAGCACAAGGGGTCGAGGACGCCCGCGTGCGTGGTCGTGGTGTAGAGTAGGAGGACCGTGTCGAGCCGCAGGGTCAGTCACGGGTCGAGAAACGAGATGCTTGGGACTGCCATTTGTAGAGGAGAATTTCGGGATAAGGCGCCCGGAGATGATACAGTATCTCAGGCGATGTTGTGGGTTTTAGAGAGGGTTGCTGGAGTAGGCATGGGCATAGGAGCTCGGAAATCTATGCCAGAGTGGCTTAGGGCCAATGGGGCAGAAGTGTTTAGGGGAGTTTCTGGCGTAGCCCCTAACACAACTGAGTATTGGTCGGAAGCGACTGAGCGCGTAATGGATGATCTAGATTTCACGGCGAAGGAGAAGTTGAAGGGGGTTGTGTCTCTTCTTCGAGACGAGGCTTATCAGTGGTGGCTCACGGTGAAGGAGGGTACTGCCATAAATCGGATTGACTGGGATTATTTTAAGGAATCTTTTCAAGGGAAGTATGTTGGGGCCAGCTATGTGGATGCACAGAGGAAGGCATTTCTGAATTTGGTACAGGGAAGTAAATCTGTGGCTGAATATGAGGCGAAGTTTCTGCGTCTGAGCCACTACGCTCGGGAATGGTAGCAACCGAATATGAACGTTGTGTTCAGTTTGGGGATGGATTGCGGAATGAGTTAAGGGTTTTGATAACGCCACAGAGAGAGAAAGATTTTGCTGTTCTGGTGGAGAAGGTTAAGATAGCTGAGGAGGTGAAGCGAACTGAAAGACAAGAAAGGGATAAGGATAGGAGTAAGAATAAGAGAAGTTTTGGACAGTAAGTGTGAGTTTTGGCTGAAGGAAGTAACTTTCTTAGGGCATGTAGTTTCTGCAGAGGGAATTAGGGTAGACCCTCAGAAGATAAAAGCCGTATTGGATTGGAAACTGCTGAAGTCTGTGGCAGAGATTCGAAGTTTCTTGGGATTGGCAGGGTATTATAGGAGGTTTGTGGAAGGGTTCTCATTAATTGCGGCACCTTTAACTAAGTTGTTAAGGAAGGGAATATCATTTGTGTGGACCGACAAACAGCAGAAGAGCTTTGAGAAGCTGAAGAGAATCTTGACGAAAGCGCCAGTGTTAGTTCAGCCAGAGGCGGGGAAAGAATTTACCGTCTACTGTGATGCATCACACACGGGTTTAGGATGTGTGTTGATACAAGATGGAAGAATTGTTGCATATGCGTCTCGATAGTTGAGACCGCATGAACTGAACTACCCTACGCACAATTTAGAATTGGCGGCGGTAGTGTTCGCTCTAAAGATTTGGAGGCACTACCTGTATAGGGAGAAGTCGGTTATTTACACGGACCATAAGAGCCTGAAGTATCTCCTTACCCAAAAGGAGTTAAATCTGAGACAACGTAGATGGATTGAACTCTTGAAGGACTATGATTGCTCGATCGAATACCATCCGGGTAAGGCTAACGTGGTGGCAGATGCGCTGAGTAGGAAGGCGATAGTGGATTTGAGGGCGATGTTCGTTCATCTCAGTCTGTATGAGGATGGCAGTTTGGTAGCTAAACTCCAAGTGAAACCAACGTGGACAAATTAGATCAAGGAAAAGCAGCTGTTGGATGATGTTTTGAGTGCTCGACTCCGTCGAGTGCATAATGGTGAGGTGGAGGACTATAGTTTAAATGGTGATGGAGCCCTGTGTTTTCAGAAAAGAGTTTGTATGCCAAAAGATGTGGAGTTAAGGCAGATGATTCTTCAGGAGGCGCATAGTAGCCCTTACGCTATGCATCCTGGAGGGGTTAAGATGTACCGAGATTTGTGAGAGCAATTCTGGTGGCCAGGTCTGAAGCGAGAAGTAACAGAATTCGTGGGTAAATGTTGGACATGTCAGCAGGTGAAGGCGGAACACCAGTTTCCTTTGGGGCTGTTACAACAGGTGAAGATTCCGCAATGGAAATGGGAGAGAATCACGATGGATTTTGTTAGTGGGTTACCCTTTACGCACACTAAGAAGGATTCAATTTGGGTGATTATGGATCGACACACGAAGTCTGCTCACTTCATACAGGTTCGTGTTGATTATTCTCTGCAGAAGTTGGCTAAGTTATACGTGGCTGAGGTCGTGAGACTACATGGTGTACCGGTGTCGGTCATATCGGATAGGGACCCTAGATTCACGTCACACTTATGGAAGGCTCTTCATCAAGTAATGGGAGCAAGGTTAGACTTTAGTACCGCTTTTTACCCACAGACCGATGGTCAGTTTGAGAGGGTAATTCAGATCTTGGAAGATATGCTAAGGGGTTGCATCATCGACTTTAGGGGTAGTTGGGAGGAGTATTTACCTTTGGCAAAATTCGTATATAATAACAGTTATCAAGCTAGTATTCAGATGGCGCCTTATGAAGCGTTATATGGAAGGAGATGTCGTACCCCAATTTGTTGGACAGAATTGGGTGAACGTCAGGTGTTGGGTCCAGAATTAGTTTCAGAAATGGAAGAGCAAGTTAAGTTAATACGGGCTCAGTTGAAGGAGGCGTCTGATCGGTAAAAGTCTTATGCGGATCTAAAGCGGAAGGAGGTGGAATTTGCAGTAGGAGATCAGGTCTTTTTAAAAGTATCTCCATGGAAGAAGGTAATGAGGTTTGGACGGAAGGGTAAGTTAAGTCCTCGGTTTATTGGGCCTTATCGGGTACTGGAACGCGTGGGCCTAGTGGCTTATCGATTGGAGTTGCCGCCAGAGTTGGAACGGATACATGACGTGTTCCATGTTTCGATGTTAAAACGTTATCGTTCTGATCCATCGCACGTGGTGCCAGTGGAAGAGATTGAAGTAAGGCCATATTTGTCTTTTGAGGAGGAGCCAGTGCAAATCTTGGATCGAGACATAAAAGTGTTGAGAAGGAAGTCCGTCCCTTTGGTTAAAGTTCTGTGGTGAAATCGCGGCACAGAAGAGGCGACGTGAGAGCCAGAGGATGTTATCCAACAACAATATTCCCATCTCTTTTGATCAGGTAAATTCCGAGGCCGAAATTTATTTTAAGAGGGTAAAATTGTAACATCCCGAATTATTGGGCCTGTGCATTTTTGTGTAATGTATGCTTAAATATGTTAAATTGAGAATTGGGGTACTAATTGGGCTGAGGATTGGGCTAAGACCTCAATTAAAATATTCTGTTTGGGCATTATAAGGTTTAAAGATGGTTATCTGTGTTTTAAGGGACAAAATGGGTTGGTGGCCCAAAGGTAGGTGGCGCTACCATGGGCAGAGGATGGCGTCAGAAGCAAGGAAGGGAGGCTGCCAAGTTTTGACCGCATGAAGCCCAAGGAATTGGGTCAAAATTTGGCAGTCCAAGGAAGGTAGGAGGGGACAGCACAAGGCTATATTTTAGGGATTTTATAGTGTTTTAAATTGGGTGGATATTAAGCTGATAAAGGGGGAAGGAGTGGTGTGAAGTAGGTCTCTTCAGGATAGGAGTTTTGATAAGGATAAGGGAAAGAAGGAGGAGCTATCTAGGGGACTAGAGGTGGCCGAATATAGGACTGTGTGTGTGAGGGGAGGGACGGCTATATAAAGTGGGCATAGCCGAATTTTGTGAGTTTTCCCGAAGCTCTCTCTTAGTTTTCTCTGTTGCCAAAACCTTCCATTTTATTTTCTTCTACTGCTGAAATTTCTTTTTGGCCGAAATCTCTAGGGCTTCTTTTTGTTTTCTTTTCTTAAGCCAAAATTAAAACTCCCCACTCAGGTATTTTTAAAAGTCGAAAACATATTAGTCCTCTCTTGTTCATCTCTCCGGGATTTCTTTAAAAGCCAAAACTTTTAGATCTATAATCTTCTGCAGTTGCCGAAATCTTTTACAAGGAATAGTCGAAACCTTCA
The DNA here is from genome assembly GCA_025503065.1 of Gossypium bickii. NCBI lineage: Eukaryota > Viridiplantae > Streptophyta > Magnoliopsida > Malvales > Malvaceae > Gossypium > Gossypium bickii. The sequence goes on from CP106713.1 coordinate 72,844,609, forward strand.
ATAGAGGTAAGTACTGATTTGGATTGTCTTTTGAACTTTTTCTGGCTTTTGGTGGCCATAGCCGAATGGCCATGTGAAATTAATCCTGTGTTTTTCTTTCTTTTCGGCATTCCGGGATCTGAAGAGAAGTCAATCGAGTAGATCCCTAAGTCATAAGTTTAGTAACACTCGAATCGTGTTACTTTCAAGATTTCAAGGTAAGGAGATCTATTGATTTCTAACGTATAAATTTGGGTATTTATTAACCCTTGGCCAAATGTTGGGGAGGTCCAATCTTCGTGATTTTCTGGCTTTTGTTGAACCAAGTTATAAATCCGGATAGCAAGGATACCGACTAAGAGTTTAGTACTTCATGATATCAGGTGTGTAACTTCTCACACCATTAGATTCGTTGCTAATATATATATGTAGTAAATCTGCTATAGTCTGTTAAATGCCGAAATCCCGGCATAACATTTGGAAACCCGAGAAGGGTAAAGGCTAAATATCAGGTTAGTGATTTTTGCCATTCATCAGTGAATGTTTCTGTTAAAAATATATGTTTTATATGTCGATTTTTATATATGTATGCCTGGGGTTGGGTGATTGATGAAAGGGGAAGTGATCTGTTCTGGTGGCTTATGCCATTTCAGCCTAGTGACTCTGTCACAACTCTGTTTCTAGTGGCTTTTGCCATTTCAGCCTGGTGACTCTGTCACAATTTAGACGATGAGTAGCTAACTGCAGCATGACTGCCATCGATGGTGTGTAGCGGTGTAGGTTGATTGTAGAAATCCCCAATGGTGTGACTGGCAGGTAAGGGTGGTGTGTAGCGGATGGAAACCTAGGATTTGGGTTGGGCTTTGCATAATTTCTGTTATAATATATTCTGATTTATGTTCTGTGGGGCTAAGGCCCAAATCTAATGGTGCATGTGGGTTGCACACTGAGTCTCGCGACTCAACCAATTATTTAACATTTCAGGTAACACCTAGTACAACGGACCGGGCTGGAGGTGAGTGCAAGGTGGCCATGCGAGAGAGTATTTGATCCAGCCGAAGATTTTACTCAGAATATTCTTTTTACATTTTTGATTAAGGGTTTTATTTTTCGTTGTAATAAGGCCATGGGCCATTAGACTATCATTTATGTTTTTGTTTTATGTCGGGCCTTTCTTACTAGGCATTTAAATTTTATGTTTTAAATTAAGTTAAGACATGTATCAAATTTATTTTTCTAATCAAAATTTACCAAGGCATTTGATAACTTCATATCTTAAATGAATTGAACTATTATTAAGTTTTCGGTATGACTATTTAAACCTGATAATTGTTTTCTCAAGTGCCACATGTTTTTGTAAAATCACTCAAGTGACATACCAGATCCGGTTGTAGTGTTTGGGCCGGGTTTGGGATGTTACATGAATGATTTAAATGCATGAAATATTTACTATGATATATATGTGAGGTTGTTATTGGTGCACAATGAAATTTTTTAAGTATGTGAATTACACGATATTGATAGATACCATCGTAGTGGTAATTTGAAAATTAAAATATTGTTTCCTTTCTCTGAAAGTATGCAATTATTGAGGACATGTTGAGCATGTTGAATAAATGTGAAAAGTATTGAACTGTGATTGTGTATGAAATTGTATGACATATTGCACGTGCATTGGGATGGGATTCTGTGGTTGATAGAGGAGTTTCGTGGAGTACCGGTGGCATATTAAGTCCGCATATATTTTTATTTAGTGCACTGCATTTGGAGTACCGAGGGGATTGGCGATTATGTCGCATTATTTATTTGGCAATTTCACTACATTATTGATTATTGGTGGTTTTACCACATCGAGCATTGCTCACATACATTGGAGTTTGGCAGACGAGTTTTGGGGAACCTGTGGTGTGTAGCGGATGGTATGGGTAGGATCTCACATGTGCATTTTTCACGATCATGTGCATTTGAAATTTATTATTGTTAATGTTTGATTGTGCTATTGGTACCTCTATGAAATTGCCTGTATGAATGCTTAATACTGATTTAGTCTCACACTGAGCTTGTAAGCTCACCCCATTATCTCAACTTCTCAAGTAATGATCTAACCTAGGATTGAAATTGGCATGCAGACGTACGGTGTACTTCGAACTTTACTTCATCATATTATTTTAATTTAATAATACTTTAGGTTATTTTTTTATTATTATTCGGTTTTGGATTGTAAAGTTTCTTTAACTTGTGGTTTGGGACGGTTCGAGATTTTGGGGTTTTTCATGCATGCATGACACACATATTTGGTACAGATACATGGTTTTTATAAATACGTTGAAATGGACTATGCATGATATATAGCTAAATTAATAATTTGACTAGCAATGGTACATTTCTACTGCTAAGAAGATAACAAAATGATCTCTCAAAGGCAACGCCGTTAGTAAGGTTTTGCAAAAACTCACCTAATTCGCTAATTTTACCTAAAGATGGTTGGGTTAAGAAAATGAACGTTTTCCAAAGCTAACAATAGTGATTTTATAAAAATGAGTACTTGAAGATTTTTAACTATCGTTAGGGTAGGTTCGACACTAAGGTGTCCAATATGGCTTTCCCGATTCTACCATAATATCTAGGTCGGGTTTTGGAGGTTACATTTAGTGGTGTCAGAGCCAGGTTCAAAACCTTGGAATGAGATTTTAAATCTACTTAAGTTGATTTGCATGCATGCATAGATGAAAAGGGAAAATTTTGGGGAAAAATAAACCACAATAGATTTGGAAAATGTTTTATACAAGAAACGACGAAGTCCGAAGGTTCAATGCCAAGTCCATAGAAATAGTACTGAAAATCTATTAAGGCTATAAGACTATTGCATAAAACTTTTATAAAAGAATTATAAAATATGAGTGCATAAAATACTAAAACAAGGTACTAAAAGCTCTTGTAAAATTGTAGATCCATAAAACACTAAAATGAATGCAAGTGAAATGATAACTCGTGCTAAAAGAGGCTATAAGGGGCGACCTTTAAGGGCTCCAGTTGAATCAACTGCATCGTTAGAGCCATAATTGGGTAATGAACAGAATGAGGTTAACAGTGAACCCACTATTGAGGGTGGGAATATGAAAAATGGGAATATGAATGATGACCATGTTGGGAATGATCCAGTAACTCAGGCTTTATTGAGGGCTTTGAATAGGGTTGTTGGGGCTCCAATAGGAGGTGTTTTTCATGGGACGATTGCTGAAAGACTCTGCTCTAGTGGGGCATAATTGTTTAGTGGTATTGCTGAAACTACTCCTACTGTAGCTGAGTTTTGGATGGAAACCACTGAACGAATTTTGGAGGATTTGGAATGCACTCCTGAGGAAAAACTTAAGGGTGTCGTTTCTCTTTTATGGGATGAGGCATACTGATGGTGGTAATCAATGGTTAGAGGAATGCTGCCACAGCGTATTGATTGGGCTTACTTTTAGGGGGCCTTTTAGGTTCAGTATGTGGGCCCTAGTTATGTGGAGGCCCGACGGTTGGAATTTATTGAACTTAAACAAGGAGATAAGAAAGTCTCTGAGTATGAGGCAAAATTTCTAAGGTTGAACCGCTATGCACCTAGTATGGTGGCGTTTGAGTAGGAAAAGAGTTTCCATTTTTAGGAAGGTCTAAGGTATGACCTCAAGGTTCAGGTAGCTCCACACCAAGAGTGTGTGTTTAAGGCTTTGGTTGAGAAGACCAAAATTATTGGGGAGATTAAACACGTGGAGCATGAGAGGAAAAAGAAATAAAGGGATCAGCCCAAAAGAGAAACAGGCCTTACTAGCCCAAATCCGCAACCTGTAAGCGGGCCAGAGAGGCTAGGCCACCACAGAATAAAGAAGCAGTGGACCCTAGAGAAGGGCAGATTTAGGTTTGCCATTATTGTCAGAGGCAACATCAGGGCGAGTGTTGGAGGAGAATGGGTGCTTATGTGGTATGTGGTTTGATGAAGCATAAGATTAGGGATTGTCCTCGTCGTTAGTATTAAGTGCAAGCTCTAGCTCAGAATCAAGGCCCAATTGGGGGTCAAAATCAGAGAGGTAATCAGGGTGCTCAGAGGGGTCGTAATCAGAATTGAAATCGGAATGGTAATTGGGGTCAGAGAGCACCAGTATAAGGAGCGAATCGAGTTGAGGTGAGACAACCTGCCTTAGTTTATGCGGCTAGGCACCGAGAGCATAGAGATGTGTTTGATGTCATAGTAGGTACCTTCAATATTTACTTAATACCATATTTTGCTTTGATTGACATAGGATCTACCTATTCATATATTGCTTGTAATGTGGCTGTAAAATTGGGGATTGGGGTAGAGGAAATTGAAAACACTTTAATTGTAGTTAGTCTTTTAGGATCCTCCACACTTGTGAATAAAGTTTATAAAATATGTCTTTTAGAGGTTCAAGGAGAAGTATTCCTTACCAATTTGATGGAACTTCCTTTCAATGAATTTGATTTGATTTTGGGGATGGACTGATTGGTTGAACATCAAGTTCGATTAGATTGTGCATTGAAGAGGGTGACTTTGGTGACTGAGTTTGGGAAAGAAGTTATTATGGTAGAGGAACGTCGGAATTATCTTTCTAATATAATCTCTACTTTAGTAGTAGAAAAGATGGCTCGAAAAGGGTGTCAAGCATTTTTGGCTTATGTTCGATATGCAAGCTTCGTTGACCCTGTAATTGAAGGTATTCGTACAGTGAGGGAATTTCCCGATGTATTTCCCGATGAACTACCAGGGTTACCTCCGGAGAGGGAAGTGGAATTCAGAATTGAGTTATTGTTGAGAACGACACCGGTGTCCATCGCTCCCTACTGTATGGCACCGAAAGAGCTTAAGGAGTTGAAGGTACAGTTGCAAGAACTATTGGATGAGGGTTTTATTAAACCCAATGTTTCGCCATAGGGTGCACCAATTTTATTTATGAAGAAGAAAGATGGAACCTTACAGTTGTGCATTAATTATCGACAACTGAATAAATTAACTATCAAGAATAAGTGCCCTTTACCAAGGATTGATGACCTATTCGATCAATTCAGAGGTGCAATTATCTTTTAGAAAATTGACTTAAGATCTAGGTATTACCAACTCAAGTGAAAGAATCAAATATTCTCGAAACTACTTTTAGGACTCGTTATGGACATTACGAGTTCCTTGTCATGCCTTTTCGGTTGACTAATGCACCAGCAGCCTTCATGGATCTTATGAATTGTGTCTTCCAACCTTTCCTTGATCAATTCATCATGGTTTTTATTGACGACATCCATGTTTACTCCAAGACAGAAATCGAGCATGATGGGCATTTAAGTGTGGTTTTATAGATACTCTGTGAAAAATAACTTTTTGCCAAACTTAGTAAGTGTGAATTTTGGTTGAAGGAAGTGTTGTTTTTGGGTCACATGGTATTAGCTGAGGGTATTAGTGTACATCCCAGGAAGGTTGAAGCTATTCTAGATTGGAAGCAACTAAAGAATGTTTCAGAAAGTTAGAGTTTTTTGGGTCTTGCTAGGTATTATCAAAGGTTTGTCGAGGGTTTTTCCTTGATAGTAGCCCTATTGACTAAGTTGTTGAGGAAGAATGCTCCATTTAAGTGGGAAGATGAACAAGCCAATTTCAAAAAGTTAAAGTTCGTGTTGACAGAAGCTCCTATCTTAATTCAACTAGAATCTGGTAAGGAATATGTTGTGTATAGCGATGCTTCGCATGTTGGGCTTGGTTGTGTTCTAATGTAAGATGGTAAAGTTGTAGCATATGCCTCAAGAAAACTTAGGTCACATGACTGTAATTACCCCACTCATGATTTGGAGGTGGTAGTTGTTATTTTTGCTCTCAAAATTTGGAGACACAACTTGTATGATGAGAAGTGTATTATTTACACCAATCACAAGAGTCTCAAATATCTCCTCATCTAGAAGGAACTTAATTTGAGGCAGCGGAGGTGGATTGAGTTGTTAAAAGACTATGACTGCACGATCAAATATCACCCCAGAAAAGCCAATGTTGTGGCTGATACCTTGAATAGAAAGGCAATGTTTGATTTGAGGGCTATGTTCGCTTGCTTGAGTCTTTTTGATGATGGGGATATCTTGGCTGAATTGCAAGTAAGGCTTGTATGGGTTCTGGAAATCAATGATAAATAAAGTTTGGAAGAAACTCTAACAACTCAGTTTAAATAGGTCAAGGATGGTTCGTCTGAGGACTTTAGGATTAATTTTGATGGAATTTTATGCTTTAAGGGGAGATATTGTGTGCCTAATTATCAGAATTTGAGGCAATCCATACTTCAGGAAGCACATAGTAACCTTTATGCTATGCATCCTGGTACTACTAAGATGTATCATCATTTGAGTGAAGTGTATTGGTGGTCGGGTCTTAAACGTGAAGTGACCTAATTTGTATCTAAATGTTTAACTTGCCAGTAGGTTAAAGTTGAACATCAATTTCCATCAGGGTTGCTCCAACCTATTCGAATTCCACAGTGGAAATGGGAGAGAGTGACAATTGACTTTGTTAGTGAGTTGCCCTTAACGACTACTAAGAAAGACTCGATTTGGGTTGTAGTTGATAGATTGACTAAGTCTGCTCATTTTGTTCCTGTTTGTAGCAATTACTCTCTCTAGAAGTTAGCTAAGTTTTATGTTTTTGAGATAGTGAGATTGCATGGTGTGCCAGTGTCGATTATTTCAGATCGGGATCCTAGATTCACGTCTCAATTCTGGAAGAAGTTGCATGAGGCTTTGGGTACTCGATTGGATTTCAATACGGCTTTCCATCTACAATCTGATGGTCAGTCAGAAAGGGTCATACAGATATTGGAAGATATGTTGAGAGTTGTGTAATCAAATTCCAAGGTAGTTGGGAGGAGCATTTTCCAATGGCAGAATTTGCCTAAAATAACAGTTTTCAATCAAGTATCCAAATGGCACCGTACGAAGCTCTTTATGGTAGTAAGTGTCGCTCGTCTTTATGTTTGATTGAAGTGGACAAAAGGAAGTTGATTGGTCCAAAATTAGTTGCAGAAACTAAGGATAAAATTTGTTTAATTCAAGAAAGATTGAAGGCAGCTTCTGATAGACAAAATTCATATGCCGATTTGAAGCGCAAGGACATTGAATTCAATGTGGGGGATTTCATTTTCCTTAAACTCCTCCATGGAAGAAAGTTTTGAGATTTGGTTGAAAGGGCAAGTTAAGCCCTAGATTCATTGGTCCCTATTAAGTGCTTAAAAGGGTTGGTTCTGTGGCTTACCAACTAGAGTTTCCACTTGAGTTAGATCGTATTCACGAAGTGTTTCATGTTTCAATTTTGAGATGGTATCAATCCGATCCCTCACATATTGTTCCAGTTGAGGAGATTGAGGTTAGACCAGATTTATCATTTCAAGAGGAACCAGTTCAAATATTAGAAAGTGAGACTAAGCGCTAAGACGATAGAAAATTCCATTAGTTAAAGTACTGTGGAGAAATCCTGGCGTCGAAGAGGCTACTTGGGAGTCGGAGGACTCAATTCGGCTTCAGTATCCTCATCTTTTCGAAACAGGTAATTTCGAGGATGAAATCTCTTTAAGAGGGTAAAGCTGTAACATCCCAAATTTATCTCCATAAAATTTAAAAATATATCAAAAATAGGGAATTGACCCAATGGTTATTCATTAAATTTGAAAGCTTGAAGGTTAGTTGGGGGTCCCAAGTTCAAGTCTCAACTTTTACAAAATAAATTAATTTTTTGCACATTCCCTTGTTTTTTTTTATGTGTTGGCATCCAAGCTTAGTAAACCTAGGTATAAACACAATTTTTTATCAAAATAATCAGCCTTAAACCCATTTTCTTCTACCTTAGCCGTCCCTAACCCCTCTCCCTCTTTTTCTCTCTATTTTTTTCTTTTCCCTTTTACCTCTATTCTTGTCGTTGCCTACACCTCCCCTTTTACCATCTTCTTCTTCTTCTTTTTGCATCAAGATTGTGAACCATCTCCTTTTCTATACTACTGCAATTTTCTCTCAATTAAATTAGCCCTAAATCCAAAACTTTGAACTCCAAGATCGATCCCAAACATCGCCTAGAAAGTGTCATTGCTGTTTCTCTCGACTAGCTTGTGTAAGGTCTCTTCTCTCTTCAATTTCTTAATTAATCTTGTCCATTAAAACCTAAATTTCCAGATATGGAATTTAGGGAATTTTAAATGTTTTTAAATTTATTTTTCCAGATTTCAATGAGGCTTCAAATCATTTTAAAATTCAGCCCCAATTTCGGCCACGATTGGCAGTGCTGCGTGCACATATGTGTAGAATAGGGGGCTGTTTTGTTTCTTGAATCCTGCTCAATTAATTCCAGACTTAATTCAAAAATTGGTTTGAAACTATATGTGGGCAATTGGGAGTTTGTTAGGTGGTAAATTCATTTAATTTATACTGAATTTTGGTTTAGGGTCGTATAAAGGTTTATTAAGGAAAATTGGAAGATTCACTAGAGTGCTGCAAGAAAGCAAAAAATAAGGTGTGGATCCTAAACTTGTAAAATTTGTTTGATAATGATAAATGTTATGTTATATTTGATAATTATCTTGCTGATTGGTTCAGCATAATAGCCAAAATATTATTTTTGCGAGTGGCCAAACCAGGTACGTTTCGAGCTTTAAAAGATTGATGTGTTGGAAAAAATGCTAGTTTGACTGTATGAATGTGTAATTGAGATTGTTTTGCATAGTTATATTTTATGATATGAGAATATTTGATGGAATGGTATGAAATTTTGAAATATTAGTTTATGCATGATTTAAATGCATGAAATATTTACTATGATATATATGTGAGGTTGTTATTGGTGCACAATGAAATTTGTAAAGTATGTGAACTGAACGATATTGATAGATACCATCGTAATGGTAATTTGAAAATTAAAATATTGTTTACTTTCTCTGAAAGTATGTGATTATTGAAGACATGTTAAGCATGTTGAATAAATGTGAAAAGTATTAAAATGTGATTGTGTATGAATTTGTATGACATATTGCACGTGCATTGGGATGGGATTCTGTGGTTGCATATTAAGTCTGCATATATTTTTAGTCAGTGCACTGCATTTGGAGTACCAAGGGGATTAGTGATTATGTCACATTATTTATTTGGAAATTTCACTACATTATTGATTATTGGTGGTTTTACCACATCGAGCATTGCTCACATACGTTGGACTTTGGCAGACATGTTCTGGGGATTCATGGTGTGTAGCGGATGGTATGGGTAGGATCTCACATGTGCATTTTAAAATTATTATTGTAATGTTTGATTGTGCTATTGGTACCTCTATGAAATTGCCTATATGAATGCTTAATACTCGTTTAGTCTCACAGTGAGCTTGTTAAGCTCACCCCATTATCTTAACTTCGCAGGTAATGATCGAACTTATGATCAAAATTAGTGTGCAAACGTACGGTGGACTTCAGACTTTACTTCGTCATATTATTTTAATTTAATTATATTTTTAGGTTATTATTATTATTATATGGTTTTGGATTGTAAAGTTTCTTTAAACTGTGGTTTGGCACCGTTCAAGATTTTGGGGTTTTTCATGCATGCATGACACGCATATTTGGTATAGATACATGGTTTTTATAAATATGTTGAAATGGACTAAGCATGATATATGGCTAAATTAATAATTTGACTAGTAATGGTACATTTCTGCTACTAAGAAGATAACAAAATGATCTTTCAAAGGCAACGCCATCAGTAAGTTTTTTACAAAAACTCACCTAATTTGCTAATTTAACCTAAGCATGGTTGGACTAAGAAAATGAACTTTTTCCAAACCTAACAATAGAAACCGTGAGTTTATATAAAGGAGTACTTGAAGGTTTTTAACTATCGTTAGGGTAGGTTCGACACTAAGGTGTCCAATGTGGCCTTCCCAATTCAACCATAACGTCTTGCCCAGGTTTGGGAGGTTACAAGTTTACGCACCCCCTAACTTAAACCATTGCTCATCTAGAGTAATGTTCATGCACAACACAACTTTTTCTAATGCAAATTTTACAATATGATAAAGCAGCATCAGTCTTTGCACATTATCATGCATCAACAAAATCATGCTCAAAAATGTTTTTTTATTGATAAGTAGCTCGAATGCAAATATTATTTCCAAACTTTATACTAAGTACAACATAATGTCAACATGAGTTATAGTATGTATGCATTTCAAAGTCATATATAACATTTACCAATTAATAAGCTTTCCTTATCAATCTAAACATAGTAATCACAAGGTTTAACTAATGGTTTTCATATGTTGAACTTAGTAATTCCTCTCCACTAATGTAGTTGGTATAATCATCAAATCAGTAGGTCTTTTATTAGGCTATAATGGGACTAGGCTAAAGGTAGGGATAAAGAGAGTGAATTTTTAGGTTCAATCATCTTAACCCTAACTTTATCTTGGATCCTTTTGCATCACAATCTTTATACAATTGGGTCTTTGGAACACCCCCAAACTTATTCCGAACTCATGCTCAACCTTTATTTTTCAGACTTTAAGCAAACGTTGCTATTTATTTTTCAAAATTTGAGCAATCTTTTCTTTTCTCTTTAATCATTTTTTTAAACATGAGAAAAGCATGTACATTTTTTCGTATTTTTCCTCAGACTTTGATCACCAAGACAAATTTAGTTATGATAGGTGCAAAAGAATAAGACAAAATAAAAAAGATGATAATATGGCTTATGATGTAGATAATTGCAATAAATAGGCCATTAAGCTCAAAACTTAAGTTTCAAGGGTTAAATTAATAAGGTCAGCTTGAAAGGCTCAAACGATCCAAAGAAAGTGTGCCTATATAATATTAGATTCTTATACCTCCTAGGATTTTGCCTCAAGAAAGTTACTAAGCCAATTTTAGAGACTTAAACTTTCATACATGTCTATTTCTAAAGAAATCAATTTTTTATGGGAAATAATACATAAGACTAAAGAACATACAAGTATTCCATCACTCAAGATAACACAAGAATAAGTTAGTTAAAATCAGAAATCATGCTTTCATTTGAACAAACTTGTGAACAAAATTTCTCTCTGAACATTCATTTGTTTCAGCATACTTAAGTAAAAAGATTGAAACATACTTTAAAATTCATGCAAAATGCCTTACCCCCCTTAAAAAGAAGCAATGTCTTCATTGCGAAAATAAAGTAACAAATGAAAACTAAACACCAGGTAGGGTTATACGAAAAGAGGGGTGAGTCATAAAGACTGCTTAAGTACCAAGTCTTTCTCATTACTACATCTCTTTGTTTTTCCTAACGAAAAGGCATAGAGCTTATTTTATTGATGCTTGCAATTTATTATGCAAAAGCAAAATTCTAATTAGGAAATAAAAAGAAATACTTAAAAAGAAATGAATACTAAAGACAAGAAATTCCTCTCTTTTTATTTATTTGACTTATCCTCCTCGTCTTCCTCCTTTGATGCTTCATCCTCACTTTAATCCTCGTCTTCCTTCCATGACTTAAAGGTATAATCTGGGAACTCAAGAATTAAACTGTTAGAGATATTTTTGAAAGTATTTCTTATAGAATCATCTTTAATCTTCACATATTTCCAATAAGCCTGTTGTTGGTTATGCATAAATTTCATCATATCCATCATAATTAACAATTTTGATTTCTTCACAGTGTTTAAAGAAGTAGGCGTAGGAATGGTCAACTCAGGATTAACACCTAGTTCAACTGGCTCATTAGCATTTGGCTCTTCTCTTGGTTCAAAGACTTCTGGTTCCTTTATAGGTTCTAGATTGTTCAGTTCTTCCTCAAATTCTACTTTTTCTATCTCAGTAAAAAGTTAGCCTCAATTTTGGATTTGTTCGACGACTCATCAATTTCTGGTTCTGTTGGTTCACTCGGTTTAGTTGGGTTTAGCTTATGGACATTATCCATTAACTTTTCAAGATCATGGGTTGTGATGCAACCTTGAACATATGGGCCCTTCAAGTTTGCTTTTGTTTTAACTTGGGACCTTAAGCAAAGTGAAGTTATCACTGATGGGAAATAAGCGCTTGTTGTCTTACTTCTAGGACAATAGTGGATCTCCTTAAGAATAATCTTCCCAACTTTGATAGACCTTTCTGTCATAATTGCATACAACAAAAGTATTCGCTCCATCGAGATGGTGGAACTATGTGAGATAGGCATTTAACTATATCGAACAAAGTAGAACCATACCTTAGCCACTAGTTTTAGATATTCCCTTTGGCAAGATGACTACCATACTTTCTTATAATCCATTGGGATCCCAGATTTTTCACAACATTAAGCACTTGTTGAAGAAAATCCTAATTTATATTTGTCATTATGGCAAAGTACTCATCTTCTTCAATATCAGGTAGGTTAAACAAATCATTAATAGACTTAGAAGTTAAAGATACCTTCTTTTTATGAACAAGAACTTCAGTAGCATCTGGCATAGTTAAACTGGCATAGAACTCTTGAACTAACTCCTCTTCAGGCAATGATCATGCATCGCAAAAATTGTTCTAATTGAGGGCATCAATTGTCTTTCGTATTGGCCACGACACAACCATCTTATCATTTCTCTCCAAGTTGAAACTGTTTTCCAGCATCATAGGTTGATTTTTGAAGATGGAATCAAACCTTTCTCTTGCTTCCTCATCTTGGATCGTAATTGGAATTTCGGTAGAGGTCTTAGAAGATCTAGTTCTTTTGCGAGAAATGGTGATTTTTTCTTGAAAATAGGCAAAATTTCGGTGAAAGGAAGAGAAAAGAAATCGGCAATGGGTGGTAGTAAGGTTTTTTTTTTTTTGCTATGACAATAGGCTTGCAACACCAATGGGATTGCGGTAACAATAGGCGTGCAACAGCGATAAGGTACGGCGGCACTAAAAAAGTTGCGGCAATATGGTTGCTTCAGCAAAAGACTTGTGGCAGCAATGAGGAGGCTTTGCGACAAGGGAAGGACAATTGGGGAGATTCTTGAGGATTCAAGCGTAATTTCACATACTTTATAAATTCATGTCCAATATTAATATTTAAATAAAATTCACTTAATTCAATAACAATTACTCAAGATTAACATATTTATTAAGTTAAAAGGTGGTAAAAATATATAGAAAAATCCTATATAATTTCAATTTTACATGAACGCAAAAGAAAATATAAACCAATATTATTCCAATATTTTGCAGCACAAATTAGTTCAAAGCTCCAGAAGAGCTAATTTATCAATATCTAAAAAGCACAAAATTTGTGATGGTTAATGTATTAGTTTTAAAATATATCCATTATAATGGATATCATATTGAGATTATAAATGAGGAAAAAATTATATTTCATATGAATCAAAAGAGGATTGAGTTATTGATTTTTATTTATTACTCTTGTTATAAATTGAATTTATCGTGACTATCTTTATGATCTTCTTTTGTCATAATCTCCACTAAGGGGTTGAAAGCAAAATATTTGACTGTGAAAGATCTACTGAAATTCTATAATAATTTAAAAGAAAAATGTGAGCAATAGAATATGGAAATTCTATCTAAAACTCGTTATGGTTGAAAGCACCTGAAGTTGCAAGGTTTTTAAAACTATGAGTATAACTTTACAGTAATCAAAATAAGTTCTCAATTAAAATTACGTGGAAAAATATTACTGATGAAAACGTTGCAAGAGAGAACTTATTCAACTTTTCATGATTCAAATATGCTCTTACGGTAGCAATATCATGAAAAAAAATTATTTATGATTGAACAAAATTTTTTCACCATGAAACCTAACCATTCCCTAAAGAGAATGTAACAATATGTAATAAACTCAAAAGACATAATTTTTAACGTGGATGTAGTAAATTGGACTATAATAATAGTCATGGGGGATTGTCATAATAAATTTTCTCACCACTAGAAATGGAAAAATAAAGAAAGTAAAAAAAGAACAAGAATTTCCAAGAACTTTTTAAGAAGAGAGACAATTTATTTATGAAGAGACATTGGTTATGTACCTATTGTACATTTGGAAAATAAGATCCACTCTCAAAGTTTGCTATTAATAGATTTTGATTGGATTCAAAGTCTACTACTGAAGTTTAATTTGCTTGCTTTTTATCGTCAATACTCAACATAGAACAAAAAAAAGGCACGTTTTTAAATATTAAATCAACTTGATATATGATTTAAATATTTTGAGATGGTCTTCTTTTTAAGTTTTGATTACATGCATTACAAATTGTTTTAAGCATCTCATTTGTTCATGAAAGTGAATATTAACTGATTTATTTATGTTGCTATAGTAGGTTTTATAATTAAATAATATATTTGGTTAAAACATATTTAGTATGCAAATTTGTGTTAATAAACCAATGAATTTTATGGTTATTCGGATTCGATTTAGTTCAAATAATTGTTAAAAGTAGTAGTTCATACATTCTATATTATTCCATTTGTTAATTATTTAGAGAAATGACATGAGCAATTGTAAATGAAAAGTTTTTTGAGCTTGAATGGTTGGATTTTGAATTAAATTTCATGCATGTTTATGATGATGGTTATGAAAAACAATTGCTAGTTTCTCATTATGTCATATTTTTTTTTTGTTTGAGATGTGACGTTTATTGATATATTTAGTGTAGGCTCATTTCTATACATGACCTAGGCAGTTATTCTTGTTAGTTAACTGATTATGCAAAAATTTTGTTAAAAGGGTTTTAAAAGTATTTTGAATCGAACTCGAGACCTCTAGCACCCAAAGCAAGAATCATAATACTAGACTAAATGGCCTACATTTGAAGATTTTGGCATATTCCCTAAAGCGAATATTGCATATAATTATTTGGAAATTATATTTATTAACTTAGTTGTATTATAGACTTCTCATTGATTTAGACATTTTTGGTAGTAGGTACCACAATAGTACTTATGTAACACCCTGAATTTGGGCCTAGTAGAATTCGGCCTATTGGGCCTTGGGCATGGGAGTGTTTAAAACTTTTGAGAATAAGAGAATGGCAAAATTGCATGATGGATCTGTTGGGTGAGTGATTTTGGAAGGTTTGGGGCTTCTATGAAGTCTTGGGTCCAAGCCATGTCTTATGAAAAATTTTTATTTTTAGCACTAGAGGAACCCTGACTTCTGGTATTAAGCCTTTTAAGTATTTTTGATTAAAAAGAGACACAAGAGAGCCTGTGGTGGAGTGGTTGTGACGTCACAGGTGTGGCAAGGAGGACAGAGGTTCAAGGCTCACTGCACGTAAATGGGATTATTTATTTTACTCATGTATGGGCAAGAGTTTGTGTTGGAATTGAACTCTGGTGGAGAAGGTTTGAATTGGTCAAGTGAGTGTTTTAAGGAGAGGATTATGGAGAGATAAGGGGGAGAAAATCGTGGACTTTGGGTGGAAAGGTGTTGGCTGAATATTGGGTTCTTTGGGGTGTGCATTCGGCACTTTGGGTTTCTTTCTTGTGGTTGTGCCGAATTAGTATAGGAGCATTAGGGGTTTTTCTTCATTTTTATTTCGGAAGCTTTCCTCTTGAGCTATTGTTTTTTCATTCTTTTGGTGCGTTTTTGACCCTTCGGGTCCTTTTCTTTTCAACTTTATTTCTCAATTGTTTGTTCACTTTTGTCGAATTCTCTCTTGAAACCTTTCTCCCTTTCTTCTCATCTTCTCGATCTTGTTCTTCTCTTCTTGCTTCTATTCTCAAACTCTAGCCGAATTCATATTCTTCCCTTTCTTTTCTCAGATTGACCGAACCAATTTTTCTCTCCCCAACTGTTAAAATTCAATCTTGATCTTGGCACTTTTTACCTTGGCTGATTATAGCATCTCCTCATTATTCAACTTTCATTCCCTCATCCTGTTCTGTCGGTTCTCTACGTTTTGTGTTAGCCAAACATTCCATCTCAGGGGTACGATTTTCCATCTTGCCTTTATCATTCTCTATACTTTCGGCTTTTGGGTGGGTGTGGCGATTGTTCTTTTCTTCTAATCTAGACTCTGTGTTTTCGGTACGTGATTTTTCATCTAGTTAGAACTATTCAATTGTTTGATGGTTGATAAGTGTTGATTGGAATGTAGATAACCCCTAAGGCCTATTGATCAATCTCTTGAGATTGTTTAAGTGAGTGATCTTCAATCGTTCGATCAAGGCAAGTAATAAATCATATCTTAGATAGTGGTATAGAAAGGGATTGTTTAATCCTGTTGTTAAAGGACTAATGGTGAATCGTGTTGGATATAGGTTCTACGCTCGTGGGCTACTGCTTTTCTCCAACAAGGTGTGTAGTAATACTCTGTGACCGATAATCAGAAAAAGAGCCGAAAAGTGTGTGTGCACACACACCACGCCAAGTAGATTGACAAATGTCGAAAAGTCGAAATACCAGCGAATGATGCCACACGAGCGTGCGATCGCACGTGTGGTGGATCGAGCCAACGAATATGGGCATAAGATGGTTGAGGCCCCCATGAGCGTCCTCATGGGCTTAGGCCATTTTTGGGGCCAAATGGATAGGAATGGGCTGAGTGGGCCCTACGCAAGTAAATTTTGTGGATGGATAGGAAATAATGAGCCAGCCATGACGATCACATGGCCAAATGCAGTTTTGGGCTAAATGGGCCACACGAGCGTGTGGGCTCACTTAGGCTGAATATTGGGCTTGAGGCCCAAATACTCCGTTTTGATCATATATGTTATCTGTGTCGCCCGAGGTGACTGTAGACCTCTGGGAAGGTTATAAATTGACCGTAATACCCCTAGAGGGTAAATTGACCGTAATACCCCTGTAGGGTAAAATGACCGTTATGCCATTGAAAGGGCAAAATGACTAAAATGCCCTACTAATTATATGATTGTTATTTTATGCCATTTATGGTTTGTTTACATTCATGTGATATTATGTTGCATGGGGGATGGGATCATTGATTTGGAGGAAGTATATGATTTGTTAGGGTCGCATGGTCGCTTGACGACTGTGGATCCACCGATGGCTTTAAGCCGATTATGTGATTGGCAGCTCTGCTGCAACATTGGTTAGTGCCGCAACCGGTGCTACAGAAGGAGTGTAGGGTTGGACAGGAGACGGAGTGCAGGGTTGGTTTGGGTATTCATGCATTGCATATACTGATTCTGATATTGAGATGGGTTTAGGCCTAGAGAGATGTGATATGTGACATGTGATATGTGATATGGGTTAAGGCCCAACTGAGGCTATTATGGGCTAAGGCCCAAATGCCACCGTTACCGTAATGGGCTTAGGCCCGGATTGATGTGATGCATGCTTTACGATCGATGAGGGTTGTACACACTGAGTTTTTGTAAACTCACCCCCTTTTTTAAATTTTTCAGGTAATCCTCAGTAGGCGATTCGACGTACTGGAGGACTCAGAGGTGGCCACACTACAAACAGCTTTAAATTTTAGTAGTCTATTTTACCTTATTTAAACGGCTTTCTTATTGGGTTGTAATAAGGCCTCTTTTAATTTCTGGTTTTTAATTTGGGATTTTCAGTTTATTACGTTTTCTATCTGTTAAAAGTAGATCGCGGTTTTCCAAAACAATAACTGTTTTTCAAATGCTACATTTTCACAAATCAATTTTAAATATCACGTTGTTGTAAATCATTTATTTTAAATTAAGCTTCCGTAACAAATAAAGTTTTAAAGGTAACAATGTTTTAAAAGGTAATAACTTTTTAATAAACCATGATTGATAATGAACAAACGCAAACTGAGGTTTTGTACAAATTTTAAATTTCAAGAAGGGTTTTCAATGAAAACATGGTTTTCGAAAAACACTTCAATGTGACACACTAGATTCGGTCGAAAGGTCTAGGCTGGGTTTGGGGTGTTACAACTTATATGTGGATACAAAGTAAAAGAAATGATAGTAAAATTACCAATTTGTTACAATTTAGTACAATTGAAGCGCATGTTAAAGTAAATTAAAAGTATACTGATTCAAATGCATTTACTACTTGACATGACCAGTTAGACCATCTTAGATCATATATGATGTGAAAATTAATTGAGATTTCATATGAACATTCATTAAGAAAAAAGAAGATTTTTTAATTTAAATTTGTTGTTTGTTCTCAGTGAAAATTCATTGTAAGAAACTCACTAGCTAAAGTTGAGATTTAATGTCTTGCATTTCTGAAATGAACATAGGCCCATTCATCCACCATGTAATGTATCTACAAAATAAATCATGTATGTGTTATCAACTAGCAACTTGTCATTTGCAAGATTGCTTGTGTATAGAATAAATTTCAGATCATGTAATTAACACAATTCATCTTTGTAACACCCCCAGACCCGGCCCAGACGTTATGGCCGAATCCGGTGATGTCACATCAAAAGGATAATTCCAAAACGACTTTGTTTAGTTAAATTTATGTTCAGTAGGAAATTTGCATAGTTAAAAACTTAAGTTTAAGATGTAGAAACCCAAAAGCCTTGCAACTTGTTAAGTTATGATGAAAGCCCATATTTTAAGAAAACGTCCACATGTTATAGCTATTTCGAAAACCATGTTAAACTTTAGAAATTTATTTAAGTTTAATAATTATGCAGTTGAAACAATAATAAAACACAAATGTAAAGTCAAATTGGAGATACAAGGCCTTATTGCATCCTAATGAAAATAAAGTAATTAAAATAAAGACATTCGAAACTAATTAAAAACTTCTAAGTAGCTTGTAGTGTAGCCACCTCCGAGTCCTCTTCCACGTTGAGCCATCTACTGAGAGTCACCTGAAACATTAAATAAAAGGGTGTGAGTTTCTAAACTCAGTGTGTACGACCCTTGGTAATCCAACCAATCATGCGATTATCACATTGGGCCTAAGCCCTATCAAAATTGGTGGTCTTGGGCCTTAGTCCACAATGACCCCATATCACATCAATATCACACGAACGCAATGCTCCCATCCCAAATCCAACCCTGCACTCCATTTCCCTTCCAACCCTACACTCCTGTGGGGATATAAATATCAACCCACCCATCCCTACACTCCAATGGTAGCACCAACAGCAACACTACTCAAACATTGTAGCAAGGCTGCTAAGCATATAATGGGCTTAAAGCCACCGGTGGATCCACGGTCGTCAAGCAGCTATGCGATCCTCACATATCTTCCTCCGTATCATCAAACCCACCCAAGTGCAACATATATCTCATGAATGCAACATACACATTTTCACACATTAACCACCTACGGGTATTTTAGTCATTTCACTACCCAGGGGTATTTTTGTAAATCTACCCTACAGTGGTATTTTCGTAATTCTACCCTATAGGGGTATTTCTGTAATTTTCTTCATCTCGGGTTTTAATTATGAACTTTGGCCCATCAACAAGTTCTTGCGGCTAAAGTGAACAGACACTAAGCACCAGGTAGGATCCCAGATAAGAGAAGGTGGGTCACTACGACCGCTTAAGTACCAAGCTCTCCCTAGATCCAATCCTAGACATGCATATGTCCATTGCCACACTCTAATCTAGCGACTTGTCCACATACATGTTTTATTATTAAATTAAGTTTTATGCTATTTAAAAATTTATCATAACTAGGTCTAGAGTCCATTAAACCCCTAGCATGCATTTCTAAAATCCCATAAGGACCACTAAGCCCAATCATGTCCATATAGCCCATTAAGCCCAATTATGTTTATGTAGCCCATTAGGCCCGATCATAATCAAATCATACAACCATCCATATAAATCCATCATTCACTTTCATATATCGACTCTTGCCGATTTGGGCCCATAGCTCGACAAGCCCATTTAGCCTCGTCTGGCTTGGTCGGCCAAACAGTGGCCCAAGACCATGAGATCACTCTCTTGACCCTAGTAATCGTATCGGTGTTCCCACACAAATGTTCGCACGCTTGTGTGGTTGCTGGCGCCAACCTTTCGACTTTTCAGCATTCTGATTTTTCGAGATTTCGGCTTTTGCGGACTTGCCGTGTGTGAAGTGTATGTACACACATGTTTAATGTAACATCCTGAAATTGGGCCTAGTAGGATTAGGCCAAATAGGCCTTGGGCGTAGGAGTGTTTAAAATTTTGAGAACAAGAGAATGGCATTATTGCATATTAGACTTATTAGTTAAGTGAATTTGGAAGGTTACGAGGTTTCTATGAAGTCTCAGGTTTAATTGGGCCTTAGGAAAAATTTGGTATTTTAGCACTTTAAGGAGAGATGGTAAGTAACTTCAAGACTTATAGAAATAAATAAGTAATGTGCTTGCATAAGTGAGCATATGGTAAAGAGGATATGATGCCACATGATGGACTTTGAGGGAAGAGGTTCAAATCCCATTGTGTGCAAATTTTGACTATTATTTTTGCACTCTTTCCTTAAGTGTCGGCCAAGCATGTAAATAAGGCAAGTTGGACTTTTTAATTTTGGCAAGGTGGCTAAGGAAATAAGGAAAGGTTGAAGGTGAAGAAAGAAATCAAGAAGAAAGGGCAAGTAAGGGGAACATGTGGCTTATTTCATGGAGATTGTTTTGGAAAGTTTGGGTGGCCAAACTTTTGACTATTAGGAGCATGAATGTGGACGGTTTTGTTGAGGGAAAGGGATAGCTGAAATTCTCTTTTCATTTTAGACCATTTTGTTAGTTTTTGGTGCATGAGAGGTACACTTTTTACTCTTTGACCATTTGTGTTTTCTTCTCAAATCCATCTCCTTTTTGCTTTGGCCGAAATCTCCTAGCACAATTGTGCATTATTTTTCTTTTGTTGGCCGAAACACACAATTGCTCATCTCCCCTTTGATAGTCGAAACTATCAAAGCACTTCTCTCCATCCACTCTCTTCTTTTGACCATTTCATCAACCTTTTCTTCTATTTTTTTTGACATCACTTTGTGATCACATCTTCTTGTTCGATTTTCTTAATAGCCGAACCCGTTATCATCCTATTCCTTCATTATTTCATTCCCTATCGTGTGGGAAAACCTCTTCTTAATCGAATCGGACTTTCAACAAGGTTAAGGAGCACAAGTGATTTGTATTAACCAAATCGTTATCGTCGACTCATCAAGCAAGTAGGGTAAGAACGTTGTTATAATATTTGCTTTGGCCAAAGGTGGGATATTTGCTAACAACTCTTTCGCTCACCAAATATTGTTAGGACGGGATTTTAGTAGCCAAAGGGTAGGATCGATTCTTGGTGCATTGAGGGATATCACATTCGTGGTAAGTGGAGTTAGCCTAATAAAGTGTTTCTAGTTACGATTATCAAAGTTGAGACTAACCTTCTATCAACTATCATTATAGGTGTTGGAATCGATAGAAAGCACAACTCGTAATCAAGGTGTGTAATCCCGTACCTTCCGTATACATATCTGAAATGGCGTGTAATCTCACACTTCTCTGAAAGTTTGTATGAAATATTCTGTGAATCGGTCGAAATACCAAAGAAAACCAAAAACCGGCATCCGTGATCACTCGGGCGTGCGTATGATCGTAATGGTAATTGTATTTTGTAATAAACCAATTTCGGTTAGAAGCAGTGACGTGTTTTTGAAAAATCATGAAAAATAGGAGAAAGGGAATTAGAAAGTGAATAAGATATCAGATTAAATCTTACTGTGTCTACTTTAATGACTTCGTGGTTCCCTGATCTGTTTTGAAAAAATCATATAAAATTGTACAAAGTGAATTATGGGTTATAATTTATATGTATAGATTCCTTAGTGAGCCTATTTTCAATAGAAGCAAGTGGGAGCAGTATATGAAAACCGTACAGTGAGATATTTCAAATTAAGGTAAGAGAGGTCAGAACTGTTGGATAGTGGAACAAGGGAAACTTTAAGGAATAAACTGTATTAAATGGTTAAGTCAAAAATTCTGGAAAAATTGTAGTAAGAAGTTTTATGAGTCTAGTTTTATGTAAAATTTACGGATTTAGATTTTGAGATTCCTAACTCAAGTTATAGTCAATTTGGTCAGTATGACGCAGATGGACAGTTTTGATTTTTATGCCCCAAATTAGTAGTTAAGCCTAGGTTACAAAATTACCATAATACCCTTAGAGGGTAAAATTACCGAATTATGAAATGTCCCTATGGACCGAATTACAAAATTTGATTTATGGGACGATTTGAAAATTTGCTATATGGGCCGATGTGATAATTTGATATATGGGCCGATGTGATAATTTGATAAATGGGCCAATCTGATAATTTGATATATGGGCCGATATGATATTTTGTTATATGGGCCAATCTGGTAATTTGATATATGGGCCGATGTGATATTTTGTTATATGGGCAAATCTGATAATTTGATATATGGGCCGATCTTATTGCTAAATTGGCCAACTTGATATTTAGTTATAATGGGCCATCGATTTTGTAAGAAATATTTGAATACATTATTGTAAATTGTTATGCATTATATACATGTTTTGCATGGGATGGGATAATGATGAAGAGAAGTTCCGGTAGCTCTGCTACATAAATCTGGTGGCTCTGCCAAAAATCTGAGAAAAATGGCAATGCCATGTAAATTCTGTTAATCTGGTGGCTTGTCCACAAATTTGATATAAACGGCTTAATGCCTACGTTTGGTGTGTTGGCGGGTGGGTGACTAAAGCTCCCCACAGGTGTGCTGGTTGGTACGGGTGGTGTGTATCGGATGGAAAACAAGGTTTGGTTTGGGAATTGCATATTATTTTCATATTATATATATATATGATACATTCATATTATTGTAAACGAGCTTTGGCCCAAATAATGGCTTAATGGATTTTGGCTCAGTGGTAAACGGTAAGTGGGTTACACACTGAGTTCTTGTAACTCACCCCCCTTTCTTTCTTTATCGTTGTAGGTAATGCTCCATAGTGAGGACTTGGGCCCATGGATGACTCGTTGGAGGCTATACTTCTGAAATGGTGTTATCAAATTTTCAATTTTCTATTTCCGTTTATTTTATTATTTTACTATTTTGGTTTAAGTTGTAATAGGGCCTCTGGAGTATTTTATTATTTGCTTTATGGTTGATATACTTATTATTTTGCTTAAATTGTTTTAAACAAGAATTTTTCTAAAAACTTAAATGAAGGTTTTCCAAAATCGATTAACAAATGGATTTCAAAATAAACTTTTACAAATATGATTTAACTCGAACTTTCTTTCAAATTATTAACGACATTTTCAAAAGTTGTGGATTTAAAGTTCAATTCCTTGATTTGTGATTTATCAATCAATCACTCAAAAATACTTGTATTTTATCTACGTTTCCGCAATGGTTCAAAATGTTTTTGCAACTCTATCTCAAACGTCACATTTTCGTAAATCGTTTATTTCAAATATGCTTTCGCAACCGAAAAGGTTTATTAAAGATAATTATGTCTTCACGTAGACACAATTGCTTAAGTGTTTTGGGTTTTAACAAAGAGGCTCTAATTCTCAAACAAGATTTTAACACTTACATGTGGCACGCCAGATTCGGGCCTAACTTCTAGGCCGGGTTTAGGGTGTTACAGTTAATGCGATGTGCTACACTATCCCCAGCCTTGAACCTACAACCAATACCAATCTCCAATCAATCACACACTTAACCATAATATTTACCCCAAAAATAGAAGCCTTACCATAACCTAACTGTGTCCCACCAATTCTAGTAGCCCTTCCTTAGCTACTATTCACGAATATCCCCTAGATATGCACCCACACATATACTATCAAAAATCAAGTGACTCATATTCCACACAAGTCACCTCTATAAGCCACACTTACATTCGGCCACTTACTAATCCACAATTGAGACGAGTACACTTACCACTTGCTAGTGATCCTTACCACCCTTGCGATCTTTGAACCCTACCCTTATTAATATAAGGTTAACGACAAGAAAGAGTTAGATAGCCCTCCGACTTTTACCAAAATACACTAAAGGAGGTTGACTAAGTACTTACCGAATCCAACCTTTGATCCTGCGGCCTAGATAGCTACTGAACGAGATCCAGCTTTTAAAACTTGATTAAGAGTAGATAACAACAACCAATTTGTGATGGAGGAAAAACAACAAGGAATCGGTAAAAAGATAGGGCTATTCGATTATAAGGGAGTATTCGGCTTTTACAGAAAAAAGAAGAACGCAACACCAATAGGGATTTCGGCAAAAAGGAATAATGGTTTTTCGGCAATGGAAGAATTCGGCAACGGAAGAAACAGAATGAGGGGGAGAAAAGAAAAGTAATGGAAAACCCAAGGAACCTTTCAAAGGAATTCGGCACCCCCCTTTTATAGCCAAAAGCCAAAACTACCTTCCCCCAAAGTCCCATCCGGCACCAACTCTTCACACTTCTCAGCTCTTAACTTTTCTCCCTGATAACTCCTCATTATCATCCTAAATTTCCTCCACAACCATCTCACAAGACCAATTCAAACTCTCCAATGCAAGAGTTCAAATCCAACACAAACTTTGGTCATCCAATCTACAAAATAAACACTCCAATAAAATACCATGCCACTACTCGAACCTTGGACTCTCTTGCCTGCTAATGACGCCACCTCCCTGCTCCCTAAGTGGCGCCACTTTGCCACTACACCACAAGCTGTTTTGTGTCATTTTTCTTCTTTATTTATTTAAAATGCCTACTAACTGAAGTCACGGTTCCCTTGGGGCTTAAACCAAAATTTTTCCTATACCCTTACTTGATCCCAGGACATCTCCAACACCCCTAGACACTCCAAATTCATTAACCCTCAAAGCCCACATGCCAATTGTCATTTTCTCGCTCACTTAAAAATTTTCTGAGACCCAAAGCCTAATAGGCCCAATTCTACTAGGCCCAAATTCGGGGCGTTACAATCTTGCTAATACTGATGAGTTTACATCTCAGTATTTTATTGATTTAGTTTGAAAAACTTTTTGTAAAAGTTTGTTATTTATGCGCATAATGGTTTAGAGATATTATTGTTTAAATGCCTCTGATTAATGTCTAAATCATTACTTATGAGAACTAAAATTCCTCTTTCAACATGAGATTAAGTTGATTTACATGTTGTATACATCAAGCCAATAAGTTGTAAATACTCCCCTATTACAATTGATTTTTGATCAAGAGCTAAATATTTCTCATCTTTGAATTTTTGTATGTGTGTATATGTTCCAAATACTCCACCACAATGCACAAAGATAAGTGAATCTTCAAAGAAAGTTGGGAATATATATTAATTACAAGTCTCTTTGTATTATTAGATGTTTTAAATATATTGGAGATTCGATTTTGACATGATTTGTGATTACTTTTGATTCGATAGTTTTCCCAACATTAGGAGGAGAGAAATAATAACTTGTAATGAGTTAGGGGGAGAGTAATTTGAACCAAAAGTTCAACAAGGATAACTTATTACAAGTTAACTATCAGATGTATTTACAAGCTTAATCAAAATAACCAAGTGTTGTATACCATCTAATATTTTTATTTGAATCAAAGTCCCAGTAGGACAACCAGTTAGAATAAATAATAGATTGATCAGTTCCGTAGATGAAAATATTTCTAGATGGTCATATAGTGGAGGCAGGTGCTCCAAAAGAGACCCAAAACATAACTAATAAGTACAACTCCAGAAGCGATTCAGGTACCTGAAATTGAAAATTAAAATAATGAAAATAAGAGATCTCGATAAGTTATGTCAATTCAAGAAAATGTGGAACCAAATAATAAAAAGTGCTCGATAGTGATTTTGTATGCAATATTATTGTTGAAATAATTAAATAAAAGGAGGATCTTGAATAAATCTATTGAGAAATATAGATGTGAAATTAATTGATCAAAATAGAAAGACGCAACTCAAGTACAATTAAAATTTGTGAAGTTTTTGGACCAGTAGTCCAAATATCTAAAGGTGTAAAGGCAGTAAAGGTGCAAATGAAGTAGTTTTGTAAAAGTGAAATAAAAATATGAAATTTTTGCTAAGTCCTGGCATTGATTATGAAAATATATAATATTATTTTGTGGTGGATGCAATAACGTTTAGATATATTATTAAACTAACAGTTCATAAAATATTTAACTTGCGTCTAATGGTTATTGATACAACCTTTTATGAATCACTATATAGTGTAAAGTTTATGTTAAAATCCTTGAAGGATTTAGAATGCCAAAAGCATATTAAAATTATCAAGAAATTGTTCATATGAATTGAAATAATTTGAACATATGTGGTAAATTTGACTTAATGAATAGTCGTTGAAGGAGGATTATTAAATAATCCGAAATACCTATTTGTGTTTTTATTGAAGAATCATGACTAAAGTTTGCTATTATTATTGTTGAAACTCCTGAAAAGATCAAAATATATTTCCCTCAAAATTTTCCCTCACTCATGACTTTCAAAAGAATGTTGATATAAATGCTTAGCTAATACTTTCAAATGGTCATTTGAAAAGCTAGTATTCAAGATTGAATACATAGAATATGAGATATTATGTGATGTTTTCATGATGGGAGAGTAAATACGTGTTGCACTCTTTTTCCCTTAACCGAGGTTTTGTCCCATTGATTTTCCTGCTAAGGTTTTTAATGAGGCAGCATATTATGCGTATTATAGATATGTGTATTCTTTTTCTTTCATTGGGAATTTTTTTCCCATAGGGTTTTTGTCTTAGTAAGGTTTTAACGAGACACATTATCTACCAATGGACATCCAAGGGGGAGTGTTATGAATATCTTATTAAGTGGATGTCCATCAAGGCTAAGATAAGTTTTGATGTACTTTAAATTCTTATAGTCATTACAAGTAGATCTCTACTTCATTTATACTTCTTATGCCTATAAATAGAAACTTTGGAGAAGTTTTGTAAATATTTTGATTAATCAATAAAATTTTCTCTCTCATTTGCTCTCCAATTTTCTTTGTTCTTTACTCTCTATCTATTTATTTTATAACAGTTATATTGGATTTTGTCTTAATATTTTTTGCTAATTGAACAAATAGTTCAGTTCAAGCGATTTTAGAAAATGAGACATTGAGACCTCGTTTCTGTAAACTGAGCCTGTAAATATTTTTCTTAAATATTTATGGAGTTACTATATAGGTAGATTGAAGTTCGGTCCGAAAATTTTAGTGATTTTGTTGTTAATTAAGGAAAAAGGACTAAATCGTAAAAGATGTAAAACTAAATCACTATTGATTTTTATTAACTAAATGGCTTAATTAGTGGAACTGGGAGGTTTTATGTTGCAATTAGACCATATCTAATTATAATTGATGGTTTGTGATGTTTATTTTAAATTTTATTAAATTTAAAATGTTAAATTTATATAATAAAGTAATTAAAACATAAAAAAAATTAAAATTAAAATGGTCATCTTTGCAAAACCTTTCTTCCACCGAAATTGAAACAAGAAAACACCATTTTAGAGCTTGAAGCCTCGGTCACCTTCTTGGTTCTTGCATGGTATGTAACTTTGATCCATTTTTAGTAATTTTTATGTTTTTGAGATTGTTGCAATTAAGTCCGGCTAACCCGTATCTCTAACTTTAAATCTGTTAAAGATTTTAGATTTTTTCATTAATGAATCTTAGTTGTTTTTAACTTTAATGGTATAATATTGATCTTGGTTGTTGATTAAAACTATTTTGTAAAGTGATTTTAGTTAGTTTTTAGTTAAATGACTGAATTGATAAAATATTAAATTTGACATAAAATTATTGTTAATTTTGAAAAAAAATTATGGGCTGTACTAATATGAATGAAAACTCAGCTGGCATAAAAATTTATGAATTTGTGATAAATTTGAATGTTTTGGGTCTAGGGACTAAATTGTATAAAATGTAAAAGTTAGGGGCAAATATGAAAATTTGTAAATAGGAAGTCATATGCACTAAGTTGAATATTATATGAAATTGAGGCTAATAAATTGAAATGAATTACTTTATAAATCAAGAACTAGTTGACAATCGAGGAAAATGCAAAGTTGTGTATTAGTCTCTAAACTTTTACTATCTCTGTAATCTAGCCTTAGTAAGTTCTATGGTTTAAATTAGAATAGTTTGTAATATTATATTGACTTGTGAATTATGATTTGTTGAATATTCATATTTATATAATTATATAATGCTAATAGGTTATTAATGCGTGCGGTATGGGTTTGACTTATGATGATGAGATGGTGGTTATTGATTTTTTTTGTCCGCTGAATATATCGAAGTCTACCATTTGTTGTGGACTATCGTGTTAACTTTACAGCCATTCTGGTGTGTTACCGGGGGCAGATGTAAAGCCTTCGGGCTTGGCACTTGGTGCCTAGGTGTGTTCCAGAGGGATGTTAGCCTACGGGTTAGACACATGATGCCCAGGTGTTTTCTCGGTTGGTTAAGCTCGTTTGAGCATTGTGGTGTGTTCTAGATGGTTAACCGCATACCCAAATCCATTATATCATTCATCGGTTAGGTTTTCAATGGTTATATGATTCGTTGTTTAATCTTATAAATGCTTACATGATCTTTTGAATGTATAAAATGAGTTGGTATCGAATGATCTAGTTTTATTGATCAGATTATATAATATGTGTATAAACATAAAGACTCGCCTCTTGAATGGTTGTGGTTGGCAGGATTGTTGTTTATTAATTGTATTGTGTAATGATATGTTTATTCGGTAAGTTTTATTATTTGAACCGTTGGAACTTACTAAGCTTATAGAAGCTTACTCGTATCATTTTTTTGTTTCTTTGTAGATATTGTTTTGTGTGGAATGGGCGATTGGATCAACCTAAAGATCAAACTATCCAAAAGCCTATTGGTAGATTTTGTCAAGTTTACCTTCAGGTTATATGGCCGATAATAGACGATTTGTTAATGCTTTGGTTACTTGTGGTATTTCTTAAACTTGAATGATGTCCTTGTTAGATTTTGGTTCATATGTATATATGTCTTTGGCTTTTGGCTTGTAAAGGTCCATATGTATGTGTTTTGATCATTTTGATTTATGTTACTTGTGAATGACTAGTCTATGGTAGAAGTAGACATGAATGGTATGGATGAGTGGTAAGTTTGGCATGTGTTTAATGTATGGACATGTGAGTTTTGAATGCAATTTTATTTGATAATTAAGTTGTAGTGTCAGTGCGGGCACATTGGTTAGATACTTAGGTTGAATGTTTTGGTATGTTTTAAGTTTGTTTTAATGTGTTTTGAAGGCTTATAAATATGTGATTTTGGTTTGGCTTGGCATCTCAAAAATTGGTAGTGTTTTGGCTTGTTTTAGTAGCTATTTAAGGTGGAAACGGCATGGGACACAAGCAGTCACACGACCGTGTGTCTTCTTGATTTTTAGGTGCAAGTTTGTCTACACAATCACAGAGAGTTACATGGACTGGGGACATGGTCGTGTGACTTCATTCCGAATACTAACATGGTCTGGGACATGGCCTGCAACACAGTCGCGTGACCCTATTTCGATTAGTACAATGGGTGGGCACACGGGCTGTAACACAGTCGTGTGACCCTTACTTTGAATTATATACAGTTTGGCCATACGGCCTGGGCTCTGTCGCACGGTCGTGTGACCCCTATTTCCAAAATTTTCTTATTTTTTTTAAAATTTTTTGTTTTGTTTCAAATTTGTCCCTGGTTGTTCCCAAATTACTTTTAAAGCCCTGTAAGCTCAATTTAAGGCTTAAAAGTGAATATATGCTATGCTTTAAATTAATATTTGAATGGTTTTGTAATGTCATTTGATTGAACGTGTGTCGTAATACTCTATATCCCTAATTCGGTAACGGAGACGGGTTAGGGGTGTTATAGAGATAAAGTCTGCTAAGACAGTAAACACAGAATTAAGATAGCCTGCTAGAACGATAAACATAGAACAGTGTCCATCGGGATGGTAAACACAAAAGAGAGAATCCACTAGGACAGCAGCCATGTTGTGCTTTGTTTATGGTGTAAACCAAGACCGAATCTTTCTTTTCATCTTGTTTGACTAATATTTGATAATATGTAGTATTATTGTAATTATTTGCATGTTTAGGGGAATGTATGTGAATGACTGTAATATTATATATATTTGTTATATTGTTATTATTTTTTGCCAAGGTTGTGGTTCTTAGGAAATAGACTGTGGATTATTATCTCCACGTAAGATTATTTTTATTTATAAAATTCTTGTGAGCCGAAAACGAACATAGGAAATAAATGTAATTTTTCCAAAAAGGAATCCATGACAAGGAGAAGATGGAACGATGGCGGTCAAAGACATAAGGAATATCTTGTAGCGAAAAACTATGTCATTTTTTTTTATTTTTCATTTATTTTCTAGAAATAGAACTATGGAAACCTTGGCTGACAATTCTATTTTGTTACCCATCTCTTTATATATTTGTTTAATA
This sequence comes from Gossypium bickii, assembly GCA_025503065.1. Taxonomy (NCBI): domain Eukaryota; kingdom Viridiplantae; phylum Streptophyta; class Magnoliopsida; order Malvales; family Malvaceae; genus Gossypium; species Gossypium bickii. The sequence goes on from CP106713.1 coordinate 72,874,968, forward strand.
ATTTTTATGATATAATTGTGATATATATGTATGAGATGATGCATAGCTGATCTATTAAAGATAAGAAGTGTGGTAATGAGAAAATATATATGTTGTATTGTTCTATTCACTTATTTAGGTTTTCCGATTATTGCGAGAAGAGTGGTACTAAGAAGATGCATGTCTAGGATTGGATCTGGCAAGAAAAGGTTTGGCTTTAAAGTGGTCAAATATGACTCACCTCCCTTTCCTGGTAACCTACCTAGTACACGGTTTACATTCACTTTTTTAGTTTTTCCCTTAAAAGAAAAATTGTGGAGAATCAAAATTGTTTGATTGACTCTTGTGAATAATTGAATGTGAATATTATAAAATTGCTCTAGCATGTCATGCATATATGTGATAAGCATGCCATGTAGTTTAGGAAAGAATGCCACATGTACTTGTTATGCATATATTGATCATACATGACTGAAATCGGAAATTATAAAAACCTTGCATGTTTTTTAAAATATTGAGTAGGAGAAGGTCCCTAAACAAGACCTACAACCTCTATCAATAGTCTCTTATTATGGCATGGCAAGTGCACTACACCACAATAGGGTTACTATGTGGATTGCACTAAGTATATTTTCTAAAAGTAGGAATAATTCTCTTCTGATCACATGATAATTGGACTGGCCCTTGTGGTAGGCATTATCATGTGATAGGTCAAGAAATTATATCTTCTAAAGAGAATAACTAGTCAAATCACGCTACTCGGTGAGATTGTCCTATGATGACTCATTTGAGGTTCATGATGTGATAGGTGTTCAGTTGATGGTTTTACACTCAAGATCTTCTAATTAACTCCCCATGGAGTTCTACTTAAGTTAAAATGATGGTCAAATGTCACACAATTATTAGTACATGTGAATGCCTAAGAAATTAAGTTCATGTACTAATTGGATGGAAATTCATGTTCTTATTAGTTGATCATGATCACCCCACGATGGCTTGATTCAATGAGTGTGGGAATTATCATTGTAACAGTTTACAAATGTTTTCAAGGTTTAATGAAGATGCATGTATCATCTTAAAGCTTATCGTAATGTTAAATGTAACACCCCAAACCAGGTCTATGCGTTAAGACGAGATTTGGTTTGTCACACCGATCGAACATCTATTCAATTCTCTAATAATTCAAGTAAAACAGTAATACAAAACCTTTTGAAAATAAAGATTAATAAAAATTAAGAACAATGATTTAAAATTGGAGAATTAAGAAAATACTTGTTTGAAATCTTATCATAATTGTCAAAAACTTTAAGTAGTTTTTAAAACCATTCGAAAGAATTTAAAAAAATAATTTAAGATGTCCAAATTGTTATAAAACACAATGTTTTTAAGAAAACATTATAGATTTAACATAAGCCCATATTAAGAGTCTTAAAACAAAATTTAAATCCATCCACACATAAAAATCCATAAAACATAAATAAAGGCCTTATTACATCATACCCAAAATAGTAATTAAAATAAGTAACTTAAAAAAAGTTCATAGTTTATAAAACCCATGCTTGTAGTATGGCCTCCACCAAGTCATCTCCGGCCCAAGTCCACATCAATTTCCATTACCTGAAATGGATAATAAAACGGGGTGAGTCACAAAGAACTCAGTGTGTAACCCACTTACCACCGTTGTTGGGCCAGACCATCAAGGCATTAATTTGGGCTTGAGCCCAATTACAAATTTAACAATATAGAATAGCATAAAATAAAATAAAATGCATGTAAAAATGAATTTCCCAAACCAAGCCTAATTTCCATCCGCTAACACCCCCGTACCAACCAACACACCTGTGGGGATCAAGTCAACCCACCCCACCAAACACACCAATCATAGGCATTAAGCCTTTTTAATATTGTTGTAGTGCACTACCGAACTAGATTGTGACATAGTCACCGAACTAGAGGCATTAAGCCAAAATTTGTGGCAGAGCCACCGAACTAAATACGTGGCCACAGGCCTTTCTTCTCTTCATCAAATCCCATCCCATGCAATTATGTATGAATAACAAACTTTAATCATAACATGATTTATCAAGTAATCCATATTATAGATAAGTCTATAATTTAACTTTTCATTTGGGCCTATTAACAATATAGTATCTAGCCCATTTAGCAATCTAGAGATCATTGGCCCATTTATCGAACTAGAATATTTTTGGCCCATTTATCGAACTAGAATATTTTTGTCCCATTTATCGAACTAGAATTTTTTTTTGGCCCATTTAAAAATATCGATCTAGCAGTTTTATGATCCAAATTATCGATCTAGTAATTTTTCGTAAATTTCTCGGTTTTTACCGTTTTCAAGCATTTACACAAAAGTGTTAATATCACAAAATTTTTGATTTTGCCATTTCTACGATTTATCACTATACTTACGGTTTAGTATCTAACCCGAAAGATAAGTGTGAAGTTACACACCTGGTTATAGAGAGAACTAGACTTTCCCGCTCGTCAACACCCTCGGATTTTCGAACTACTTCTATTTGCGGTTTCTCCTCGATTGATGGTTCGTTAACCGATGCAAATCCACGAACGAATAATGGTTCAGGAGTACGAACTACTTCAAACAATTGATTTTCCCCGGATGAACGTCCACAACCCGGTGGAAAATCTCGGATTCCCGAAATAGCCCTTTGTTTATACTTAGGGGGAATAACGGAACCTCCCTTCTTTCGAACACTAAACACTGCCCTTTTCTTCCCTATTTTGATTGTCACAAATGTCCTTGAACCACAATGAGAGAATCAAGCAAACGTTCCCTTAACACTTTAAATCGATTCCAACGTTCTATGTTCCTCATGAACACTTGATTTTCGATCTTCCGTTATCGCACTATTGTCCACGATTGAAAGAAAAGATTGAGAACGATGTTTGTGAATGATGGAGGATTCGGCTATATGACCAAAGGAAAGAAAATAAATTCGGCTATGGGCACACTAGCATTCGGCCATGAGAGAATTAATGGAGAAAATATGAGTGAAAAGAAATAAGAGATGAGAGAAGGGATGATGATATTGTTTAAATTTTCAAAGAGAATAAAAGAGAAAGAAAGAAAGAAAGAGATGAGTTTTGGGAGAGATGTATATTCTGCAATGAGGAGAAGAAAAGAAAAAGAATGGCCTTTTTGTGTTGGTAGAATCGGCACTATGAGAAAGGCACAAAATTGAACACTAAAGTGAAAAGCAAAAATGACCAATTGGTCAAAATAATCAAGGCTTACCAAGGATCAAATTTGGCCAAAGGAAAAGTGGTTGAGAGAGAAGTTGCAAAACTTTGCGCAAAAACTAAAAATGACCAAAAGCAACTCCTAAACCTTACCAAGCTACTAGCAAAAATTCGGCCAACCTCCCCCTAGCCATATTGCCGTCCAAATTCATTGGTCAAATGACCATGAATTTGTTTCCAAAACACTTTCCTTGATACTTGCCCTATGTCTCCATATCTTTCCATATTTTTCTTGATTCCCTACCATAAATTCACTCTTACCTTATTCCTTTGATATACTAACCAAAAATAACAAAGTCAACACTTACCATAAATAAGCTTGGTCGACACTTACCATAGAAGAGCAAAATAAAAGTTGTCCAAATGCTATTTAAGGGATTCGAACCTCTCCCCTCATGCACTAACTCATGCGCCAACACCACCTTGCCATTACTCATCTTATGCTACACTTTGACACTTTAATTAACTTAAGTGTCAATGCCACTTGCTCCACTTCAATAAATTCTCAAACTAAAAAAAAAATTATTCCATACCCGAATATTTCTAATTCTTCTTCAGGACTATAATAAGCACGAAAAGAAATAAGAAAATTTTCCTTTATAGACTTAGCACCAAAACATGCAATAACTCGATACTTGAATTTTAGGGTGTTACATTACAAAACATTTTCAAAGATTTTCTTAATACAAAGATATTAATAAATGAATGTTTTTATTTTCAGTTAAAAATGGAACCAACTCCCTTGTTGAACATACTCACTGAAAACAAATTGAAATGAAACAACTATAAGGAATGGAAAAGGAACATGATAATTATCTTAAGCTGTGAGAAACTTAAAATAGTCCTTGATACTAAGTGCCCTCTAGCCACTCAAGCTGAGCCTAGAAAATGCTAGGAAGAGTCTGATGAGATATCTCATTGCTATATGTTGTGTAATGCCCCAAAAATTTAAGTCTTTAATTTTTGCATGATATGACACAAATTGCTTATTTTCTTTAATGGCTAAGTGATTTGGGTGTGTATAGGAGTGTTTGAGAAGCCTGGGTTCAAGTCTTGGATTTTGCAGAAATTTTATTTTTGCTCTTAAATGAATTTGGACACTAGCATATAGGCCTTTTAAATAATAGTGCTTGTTTTATGACACAAAAAGAGCTTGTGGACTAGTGGCAAGGTGGCGTGTTGTGTAACTGTGAGGTCTGAGGTTCAAGTCCTGGGTTACACAATGGAGTATTTATTTTGTGGCTTGAGCTGTGTAGGTAGTGGAGTTGGACTGAAACACAGCTAAGGAGAGTTTGAATAAAATTTGAATGGAGTTGTTGGGGGAGTTGAGGAGAAATCGATGGAGTAATTCAAGGAGGGATAAGGGGAGAGATACTAGGAGAAAATCAAGGAGTTTGATTAAGAGGAAGTGTTGTGCCGTTTGGGGGAACTCTAGCTTTGAGAATGTAGCTGGGGAAAATGTTTTTCATTTTCAGCATTAGAGGAACATTTTGGTGTTAGCATCTGCCGAATTCTCTTTTTCTTTTCTTTCATTTATTGGCTTTTGGTTCATTTCGGTTTCTATCCTAGTTGATTCGCTCTTCTCCCTTGTTTTCATTTTCTTTTCTCAAATCTGGCCGAATACTATATCCCTTCTTCCCTTCTCTATTTTTCTTTTGGTGTTCTTCTGTTTTTGGGTTTTTTGGCTGACTGTTCCCGTACTTTGCTGTAGTATTGTGGGTTCTGTCTTACAAGAGTTCTGACAAATTGGTAGGTACTCATAAGTTCCCTCCTTTGATTCTCTGTTATTTCTTTATGTGTCCAAATCTGTTTTCTTCTATCTTTTCTGAAAGCTGAATGCTTCTTCTTATGTGTTCTAGTTGCGATTCTTGTTTTTTCTTTATGATTTGGTGGTTTGTTGGGTGCTAGGTATTTCAGTGGAGTGAAAGGGTGCAAGTGACTGAAGTAATCAAAACCATTTTCGTTCATCGTTCAGTTAAGTAAGTTGGCAAGTAGCATTCGATCGTTTTAGTCAGCGATCTAAGAGGAGTAGATCGCATATTACTCAGTCAAGGTTGGGTGCTTGAGAAACTTCGAGCGGTTGCGTAAACAGGTGTGTATTCACACTGTTTTGACTGTAGAACGACAAAAGCCGGAAAGCCAAAAAGCCAGAAGATTGGGCTTTGAGGTCACATGGGCGTGTGAATGCTCGTGTGGTCAAACTGAGCCCATGAATCACGGGCGTATGGATGTAGAGGCCTCCATGAACATTTTCATGGGCTTAGGCCATAATGGGCCACATTGGGCCGAAAAGGGGTCGTGTGGGCCCAATTGGCACATGGGCCCCACATAGATGAAATCCACGACTTGTGGAAAATACTGGACTGGGCTATGTAGGTCTCATAGCTATGGTGAAATTTGGGCTAAACGGGCCTCACGAGCGTGTGGGCCCACTTAGGCCGAGTAATGGGCCTTGGGCCCAATTACACTGTTATAACCATTTAGATTACCAAAGTTGCTCGAGGTGATTGCGGACCTTTCGAGAGGTCGATATCTGCACCGAGACCCCAAAGTAGGTAAAATGACCAAAATACCCCTAAAGGGTGAAATGACTATTTTACCCCTAATAGATGGAAATGACGGTTATACCCCTAAAGGTAGGTGGACTGATGTGTTCATGATTTGTATATGATTGTTACTGAGTATGACATTCTGCATATACTTATGATTTATGACATGACATACTGCATAGGGTTGGGGTACTGTTGTGGAGGAAGTATACTGTATTGGTGGCTTTGCCACATACATCGCATCTTGGCGACTTTCTTTTAATATCGCATTACTAGCGACTTTGCTGCGATATTGGTGTGTTGGCTGGGTAGGTCGATTTTATCCCTACATGGTGTGTTGGTGGTACGGAGTGGTGTGTTGGCTGGATTGGGGATGGGTTGCATTATTGCACTGTACTGATATGGTATTAGGCTAAGGCCCACATCATATCTTGTGTTGGGCTAATACCTATATCGCATCAGCATCGGAATAGGCTCGTGCCTGCATTATTATCGCATGTTGCATACTAACTGACTAATAGGGGATTACACACTGAGTTTTTTGTAAACTCACCTTTTCCTTTTAACTGTACAGGTAATCCTCAGCCAAAGGTGATTTGGTGCTGTGTGAGACTCGGAGGTGGCCACACAACTGCAGCTATTCTACACTTGCTTTAATTTAAATTTAAAGTTTGTATTGGGTTTTGTTTATGTAATAAGGCCATGTACATATGTTTAAATTTTTAATTGGGCTTTTGATTACTTATTTTAAACTCCTAGTCTAGGAGAAGACGAATTTTCAAAATAATTACTGTTTTCAAAGACATGAAATTTAAACATTAGAGTTTTCAAAAGCTTCCACGATTTTAAATCAACCTATTATAACAATAGCGGATAATAAGGCAAACGTTTTGACTAGATGATTTGTTAAATACTAATAAAGGGGTTTTAAACTTAGAAACGAGTTTATACCAACAAGTCCAATTTTCGAAAGACACTTCAATGTGACACTTCAGATTCGTCCATAACGTCTAGGCCGGGTTTGGGGTGTTACATGCTGGCAAGCGTGCCAGCACTATGTATAAGAAATTGGAGAGCTGTGAGATGGCTAAAGTGATTCTAGATCATCTAGAAGATATGTTTAGAGGCCAAGTTGCCTTGGTTCGACAGTCTCTTACAACTAGCTTAATGAATGCCCAGCAAAAGGCTGGCACTCAAGTCAAAGACCATATGGTAACTCTTATGGGCTACTTTGTCGAGGCTGCGGACAATGAGGCCAATTTGGACCAAAACACCTAAATAGAGATGGTGTTCAAAATATTTTTCAAGGCATTTATTGGTTTTTAAGTCACATATAACCTTGGCAACAACGCTTACACAACTCATGAAGAGGTTACAATCCTATGAGTTGAAGTTGAACAACGGTCAGCCGATCCGAAGAGCATAACTAAATATAGTCATCAGTTTTTCCTTAAAAGGGAATGAAAAGTGCGCTAACAAAGGCAAGGCTAAGGTCTCTAGCCCACCACAAGTGGAAAGGAAGAGAACCATAAATCCAAAAGACTTATCTAAGTCTAATTTTATTTTTTTTTTTGCAGCAAGAAAGGGCACTTTAAGGCAAACTGTAAAGAGTGGGAAAGAATACCTAGCTCCCAAAGGCAAAGGTATGAAACTCTTAATAATAGAAGTTTGTTTAATGGAAGACTAAATAGACCACTGAGTCATTAATTCGGGAGCCACTAATCATGTTTGTGTTTTTCTGTAAGGGTTCAAAGAGACGAAAGGTTTTAGAGATAACAAGCTATCATTGTGGACCAAGAACGGGACAAGTGTGGTAGCTGAAGCAATGGGAGATATACATCTTTATTTTGATAATTTTAGGAAGATTATTTTAAAAGATTTTTTCTATGCACCAAGTTTCAAAAGAAACTTAATTTTTGCTGCATGTTTATATAAAGACGGTTTGTGTAACACCCCCAGAGCCGGCCCAGATGTTATGGCTAAATCTAGTGAAGTCACATCAAAGGAATAATTTAAAACGACTTTGCTTAGTTAAAACTTAAGTTTAAGGCTTAGAAACCCAAAAATCTAAGCAACTTGTTAAGTAAAGATAAAAGCCCATGTTTTGAGAAAAGGCCCATTGTTATAGGTATTTCGAAAACCATGTTTAAACTTAAGAAATTTATTCAAGTTTAAAAATTACGTAGTTGAAAACATAAGGAAACCCAAATGTAAAATTAAATTGGAGATACAAGGCCTTATTAAAAATGAAATAATTAACAATAAGGCCTTATCTCCGAGTCCTTTCCTAAAGTCAAGCCGTCTATTGAGGGTCACCTAAAACATTTAATAAAAAGGTGTGAGTTTTGAAACTCAGTGTGTACGACCCTTGGTAATCCAATCAACATGCAATTATCACATTAGGCCTAAGCCCTATCAAAAATGGTGGTCTTGGGTCTTAGCCCACAATGACCTCATATCACATCAGTATCACATGAATGCAATGTTCCCATCCCAAATCCAACCCTGCACTCCATTTCCCTTCCAACCCTACACTCCTGTGGGGATATAAATATCAACCCACCCATCCCTACACTCTAAAGGTAGCACCAACAGCGGCACCACTCAAACGTTGCAGCAAGGCTGCTAAGCATATAATGGGCTTAAAGCCACCGGTGGATCCACTATCGTCAAGCAACTATGCGATCCTCACATACCTTCATCTGTATCATTAAACCCACCCAAGTGAAACATATATCTCATGAATGCAACATACACATTTTCACACAATATGCACCTAGGGGTATTTTAGTCATTTCACTACCCAGGAGTATTTTTGTAAATCTACCCTACAGGGGTATTTTGGTAATTTTACAAATCAAGGGTATTTTGGTAGTTTTGCAATCTAGGGGTATTTCGGTAATTTTGCAAATTAGGGGTATTTTAGTAATTTTGCAAATCACGGGTTTTAGTTATGAACTTTGGCCCATTAACAAGTCCTTGCGGCTAAAGTGAACAGACACTATGCACCAGGTAGGATCCTAGAGAAGAAGAAGTGGGTCACTAGGACCGCTTAAGTACCAAGCTCTCCCTAGATCCAATCCTAGACATGCATATGTCCATTGCCACATTCTAACCTAGCGACTTGTCCACAGACATGTTTGATTATTAAATTAAGTCTTATGCTATTTAAGAATTTATCAGAACTAGGCCTAGAGTCCATTAAAACCCTAGTATGCATTTCTAAAATCCCATCAGGCCCACTAAGCCTAATCATGTCCATATAGCCCATTATGCCCAATCATGTTTACGTAGCCCATTAGGCCCGATCACAATCTAATCATACAACCATCCATCATTGAGTTACACATATCAACTCTTGCTGACTTGGGCCCACGAGCTCGGTAGGCCCATTTATCCCCGTCTGGCCCGGTCGGCCAAATAGTGGCCTGAGACCATGAGATCACTCTCTTGGCCTCGATAATTTTATCGGTGTTCCCACACGAATGTTCGTACGCTCGTGTGGTTGCCGGCGCCAACTTTTCGGCTTTTCGACTTTTCGACTTTTCAGCATTTCGAGTTTTTTGGTATTTCAGCTTTTGTCGATTTGTTCTGTGTGAAGTGTATGGACACACCTGGTTACTGCGACGTGCTACACTATCCTTTGCCTTGAACCTACAACCAATACCAATCTCCAATCAATACACACTTAACTATAGTATTTACCCAAAAACCGAAGCCTTACCATAACCTTACCATGTGCCACCAGTTCTAGTAGCCCTTCCTTAGCTACTATTCACATAGATCTGCACCCACACATATACTATCAACAATCAAGTGATTCATATTCCATACAAGTCACCCCTATAAGCCATACTTACATTTGGCCATTCACTAATCCACAACTGAGACGAGTACACTTACCACTTGCTAGCGATCCTTACCACGCTTGCAATCTTTGAACCCTACCCTTGTTAATACAAGGTTAACGACAAGGAAAAGTTAGATAGCCCTTCGGCTTTTAACAAAACACACTAAGGAGGTTGACTGAGTACTTACCGAATCCCACCTTTGATCCTGCGGCCTAGATAGCTACTGAACAAGATCTGGCTTTTAACACTTGATCAACAGATTTGTGATGGAGGAAAAACAACAAAGAATCAGCACAAATAGGGATTTCAGCAAAAATGGATGATGGTAATTCGACAATGGAAGAAAAAGAATGAGGGGAAGAAAAGAAAAAAAAATAATGGAAACTCAAGGAACCTTTCAAAGGAATTCGGCACCCCCATTTTATAGCCAAAGCCGAAACTACCTTTCCCCAAAGTCCAATTCAGCACCAACACATCCATACCTCAATCCCCTATCTTTTCTCTCATATCTTTACCTTAAATTTCTCTCCTAAACACTCCCTTCCAGAGTTCACTCTAGTGCCACTACCTTTCTTCCATGTGCAAAAATAAAACCCCTCAATTCACCACTCTTAAGCCTCGAACCTTGGACCTCTTCACCTGATAGTAACACCACCTTGTAGCTCCCCAAGTGACGCTACCTTGCCACTGGACCACAGGCCCAATTGTGTCCTATTTTCCCCTTAATCTGTTTAAGAGGCCTAATACCTGAGACTAGGGTCCACTAAGGCAAAAATTAAATTTTCCCTATGGTCTTCCCTATCCCTAAGACTTCAAATAACCCTGGTAATACCTTAAAATTAATATTCTAAGTGCTCCTTATACATACCAACTTCAGTGCATAGAAATTTAGAGTTTCGGGATTTTTGGGCGTTACAGTTTGACCGTGACTTTTAATAATGGAATTACAATATTTAGAAATCGCAATCTTATCTGTAATGGAAGGATATCAAATAATCTTTGTTTTATCAAACAAAAGATGTACACACTATTTTAGACTGAAATATCTAATAAAAGACTTAAAACTTCTCACTCTAATGAGGCGTACATTTGGCATTTGAGACTTGGTCATATTAACCAAGAAAGAATCACTAGACTTGTGAAAGACAACATCTTAAGTTCACTTAAAGAAGTTGATCTTCCACAATGTGAATCTTTCTTGGAAGGTATGATGACTAAGTGATCTTTTAATGCAAAAGGAACGAGGGTCGAAAAATCCCTAGAACTTGGGCACACTAACGTTTGTGGCCCCATGAGCGTTAGTGCAAGAGGTGGTTACGAGTATTATGTAACCTTTATTTATGACTATTCCAAATATGGGTATGTATACCTAAGGCATTGCAAGAGTGAAACATTTGATAAATTCAAAGTGTTTCATGTGGTAGTGGAGAAATAACTAGGTTTACCTATAACAGCCCGATTCAGGGGCTAGTAAGAGCAGTGATTTCTGAATCACTAATCTGAGGTCGGAGAAAATTATTTTAATATTATTTTATTAGTTATAGCATGATTATATAGGTGCATGAAAATTTTGGAGCTTTAATTTTAGCGATTGCATGCTTAATCGCGAAAAAGGACTAAATCGCATAAAGTGCGAAAGTTCTATTTTATAAGCTAAAGGTGCCTAATAGCCATAGAATTTTAATTGGAGGCCTTTAATGTGAAATTAGACCTTTCTAAAGGTCATGGCCGGCCATAAGGGGACAAAGAAGTCAAAAATTAGTCGAAGTTTGTGTAGTAGGTGGATTAAATTGATGAAATAGAATTAAATAAAGAAAAGATGATATCCTTCTATTCACTCATCTTCTTCCACTGAAAATTAGCAGCAAAATAAGGGTTTGAGAGCTCAAAAATTTCAGCAAGCTTATCCCTTACAAGTAAGTGTTTTAGTGATCATTTCTTGATAATATTTGTACTTTTGAAACCCTTAAAGCTTAAGCTAGCTAAAGAGGGGACTATTTTGCAAAATGGTTGAAAGTTTAAGGTGTTACCATGAGAGATTTTATGTTGTTTGCTGAGTTTTTATGGAGGGAAATGAGTCTTAGTTGTTAGATAAAAAACTTTTGTGAAGGGTGTTTCCATGAAAACACCTAATAGGACCTTTTTGTAAAGGTTTTATAATAAGGGGTAAATGTGTGAAATAATGAATATTGATGGTTGTCACAAGAGTAATAGACGTTTATCTAGGCTTGTAAAAGAAGGAAATTCAATTAGAATCGGTTTACGAGCTTAGGGGTAAAATAGTCATTTTGTGAAAGTCTAAAGGCAAAATGGTATTTTTGCCAAAGTATGATTATTGAAATGTGTTAATTAATGTAGTTATTAAATGAGCTAATTTGATATTATATAGATCAAGAAGAATGAGGGATTAACCTTGACCGAGGAAAAGGCAAGGTATCGGATTAAATCGGCAAGTGGCCTATTTTGAAACCTAGGTAAGTTTGTATGTGATAAATTCAAAATCATACTAGTATATTTGAGAATGTTTGATATTATAATGATGCATATATTTCTATGAAATTGAATAATGGTGTTGAATGAGAAAAATGATGAAATTTGTGATGTTGAAGTCCCGGTTGGACTATAATAAATGTGAGAATACTATTATCGAGACATGAGATGGTTAAGGTCTCGTGTAAGACCATGTCTAGGACATGGCCTCGGCACCGAATTGAGATCTCATATAAGACCATATCTAGGATATGGCATCGGCATTGAATATGAAAATCGTATAAGACCATATCCAGGATATGGCATCGATAATTGATGTGAGATCCCGTACAAGACCATATCTGAGATATGGCATCGGCACTCAGAGGTGACCCCATAAAAGACCACATCTAGGATGTGGCATTGGCTTCGTATTTATGTGAATGACGATGAACCTGTATCTTTGAGTATCCCAAGTGATTTAGTGGGGTAAATAGTTAAGCTTGAAATAGAAATGAGATTGGTGCTAAAGCTATGTGATTGAGTGAATACAGGTACCCGTGAGTAATTCACGAGAAATGTTTGCAATATGTGACACGGTATGTATTCGATAAGAGCAAGTATGAGTAAGTTATGGCAAAGTACTTAAGACTTTGTGTTTTTATCCAATACCATAGATGGAAGACATTATGAGCTTTATGTTGCTATTTATTTTCATGCAAACTTACTAAGTTTTATGCTTACTCTTCTCATTTCCCTTTTCCTTGTAGTATTGCCAAGATAACTCAGGGATCATGGGACATCGGAGTTCAGAATCACACTATCAACTTCTTCTTGATATAGCAAAGTTAGACTTATATTGAGTATGGCATGTATAGGACTTGTCTTTTTGTTATGTCATATTTGTTAGCCAAAGTGCTATTAATGCTATTCAATTTATTTTGTATATGACCACCGTGAATTGGCCAATAGTTGATAAGTTATATATATTCAATGATGATGATGAAGTTCATGAAGTGTATGTTTGTGTGATGGATTTAGTAAAGATTAAAGTATATACATAATGAATGTAGTATATACTTATGCGTGGGCGTCTTGATATTGAGTATTGGAAGTACCTTATGGCCATGATTTATGTTGCATTGAATTGGTATAAGTATGGTTGCTTTGTAGGGTGACATTGGGTTTGGTAGGTAGCCTTATAAATGTCCACACAGGTAGACACACGGGAATGTGTTTAGGCCGTGTGTGGCACACGGCTAGCCCCATGGACATGTTGATTAGCCATGTGTCCCTTTGCATGCTAGGTTTAGAAGTCAGTGTGCTCAGTAGTAAACACACGAGTACAGACACGGCCGTGTGTCTCGGCCGTGTAGGAGGCACAGCCATAGACATGGGCGTGTGCCCAGGCCGTGTGTAGTCTGCACCTGAAATTAGGAATTTAATTCGACACATGGTCTAAGGACACGGTCGTGTGCCTTGGCCGTGTGGCCATATTGAGATGATGATGTCATAAACAGAATGCCAAGGTTTTCACACACAGGCGAAGACAAGGGTGTGTCATGGCCGTGTGACGGACACGGGCTAGTGACACAGGCGTGTGTCTGGCCTTATGAAAACCCCTGTAGGTTTGAATTAGAAAATAATTCCACACGGGTGTGGAACACGGGCATGTGAAATGCCACACGGGTGTGTCCCACTCTTCGCATGGGCGTGTGGCCCTGTTTTAAGCAGAAATTTTCTAAGTGTTTGAAAGTTTTCGGTTTGGTCCCAAAGCATTCCAAGTGCAAGTTTAGGGTCTCATAGACCTATAATAAAGACATTAAGGTCTTGAATGAAATTTTTTAAATTGAAATGAAGTTTTTATGAATCAATGTTGCATGATTGAGCAAGTTAAGTACAGTAGCGCCTCGTACCCGGTTCAAGTGACGAATACGGGTAAGGGGTGTTACATTACCCATAAAGGCATTTTAGTCTAATTAAGGTGGGGAATATTTATTTGATAAGTTCTTAGGGTACCTCATAGAGAATGTGATTATATCCTAATTAACCGCAATGGACACTCTACAATAGAATGGCGTGGTAGAGAGAAGAAATCAAACATTGTTAGACATGGTACATTCGGTTTTAAGTTATTCGAAGCTACCAACCTCTTTTTGGGGATATGTTGTACAAATAGCTTGTTAAATTCTAAATGATGTGCCAACTAAGGTAGTATCGAAAACCCCATATGAATTGTGGCATGGCAGGAAGCCTAATCTTAATCATTTTAAGATTTAGGGATGTCCATCCTACGTATTAGATAAAGATGCAAGGAAGTTGGACTCACGGACAGAATTGTGCAAGTTTGTAGGATATCCAAAGGGAACAAATGGTGGTTTATTTTATAACTTGAAATAGCAAACTATTATAGTCTCAACTCATGCTACGTTCCTTCAAAAATTTTACAAGAATTACTTTAAACCTCGAAGTAAAGAGGTACTCAAGGAGCTTTTAGGAAATATACAAAACCCTATGAGAACGGTTCTAGAACCAACTCCTACTAGTAGACCTGTAAATTATCAGCAACATAGAGAGCAATTGGGAAACTGTTGGATCTAATGCCCTAAGTGTAGTATTTTCGTCAATATACACTTGTAATTTTTTTCAAAAAGATTGCTTAATAAAAAAAAAATCATTAATCAAATTAATATACTTCGTATAAAATTATTCTCAAATGGTTTTCGCACGCGAAGAAAATGGAAGGAAATGTTGGCCATTGGTTGTCTAAATGTTTGACTAATAATAAGTGATATTACGTGGTTGGATAGTAGTACGAAAAATAGATTGTATTAGTACACAAACCTAAACATGTCATTAGTCTAATTAAAAATGTGAACCCGATTAAAAGACTAATATGTCATCTATCAAGTCCAATTGGGGAGATGCCTTGTCTTGTGCATCGGAGCAGATGACTCCGAAAAGATAGAGACATAGATGTGATTAACTAGACTAACCCGTAACCATCGCCAGACTAGGGTTAATAGGCTTACTAATCATTTCTGAACATTTCATAACATTTCCAACACAAAGTCATTCAAACAACATAATTTACAATCATATAGTCCCTTAATGAGGTCTACGATACCTTAAACATGTGTTAGAAAGGGGTCAGGACTAAACCGAACTCATACGAAAATTTTTTAAATTTTAACATTTTTTTCTAAGTTACAGAGGTCACATGCTCGTGTGGGTAGGCCGTGTGAGGCCCGTGCGTCTAAGCCATGGCAAAACAGGGCATACATATTGACTTGACCACACGACCTGTCACACGCCCGTGTGTCTTGCCCGTGGTCGAGTCTGACTTGAATCAAATTATAACCTTAAAGAACATGGTCGAGCCACACGCCCATGTGCTCAAACGTGTGGGCAATTATAGGCCATTTTCAAGGCCAAACTTGCCACCCACACTTGAGTTCACTTACAAGTCCCATTTCACATGTATTTATACCAAAAATGACAACCAATCATACCAGTATATGCACCATTTAATCATCATCTAAATGATTAACTTCCTTACTCATATCCTACTCAAATAAATCCATCCAAAACACCCAATTTCACATCTCAAGTCTTATAGATTAAGCACCATATAAACCTTACCACAATTCACATTCAAACCAAATTTTCATCAACCATTTAAGCCATATCACATGGAAAAGATTACACCTTACAAAACATGCCACATTAACTAGCCTATACATGCCATATACCACATTTATACACATCTTTTTAAAAGCACTGAAATAGATATCTGATAGAGTGATCAAGTCGCTGACAATCCCCAGATCCGAGCTAGCTTTACTAACAATGTAAAACAGAGAAACAAATCACACAGTAAGCTTTCAAAGCTTAGTAAGTTCGTAATATAGTACAATTAACTCATTGAATCAAACCAATCTACAAGTTAAACCATCACATAGATAATTTACCAATGATACACAAACTCAACTATATCCAATACTCACATAGCCATCCATTCATCTACTTTCAAATTTACCAACCACATAGGTTTCATACATACCTTTGCCAACACCTAGTTT
Organism: Gossypium bickii; assembly: GCA_025503065.1. Lineage (NCBI taxonomy): Eukaryota > Viridiplantae > Streptophyta > Magnoliopsida > Malvales > Malvaceae > Gossypium > Gossypium bickii. The sequence goes on from CP106713.1 coordinate 72,891,177, forward strand.
ACAACCAATTTTGCCATTCAATGCTCGATACTTCATTTCGATCAATCTTCTTTATCTCTTTAATTTCATCGCACACTTAGTGCCAAATTAGTAGCCGAAGCTTAATTTTCATCGTACACTTAGCGCCTCAATATAAACCGAACTCAATTCGGTATCGCACACACAGTGTCAATCAGTAAAGCCGAAGCTTCTATTACCTCGCACACACAGTGCTATTCAACTCTGTCTCGATTTCAATTACGCACACTTAGTGCCACATTACTCAATCTCATATTTAACATTTCCAATTCAATAATTATACATTCATTCAGTTCACATCACAAAGATATAATTTAACAACTAGTATTATATCCGAACTTACCTCAGACGTCGAAATACCGAAACTAGCCGATCAATCAAGTACTTTGTCTTTTCCTCGATCTCGATCTAAATCTCTCCTTTCTTGGTCTATACATATTCAAATTTAGCTCATTTAATCACCAATTCATTCAATTTAGTCCAAACACACATATTTTGGGCATTTTACAAAATAGCCCTCACATTTTAACATTTTGACACTTTAGTCCCTATTTCACAAAATCACAAAATACAAAAAATTTTGCTTCACCCATGCCTAGCCGAATTCTCCCTATATCCACACAAGTCAACACATTTCATTTATTTCATATTTTAGTCCTCCAATTTCTTGTTTTCACAATTTAGCCCAAATTACTCAATTTCAGCAAAAATTCAAAGACAAAATATGTTAATCTTTCACCTTTCATTCATATTCCATCATCAACTATCACAAAGCTCAAGCATTCATCAATGGCATATCTCAAAATCACCATCAAATTCTAAAATTAAAGCATGGGCTAGCTAGAACACTAAGCAATGATTACAAAAACGTAAGAATTATCAAAAACCGAACAAAAACGAACCTTTAATCAAGCTAGATGTTGGCCGAATGCTTCAAGCTTCTAAACCCTTATTTCTTTTCTCAATTTCGGCAATAGATGAATAAAATATGAACAAATTTGGTTTTGTTTTATTTTTATTCATCTTTATACACAAATTACAAAGTTAGCCCTTTTAATATCATTTAAAATCCACTAGCCTTAGGCATTTTTGTCCATCCAATTTGTCAATGGAATAATAACAACATAAGGACTCACATTTTAATAAGCCATGCCAAATTAGCACTTTAACAATTAGCAACAGCTTTTACATTTTATGCAATTAGGTCCTTTTCTCAAATTAAACACACAAATGATAACAATTTTGTACGAAACTTTCACACATGCTTATTCACATATTATAAACACCAAAAAATAATATTAAAATATTTTTCTGACCTCAAATTTGTGGTCTCAAAACCACTGTTCTGACTAAGGTCTAAACCGGGCTGTTACAAGACTGACAGTACATCAGACAGGATCCAAGCAGAATAGATCCTAAATCTATTTATTGATTTATTCACTTATGATGTTCATAGTGTGGCATAACTAAATCCTGAGTGGATGGTGGACTATGTTTGCGTGACTCGTACACTTTAATGTAAGTAGAAGCTTAAGTTTAAATAGATAAGGAACTAAAAGTTGGTGCGTTGAGTGTATGACTTTTGTAGTATGTAGCATCATCCACAACAGTGCAATTCATAGCCCAAAACATGGGTAAATAATATCCTCTCATTAGCCTTACATGGTTGATGAAAAGTAAACGTGGCCACGGATTATCCGTCTTTGTAATGGATGAATTGATCGCTATTTGATAGTGATTGACTTTTCACGAAGGAAGATGTAATGGTTACCATGAGATAAAATAGAATCATATTGAGAGAATAGATATCCCAAAGATATCTTATGAGAACAACACACTAATGACAAGGTCATTGGACAAGCTGTAACACCCCCTGACCCGGCTCAGATGTTATGGCCAAATCCGGTGATTTCACATCAAAGGGATAATTCCAAAATGACTTTGTTTAGTTAAATTTATGCTCAGTAGCAAATTTGCATAGTTAAAAACTTAAGTTTAAGATTTAGAAACCCAAAATCCTTGCAACTTGTTAAGTTATGATGAAAGCCCATGTTTTAAGAAAACGTCCATATGTTATAGTTATTTCGAAAACCATGTTAAACTTTAGAAATTTATTTTAGTTTAATAATTAGGCAGTTGAAACAATAATAAAACGCAATGGTAAAGTCAAATTGGAGATACAAGGCCTTATTACATCCCAATGAAAATAAAGTAATTAAAATAAAGTCATTCAAAACTAATTAAGAACTTCTAAGTAGCTTGCAGTGTGGCCACCTCCGAGTCCTCTTCCACATCGAGCTATCTACTTAGAGTCACCTGAAACATTAAAAAAAAGGGTGTGAGTTTCAAAACTCAGTGTGTACGACCCTTGGTAATCCAACCAACATGGGATTATCACATTGGGCCTAAGCCCTATCAAAATCGGTGGTCTTGGGCCTTAGCCCACAATGACCTCATATCACACAAGTATCACATGAATGCAGTACTCCCATCCCAAATCTAACCCTGCACTCCATTTCCCTTCCAACCTTACACTCTTCTGGGGATATAAATATCAACCCACCCATCCCTACACTCCAAAGGTAGCACCAACAGCGGCACTACTCAAACATTGCAGCAAGGCTGCTAAGCATATAATAGGCTTAAAGCCACCGGTGGATCCACGGTCATCAAGTGACCATGCGATCCTCACATATCTTCCTCCGTATCATCAAACCCACCCAAGTGCAACATATATCTCGTGAATGCAACATACACACTTTCACACATTAAGCACCTAGGGGTGTTTTAGTCATTTCACTACCTAGGGGTATTTTTGTAAATCCACCCTACAGGGTATTTTCGTAATTCTACCCTACAGGGGTATTTTCGTAATTTTTTTGTCTCAGGTTTTAGTTATGAACTTTGGCCCATCGACGAGTCCTTGCGGCTAAAGTGAACAGACACTATGCACCAGGTAGGATCCTAGAGAAGAGGAGGTGGGTCACTAGGACCGCTTAAGTACCAAGCTCTCCCTAGATCCAATCCTAGACATGCATATGTCCATTGCACACTCTAACCTAGCGACTTGTCTACAAACATGTTTGATTATTAAATTAAGTTTTTACGCTATTTAAGAATTTATCAGAACTAGTCCTAGAATCCATTAAAACCCTAGCATGCATTTCTAAAATCCCATAAGGCCCACTAAGCCCAATCATGTCCATATAGCCCATTAAGCCCAATCATGTTTATGTAGCCCACTAGGCCTGATCATAATCGAATCATACAACCATCCATATCAATCCATCATTTAATTTCACATATCAACTCTTGCTGATTTGGGCCCACGAGCTCGGTAGGCCCATTTAGCCCCGTCTGGCCCTGTCGGCCAAATAGTGGCCTGAGACCATGAGATTGCTCTCTGGGCCCCGGTAATCGTATCAGTGTTACGACACAAATTTTCTCATGTTCGTATGGTTGCCGATGCCAACCTTTCAGCTTTTCGGCTTTTCGGCATTTCGGTTTTTCAGGATTTCGACTTTTGCAGATTTGTCGTGTGTGAAGTCTATGTACAGACCTGGTTAATGCAATGTGCTATCCTATCCTCAGCCTTGAACCTACAACCAATACGAATCCCAAATCAATACACACTTAACCACAGTATTTACCTAAAAATCGAAACCTTACCATAACCTTACCGTGTGCCCCCAGTTTTAGTAGCCCTTCCTTAGCTACTATTGACGTAGATCTGCACCCACACAAATATTATCAAAGATCGAGTGACTCATATTCCATACAAGTCACCTCTATAAGCCATACTTACATTCGGCCACCACCACTAAAACGAGTACACTTACCTCCTTGCTAACGATCCTTATCACCCTTGTGATCTTTGAACCCTACCCTTGTTAATACAAGGTTAACGACAAGGAGAAATTAGAGCCCTTCAGTTTTTAACAAAACACACTAAGGAGGTTGACTGAGTAGTTACCCTTTGATCCTGCGTCCTAAATAGCTACTGAACAAGATCCGGCTTTTAATCACTTGATCAGCAGATTTGTAATGCAGGAAAGACAACAAAGAATCGGCACAAACAGGGATTTCGGCAAATAGGGATGATAGTATTCGACAATGAAAGAAAAAGAATGAGAGGAAGAAAAGAAAAAAATAATGACAACCCAAAGAACCCTTCAAAGGAATTCGGCACCCCCATTTTATAGCTAAAGCCGAAACTACCTTCCCCCCAGAGTCCAATTCAGCACCAACACATCCACACCTCAATCCCCTATCTTTTCTCTCTTATCTTTACCTTAAGTTTCTCTCCTGAACACTCTCTTCCAGAGTCCACTCCAGCGCCACTACCTTTCTTCCATGTACAAAAATAGAACCCTTCAATTTACCACTCTTAAGCCTCGAACCTTGGACCTCTTCACCTGATAATAATGCCACCTTGTAGCTCCCCAAGTGACGCCACCTTGGCACTGGACCACAGGCCCAATTGTGTCCTATTTTCCCCTTAACCTGTTTAAGAGGCCTAATACCTATGACTAGAGTCCACTAAGGCAAAAATTAATTTTTCCCTATGATCTTCCCTATCCATAAGACTTCAAATAACCCTCAAAGCCCACATGTCAATTGTCATTTTCTCGCTCACTTAAAATTTTTTTAAGACCCAAAGCCTAAAAGGCCCAATTCTACTAAGCCCAAATTCGAGGCATTACACAAGCACTAAGTAGTTGCTTTCGCAATGGTATGTTGTTAGGGAGAACTCAGTCACGATACTACAGTGGAATGACTTCGTGAATAAATGAGTTTATAATTAATAGGAAAAATGTCAAAACTTAATTATAAATAATTTGAGCCTCAACTGCATTTGTCCAATCGGTCTCTCCTCTAACTTGTTGAAACCAGAAATGAACTGTGTGTTTGAATAGAAATGAACGTAATGAATAGGAAAAGACAAATAGGAAACATTTAGGAATGATTATGGTTTTCTCCTAAATGGAGAAATGAAATCATTAGGAAATGAATGTAGGTTTCCAAAAATGGAAATGAAAATGATCCATTTGCAATCCTATATGGATTACTTAAAAAATGATCGAAAGAATGAGTTTATGTTTTTGGACTATTTTGAAGCCCAAAAAAGAAAATAAATTATTCAGCCATAGTGAACATGTTGTGTTGTAAAATATTAAACATATTTTCTCGAAATTTTACCAAAGGCAAAATCATCAAAATTTTGTTGTGGGTAAAATTGGGATGAGAAAATTTTTTTTATATATAAATATTAAAGTTTATTTTAGGAAATAGGAAAATTGAATCGGGTTGGATCACATTACAGAGTATTAGGTCAAAAGGCCAATGAGGTACTCATAATTGGACTCGATGTGAGAGAACCCAAAAAACCCCTCAAAACCATGAAGGGGGAGGAAACCCTAGTAGGAATACTAGGGTGTGCCCTCCACCCTAGTCTTATTCTAAGTAGGATGTTGTTTTTCTATTTGAAATAAACCACTACAACTCAACAAGGGTTCTACCTTCTCTTCCCACAAATAGATGGCACGATAAAGCTATTAACACAATTTTGAGAGGTTGTTATTTTGTTGAAAAATAGAGAGAATTTATTCTCAACTATTACGTATATTTTTTTTGGGATAAAAATTCTACCAGTTTCTCTTAAGAATAGAGAATTTTCGTTTTCACCCCAAAAAGAGAGAAAACTTTTTTCTAAAAATAGAGAGAATTTATTCTCAACTATTATATATATTTTATTCGAGATAAGAATTCTACCAGTTTCTCTTATGAAGAGAGAATTTTCTTTTTCACCCCAAAAAGAGAGAAAACTTTTTATAGTTCTGTGTTTCAATTTAATTGGTTTGAGCCCACAGTTGAAGCAGTTCGTGGTATGAGAATAACAGAGAAGATCATTTGGTTGAAAGTCGGGAGCAACGAACGTTCGCTAAGCCAAAAAAAAGTACAAATTCAATAAAGGTTTATTGCTATAAATATGACAAACTAGATCAGTTTTCAAAAGTTTAATTTTTTTCTAGGCAAGATTTTCAAACCGGATTTTTTTCCAACAGTTACCTCTGAGGGGTCAAGGTTAGAATAGGGTTGGTATTGTTGATGCGATTGGTAATATCGGTCAAGGTCAGCAAGCACTGGATCAACGTGTGAATAGGATTGAGGCTAGTAGCCAGCTTTCATTTATGCAACTAGGCATCGAAAGGATCGAGACACATTCGATGTCATTAAAGGTACTTTTACGATCCATTCTGTTCAGTACTTTGCTATGATTGATAGTGGTTCTACCCATTCGTATGTTGTTCGTAGTATTTCTGATAAATTGGGAATTGGGGTAAAGAAAATTGTTAATAATGTTACTATATTTAGTCATTTCGAATAGTCTATGGTAGTAAATAAAATCTATAGAAGATGTCCAATAGAGGTTTAAGGTGAAGTATTTCTGGCATATCTGATGGAGTTGCCTTTTGGAGAATTTGATCTAACTTTGGGGATTGTAACCCCTCAAATCGGGTCTAGATGTTACGGCCCAATCTAAGCAATTACATGGGCCATAGATATGGCAAAAACATTAGTTGAAGTGAATTCATTCATCTTTGAAAAGATGTGTTATTATTTCTCTTTAAAAAATGATAAGTTTAACAAAAACTTTGGTAGAAATCCTTTGTCATTATTTGGAAAATAACTTAGTGATCTTTAAATTCAAATTTGATAAAACGAGTTTCCAAAAATAGTTTTTTTCTCTAATTGTTCAAAACTTTATTTATTAGCAAAAAAATCCATTTTATTCAATTCATAAGTATACTCCATGCATAATGACCAATGTTAAAAATCCCATGCCACAGTACCATAATTTAATATCAAAAGTCCCAAATAGCAATAAAGTCCATAAACATCCAAATCATAAATAAAAGTCCATATGTTTATTTAAAAACATTTTCAAGAGCACCACTGATGACCACATCCGAGTCCTAACCACGAAGATTATCTGAAACACACAAGTGAAGTGGGTGAGCTTTAAAAGGCCCAGTGTGAGATCAACACAAATATATATTCTCATAAATATCAAAATATAAATCTCAACATATTGATCATCATAGCATTCATAAATTTTAACACTGTTACTTATGCATGAACTTACCAGTGTATATTTTAAAAATGATGCACATTTTATAAAATTTCTTACCCATCTCCGCTACGCACCAATATCGAGTTTCCTAGAACTCGTCCATTCGAAACACCATTTATGGATAAGCCACCACTGATTTGCAGATAAACTACTAGTGATAACACTTTGTGGACAAGCCACCACATATACAAATATACTGCCACTGAAACACTCTGTGGACAAGCTACCACTGATTTGCAGATAAACTGCCACATACTTTCACCTTTCAAAAAACCCACCCCATGCATGTGAGATGGCAATTTCACTTTCTAATACCTATGAATCACTTTTACACTTAGACATGTGAACATGCTCACATAATCACATATCACTTAATAATCACTTTCACATGCTTTTCATATTAGATCATAAATTTAATATTAACATACACATATAGATATCACATATTTAAGTCATCAAACGTATAACATAAGTCATGCATCACATAACATGAGGATGAGATCTACTCAAACATCTTTATCAAAGTTATAATCATATCATATATCATATGTTTCATAGAATTACCCAGTTAGAGTCTCTTACTTGTGTTTCCCTTAATGAGTTTTTCAACTCCTCTTTGAATACTTAGTGTACTCATAATTAATTATAATTAATTTATTAATTTAAAAAAATAAAACACATCACACACAACTAATAGTATTGAACCCACACTTTTTTCGTAAATCCAATATGCCACAATCCCTTAGTAGTGATTTCGCTTAGATCTAAATCCGAAAGATGCATCTAAACACACAAATAATCTTTATTGGTTAGGATCCATTGTGAGTGTTATACCTAATAGAAATAAATCATTTAAGTCTCACTGATAAACTTACCCTTGATCTAACACTCGAATCCAACACCTTCACTCCTAACATTAATGATATCCCAAGTCGTTTGTCATTTGGTCCTTCAAAGGACAAAGGGACAATGGTGTTAACACACGAAGGACATATATATATACTTAGCACCATTCAAGTTAAGATAAAAATAAAGAGAAGGGAATGATGCCAAAACTACTTGGGTACTTACTCTACTCGATTAACACGACGAGATCGGTGGTTCGGCTTGGTGAAAGAATGGAAAAGTTTAGTGATCTACAAGAATCATTTGATTGGTGAGTCTAAAATATAAAGAAAGGAATTTAAGTAGGAGAGTGCAGTAGGTTTCATCATTAGAGGAGACGAAAGAGGTCTAAAAGAAAAGAAGAAAACTCAACCACTGTAGAGACAGCGATGGCGGTCCGACGACCAGAGGAGCGATGTCTTGCGAAGGGTGTAGGAAAAATAAATAATAATAACACTAAAGGTTTGTCACAAGAAATGATGGAAAAATAGATGAAAGTAGGAGGGAGATGGAGGAGAAAAGAGACTCGCGGTAACATACAGTGATGGTCACAACGGCGATAGACGACAGCGGAAAAGAGAATGAGAAGGAGGAGGAGCTACGATGGCTAAGAGTTGTAGTCTTTGGTGGTGATAGGGTCGAGTCACGATGGAGGAAGGAAGCAAAAATGAAAAAGAAAAAGGTGATGGCTAGAAAAAGGGAGAAAAATAGATGAGAAAAAAGAGAGAATATGGAAGAGAGGGAGGAAGAGCTAGCAAAGAGAGGTGGGGAGTGAGAGGAATGGGTGGTCAATCTACTCTAGCTTTAATAAACCACTTCTATGGTAATGGGGAGAAGAAATGGCAAGAGAGGGAGGCATGGAGTGAAAAGGGGATCATGTTACCTCAACTTATGGTAAGTTTGACTCCTAAAGAGGGAAAGGGATCCTCCTAAACAAGGTAGCTATAGGGTGGACGACAAGCTCATTGTGCACATGGGAAATGTTTTTAAAAATTAAATAAAAAAGATGTAAACAAGGGGACCTAAACTTAGGACCTCTAGGATAGCTAAGGAGCATTAAACCACTAGACCACTTCACTTCCTTATTTTTATTTTTATGCTACAAAGTAAAATTGTGGGATGTGACAGGGATGAACCAGTTGGTTGAACATTGTGGGATGTGACAGGGATGAACCAGTTGGTTGAACATCGTGGGATGTGACAGGGATGGACCAGTTGGTTGAACATCAAGTCAGTCTACATTGTACTGCTCAGAGAGTGACTCTGAGTACAACTGATGGTAAAGAGATTGTGATGTTGGGTAAGTGTAGAGACTATTTGTCCAATGTGATCTTCACTATAGTAGTAGAGAAACTGGTTCGGAAAAGGTATGAGGCATATCTGCCCTTTGTTCGGGATGCAAGGGCAAGTAGTTCAATTGTGGACAGTATACATACTATAAAAGAGTTTTTGAATATTTTTCCCAAGGAACTACCTAGGCTACCTCCCGATCGGGAGGTTAATTTGGAATTGAATTCTTGCTTGGAACTACACCGGTGTCCATTGCTCCCTACAGCATGGCACCTAAGGAACTTAAGGTTCAACTTCAAGAGCTTATGGTTCAATGGTTTATAAGACCTTGTGTTTCACCTTAAGGAGCTACGGTTCTGTTTGTTAAGAAGAAAGATGGTTCAATAAGGTTGTACTTTGACTATCGGTAGCTGAAAAAGCTAATTGTTAAAAACAAGTATCCTCTACCAAGGATTGATGACCTGTTCGATTAATTTCAAGGAGTAAGGATATTATCTAAAATTATCTAAGGTCTGGTTATTACCAATTGAAGGTGAAGGAATTGAATGTGCCTAAGACTGCATTTAGGACTTAATATGGTCATTACAAGTTTCTGGTAATGCCTTTTGGTCTAAATAATGCCCCTACCGTATTTATGGACCAGATGAATAGGGTGTTTCATCCATTTTTGGTTCAGTTTTTCATTGTGTTTATCGATGACATCCTAGTTTACTCAAAACCAAAGTTGATCATGATGAGCACCTTAGAGTGGTATCACCTGGCTAAGAGAAGTTAAGTAAGTGCAAGTTTTGGCTAAGAGAAGTAATATTTCAAGGTCATGTGGTATCAACTAAAGGTATCCATGTGGATCCAAAAAACATAGTGGCTATTCTGGAATGGAGACAACCTAAGAATGTTTCCGAGATTTGAAGTTTCCTTAGTTTAACTGGGTATTATCAAAGATTCATCGAGGGGTTTTCTCTAATTTTTACTCTTTTGACCAAGCATTTTAGGAAGAATTTGCGTTTTAAATGGACTAATGATTAGCAAACTAGCTTTGAAAAGCTAAATTCTGTGTTAACTCGAGCATAGGTTTTGATTCAGCCTGAATCAGGAAAGGAATATGTGGTGTTCAATAATGCATCCCATACTGGTCTTGGATGTGTGTTGATGCAAGACTGTAAGGTTGTGGCCAATGCATCGAGCTAGCTTAAACCACATGAGTGCAATTATCTGACTCATGACCTGGAACTAGTAACTTTAGTGTTTGTGCTCAAAAAATCTAGAGACATTATATGTATGGTGAGAAGTGTATTATTTAAATGGATCACAAGAGTCTCAAGTATCTTCTCTCCCAAAAAGAGTTGAACTTAAGACAACGAAGATGGATTGAGTTGCTTAATGACTATGACTGTGTTATTGAGTATCATCCTAGAAAAGCCAATATTGTGGCATATGCAAGGTGGATGGTAGATTTGAGAGCTATGTTTTCTAAACTGACTTTGTTTAAGGATGGTGGCTTATTAGAAGAGTTGCAAGTAAAGCCCACTTTGGTTAGTAAGATGGAGGAGAAGTAGTCTTTGGATATGACTCTATTACCTTATGTAACGCCCCAAAAATCTAAGTACTTATTTTTGCATGTTTTTAACACAAATATATGTTTGCTTCTGTGGTTGAGTGATTTAGGTATGTTTGGGAGTGTCTGAGAAGTCTTGGGTTCAAGTCTAGGCTTGTGCAAAAAGTTTTGTTTTTAGGGAATAAAACTCTTGCCTATAGGTAGTAGGCTTTTAAATTATTGTGGGTAAATCATGACATAAAAGCCTACTGGTCTAGGGGGTAAGGGGCGTGTTATCTATGCTAGTGGTCTAAGGTTCAAATCTTACTAGAGGCAAGGGAGTGTTTATTTTTTCTTTGTGTGTCATGGGGTGTTGGAGTTAGTGAAACTTGAAATGGATGAGGAGAATTCAAATTGAGTGGTTAAGGGGAGGTGGGATCAAGTGGAGAGATTTGATGAGGGATTCTTGGAGAAAATCAAGAGAGATGAGGGGAGAGGGAGTGTTATGCCGAAAATGGACTCTTGCACTCAAGAATTTCGGCCAGAGTGGTACTCCTCATTTGGTATTTTTCATTTCAGTTTTTCTCTCTTTGGCCAAATGTGGTAGGAGTTGTGGCATATTCTTCTGTTCATTTCTTTCGTTTTTGACAACCTCTCTTTGGCCGAAAATACTCTTAGTGCTCCCTTTCTCTTTTGCTCTCTTTTGAAAAATCAGTTTTATTCTGGCTTTCTCTGCTCTCAAGTCTATTATCCCTCTCTATCTTCTTCCTCTCCCTCATGTTTTGGGTTGCTGAATTCACAATACTGGTCACTACCGAATATACCGTTTCTTTTCTTTCCATCTCTTCTTTTTCCCTTTTTCCTGCTGTTAGGCGAATACACCTTCTTCCTTTCCTTGCCTATTCTTCTTTTCTTTTTCGAATATTTTTGATGCTTGTTGTTGTTTCATCCTTGCTGATTCTCTCTTCTTCTACCTTCACTGTGCTGAATTTTTCTTTGCTCTCTGCCGATTTAGTATTCCATTTCTATTCTACGGTTTTGTACTTTTGGTAAGTTGGTATTTGTTTTGGCTTAAATTGTTCAAGTAGATAATTGTTAATAAGGGGTTTCAACTGGATTGCAGGTAACAACCCAGAGATCTAGTGATCATCGTTTCCGATGATGAAGTGCTTAGGGATTCGGTTGTTCAATCAAGGTAAGTGGCTGACAATCAAGTGGATATGTGTATTGAATAGGGTTCATTTTAAATTCAATTGATATGTGATTAATCAAATGTTATGGGTGAACATAGGTTCTGAAGTGATCGAGGACTGTCTACGCATCTTTCGTAACCAGGTGTATAAACACTGCCCAAATTGTAAACCGGCAAAAGCCAAAAAATATGGCAATTGACATGACACGAGCGTGCGCTTGCTCGTGTGGTAAACCGACTGCATAAACCATGAACATTAGATTGTTGAGGCCACCATGAGCGATTTCATGGTCTTAGGCCGTTTTTAGGCCACATTGGGCCCTGTAGGCCCTACACAGGTAAACCACATGAATGTGTGGAGATTATTGGGCCAAACTGTGTGATTTTCATGACTGAGACCAATTCTGGGCTATGTAGGCCACATGGGCCCGCGTTATGGGCTTTGGGCCCATTTTCACTGTTTGACTGTTAAGGTTGCACGGGCCGTCCGATATGACTGTGAACCTATTGATAGGTCGGTAAGTATACCTAGACCCCTAAACTTATACAAAATGACTGTTATGCCCCTATGTGGTAAAATGATTGTTATGCCCCTATGTTATAAAATGACTCTATGTTTTATGTTATATATGATTGTATATGAGCATGCCACGATTATATGTTGCATACATGTATGATAGTTGCATGGGATGGTATTATTATGATTGGAGGAAGTGTACTATACTGGCAGCTCTGCTGTAAACACTGTGTAGTACCGCAACCGGTGCTAATTTTGGAGTGTAGGGATGGGTGGGTGATTTTATCCCCACATGTAGTGTTGGGCTGGATGGAGTGAAGTGTAGAGGTTGGCTGGGTAGGATTTCTGATTGCATGTCTGAACTGTTACTGAAACTGTAGTGGGCTAAGGCCCACACTGATACTGATACTATAATGTGCTAAGGCCCAATCGAATCGAATCAGCATTACTAATTTGGTGAGGCCCGGCATCAGAATTGATTAGTTATTTACTTATATGGGGTTACACAATGAGTTTTTCGTAAACTCACCCCTCTGTTTATCTGTACAGGTAACCCCCAGTCTTAGGCGGACCAGCGCTGCAAGGGATTCGGAGGTGGCCACACAACCACACCTGCTTTTATATTTAAGTTTTATTTCCAATAAATTTAATTTGGGTTTTTGTTATGTAATAAGGCCTCTTTAAATTTTAACATTTAATTTGGGATTTCACTTATTTAATTCATATTTGAAAGAAGTAAGACGCGGATTTTCAAAGGATAAATATTTTTCAAAACACCACATTTTCATAACATACTATAAGAGCTTCCGCATCAAACACTGTTTTAAAGTATAGTAACAAACCATATGATTAATATTCTGCTTAAAACAACTTGGGTTTTAAATGAACAAGATTTAATAATAGAACGGCTTTTCCAGTGAAGCTATATTTTCGAAAATCACTTCAATGTGACACCGCCAGATTCGGCCATAACGTCTAGACCGGGTTTGGGGTGTTACATTTAGTGGTATCAGAGCCAGGTTCAAAACTCGACTGTGGTTTTTGGGTTTCTTCTAAAAACTTAGAATTTTCAAAAAGAATTGTTCTAAAAGATATTTTGAAATTTTTTTTTGATGTGTGGTACACGGAGTCTTCGACGCTAATTTTGTAAGTCCTTTAAAACTGTTATCTATTTAAAACTGAAACTGCTATAGATAGCGCGTACTGAAACAATTATAGATAGACCATACTGAAACACTTAAATTAGTGTATACTAATACTATAGTAAAACCAATAAACACTGCGTTCTGTTGAAATAAACTCTTAAATAATGATATTTCTTTCCATAAGATATCTATTAATCTACACTGGAACCGTAAACTGATGCATAAAATTGTTAAAATAGATAATACACAAATAGATAATGAGCATCAGAGGTCCTCGTGGAAGGGGTACTAGAGGCCGTGGCGGAGATCGTAGACGTGCTCGGGTTTGGTCTTCGTCATCAGGCCACATGCCTAACGCTGAAGCTAGAGAGGCACTGGCTTCACCTGTGATTGAGACTGGGTCTCACGATCGAGCGACTGGGGACGACGCATTGTCCCAAGCTATGCTGCAAATTATGGAGAGGGTCGCTGGGCCCAACACTGGGACTGTGGGCCGTGGGTCGATCATGGAACGACTCCGGTCTAATGGGGCAGAGATTTTTAGAGGTATTGCTGGAGTTGCCCCTAGAGTGGCAGAATATTGGATTGAGACCATAGAGAGGATCATGGATGACCTCGACTGCACCCCCGAACAGAAACTAAAAGGGGCTGTGTCATTGTTACGAGACAAAGCGTATCAGTGGTGGCTTACAGTTAAATAGGGTACTCAGGCTGATCGATTAACATGGGAATTCTTCAACACTCCTTCCAAGGGAAGTATGTGGGCACTAGTTATGTGGATGCCCGGAGGAGGAAATTTCTAAATCTGACTCAGAGGGATAAATTAGTGGCTGAATATGAGGCAGAATTTTTGCAATTAAGCCATTATGCACGTTGGATGGAAGCAACTAATTATGAGCGGTCTGTTCGTTTCGAGGACGGCCTCAGGGATAGTTTGAGAGGTTTGATAGCTCTATAGAGGGAGTGAGATTTTGCCACACTGGTAGATAAGGCAAAGATCGTTGAGGAGGTGAATCATACTGAGCGTCTGAACAGAAAAAAGGGTAGGAATAAGAGGGATTCAGAGCCCTCAAGTTCCGTTCAGATGTCGAATAAAAAGGCCAGAGTGGAAGGGCCGGTCAGAGTTAGGGCCCCAGTTGCTGCTACTGGATCGAGCCATGTGTTGACTGTGGTAGACACCATCAGGGCGAGTGCTGGAAAAGAATTGGGGCATGTTTGAGGTGCGGATCATTAGAGCACCGTATCAGAGATTGTCCACAGAGGCTCGAGCAGATGCAAGCTACAGGTAGGGGTACTGTTCAGCTGACGAGAGGTGATCAGCAGCCACCGAGAGGTCGTGGAGCACCGGGCAGAGTTACTGGTCATACTGAGGCGAGGTAGCCAGCTCTGGTTTATGTTGCACGTCACCGAGAGGACGGAGATGCCCCAGATGTTATTACGGGTATGTTCTTTATCAATAATGTACCTTATACTGCACTAATTGATGTTGGGACTACGCATTCGTATATAGCATGCTCAGTATCTGAGACTTTGGGTTTAATGCTTGAAACCACTGCGAGTGATGTTACTGTGTTGAGTCCTTTAGGGTAGTCAGTTAAAGTAAACAAATTGGTCAGATATGTACCTTTAGATATGCAAGGAACCATCATTTTGGTGGACTTACTGGAACTTCCATTTGGAGAATTCGACTTAATACTGGGTATGGATTGGCTGGTTAGGCATCAAGTGAATTTGGACTGTGCTACTAAACGGGTGGTACTAAAATTGTGGAGGGTGATGAGGTGGTGCTAATAGGGGAGCGTCGGAATTATCTGTCAAATTTAATTTATGCCTTGAGGGCTGAGAAATTGGTTTGTAAGGGTTGTGAGGCGTATATAGCCTACATCAGTGGTGTTGATTCTGAGGTTCCGTCTGTTAACGATATAAGAATAGTCAAAGATTTTTCAGATGTTTTCCTTGATGAACTACCAAGACTACCTCCAAACCGTAAAGTTGAATTTGGGATTGAGCTCCTACCGGGTACAGCTCCGGTGTCCATCGCTCCTTATATAATGGCACTGAAGGAGCTAGTGAAGCTTAAGGCTCAGATTTAGGAGTTACTGGATTGAGGGTTCATCCGCCCTAGTGTGTCTCCATGGGGAGCACTGGTGTTATTTGTGAAAAAGAAGGATCGATGATCTATTCGACCAGTTTCGACTACCGGCAACTGAATAAATTGACTATTAAGAATAAGTACCCCCTACCAAGGATCGATGATCTATTCGACCAGTTTCGTGGAGCTTTGGTCTTCTCTAAGATTGATCTCCAATCAGGGTACCATCAACTAAGAGTCAAAGAGTTTGATGTTCACAAGACAGCGTTTAGGACTTGTTATGGTCATTATGAGTTCCTTGTGATACCGTTTGGACTGACGAATGCACCTACAGCCTTTATGGATCTGATGAACCGAGTGTTCCAACCTTATTTGGATCAATTTGTAGTGGTTTTTATAGATGAAATCTTGGTGTATTCGAGAACTGAGGATAAACATGACACAAATCTCCAAGTTGTTCTGCAGATTTTGAGGGAGAAACAATTATACACTAAGTTTCGTAAGTGTAAATTCTGGCTACGAGACGTAACATTTCTGGGCCATGTGGTATCTACTGAAGGGATTAGAGTTGATCCTCAAAAAATTGAAGTTGTTTTGGATTGGAAGTTGCTTAAGACGGTATCTGAGATTCGAAGTTTTCTGGGTCTGGCAGGGTATTATAGACGTCTTGTTGAGGGGTTTTCGTTGATTGTGGCACCTTTGACTAAACTGTTGCGTAAAGGGGTACCGTTTGTCTGGACTGTTAAGTAGCAAGAGAGTTTTAAGAAACTTAAAAAGGTTCTGACTGAGGCCCCTGTCTCAATACAGCCAGAGTCTGGGAAAGAAATCACTATCGCTGTAGATGCATCACATGTCGATTTGGGATCTGTGTTGATACAAGAGGGTAAAGTAGTGGCATATGCGTCTTGTCAGCATAAGTCTCATGAGGCAAATTATCTGACGCATGACTTGGAGTTGGCCGTGGTGGTATTCGCACTAAAAATCTGAAGGCATTACCTACACAGTAAAAAGTGTATCATTTACACAGATCACGAGAGCCTCAAATACCCCCTCACTCAGAAGGAGCTAAATTTTAGGCAGCGTAAATGGATTGAGCTACTTAAGGATTATGTCTGTTTGATTGAATATCATCTTGGTAAGGCCAATGTGGTGGCTGACGCACTAAGCTGTAGGGCTATGACAGATCTGAGGGCGATGTTTGCTCGTCTCGGCTTAGTTGATGATGGTAGTTTGTTGGCCAAACTTCAAGTTAAACCGTCGTGGATTGAATAGATTAAGGGTAAACAGTTGGAGGATGGGTCATTGGGTCCTCGATTCCGACAGATTGAGAATGGGGAAACCTCAGATTTTGGACTGAATGGCGAAGGGGTACTATGTTTTACGTAGGAGAAATGCTGTGTACCAAGCGTCATTGATTTGAGCGATCTATCTTGCAAGAGGCGCATGGTAGTCCTTATGCTATGCATCCCGATGGGAATATAATGTCAGCTCACTTCTTATTGGTTTGCTTAGATTTTTCTCTATAAAAGCTAGCTAAATTGTATATTTCCAAGATTGTGAGACTGCATGGGGTACTGGTATCGATTATTTCTGACCGTGATCCTCGTTCTATGTCTTGATTCTGGAAGAAATTGCATGAGGCACTAGGTACTAGACTAGATTTCAATAAAACTTTCCATCCATAGAAAGATGAACAGTTAGAGCAAGTAATTTAGGTTTTGTAGGACATGTCGAGGAATTGTGTGATTGACTTTAGAGGTAATTAGGAGCACTTATCGTTAACCGAGTTCACATACAATAATAGTTTTCTGTCAAGCATACAGATGGCATCATATGAGGCTTTGTACGGTCATAAGTGTTAGAACCATTGTGCTAGACTGAGTTGGCAAAAGGAAAATTTTGGGTCTGGAATTGGTTCAAGAGACTGAGGGTAAGATTAGACTGTTTCAAGATAGACTGAAAGCGGCTTCAAATAGACAAAAGTCGTATGCGGATCTAAATAGGAAGGACATTAAGTGTAGTGTCGAAGATTAGTTTTTTTAAAAGTGTCACCATGGAGGAATGTTTTGAGGTTTGGAAAGAAAGTCAAGTTGAGCCCTAAGTTCATTGGGTCATACAAGATTCTTAATAGGATTAGGTCGGCGGATTAGTAGTTAGAGTTACTATTGGAAAAAACACAGTTTGAATATAGTTTCTTGCACAACGAAAAATTAAAATTTTGAAAATCGACCCGGTTTGTGATATTTATATCAATAAACCTTAACCGAATTTGTACATGTGTTTTTAGATAAGTGGATCCTTATTTTTTTGGCTTTTAACCAAACAATCTTCTCTGTTATTCTCGTACCACGAACTACTTCAAGTGTGTGGCTCGAACTAATTGAATCAAAACATAAAACTAGAAAAAGTTTTCCTTTTGGGGTGAAAACCTAGAAATTCTCTCTTCTTTAATAGAAACCGATAAAATTATTATTCTAAAAAATATGTTTATAAGTTGAGAATAAATTCTCTTTATTTTTTGGTAGAATAACAATCTCTCAAAAGTTGTATCGGTGCAATCTATTTATAGGAAGAGAAGGTAGAACCCTTGTAGAGTTGTAGAGGTTTATTTTAAATAGAAAAATAATATCCTACTTAGAGTAGGAGAGGGGTGAAATACTCACCCTTGTATTTCTACTAGGGTTGCCTCCCCCTTCATATTATATGAGGGGTTTTGGGCCTCTCTCACACATTGGGTCTAATTACGAGTGTTTCTTGAGCCTTTCTGACCCAGTACTCTTAATGTGATTCAACTCAATTTAGTTTTTTATTTCCCAAAATAAAATTTAATATTTATATATTAAATAATTTTCTCATCCCAATTTTACTTTAATAAAATTTTGACGATTTTACCCTAAGTAAAATTTCAAGAAAAATCGTTTAATATGTCACAACTCAACATGTTCACTATAACCGAATGGTTTATTTTCATTTTGGGCTTCAAAACGGTACAAAAACATAAACTCATTCTTCCATCATTTTTTTAAGTAATCCTATATAAGATTGCAAGTTTCCATTTTCATTTTCATTTTTATTTTCATTTTTGGAAACCTACATTCGTTTCCTAATGATTTAATCTCTCCATTTCGAAGAAAACCATAATCGTTCCCAAATGTTTACAATTTCTCTTTTCTTATCCATTCCAGTTATTTCTATTCAAACACGCAATTCATTTTTGGTTTCGACGAGCTAACACAGGGATCGGTTGGACATATCTAGTTGAGGATCAAATGATTTATAATTAAATTCTGTATTTTTGCCTATTAATTATAAACTAATCTAGTCAGGAAGTCATTCCACTATAGTATTGTGATTGAACTCTACTCAACGACATAGCATTACGAAAGCAACTACATAGTACTCGTCCAATGACCTTGTCATAATGTGTTACCCTCATAGGATATCCTTGATCTATTTGTGATAATATTCGTTCTCCCAATATGATCCTATTTTATCTCATAGTAACCATTACATCTTCCTTCATGAAAAGTTAATCACTATCAAATAGTGATTAAGTCATCCATCACAAAGACGGACAACCCGTGGCCACGTTTATTTTTCATCAACCAGGTAAAGCCAATGAGAGGATATCATTTATCCATGTTTTGGGCTATGAATTCCACTATTTTGAATGACGCTACGTACTGCAGAGGTCGTACACCCAACACACCAGCTTTCAGTTCCTTATCTATTTGAACTCAAGCTTTTACTTACATCAAAGTGTACAAGTCACGCATACATAGTCCGCTATCCACTCATGATTTAGGTATGTCACACTATGAAAGTCACAAGTGAATAAATCTATTAACGGATTCAGGATCTATTCTGCTTGGGTCCTGCCGATGTACTGTCAGTCCAGTCAGCCATATCTATGTCTCTGTCTTTTGGGAGTCATCTGCTCCGATGCCCAAGATAAGGCATCTCCACAATTGGACTTGATAGATGACATATTAGTCTTTCAAATGGTTTGCTCATTTCCTATTAAGCTAAGAACGTGTTTAGGTTCGTCTACTAATACAAGTTGTCTTTAGGTACTACGATTCAACCACGTAATATTGCTTAGTATTAGTTAAAATTAGACAACCAATGAGCAACATTTGCTTCCATTTTTCTTTGGATGCAAAAACCATGTGAGGACAATTATACAAATTCTATTAATGTAATCAATGAATTCTTTTTATTAAGCAATGTGTTCAAAAAAAATTACAGGTGTGTATTGACGAAAATAATACACTTAGGGCACCAGATTCAACAGTTATGATAAGGAATGAGGCGGATGAATGCGAAAGTGGATCATAAACTTTTTCAAAGTCGCGGATTTGACTTAGAGCTCTAGACGTTCAAAAAGAAACTTGGATTCTGACACAACCTGAAACGCAAACGAAATCCAAGTTAGATAATAATAAATAACTAAGATGAATAAAATAGTATAGTGAAATCTAGGATTAGAATTAATAAATAAGAAAAATAAAGAAGATAGATGGAAAGATAGAATGTGGTATGTAAAAGTCCTAAGAAGCCTTGGAAACATGAAAAATCCACAACTCCCTTCAATCGGCTCTGGTTTCCCCTCCAAGAAAAAGTTTAAACATGATCCCCACAATCTAAAAAGAGAGTTAAAACTCTTCTAAAAGAAAACTCAAGAGAAATTCCTGAAAGAAAAACTCATAGAGAATTTATTAACTCAAAAGAGAAGTTGAATAATAATCAATTGTATGATTTGTGTACAATGCAAAGGCCTATATATAGGCTAGCTAAATAAATATAAATAAAACTCTTAAGTATACAAGAATTCTAATTTAATCTAAACAAGAAGTAGTTTTAAACTAAACTTTCTTATTAACATAAAACTCCTAAATAACTTAAAATACTTAATAATTATCAAAAAAATTGGAATAAAATAATAAGATCTGATAAATACAATATTGGGCTCATATACAATAAAAAGTAAGCCTAAAACTTGAACCTAATATGAGATGTCTAGGCTTGTGGGATTGATTGAGGTCCTTGAAGTGAAGTGCCTAAGCTTGTTAACATTTTCCACATGGGCTTGTCATAATAGATTGAAAGTTTGGGCCCACGCACAAAATTAGCCCCTTCTAATTCATCATTGCTCCAAAATCCATCGTATTGAAGCTTTAACTTTTCTTCTTGAAATTTTTTTGTGATAAAGTCTTGAAGGAATAAGTTGAGTTTTGTCTTTAGCTGCTTGGATTTGGATATCATAATTGGGCCTTGAGGGAAACTAAGTCCATCTCTATTATGGTCTTTGAATTAGACTGAGTTGCTCGTATCAAGTTACCTCCTAAGCTCAACCGTATTCATGACGTGTTCCATGTTTCTATGTTGAGACGATACTGATTTGACCCATTTCATGTTGTTCCGATTGAGGAGATAAAGATGAGACTGGATTTGTCTTTTGAGGAGGAACTTGTGCAAATTCTAGATCATGAGGTAAAATTTTTGAGTAAGAAACGGATTCCACTAGTTAAAGTTCTATGGCGAAACCATGGCATTGAAGAAGCCACATAGGAGCCGGAAGACTCGATTAATCAAAAGTATTTTTATCTATTCGGATCAGGTAAATTTCAAGGATGAAATTTCTTTTAAAGAGGGGAAAGTTGTTACATTCCAATTTTTATTGTTATCATATGTACGTTTGATAATATAATCAATTTATGGTTAAATGGTTAAATGTTACTATTTTAGTGTTTGAGTTTCGAGATCAATTCCCTTCCCTCGCATATTTTTATTTTTAGTAAGTTTTTCTCCTAAACCTTAATTATCGTCCTAAGCTTTTTAAACCCTAGTATTGAACATAGTTTTTTCTATTCAGCTCCTCTTTTTCTCATTTGCTCTCCTCTTTGTCACCCTTTCCCCTTAGCCTTCCTTTCAATTTTTCCTCTTGCTTCTGCTTTGCCGCCGCCCTTTACTCTCTCTCAATCTCTCATTTTTCTTTTATTTTCTTTTCCCTCCATTCTATCATCCTTTTTGGCTGATTCCATCTTGGTTGATTGGTATATTCATCTTCTATGAACGAATTTGTCACTTTTTATCTATTTTTGAATGTGGAACAAGTGTGCTAACATCCCTTTTTCTATTCTATTACTCAGATCTCACTATTTTCTTCCTGGGTATGACAAAGCTGATTCTAATAAGCGTGTATTCCATTGTTTAAGGTACATATTTTGATGTGTCGGACCAGATCTGATTTGTAAGAGTGCTATTGTAACACCCCAAACCCGGTCAAAATGTTACAACCAGATCTGGTATGTCACAGGGTGAAAATGTAGAAACGACTTTCTGAATTCCTTTAAGAAAATACCGTAAGTTCATAACTTTTCGTTTTAAGTGATATTTTGAAACAGTAATTTGTAGTTTAAGGAAAATTCCCGTGTTGAGTCAATCGAATATGTATTATCTTTGCTGACATTTGTAAGAAAACAGTTGTTCGTGATATTTATGTTTTGAAAACCCCATCTTAATGTTCATGTTAACTAAGTAACGCCACATCATAGAAGGAAGAAAAACTCAAATCTTAAGTTAAGAAGGCCTTATTACACAACAATATCCCCAATTAAAATAATTTATACAAAAGTAACGAGTTTATGAGAAAAAAAGGTTTAATGGCCTCCACGAGTCTACCTCGGCTCCCAGATCCACGATCTACTGATTACCTGCAAAATTAAGCAGAAGGGTGAGTCACTGAGACTCAGTGTGTAAATCCCCTGTATAACCCAAACGGTTCAAAGCCCACAATAACACATTGGGCCCTAGCCCACACGATATGTCATACGAGAGATATGAATGCAGTATGCCCCAGCCCAACCTAGTTTTTCCATCCTCTACACGCCACTCGTACCAGCCCAACACACCGTGGGGATTTCTACAATCAACCCTCCATCCGCTACACGCCTCATACGTGGCACAATGCCACTGGTGACAGAGTCATTAATTATAACACGTGAGGCCAACCCACTTGTAGTACCAAACCACTGGTGACAATCCCTGAGAATCATATACGTGGGGCCAACCTACTGTGGTACCAAACCACTGGGACAAGTCACAGAAGCAACATATATATACGTGGTATCTAACCACCGTGGTACCAAACCACAGGGACTTAATCACTGAATCAAATACGTAGGGCCAACCCACTGTGGTACCAAACCACTGGTGACAGTCTTAATAACACTTCCCCATTCGCATCATAATCCAACCTATGCATAACATATATATCAAATGAATGCAACATGCTATCAATTAAAGTAACAGATTACAACATACATCTATATACTCATAAAGGAACGTTAAGGTCACTTACCTGGTATCCCCAACCCTACCCACAAGGGTATTGCGAATTTCTTTCTAGTCAGTCGCTTTTCACTTTTCATACGATTAATAACACAAACTAATAGCGAGTGTGAAATTTACACACCAAGAAACACAAGAAGAACTACACTATCGATCTCGTTAACACTCTCACTCGCAGGGATCACTATAATCTGCCTACCCCGTTCCGAAGTCAGCCCATAACCTGGTGGAAAGTCTCGAACGGCTGACACCGCATGTTTTTTGAACTTAGGGGTAAGGACTGGTAATTGATTCCATGAAAAAGATCTTGGTCAGAAGACCGGGTTAAGACATTGAATAAGATGAAAGTGAAACTAGATATTTGAAAGAAAAAGTTCTTACCTAGATCGACAAAAACTGGAAGCTAATACACTTGGATTAAGGAATCGTTGGAGTCCCAACAAAAATGCCAACTTAGAACCGATTCTCCAAACAAGAAGTGACCTTTCAGCCTAACACAACTGTATGAATCCTTACTGTAATATCCTGGATTTAGGGGTTATGAATTTTCGCTTGAATGTGTGCATTGTTGTGTTATGTGCTATTTGTATGAATTTTAGGGACTTCGAGAATTTAAGAATTTAAGGGATTGCCTTAGAAAAAAAAATATTAAAATTTTACCTTAGAAGGAGAACTAAGCAAGTTTGGCCTTAAGAGAATTAAATTGAGGTTTTGTTCATAAGTTGAGCTATTGGTAAAGTGGTGAAGGTGCATGGATGAATGCATGAGGTGAGAGGTTCGAATCCTTTAGCTAGCAATTGGGAGGAATTTTAAGTTTTTATTTCTTTCTTATAGTGTCGGTCAACCTTATCATGAATGGATAATATCTTTTCTTTTATTTTTGGATAGTAGATCAATAGGAAAAGGCAAGTTAGGAGTTATGGTAAGAAATCAAGTGGATAAGGAAAGTTTAGGGGACAAGAGGCTTGTTGAGTGGATGTTGTTTTGGAAGCTTTTTCATGGTCATTTGACCATGAACCTAGACGGCATAAGGGATAAGGGAGTGGTTTAATTGTGTTGGATATTATAGGATTGATAGGGAAGTATTAAGGAGGAAAAAGGGGGATTGTGTAGGCTATTATTGTAGCCGAATTTTTGGTATGGGATTAGGGAGATTTTAGTTGACCAAAAGTTGTCATTTGGTGCATTTTTTTCCCTTGTCCAATATTTCTTTCTCTTGGCCGAAATTGCCTATTGGCATTTGGTAAAAAGTGTTCTTTGTTTTGGCTTTAGCATTTTGACCAAATTGATATCTTTATTTCTTATTTTTCCTCTCAAGTTTACTTTCTTTTTGAAACCAAAATATTGTCATCTTTGAAGAAATTTACCATTCATTTCTTTTCTCTAGTGCCGAATTCATTTTTGCACCAAAAGCTTTCTCCCTCATTTTTCTTTTACATTCTATTACTCTCTTTCTTCCTCATAACTTGAAACCATCCCATACTTTTTCATCATTTCTTTCTTTTCTTTTGCTAAGGCCGAATTTCTTATAGTTTTAGTAAGAGTTAATCAAACATTGTATTTCGGGTAAGGTTTTCTATCAATGGTTTCTTCTTTATTTCCTTTAGATTAATCGATTCTAAGAATCTAATACTTTTATTTCTCCATGGCCAAACCTTTGAAGAAGGATTTTCGGGTTTGTCTTGTAGTCATCGATAAGAAGAGATCATTCAAGTTTGATTTATCCAAGGTAAGGGATAATTATATTCGGCCAAAGGCCATAGTTTTTAGTGATATCCGATTTCTCACATAGTGATATGTAGGTTCGTAAATGCGTGTAAGCAAGAGTTGGAAATCCTAAAGTTTCTATCGTTCTTTGTATTTGCAAGGTGTGTAACTTATACTAAATATCTAATTGATTAATAGCTATATTAATATAAACGTGTTTATGATGAAATATAAAACGATTATGGCTTTGGTACTATTCAATGGTACGATGAATTGAGGTACGTTATTCCTTCGTACTATATATGTTTTTAATATGAAACATACTCGACAATTGATTATGATTTTGGGATTATGATTCAAAGGCATGATATTTATATCATAAATAAGGTTATATGCATAATACGAAAAGTGTTCGATTCCGATATGATTATGGGATATATGGCATGAAAATGATGTAATTTGTTATTGCATGGGCATATGGGCAATATTGAAAGGGAAGTATTCGGTGGTTTTACCACATTATCAAGTGACTTTGGTCACGATATTATGAATCCGGTGACTCTGTCACGATATTATGAATCCGGTGACTCTGTCACAATTATTTGGTGGCTATGCCACGATTATAAGAAGCGATGTGCATGTTGATGCGCAAAGAAGCGCGCCGATGGTGTGTAGCGGATGGAGGGTCGATTTAGTAATCCCCACGGTGTGATTGGTTGGTACGGGTGGTGTGTAGCGGATGGATATTTAAGTTGGGTTGGGATTGCATCTCATGTTATATATATACGATTTAATCGATTATTATTGATTGGCTATATTATGGGCTTAATGCTATGATCGATTGGACTTTTTAGTATATTGTTATACATTGAGTCTGTTGACTCACCCATTCGTGGGATATCATTTCGAGTGATGCACAATGATTTTTGGACCGGGTTAAAGAGGATCGCGTGGTGGCCATTGCTCAACTCGAAGAAATTGGGATTTTCACTTTTTATTAAACTTATTTCGTTTTCTTATATATTTGGTGTTTAATTTGGGTTATTTTTTTTGTAATAAAGCCGCCATTAGTTATTTTACTTTTACGTTTTAATTTATATTCTGCTATGATAAATTTCAACTAAACAATTACATATTTTCGATAATCATATTGAAAACGGTTTTTAAATAAGTTCGTACTTTAAATTTATTCTTTCACTTCAAAGATCACATCTCATTACAAAACAAGAAATACGAGTTTTTCTTAAGAAGCATACCATATCCGGTCGGGCTTGTGGGCCGGGTTTGGGGTGTTTCAACTTGGTATCAGAGCCCAGTTTTAAACACTCGGCCTTGGGTTTTGAAGTCCACAACGTTTTCAAAATTTGGCCCAAATGAATGATTTAAAAAAAAAAAAATTTATGGAAGCATGGCACCCGAGTTCTTGACCCGAAGTCCACCAGGTAAGTACCTCAAATTATTGAGTGAATTATTATATGATTGATTAATGGGCATACTTGGGCTCGTAGAATAGAGAACAAGGATCTATTGAACCCTAGGACTAGTACACTCAAACAAAGGCATAAGACTTGAAAACAACCAAACAAACCTGTGAAGTAAGTAGCCGAGTTACGGTGTGGAAACCATTGTGCGCATGTCTAGGAGTGGATTCAGTAAGAGCTTGGTATTTAAGCAGTCCTAGCGACTCACCTCCTCTTTACTCGAATCCTGCAGTGCGTAGTGCTGTTCACCCTAACCAAGAGGACTTATTCACGGGCTAAACTTGATAACTAAAACCCGAAAGGACTAGCCAAACTGTTTTATAAAGATCTTAGTTTAAAATTTACCCAAATTACCCCTCTAATTTATAAAATCCTTTTTGACTTGAGAATTTTCCGAAACATACACGATTTGCAAAATTACTAAAATAACCCTGAATGGTAAAAATTATGAAAACGCCCCTAGTTTTTAAAATTACCATATTACCTCGATTTCAACAAAATTCTATTACTTTGCAAAAGTATTCAAATTTCTGTATTTCAAAATAATACCCTGACTTTTGAAAATTTACAAAAATACCCTATAGGAAAATGACGAATTTACCCCTGGGTTGGGAATGGATGAAATGCTCGTATAAGTGTGTTGAATATTGTGGATGAGTGAATGTGTCTCAATTGATGTGAATGTGTGATTCTCTGAATTAGAATAGTGATCTTGAACTAGAAATTTTGTTTGATCGAAAGAACTATTTTGAAAACCTTTTTCCATAAAATTTCTCGGGGATAAACAGTGAAACAAAATACTAATGCATAAAACTTTTAATCCAGATAAGACGCTACGTAGACATGAGTTCTAGAGGACGAGGTCGCCGTGGTCATGGAAGAAGAAGCGAGAATGGTCGTTTGGAACCGATTAGGTCCGGTCAAGGTTCCGAAAATGAAGCTCGCCACCGGTGTTGGAGCGGAATTTCAAGAGCAAACTGGAGGAGATGACGCTGTGTCACAAGCTATGTTGCGAGTCCTAGAGCGAGTAGTAGGAGCTGGTATGGGTAATGGAGCGCGAAAGCCAGTGGCTGAGAGACTTAGATCTAGCGGAGCCGAGGTTTTTAGGGGAGTATCTGGGGTAGCTCCGAATGTTATGAGAATCTTGGTTAGAGGCAGTTGAGAGGATCATGGACGATTTGGAATGCACTGCCGAGGAGAAATTGAAAGGTGCTGTATCGTTGCTTCGTGACGAAGCGTACCAATGGTGGCTCACTGTCAAAGAGAGTATTCCTGCAGATCAAGTGGATTGGGGATATTTTAAGGTTAAGTTTGAAGGAAAATATGTTGGAGCTAGCTACATAGATTCTCAAAGAAAGGCATTCTGAATGCGGTACAAGGAAGTAAGTCAATAGTGAATATGAAGCGGAGTTTCGCGATTAAGCCGTTATGCCGGAGGATTGTAGCTCACGATTATGAGCGATGTGTTAGATTTGAGGATGGGTTACTGAGATGAGTCATGAGTGATGATTGCACCGCATCGAGAGAGAGATTTTGCAGTTTTAGTGGACAGAGCTCGGATAGCTGAAGAAGTCAAGCGGACCGAGAGTCAGAACAGAGATCGAGGTCAAAATAAGAATAAGAGGAACTATGGATCTTCTAGGTCATCCAGGAGTTTCCAAAAGAGACACAGAGTTGATAGGCCACGAGTTCGACAAGTTACTTCGGGAGGACAACATCGTACTTGTGCTCGGTGTGTGGAAAGATGCATCCGGAGAATGTTGGAAGAAGACGGGGATGTTTTAAGTGCGGATCCAAGGATCATATGATTAGGGATTGTCCATTGGATACGGAGAAGAATCGTCTGTAGGTCAAGGTTCTAATCGACCGCAGAGAGTGGACAAAGCGATGAGAGAGGGTCGTGGTTCGAGTGGCGAGGTAATGGTTACGGTAGAGTCGCGGGACTGCAGGCAGGGCGCGGTAACACCGAGGCTAGACAACCGGATTGGTGTATGCGGTTCGACGGAAGGAAGATAGTGGCCTTTTTGATGTTATCACGGGTACATTTCTTATTTATGAGTTGCCCTTTATTGCTTTGATAGATATAGGGTCAACACATTCTTACATCGCTAGTGAGGTATCCGGAACACTTGCATGTGAACTCTCGAGATCTGTACCTAGGAAGATGAGATGTGTATTTAGTCCTTTAGGACAGTGTAGTAGTAGATAAACTCTTTAAGGAAGTGCCTTTAGAAGTCCAAGGAACTCAATTTCAGGCTAACTTAATGGAGTTGCCATTTGGAGAATTTGATTTGATCCTAGGCATGGATTGGCTAGTGAAATATCGTGCGAATGTAGATTGTCTTTGCTAAGCGGATGTCACTAAGGTCTATGGATGACAAGGAAGTTGAGGTGATGGGCGAGAGACGGAACTACTTATCTAATGTAGTATCCGCTCTTAAGGCAGAAAAGATGGTTAGGAAAGGTTGTTGGGCTTTTCTTATGTTGGTCAGTGCCTTGGAGGCCAAGGAGGCAACTGTTGAAGAGGTCAGGACTGTGAGAGAATTCGAGGATGTCTTTCCGGAAGAACTTCCAGGATTGCCTCCGGATCGTGAAGTGGAATTTGAGATTGACTTGTTGCACAGGCAGCGCCGGTATCTATCGCTCCGCATGAATGGCACCAAAGGAGTTGGTTGAGCTTAAGGCCCAAATTCAAGAGTTGCTTGATCGTGGATTTATCCGACCTAGTGTGTCTCCATGGGGAGCACCAGGTCTTGTTCGTGTGAAGAAGAAGGACGGGACTATGCGAATGTGCATAGATTACACTGGCGATTGAATAAGCTAACCATCAAGAACAAGTATCCTTTGCCAAGGATAGATGACTTGTTCGATCGATCACTTAAAGGAGCTGCGGTATTCTCTAAGATAGATCTAAGGTCGGGTATCATCACCTTAAGGTGAAGGAAGCGGATATCCATAAGACGACTTTTTCGAACAAGATACGGGCATTATGAATTTTTAGTAATGCTGCGTTCGGATTGACGAACGCCCAATTTGCGTTCATGGATATGATGAATCGGGTCTTTCAACCCTACTTGGATCGATTTGTTGTTGTCTTCATAGGCGACATTCTTGTGTATTCCAAGTCTGAGTTGCAGCATGATGAGCATCTTCGGATAGTATTGCAAGTTTTGAGGAAAAGAAGCTTTATGCCAAATTCGGCAAGTGCGAATTTTGGGTGAAAGAAGTTGCGTTTTTAGGCCATGTGGTGTGTCATGCGGAAGGGATAAGGGTGGATCCTCGAAAGATTGAGGCAGTGTTGGATTGGAAACCACCCAAGTCTGTTGCGGAGGTTCGCAGTTTCTTAGGATTAGCAGGTTATTACAGAAGGTTCGTCGAAGGATTCTCCTCGATAGCGGCACCTTTGACGGTTGTTGAGAAAAGAGATACCTTTTGTGTGGGCGGATAAGCGGCAAGAGAGCTTTGAGAAGCTTAAGAAGGTTTTGGTGAAGCTCAGTTTTGATTCAACTCGAGGCGAGGAAGGACTTTGTGGTGTATTGTGATGCGTCTCACGTTGGTTTGGGATGTGTTTTGATGCAAGGCGGAAAGGTGGTTGCGTATGCATCTCGGCAATTGAGGCCTCACGAGGTTAACTACCCGACGCATGATTTAGAGTTGGCAGCGGTAGTCTTTGCTCTTAAGGTGTGGAGGCATTATTTGTACGGAGAAAAGTCGATGAATATATACGGATCATAAGAGTCTTAAGTATCTCACGACTCGAGAAGAGAGCTGAAACTAAGACAGCGAAGATGGGTGGAGTTGCTGAAAGACTATGATTGTTCTATCGAGTATCACCCGGGCAAGGCGAATGTGGTAGCAGATGCCCTAAGTAGGAAAGTGGTGTCAGATCTAAGAGCGATGTTCGCACATCTTAGTCTTTATGACGACGGAAGCTTGTTGGCGGAATTACAAGTAAAGCCAATGTGGTTGAGTCAGGTGAAAGAAAGACAATTGGTAGATAATGATTTAAGTGTTAAGCTACGGCAAGTGCAAAATGGAGAGTTGGAAGATTATGGTGTTAACAGCGATGGAGTTTTATGTTTCAAGGGTAAGGTCTGTATGCCGAATGATGAAGGGCTTAGGAGGAAGATTCTTCAGGAATCGCATGGTGGTCCTTATGCGATGCATCCGGGAGGTAGTAAGATGTACAAGGATCTCCGGGAACAATTTTGGTGGCCTGGTCTTAGCGAGAAGTTACGAGAATTTGTGGGGAAGTGCTTAACTTTGCAAAGCCAAGTTAAAATTTGAACACCAAGTTCCATCGGGATTGCTTCACCGATAAAGATTCCGCAATGGAAGTGGGAGCGTATCACCATGGATTTTATTAGTGGGCTTCCCCTTACGCCAACTAAGAAGGATTCAGTATGGGTGATAGTGGATCGATTGACGAAGTCTGCACATTTCATTCCTGTGCGAATTGATTACTCTTTGCAGAAATTGGCAAAGTTGTATGTGGCAGATATTGTAAGATTGCATGGAGTGCCGGTGTCGATCATTTCGGATAGGGATCCGAGGTTTACGTCCTTGTTTTGGAAAGCATTACATCAGGCTTTGGGCACCAGATTAGATTTCAGTACAGCATTTCATCCACAGTCTGATGGCCATCGGAGCGAGTAATCCAAATTTTAGAGGACATGCTAAGAGGATGTGTGATAGATTTCAGAGGAAGCTGGGAAGAGTTTTTGCCTTTAGCAGAATTTGCGTACAACAACAGTTACCAAGCCAGTATTCGGATGGCACCGTATGAAGCGCTATATATGGCGAAAGTGCCGCACTCCTACGTGTTGGGCGTAATTAGGAGAACGCCGAGTTTTGGGTCCGGAGATTGTGGTGAATCCAGAAGAAAAGGTTAAAGTAATTCGGGATCGATTAAAGGAGGCATCGGATAGGCAAAAAAGTCGTATGCGATTTGAAGCGAAAGGACATAGAATTTGTTGTGGGAGACCAAGTGTTCCTAAAAGTTTCACCTTGGAAGAAGGTAATGAGGTTTGGTCGCAAAGGAAAATTAAGTCCCAGGTTTATAGGACCTTATCGAGTTTTAAAGCGGGTTGGACCAGTGGCATATCAGTTAGAGTTACCTTCGGAATTGAAACAAATGCACGATGTGTTTCATGTTTCGATGTTACGTCGTTACCGGTCGGATCCATCTCACGTAGTGCCAGTTGAGAAGGTAGAATTACAACCAGATTTGTCATATGAGGAGGAGCCGATTGATTCTAGATCGGGATGTGAAGGTATTACTGAGGAAATCGGTTCCTCTCGTCAAAGTTTTATGGCGCAATCATGGATCGGAAGAAGCTTCGTGGGAGTCGGAGGAAGCTATGCGACAGCAATATCCTCATTTATTCTTGTCAGGTAATTTCGGGGACGAAATTTTTTTTTAGGAGGGTAGAACTGTAATATCCCTGATTTAGGGGTTATGAATTTTCGCTTGAAATGTGCATTGTTGTGTTATGTGCTATTTGTATGAATTTTAGGGACTTCGAGAATTTAAGAATTTAAGGGATTGCCTTAGAAAAAAAAAATATTAAAATTTTACCTTAGAAGGAGAACTAAGCAAGTTTGGCCTTAAGAGAATTAAATTGAGGTTTTGTTCATAAGTTGAGCTATTGGTAAAGTGGTGAAGGTGCATGGATGAATGCATGAGGTGAGAGGTTCGAATCCTTTAGCTAGCAATTGGGAGGAATTTTAAGTTTTTATTTCTTTCCTATAGTGTCGGTCAACCTTATCATGAATGGATAATATCTTTTCTTTTATTTTTGGATAGTAGATCAATAGGAAAAGGCAAGTTAGGAGTTATGGTAAGAAATCAAGTGGATAAGGAAAGTTTAGGGGACAAGAGGCTTGTTGAGTGGATGTTGTTTTGGAAGCTTTTTCATGGTCATTTGACCATGAACCTAGACGACATAAGGGATAAGGGAGTGGTTTAATTGTGTTGGATATTATGGGATTGATAGGGAAGTATTAAGGAGGAAAAAGGGGATTGTGTAGGCTATTATTGTGGCGAATTTTTGGTATGGGATTAGGAGATTTTAGTTGACCAAAAGTTGTCATTTGGTGCATTTTTTTCCCTTGTCCAATATTTCTTTCTCTTGGCCGAAATTGCCTATTGGCATTTGGTAAAAAGTGTTCTTTGTTTTGGCTTTAGCATTTTGACCAAATTGATATCTTTATTTCTTATTTTTCCTCTCAAGTTTACTTTCTTTTGAAACCAAAATATTGTCATCTTTGAAGAAATTTACCATTCATTTCTTTTCTCTAGTGCCGAATTCATTTTTGCACCAAAAGCTTTCTCCTCATTTTTCTTTTACATTCTATTACTCTCTTTCTTCCTCATAATAGAAACCATCCCATACTTTTTCATCATTTCTTTCTT
The DNA here is from genome assembly GCA_025503065.1 of Gossypium bickii. NCBI lineage: Eukaryota > Viridiplantae > Streptophyta > Magnoliopsida > Malvales > Malvaceae > Gossypium > Gossypium bickii. The sequence continues at coordinate 72,923,941 of CP106713.1, forward strand.
TTCTTTTGCTAAGGCCGAATTTCTTATAGTTTTAGTAAGAGTTAATCAAACATTGTATTTGGGTAAGGTTTTCTATCAATGGTTTCTTCTTTATTTCCTTTAGATTAATCGATTCTAAGAATCTAATACTTTTATTTCTCCATGGCCAAACCTTTGAAGAAGGATTTTCGGGTTTTGTCTTGTAGTCATCGATAAGAAGAGATCATTCAAGTTTGATTTATCCAAGGTAAGGGATAATTATATTCGGCCAAAGGCCATAGTTTTTAGTGATATCCGATTTCTCACATAGTGATATGTAGGTTCTGTCGTCGTGTAAGCAAGAGTTGGAAATCCTAAAGTTTCTATCGTTCTTTGTATTTGCAAGGTGTGTAACTTATACTAAATATCTAATTGATTAATAGCTATATTAATATAAACGTGTTTATGATGAAATATAAAACGATTATGGCTTTGGTACCATTCAATGGTACGATGAATTGAGGTACGTTATTCCTTCGTACTATATATGTTTTTAATATGAAACATACTCGACAATTGATTATGATTTTGGGATTATGATTCAAAGGCATGATATTTATATCATAAATAAGGTTATATGCATAATACGAAAAGTGTTCGATTCCGATATGATTATGGGATATATGGCATGAAAATGATGTAATTTGTTATTGCATGGGCATATGGGCAATATTGAAAGGGAAGTATTACGGTGGTTTTACCACATTATCAAGTGACTTCGGTCACGATATTATGAATCCGGTGACTCTGTCACGATATTATGAATCCGGTGACTCTGTCACAATTATTTGGTGGCTATGCCACGATTATAAGGGCGATGTGCATGTTGACTGCAGCAACTGCCTTCGATGGTGTGTAGCGGATGGAGGGTCGATTTAGTAATCCCCACGGTGTGATTGGTTGAGTACGGGTGGTGTGTAGCGGATGGATATTTAAGTTGGGTTGGGATTGCATCTCATGTTATATATATACGATTTAATCGATTATTATTGATTGGCTATATTATGGGCTTAATGCTATGATCGATTGGACTTTTTAGTATATTGTTATACATTGAGTCTGTTGACTCACCCATTCGTGGGATATCATTTGGTGATGCACAATGATTTTTGGACCAGGTTAAAGAGGATCGCGTGGTGGCCATTGCTCAACTCGAGAAATTGGGATTTTCACTTTTATTAAACTTATTTCGTTTTCTTATATATTTGGTGTTTAATTTGGGTTATGTTTTTTTTTTTGTAATAAGGCCGCCATTAGTTATTTTACTTTTACGTTTTAATTTATATTCTGCTATGATAAATTTCAACTAAACAATTACATATTTTCGATAATCATATTGAAAACGGTTTTTAAATAAGTTCGTACTTTAAATTTATTCTTTCACTTCAAAGATCACATCTCATTACAAAACAAGAAATACGAGTTTTTCTTAAGAAGCATACCATATCCGGTCGGGCTTGTGGGCCAGGTTTGGGGTGTTTCACTTACCACCCATTCGGCCATCCATCACTTACCTATAATCTTCTAACCGTTAGCCAAATGCAGAAAAGAGTACGAAAGCAAAGCCCCTTCTACATTCGGCCAAAACACCCAAAACACCAAGTTAACCCTTTTGGTTTGACAACCAATAAGGGAAAAGAATGAATCAAGAGAGAAGAAAAATGCTTACCATTAAACATAAAAAGAACCCGATTTGAGAGAGTTAGGAAGATGAGTGACGGCAATCCACTGAAACAAGAATCGAGTAAGAGAAATGAACACACAAGGGAGATTCAACTAAAATGATAAGTAAAAGCAATCTCAAAGAGAAGAAATGAGAGATGGGTTTCAGCTATGAAGAACAAATAGAGGAAATATGAAGTAAGAAAAAGAGAGAAGAGAAGCAAATAAATGTTTCGGCTTTGAAAGATTAGAACCTGTGACAAATGGTGACAAGAATATGAAGCACTAGGTTTCGGCAATGGAGAAAGAAACAAAAGGGGTGCTACGGCATTGAGTAGATGAGAAAAGAAACGAAAAAGACAATGAGAGCTTTAGGAGAATTCGGCCAACATAGAAAGAAAATGGTTTCAAAAGAAAAGCACACCTAAATGCCGAAAAGAGAAACTCTCAACACCCAAATTTGCTAATCACACACCAAACTTTCAGCACCTAACCCCTCCACCAAAACCGAATGCCTACCCCTCCAAAAGACCCCATATGACCAAATTTCCCCCTAACACTATCTAAAAATTTGACCAACTACTCAACAAGCCACCTCTCTCTTGATCAGCTCCTACTTTTACTCCCATTCACCCATTTGAAACGGTTGACCAATTCAAATCTCCATAATCACCTCCTAGCCATTCATTTCAAACACTTGACTCCTTCCACCAACCACCCTGAAGAGTCCCATTGGAAGCCACCTCCTTAGCTTCCTGACGCAAAAAGAGACTTCCAAATGCTGCCAAAGCGACTTGAACTCCTTCCCTCTGCTACCCCCTTGTTGACGCCACCCTCCTTGCTCCCTAAGTAGTGTCACTTGCCACTCCACCATATCACCTTTTGTGTCACCAAAACACAAGAAAATGCCATTAAGTCCTGCCACAGCTGGCTCTCCCCTAAATTGTCTAAAAGTAAAATTTTACCAAGACTCAGGCTTAACCCTGAGCCTTCCCGGGACCCCTAAACACATCAAAACAACAAACAAAACATGCCAACACCCAACACATACAATAATGCCAAGCCCCTAATTCCAGGATGTTACAGCTATGGTTTCATATCTGTAAATCGAGGAAAAGGGGTAAGTTGTCTTCAAATCAGATCTTGTAATTTGTTTTGGCTGAATCATTTATGGTGCTTAATCAATTTTAACATGTGTGTTTTTGGTGTGGTGTTATTTTGTTCAAGATTCAAATCTATACGAGAGCAAATCAGATCTGAATTGTAGGAGTGTTGCAGATTTGAGTAGTGCAAATTAGATTTTTGTACGAAGGTGTGTGTCTTGACCATAAGTAAATTATATGTATTTTGTGATATTCGAATGCATCCTTGCCTTAATTGTGAGTAACCAATTTCATGAGTGCCTTTGGAGTAATAGCCGAATGAGATTTGCGCCATTTTCTAAGGTTGGTCGAATGTAAGTGTCCCCTGTCTATGGTTTCTGGTATGGCCAAATGTGAACAAGTGAATTGGGGGCCATAATCGATTGTGTATGAGCCTTAACTATATTGGTTGAATACGTGTACTCAGTTATTGTATGTTACTATTATTGATATCACATGATTTATGATGCGAGCACATGCTTACTAATATTGATTAATCACTGAATTGAAATTGATCACATGTTCAAGCTTCCCTTCTGTTACTGTTAAATTTATTGCATGGTTAATCATGTCAATATTGTTATTGTTATTATTGATCGCATGTTGAAGCATGTTACTGAACTAATTCTGCTACAAATATGCTTGATATACCATAATACATTGCATAGGGTTGGGAGATATGTAAGGAGGAAGTTACTGATGGTTTATCTGCAATTATTGGTGGTTTATCCACAAATTACTGGCAGTTTATCTATAATTACTGGTGGTTTATTCACAACTTGCTGGCAGTTTTTCTGCAATTACAGGTGGTTTATCCACAACTTACTGACAGTTTATTTGCAATTCTTGGTGGTTTATCCATAACTTACTAGCAGTTTATTTGCAATTACTGGTGGTTTATCCATAGTGCAATGTGTAAGGATAGATGAGTTTTAGGGAACTCTTACTGTGGCGTGTAGCGAGTGTTGGGTAGGAACTCTCTAATACAAAAATTGCATTGTCATCCATAAAAATGCACAAGCATATTGTCAACTCTGTCATTCTATACTATTGTAATTTTTTGAAAAAAATGATTGCTTGTATGTTATGTCTATTGTACTACAGTGGATATTTATGTTTATGACTCACACTGAGCTTTTTAAGCTCACCCCTTCGTTTACCATATTACAGATAACCCGCGAGGTTAGAATTCAGACACGACACTCAGAGGATTATCTCAGACTTTTCTGCTAAAATGTATTTTCATCAACTTTATTTTTATAAGTTTTTATTTGGGTCTCTACTATTTTTAATTGGACTATAGCATGGGTCCATACTTGGTATTCTAGGAATTTTGCATTACATTGATAAATGTTAAAACTGGTTAAATTAATGATTGGATTAATTATATATGAAATATGCATTTAAGTAAAGTATGATAATCTCACTTTTTTCGCAATGCGACACTAAAACTGGATTTTCTGAAAAGTGAACTCAATCAAATAATCAACTAAGTTTTCAAAATATAAAATCTTTTATAAATTAGAACATAACTCAAATCGACATTAATAATTAGATTTTTTGCAAAACTGAGATAAAAACATTAAGTTTTTCTTCAAAGATAAGCAGATGACCTAAAAAGATCGTTTTGAAAATATAATTATTTTACTAGGTTATTTCAGTGGCTAATGTAGCCTTCAGAATCCAACTATAACATCTAGGTTGGGTTAGGGAGGTTACATAACATTGTTCCCTTTCACCCTCAATTTTATCTACTAGGTTCACCGCCTTATATCTCTTTCTCTCACCTTCTTTATTTCTCTAAAAAATGTAGAAGATTTAGTCCAATATTGGTGAGTATAAAAAGCTAGCAATTTTTATGTAACATCCCTAACCCTTATCCGTCACCAAAACAGGGTTATAAAGCATTACCGGACTTTACGGACTAATTACGAATATTTCATTACCTTTATTATATAAAACAAGAATCAAGCATATAACACTATACTGTCCTTTAGATGGGAACTCGAGGCCCAAAATACACCTTAAAAGTAAATTGGGTCTAAACCGGACACTCAGGAAATTTTTCCCAAAATCTTAAAATTTTTCTTAGGAGCAAGGGAAACACGCCCATGTGGTCGGCCGTGTGAGACACGCCCGTGTCTCAGACCATGTGGGCATTCGATGTAAGGTACGCGGTTGTGTCCCAGCCCGTGTCCTTACTCGTGTAACTCTCTAACTTAGGCCATATGGCCAACCACACGCCTGTGTGCTAGGCCCTGTAACATATCATACGGCCAACTCACAAAACACAATAAGACTTTCAATTCAAACCAATATCAAGTGTTGTAACTAACATATCATTACATACATTCAAATATCCAATCTTACCAAATCAACCATTAAGTCAAATTATACCTCATTATACTTATTAATTAACTATCAATTAACCATTTTAAACACACCTCATGCATGTTTAATTCATACTTATATAAGTTGGTTGGAAACTTAAAGTATAACTCATAATATTACACAAACCAACTTTACTTAAAATCTTACCAATCCCTATACATGCCATATACACCATAGTATGTACAACAAAATCTACCAAAGCAAGTTGGATAGTGTGATTCGATGTGCTGATCCGATCCTCTGATTTCACATTAATCTACAAGAACGTTAAATAACATGAGTAAGCTTATCGAAGCTTAGTAAGTTCATTAGGTTAAACATTAATCTTACTGAATTTAATATAATAAATTAAATTGTAAATAAATCATACATTCTCCCTATCAAACACAACATGAATCGATGAATAAACTTCTTTCAAAACAATATCAATAAAAATTAATAAATCTTTCAATTTCAACCACATAAGTCTTTTACCAATTCTTACTGAATCGAAGAACGGGTTACGGATATGAGTACACCGTTCTCTTTGTGCCATAGTCCAACTATAGTCTTACAGCCATGGCCCTACCATGGTCTTACATTTGTAGTGCCATCACCCAGTTATGGTCTTATCATCAGAATGCCATAGCCCAGCTATAATCGACATTAAACTCTAACATGGTCCAACCATGGTCCTACACTTATAGTGCCATAACCCAATTATGGTCTAATTCGTCAATTCATCCTTTACATTAATGTCATAGCCCAGCTATGGTCTTACATATAAACATTGCCATGGTCCAACCATGGTCTTATACGTCAATTCATCCTTTGCTATAAAACGATTGTACTCTATCCTGCGTTCTACTTGTTTTAAACATTCATTTCAATTTCCTATTTTAACAATAAATTTTAATTTCAATAATAAAAATATGAATGAATACATTATATCATTCATAAATTAATACATAATCATAAATGTTTAGCCATACGAACTTACCTGGATTAAATTGTAAAATTGATAGTAGTTCAGGGACTATTCAACTAATTCCCTTTTTTTCTCGTTGATCTACGAGCTCTTGATCTAAAATGTAAAATTTTTCATTCATTAGCATATATTTCAATTTCAATCCACTTCACAATTTATACCCTTCATATTTCAAAATTACACAATTACCCCAACTTTTACAGTTTTTATAATTTAGTCCCTCACCAATTAACTCATCAAATGAGCTAATTTTTCTTAATTAATACTTTATCTAAATATTATAAGCTATTACACAGTCTTTGGTAAACAAACTTTAATGCCAAATCCTAAGATTTAATATTTTTCACAATTAGGTCCTAAAATCAATTTCTATTGAAATTTCTAGATAAAATCATCATATAACAAAATTAAAGCTTCAAATCCATGTTAATTTCTTCATAAAAATCTATCACTCATTAATGGTAACTTTCAAAATTTCCCATAGAATAAAAAATTAAGGAAATAGATAGTTGGACCTAATTGTAAAAATCTTAAAACAAAAAAATTTCAAGAAAAGAGCAAGAGTTGAACTGACATGATGTAAAAATATGAAAAATCAGCTTTTGGGAACCTCCTATGGTGATTTTGGCTGAAGAAATGTGAAGAAATTGATAGAAACTCTTTTATTTGCTTGATTTATTTGTTTAATTTACAACATTTCCAATTTTTCCATTGTTTAACCTAATTTTCATGATTTTTTCTACACTTATGCCACCCAGCCTATTTCATAGGTGCCTAATTGCCCTTTTAGTCCTCTCTTATTTATAACTTGAGCTATTTAAACTGTAACACGCCGGGTTTGGGCCGAATATGGTGTGTCACATTGAAGTGTTTTTCGAAAACCATGTTTTCATTGAAAACCCTTCTTGAAATTTAAAACTTCTTGTCGTTTAAAACTTGTACAAAACCCTAGTTTGCGTTTGTTTATTTTCTATCGTGGTTTATTTAAAAGTTATTCCCTTTTAAAACGTTATTGCTTTTAAAACCTTATTTGTTGCGGAAGCTTAATTTAAAACAAATGATTTACGAAAACATGATATTTAAAATTAAGTTGCGGAAATGTAGAGTTTGAAAATGTTATTGTTTTGGAAAACCGTGTTCTACTTCTAGCAGATATAAATCATAATCATTAAAATCCCAAATTTAAAACAAAACCAGAGAAAGGCCTTATTACAACAAAATCCAATTTAAAGAAAACATAATTAAAAATAAAGTAAATTGAAAACACAGAAATACAATTGTTCATAGTGTGGCCACCTCCGAGTCCCCCAGTACGTCAAACCGCCTCACTAGGGATTACCTGAAAAATTAAAAAGAAGGGTGAGTTTGCAAAAACTCAGTGTGTACAACCCCAATAATCAAATAACATACATCACATCTATCTAGGCCTAAGCCCATATCAAAAGACACATATCACATATATTTGGGCCTAAGCCCATCTCAATATTAGAATCAGTATATGCAACGCATAAATACCCATACCAACCCTGCACTCTGTCTCCCGTCTAACCCTACACTCTTGTGGGGATTAAATCGACCCACCCATCCCTACACTCCTTATGTAGCACCGGTTGCGGTACTAACCAATATTGCAGTAGAGCTGCCAATTACATAATCGGGCTTAAAGCCATCTGTGGGTCCACAGTCGTCTCGTGCGACCCGTGCAACCCTCACATATCAATCACTTCCTCCAATACAAGATCCCAACCCCATGAAATATGTCGTGTATGCAGTATGCCATGCTCAAAATCAGACATATCATTCATAGTTAAGTCAATCAAATTATATTCATACAATCACAGTCAAATCAGTCAAATCGTTGCACAAATCAGTCATTCACCCTCGAGGGCAAAATAGTCATTTACCTTCTAGGTGCATTACGGTCATTTTACTCTATGGGGGTATTTCGGTCATTTTATCTTATAGGGGTATTTTGGTCATTTACCCTATGGGGGTATTTCAGTCATTTACCCTATAGGGGCATTACGGTCATTTTACCCTACAGGGGCATTACGGTCAATTTACCCTACAGGGGCATTACAATCATTTTACCCTATAAGGGTACTATGATCATTTTACCCTACAGGGGTATTACGGTCATTTCACCCCACAAGGGTATTACGGTCATTTACCCTATGGGGGTATGTAAAACCTGTTACCCGTGTTCAATGCCAGGACAGGATACGAGGCATTACCGTACTTATCCTTACTTGAACATGCATTTTCGGGCTATAAATTTTTGTTCCAATTTAAAACTTTTCCTTCTTAAAACGTGTACATTATGGGCCTACGAGGCCCTAAACTTACTTCCGTGAAGTTTCGGAGTTCATCCAGAAACTTTAGTACTCTTTGAAAATTTTTACTCAAATAGGGGTCACACATCCGTGTGACATAGGACACGCCCGTGTGGGCAGGCCGTATGATCTCACACGCCCATGTCCCTAGCCAATGTGGAATTTATTTTCTTTTCGAACCTACAGGCATTTTCACATGGCCAGACACACGCCCGTGTCCTTCACCCGTGGAGCTCTCTATTTATGACGTCATTAAGGACACGGCCAAGGCACACGCCCGTGTGGTGGCCCATGTGACGAATCGAATTCTCACAATTAAAATGCAGGGGACACACGGCCTATCAACAGACCCATATGGGTTGACCGTGTGTCACACACGGTCTAGACACACGCCCGTGTGGACAATTATGGGTTATTTTCCAAACCTGTTTGCCACCCTGAAACTTAAACTCGTTCATTTCATCAAAAGAAGCTCATAATATGACAATATCAAACTATGAAGACCCATAAATTGTCACTCATTTCATCCATATTTTACTCAATATCTCACATGAACATTCATTTCATTATATCCATCAAACTTGGAACATGAACTTGACAATATTGGCCAATTCATCATGGCCATTTGCAAAAATAAATGTGAAGCATTAATAGCCAACTCTTTGGCCTTCAAACATATCATGACATAAAACGATCAAGTTCCTATACATGCCATACTCAAAATGAATTAACTTTATTATACCAAAAGAACGGCTGGTAGTGTGATCCAAGCTCCGACGTTCTATGATTCCCGAGCGACTTGGCGAAACTACAAGGAAAAAGGGAAAAAGAGAGGGGTAAGCCTATAGCTTAGTAAGTTTGCATGAAATTCTAAAGCAATATAATTGCTCAAACTAAGTTCATCCATTTCATGAAACAATAGCAACATAAGTCTCAATTGTTTAGGCATACTTATTCATACTTACTCACACTTATTCTTACCCATCTCATGTCACATTATGATTTCTTAACTTGTACTTATTCGTGGTACCTGTATCACTCAATCACATAACTTAGCACATATTCTAACATGAACATAAACTCAAATATTCATCATTCTTATCATGAATGAAACTCAAGGTCATCCGTAGACGGATTTGGCTCAATATTATTTTACATACTTAGCTCTTTCGCCCACACTAATCAGATTATCATAGGACATTTGAACTCATCATGCATAAATCTTGATGCCAATGCCATATCCCAGATATGGTCTTACATGGGATCACCCCTTGATGTCGATGCCATATCCCAAATATGGTCTTACACGGGATCCTATAGCTCGATGTCGATGCCATATCCCAAATATGGTCTTACACGAGATCGTACATGAATGTCGATGCCATGTCCCAGACATGGTCTTATACAAGATCTTCTTTTGGTGCCGAGGCCATATCCCAGACATGGCTTTACACGGGACCTTCCTTATTCAACGCTAAACGTGGGTAACCTCATTATTCTGAATCTTTATTCGGGATTCCACATAATTTATTTTCACCATTTCCTCATCAAGGCTTCATCGCTTGATTATTCATAACAATAACATAAATTGTCATAATATTAAGTAGTTTCAAACATCAAAACATTATGAAACTTCAACTTCATACAAACTTACCTCAAATCTCAAAATGTGTATCGATGCTCAATTTAGTCCTCGATTTTGTTCTTGCCTCAGTTTCGATCCGGGCTTCGCTTTTCTTGATATATAATAACAATTTCATTTTTTAAATACACACATTGACTAAATCGACTCATAATTCTTTTTTGGCAAAATTATAATTTTGCCCCTAAACTTTTACATAATTACACTTTTGCCCCTAGGCTCATAAAATGATTTTCATTCAACTTTCTTGTATTTCAAGCCTAGTCAAATCATATTCTGAACTATAGCAATCTTCAATTTCTACTATTTCACTCATGTATGACCATTTTCATAACTTTTACAATTTGGTCTTTACATGCATTTTTCATGAAAATCACTTAGAAAAAGATGTTTATCATACATCAAATTTTCATATTCCTCCATAAAACATCAAAATACATGCATGTCACACATGGGTAAATTTTTGAACATGAACCCTAGCTCAAAATATAGCTAGAAATAGCTAAATCGAGCTACGAGGGTTTCAAAAACACGAAGAACATTAAAAACGGGGCTAGGGTGCACTTACTATCAAGCTTGGAAGTTGAAGAAACCCTAGCTATGGCTCCTTGCAAATTTCGTCTAAGGTAGGAGAAGATAGACATGATTTTTTGCTTCTTTTTCCCTTTTAATTCTTTTATAACCAAATGACCAAAATGCCCTTAATGGTCATTTCTTAGGATTTTTCCTTCCCATGTCCATTTTTGTCCATCATCAAATATAATGGCCTAATTGCTAAATAAATACCTCCAGAAATTTTTATAATTCTATTTCATACTTAATCCTTTTAGAATTTCATATTTTCTATTCTTTGCAATTTAGTCCTAATGGACAATTTAATCACTAATTAATAAAATTTCTTTACGAGATTTTCACACAATCATGAAATCATCTCATATTCTTTATAGAAATCATAAAACTCATATTTCTACTTCTGATTTGTGGTCTCGCACCACTATTCTGACTAGGCCCTAAGTCGGGCTGTTACAGGGTATTTCGGTCATTTTACCCTAACAATCAATAGTGTGAATGGGCCCAAATCCCATAATGCGGCCCATGTGGTCCCATATGCCCGTGTGGCCCAATAAGCCTAGAAACGACCTTAGCCATGTGAATGACACAGCCGGGTCCAATAATCTCTACATGTCTTTGAGATTTACCCATATAAGGCCCACGAGCCCATGGGGCCCACACGGCTCGATTCGGCCAAACGTGGCCCAATACGGCCTAAGCCCATCAGATCGCTCATGGTGGCCTCTACAGTCAAACGCCCATGTTTCGTGGGCTCGGATTACCATACGTGCGATCGCACGCCCATGTGGCATCAAGTGCCGCATTTTCTGGCTTTCGGCTTTTGCTGATTTACGATTAAGACAGTGTGGATACACACCTAATTGCGAAATGTGTGAATGACCCACGAGAACTCCAACCTACATTCAATCAAGGCAATCTGTTAATCACTTGTCAATCGGGTTAATCGAATCCCAAACAACTTATCAAAAATAGCCTCTACCGAGAATACTTGTCCAACAGATTACCTCTCCCTTGACTAGATCAGTCGGTTGTGGTTTGCCCACTTGATCCAGAGATTGGTGCAGCCACCCTGCCACACCCCGGCAAAAAATCCCGAACAGTTGACACTTTCATTGCTTAAATTTGGGGGCAGGGGTTACGTGCCCATTCTCAGCTGGACCATTCCTGATCCTCCCTCAGAATGGCTACTACTCACCACCATTGATATCTCTTTATGCAACATATTATCGGAAACCTCTATTTGGAGTAAAATATAATCTACGCTTACCATACACTCGTAAACTCTTTCACTTCTCGAGGAATTCTAATATCGAGAAAACACCATAAATAAGAGGGAGAAAAGCCAAGGGATTCGAACCTCAAACCACTAGTACACTCCACACGCCACTTTCCCCCTTTACCAGTAGACTCTTTGTGTCATGATTTCACCAAAAATATTTATAAAGCCTTCAAGCTAAGGCCAAGATTCACTTAAGAGCATAAAGAAAATTTTTTGCTAAAGCCCAGGTTTGAACCCAAGACTTCTCCAACACTCCCAACTCTTTCTAGATCACTTACCCACTAAAGCAAACAAGCAATGTGTCATTTTCTTGCACGCATAAACTTTTATGTGCAGTCTCCTAGTTGAACCCAGGCTCAAGGCCCATTCCTTCTAGGCCCAAATTCGAGGCGTTACATAATCCCTATTTTTTTAATTAACAAATTTTGCACCTTTTTCAATTTAGTCCTTTTTCATTAATTAACTATCAAGACGTTAAATTTTTGAATGAAACTTTAATAGTAACTCAATGACACTCCGTAAATATTTATAAAAATATTTACAGCTCAGTTTATAAAATCGAGGTCTCGATACCTCGTTTTTGAAATCACTTAACCTAATAATTCCTTCTAAAACACAAATCATTAATTCAACAGTTTTCCTAAAATGACATTTAACTCATAGATAATAAATAATAAAATTCTCAAACTCACTCATCAGATTTAGTGGTCTCAAACCACTGTTTCCGACACCACTAAAAATTGGGGTGTTACAACTCTCCCCCTTTAGGAAATTTCATTCTCAAAATTTGTTACCTGAAAATAAATTTGGATACTGCGATCTCATTGAGTCTTCTGTTTCCCAAGTAGCCTCCTCCGAACCATAACAGTACCACAATACTTTTACTAGCTGTACTAATTTATTTCGTAATTTTTTAACTTCTCGAGCCAAAATCTTCATCAGTTCTTCTAAATACGTCATGTCTGGTTGTAGTTCAATTTCACTACGAGGAATCATGTGTGAAGGATCAGATCTGTACAGTCTCAACATTGATACATGAAACACATTATGAATTTTCTCAAGTTCTAGAGGCAAAGCTAATCTATAACCTACTGGACCGATTCTTTCAATGATTTCATACGGTCTGATAAATCTTGGACTCAGTTTCACTTTTCTACCAAACCGCAATACTTTCTTCCACAGTGAAACTATTAAGAACACTCGATCACCCATATCAAATTCTATTTCTCTTCTTTTCAAGTATGCATATAATTTCTGACGATTAGAAGCAGCCTTCAAACTATCCCGAATAATTTGAACTTTATCTTCAGTTTATCGGATCAAGTCAACTCCCACTAACTTGGATTCACTCAATTCAGACCAATACAATGGAGTCTTACATTTTCTACCATAAAGAGCTTCAAACGGTGTCATCTTTATACTGGATTCATAATTGTTATTATATGCAAATTCAGCTAAGGGTAAATAATTTTCTCAGCTACCTCCAAACTCGAGTATACAACATCTTAACATATCTTCCAAAATCTGAATCACTCGTTCAGATTGCACGTCAGTCTAAAGATGAAACGTTGTGCTAAAATTTAATTTTGTACCTAGAGCTTCTTAAAATTTCCTCCAAAATCTCAATGTAAACCTCGGATCCCTATCTGAAATAATAGATGTGGGAACCCCATATAACTTTTAAATCTCTGATATATACAATTCAGCTAACATCTCAAGCGAAAAGTTTGTTCTGACCGAGATAAAATGTGTCGATTTAGTCAATCTATCAATAATCACCCATATTGAATCTTTCTTTCTTAGAGTCACAGGTAATCCAGAAACAAGATCCATCATGTCATGCTCCCATTTCCACTCAGGAATCATAACAGGTTGCAATAAACCCCTTGGTACCTGATGTTCTGCTTTCACTTGCAGAAAAATTAGACATTTTGCTACAAACTCACAAATTTCCCCTTTTCATACCCGGGCCACCAATACATCCGTTTCAAATCACAATACATTTTCGTACTACCCAGATGAATGGAATACATGCTACTATAAGCTTCAGAAAGAATATCATTTTTCAAGTCTGAATTATTTGAAACACAAATTCTATTATGATAACATAACATACCATTATCATCAATGCAATATTCTGAACTCATTTTGTCCTGAATTATCTGTCGTTTTAGAACCAATTTTGGATCATCATCTTGCAATTTCTAAATTTGTTGAAGGAACATAGGTTTTGCTTTCAGCTCTGCTAATAATGAACCATCTTCATTAAGAGACAAATGAGCGTTCATCACTTGAAGTGCAAACAAAGACGACTTCCGAATAAGTGCATCAGCCACCACATTAGCCTTTTCCAGGTGATAGTCAATAACCAAATAATAATCTCTCAGTAACTCTAATCATCATCTCTGTCTCAAATTCAGTTCTTTCTGAGTCATCAAGTATTTCAGACTTTTATGATCTGTGTACACATAACATTTTTCACCGTATAAATAGTGTCTCCAAATTTTCAAAGCAAATACAATTGTAGCCAATTCAAGATCATGCGTAGGATAATTCTTTTTGTGTGGTTTTAATTGTTGAGAAGCATAGGCCACCACTTTTCCTAACTGCATTAATACACAACCCAAACCATTCAGAGACGCATCGCTATAAACAACATACGGCACACCCGACTCTGGCTAAGTCAAAACTGGAGCCTCTGTCAACATCTTTTTCAACTGATCAAAACTCTGTTGACACTCTTTAGACCAAACAAATTATATGTTTTTCTGTAGTATTTGGGTCACCTATGAAGCAATCATCGAAAAGTTCTTGACAAATCGACGATAATATCCTGCTAAACCCAGAAAACTTCGCACTTCTGTTATATTTTTTAGAGTTTTCCAATTCACCACTGCAAATACTTTACTCAAGTCCACTCGAATCCCTTCAGCTGATACAATATGGCCTAGAAATCCAACCTCATGAAACCAGAATTAACATTTACTAAACTTTGCATACAACTGTTTTTCTCTCAAAATCTGTAACACAATTATCAAGTGTTGTACATGCTCGGATTCTATCTTGGAATAGATCAGTATATCATCAATAAACACAACCACAAATCTATCCAAATAAGGTTGAAAAATCCTATTCATTAGATCCATAAAAACAGCAGGAGCATTGGTCAAACCAAATGGCATTACTAAAAACTCATAATGACCATACCGAGTTCTATAAGCAGTCTTCGGCACATCACACTCTTTGACCTTCAACTGATAATACCCGGATCTGAGGTCTATCTTTGAAAATACTACAGCACCTTTTAGTTGGTCAAATAAGTCATCAATACAGGGCAAGGGATATTTATTTTTAATTGTAACCTTGTTCAGTTGTTTGTAGTCTATACACAATCTTAAAGAGTCGTCTTTCTTTTTCATAAATAAAATAGGTACACCCCAAGGAGACATACTCGGTCTGATGAACCCTTTGTCTAATAATTCTTGTAACTATGTCTTTAACTCCTTTAACCTAGCTAGTGCCATACGGTATAGTGTTATCGATATCAGAGATGTTCCCAGAATTACATCAATTACAAATTCAATTTCACGATCAGGTGGTAAACCCGGAAACTCCTCGAGAAACACATTAGCAAACTCATTAACAACTGGTAATTGTTCTAACTTTAATTCAGAACTCCAGGTATCAAGAATGTAAGCTAAAAATGCCTCATTACCTTTCTGCATTAGTCTCTGAGCTAAAAAAACTGAAATAATTCTAGCAATTTCTTTTGGATTCTCAGACTCAACACTAATCACCTCTCCTATCTGACATTTCAAATCAATCCGTTTTTCTCTACAATTTACTATGGCATCATGCTTCGTCAACCACTCCATTCCCAAAATAACATCAAATTCCCGAAAGGGTAGCAACATCAAATCAGCAAGCAATTCACAGCCTTTTATTTTCAGTGGGCAATCACGACACCCTAAATTAACTATTACACTTTGGCCTAATGGATTAGTGACTTGAACATCATAATCAGTAGGTTCAACAGAAATTTTTTTTTTTAATGCTAATGCAGTGCAAGCATAAGAATGTGTAGACCCAGGGTCAATCAATGCATATACAATAACATCAAAAAGATAGAATGTACCAGCAATTATTTCTGGAGCTATAGCTTATTCCCTTGCTCGGATAGCATAAGTACATACCAGCGCTTTAGTCTCTGAGCAGTCTTATCTCTCATATTCGAACAAGTAGCCCCAGTACCACTGTTTTGACCTGAACGTTTACTTCTTTGGGAAATGGCTATTTACTTTTTTTTTGTTCTTCCTCCTCTTTTTGCAGCTGAGGACAGTCTCAAATAAAATGGTCAGTGGCCCCGCATTTGTAACAAGCTCCTGCCTTACCTCTACATTCACTGAAGTGATTTTTCCTACAATATTTACATTTGAGCTTAGGAACATTTTGCACACTACCCACACTAGTCGTAAGTCTAGTAGATATCCCATATTCACGTTGAGTCATCTTATTTTTATTTGATCGTTCTGGCACTAGAGTGGCTCGACTAAAATCATCTCTTAACTTTTTAGCCAGAAATGCTAAAAATGATTTGGAAGAGTTTCTTTTATAAGATTCCCTATTCCGTCTATCTCTCTGTATTTTTCTATTGTACACCTCTTCCATCTTTTGAGCATGATCTGATAGAACAACAAATTCTTGTATCTCATTACCCCCATCATTATTCTAATTTCATCGTTCAGTCCTTCTTTAAACTGAATACACATTTCTTCTTCGGTTGGTATAATTTCCCGGGCATATCTACTAAGCTATACAAATTCTCTTCCGTACTCAGCTACCGATCTATTTCCTTGGGGCAGGTCAAGAAATTCCCTTTTCTTTTTGTCTAGGAACCTCTTACCAACATATTTCTTTTTAAATTTATTCTGAAAGAATTCTAAAGTGATTTTCTCTTTTGGCACCACGACCACTATAGTCATCCACCAATTCTATGCTTCCTTTTTCAATAAGGAAACAACATCTCAAATAATCATCTGGGGAACAAGCTATTTCTTCAAAAACTTTTACTGTATTCTGAAGCCAATATTCAGGTTTGGCTGGATCAATATCATCTGACATACCCTGAAATTCTTCAGCCCCAAACTTTTTGAGTTTTTCTGTAGGAGTATGCTTACTGGATTCAGTTACCGGAGGAGGTGGAGGTACAACCGAAGGCACTTTGGATGGTATAGTAAGGGGAGGAGGTTGTTGAGCCTAATTTCTTTCTTGCATAAATTCATTAAACCATTGGTTCATAAACCCATAGAACAAATTTTTAAGTTATTATTCTTGCATCAGAAAAATTGGGACGTTACTACTTGTCCTGTGCTCAGATGTCTGTACTCTACTATTAGCCTCATCAGGTTCAGCATGTTTGGATTTATCTGACATCTTTACAATCTATAAGAAAAATAAGGGTTAGATCGAATCATACACATTACATTATCACAGATTTATATGGCATGTATTTCTAGACACATTACACATTACGTTCATTCTGAGAATCGGCTAAATCGAAGCTCTAATCTAATAAATGTAACACCCCTAACCCTTATTCGTCGCCAGAACAGGGTTACGGAACATTACCGAACTTTACGGACTAATTACGAATATTTCATTACCGTTATTATACACAACAAGAATCAATCATATACCCCTCATATTGTCCATTAGATAGGCCCTCGAGGCCTAAAATACACCTTAAAAGTAAATCGGGACTAAACCGGACACTTAGGGAATTTTTCCCAAAATCTTAAAATTTTTCTTAGGAGCAAGGGACACATGCCCGTGTGAGCCATACGATCAGGAGACACGCCCATGTCTTAAACCGTGTGGGCATTCAATGTGAGGCACACACCCGTGTCTCAGCCCGTGTCCTTACCCGTGTAACTCTCTGACTTGGGTCACACGGCCAACCACACGCCCGTATGCTAGGCCGTGTGCAAAGTGCAGGAGTCACACGGCCAACCTGAGCATTCTGTTTCAAAATTTTAAGGTGCAGGGGACACACGGCCAAACCACACGCCCGTGCGCATGGCCGTGTGTCACACACGGTTGAGACACACGCCCGTGTCTCTGCCCGTGTGGATGAAAATAGGCTATTTTAAAGCCTCTTTTCTCACCCAATCTTGGTATCAACCTAGGCACAATCATTTCCACACTCAGAAAACACAATAAGACTTTCAATTCAAACCAATACCAAGTCTTATAACTAACATATCATTACATACATTCAAATATCTAATCTTACCAAATCAACCATATACATATTTATGCAGATTTTACTAAATTTACTAAGTCAAAGTATACCTCATTATACCTATTAATTAACTATTAATTAACCATTTTAAACACACTTCATGCATGTTTAATTCATACTTATATAAGTTGGTTGGAAACTTAAACAAAGTATAACTCATAATATTACACAAACCAACTTTACTTAAAATCATACCAATCCCTATACATGCCATATAAACCATAGTATGTATAACAAAATCTACCGGAGCAAACTGGATAGTGTGACTCGATGTGCTGATCCGATCCTCCGCTTTCACGTTAATCTACAAGAACGTTAAATAATACGAGTAAGCTTATCGAAGCTTAGTAAGTTCATTAGGTTAGACATTAATCTTACCGAATTTAATATAATAAATTAAATTGTAAATAAATCATACATTCTCCCTGTCAAACACAACATGAATCGATGAACACACTTCCTTCAAAACAATATCAATAAAAATTAATAAATCTTTCAATTTCAACCACATAAGTCTTTTACCAGTTCTTACTGAATCGAAGAATGGCTTACGGATATGAGTACATCGTTCTCTTTGTGCCATAGTCCAACTATGGTCTTACACATACATTGCCATGGCCCTGCCATGGTCTTACATTTGTAGTGCCATAACCTAGTTATGGTCTTATCATCAGAATGCCATAGCCCAACTATAGTCTTACATTTAACCTCTGACATGGTCCAACCATGGTCCTACGCTTATAGTGCCATAACCCAGTTATGGTCTTATCCGTCAATTCATCCTTTACATTAATGTCATAGCCCAGCTATGGTCTTACATATAAACATTGCCATGGTCCAACCATGGTCTTATCCGTCAATTCATCCTTTGCTATAAAACGATTGTACTCTATCCTGCGTTATACTTGTTTTAAACATTCATTTCAATTTCATATTTTAACAATAAATTTTAATTTCAATAATAAAAATGAATGAATACATTATTTCATAAATTAATAAATAATCATAAATGTTTAAACATATGAGCTTACCTGGATTAAATTGTAAAATTGATAGTAGTTTAGGGACTATTCAACTAATTTCTCTTTTTTCTCGTTGATCTACGAGCTCTTGATCTAAAATGTAAAATTTTTCATTCATTAGCATATATTTCAATTTCAATCCACTTCACAATTTATACACTTCATATTTTGAAATTACACAATTACCCCAACTTTTACAGTTTTTACAATTTAGTCCTTACCAATTAACTCATCAAATGAGCTAATTTTTCTCAATTAATATTTTATATAAATATTATAAGTTATTACACAGCCTTTGGTAAACAAACTTTAATGCCAAACCCTAAGATTTAATCTTTTTCACAATTAGGTCTTAAAATCAATTTCTATTGAAATTTCTTGGTAAAATCATCATATAACAAAATTAAAGCTTCAAATCCATGTTAATTCTTCATAAACATCCAACACTCATCAATGGTAACTTTTTAAATTTCCCATAGAATCAAAAACTAAGGAATTGGATAGTTGGACCTACTTGTAAAAGTCTTAAAAACACAAAAATTTCAAGAAAAGAGCAAGAATTGAACTCAAATGATGTAAAAATATGAAAAACCAGCTTTTGGGAACCTCCTATGGTGTTTTTGGCTAAAGAAATGGGAAGAAATTGTTAGAAACTCTTTTATTTGCTAGTTTTATTTGTTTAATTTACAAAATTTTCAATTTTACCCTTGTTTCACCTAATTTTCATGATTTTTTCTACACTTATGCCGCCCAGCCTATTTCATAGGTGCCTAATTGCCCTTTTAGTCCTCTCTTATTTATTACTTGAGCTATTTAATCCCTATTTCTTTAATTAACAAATTTTTTACCTTTTTCAATTTAGTCTTTTTTAATTAATTAACTATCGAAACGTTAAAGTTTTTAATGAAACTTTAATAATAACTCAATGACACTCCGTAAATATTTATAAAAATATTTACGGCTCGATTTATAAAATCGAGTTCTCGATACCTCGTTTTTGAAATCACTTAACCTAATAATTCCTTCTAAAACACAAATCATTAATTCAAAAGTTTTCCTAAAATCACATTTAACTCATAAATAATAAATAATAAAATTCTCAAACTCACTCATCAGATTTAGTAGTCTCGAACCACTGTTTCCGACACCACTAAAAGTTGGGTTGTTACATTTTAGTGCATTGTAGAATGAAAAATGTTCTTTTAAGCTTGAAGATTATTCTTTATTTAAGCTCATTTTAGATATTTTACTCTTTTTCACTCCCAATGCTTTTAACCAAATCCATTATTTTATCTATTCGCTTTGCTTTTAACCCTCACAATGCTTTTATTTGCTCAAGTATTTTTCATTATGCACATTTTTGCAAGAGTTCTATACTCAACATATTGTCTCATATCTTCACTTTTTTTCACTCAATTTCTTTTGAAACCACCAAGATGTCTCTACCTAAGCCCTCAATATTTATGGCCTGACGTCTATTTCGTCATGCAATAAAAAACTAAAGAAAGGGAAAGGTTCAAGTTTCAATTTAATTTTGGCTCAATGTTTCAATATTATAGACAAGTTCATCAAAGAAGAGTAAATAGGCTCAAACATGGGAACTAGGGATACATAGCATAAAGGTAGGTTATTTAAACATGGGTTATTCAAACAATGCCTTAGGCCATTCTTAAGCATTCCACAACCCATAATTTCTTTCATTCTTTTAATTAAACCAATAAATAATAATTGATTTAGCCATAATGTATCTACAAACATCAATAGTACTTATTTATCATATAGCACAAAATCGAACATTTTTACATACGTAATCACCTTTAAGTCTATTGTGCCATTTAACCACATAAAATAATTAGTCTACTTTAAAACTAATCAAACTATCTCATATCAATTAAAAAGTTGCATGCTTCATAAAAATCAACACATAATTTATTATTCACAACCAATATTCTCAATTTTAACATCATCCAAACACTGTACAATTCAAACAAAATTTTTTTAGGGATATATATATTCAAAATTTGAAATAATAATAAACAAGGCAAGGAAAACACACAAACTATGAGTTTATAATTTTTTGGGAGGGATTTGGATCCGATCCATTCATGTTTTTTTTTCATTTCATATGAAATGTTTTCCAATTTAATTTTATTCAATTAATATATAATGATTTCATAATTTTCTTTTCAAATTCAAATTTAAGAAAGGCTTTGGAGAATAAAAGAGAAAGGGTTAGAAGATGGCTAATGTAAAATGAAAATCAAAAGAGAGTTTTTGTCAGATGTAATCAATGCAATTTTGAAAGATAAGGAGGTGACTAAAGACAATGAAGAGGGTGGATGGGACTTTGAACACCTCTTTGGGGGATAAAGGATGAGAAAGAAGATGATGAAATGTAGGGAAAGGAGAGAAAATAAAAAAATATAATATTTAATTAAAATTTTAATTTAAAAGTTTTTATTTAATTAAAAATGATATGTTTCACAATTTGATTAGATCTAACTTTTTTTTAAATAACGGAACAGTTTGGATCAAAAGTAGTAATATAATCAAAGTTTAAGTATCACTTCAGGTAAAAAAAAAAAAAGTAGCTAATTAGGAAAAAGACTATAATTTGGTGGTCAATTTTTTATATAAACCTTTTTTGAATGGTACAAAAATATTTTATTGGAGTTTGGTAAACTAAAATAATTATGACAAAAAACCTTAAACAACGAATTTGAAAATCGATTCGGCTCGTCGATCTTTAGCTCAGTTGGCATCATTACTATTGCAATGCTTAAGAGGTCTTGGGTTTAAACGTGTTTAAGCATATATTTCTTTCGATTTAAGGGTTTGAGAGTTTATGAGTAGAAGTAGCGCTAATTAGGAAAAACTAAAAACTGACTCAAACTGAAGTGTTTGGATGATTTATAGAATGCAAGTTTAAAAGCTATGGTTACTCGAAACAAAATTGTATTCTATTTTTATTTAATTTATAATTAATTTTAATTTTTATGGTAAAAACAAATATTTTAATTTAAAATAGTGAGAGTAACTTAAAAATTCTATAGAAAGTACTTTGTTTTTAAAAATCATATATAAAAGGTATTGATTATTTTTATTTACTTCAAAAATTATTAATTTTTATAAATATTTATAAAAAATCTTTGAAATTTTGCCGAGTAATAATAAGAAATCATAAAATAATTTCTTTTAAATAAATCTAAAAACAAAAAATAAAAAATTAGGCGGTTAACCAAATTATAATAAACGATAAAAAAAATCTAAAAACCCAACCCAACCCAACCCGAGTAAAAGTGTAACAGGAAAATCGGTTGGGCTCCACTTATCAAGACCTCTAACCCAATTACTTTCAGTCCCAACTCACTCTCAAACACGTACCAACTTCTTGAGCACGTGCAAACAGCCAGAGAGGCATCGATTAAGACACTTGGCTGGGCTGGCATGGCAACGAAAACCAAAAAATTATTATTTTAAAAAAACATTTCGTTTTTGAAGGAAGGAAAGAAAGAAACTCGGGAAACATCAACAGCAACAACAGCATTTGACAAAGTTGTTCTTCTTCAAAAAAAAAAAAAAAAAAAAAAAACCCTTTTTCTTTACTCATCGCAAGGTTCTTTTTTCTTTGATGCGCTGTTGTCTTTTTCTTTTCTTTATCATAATAGTATAATAGAATTTCTTCTCGCAAACTCTAGGTTTTTGTTGTTGGGTTTTGGAAACATCATTAACTCAACAAGAACAGCACAGCCCAGATCACTTTAGTTATCATTTTTGGAAATCTATGGAGCAGCTTGTTAACTTCATAATACGCCCTCCCAGGTAGTAATCTTTCCGTTTTTAATTTTACTTTTTTTGGAAAAAATTACCTTGTTTCCCTTTTTGTTGAATTTAATTTTTTTAAAAATATTCTTTTACGATCTTGTTTCCCTTTTTTATAAAATTAAATTTTTTTATTTTTTATGATCTGTTCCATTTGGTTGACGAGGAAAGTTAAGAGAAAGGAAAAATTGGGATTTGAAATTTAAGAGAAAAGAAAACCGTTGCTTTTTACTTGCACCCCTTTTATATAGCATCAGATTTGAAGTTTTTATTTTTGTATTCATGTTGATCAGTTTCTAAGCAAGCATACCTGGGTGATTATTATTGTTATTATAGGGCTCTTACCGTTGGAATTTTATAATTTACGTTACTTCGTGGTTCCTATGATCTTTCCATAATTTCAGAGGATGTCTGATTATTTGTGATGGCTTTCTTTTGGCTCTTGATTTGGTTAATTTTATTAATTTTGTATAATTTTCTTTTCTTGTGCGCATATATATATATATATATTATTTTTCTCTTGTTATGGGAGTTGTGGGTATTTGAATCTCAAACCTTTCATGGGTTCTGGCATGCGAGTCTTTGGGTGATGTTGTTATTGTTTTCTGTTAGCTTATGTTTGGATTAATAATAATAATAATAAATACTGTAGGTTATAGTTTGTTCAGCTTAGCTGTGGAATTTAGACTATTATTGGTAAGATTATATCTTCATGAATGTAAAACTATAGCCAGAAATTTAGAAATATAAGTCATCTGGCTGTAAGCATATTGTTGTAACGCTGTTCTACGCTGAAGATAAGATGGTATATAATCAGCAGACTTATGGAAAGGGCACTGAGATCCTTTCATGAGATATTAAACAAGAAAGATAAGTGAATCAAAAGATAGTCAAAATCTTTTTTAATGAACACGTTTGGGACATCATTAATTTAGGACCGAATATTATTGTACCCAATTTCTAATGGGCATTATTGTTTGGTGGCAGAGCTGAATACAATCCAGAAAGTGATCTTTTGGATGAAGAGTTCATGTTGAAAGGGAAATGGTATCAGAGAAAGGATATAGAGGTACAGTTTAAAGTTACATATGCATGAAAAATTTTAGATTTAATAAGTTTCCTAAAATTCGTAACTTTATTGGTTTTTCCCAAACCTTTTTATGATGTTAATCTGTTCATTTCCCTGATCCCTCAATTAAATAACTTTCATTAAAAAAATGTAGTAGTACAATAGATACGACTGCATTGTCTTGTCATCAACACATTCATATTACTGGTAAACTAAAACCAGTTAGTTAGGTGCCCCTAGCAATTGTACCTCTTTACTTTCTCTTTTCCTTTGGCAGGAAACATTACAGAGAAAGTCATTTGTTTTATACTTTTCTTTGACTTGATTCGTAATTTTGAATCTTTTCCTTATTGGCACTTGGCAACTGTTGTGGTGCTGGCATGTGCTTTATGACACATTGTTGAAGATTGAGGCTCATAGAAATTTGAATTGCCAGCCATTCTTCTGCATGTTGGTACAAGATAGGCTAAAATCAAATTCTTTTTACTTGTAAGCCTAGGTTTTTGTCTCAGAGATGCTATTTCAATTGCAAAATCAGTTCTGAAACTACATTTCTGTTATCTTTTTATTGGGTGGGCTGGTCTGAGGTGTCTTCTAACAAGATTAATACTTTCTTTATAAGATGTAACCCTAAATGAAGATTTGATTGACTTGCAGTAATATTGAAGTTGAGATCTTGTTAGTTTAGAAAGGAATCTCTGGGCATCAACATACTCGGAAGAAATTGCTTATGGGGGTATGTGTAGGATGGTTTGAAAGGCTTAAGGTCTTCAAGCACAAAATAAACAGCCTTTTTGGTCTACTCTAGATAAGATGTAAAGCTTGTGTACATGGATAAATCAATAACCATAGGAGTAAACTGTTTAAACTGTTGATTTCCTAATCTAATTTTTATGTGATAATATTTTTGGACGTGTAAATAGATCATGAAGAGTTATTGTCAATAAAAATCTTGTCCTATTTGTGTGTTTTCATTTTTTTTAGTTGCAAAGTGACAGGGTTAGTAGACAACCATTTTTTGTACATACCTGAGCAGAAAGTTATTTATTTATTTATGGTCTCTTATAATTAGCATGAATTTAAGTTGCTCTGCATCATAAGTCTTGCGTTTTGGCCATTTTGCAGGTTAAAAATGGCAGAGGAGATGTTCTACAGTGTAGTCATTATGTACCGCTGGTTAGTCCTGAAGGGAAACCTCTGCCCTGTGTGATATACTGCCATGGAAACAGGTGACATAGAAGTTTTATTGGTCCCTATGGAAAATGTAGGCAATTGAACAATTATTTGTGGAAATTAAAAGAAAAGGAACTTAAGATTTGATTTTTTTTTTTTTTTTTTTTTTTTTTTTTAAATTAAGGAACTTAAGATTTTTCATTCACACAGGAAAGGGCCTTTTTGTCCAACTTGCTTGTATCTATCAACTCCAACCTTCTAATAAATAGCATTGGTTTTTCTTGGTATAGATATATCTGGATAAATACCCTGCTTTTTATTTACTTTCTTCTTTCGTTTGCTTATATGGTGTACTTGTACTAGTGATAATGAAATTTGGTAAGTTATATCTGCAATAACTGTTAGACTATTGATTTTTCTAGCTATACTTTCTGTTGCTATCATTTCATTATCACTTAAACCACCTCTAGCAATATAGAGGGTTGGTTCTTTTATTTTCAATTTATTTCATACAGCTTAGCTTTTGCATACTCGCATTTGTCACTTTTCTGTAATCTAGGCACCAAATACTTCAGAGTTGGCAGGAACATAAAGGAGTTAATACACTTGAATGAAGGTTATTGTAATTGGGATGTCGACATTTGAATCAAATTACTTGTATCTGCTAGTAAACTTATATTTGGATTAGTTGGTTTCTTATTTTCTTTCTAATGTTAATTAAATAGTTGGTATGCAAGGCAATATTAGAGCATCAGTCTTGCTGACAAATTGCTGAATGACATTAAGAATTTCCTTTTCTTGAACATTTATTGGGAAGAAGTGTTGGAATGACATAAATGAGAAAAATAAAAGATAATGCATTTTGCAAAAAAAAAAAAAAAAAAAAAAAAAAATCGTTGGGAGTGGGTTGTGATAGTTTCAGATGTCAGTTGCTTAGGTATTCTGTATTGCTGATGGCTAGTGTTAGGTTTCCATGGCTGTATAGTCTTGCTGACAAATTGCTGAATGACATTAAGAATTTCCTTTTCTTGAACATTTATTAGGAAGAAGTGTTGGAATGACATAAATGAGAAAAATAAAAGATAATGCATTTTGCAAAAAAAAAAAAAAAAAAAAATCATTGGAAGTGGGTTGTGTTTGTTTCAGATGTCAATTGCTTTAGTATTCTATATTGCAGTTGGCTAGTGTTAGGCTTTGATGTCTAGTTTCTGTTATATCCAATTGTTTCTTACTTTCAGATCTAATATATGTGTGTATCCTATTGTTACATCTTCTATGCTGGCTGCCAACCAACTAAAATGTTGTACATTTTTACTTGACTCTTTTTATTTTATTGTTACAATTACTTAGTGTGTTGTAGACATCATTTCTGACTGCTAGCACATCTTGATTTTGTGCAGTGGCTGCAGGGCTGATGCCAGTGAAGCTGCTATTATTTTGCTGCCTTCAAATATTACCGTTTTCACTCTTGATTTTTCAGGATCTGGGTTATCTGGAGGAGAGCATGTCACCTTGGGTTGGAATGAAGTGAGTGGCTAACTAACTACTTGAACAAAAATCTGGAACTTTTTATTGTCACTTTTCTTATGGGTGCAGGAAAATACCTTTTCATGTATTTGATTAATATTTTTGGGTAAAGCATACAACCTTTACTTGTCGTGACTTGTAATAATGTGTATCTCTGCAAATTGGCTATATTAATTGTTGTTTGTCTTGGGTTATTTGGGGTATTCTTACTTTATATGTGTTGAATAGCGACTGTTAGCTTTTTCTTGTTAAACTTGTTTTGGGGTGAATACCTGGGTTTTTAGTCATATGGATTGAAGCTTGATTAAGCTCGTTAGTGTTGACCACTGGTTGAATAAAGTATCACGTTTGAAAATGCAATCTTGTAAGCTAAATAAATTAAAAAGCCTAAAATAGCCCTTCTCTTCTTACTTTGATACTTCTTCTTGGTATAAAGTGAATTCTTCTTATTAATTCACATTTGGAAGTTCTTAAAATAACAAACCCATATATTTCTAAACAATAAAAGTGAAATATTGTTCACTAATTTTGGAACACCAGCATTGATATCTGTGAATTTATACAGAGAAGAAAGATGAGTTCAATTTATATTACCAAGTGAAAAAAATGTAAAATTCATCTTAAACAAGGATATTTAAGGCGGTGGAAAGTGAGTAAAAAGTATGCAACATATGGATGATGGTTGGATACTTTTTCCGATGACGAGCTTGCATGTCATAAACTTCTGCCTGATTTTTTTCCCAATTTTTCAGAAGGATGATCTAAAAGCTGTAGTTGATTATCTGCGGGCAGATGGAAATGTCTCTTTGATTGGCTTATGGGGCCGCTCAATGGGTGCTGTTACCAGGTTCCTAAAGCCCTCGCCATCTTCTTTTCAACTTGATGTTCTAAAGATTTGAGCATGAAAGCACATCTCATAATTTCCATCTCACCAACTTTAATGAATTTCTGGAGTTTTATTTAATGATTTCCTGCTTCAACTTCTCAATTATATATTAAGAACAATTGTTTAAGTTTGATGTCTTTCCTCATCTGCTTGTATAAATTCATGTGAACCTATTACAGCGGATGTGTTTCTGCATGTTTATGTGACATCAAGGATGTAAATGATTGTTCACAGCCTAATGTATGGAGCTGAGGATCCTTCAATTGCGGGAATTGTTCTTGACAGTCCTTTTTCTGACTTGGTCGAGCTGATGCTGGAACTAGTAGATACTTATAAATTCCGTTTGCCCAAGTTCACTGTAAGTATATGCTTTGTATTAATTTATTATTATATATTTTGTTGATTTTAGCTCTTTTTGTCTATGTGGGTAACGAACTAACCACCAGTCTAGCATATATTTTTGGTCATAAAGATTGTATGGGAAATTTAGTACTGGCAACTATTTTAAGGAATGGTGGTGTTATATCCGAAATAGCAGAAATAAGAAAAACTGTAGTGTTGGGATTTTAGTTCTTCATGTACACATTCTAACTACTGCATCCAATAATTAGCATGTTTTCTTCCCTCTGATTGGTTAATCAATTAACTGAGGGGCAAGTTCTGTTTTGCAAGTTTATTTTGTAGATGCATTTGTATACATTTTATTGCTGTCTTGTCAGTCTATCCCATGTTCTTTCTAATTAACAGTCAATTACAACTATGGACAAAATGAAAAAATGTAAGAGCAGTGATATAAAATTGACATACATCATACTCTGCAAGTAAAATATGTTTAAGTTGTTGATAAGTTATGTTGCTGTTGAAGTTGAGTTATCAGCCTTTGTCTTTTTGTTCCATTGTTGCTTTCTGTGCCCAATTTATCCTGTCCAACTGCTTATTAAAGTGTTCAATTTTTTTTATTACAATATAAGAACCTTGAGATAACTGCTTATGTTGTCCTATGACCCTATTTCTTTATTTGCTTGCTCCAGGTTAAGTTTGCAATCCAGTTCATGCGAAAATCTATCCAGAAAAAGGCAAAGTTTGACATAACAGACCTGAACACCATCAAGGTTCTAGTCTGGAGATAATTTACTTTTTCGCATTGATCATGTAACTCATGTTTCTGGTTTCCCATGGTCTGAGTTTTTTCTGATTTTTTTGAATTGATTTCTTTTGTCAAGGATAATGAAAAAAGGAAAGATGCAAAGTTGGAAGAAGAGAAAAGTAGAGGGATGGAAATCATGTTTTTTCTTTCCATTAGTCTACGTTAGGAAAAATAGGCAACTGGATGAAGAAAATGATTCTTTCCATTCATTTCTTAGTAGAGCTGAGGAGTGGAAAAATGAAAATGGAGGTTACATTTTTTTTTACAATTATATCCTTTGCAAGCGGAGATAAAAAAGATAAAATTTAATAAGAAATAGATGGATAGTCTTGTAAATTTCTGACAGTGGACTCACTCCTCTCTTATTTTCTCGCCTCTATTCTTTTCAATTTGACTTTTAATAAGGATAGAAACTGATACCCCTCAACCCCCCAAGAAAATAAAAAGTTTTAGAAACTGACCGTCTCTCCTAGTTCATTTGTTGCACATTTCTGTTTTTACCTAGCACTAACGAAAATCATTTCCTTCCAATATTTCCACTATCTCTTGTAATCCTTCCAGTTTTCCATTCTACCATGTAAAGCCTTAATGTTTTGCTTAACATGTTTCTTTTATGTTAAAGTTTATCTAAATAACATTTTGGCCTATTACCTTTTTACTTTGTTCTACTAACTTGTAAGAGAACCTGAAAGATAAATTGATTGTTTGTTATTCTCTCTGCTTATTTATTGAAGATTGAATGATTTCACTTGTCAATGCTTTTTTTTTTTTTTTTTAATTTATTATTATGTTTGCCCAAAGTTAAATTCACTCCACTTTAATTTAGGTGGCGAAATCTTGCTTTGTTCCAGCACTGTTTGGGCACGCTATTGGTGATGATTTTATACGCCCTCATCATTCAGATCGAATATTTGAGGCTTATATGGTAAGTTGTGTATTCTTTTTATTGATAGAATTTGATAACGAATTCATATTTTTTATGAATCACTTATTGCAAATATTTAAAATAAAAATAAAGAATAATGGAAATGAAAATAAGATATTTTTAATAGGAAAAAAAGTAAAAATAATGAAAAGAGTAAAACAACTCAATATAAAGGGAGTGAAAATGGGGTTAAAGTAGAAGAGTGGGTAAATAAGAAAAATAATTTTACATAAAATGATAAATTAAATTATCAATTTAACTTTAATAATATATCTATATTATTAATAAAGTCCTTGATTGAGTTGGGGTCACGAGTCAACCGGGCACCAACTCATTTAGGAAAATTACAGAAATATCCGTCTTTAATTAAAGTGAGTTATATTAATTGAGGGTATTTTAGTCTTTTTATTTTAACAAAAACCAATTAAAATATGTAAATGATGAGATTTGAACCCGCACCAATTGAATTGTACCACTCAATTGAAGCTTTATTTTGATGTTTTTCATACATTTTATTTTGATATGCATAATTTATTATTGAACGCACATTTGTATTCTAAATATGTGGTTTTCACACGCATAGGATTTCTAGTATTTATTATGCAGCTTGGTTTTTATGTACTTTTACTACTAAGTTGATGTCATTGAGTCAAGTGACATCAAATTCAGTGAGAGTTAACAATAGCGTAGATACACACACACACACACATATATATTATCACAAGGTATGAACTACCAGATAAGGTGTGTTGACATGATGTCTTTGTGGACAATTTCTCTTCATGTCATGTAGGATAAAGAAAAATATTTATATTTTGAATTCAAATTCTCAATCCAAATAGAATGGAAGATCAGATATTATTATTATTTTTAGCCATTAAATTTATTTTTAAAAATGTGTATATATCCTTTATTTCCTTTAATTCATAAATATTTTTTTATATATTAGGAATTTTCAACCATATCATATAAGGTATGCTTAATGGACTACATAGAACCTATGGTAACAATCAGACACTTTGGCAAATTGCTACATACGCATTTTAAATTTTAAATTTCAAATTCAAATATCAAATCTGATAATTTAAGTAGTTTCGTTTAGTAAAAGATAATGCCTAAATTATGCCATTTACCATATATATATTTCTATCATCAAAATATTAGAGTAAGGTTTTAAGCCAATAAACAATTGTTAGTTATTAATTTTATTTTGTAACTTTGTCTTTAAGAGGTATATATGTTAAATTTATTTTTCTAATAACTAATACATTTTTTTTGATAAAAACAGATTGCTAGATTAATTAAAACAATTATTTTATCAGTTATTTGAGTAACAAACTTTTCATTATAGTTATTTGGAGATTAATGTTCATTATTAAATCAATGAAATTTTGGATGGTAAGCTTACTAAAATATTGAATAAAGGCCATTAAATAATTTACTAACTAAATTACCTCATAAATGAAACTTGAAATTATGATTAATTTTATTAGTATAAAAATCAAAATATTTATTTACTTAATATTAAAAAATATTTTTTTCAAGAGTAGATCTATTGTATTTAATATTCTCAGGCTCAAACTATCATAAATTTTTATAACAAGTTAATAATCTAAAAAATAAAACCAGCACCTATGTATTGTATGGGATTAAAGCTTCTTGTTTATACATGTATAGAACTGCAAATTGGAAAAAGATGATAATCATGTTTGTATAAAGATACGTGATTCCTCTCCCTTTCAATTAACCTTTCAAGATGATTGAAGATATTCCAGTTGATGGCTTTTCTCAACTACTTGCTAGACCTGTATTTTCTTTATGGCCTGCACTTTGGGAAAAAAGTATGGAGTTGTTTTGGCCTAGAAAGAAGAATGCGATTTATAGGAGAGTTTGGTACCATAAATTGTGGATTCCATTTTTCATTAGCTTTTATACATCCAAACAAAAAAGGCTACCTTTTAAATTTCAATGTGTGTGATTGAACATGGTTTTCTATCATCTATCTACATTCATAAAGGATAAGTTATAAATTGAATGTTGTTTGAATTCTCAGTTTTTGAGCTATTCTTGCATTTCATGCAATGCTTTGTGCATTGATTCACTACTTTTGCAGGGTGATAAGAATATTATCAAATTTGAGGGAGACCACAACTCTCCTCGTCCTCAGTTTTACTTTGACTCCATAAATATCTTTTTTCACAATGTCCTGCAACCTCCCGAGGATGAGGTGGGGGCAACACTTTATGATTCAATACATGATTATTTTGGTAAGGTAAGCTGAACTCTAAAATTAAGATGAGGATCAGGTGGTCGTAGTTTTTATTAGAAGTCCCTGATGTCATATCTACAATCTTTTGCTAACCGATTTACATTCAGGGTACTTGGGCCATCCCTGAAGTAGGCTTTTTCCCAGATTCATCAACTGCCTCTAAAGGTATTACCAGTGTACCTTGTGTTTCTCCCTTAAATGCCAAGTTTTGCTACTCCTGTTAATGATATTGTATTGCGCTGGTTCTCTTACTGGTTTCCAGCAACTAGCAGCACATCAGATGCCATTAACCAAGTTCGTTCCAAAAGACCTATGAGTCGAACAGAGGTCAGTTTAGTTTCTTTATTTATTGTCGTTTCTCAAGAATGAGCTGTAAATATTTTCTTCATTCATCTTCAAATTTACTGCTTCAAGGGGTAATGTAATCTAATGAAAATCTGGATACATGCCTGGATGAATAAGGCTCCATTTGGTTTCTGAAATTTTTT
Source organism: Gossypium bickii (assembly GCA_025503065.1). NCBI lineage: Eukaryota > Viridiplantae > Streptophyta > Magnoliopsida > Malvales > Malvaceae > Gossypium > Gossypium bickii. Next base: position 72,956,577 of record CP106713.1, read on the forward strand.
TTTTTTCAAAAAATAATTCAGTTTACTTTTCAAAAATGGGAAAATACATTTGGTAAATAGAAATAAATTTTTGTTATCAATCTTTTTTATTTTGTTTTCCTAATATTTTGTTTTACATTTGAAACAGACTTCTAAACTTAAGAAGAATATGAAGGAAAAACAATGTCATGAATTTGAAATCATTGTAAACAGTTCTATGCTTTATCGTTGTCTATGGTTTATCATCTTAACTTTGAAAGAGATACAACTTTTTTTTTTATTTTTTATTTGTGCCTAATATTTCTGGCTTTGATTATGCCCAGGTTCCTTCTGATATACCATCTGAAGAAAATCTCCCTGGATGTCAGGTATTCCCCCGTCCCTGTATTTTCCAACTTTGGGCAATGCAAAGGAAAAAGTTCTATAAACGGATGCTGCACTAAAGACTTGTTGGCGGTGTCACTAGAATTGTAATCATATTGTCATATGATGTGGGAGGGAGGAAGATAAAGGTGTCACTGACAAATAGTATTTACTGCAGGATAAAGATACCGTTGATAATGGTTCATCATCATCCAATATGATAAGTTTCGAATTATCCAATGGTCATCCCTTTGACCCACATGTGCCAACAACAATGGATGATGATCAGTACGTAGAATATCAACTGGATGACTTGACAGGCTTCCCATGTAATGTGGAGGAAGAAGAGAGGGTGAGTTGAAACTCTCATCTTTCATTATGTCCAAAACAATTCATGGCTATTTAATCAACGTATAACCCTTCATCAATTTTTTATTGATGGGTTCAGATGTTTATGGAAGCCATAATTGAGTCCTTAAAAGACTTAGATATGCGACAACCTCAGACAGAAGAGCAAGCCAAGGCTTGTGCTGATTCTTCAGAGTCTGCAAAGAAAGATGAAATAAATGGCGGGGATACTTGTTCCACCACAGAAAAGTCCAGTTCCTTGCCTCTAGAATCCTCCGCTCAAGTGGTACATGATCAGGTACCTTTTGAGACACAATCCACCTTAGTAATCAATGGCTCCAATGTTGGCCTGGAGCATGCATCCCCTGGTACTAGCGTGTCATCTTTGGGACGTGCATTTGATAGACCTCCGTCAACCGAGGAAACAGTGAGCACATCCTGTGCTCGAACTGATACATCAGCAAGTACCCAAAGTTCATCTGATGCTGACATGTCAGGTAGCACAAAAGCCACTGTAACAGTTGTACGGAACCCCTCTAATAACATCATGGATGGTTTGATGCGTCGCTGGGATCTCAACTTCTTTCGAAACAGTCGATGAAAGGTAAGATGAGCTTGTTTGAGCTGCCTGGGGATTGTATTATTTTTGTAACTAATATAGGATCCGTAGCTTTGTAAAATGTTACAAAAGGGGAGAAAAAGAATGATTTGTGATGTGCTAAGAAATTTGGTTATAGTGTCATTGGCTTTCATTGTCTATTGTTTTTAATTTTTGGTGGAAAAAGATGTAATGTTTTTTTTTTTTTACTATTAATTTTTGGGCACAATTAGGGGATTGTACGGCAATACCCATTACCAAAAATTCTTTGATTTGCTCTGAATGTTATATGGTTGATGATATTTGCTTTAGCCATCTTCCTTTTCATTTATTTATGTTTGATAATTGAGAACGGGATAAAATTATTAGGGACTGAAATCTTTTCTTGTCAGGTGAGTGGTTCATTTTCCTGTTAGCAGGAGGTAAGCTGGGATTTTACAATGTTGAAACGACAGCAATTTGGTAGGAAAGAAATAAGCAACCTGACAGTTTACTTCTGTGCATATGAAATGGTGGAAAGTTTGGGAATTAACTCTCCATCGAAGGTTTCTCCCTGCCAAGCTTAGGAAGTAACTTTCCAAGATATACCCCGAAGCTCCTCATCCATAGAAGAGGCCGAAGAGTACGTCAACTCTGGAAGCCAACCGAGTAGTCATCATGATCCTATTTGACCAGTGTACATTGCTACCATCTATTTCCAATCTCCCGTAAAAATCAAAAAAAAATTATCCATTTATAATCTTTCGCCAGCTGGATTAATGAATCGTTTAATCGGAAATGATAACAAAATGCATAGGTTGTTAGAAGGAGTTTGAAAATGCTTATACATATTGTATACCACTTAATTAGCTTATTTTCTTTATGAGGAAGAAAGAAAAGTAAAGAACCTAGGCCCCTTTCGCGCCTAGGGCACTGACCCCTCGAGGCCAGTACTTTAGGGATCTTTGGAACCTTGAAGCGGTTCAAACATTTCGAAGACACATGCTTTTTGTCCATAGGGTAACCTTGGTTGCTTTTTGTCCATAGGGTAACCTTGGTCTCTCTTTGTTAACCTGGTTTATCTTCCTCATTTGGAGCCTCAACATTTCAATCACTTGTGTAACGCCCAAATTTTTGGCACAGTGAATGGTACTGTTTTGAGACTCAATACAATGAAATTTTGAAGAGAATTTGAAAACAAGTTCTATAAATGAAGTCTTAAAGAATCGCTTTGATATTTAGGAGAGGAAATTTGAGAGAATGATTGCGAAAATATGAGATTTTGGAACATAGGGATCAAATTATAAATTTTGAAAAATTAGATGGCTACAATATAATTTGATCAAGTTGAGGAAATAAGAGCCAAGGGCATAAGGATGACTTATAATATGTTTTAATTTAATGGAATTCAATTTTTGGACTAAATTATAAAATTTAAAAAGTAAGGGGACTTAAAGTGCAAATTTTTTCAACAATGAAAATATGAGTTGAAAGCATTAATAAGGTGTCATACTACTTGAGAAGTGAGTAGATCTTGTTCCATTAAATCTTGCTAGAAAAAAAACCTTTTACTTTATTTCCATCTTCTTCTTCATTTGAGGCTAAGGTATCAAGTAGGTTAATGAGAAAATGGGTCAAATTGTAATATTTTATAAAATTTCAAATCAAGAATCAATACCCCCTACTTGGTATTGATACCAATTTGAGCTTCGAAGTTTAGAAAAATTGAACAAAAATCATAAGTATCGGTACCTTCTACAAAGTATCAACACTTTACCTTTATATCGATACTATTTCATAGTTCGATGTTTTGAAAAATAAAAAAAAAATTACTAAAGTATCGATACCCTTCCCAAAACATCGACACCTCATAGAAAATTTTCAAATTCTGCATTTGGTACCTACCTCATTCCAATCCATTATTAAACCATACCAATTCACATCTTAAATACCAATTCATATGCCTTATATGCATTCTAACCAATATCAAAGCATGTCATCTTTTAACTATGCATCAACAATTCATTCTTGTACCATTTCAACTAGGATCATAAACACATTGATATACATCCAATAACATACTTATACCCTATTTCTATTAATTAACCAAATAATACCATTCAATCAAACTAACAATTTCTCAATGCTTAAATTCCTACCAAGCTCAATATATATATACCTAACATATCATCTATCATCTATCAACTTCCATACATCAACATTAGCACATATAATCAAATTATACCGAACTTCAATTACCAACTTAGTATATACATGTTTATAATCATTTACTAATTTCAAATTCAACAATCCAAAACACAACAAAATATTAAGGTGGCTACAGTAGGTACATGCCAACAAACAAAACAAAAAGGGGATTCACTAACATTGTTGAGTCTGGGATTCTATTTGGATGCTGAAGTCAATGTTTGAGATCTCACTTGAAACCTAACCCATGCTCAAAAAACAAAACGTACGCTGAGTAATAAACTCAGTGGTATTTCTATAATCAAACATTATAATACAACTTAAATCAATTAAAAACACTTCATAAAAAGGCCATTCAATACCAATGCCAAACAACATGCTATAAAGTACATTCCACTATATGAATTATTCCATTCAAGTTCAATTAACTAGTATAGGAGTATCAAACATTATCACGACATATCACGAATTGAACTGATCGATTTGTCTCAATTTCATACCAATCTTTCGTGCTTATAATACAATTTACATAATTTTTCACATTAGCCATCAATTTCATTTGTCATTATCAATTTTACAAGTAAAATCCCTATTAACCTAACTAGAACTCGAAAAATTACATGAATTCAACCAACACACCAATTTTGGCACCTAGTGTCTCATAGAAAAAACTTAAGTAAATAAATTGCATCTAAGGCTCATTGGTATAATCGAAGTAAAATTTGTGTCTAGCATTTTTTGACATGCAGTTGAAGTAACCCGTACTCAATCTATCCTATGACTTGCCAACTATATCCGACTTTGTCTAAACAATTAATAGGTATTCATTTGTCCAATTCATAATATAGTTCAAATTTCACAATTTATCATTTTCAATTCATCAACCAAATTATCAATTCATAAGTATCATAGCATGATTCATTCGAATTCAAATTCAATTTTACATTTACATCAATTTAAAATATTTTCAATTTTATTCAATTTAGTCCTCTATCTCAGTTATCAATCAAAATCTTATCAAGTCAATTCGATTTATCAATTTTAGCCCACCTCATAAACTTACCACGTAAAACAAAATAGATATACAACAATTGAAGTGGTTCAAATTATAGAAATACAAATCAGGAATTCCGAGCTATTCTTCGACAACTTTAGCTTTTCCTTTTCCTCTTAAGGAATACGGGCCGACGTTAGCTAAGAATTAACATAAACATATAATACCATCAATATTCAACTAAATTCACAATCAATTTTCATTTTATAAAAAAATTACATTCTATTCAATTTAGTCCCTAAAACCAAAATTTTTATAACTTTCAAATTTGAGCTTCAATTTTGAAACCGATCTCAAATACACCCTTCTATAACTTTCTATTATCAATAATTATAGAAAACTTACACCAATTTCAAAAATTATATACTTTAGCCCCCTATGTCAAAAAACTAGCAATTTAACATTACAAATTAGATCTTTTTCACTTATAAGCTTAAAATCTATCAATTTAATACCTAAAAATTCAAGAAATCATCAATGGAAATTTTCTAAAACTTTAAAAATTTTACAAATTGGTACACAGGCTAGTTAAATCAAGCTCTTAAGACCTTAAAAACATATCAATTACAATAAAAGGACTAAATTAACTCACCAATTGAGGGACTAAAGTTTGGAGCCCTAAACCGATTCTTTCCTCCTAAAAAATAGAGGTTTCAATCCTTTGAAGAAGAGAAGAGAAATTATTTCTCTTTCTTTCTATGTTTTCATATATATTAGTTTACTTTTATAATTTATAATTTAATATAATTTTAATTTTAATACTATTTTAACAATTTAGCATACCAACCATCCACCATAATTCTAAAATGGTATATTTTCCATTTTAGATCTTGGTTTAATTGCTATATAAATCCTTAAGCCTTTGGTCAATTATAAATTTATATTTGTAAACTTTTACAATTTAGTCTTTGAGCCCCAATTAAATATAATTTTGACTAAATTTCTCATCCAAAATTCAATTCACATATACAATAACTCCGTAAATATTTAATAATAATAGTTACAAGTTTGATTTACAGAAAAGATGTCCCAAAATAGTCTTTTCTGACACCACTCAAAACTAAGTCGTTACATGACATATAAAAGTACGAGTTTGAAAAAACTTTTGAACTAATGATATTACCCTTTATTTTTCATGGTATTATTAAATTCACATTTTAAAATAATTATAATATTTAATTTATAATTATTAGTTAAAAAGTTGAAATAAAATAAAAGTTGTGATAATTATACATTTAAAAATAATTATAATTTAATAGAAGTTGTGATAACTACACATTTAAAAATAATTAGAATTTAAATTAAATTTATTAATTAAAAATTTGTGCTAATTTTAAAATAAATTTGTTATTTGAATATAACTTTAAGTATAAAATATAGGGAAAAAGGAATGTGATAATTATAATATTCCATTATTAGCTAAAAAAATTGATGTAAATAAAAGTTATGCTAATTTTATTTTAAAAGAAAAGGATAAACTACACCATTAGTCACTAAACTATGTGTAAGTTTTAGTTTTGGTTACTTAACTAAAAAAAGTTACAATTTAGTCACCAAAGTTTTCAAAATTGTTTTTTTTTTTTGTCATTAGATTGCTAAGTGGCACTTTTTTTAGTTGGTATAATAACATTTTTAGTTTCTAGTTTTTTATACTTTCTGTCAAATTGACCCTGATTATATATATAACGATAAAAAATTGAAATTCTAAGAATATTAATTATCACTTAATTAATATTAGAGTTAATTATGTTAATTAGTTATTATTTTGAATAATATTACTTTGCATTAATTACATATCTTTTTCCTAGTAAGTTGAAAATTAAGGTTCTTGATTTAATCAGTGGTTGTTCTATCTCTTGGTAAGTATTATAGTTATGCATGTTAAGTTTTTGAAGAAGTAAAGATGTTAAGATTTGTAGGAACAGTAAGTATGAATGCAAGGTCTTGAATGGAGGTTATTTATGATTGAGATGTTAGCAAATTGTATGAAAATAGGTTTTAAATGGTGAGTTTGTGTTCTTTAAGCAGTGGTTGTTGTTGGGTTGAGATGAATGTCCGAGTCTGGAGCTTTGAGCTATAGTTTAGGTGAGTATTAGGTGAGTCTCTATTTTGACTCCTGCATGTTAATTGTTCAAATAGATACACATATTTAATGATAAAACCTCAGGTAATGGGTAAGTTTGTGAAGTATAGTAAATATGTTATATGTGTATAATGAAGTTATGTATGAAGTACTATATGAATAAAAAGTGGTTGGTAAGCATGAAGGTAAGATTTGATATAAGGAATGTACGAATCGATCAACTATGTGTGAACAAATCTGGGTTAGTAAGTTCTGGATAAAACGTCCCTTGTGATGCCTCTAGTAGGTCAGGTATATTGCTAACCAGACTAGCAGATTGTGATATGAAAATAAGTGTAAGACCATGTGGTTGAGACCCATGACAATTTATGATATGAAAACACTCATAGTATAGCCTCTAGTAAGATGAAGGCTAGACTGATAGATCATAACATGAGAATGGGTAAATCCATGTGGCTGAGACCCATGGAAATATATGGTTGTATAAATATTCATGGTGATGCCTTCGGTAATGTGTAGATCGAACTGACAGATCACGACATGAAGTTAAGTATAAGTCCACGAGGGAGAAACTCATGACACCTTCTGTGAAAGTTCGACGGGACAGTAAACATGTGATTCTATATGTTTGCTTGTGTAGAGTGATCTACTAAGCCTTTGCGGCAAGTTTTGTATCATTATATTGGAGTATTCGATGATATTTGTGTGATAGAATGTGGTTATTTGCCCTTGTGGTAAGTTCCGAATAAATTATGAGAAATCTTCGATAGGTAAGTATATGGTAAGGGTATGATACGTCTGAAGTTAATTTGATTGAGTTAGTTTCGTGATGTAATCAAATAAGTCTTAAGGGAAGTATCGTGAACAAAAATGTGTATCTGTGTGTTCAAAGAGAGTATCTGCCATGGTAATCTGTTAGTCTAAGAATATGGGTGTATTGGTAGTCATAAAAGATATAAGCATTTTTTTTAAAATCTAAGTTAGTTTACACTACGTAGTGCTAAAACCTAAGTGTCTGGAATCCGTCATATTTGAATGGTACCATGGCTCATCTTGAAATATTATGAAATCTGAGTTGTTTGTCATATTGGTTTATTTTGGTATTATGTAACAAGGATGTGTTGGAACTCTTCTAAATAAGCTAGAATAATTCTTATTGGTATGAATATACATTGATATGAGACAAGATATGATATGATTATCATACTTTGTAAAAGTCCGGTTTCGACCCTAATCGGAATAGTGGTTTCAGGACCACAAATCTGAGTTAGAAAAATTATTAAATATTATTATCTGTGTTTATACTGTGTGAATTTATATCTGTGAAATTTTCGTGATTTAACTTTATCGTTTGAGTGTCCGATTTAATAAAAGGACTTAATCGCGTAAAAGGTAAAAGATACTAACTATTTGTTAAAGTGCTAAATTGATTTGTTCTTTTAGTGGGAGGTGTTTATATTGCAATTTGACCATGAAACATATTAGTGGACGATTAAGAACATAATATATATGATATTTTATGTTAATGAATAAAGGTTAATTTTGTAATTTTTAAATATATGTTAATTAAATAAAAACCTAAAACATAAAAACCATGCATGTTCATCTTTGGGATAGCCGAAACTAGCTAAGGAAAATAAAAAGAAAAAAGAAAGCCATATTCGACCATAGCTAAGCTTGATTAAGGTATGTAATTAGCTCTGTTTTTGATAATTTTTACGTTTTTGAGATCGTTGCTAAGAAATTTACAAAACCCATGCTTTAATTTTTGACTTTGATGAAAATTTTGAGTTAAGCCATTGATGAACTTATGAGCTTTGTGATGTTAGATGATAGATTATGAAAGATATGTTTTGGATTAATATGTTTTGTATTGGAAATTTTGATGATTTTCAGTAATTAGGGTTAAATTGTAAAAATAATAAATTGGAGGACTAAAATGTGAAAAAAATGAAATATATGGACTTTTATAATCATGGGTTAAATTCAGCCTAAGTATGGGACATTGAAATTTTGCATATTTTGTGTTTTATGCAATAGGGACTAAATTGTGAAAAGTGTAAAATGTCAAGGGTAAAATGGTAATTTTCCTATTTATGTGTTTTTAGAATAAATTGAATAAAATGGTGTTTAAATAAGTTTAATTTGAATATGTTTAGATCAAGAACCAAAGAAAACAAATTTGGATCGGGGGAAAATAAAAATAATCAAATAGTCATTTTATTCCGTCCGTCGATATCCGAGGTAAGTTTATAAGCATATAAATGTTGTTAATTTTGAATATATGTGAATTTTATATGTTGAATTGAATTTTATGACTATGTATATGTGTTGGCCGAATGTCTATAAGCTTGGGAGCTATGTTTACGAGATTGATTCGATCGAGTTACAATGTCCGAGAGTCCCGTACGAACCCTAGGAATAACTATGATACATATGTCATGACATAGGATTCCATTATGTGTTATCGTGTAAGACCACGTCTAGGACGTTGGCATCGACTTGTGATTTACGTGTAAGACCCTGTCTGGGACAGTGGCATCGATATGTAATTACATGTAAGACCACGTCTGGGACGTTGGCATTGTATGAAATGTTCGACTATCCGAGTATCCTTTTTAATTCTGAATGGTTCAATGGGCAATGATAAATTAAGGTCAAGTGTAAAATCGAGTTAGAAAGGCTCAGGTATGTACTCATACCAAGTTATAAAAATAAGGTAAGTTGAATGTTGAATTGATGGTATAATGTTATATGTTAATGTGAATTATGTGATAGTATATGTGAACATATATATACTCGGCCTAATGATGTAAGTGTATTATAAAAAGTAATGATTAAATGTACTAACGTTTGAGTGAGTATTCGGCCAAAGGAGAATTTATGCCAAACTTATATGATTTGATTTATGAAATTATACGTTGGAAATGTACATAAGTTAATAATGGTTTATTTCGGCTTAACTAGATTAATTTTGTATATGATTAAATGTTTCCATTGCTTATGACTTACTAAGCTATGAAAGCTTACTATGTGTATGTTTGCTCTTCGTTTTATAGATTTTGGAAGTTGGTTACGAGCTCGGGGATCGTCAGAGAAATCTATCACACTATCGACTGTCTTCGGTACTTTATAAAGTTTAAATTCGAACTTATGGCATGTATAGTCTAGTTAATATGTTTGATTTTGGGATATGTAAATATGAGCCATGCGAAAATGGCTTATTTATTTTGTTAAGTTTGGTTTTTATGCTTTTATTTCAAATGATATAAATGTTTGGTTTTGGTGATTTGATCATGTTATATATATATGTGTGTGTGTGTGTGTGTGTGTGTGAATTATGTTTGATATGTTTTGTTTAGGATGTGATAAGTGTTTCAGCAATAGGTTAACTAATGGATGTTAGTTAAGGTATAATATGTGTTAATTAGGTAATAGGTATGATATATATATATATGCATGTGATAAACTTGATAAATGTATGATTTGCACATGTGAGAGATCCTATGATTCGGTTTAGTAATTGTTTAATGATATGATTTGTATGAATGTTTCTATAATTCAATTTAAATGTTGAGGTAGTTGATGAACGTGATTTCAATTGTGGCATGGTTTATTAAATTATATAATGAAAAAAAATATCATTGTTTTTGAATTGATTATATTGATACGGTTTATAATGTTAAGGGATGATCATATTTCATGGATGAGTTGTCAGTCACTTGGGCTGATATAATGTGTATAATTATTCAGGTTAATAGATATGAAATGGTAAATTTGGTTGAGATTTTACCTCGTGTTAGTATGATCTTTTGTGGTTAATTTGATAGCAGTATAGATGATAAGTGAATTGGTCATTATAAGTAATTTTGGTATAATGTTTAGATATATTATTTGACTTGTAAATTGGATAGGCTATCAAATCATTTGTGTCCAAAAATGATTAATGATAGTAGAGTGAATTGCATATAAATTAGTCAAGCACAAGATTATATTGGACCATTTGGTAATGTATACTAATGTCTTATAAATAAATGTTGTAATATGTGCGCTTGGTTTATAAAGTGAAATATGCTTGTTTATAAACTAGGTATTCAAATATCATGCATGTAATGTTTGTATGTTTCGAACGTTATATTTATTAAGTATAAGTAGTTTAACTTTGATGCATGTTAGTTGGTTTTAAAATGAAAATAAATAAATAAATTTTGATTAAATAAATGATATGCATATGTTTGAATTTTGAAGCATGGATTGTTTATGTATTAATAGTAATAAAGCATGACTGGGTTTTAGTTGATTAAGTGATCTATATGTACGAATTTGATTTATATGAATGAATAGATGGTTGCTATTTGTTTTAATACTTTTTGTTAAAAGTAGTTGAAATATTTGTGAACATGAAATGATTTATATAAGCGTGCTGAACTGTGTTTTGTCAGGTAATGCCTCGTAACCCTAATCCGGCAACAGATACGGGTTAGCGGTGTTACATACTTAGTAAGGGTATCCGCCAAATGAAATATATGTAAGTAGTATTCGCTAAGAGAATAGTATCGGTGATCAACTGTTCTGGAATAAACGTTGAAAGGTTGTTTGATGATAATAGAAGAGATTGTACCGTCTCGTAAGATCTGGAGATAGCCAAAGAGTTAAGTGAAAGATAATAAGTAAAGAATGGTAAGTGGGGTGTGTATAACGACCCGATTGTTAGGGGTGACGGAAAGTGAGATTCGAGACTCCATTCCCGTAAACGAACCCGTAAATATTTTTATTAAATATTTATGAGGTTAGTTTTGTAGTGAATTAGTTTTTGGTTAAGTAATTTTTGTGAAATTAGGAGTTGTTAAGGTACAGAAATTAAATCCATAGGTGTTAAAAGTTGAATTATAGATTGAAATAAATTAAAAGGAATAAAGTAGCAATTATATCTTTGTTCTTTTAAATCGGATAGACATGGGTTAAAGACAATTAATGTTATATTATTAAATATATATTGTTTTAAGTAACTTTAATGTATGCATATAACAATAATAAGAAATAAACATAATAAAAAGAAACAATAAAGAAAGTGGAGAGGCTGACAACACCTAGGGTTTTCTAACTTTCCAAGTTTATTTGGTTAGTCAATTTAGTTCATTTTCTTGTAATTTTTACGTTTTTGGAATCCCAGTACTTAGAGCTACTTGACCCATGTTATAATTTTTAGTATTGTTTAAGATTTTAGATGTTTTCATTATTGAATAGTTTAAATACTAGGAGTTAAATTGATAGATTTTTAAGTTAGAAGTGGAAAAGGACTAAATTGTGAAATTAATTGTTAGTTTTGATTAATAGGGACTAAATTGTAAAAATTTCAAAATTAAGGGGTAGAATTGAAAATAGAGAGCTAAAATTAACTTAGATTAAAATTAGTATAAAAGTTTGAGGTTAAATATGGATATTAAAATTAGTCTCAGTTTAAGGACTAGATTGAGAATTAAGTAAAATATGGTGTAACATTAGAAATTTAATAAAAATTGAGTTGTGTAACATTAATATATTCTAATTATTTTATTCCATAGCAAATGTCGTCCCAGAATCCTCAAGTAAGAAAAAGAAAGATAAGGTCGACGTCGAGTAGCTTAGAATATACGGTTTGTGTTTCTATAATTCGAACTAAGTTATAAATTGTTCCATATTGAATTTTTGTGTATGATAAGTATTGAGGTGAGAACTCTTGTACTTGGGTTGAATTGAATCCATAGTTGATTTGAATGGACAAAGTTTGTATATCATGAAATGTGTTGCTTATATGAATATTGAATTGAATATACGTCTATATGTGATAATGTACATATATGAGATTTGGACATTGGATATATTGGAAAGTTAAATGGAACCCTATTTAACTGTTTCGGGCTAAGTTGGATATAGATGGTATGCCATAGGATAGGAAAAGTTTAGGGATTTCTTTGACCTTGAGTTGATGAGGCATTGGGTGCCAATTTGCTTTGGTTTAACTGATGAGACATTGAGTGTCAACTTATATAGCGTTGGGCGTAGTTATTACTTCGAATTTGTCCGATGAGGCACTAGGTGCCAAATTGGTGTGTTGGTTGGGTCTGTGTACCCGTCCGAGTTCGAGTCATATTGATGACAAAGATGAGAAAGTGATATGAGATGGGAAATGAAATATAAAATGATGAAATGAGATATGAATATTGAAATGAAGTCATATATTGAACAAAGGGTGAATCATGCCATTGCATGAGTTGAAATTATCAAATGCTATATGAAATGTCATTGTCATATAATCATCATTCAATAACATTTATATTATCCCTAAAACGAGCCTACAAGGCCCTAAACATACATTCGGGGTGGTTAGGGGCTAAATCGATAACTCAAGAAACTTTTACGAGACTTAGAAAATTTTTCAAATTTCAGAGGACACACGCCCGTGTCACAGGCTGTGTGGACATTCGAAACGGAATCACATGGCCGTGTCCCAGCCCTTGTAACTCTTTGACTTGGGTTACACGGCCAACACACACGCCTGTGTGCCCTAAAAATAGCCACACACGCCCGTGTGCCAGGCCATGTGCTAGGCCGTGCCAATCCTGTAGGGTATATTAACTTATGCCACATGGACAAGTCACACGCCCGTGTGCTGGGCCATGTGGAGTATACTGAGTTCAATTCTAATTCAACACCAGGGGACACACGGCTGTGTAACCTGATCGTTTGTCTCACACGGCTGAGACACATGCCCGTGTCTTTGCCCGTGTGGACAAAAATAGGCTATTTACCAAGCCAATTTGCCACCCAACTTTGCACGTACCTAAAACAACCCTTTTTGCATCAAAACATGGCACATATAGGCATTCATCTACTTTTAACCAAGCATAAATTATACCATTTCAATACCAACTAATACAAGGCACACAATATCACAATATGCCATTCAGTTTATACCAAATTATCACATTCTTAAATCATCAATATGGTTATATTTCAAGCATGCATTAGTTTACCTATAATTCAAACATACCAAATCTCATATCTCAACCATTTAGCACCCCTAATTACCAAATAACAATAAGCATAACATATCCATCATTAAACACATATCCAAAGCCATATGTACATATGTATATACAACCAAATCAACCAAATTAAACCAATTCTCATGGCTATTTACAAAACCAAAACATTTAACATTTACAAGCCATTTCAAATAACTAATTTCATTACCAAACCATAACCAAAATGACCAAAGTTCCTATACATGCCATATACCCAAAATACTTAAGTTCAAAGGTACCAAGTGATAGTTGGATAGTGTGATGAAGTCTCCGACGATCCCCGAATCCGAGCGAGCTTGATTTCACTATAAAACACGAAAAAATGAAAAATGTAAGCTATGAAGCTTAGTAAGTTTGTATAGCATTGAAATAACTTACCAAATATGCACAAATTAAGAAATTTAAACATATCACAACATATATCGTATTGAACGATCAACCTACCAAAATCTTCAGTCACAAGGTTAGATATAATTTCACAAGTTTCTTCGATTCAATACTTGTACGGTTTATGTACATACCTGTACCATATAGTATCAATTTCATACTCATCCACATCGTTGATTTACCCGTTGAATAATTCGAAATACTATTGGATACTCGAGAATCTCGCACCCTAAGTGCCACATACATAGCTGAAGCTATCTCAATCTCGTATCACATATAACGCTCACACTAGAGTTATCAACGGGTTTGCTCACACAAGATAACGGTCATGACATAGCTACATGGTGCTGCTCACACAAGCTGACGTGAATCCGCAACACATGACGGATAACTCAGCCACCGGTAGGACGTATGGACCAGCACCCAAACACAAAACCCCTAATGACATGTCGAACATGTCTGTAGGATCGTATTAACAATTTATGCAATATCAAAGCTTATAAAAACACAATTATAACAATGCTTATTACATACGAACTTACCTCGGATGCAAAAACGGTGAATTAAGTCGATTAATCTGAAACTTTCTTCTTTCCCTGATCTAAATCCGTATTTCGCCTTTCTTGATCTAAATAATCAAAATTAACTTATTTAATAATCTCTCTATTCAATTTAATCCAAAAACACATATTAAGGCATTTTTACATTTTTGCCCCCAATATTTCACATTTTTACAATTTAGTCCTTATATCATAAAATCACAATTTCATGCAATTCAACCAAAACACATGCTAGCCAAATTTTAATTTGGTCCCTAGAAGACCATATTTTTTCAGTTATTTCACAATTTAACCACAAAACACATTTCACAATTTAATCCCTAATTGGACATTTTACTAAAAATTACTTAACAAATGTTGTTTATCTAACAAGCATGCATTTTTATACCATTAAACATCAAAAAATACCAACATTCATTAATGTTAAAACCCTAAAACTTTAATAGTTTTTCAAATTAGTCCCTGGGCTAGCTAGATTAGGTTATAACGATCTCAAAAACATAGAAATCATTAAAAACCGAGTTAAAATCACTTACAATGTAAAGAAAAATGCCTAGTCGAAACCTTCTCTTTGTTTTAACAATGGTGGTTGGATCCTTAGGTTGAAATATGTTTTATTTCATATTTTCTTTAATTAAACTAACTAATAACATTAATTACAAAATTAACCTTTTAAATCATCACAAATTTCATTTATACCAAGCCATGTACATCCAACATAAATGGTCTAATTACCACATAAGGAGCTCTAATTTAAGGTTCCATGACTATTAAAACCTTTTAGCTAATAAAACACAAGTTTTACATTTTATGCGATTTAGTCCTTTTTATCGAATTGAGCACTCAAACGATAAAAATTCTTAATGAAATTTTCACACAATTATTCTATCATAATGTAAGCATTAAAACAATAATAAAATAATTATTTTGACCTCAGATTTGTGGTCCTGAAACCACTATTTCGATTTGACTAAAAACGGGCTATTACAATAAGGATTGAGCAAAGTTTATATTATTGAATTGAAACATATTTTATGACATTACTTGTGCATTCTTACATTTTAATTACTAACATCAAGTTTAAATTGTTCGAATTATAGAAATACCATTGAGGTATACTCCACGTACGGTTTTGTTTTCAGTGCACAGGTTAGGTGCTTTCAGCTTATCATCGACCCAACACTCAACAATGAATCTCAGACTCAAGTGTGATGATGTTCTATTTTGTAATAGCATGTACCTAGGAGGTCTTTTGGCTGATGTTGTTTATATTGTGATGATATTTTGGTTTTCTAGTGAAATGTTGGTTATTTGTATATATGGTTGGGGTTGAGACTATGTTTGGTATGATAGCTTAGTTTAATGTTTTGGTATGTGTTTAGCTTAATGCTTGGTAGCATAAGTAGCTAAATGTTAGTTCAATTTTGAAAAATTTGGTATGAATGAAAGTTATGAATGGTTGATGTTTTGTCAAATTGTTTGAATATATAAAATGTGGTACCAATGAGGGTACATTGGTTAGGCACTTATGATAGTTGTTTTGGCTTGTTTTAATCATGTTTAATCGTGTTTTGAATAGGTTAAATGACTGGTGAATTGGTTGCTTAATGTCCAAGTAAAAACAATTTGGTAAACTTGAGTTTTAAGGTACATTTAGGTACACATGGCCTGCGAGATGGTCTGTCACACGACCGTGTGACACATACGGGCAACACACACAGACGTGTGCCCTAAACGTGTTGTAAAATAGTATAGGTGTAGTTCCCATATGGGTTGACACACGGCCTACAACACGACCGTGTGACCCAAGTCAGTGAGTTACATTGGGCAAAGACATGGGCTGGGATACGGCTGTGTGTCCCAAGTAAGTGAGTTACACGGGAAGAGACACGAGTTGGGACATGGCCATGTGTCCCAACTTCAAAAGTCACACGGTCTGGGGCGTTTCACAAGGCCTAGCCACACGACTGTGTGACCCCTGTTTCTAGGTATTTTCTAGATTTGCCCTAAACTTTTAGAATTGTTTCAAATTAGTTCCTATTTTTAATAGGTTATTTTTAGGGCTCCATAAACTTGTATTAAGGACTGTAAGAGTCTTTTTACTCTGATTTAGAATAGTCTTGTTATGTATCCAGCTTCTAGCTTTCAAGAGGGGATAAATAGTAGTAAGAGTGTAGACAGTGGATGTAACACCTCTTACCCATATTCGACTCTTGAACCGGGTACGAGGCATTACTGTACTTAACTTGCTCAATCATACAATATCAATCCATAAAATCCTCATTTCAGACTAAAAATTTTCATTCGAGACCATGATGTCGTTATTAGGCCTACGAGACCCTAATCTTGCACTCGAAAAGATTAGGAACCAAACTGAAAACTTTTGAACACTTAGAAAAGTTTGACTCAAAACAGGGCCACATGCCCGTGTGGCATATCACATGCCCGTGTTCCACATCCGTGTGGAACTATTTTTCCATTCGAACCTACAGTGGTTTCCACACGGCCTGACACACGCCCGTGTCCATAGCCCGTGTCCCTCACATGGCCATGCACGCCCGTGTCTTCACCAGTGTGTGAAAACCTTGGCATTCTATTTGTGATGTCATCACCTCAATAAGGTCACACGGCCAAGACACACGCCCGTGTCCTTAGACCGTTTGTTGAATTAAATTCCTAATTTCAGGTGCAGACTTCACACGGTCTGGGCACATGCCCGTGTCTTAGGCTGTGTCTCCCACACAGTCGAGACACACGGACGTGTCTCAGCCCATGTGTTTACTACTGAGCATGCTGACTTACCAACCTAGCATGCATGGGGACACACGACCTATCAACACGCCCATGGGCTGGCCGTGTGTCTACCCGTGTGGACAATTGTGAGGCTATCTACCAAGCCAAATGCCACCCTACAAAGCAACCATACTTATACCAATTCAATTCGACATACATCATAACCATAAGGCACTTCTAAGAACTCAAAACCAAGACATCCACACAAGCATGCACTTCATAAATTTCATCACCATTTAATATATGAATTAGTCAAGTATTGGCCAATTTTCCAATGACCATTTACAAAATGAATTGAACAACATTAATAGCCAACACTTTGGCTAACAAATATGACATAACAAAATGACCAAGTCCTATACATGCCATACTCAAAATAAATCTAACTTTGCTATACCAAAGAGAAGTTGATAGTGTGATTTTCGACCTCCGACGTTCCACGAATTCCCGAGCTAGCTTAGCAATACTACAAGGAAAAGGGAAATGAGAGGGGCATAAAGCTTAGTAAGTTTGCATGAAATAAATAGCAACATAAAGGCTCATAATGTCATCCATCCATTGCATTGAATAAAAACACAAATTCTTAAACATATTGACATAACTTACTCATGCTTACTCTTACCAATTTCATATCATGTCTCATATTCTAAAAATTTTTCGTGAATTACTCACATGTACCCGTATCACTTCATCACATAACTTTAGCACTAATCTCATCTCTATTATAAGCTTAGCTATTTACCCATCGAATCACTTGAGGATACTCGAAAATACATAATTATCATCATTCACATAAATGTGACGCCAATGCCACATTCCAGATGTGGTCTTACATGGGGTCACATTTAGATGCTGATGCCATATCCCAGATATGGTCTTATACGAGATCTCACATCGATTGTCGATGCCATATCCCGGATATAGTCTTATACTATTCCCATATTCGATGCCGATGCCATATCCAAGATATGGTCTTATACAGGATCTAAATTCGGTGCCGAGGCCATGTCCCAGACATGGTCTTATACGGGACCTTACCCATTTTAAGTCTTGATGATATTATTCTCTTATTTATTAAAGTTCAACCGGGACTTCCACATCACAATTCTCATCATTTTCTCATTCAACATCATTACTCAAATTCATAGAAATATTTTATAATATCACTAATATCAAACATTTAGAAACTTAATAACATGATGTTGAATTTATTACACACAAACTTACCTCGATTTCAAAATAGGTCAATTTGCCGATCTAATCCGATACCTTACCTTTTCCTCGGTCAAGGTTAATTCCTCGTTCTTCTTGATCTATAATAGCAAATTAGCTCATTTAATTATCACATTAATCAATGCCTTTCAAAAATCATACGTTGGTAAAATTACCATTTTGCCTTTAGACTTTCACAAAATGACTATTTTACCCCTAGGCTCGTAAATCAATTCTAATCAAATTTCTTCCTTTAACAAGCCTAGGTGAACTTTTATTTCTCTTATAGCAACTTTCAATACTCATTATTTCACACATTTAACACCTATTTTACAATCTTTGCAAAGAGGTCCTCTTAGATGTTTTCATGGAAATACCTTTCACAAAAGTTGTTTATCTAACAACTAAGACTCATTTTCTTCCATAAAAATACAACAAACAACATAAATGCTCACATGGCAAGACCCTAAACTTTCTACCTCTTTGCAAAATAGTCTCCTCTTTAGCTAGCCTAAGCTTTAGGGGTTCCAAAAGTATAAAAATTAACAAAGAATGGCCATTAAAGCACTTACTTGCAAGGAGAAAAGCTTGCTGAAATTTTTGAGCTCTCAGACCCCTATCTTGCTACCAATTTTTGGTGGAGAAGAAGAGAAGAAAAGATGATATGTTTCCTTTCTTTATTTTATTATAAAACATCAATTTTGTCTACCTAATTTCAACAACTTTGACCAATTTTGACATGGTTTGTCCCCTATGGCCGGCCAACCATTAATTGAGGGGCTAATTGCACTTTAAAGACTTCCAATTAATATTCTATGGCTTTTAGACACCTTTGGCTTGTAAATTGGAACTTTCGCACTTTATGTGATTTAGTCCTTTTTCGCAATTAAGCATGAAATTGCTAAAATTAAAGCATCAAAATTTTCATGCACCTATATAATCATGCTATAACTCATAAAATAACATTAAAATAATTCTCTTCGACCTCGAATTAGTGGTTCCAAAACCACTGTTCTGACTAGCCCCTAAATTGGGTTGTTACAGTGGAAGGCAAAGTTTTAGCATTACATAGCATGACTCATTATTCAATTGTATAAGACACTATTGTGGAAATATTAAATTAGCATGTATTGCTCCCTGTATGATGTGATGTAAATAGTCAACTTGTAGCTTTACTTATGATGTAATTAAATGTTGTGGTTGTTTAGTAATGCCCATGACCCTAATTTGACGATGGAGAGGGGTTAGGGGTGTTACAATGTAAGTATGTATAAAGTATATATATATATGAAGCTGTGAAGGTATCCGCCAAAGACAGAAATGGTAATCCAAAAATTCAAAATGTAGAATTCAGCAAGAAAAGTTTAAAGGTATTTTGTACTTAAACTCACTGAATTTGTATAACTTACAAATGTTATGATTATCCAAGTATTGTTGTGAATGATTACTTTAGGATGGACAACACCAGGAATACGCCAAAGAAGGGCAAACTGAGTTATTATGCATACAGTGGTCAACCTGGAAAAGTGGCGTATAGTAGAATTATGCCTTTTGGAGTCAATTTTTAGTAAACTTTTATGTTGTAATTAAATTATGATAAGTCTGATGTATTATTTTATTTTTAATTTTAAATACTTTTCTTGAATAATGAGCCTTTTACATAATAAATATGCTTTAAAATCAAGAGTATGTGTTGTATGTTCTGAAAATTTGTTAAGTATCGTGATGTAATATCCAAGATTCGAACCTGGTGATTCAGGTCGAGCTTGGGCATTACCTGCTCAAACTTCATTTTCTAGATTAATCATGAAATGAAACTTTTTTTTTCTCTATATTAATATTAAAATAATTTGTAAAGTTTTGTGATAACATGTTTTTGTGTTTATTTGTGTTGGCATTTTTTTTGTCTAAGGAAGAACAAAGAACTTAAAAGCTTGCTCACAAACGTGCTGGAAAGGAATGAAAAAAAAAACATATTTTCATTACTTTCAACAAAGCATTACACAATTTTTATAGATAATCATCTTACCACACTCAACTAATCCAACTAACCTATCTTGAAACTTGAAAAACATAACTTGTACACATGTATAAGCCGATTAATCAATCTAATCAACACCTAATCCCATCAAAATGTTACTAACCCAGTCTATTGTCAACTAAGTTTCATAAAAAGAGGAATTGATAGGTTTTCCATGTATTTTGCTACTGCTCGCATGCACTAAGGCATCATCTCACAGTTCGTAGTTCATAGCTCGCATGTATTACTTGTAGTTTGACTTATCATAGGATAGCTCACTATTTAACTATTCGTCATTTTGGCTTGCACTTGGACTATCCTCCCTTTGGCTTGTACTTGGACTGTCTGCCACTTGGCTTGTACTTGGATTGTTTGCCACTTGGCTTGCACTTGGACTGTCCGCCATTTTGGCTTGCAAGTTTAGCTTGTACTTTTGGCTTGTACTTTTGCATCTCGTCAAGTGAGAGAGCTGCTGCATGGATGGCTAAGTTCTAACACTCCTCCTTGGATTCCATGCTGTAAACGCCAATTTTGTTTCTTGTGCAACTTTTTCAAAATTTTCAGGCTCTAACACTGCTAAGTCACATCTATGATAAGCTTCAACAATATGCATTGTGCCTTTAATAGGAAGATCATCAGAGCCTTCATCTTTAACTTCATCTTTAACTGCAGTCATCTTCTCAACCAAATTTGACTTGTACACTTGACTAAGGGATTTATAATTCACATGTCCCTATCTTTTGTGCCAACTATGTGATTCATCCACTAAACTAGTATAGGCTCTTGAGGCCACAAAGTTCCAATCCAGCATAAAGCTTCTATTATTCATTGAGATTGTCACAACTTGCTATCCCAATGAATCAAATATAGTGCAACATTTATCTTTAAAAACAACAGCGTATTTCTTCTTAAGCAATTTACCAATGCTAAGAAGATTATGGTCTAACTCAGGCACTTAAAAACATCTGGGATTACTGTAGTACCTATTGGAGTGCTGATTAGCACATCACATTTTACCTTAGCCTTAATAAGTTAACCATTTCCAATTTTGACTTTTGAAATGAAAATTTTTTCAATCAACTTGAATATCCTTTCATTTGAAGTCATATGGTTTGTGCAACCACTGTTAATCAACCAACTCTTGTTGACTTTTCTGCTTGAAGTAAAATAAGAGGTAGTGAATAGATGCTCCTCCTGAGCTTGGTTTTCATCAGCAACCTGAGCTTGAGTATGGTTTTATTGCTACTATTACTATCCTCTAGTTTTGTATACTTTCTCCATATGACCAAATTGTTTATAGCTTCTACACTGAATATCTGGCTTGAACCAGCAATACCTCTTTCGGCGATTGGTCTTCTTGCAAAGAGAGCACGGTGGATTGTTTTCCTTTCCACTTTCTCTCCAACTCTTCTCTTTCTTCTCTGTCCAGTCCTTCTTTTCTTTATAGCTTGATGAGCTTGAGCCTTCTCTGTTTCTGGCCTGTAAGGCTCCCTCCGTGTGCCCTTTTTCTCTGTTTGCTCTTCTTTGCTCTTGAGCATACAAAGCATTGATCAACTTAGGCAGAGATATTGCTGATAGGTCCCTCAAGTCTTCAAGAAAGGAAATTTTTTACTCGTACCTCTTTAGAGGTGTGGTTATGACCTTCTCAACCACCCTACTATCACCGAATTGGTCCCTTAGCAATCTAATGTTGTTGACCACTACCATTATCACGTCTACATATTGCTTCACTGTTTCAGCCTCCCTCATCTTCAGGTTCCCAAAATCTTTCGTGAGATTAATGAGCTACCTAATTAATGAGATTAATTATTCAAACCTTGAAACTCCTCTTTTAGCTTATCCCAAGCTTCTTTGGGAGTCTCATAGGCCATAATCCTGGTGAAAATCACAAGTCTCACAGGCCTTATACTTCTTAGCATGATTATCACTATGTTGCCTGATTTGTGTTATGGTAGGATTTGCCCTCAATGGTGGTCGCTCAATATCAACAACCAGTACCTCCCACAAGTCAAAAGCCTAATGGTAGGTCTTCATCTTTACTACCCAAATATGGTAGTTTTCACCATTGAACATAGGTGGTGGTAGAGGTGAAAAACCTGTTGAAGACATTTTTGTAGAAACACAAAAAAAAAAAGGCCCTCAAAGACAATAGCTTTGGATATCAATTATTAGCATTTTTTGTCTAAGGAAGAACAATGAACTTAAAAGCTTGCTCACAAACTTGCTAGCAATGAATGAAAAAAAAAATTTCATTACTTTCAACAAATTATTACAAGATTTTTATAGACAATCATCTTACCAAACACAACTAATCCATTTAACCTATCTTGAAACTTGAAAAACATTACTTGTACACATGTATAAGCTGGTTAATCAATCCAATTAGCAAGTAATCCCATCAAAATATTACTAACTTAATTTATTTTCATCTAAGTTTCATAACAAAAAGACTTGACATGTTTTCCGTGTATTTTGCTACTGCTTGCATGCACCAAGGCATCATCTCACAGTTCGCAGTTCATAGCTTGCACATATTGCCTGTAGTTTGACTTAGTGTAGGATAGCTCGTTGATAGTGCAACACCCCTAACCCGAATCCGTCACTGGAATAGGGTTACAGAGCATTACCAGAATTTACAAATCAAATAACACACAGTTCATATCATCTAGCATTCATATCAAAACTTAATCCAAATTCATCATATTGTCCCTTATGTAAGCCTTCGAAGCTCAAAATACATGTTAGAAATAAGTCGGGTCTAAACCGGGTACTCAAAATTTTTTTCAGAAAATATTAAAAATTTTCAAAGGTGTAGGGGACACACGCTCGTGTGGCCAGGCCGTGTGTCTTACACGGTTAAGAGACACGCTCGTGTTTCAGGTTGTGTGGTGTCCCAGCCCGTTTTCAAACTTGGGAGCTCTCTGACTTGGGTCACACAGCCAAGTCGCACACCCTTGTGCTAGGCCGTGTGAGCATACTGATTTGCATTAATAAGGTGTAGGGGTTACACGGCCAAGCCACATGCCGTGTGCTAGGCCGTGTGAACAATTTGAGTATTCTGTTTTGCAACTTAAAAGATGCAAGGGACACACAGCCAAATTACACACCCGTGTGCTACGTCATGTGAACAATTTTGAGTATACTAACTTGTGCAAAATTTAAAATACAAGGGGACACACTGCCGTGTTACCTGGCCATATGTCACACACGGTTGAGACACATGCCTATATGGATGAAATAGGCCATTTTTCTAGCCACATTTCTCACCCAATTTATCTTCCACCTACATTAACACCTTAACACATCAACAAGCCACAACAAAGCAATCAAAACAAGCCATAATCGTGTCCTAAACATAATATATCATCACATACCTATAATTTACCATCATTTAACCTTATCAACACATATCAACCATAACAAGGCCATATATATATGCATACCATATAAAAGCCAAACAAATGGCTAATCTTAACAAAATATTTATATGCCAACATTGTCCAATTTAGCCTATACATGCCATTACAATCAAAATAATTTACTATATATACCGAAATGGGACGATGGATAGTGTGATGTGGCTCCAACCAGCTTCCAACCTTAACGAGCTTCTGAGTTTCTATAAAACAGGGAAAATAAAATAGAGTAAGCATTTAATACTTAGTAAGTTCGTATAACATGGAATTTAACTTACCATTTAATCACATTAAAGGTAAGCATTCTAAGCATATTCAAATCAAATTGGCCAAAAGCCCTAACACATATCTTCATCAACCATGTTAGTCATGTATTTCATATGAATACCAAGAAACATGTATGAGCTCAACAATAATCAAATTTTCATATACATATACTTTCCACATCATGTGTCCATATAACATGTACAAGTCATGTAAGACCCCCGACCCGGCCTAAATGTTACGATCGAATCCAGCATGTCACATAGAAAGGTTGTTTAAAAACCTCGTATTCTTTTTGAAAATTTCGAACCTTGTTGTTTGCGAAATCCAGATTTGTTTAAGTGGTTTTCTTGTCAAAACGTTGTTATTATTATTTTCGAAAACCTTCTTCATAGAGAAATCAAATTCAATGAGTTGCGGAAACATGATATTTTGAAAATAATTATTTATCATTTTAGGAAAACCCAGAGTTTAATCGTTTCTAGTTTAAACATAACAGAAATGAAAGTTTAAAAGAAAAATAAAATTCCAAAGGCCTTATTACAAAATTTTAACCCACAATAAATAATCTTAAAATAAAGCTAAATTGAAATTTATTAAAGTTCATGAGAAATACTCCGATGTATGGCCACCACAGAGTCTTCCGCTGCTCCAAACCCTCTAACGCTGGGGATCACCTGATTACGAGTTGTACTGATTAATCACGAGCGCCGTCACCTTCACTAGAGCGATCAAACTGATAGGAATCTGAAGCTGCTAATTCGTGCTCCGAGCACTTCTATGCCCAAACGCCCAGTAAGATATGCTTACACTCCTCATAGATTGCTCTATTTAAAGCCAGCTTCTCACCTTCCCTCTTGCTAGCTTTCCGATATGGGATCCCTCCTTCAGCAGAGTTTAATTCCAACACAAACTCTGGTCGTCCCAACTTAGCAAAATAAATATCCCTTTTTGCTTGCGATGGGATTCGAACTTAAGCTCCCTTGTAACATAATTCACGCTGCTAGCCACTTTACCAACTAGCTCCTTGTTGTCTTAACACATGCGCAACTAAATATAAATCTATGGGCCAAAGTCTAAGTTCACTTAAAAATAAATCAAAATGAAATGCAAGCGCCAAGACTTGAACCTTAGACCCCTTGCTTCCTTGCGGCGTCATTCCCTTGTCTCTTATGTGGCATCATTTGCCACTAGACCACAACTCCTTTTTGTGTCATTTTTCTCCATATATTTTTCTTAAAGCCTACTTACTAACTTTCAGGGTTTTATTCACCTGAAACCAAAATTTTTCTAAAGCCCAAGTTTGATTCCGGGACTTCATAGAAGCCCCCTAACCTTCCAAAATCACTTACCTAATAGGTTCAACTTGCGTTAGTGTCGTTCTCTTGTTCTTCAGAATTTTAAACGCTCCCATGGCCAAGGCCCAATAGGTCCAATTCTACTAGGCCCAAATGCAGGTCGTTACAAGTCATATCTATGTATTTCAAATATATTTCCGTAATAATTCGTCTCGAATTTAGATTGTCTCATATCAGAACTTTGCCCGTTGAAACATTTAAATATCATTGGATACATGAGTAGTACACACGAAGTGTACAAATCTGTAATAAGTCAATTCATATACAGGTATGCCCATACGAGCATATAATCGGGATACTTTTTCGAGCCATGAAATGGGAAGCTCATGTGAGCCATGTAACTGGAAGCTTATAAGAGTCGTAATCAGGAAGCTCATGCGAGCCAATATTGGGAAGCTCATGAGAGCCAATTATCGGGAAGCTCGTAAGAGCCATTAATCAGGAAGCTAAAGAGAGCTATATATCGGGATGCTCATAAGAGATAAATAACAGGATGCTCTTGCGAGTTGTGGTGTGACTGTAACACATGCAGGACCACAACCAATTCGAGAACCCTTAATGACAATGTTATTTGTATCCATCGAATTTCTTTGTTTCAAACGGGACTTAGTACTTGTTAGATATCTTCGGATATGTGATCAATACTTATACATGGAAATTATACATTTCACAAACATAATATTCAATTTAAACATATAAAGATACAATCGAGTTACACAAACTTACCTCGATAGGTGTTCGTAAACACAAAAGCTACTAATCCGATACTTTCTCTTTTCCTCGATCTAACTCCGTATTGTGTCTATCCGGATCTAAACGAATAAATTTAACTTAATTTAATATAATTCATGTTCAAGTCAGTCAAATACACATCTTTGGCAAAATTACTATTTTACCCCTATACTTTTAATTAATTACGATTTTATCTCTAGGCTCGGAAAATGAAATTCATACAATTTAATCCTTATTCCAAGCCTAGCCAATTTTCATGTATCACAATAGCAGCCCATGTATTTCATAAAATTCATAATTTTTCCATGAATTTTTCATCTTTTTAATTTAGTCCCTAAACCATAATTTCATCAAAATTCTCTTTATAAAAGTTGTTTATCTATCAACAAACTTTCATTTTCTACCATAAAAATTCATAATTCAAATATATTCATCCATGGAAAAACCCTAATACTTTAATAGTTTTACAAATTAATCCCCGAGATAGCTAGATTAAGTTATTACGATATCGGATACATAAAAATTATTAAAAATGGGACCAAAATACTTACCTAATTAAGCAAAATAAGCTTGCTTGAGCTCAACTATCATTGCTAGGGTTTCCATGTCTTATTTTAGGAAAGATGATGAAAATAATGATATTTTTATTATTTAATTCATTTATCATCTTTTATTTAATCATCTTTCCAAAATTAACCTTAATAATTTACTAATTTCCAGTGATGAATAATCATACTTATCTACTAACTCCATGAAATGGTCTATTTTCCATATAAGAACCTCAAATTTTGAATTTCATAGGAATTCAACTTTTGCATTTTATGCAATTTGGTCCTTTTCATCAAATTAAACATGTAATCGGTAAAATTTCTTAACGAAATTTTCATACAATATTTCTATCATACATAAACCATAAAATAATATTAAAATAAATTTTCTTTCGGCCTCGGATTTGTGGTCCTGAAATCACTATTCTGATTTCACTGAAAATGGGTTGTTACAGTTAGGGGTGTTCATTCGGTTAACCGACCCGAAATGTTATTAACCGAATTAACCGACCTTTCAAAATTTTTAACCGTTAACCGAACCGAAATTTTTTCAAAAAAATTAACCGAACCGAATTTATTTCGGTTAATTCGGTCGGTTAACCGAATTAACCGAAAATTATTTTTTTAATTTTTTGGTTAAAAATTAACCGAATTTAACTGAATTAACCGAATTAACCGAAATTAACCGATTTAACCGTTTTAACCGTTTTAACCGTTTTAACCGAATTAACCGAATTAACCGAATTAACCGAATTAACCGAATATAATTTGTTTAAAAACATTACATAAATCTTTAAATTAATACATAATTGAAATGTAAGTATTTAATATTGTTCATTTGTATCTATTTCTTCTCTCCAAAAAATCTCCATTTGCATTAAACCTACAAAAAGGAAAAAACAAGTGCAAAAGTTTAGCATATAATAAAAATATACGCATTTAAAAAAATCAAATAATATAAACAAACGAATAGATTATAAGTTAATAAGAATAAGATAGTAAGTATACCCTTCAACTCACTAAAGCTCATGAATTAAGGGTAGGCTCGATGCATTCAAGAAAAATCTAAACATTGAATCCATTAAATAAGTAGGAGTGATATGGTAAAAAAACTTAAAACTATTAAAATAAGACAATAAATATACCATTTTCAATCTTGTCAAGCTCTTGGATTTGTTCTTCAATCTTTTGATGTCTTCTTGTGATGATGATTTTCGAATCCAATCTTGAGTACACACAAGAGCTTGTACAATTTTAGGAGTTAAAGAACTCCTATATTGATCAAGGACACGTCCCTCGGTGCTAAATGCAGACTCTGAAGCAACCAGTAGAAACCGGTATAGCTAACACATCTCGGCCATTTTTGAAAGAGTGGGAAATCTAGGGTGCATTCACTTTCCACCACAATAAAATATCAAAATCTTCAACAAATTCCTCATTAGCCTCAGCTAGATATTTATCCAACTCAGATGTTTTATCCTCACCACAAATTTCCAACTAACGCTTTTTATACAAAGCTTGCATTCGCCTTTTCATTTTTTGTTGTGGTTCACCAAGAGAAGCATGTGTTGGCACACTCGATTGGCTACAAGTACTATGAAGTGGAGGCTTATACTCATCAAACATTTCATACAAAGATTCCTTCAATTTTTGCATCATTTCACAAGCTTTTTCAGAACTAGACATTTCACTAAGTGCAAATTCAATATACTTTAGTTTTTGTCTAGGATCTAAAACACAAGCAACAAACATAAGCATATTCATCTTATCAATATCACCCCAATACTTATCATACTTCTCTTTCATCTTGATGGCCATAACATTGAAATCAACATTACTATTTAACTGAGCATCTCGTAAAAGAATATCAATTTCAGAAAGCTCATCAAAAAAATTATTGGACGTGACATATGAAGTGCCAGATATACGCAAAGTGACTTCATAAAAATGTTCCAAGAAATCCCTCAAGTTTCTAACATTATCCCAATCATCCACACTAGGCCAACCATCACCCCTTTCAAGTTCAAATTACTAAAATTTGTATCTTGCTCCTCAAATCTCTCAAAAGCTCTCTCAAAATTTCGAGCGAAGATCTAACATTAAGTAGGTTGAGTTCCACCTAGTACAAACATCAAGACACAACATCTTCTTGCACTCTATCTTTTCCACCACAACACACTCCTTAAACTTTTGTAATCTAGATGGAGATTGTCTCACATATCTAACAGCCCCCTAACACGTTCAACAGATTTATTCATTTCCTTTAAGCCTTCAACAACAATCAAATTCACAATGTGTGCCATGCATCTCATATGAAGATATTTGCCATTTTGAACTAAACCCCTCGAGGTTAAATTTCTTTCTCAAATAACCAATAGCAACATCATTTGAACTTGCATTATCAATGAAGAATGATGAAACAACTTATCAATCCCCAATTCAACAAGCATTTCTCAATCACCATCCCAATGGACTCACCCTTATGACTAGAAATTGGACAAAAGTTTAAAATCTTTTATTCAATTTCCAATCATTATCAATAAAGTGAGCAGTGATACACAAATAATTAACTCTTTGCAAAGAAGTCTATGTATCGGTAGTTAAACAAACTCTAGAGCAAGAACTTCTCAAAAGTTGTTTTATCTTGGCCCTTTCATCTAAATACAATTGATAAACATCCCTAGTCATAGTAGTTCGTGAAGGAATATGAAACCTAGGACATGCCATAAACATAAATTTCTTAAAACCTTCACTTTCAACAAACTTGAAAGGTAATTCATCAATCACAATCATTTGTGCTAATCCTTTCCTACATGCTTCTTGATCAAATCTCCAAGTTGAAAGATTCCCTTCCCCCCCTTCAACTCCCTTTCTAGGTAAAACTAGTTGTCCTTGACTATTTTCAACAACATTACTAGGATTTTTCTTACATGAACCAATGTGATATTTTAATGACCCCGTACCATTTTTTTTCACATCACAACAAAATTCCTTTTGACAATAATTACATTTAGCTTTACTTGCACCCTCACTATTAATAATTTTAGTGAAGTGAGACCAAACTTCTGACCTTGGAAGAGTGGCTTTTCTTTTCCCGATAATCCCCTTTGCTTGGCTTGAAGCTCCAACTCCCGAATTTTCAGAATCTATCGAAGTAGGAGGTGTAACACTAGCCTCAATAGATGTTGGTTCAGTTGACATTCTGTAAGAAAAACATATATAATAAATTAAAATACATTTATGATATTAAACATATTTTGATGTTGAGTTTTAGAAAAAACATAGTTTAGATATTTAACAAAGGTAACATCCATTGCAAAACGCAATTTAAACTTTGACTATCCTATTTAAAGTAGTAATTTATGATACTAAACACATCCGTACCCGTTAAAATTACATTGTATTTAAACTTTGACTATCCTACTTAAAATTACATAGTTTAGATATTTAACAAAGGTAACATCCATTGCAAAACGCAATTTAAACTTTGACTATCCTATTTAAAGTAGAAATTTATGATATTAAACATATCCGTACCCGTTAAAATTACATTGTATTTAAACTTTGACTATCCTACTTAAAATTACATAGTTTAGATACTTAACAAAGGTAACATCCATTGCAAAACGCAATTTAAACTTTGACTATCTTATTTAAAGTAGTAATTTATGATATTAATGAAGATTGAGAAATGAATCAGTAAGATGTTTTCTTTGAAAACTAGGAAATTAGGAAGGATCTTTGTTTTATTATTCAGAGTTTTTGAATATTCGAATTGCAAAAATTAAACTTATTATCTTTGTTGAAATAAGAACAAATAAAAATCAAAATTGTGGGATTTGGGAGGTAAGACAAAATAAAATCCAAGGCCGGACCTGGATCTTAAATTAGGCCTACATCATTAACTTAATGATATTTTTCTTTTTATTTCTTGTGTGATCCCCAATTCGAGAAACAATAACCTAAATCCAAAATCTCCTAATTTGAATATTTGACAAATTCCAAAGCAAAAAAAGAGAAACAGAATGGAGCAACACGAAGAGCAAGAGCACAAAGTGTACAGAGGGGAGATCCCAGACGAGGAAGGAGAAATGGACGCTGACATCGACATTTCTGGTGCTGCTGAGGATTACGAAGGCAATGACCAAGAACTTCTAAACTTGAACACGATCCCGATTCCAATTCCAAGGTCTCCCTCTTTCTTTTCCTTTACTTTTCCTTAACTTTACCTTAGCTTTTCGCTAATTCAAATCAACCTCTTTTTTTTTTTCCCTTATAATTCTTGTAATATTATAAAAAAAAATCTAAACTTCAATCTAAGACCATAAAAAATGGTCCCTGTATTCTGTTTTCCTTTACCCATTTCGTATAATTTATCTCTATCTTTATTTCAATTTAATTAATTTTGTTGTATCTCTCTCAAGTCTCACCTGTACAAAACTAGTGTTTCTTGGAAGCTGCTGCCGGCTTTGTCTTCCAAAGTAACAATCTAATTCATTTTAGGACTTGGAAGATATGAAAAAAAGACTTAAGGAGATCGAGGAAGAAGCAGGGGCTTTACGTGAAATGCAGGCCAAAGTCGAGAAGGAGATGAGCGTTGTCCAAGGTTTTTCTCCTCTCTTTTTTAACTCTTTTTTTTTGGGGGTATTTGATCTGAGTTTTTAGGTATATTTTTGAACAATTTCTGGATTCATTTCCGTCTTAAATTGAGAAAGAAAATATCTTCATTAATTTTGAAACAATCAAAGGCAATATCAATGAAACTGTTAGTAACAATAATTTATTATACCCAATCTATCCATGAAACTTTGTAATTTTTTTCCAAAACTTATTATATTCAAAAATAAATTAAAAACAAAAGTAACAAAGCAGATTTCTAAGTGAGTAATTATTTCTTAAAATAATATCTATTTGTTCTTCAAACTCCAAGTTTCTTAGCCTAGAACCCATTTTTGTAAAACGAATGTCTTTGTCGGTGTATTTTCTTCACCGAACAAAAATAGAAGTTTTAAAACAGAAGTTGCAGATGGTGAAAGTACCTCAATGACCTGGGCTGGTAGACACCGGCGTGCCGGACGGAAGGTGGCTGGCCTGGGGTGGTGAACTGGTATGGTGATTGAGAAATTAGGGATTTGAAGTTGAGGAAGGAGAAGATATCAGATAATCAAGTTTTACGTGTGTGTAATGCATCTAGCCTTTTAGGGGTGATTTTATTTTTTGTTTTAGTATTACTTTGAGTTGGGTTTAATTTTTATTATTGGGTTTGGGTTGTATTGGGTTTGGGTTGGTGAATAGAGAATAGTGGGCTTATTATTTATAGGCTATTTATATATTATAAATTTATTTATTATTTTTTCCGGTTAACCGAAAAAATTCGGTTAACCGACCTGTTTCGAACCGAATTAACCGTTAACCGAAAATTAACAAAATAATTAACCGACCCCCGACCGAAAAAATTCGGTTAACCGACCGATTAACCGAATTCGGTCGGTTAACCGAATTTTTTCGGTTTTACCCGAATTTTGCACACCCCTAGTTACAGTTAGACTGTCCGCTATTTTGGCTTGCACTTGGATTGTTTGCCACTTGGCTTGTACTTGGACTGTCTGCCATTTTGACTTGCACTTGGACTAGCTGCCACTTTGGCTTGCACTGTCCACCATTTTAACTTGCACTTTTACGTATCGTCAAGTGAGAAAGCTGCTGCATGGGTGGCCAATTTCTAACAATTTCACTAAAAAGAGCTTTGGAAAAATAATTATAGGAAAATTTGTCAAACAAAAGGAATTATTTTAGGAAAAATCATTCAAAAACTAAAATGTATTAACTTTTCTAGAAAATTAAATCATTCTCCAAAAATCATTTTTTGGAAGTTGTTTTATGTGAAATAAAGGAACCCTTAATGCGGAATCTATCCTACCTCCTAATAGAAGTCAAAGAGACTGGCTGTGGTCAGCATTTCTCCAAGCTTTGCCTGCTTTGACAGTTCCTTGTTATTGGTGTATGTATGTATATATTTTATGATCATCTTGTAAAATTCTATTTTTACCAGCAGCTCTCTTCAATTAAATTTGTTTTTATCACTTCAGTACAATTTCTGCATAAATCTATTAACAAGAAAGAAAATACAATCTACAACTTTCTTCAACAGGTATAGAGCCTTTTTCTTCTTTTCAGTCTCATAGTTACAATAACTTATTACAATAATTATTGCTTAGAGAAAAAAAAATCTGCTTTAGCTGTTATGAGTTCCTATTCAGAAAGGATGATTATTCAAACATTTTAACTGATACATGTATATATACAATATGTATATATTATAGAATTTGAATAGTGGGAGTGCCACAGTTAGTAAATTTTACTGATCCTTGAGCAAGTTCAAAGCGGTTTCAACCAGTGAGTGAATTGTTGTGGTGTGCCGGCTAAGGCCAACAGTGCCGGAGAATATGTTGAAGCTCTCCAGCTCTGCTGTGGTCTCTAACACACCTTCCAGCTCTTTCTTCATTCCTAAATCCTTAAAAATGTAGACATTCTTTAAATTGTCATGCATCATCCAAATTGCCAACTCTATGGTGAACCTCCTTATTCTCGGGACCTTAGCCGACGGATGTATGTACTTTTCCAGTATCTGGACCAACGCTTTGGCTAGTTCTTCCTCTTTAATTCCAGCTCTCTCAAACATGATGCTTGATTCATTAGAAGTCATATGTTTGAACACTTGTGCGGCTAGTCCTACCATTACTTCTTGCAGCTTGTTCTCTTCTGACATAATCGCCTTGAGCACCTGCCATCCACAATGATAGATTGTTAACCATTGTATTTTTGACATTTAGTATAGTTTCCTTGTATATTGGAAGTCAATACTTACTGTTGGTGCTGCTGCTATGATACCCTTTAAAAGGTAGAAGCAATCTGATCCGCAGTAGGTGCACAAGTTTCTTAGAATTCTTGCGGCAGTCACACGAAGCATCGGAAACTCCAATGCTGCGATAAGTCTTTCGAGGACTTGCAGCCTCAATATGCGGTGGCAATTAGCTCTACTTTCTAAGGCCAACATGGCGAGCGCTTCTCCTGCTGAGCGTCTAACTTGATTCTGGTGCTCTGGCATCCCCTGGTTGAGAAAGATAGTGAACAACTCCTTGAGTACCCCACCAGTTCCACCAATCCTCTCTCTTGCTTCCTCTTCCAATGCCAGATTGGTTAATATCTCTATGCTTAGCTTTTGCAGAGTTGGGTGCTTTTCACCATGTCTCAAAATATCTCTAATGTTGCTGATGGTGAAAACTACCTCCGAGATTTCCTTTCTGAGATGTTTTCCTGTGGCACCAGTTGTGCTTGCTAGCAGTTGCACCAGTTGAAGAGATCGTTTGACTGTTAGAATCTGGGATGGTGCAACGTTTTTATCCCTCAGCAACTTTTCTCCAGCATGTGTAAAATCTATGATTTTAGGTAATAGGCCCCTAGTGTTGCCAATCTTTCCACAGTTATCATGATCACAAGCAAGCTTTTTCAAAATGAGAAGTCCTAAATGATTGAATGTCCAGAAACTGTAATTTGCATGATCAAGAATGAGGTTCTTTTCACCAATTTCATCTGCTCCGTCGCCTGAACTTCTATTTGTTTGAAGCAGAGATGATATCGATTCCATTGCGCCTGGTATACCGGCAACACGCAGGCAGTTTTGCCTCTTACCAGCAAGTCTTGACAGTATCTCTGCAGCTGATTTCCTGATCTCTTCTTCTTGAGGGTATTTCCAGTTCAACATCTCAACTAATCTTTCAACCACCAATAAATTCACCCCGATCTTTTGCAAGGTGTCATCGGAGTACCTTGCGCTAATCGCAAACTGCCGAAGAATTCTAGCCCCAATAAGCTGTTCATCAGGGGAACTGGAAGCCAATAGATCAATAGCAAAAGTAACCATATCCATTTTCAAGCCATCAAAAATGCTTCCATTAACACATCTGGAATAAGCATCGTAGAAGAACCTTTTGATGGAGACCATACCTGAAGGTCCAAGCTCACACTCCTTGTTCACTTCCTCCAAAAGTTTACAATATATGACCTTCCACTCCCAATAGGCTTTCTCCGTCAAAAACAAGAGAGCTTCTGCCAAGGCCAAGGCATAGAAAATATTCAGAGCAGATTGCCGGTTCCTTTTATCACTATCCCCCTTCTGTACCTCCCCATAGTTATGGTTGACGAGTCTCGTGGATGAAAGTACTACACAAGCTGTTGCAGAAAAGAGTTGGAGCCAGTAGAGGACTTTGCTTATATTTCTTGAAAGGAAAACCCATTTGCCATAAGGTAGAAGAGGGACATCTGAACTTATCCATGTCCGAGTTGGGGTTCTTGAATGATTCCATCTTTCAACATGTAAATGATCAACCTGTGTTACTTCTCTCGTGTTATGACTAGGCTTTCTTATCAAGGAAAGTGGATTGAAGGTTTGTTTCACAGCTTTGATGAGGATGTGTGAGCTGGATCTCAGCGCTCGGAAACTACTGATACCGGCATCGGTAATGGACCATGTAGCTTGATGCTGCCATTCGAGCTCATGACTTCGGCTGAATATCCGAGTCCCTTCGATTAACAAAATAATGGTGATAAACCAGAAGTCAGTTTTATCCAAGGTGATAGCAAAACCACCTAGGAGAACAACTGTTGCCCAGATAAACCCCAGAGTTCCGAGGCCAGTAGCTGACTTCTCGAAGATGGAAAGCCTAAGAGCGAAGAGAGTTAGTTTCTTTTCGGGTGCTCGAAGCACTGGTGCTGAAGGCACGGATTCTGCATTACATTCTCTAGCCTCACAGCTACTCTGGGGTTCAAAAATGGTGTTTGAGCCACAAGTCTCGCTAAGCTTCCGAAGCTCATTAATCTGCAAATGGACACTCGTATCATCATCCAAAGAACTTCCACGATCCATATGGATAAGGTTCAAGATTGGATTTGGAGGGGAAGGAGTATAATATCTGATATTCAGGTTTTGAATTCTCGTCTTTGTCATGTAGAAGCATAGGATGGGGATTATAAACAAAGTGAGGTAATTGAGCTTAGCAAGCACGTTTGTTTTGTGGAAGTGTAGAAGAAAGAGTAACGTTAAGTCTCCTTGTCTTTCCCTCATATCTATTGGCATGTTTTTGCTATTAGATTTATTATTGACGTCACTTGCTCCTCTCTTTCATTACTTGGAGGCCAAGGGTTTTGCAAAGGATATCGTTACTGGACACTGTTGACATGGCTACGGATCACGGTGGGTTGACCATAATTTAGGTTAAAACAATTAGTTGTTATACCTAATTTTATATAATTTGTCTTTTAATTTTTAATATAAAATTAACTTATCAATTTAATAATTTTTGATAAATAATATTTACAAGTTAATGGTTGGACTAAAATTTTTAAATAAAAAAATAAGAAAATTTAATTTTTAAATTTTTTAATAGAATGATTAAACCTCAAATTTTTATCAAAATATAATTACCAACCACATATTTTGGCCTTAAATTTATAATGAGAATCAATAAGTGTTGATTTTAATGCTAAAGCATATTAGAGGGAAGATTTTGAATTCGTTATTGAGAAACTAGGAAGGATTAATGTTTATAGACATTAAAATAAAGCTTTCTTCCTTAAAAGGAGTAAGCTAAGTTAAATCACGAAATTGTTAAGTCGTTTTTGTCCTTTTGTTAATTAGATAGTTGATGAAACATCAAAAATCCCCGAAAGGCTTGTTTTATGATGGCGTAAAACCGAAAGTGAAATCCCTTTTGTATAAGTGGTCGAGCCTTTCCCTGCCACTTTGCTTTATGTGAACTTCCATCCACCCCCATTTGGGAAATTATTGTGTAAAAGCATGCTATGTTCGATTACATAATCTTTCATTTTGTTTTGACAATTTAACTTTTAAACGTCCAAGTAGCTGTTTAGGAATGAAAATATTTTGCTTTAACTTTAATATAATATTTGATACTTGAATTTAATATTTTTTTTAAATTTGATATTTAAATTTTTTTGGGCTCAATTTAGTATCTAAACTTGACATTTTTTTTTTCTATTTTGGTACTTAAGCTTTTTCTTTAAGTTCAAATTGATACATAAATTTATTAAATGTTATACAAATTACGCAAAATATTAACGGTGTTAAAATTTTTTTGTTATTCTACAAAAGTATAGTCAGTATTAGAGGAAATTCATGTTAAAAGAAAAGTATTGAGCTATGCTTAATAAATTAATATTAAATAAGAATTTTTTTAAAAAACCTCAAATTAAAAGAAATTTATTGTTTTCAATTAATAAAATAAATAAAACTAAAAGTATTTGAACATGTAAAATATAAAAAAAAATAATATCATCTGTCAAATATCAATCATACATTGTTTATTTTTGCTACCCTCATAAAGAAACATTTTTAATATATTAGAATAATTTGTAAAATATTTGACAAGTACCAAATCAAATAAAAAAAAGATTAGATACCAAATTGAATCCCAAAAAATTAAATATTAAATTAAGAAAAAATGTCAAATTTAAATACTAAATGTTATATTAAATCTTTGCTTTTATTTTTTACTGGGTGCAATTTGTAGCTTACAGGATTGGTCATAGGAGGAGTTTTATTGTGTGAAGTTAAAGGGTACAATGGGACCCAAGGCCTATTTTCTATTCTCTTTGACGACACTCCTCGCTTCTCTTCACTCATCTGCCATTATTCTTTATTTGAAGAGGGGAAAGCCTTTGGCTCTATCCGCTTCATTAGCTCCTTTTTGGAGGTTATATCATTAATTGTGTATTATTGCATACAATGAAAAATAATTAAAATATTTGAGAAAATAACCTAACAACAACATGAATATATCAAAATTAATATAATATAAAATTATATTATATTCCAAATATATTATAATATAAAAAATACGGAAACATATATGAAAACATTGAATTTTTAATTATTTTTTTGGTTTTAAAATACTTTATTTTTTAATTATATTTAAAGCGGGTCTCAATTTTAAATTAAGTTTTAAATATGGTTTTCATATCAATAATAATAAAAATAAAATTTTCAATAATAAAAAACTTTAAACAAGTAATTTTTATATTTTTTTGAAAAATATAGCTAGAACTTTTTATTTGAGAAACAAGAATCCACAAAACAATAACAAAGCAAAAACATTCTAAAGACCAAGATACAAAAGGTAGACCCAGGCCCCAAACACAACAAAACCAAAATAGAAAACCACATACCCAAATGAAATTTAAATTAGAAAAAATAAAAGGTAAAGTCCTATAAGCTGAAACAACAAAGAAAAAGAAAACTCAAAGAGTAAACATCGAAATTAAAAACACAAGAACCAACTAACAAAGGGAGGATACTCTAGAGACTTTCAAAGCCTCAGCAGATAACAATAAATGCTTAACCCCCTAAAAAAAAGCCAACGTTGAGAACCCCAAAGATATTTTCAAAACTCATTCAAAGCACTAATCCAGATCCTTACAAAACCTTTCCCCTTCCCTAAAACGTTATCGCATCCCTATCCCAAAACTTCTTTGCAGATTCAAAACACTAATACCCTCCTTCACCCTTATCTCTCTCAACTGCTTCTCAGGCACACTCCTTGATTCCATCTTTCATGCATGATTGTTCCCCTGACTTTAATCCCTTGGTGGCCAACACATGAGCAACTTCATTCGTCGATCTGGGGGTATTACTGAAAAAGAAGGTATTGAACCCTTAACCCAACTCTCCGTAATCCCTAATATATGCCCCTATCAAGGATTTATCTTCACACTTGCTCCGTATTCTTTGAATAACTGACAGAGAATCTCCTTCCACCACAACATCCAGAAACCCCACCTCGAGCCCCCATTGAAGACTTTGAACACAAGCTATGTCCTCTGCTACGAATGAGGAAAGTATGTTTCTGTTTATTACCACTTTCAAACCCAATACTCATCATTCGTTGTCTCTAATCACAATCCCAGAATCCAATCAATGTTCAAACTCCCTAAATGTTGCATCAAAGTTAATTTTCACATGTGGGTGAGCTAGAGAGCTCCAACGAACCAAACTCCCCTTACGATCAGGTGAGACTCTTTGTAACTCTTTGAGCTCCCTAGAATTGACATATAAGATTAGAAATATCTAACCCTGCTCGTTTTTTACCTTCATGCACCTATTTATTACGTTCTGACCAAATGGTCCACATCATACTCACAAACACCTTACACGGAGAGCTGGAGTTATGCTAAAAAAACCAGGTAATCCACTTCATAAATCCCATTTGTAAAACCCTACCTGACCAAACCCAACTCATGTGTTGCCATATTTCATTCAATATAGAACAATCTCTCAGTGCATGTAAAGTAGTTTCAACTCCACCAACGTATCACGGACAAAGGGTAGGAATGCAATTATTTGTAAACCGCCAGAATGTAATTTTTTGTTTGGAAGGAAGCTAGCCCCATAATTTCCTGTAAAAGCTTTTGTAATCAATTTGGTTTTGTAAAAGATTAGCCATAGGAGATTTTTCAAGAATAATTCTATAAGCAGTTCGAACAGTAAACTCCCCATACGCCTCCCCAACCCAAGCTTGATAATGATCATGTGGAAATCTGGACAAAGGAATGTCAAAAATCATTCGAGCATCAACATCACTAAAGGTATCTCGAATGATATCCTCTTTCTAGATTCTTTTTGTACTGTTAATTAAAGCGTAAACTTTTAACGATTCATTACACCTTTCACCATCTTGTATTCTGCCATTTTCAACTCTTGGAACCCACGAGGAATCAACAACAGTGATCTTAGTACTAGTTCCTACCTGCCAACATAGTCCATCCTCAAGCACCCCTTTTGAAGCCCATATATTTCTCTAGGTAAAAAAAGGTATATGTCCCAACTTTGCTCTTAAAAAGTCAGTTTTCGGATAATATTTCGCCTTCAAAGAATGCGCAAGTAACAAATTTGGATAATTAAACAAATGTCAACCCTGTTTGGCAAGTAAAGCTAAATTAAAATGTTCCAAACTACGAAAACCCAATCCTTTGCTTTCCTTTGGAACACACAAATGTTTCTATTCACACCAATGCATTATTTTCTTCCCCGAGCCTTCCCCCACCAATACTTTGTGCAAATTCCTTCCAATTCAGAACAAAGAGATTTTGGCAATAGGAAATAGGCCATTGAATAGGTCAGAATGGCTTGAAGAACTAACTTAATAAACACTTCATTCCCACCTTGCGATAAATAACGAGAACTCCAACTGTTAATTTTCTGGCGCATACGATCCTTTAACGTTTGAAAAGCCCACTTTTTTCCTTTGCCAACCAAGTTGGGCAACCCAAGGTATTTCTCCGCATTCACAGAAATTCTAACTTTCAAGATTTGCGACACAATATTTATAATCTAATCAGATGTGTTTGAAATATAAAAGACTGTAGAATTTTCAAAGTTCACACACTGACCAGATACTGTTTCATACTCCTTAAACCTCCTTTAATTCTTGAGCTCCTCCTTCAGTTGCTTCCCCAAACAGAATATTATCACCAGTAAATAAAATATGAGAAATTTGTGGGCCTCTTTTACCGACCTTAGCCCCAACTATTAAATCCTCCTTTTCATTCACACGAATCAGAGTGGAAAAGCCCTCATTACATATCAAAAAAAGATAAGGGCTGAACGACTTCCCCCGTCTCAAACCTCTAGAATATCGAAATTTTGGTCCTCCTTTCCCACTCATTGTAATTGAGTAAGCAACCGTTGACAAGTAATGTAGAATGAAATTCACCCATGCTTTATCAAAACCCATTCTCAACATCATCTCCATTAAAAAAGTCCATTCCACCCGATCATAGGCTTTGCTCATGTCCAATTTTAGAGCCATACAGCCTCTTCTGCCTGCCCTCTTTCACTTAAACGAATGAAGTATTTCATAAGCAAGAAAGATATTATCAAAAATTAATCTTCCAAGGATGAAAACACTTTGAGCCTCATCAACACAACAATCTAAAACTTGTTGGAAACGATTCGTTACAGTTTTAGATATAATTTTATAAAGAACCTTACATATGCTGAGGAATTTTTGGTACGAGAACAATATTCATAACAGTGCAAGATTCTAAAAACATAAATTTGTTTAAGACATTCAAACAGAATTTGCTCACATCCTGCCCAATGATATCCCAAAATTATTGGTAGAGAATGGCCAAAAAACCATCACTTCTAGCAACTTTAGTAGGATGTATCCCTTTTAAAGCTTCAAACACCTCCGCAGTTGAATATTTTTCCATGAGGCTTTGATTTATCTCCTCTGTAATACACTGATTCACCCCTGATAAGATATGACCCATATCACCAACCCCTCCAGTTGCGAACAATTTGGAAAAATAATCATATAATAATGTTTTTAATAATAAACAAATTTAAACAAGTAATTATCATTTTTACTTTCTAATAT
Organism: Gossypium bickii; assembly: GCA_025503065.1. Taxonomy (NCBI): domain Eukaryota; kingdom Viridiplantae; phylum Streptophyta; class Magnoliopsida; order Malvales; family Malvaceae; genus Gossypium; species Gossypium bickii. The sequence goes on from CP106713.1 coordinate 72,998,002, forward strand.
CATGTTTTTATGAAATTACATAATTATTTTTAAAAATTTTAAAAATATAAAAATTAAAAATTTTAAAACGGTTTAACATGCATATTTTAAAATAAATTGTTTAATTTTTAAAATTTTATAAAAGTTTACATAAATGTTTGAAAAATGGGAAATATATGTTAAAACACATTATCATTTGTTAATTAAACATGTATACAAATTATTTTTTTTAAAACTTATTAAATATATTTTAATTATAAACACAAAATTAAGCCATGCATCGCACGAGATAAAAAATTATTTATATATATTATGAAAAAAGTAAAGGAGAATTTATGGAAACATTGAATATTGGGATAATTCTTTGTTTATTAACCTATAATTATGGAATCCACTATTAACGTAATTTAATTATATTATATAACATTTTAATGTAATCACATTATATGATAATTAATTAAATTAAATTACCATATTATATACTTCACCATTAATCACATCATATTTTAATTTACTTTAAATTAATTTAGGAATCAAATATAAATATAATATTTATTTTTATCGAATTCATCTAGCAAGAAATGAGAAAAAAAGAAGTAATCTTATTATTATTATTGTAACAACCTGAAAATAAGGAGTGTCGAAAAACGTACTTTTGGGACTCCGTTTCCGTGAATAAGGTTTATAAATATCATCATTAAATATATAGAGAGTTACCTTAGAAGGGAAATGAATAATAGTTAAATATTTTTAAAGTATTATGTGTTTAATTAAAGTAAAAGGGACTAAATCAAATAAGAGATAAAAGTAGGAATTACTACTAAATTTTAAGATGGAACTAGCTTAAAGGACTTATTAACTAAATAAGCCAATAATTATAAGTGAAGGGTGATGGTGGATGGTTTTAATTAAGTTATAGTATTATAAATATATATATTAAGTTAGTATAATAATCATTAAAGGAATTATAAAAGTAAATAAATAATAAAAACAAATTTAATAAAACACCAAAAGAGACCACTAAAAGAAATTTCTATTATTTCCTTGTTGCAGAAAATAAAGAAAAGTAAAGGGGAAAGGAAGCCATTGATAAAACTTAAGTATTTGGTTTGAAGGACTTGCATGTAAGTGTTACTCAAATTGATTTTTCATGTTAATTATATTTTTTTGTTGGAAATGGTTTACTTTAGCTAATTCATGAGCTAAAGTATAAATTGTTTGGAAGTAGTGGACAATGCCATTGTTGATGTTTTAAGGTTTTGGGATCTAGTGGTGAACCTTTATAAGTGGGTATTTTATAGAATGATTTGTTAAAAAAGTATGATAAGTTATAAATTTCTTTCATTAGTCATTTTGGTTAAATTGTGTTAAAGGTTTAGGTGAAATTAATTGTCAGGGATGTAGCTTATTTCAAAACTAAAATGGCATGATATTAATTGATGAAATTCATGAGTATAAGGACTGTTTTGGAATTATATAGATAATTATACATATACATTCGGTGGGTTAAGGAAATTAGTATAAACATGGGATTGATTGGTTGTATTTTATGATAAGGACTAAGTTGAGTGAATATCAAATGTTAATAGTTAAATGTGTGAGCTTAGTTATTGAGTAATTGATTAAATTAAATTATTAATTCTAGATCGAGATACGAGAGACCCCATTGCTAGTCATGGAAAAGAGAAGACTAGGGAATAATTGTCTACAACCGTAGTTTCAGTACGTTCGTATACTTGAACTTAACTTTTCTATTAATTATTTAATTAATCAATGTTATTTTGATATTTGAAATACAATGTTACGTGTATTATCGAATAAAGATGTTAAGTGATGAATGAGAAAATCGTGGAAGTAAATAATTACACTATCATCAGTATAATTACTAGCATTGGGCGCAAACATCGTTGGGTTATTCAACTAGAGCTGGGCTCACTATTGATTTTGTCGGTATATCCGACTAGCGCTGGGCGCAACTTTTATCAGCTTGTCTGGCTAGTTCTGGGCACACAATCGTCGGTACAACTGACTAGCGCTGGGCGCAAACATCTTTGGTTTATCCAACTAGAGCTGGGCTCACATCTAATATCGTCAGTTAATCTGACTAGCGCTGGGCGTCAACTCTTCCGCAGTTTATCCACTAGGCACCGGGTGCCATGTAGCTAATGGACCATATGACAAGGTATTATGATTCATCGAAAAGAGTTGGTTATAGGTATTATAAAAGAAGAACTGTAATTTTTCTTTGGTTGAGGAATAGACTCATATGATTTAGTTATTCTTGTGGTTAATTATATTAATGAAATCTATTAAATATTAATTGATTTCCATGTTTCCATGTTAGATAAATAGTAGACTCGAACTCGGCATCCTACAAGAATTCTGTAGTCAACGCTGGTGATGTTTTCTTTTGTAATTTTGGCATGTACCTAGGGTGTGATTATGTCCTTGAAGTTGAATCTTTTGAATATGTGATTATCAGTTTGTATATATAGATATATGTTATGTAGCATGTTTTGGTGATAATTGGATTTGTGTATATATTTATTTCATGTGATACTTTCAATGAAATTAGTTACTTGAGAAAGATGAGTATAGGTTATGTTTTTATCATATTCAATTATTTGTTTGCTTGAACTTTATTTGAGGTACCTATGAATGGTATATTGGATGTGAATGGATGATTTAAATGTGGTGTCAATGAGGGCACATTGGTTAGGCACTTAAGATATGCGTTTTGATATGTTTTGAGCATGTTTTAATGTGTTTTGATGTTGTTTTAGGCCCCTTTTAAAGTGTACTTAGATAGGTTAAATTGTTATGCTTATAATGGTTTTGAAATGGTTTGTTTTTAGGTAAATTTTTGTCCACACGACCTGAGACACAGGCATGTGTCTCAGCCATGTGTGACATATGGCCGTGTGTCCCCTGTAGGTTCCTTTGCATGCAAGTTAGGGAGTTAATGGCCTAGCACACGGGTGTGTGTAACAACCCGTTTTTAGTTAAATCAGAACAGTGGTTTTGGGACCACAAATCTGAAGTTGACATATTTATTTTATTATTATTTTAGTTTCTACAGCATGTTAATAGAGTCATAAGAAAATTTCATTAAGAAATTTGATAGTTTACATGCTCAATTCGATAAAAAGGACTAAATCGCGTAAAGTGCAAAAGTTGTGTTCTAATAGCTAAATGTGTCTAATAACTATGGAACCTTAAAGTGGAGGTCCTTATGTGATAATTATACCATTTTTAATATGAGTGGACAAATATGGACATTAATTAAGTGATTTTAATGGTAGAATGATAAGGTTAAAAATGTAATTTAACAAAATAATTTAAAATAAAGAAAAGGTAAAAGAAAGATATCATCTTTCTTTCTTCTTCATGAACCAAAATTAGCACCTAAGGAAGCTGTTAAAGACCTTTCAAGGTTCGGCCATACTCCATCTATGCATGTAAGTATATTCTTGTTCGGTTTTTAATGATTTCTACGTTTTTGGAGTACTTGTAGCTTAATCTAGCTAGCCAGGGACTAATTTGTGAAACTATTAAAGTATTAAGGTTTCACCATTGTTGAATGTGTATGTGTTTTAAAGTTTAATGGTAGAAAATGAATGGTTGTTGTTAGATAAACAACATTTGTTAAGTGATTTTGAATGAAATTGTAAATTAGGGATTAAATTGAGAAATGTGATAAATGGTGTGGTAAAAGTGTGAATAGTGAGATATATGAGTTTCTATAAGTATGTTTAATATTCGCTTAGCATCGGTGTGGATTAAATTGCATGAATTTGCCTTTTTATGAGCCAGAGACTAAATTGTAAAGAAGTTAAAATATTAGGGGTAAAAGTGTAAATTTGTAAAATATGTATTTTGGGCTAAATTGAATAGAATGAATACTAAATGGATTGAATTTGATTATTTAGATCGAGTTAAGCCTCGTACAAATCTAGATCGAGGGAAAGATAAAGTATCGGACTAGTCGATCTTATTTTGTCATTTTTGTGATCGAGGTAAGTTCGTATGTTAATAAGCATTAAATAATCGTGTGTTAAATGCTTTAATATTGCATTCTTGATAAATACAACTTCACGAAAATACTTGACAAAGATTTGGCAACATATGAGATCCTGATTGAACCTTAGGAATAAATAGGATACAAATGACATGTCATTAGGGGTTACCATGTTTTGGGTGCTAGTCCCGTACGTTCTACTGGTGGCTGAGTGTTTTGGCATGTGTTGTGATTACTCATCAGCTTGTGTGAGCAGTACTGTGTAGCTCCGTCTTGACCGTCAGCTTGTGTAAGCAGACCCAGTGATAGCTCGAGAGTGAGAATTTATACAAGATATGAGATAGAGATGGTTTTGACCATGTATTGGCACTTAGTGTGCGAGATTACTGAGTATCTGATAGTATTCCAAATGGTTCAACGGGCAAAGATGATGGTACGAGGATATAAGATATGATACGAATCAATTTTGGTATTTGTGAAAAGTATGTCAAGTAATTTATAATTGATGTACTCATTGTAACACCCCTCACCCGTGTCCAACTCCGGGACAGGGTTCGAGGCGTTACTGGACTTAAACATTCACAATCATACAAAACCAGGTTACCAATTTTCGCCCAAAATTAAAACTTTTCAAACACATGCATATCGTCCCTTATACAGGCCTTCGAAGCCTATAACATACATCGGGGTGGTTTGGGACTAAACTGAGATCTTTGAAAATTTTTGGGCAACTTAACCAAATTTCTTGCTTTGGAGAGTCACACGCCCGTGTAACTCTCTGATTTTGACGTCAGCAACCGTTTAAGGGCACATGGCCAAGGCACACGTCCATGGCCAAAGGTCGTGTCCTCCACACGGTTGAGACATACGGCTGTGTCTCTACCCGTGTGGTCAAGACTTAGGCTAACTTCCAAGCCTTTTTGTCATATTTACATGCACACACATACATTTGACCTTGTCATCTGTTTAATCACTTATATCACATAATATGACATTAACACATACCATGGACAAATAGGCTTACAAGCCAAAATCATCATAAGCCATATCTCATGGCTATAATCAACAAATCAATATAAGCCAATACATTTGACTAATCACAACAACATCCATCATAGAAAAATTAAGTCCCTATATATGTCACTCACTTGAAAACATTTAACATACATATGCCAATACTCCAAGGATAATGGCTCGATAGTGTGATGTTGCCTCCGACGATCTCCAACCCTGAGCTGACCTGAAAAAACTAAAAGAAACGGAAAGGAGGGAGTAAGCTTTACGCTTAGTAAGGTCGCATGAAAATAATAAGCAATGCGATAACATGCTATTTTCATATTCTTTCTATTTATTCAAATTCCAGTTAAGCTGTTTTCTCGAGTCATAGTCATTAAATTATTTATATCTAGAACTACAAAACTCCAAACTAAGATTCGTTAATTTTCCGTGAAACTATACTCACATACCTTTTTACCATAAATTTTTTAGAATTTTTTATTTATCCAATTAGTACAGTTTATTCTTTCAAGTCTCCCCTGTTTCATTGTTTGACTATTCTAACCTCTCTTCACTGTGAATCAATTTTCTCCTTGTACAGAGTTCAGATGACCTTCTTGTTTAATTAATTTGAAAATAGACTCATTTAGGATTTCAAGAATATAAATTATATTCCATAATTATGTTTGTACAATTTTTAATGATTTTTCCAAAGAAGAATAGGGGATCACGTAATCATTCTAAACCAGTCTCACAAAAATTTAAATATCTCAAAATATACAAATCCTTTGTTGCTCTGTTTCTTTTATATGAAAATAGACTTAATAATCTTTAAATCAATGTCTCATCTAACTTATAATTCAATTTATACTATTTTTGGTGATTTTTTAAAATTACGTAAGTGCTGCTGTTTCAATCTATTTTACTGAAAATTTTACTCTCCCATGTTTTCTTTATATTACTTCCATATATGCACACGCATAACACCAAGCATGTTCAATACTAGCCATACAAATGAATAATCATCACCAATATTTACGAGTACTCATAATGGCGCTTACACCATATCAGCCTTACCACAATTTCAATCACGTATCACATATCAAACACATTATGCACATACACACATGGTCACATGCACCCTTGTTCACACAAACACTTGCTCACACGTACATTTGCCACATTCCTCAATTGGTCACATTCACACCTGCACTTATTCATAATATGATTGCACCAATCACCATCAGTAAGTTATCCCGTTGAACCCCTTCGAAAAACGCCTGATACTCAGTGGTCTCAGCATATAGCTCCACCTACACATAATTCGGCTTTCTTGTACACACGGTGAAGGTCCCTTATCACCCATGCGACCTAGCCATTCCATCTTGTAGCTTTCTTGTCTACATGGCATCCAACACTAGGAATCACTCATGCGACCTAGCTACTCATAACCCGTAGCTTTCTTGTCTACATGGCGTCCAACACTAGGAACCACTCATGTGACCTAGCTACTCATAACCCGTAGCTTTCTTGCACACATGGTGAAAGTCCCTTATCATCCATGTGGCCTAGCAACATATCAAATTTTGCCATCTCGTAGCTTTCTTGTGCACATGGTGAAGGTCCCTTATCACTCGTGTGACCTAGCTACATATTGTCCGTATCTCTCGATTTTTCGAAGGTTCAATTGAGAAGTTCACATTCCATACATTTTCATATCATAGTTATCACCCAATGATTTCCATAACATCTAGCAAAGTAATTATTGAACAAGTAAATTAAATGCATTATTTACATATAAACTTTCCATTTCACATAATAACCATAGTCATAGGAAACACTTTTAAGCACAACATTTCAACCCATTTTCCATGTCACCTATGTCATCTTTTATCATAAACATATTATTAAATCAATTCACCAACATAATATACTAAACATGTAATTCAGTAAAATCAATTTAATACTACAATTTAGGTTTCAAATATACATTACGACATTATTGCATTATTATTAACACACGAACTTACCTCGGATCCAGAAACGGTAATCTACCATTTTAATCCATAACCTTGTATTTTCCTGATTTAAGCCCGAATCTCGATTTCCTTGGTCTATGTCACATTTATCCTACTAATTAGTCACATTATTCATATGGGTCCAAAAATCATATTTTTTTACAAATTGCACTTTTGGCCCCTAAACTTTCACATATTTGCACTTTTGCCCCAATGTTCGTAAATTAAACTTCAGCCCTTATTCTTATGTTTTATAACATGCTGATCATTTTTCTCTTCTATGGAAACTTCAATTTATCACTAATTCACACACTTATGACCAATTTATAACTTTGACAATTTAACCCCTTTTATATGATTTCATCGAAAATCATCTAATAAAACTCGTTTCTCTAATCATAAACATGCATAATCTACCAAAATTCATCAAAACACACAATTATTCAACATGGGTCAATTTTTAAAATTAAACTCTAGCTCAAAATAATGGTAGAAATAGCTAAACTAAGTTGCCGGGATTTCAAAAATACGATGAACATTAAAAACAGGGCTCAAAAACACTTACTATGAAGCTTGAAAAGCTTGAAACCCTTAGCCATGGAGTCTATAAATTTTCGGCAGCAACTTGAAGAAGATGAGCAGATTTATTTCTTGTATTTTGTCTTTTTATTCATTAAAAACACCAAATGACTAAAATACCCTTAAGGCTTTTCTTTCAATTTTGTCCTATTCATGCCCATTTTTGTCCATCAAGTTATCCAATGGTCTAATTACCTTTCAAGGACCTCCAATTTAAAACTCATAGCAATTTGACACCTCTAATATATAGAACTCAACTTTTGTACTTTTTACAATTTAGTCCTTCTGACTAAATTGAGGGCTCAAACGTCGAAATTTTTTTAAACGAAATTTTTACGAAATCTTTCTGTAAAATAGTAGACCATAAAAATATAATAAAAATAAAATTTTCATCTTCGGATTTGTGATCTCGAAACCACTGTTCCGACTAGGCCCTAATTCGAGATGTTACACTCATACATGACTAACATGGTTATGACTATGTGCTAACCTTTGGATTTGATTGCAACTTACCTAAATTTACTTATGCTTCTTTAAATTGTGAATGAATGGTAAGTTGTACTTATTAGCCATACGAGCTTACTAAGCTTAATTGCTTACTTTTTTTTGTGTTTTATAGTGATTCAGAAGCTCGCTCGTTTTGGAAGTTGTTGGAGATTGCATCACACTATCAAACTCTTATTTTGCTACTTTTGGAATTTATGTATTTTGGTTAGGTTAGTTGGTTAATGGAAGCCTATATGTTTTGTTATGTTTTAGCCATTGATGTGGCTTGACAATGGTATATGCCTGACATGTAAATATGTGTAAATGGCCCTTTGATATGTGGTTTATAATTGCTATGCGAATGCCTTATTGTGAGTTGGTATTTAAGGTAGCAAATTGTTGAAATTGAGAATGTATTAGTATGCTAATTATTAGGCAACATAGTGCATATATGAAAATGATCATTTAGGTGAATTCTTGAAAGTGATATTGGTATGTTTTTAAATGGCAAATTGTGATGTTTACGAGAATTATGGTTGTTGGTATTGATATTGCATGATTTGGAATTGGTTAAAATTGGTTTGAATGCCTATTGATGATATGGTCATATGCTATTTGGTATGTGTAGGTTGGTGCCACTTTGTGTAACAGCCCGATATTGAGGCTAGTCAGAACAGTGGTTTCAGAACCACTAATTCAAAGTCGAAGAAATTATTTTTAATATTATTTTATGTGTTATAGCATGGTTATATGAGTGCATGAAAATTTTAGTGAATTAATTTTAGTGATTACTTGCTTAATTTCGAAAAAGAACTAAATCACATAAATTGTGAAAGTTCTATTCTACAAAACTAAAGGTGTTAAATAACTATAAAACCTTAAATTGGAGGTCCTTAATGTGCAAATAGGCCCTTAAAAGAGTGATGGTCGGCCAGAGGGGACAAAAAAATGGTCAAAGTTGGTGGCATTAGGTGACTTAATTGATGAAATAAAAATAAAATAAAGAGAAAAAGATATCATCTCTTCATCTTCCTCCTACCACCGAAATTTTCACCAAACTTAAGGGTTTTGAGAGCTCAAAATTTCAGCCAAGCTTTTCTCTTGCAAGTAAGTCATTTTGATGATCATTTTTGTTGATTTTTGTGTTTTTGGAACCCTTATAGTTTAATTTAGCTAATGTGGGGACTATTTTGCACTATGGTTGAAAGTCTAGGGTTTTTCCATGAGAGCATTAGTGTTGTTTGCTAAATTTGTATGGAATAAAATGAATCTTGGTTGTTAAATAAACAACTTTTTTTAAGTGATTTTCATGAAAACCCCTAAAAGGACCTTTTTGTAAGTGTTGTAAAATAGGTGGCAAATGTGTGAAATAATTGGATTTGTGAGCTGCTATAAGCTTAAAACAGATTCAGCTAGGCTTGGTTAATGAGGAAATTTGATGAAAATCATTTTACAAGCCTAATGGCAAGATCGTAATTATGTGAAAGTCTAAGGGCAAAACGGTAATTTTTACGAAGTAGGAATTTTGGAATGTCTTGATTTATGTAGTGATTAAATAAGTGAAATTGTCATTATAGATCAGGAAAAACAGAGTTCGGACCTAGATCGGGGGAAAACCAAGCTAGTAGACTAATTCAATCTAGTCGCCCACTTTTTATATACCGAGGTAAGTTGTACATAAATAATACAACTCTATTGTTTTATGCATAAAATGTTTGATTATTGTTATGAACATGCATGATGAAATTTGATGTGGTATAATCCCGGTTGAACCCTGGGAATACAGTAGATATCCATGCCATGACATTTGGGATATATGTGTGCTAGTGTAAGACCATGTCTGGGACATCGCATCAGCCACATTATGAGAGCCAGTGTAAGACCATGTTTGGGACATGGCATCAGCGTTGATACGTGTGTGCTAGTGTAAGACCATGTCTGGGACATGGCATCAACATTGTGATGAGAGCTAGTGTAAGACCATGTCTGTGACATGGTATCGACATTGTACCCTCTTGTGTGAGGCTTGTCAGGTATCCTTTGGTATTCCAACTGGTTCAACAGGTAATTTAGAACTTGTGTCAAAAGTGAGAAAAGTTACGACTATGTTGCAAGTGATACGGGTACCTACATAAAATTCATTAGAAATGAGCTCGAATTATGTTGTATGATTAGTAGGGTGAAAATGAGTAAGTTATGTCTTTAATCATTTGAGAATTATGTGCAAGTTTATAATATGTTGTTATGAGTATGATAATGCATGGTAATTGTTGTTAATCATTTACATGCGATTTACTAAGCTTTATGCTTACTCTCTCTCCTTTCCATCTTCTTATAGTGCCGCCAAGTTAGCTCGGGGATCAAAGAACGTCGGAGGCTCGGTCACACTATCAATTTGAACAATTGATATAGTTAGATTTATCATTTTGAGTATGGTATGTATAGGGACTTGGGCTTTTGTCTAATGTCATATTGTCTTGGCCAAATGTGTTGGATTGTCTTGAAGATTGATTCATTTTGTATAAGGCCATGGATGATGGAAAACATTTGTTGTTGATTTATGCCAATGATGATGTTTTTCATGATTAAGCAAGTTGCATGGATGAATGAGTAGGTTGCATGTTTGAATTGATAAAATATGTGTGAATTGATTTTGCTTGATGTGGCTTAATTTGGTATAAGTAAGGGTGGCAAAAGGGGCTTGGTAAATAGCCTTATTTTTGTCCACACGGGTAGACACATGGGTGTGTGTCTAGGCCGTGCATGACACACGGTCTGTCCTATAGGCGTATAGTTCGATCGTGTGTCTCCCTGCGCCTTAATTTGGTAGTAGTAACCACACGGGCTAAGGCACAACCATGTGTCTCAACCGTGTGGAAGACACGGCCATAGGACATGGGCATGTGCCCAGGCCGTGTGAAGTCTACACCTTAAATGTGAAATTAAATTTGTGACACGGCCTAGCACACGGGTGTGTGTCTTAGCCGTGTGACCATATGATGTTGTTGACGTCAGAAATAGAATATCAAGGTTTTTGCACACGGGCTGAGACATGGGCATTTACCAGGCTGCGTGAAAACCCCTGTAGGTTCGAATTGAGAAATAAATCCTTACGGGCAAGGGACACGGGCGTGTCCCTATATGCTTAGGCCGTGTGAGTTACACGGTCCTTTAACATGGTCATGTTATTAGGTCACACAGGCGTGTGCCCTTTGTATTTAGTGACATTTTCCAAAGTTTTCTAAAGAATTTGTTGGTCCTAAACTGTTTCTAAAGTGTGTTTTGGGCCTCGTAGGCTCAAATTAAGGATCTTAAGACAAAGTTTGAAAAGTTTTAAATTTGAACGAACTTTTATGACTCGGAAAGGTATGCTAGTATGTGTTTAAGTAAGGTAACGCCTCATACCCTGTTTCAACGTCAAACATGGGTAAGGGTATTACATTTAGTGGTATCAGAGCTATGGTTTAGTCTATTCTCCGACTAACCTAGCGTGTGTACAAGTTTAGCTATACATGCCATATATGAATTATGATAGTGTGACGACTCCTGACAATTTAAAATGTGTTTTTATATAGTAAATGGATCCCGATGGAGCAGTGGCAGATGATGTAGAAAGTAATGCGTCGGCTTCCGCAGAAGGGACCGCGCCAGTCGAAAGTAGGCCCCGTGACATTGAGTTAGGGCGGAGGGGCTAGAGAAGCCTTCCTCCATATGATGAGTGCTTCGTATTCGGAGTTTGTTCGTGCAAACCCGAATGCTCCACCTCCTCCGCCCCTCCAATTCCTCAGCCAGCCCCTACAGCTCCACAAGTAGTGGAAATGATTAGAAGGGAAAAACCTCCAGTAGACAGAATTCGAAAGTAAGGGGCTGAGGAATTTCGAGCGAATATAGATAATGATTCAGAGAGAGAAAAATTCTGGCTAGAAAATACCATTAGGGTATTCGATAAATTGTCTTGCACACAAGAGGAGTGCATGAAGTGTGTAGTGTCACTCCTGCAAGACCCGGCCTACCAATGGTGGAACACCCTTGTGCCGGTTGTACCAAGGGAACGGATTACATTGGAGTTTTTCCAAATTCTGAAAGAAGTATATTAGCCAAAGGTTTATTGATCAGAAAAGAAAGGAATTCCTTGAGCTAAAACAAGGGCCGAATGACGGTAACCGAGTATGAGCGTGAGTTTGTAAGGCTCAGCAAATATGCTCGGGAATGCATATCCACTGAAGCCATCTTGTGTAAGAGGTTTGAGGACGGATTAAATGATGACATCCGACTATTAGTTGGCATCTTGGAATTAAAGGAGTTTGTGGTGCTTGTTGAGAGAGCGTGCAAGACCAAAGAATTGACCAAAGAGAAAAGAAAAGCTGATATTGAGTCTTGTGGCTCAAAGAAAAGATAGTTGGGGAAATCATTTCAGTCTTCATCCAAGAAATCGAGAGAGTTCACTACCTGATCAAATGCTTTAGCGGGATTCTTGAGTAGAAATAGGAGTAAGCAGTACTCAGTTTCTAAGGCTCAGACCACTTCTGTTGAAAGTGTTGGTAATGCTCAACCAAATAAACTGGAGTGTTCGCAATGTGGTAGACGACATTTCAGTAAGTGTCGAGGAAATGATAGAGACTGTTTCAAGTGTGGTTCACTAGACCACTTTATTTAAAACTATCTTGAGATGGATGAGAAAGACATAAAGCAAGATGTGCGAGCGAGTAATGCTCCTTCTAAAGGTAGACCACAGAAGAACCCAGGAAGTGGGGCTAGCAGTAAAGGTGCACCTAGAGATTCCACCGTGAGGTCCGAGGGACGAGCACCTATAAGGACTTATGCCATTCGCACTCGCGAAGAGGCATCGTCACCAGATGTGATTACGGGTACTTTTTCTTTTCACGATATTTCTGTTGTTACTTTGATTGATCCGGGGTCTACCCATTCGTATGTTTGTATGAAATTGGTGTCTAGTATGAATATGTCTTTTGAGTCAACAGAAATTGTCATAAAAGTGTCAAACCCTTTAGGCAAGCATGTGCTAGTTGACTAAGTGTGTAGAAATTGTCCCTTGACAATTAGAGGTCATTATTTTCCGGCTAATCTTATGTTGCTACCGTTTGATGAATTTGATGTGATTCTTGGTATAGACTGGCTAGCAGTTCATGATGTGATAGTAAATTGTGGGAAAAAATTTATTGAATTGAAATGTGAAAATAGGGATATCCTTCGGGTCGAATCAGGTGAACCAGATAGCTTGCCTGTAGTGATCTCTTCTTTGGCGACTGAGAAATGTATAAGAAAAGGGTATGAGTCTTATCTCGCATTTGTGTTGAATACTCAAGAGTCGGAAGTAAATATTGAGTTAGTGCCTGTGGCATGTGAGTACCTAGATGTGTTTCCGGAGGACTTACCTGGATTGCCTCCAACTAGGGAAGTTGAGTTTGGTATTGAGTTAGTCCTTGGTACGACACCTATTTTGGTTTCCCTGTATAAGATGGCACTGTTGGAGTTAAAAGAGTTGAAAGTTCAGCTACAAGAGTTAACAGATAAGGGTTTTGCGAGATTGAGCTATTCTCCATGGGGTGCTCCGGTACTTTTTTGTGAAAAAGAAAGACAGTTCAATTAGATTATGTATAGACTACCGACAACTTAATAAGGTTACAGTTAAGAAAAAGTATCCTTTGCCAAGGATCGACGATTTGTTTGACCAATTGAAGGGAGCCACAGTGTTTTCTACGATAGACCTAAGGTCCGGTTATTACCAGTTGAAAGTTAAGGAACAAGATGTACCAAAAATTGCATTTCGGACGAGGTATGGATTTAATGAACTGTATTTTTCGACTGTACTTGGATAAGTTTATAGTTATTTTTATTGATGACATATTAATTTATTCTCATGATGAGAGTGAGCACGCGGGGAATTTGATAACTATTTTGTAAACTTTAAGAGATAAACAGTTGTATGCTAAGTTTAACAAAAGTGAATTTTGGCTTCGAGAAGTCAGATTCTTGGGCCACATAGTGTCGGGTGATGGAATTAGAGTTAACCCGGGTAAGATATCGACTATTGTTGAGTGGAAACCGCTGAGGAATGTGTCAGAGATCAAAACCTTTTGGGGCTTAGCGGGATACTATAGACGGTTTGTTAAAGGATTCTCCATGATTTCTACACCAATGATGAGGTTTCTACAAAAAGATGTCAAGTTCGTATGGACAGAAAAGTGGCAACAGAGTTTTGAGAAACTAAAAGCATTGTTTATTGAAGCCCTAGTCTTAGTGCAACCGAAACCGGGAAAGGAATTTATGGTGTATAGCGATGCATCCTTAAATGGATTGGGGTGTGTGCTTATGCAAGAAGGCAAGGTAATAGCATATACCTCGAGACAACTGAAGCCACATGAGAAAAACTATCCGACTCGCGACTTAGAGTTGGTCACCATAGTGTTCGCACTGAAGATTTGGAGACACCATTTGTATGGTGAGAGATACCGCGTCACCGACCATAAAAGTCTAAAGTATTAATGATTCAAAAGGAACTAAACCTTCGCCAACGGAGATGGCTAATGCTCATAAAAGATTATGAACTGGTGATCGATTATCACCCGGGGAAGGCAAACGTGGTCGCTAATGCTTTGGGTAGGAAGTCATTATTTACCTTAAGGGCTATGAACACTCAGTTGTTAGTAACCGATGATGGTTCAATTTTAACTGAGTTGAGGGGGAAACCAATGTTTTTGCAAGAGATCTGCGAAGCTCAGAAAGGTGATAAAGAATTACAAGCTAAGATAACTCAGCGCGAGACGGGTATAGAATTAGGCTTTCAGATTGGTTCAGATGGTTGTTTAATGTTTTGAGATAGAATTTGTGTACCCAAAGACGATGAGCTTATTCAGAAAATTTTGCATGAGGCACATAGCAGTCGTATGTATATCCACCCAGGTAGTGTGAAAATGTATAATGACTTGAAGAAAATGTATTGGTGGTCAGGAATGAAAATTTGGCCTGTCACATGCCTGTGTGTCTACTCGTGTGCAAGACTGACCGTGTGATTTAAATCAGTTTTGCGCACGGGCCAGACACACGGGCGTGTGACAGGCCGAGCGATCCTAGTCAGTGTTGGACACGAGGTAAGACATGGTCTAAGTCATGACCGTGTGAAGCAAACGGCCTAGCCACACGGGTGTGTGCCCTGTTTTGAAAGAAAAACTTTCTAAGTACTGCAAAGTTTCAGTATGAGATCGGTTTAGTCCCGAACCTTCTCTAAAGCATGTTTAAGGCCTCGTAGACTTTAAAAAGGGACTTTGTATTATTGAATAATTATGATATGCTGGTGTGTGAGCCATGGTAGTTTAATTGTTATAAATCGATCGGTAATACCTCTTAACCCTAGTTCGGCGATGGATAAGGGTGAAGGACAAGGTCGAGACACATGCCCGTGTGCTCACCCGTGTGGGCAATTATAGGCCGAGGCCAAATTGCCACCCAGTTTGGGTCATCCTTACATGTTCAATTCCAACATCAAATAACATACAAATCATTCACCATTTCAAATACCAAATCAAGTATGAAACATACCATAATGACCATTCACACAAGACCATAAATACACATTACATACACCATTTTCACATAGCCATAACATGTACTTAAAATCATTCCATTATCAAGCCATATCACATGGCAAGATTTATACATCTCAAAACATTCCACAATCTCACTAGCTTATACATGTCATATACTACAAATACAACTTCCAAAAGGTACCAAAATAGTTGTCCGATAGTGTGATTGAGTCACAGACGATCCTCAGATTTGAGCTAGCATTAATAACACTATAAAATAGAGAAAGACTTCACACAGTAAGCTTGAAAGCTTAGTAAGTTCGTAATGTAACACAATTAATTCAACGATTCAAATTCAATATGCAAACTTAACTAATCCTTAGTTCAATTCACATCACTACTCAATCTCACCCATGGCTATTACTCACTTTCATACCATATCTATAGGTTCAGGTACAAGCATTTATAATGCTACTCAATTTAACCCTTTTCATCATTCATTCACATAATCTTAAATCTATCTCATACACAATATCATCAACCACATAGGTTCTGGACATACCTATACCATCACGTATTTATCTATCACATTTATCATTTCAATGCTCAATGCTATAATTCATTCGATCCTCTTTAAACATTCGATGAACTCACACACTTAGTGCCAATTAATTAGTCTAAGCTATAATAATATCGCACATTTAGTGCCATCACATTAAACTAAAGTTGTCTCGGTATCGCACACATAGTGCCAAATAATATAACCGATGCTTTCTTATTCTCGCACACTTAGTGCCATTCATCACTATAACTATTCTATTCTCGCACACTTAGTGCCATTCATCACTGTAACTATTCTATTTACGCACACTTAGTGCCACATATCTTCTAACTCACATTTCACACTACCAAACTCCATAATCACATTTCCATTCATTTCATCACATATAATCATTGTTTAAACAATACGTATTATATACGAACTTACCCTCAGATGTAGAAACAACGATACTAGTCGATCAATCAAGCATTTTGTTCTTGCCTTGATCTAGGTCCGAATTTCTCTTTTCTTGATCTATATAATATCAAATTCAACACATTCAATCTCATCTTCATCCAAAACAATTCATAAACACATAGTTAGGGCATTTTACAATTTAGCCCTTATAATTTCACATTTTAACATTTTAATCCCTATTTCACAATTACACATAATACACATAATTTACTCTCACCCAAGCTTGGCTGAATGTCGTACATAGATTTTGATGTCATGTTCCAGACATGGTCTTACACGAGATCTTCCTTTGGTGCCGAAGCCATGTCCCAGACATGGTCTTATACGGGACTTTCCTTATTCGATGCCGATGCCATGTCCCAGACATGGTCTTATATGGGATCTACGTCCGGTGCCGATGCCATGTCCCTGACATGGTCTTATATGGGACCTACATTCGGCGCCGATGCCATGTCCCAGACATGGTCTTATACCGGACCTTCCTTAGCTCATGTTGTGACATAAGTATCCTTATTATTCTGAATCTTCAACCGGGACTTTAACTTAGCATATTCTCATCATTTTCTCATTGAGGTTTCATTTGTCAATTTTCATGGGAATAATAATCTTTATCATAATATCAAGTAATTTAAAATATGAAAACACTATGAAACTTTAATTTCACACAAACTTACCTAGGTACTCAAAATAGGTGTAGATGTTTGATTTAGTCTACGACTTTGCTCTTGCCTCGGTTTCGATCCGAGCTTCATGTTTCTTGATTATCAAGCTTGAAAGTTGAAGAAACCCTAGCTATGGTGCTCTTGTGATTTTCGGCCAAGCTTGGAGAAGATGGACACCATTTTTGACTTATTTTCCTTTTTAATTCATTAATTAACCAAATGACCAAATTGCCCTTAAGGCCCATTTCTGAAGATTTTTCCTCCCTATGTCTATTTTTGTCCATATTAACATTTAATGGTCTAATTGTTAAATAAGGACCTCTAGTAATTTTTATAATTCTATTTCATACTTAAATTTTCTAGTATCTCATATTTTCTAATCTTTTCAATTTAGTCATAATGTATAATTTAATCACTAATAAATAAAATTTCCTCATGAAATTTTCACACCATCACGCAAACACATCATAAGCCTCATAAAAATCATAAAACACATATTTCTACTTCAGATTTGTGGTATCGTAACCACTATTCCGACTAAGCCCTAAATCAGACTGTTACAATTCTCCCCCTTAGGGATTTTTGTCCCCGAAAAATCTTACCAGCAAAAAGGTGTGGGTACTGGTTTCTCATGGCCTCCTCGGGCTCCCATGTAGCCCCTTTTACCCCATGTCTTTGCCACAATACTTTCACAAGAGCTATACTTTTGTTTCTTAATTGTTTAACTTTTCGTGCCAAAATCTTAACTGGTTCTTCACCATAAGTCATGTCGGGTTGTATTTCAACCTTTGTCGGTGTAACCACATGCGAAGGATCTGACCGGTAACGACGTAACATCGACACGAGAAACACATCATGAATCTTTTCCAATTCAAACGACAAAGCCAATCGATAGGCCATCGGCTTTATCCTCCCGGTGATCTCATACAGTCTGATAAAACACAGACTCAATTTGCCTCTCCGACCAAATCTAAGAACTTTCTTCCATGGTGACACTTTTAAGAATACCTTATCTCCAACTTGAAACTCAATCTTTTTTCGTTTCAAATCTGACTAGGACTTTTGTCTATCAGAAGTGGCTTTTAAACAATCACAAATTATTTTCACCTTCTTTTTGGTTTCTCTAACCAGATCGACCCCGTGAATCTGATTTTCGGTCCAATACAAAGGCATTTGACACTTATGCCCATACAAAGCCTTATAAGGCAGCATTTTCAAACTCGATTGAAAGCTGTTATTGTATGCAAACTCTACCAACGGAAGATAGTTTTCCCAACTACCCTGAAACTCAAGAACACAACATCAGAGCATATCCTCAAGTATCTGTATCAACCTCTCCGACTGCTCATCAGTTTAGGGGTGAAAAGCCGTACTAAAACTCAGCTTTGTGCCCAAAGCTTCTTGCAACTTTTTCCAAAATCAGGATGTGAATTTCGGATCTCTATCCGATATAATCGATAAAGGCACTCCATGTAGCCTCACAATCTAAGAAGCGTACAAGTCTGCCAATTTATCAAGTGAAAAATCAACACGTACCAGTATGAAGTGGGCCTACTTCATAAGTATATCTATCACAACCCATACGACATCTTTCTTACTTGGTGTCAATAGCAAGCCTGTTACAAAGTCCATAGTAACACGGTCCCATTTCCACTCGGGAACCATAATAGGTTGAAGCAAACCCGAAGGTATTTGGTGTTCAGCTTTCACTTGCTGACAAATTAAGCATTTCGACACAAGCTCTGAGATGTCTTTCTTCATGCTCGGCCACCAATACCATTTCTTCAAGTCGTTATACATCTTGGTGCTACCCGGATGTACAGATAGGCATCCACTATGTGCCTCGTGCAAAACTTTCTGAATGAGCTCATCATTTCTCAGTACACAGGCTCTGTCTCTGAACATCAAACATCCATCGGGATTAATCTGAAAGTCGAACTCAACATCCGACTCGCATGAACTCTTTTGGCTTATAAATCATTGTCATCTTTCTGAGCCTCATAAATCTCTTGAAAGAACATTGGTCTAGCCCTCAACTCAGCTAGAATAGAACCATCGTCTGAAAAAGTCACCCGTGTATTCATACCCTCAATGCAAATAGGGATTTTCTACTCAAAGCATTGGCGACTACATTCGCCTTTCCCAGGTGGTAATCAATGACTAGCTCATAATCCTTTATCAGCTCTAACCATCTTCACGTCTTAAGTTCAATTCCTTCTGAGTCATCAAGTACTTTAGGCTCTTATGATCGGTGAATATCTGACATCTTTCACCATACAAATGGTGTCTCCATATCTTCAATGCAAACACAATGGCAGCCAACTATAAATCATGTGTCGGGTAATTCTTCTCATACGGATTTAACTATCTAGAGGCATATGCTATCACTTTGCCTTTTGCATAAGCACGTAGCCGAATCCATTCAAGGATGCATCGCTGTAGATCACAAATTCTTTTCCCAGTTCAGGTTGCACTAGAATTGGAGCCTCAGTCAACAATGCTTTTAGTTTCTCGAAACTCTGTTGACACTTTTCTGTCCATTCAAACTTCATGTCTTTTTGTAACATCCTCATCATAGATGTAGCTATCATGGAGAATCCCTAGACAAACCATCTATAATAGCCAGCTAGGCCTAGGAAACTCCTAATCTCTGATACGTTTCTCAATAGTTTCCAATCAACAATAGCTGAAATCTTGCTCGGGTCAACTTGGATTCCTTCTCCCGAGACAATGTGCCCTAAAAATCTAACCTCTTTGAGCCAAAATTCACTCTTGCTAAACTTGGCATACAACTGGTTATCTCGTAAAATCTTTAAAACCGTTCTCAAGTGCTCGGAATGCTCATGCTTATCACGAGAATATATCAATATGTCATCAATGAAAACCACAACAAACTTATCCAAGTATGGCTAAAATATACGATTCATTAAATCCATAAACACAGCAGAGGCATTTGTTAAGCCAAAAGGCATGACTAAAAATTCATAGTGCCCATACCTTGTTCGAAATGCAGTTTTCGGCACATATAAATCTTTGACCCTCAACTGGTAATAACCAGACCTCAAGTTTATATTGGAGAACACAGTGGCTCCATTCAATTGATCAAATAAATCATTGATCCTTGGAAATGGGTACTTGTTCTTCACGATAACCTTATTAAGCTGCCGATAATCTATGCATAATCTCATGGAACCATTTTTCTTTTTAACAAATAGCACTGGAGCACCCCACGGAGAATAACTTGTTCTTGCAAAACCTTTTTCCATTAACTCTTGCAACTGTGCCTTCAATTCCTTCAACTCAGTTGGAGCCATTCTGTAAGGAGCAATCAATATCGATGCAGTACCAAGAGCTAACTCAATGCCAAATTCAACTTCTCTAACCAGAGGCAAACCTGAAAATTCCTCTAGAAGTACATCTGGGTATTCACACACTATAGGCACTGATTCAATCTTTAACTCAGTTTCTTTAGCATTCATAACAAAGGCAAGATATGCTTCGTATCCCTTTCTTACATATTTTTGGGTAGACATATGAGACATTACTATAGGTGATCTGTCCTGTTCATCTAATTCAACACGAAGAGTGTCCCCGTTTTCACATCTCAATTCAATGTATTTCTTTCCACAAATTATTGTTACATCATGAGTGGTTAACCAGTCCATACCAAGAATTATATCGAATTCATCAAATGGTAATAGCATGAAATTTGCCTTAAAATAATGACCTCTAATCATCAATGGGCAATATTTGCATACCTTATTAACTAGTACACTTTTGCCTAAATGAGACACTTTTATCACAAATTCTGTAGACTCAATAGGCATGCTCATGCTAGATACTAATTTCATGCAAATGTATGAATGGATAGACCACGGATCAATTAAAGTAACAACATTAGCGTCATAGAGAGAAAATGTACCCGTAATTACATCAGGGGAAGACGCCTCTTCCCGAGCGTGAATGGCATAAGTCCTCGCAGGTGCTCTACCCTCAAATCTCACAGCCTGCTCTCTGGGTGTAATCTTACTACTCGTTCCACTTCCCGGGTTTCTCTGTTGTTTCCCTCTAGTAGTTTTTGCAGGCGCTCTACCCTCAAATCTCGCAGCCTGCTCTCTGGGTGTAATTTTACTACTCGTTCCACTTCTCGGGTTTCTCTGTTGTCTCCCTCTAGTAGTACTTCTCGATCTTGCACTCTAAATTTTCTCCTTCTCAACCATCTCAGGGCATTCTCTATTAAAATGATCTTGGGAACCATACTTGAAATAGGCTCTCTCATGTGCTCAACACTCACCGGGATGACGTCTGCCACACTGTCAGTATTCTGGTCTATTAGGTCGAGTTTCTTGCAACTAAGGTAGTCTGAGCTTTAATCCCCAAGTACTGTTTACTCTTACTTCTGTTTGAAAACCCGGCTGAAGTAGCTGATTGGGTAGGGAAATCTCTTGACTTCTTAGACGAGGACTGAAATGACTTATTTAATTGTCTCTTTCTTGAGTCACGAGACTCCATCTCAGCTTTTCTTTTCTCTTTCACCAATTCCTTGGCTTTACAAGCTTGATCGACTAGCACAACAAATTCTTTCAGCTCAAGGACACCAATAAACAATCTGATATCTTCATTTAACCCGTCCTCAAACTGTTTACACATAATGGCTTCAGTGGATACACACTCTCGAGCGTATTTGCTGAGCCTTCCAAACTCACGCTCATATTCGGTTACTGTCATCCAACCTTGTTTTAGCTCAAGGAATTCCTTTCTTTTCTGATGATGAACCTCTGGCTAATATACTTCTGAAACTCTTCTTGGAAAAACTCTCATGTGATCCTTTCCCTTGGTACAACCAATACAAGGGTGTTCCACCACTGATAAGCAGAATCTCTCAAAAGAGAAACTACACACTTCATGCACTCTTCAGGTGCAAAATAACTCATCAAATACCCTGATGGTATTTTCAAGTCAGAATTCTGTTATCTCCGGATCATCATCTTTGCTAGCTCAAAATTCTTTGACTCCTTGTTTTCGGATTCTATCGACCGGAGGCTTTTCTCTTCTTACCACTTCTACCACTTGAGGAGCTACAGGGGTCGGCAGAGGAATAGGTGAGGGTGGAGGGGGTTGTGCATTGGGGTTCGCACGAATGAATATCGTATACCATGTATTCATCATGTGGAGAAAGGCTTCTCTAGCCTCTTCTCCTCCTCTCTGACTCACGGTTACTAGTCAATTCTCATTTTCATTTGGCACCGTCCCTTCAGTAGGAGCGGGCGCTTTACTTTCTACATCATCCGCCACAGCTCTATTGGGATCCATTTACTATATGAAAACACAATTTAAATCGTCAAGAGTTGTCACACTATCATTATGTAAATACTCATGTGTATAGCATGTATAACTAGACTCATGCTTAGCTACGTTAGCTCGAGAATCGACTAAACTGTAGCTCTGATACCACTAAATGTAACACCCTTTACCCGTGTTTGACGCGGGAACCAGATACGAGGCATTACCGAACTTAACTTGCTTAAACATACAACATTGGCTATAAAAATTTCATTTCAACTTAAAACTTTTCATTCATATACATAACATCCTTATAATGGGCCTACGAGGCCCTAAACATACATACAGAAGGTTTTGGAACTAAACCAAAAACTTTTACGGTCTTAGAAAATTTTTGCCTAAACAGGGCCACACGCCCGTGTGAAATGGAACACGTCCGTGTGGGCAGGCCGTGTGGTCACACACATCCATGTTCCTAGCCTGTATGGAATTTATTTTTCATTTTGAACCTACAGGGGTTTTCACACGGCCAGACACACGCTTGTGTCAATGACCTGTGTCCCTAACACGGTCTAGACATGCACGTGTTCTCACCCGTGTGTGAAAAACCTGGGTATTCTATTTATGACATCAGTAACCTCTTAAAGGGCACACGGCCTAAGCACACGCCCGTGTGTTGGCCCGTGTGATGAATCAAATTCTCGCAAATTTGGTGCAGGGGACACACGACTTATCAACACACTCATGGGGTTGACCGTGTGTCACACACGGCCTAGACACAGGCCTGTGTGTCTACCCATGTGGACAATTAGAAGGCTATTTTCCCAGCCAATTGCCACCCTGAAACATAAACACACATATTCCAACACAAACAATACATAGCATGGTAATAATACACTATGAAGAATCACTAAATCATCATTCATACACTTCACATTTTACTCCATCAATTGCATGAATTTTCACCTCATAAAACTCATCATCATTAAAAATATACAACTTGACAAATATTGGCCAATTTCTAATGGCCATTTACAAAATGAATGAGTAACCTTACTAGCCAACACTTTGGCTTCCAAATATGACATAACACAAAATGACCAAGTTCCTATACATGCCATACTCAAAATAAATCAACTTTATTATACCAAAAGAATGATGGATAGTGTGATCCGAGCTCCGACATTCTACGATCCCTGAGCTAGCTTGGCGATACTACAAGGAAAAGGGAAAAGAGAGGGGTAAGCATATAGCTTAGTAAGTTTGCATGAATTAAAATAGCAACATAAGTACTCATGTTAAAATCCATTCATCTCATAGAATGATAACAACACAAGTTCTTAATGTACTTTAACATACTTACTCATACTTACTCTTACTCATCACATATCACATTACGGTTTCATAACTCGTATTTTAACTCAGGGGTACTTGTATCACTTCATCACATGGTTTAACACTTATGCTAACATGAACATAAACTTAAATCATTATCATCCTTAACTTAAGTGAAACTCTTTGTCATCCTTGTATAACTTAACTCTTTATCATCTTTACATACTTAACTCTTTTGCCCGTTGAGCTACTCAGAATACCGAAGGATACTCAATCTCATCATATATGTAACACGATGCCAATGCCATATCCCAGATATGGTATTATACGGGATCTCTTAACTAGATGTTGATGCCATGTCCCAAACGTGGTCTTACACGAGATCGTACATAGATGTTGATGCCATGTCCCAGACATGGTCTTCCACGAGATTTTCCTTTGGTGCTGAAGCCATGTCCCAGACATGGTCTTATACGGGACCTTCCTTATTCGATGCCGATTCCATGTCCCAAACATGGTCTTATATAGGACCTACGTTCGGTGCCGATGCCATGTCCCAGACATGGTCTTATATGGGACCTTCCTTATCTCATGTTGTGACATTAGTATCCTCGTTATTCTGAATCTTCAACTGGGACTTCAACTTAGCATATTCTCATAATTTTCTCATTGAGGTTTCATTTGTCAATTTTATGGGAATAATATTCTTTATCATAATATCAAGTAATTTAAAATATGAAAACACTATGAAACTTTAATTTCACACAAACTTACCTCGGTACTCAAAATAGGTGTAGATGTTTGATTTAGTCCACGACTTTGCTCTTGCCTCGGTTTCGATTCGGGCTTTGTGTTTCTTGGTTATCAAGCTTGAAAGTTGAAGAAACGCTAGCTATGGTGCTCTTGTGATTTTCAGCCAAGCTTGGAGAAGACGGACACCATTTTTGACTTATTTTCCCTTTTAATTCATTAATTAATGAAATGACCAAATTGCCCTTAAGGCCCCTTTCTTAAGATTTTTCCTTCCCATATCTATTTTTGTCCATCTTAACATTTAATGGTCCAATTGCTAAATAAGGACCTCTAGTAATTTTTATAATTCTATTTCATACTTAAATCTTCAAGAATCTCTCTAATCTTTGCAATTTTGTCTTAATGGACAATTTTATCACTAATAAATAAAATTTCCTCATGAAATTTTCACACCATCATGCAAACACATCATAAGCCTCATAAAAATCATAAAACACATATTTCTACTTCAAATTTATGGTCTCGCAACCACTATTCTGACTAGGCCCTAAATTGGGCTGTTACAACACGGGCTAGTCACAAGGGCGTGTGGTTGGCTGTGTGACCCAAGTTAGTGAGTTACACGGGGTTGGACACAGGCTGGGACACGACCATGTGATACCATTTTGAATGTCTACACGGCCTGTGACACGGGCGTGTCTCTTGGATGTGTGAGACATACGGCTTGGCCACACGGGAGTGTGTCCCTTGCACTTTGAAAAATTTCTATATTTTTCTAAAAAATTATTAAGTATTCAATTTAGTCTTGAATCATTTCTAATGCTTGTTTTAAGCCCCAAGGGCTCGTGCTAGGGATTATATGACTGAGTTTGAATAACTTTTGTTTGGATTTGAGAAATGAATATGAATTGTATGATTACTAAAGAAATAAGTCCGATAATGCTCTGTAACCCTATTCCAGTGATGGATTAGGGTTAGGGGTGTTACAGTGTGGGTCAAGTTTGAGGGTTACATGGCTTGCGACACGAGCATGTGTCTCAGCCGTGTGACCCCTGTAGTCAAAATTTTGTAACTTTTTCTTAAACTTTCCAAATAATTTCAAATTGGTCCCAAATTGTTTCTAAGGTATTTTTAGGGCCTCAAAGGCTCGCTTTAAGGATGATATACATGTAAATGATTGGATTATAATATGTTTAAGATTATATATTAAATGTACATTAAATGTTTCGATTGTACGGTAATACTCCGTAACCCTAGTTTGGTGACCGATACGGGTTAGGGGTGTTACATTTATTATATGATAGCATACATACACATATCATAATAAAATAGAGTTTTTAAATAATTTTAGTAACAATTAGTTTTAAACCAGTTTTAAGACATTTTTCTCCTATTACATGTCGACACATCAGTATGGTTCCAAAATATTTTTTTGATTATATTTAAAGTGGGTCTCATTTTTAAATTAAGTTTTAAATATGATTCAATGAGTCCTATCTTTAATACATATAGTTATATTTAAAGTGGGTCTTATTTGTAAATTAAGTTTTAAATATAATCAAGTGAGTCTCATTTTTAATATATATATATACTCAAAAAAATAAAAATGAAAGAAGTAACAAAAAATTATCTAAAAACATTAAGTTATAGGTTAGTTCTTTGAATTACCAAGCACTTTTTTATTTAGTTATATTTATAGTGGATTCCATTTTTTGAATTTATTTTTAATAATAAATTATATTAATTATAAATAAAATAATATATTTTATGACGTGATTTTAATCAGGTCAGGAGATTTAGTTAAAAGGATTTGAGATTAGGCCAAGCTTGAAGGGCCCAAATTCAAGATGAAAACATTCAAAGCCCATGTAACATTTTGCATGTGGTAAGGCCAAATCGTCCCTTTTAGTTTTCTAAATTACACAACTTTTTCAAATTTATAATTGTTTATTTAATTTATGTGATATGTTATTGTTTAGTTGATGTGTCTTTAACGTGTCTTAACATATAGTTTTGTCTAAAAGTGTGTTAGGGCATCATTTTATGTGTCTTAGCCCTTTGTGCCTTTAATTCTGGTAGTTTAGTTAAATTAATTTATTTAGTTACATTTTAAATATTTTCAATTTCATTACAGTTTTATTCCTACATTTAAAGTGTCCTAAATAGTTATTTATTGTGTCCTAAAGGTACACCAATGGCTGGCCAGCTTAGGGGAACAATTGTAGCTTTTCAAATGATGAACAAAGGCCATTCAACTCCTTGAAGGTGCATGAAACTTCGCTCATATTAAAGCTGATCATGAAGGCATTTCTATGGTCATTTGAAGATGAATGTATGGACGAATTTGTTCATGAACCAAAAGCTCAAGAGACTATTCTCCTCCTTTACCCATGCATGAATTTTTAGCTATTTATGGAGTGCATGAAGAGGGCCTCACTACAGCAAAACAGACTTTTAGCGGCGTTTTTTAGGCTTTTACCAGCGTTTATAAGTGCCACTAATAGTATTTGCGGTGCTTTTGAAAGCGTCGCAAAAAACGTCGCTAAATCAAACGCCGCAAACTTTAGCGGCGTTTATGAGAAAAAACGCCGCTAGAGGTCATGTCTTTTAGTGGCGCTTTTCCCACAAACACCGCTAAATGTCATGACTTTTAGCGGCACTTTTCCTACAAACGCCGCTAATGACCATGATCTTTAGCGGCGCTTTTTCTACAAACGCCGCTAAAAACCATGACCTTTAGCGGCGCTTTTCTCATAAACGCCACTAAAGGTCATGACCTTTAGCGGCACTTCCCCCAAAAACGCCGCTAAAAACATGACCTTTAGCGGCGTTTTTCCTCCAAACGCCGCTAAAGGCCATATCTTTAGCGACGCTTTTACCAAAAACGCCACTAAAGGTCATGAAAAATAAAAAAAATTAAAATATTATAAAAAGGAGAAGATATCAAAAAGAAGCATGCAATAGAATCAACACTATTATCACAGCACGCAAACAAGCATTGATTGGATAACAATTTATATACAAATCCATTCTTATCCCTCTACGCGCTTAAGCAAATCCTTTAGTATTACTTTGATAACAGTTCCTATACAAATCCATTTATGTTCTAGGGGCACAACTAATCTATTTATGTTCTAGGGGCACAACTAACTTCCGTTTGGTTGTAATAATCAGCCCATTGCTTGTAACTCTACTGATATGAACTCTGCAAAGATATGAAAGTCACGCAAATCAACTGCAAGTAGCTTGTAATGATCACTGAGCACTTCTCCATTCTCTGCAAATATATGAACTCTATATCATTCTACAAAGAAGCATGTGCCAAAATGCACCAAAAGCAAGATACTGTAAAGTACAAGAAGCTAGCTCTGTGATTCCTTCAATCAAAAGTTTATTGATGCACAATGAACCATAATATATTAAAATAATGAGAATGACATGTCCTAATCCCTAAATAACCTCTCTAACCTCAGGATCATAATGTTGAATAAATCCTTGGCTTACAAAATACCCAGAAAGAATAATAATCCGATAGATTCACAACAATTTAACCTAGAATCTTTCAAGGTGCAATTTTATGTGCATCATTATCCTTCAATTATTAAATCTAGTCATAATCATGATGTGAAGAAAATTTCAGAGTAAGAAAAATACCTTTACCACCAATGGACTGTAGCTTCTCAACCAATGACACAAAAATCCTTTTGGTAATAAAAGAGTCTGTTATTGAAGCCAAGCATCCAATGGCATCCTGAAAATACATGATCGAAAGAAATTTGGTGTTTTACATTAATAAGATATCAATAGGTGTTTCATATTACCAGCAAGGGAATATGCATGTTTTATATATCAAAGTCGGACAATTTGTTCTGCCAAGAAAGAACTTTTCATTTTATCAAAGTAATTTGAATAAGTCTATCAAATTTCAAACCAGGCACTAAGATGAAAGAATGAAAATGTTAACCTTAAGATATAAACGCTTTGCTGGAATGGAATGAATAAATACATCAGTCAGAGCCCGAAGAATCTCCGGAGCACATGATGATAATGCCTTGATATTTTTAGTTGCAGTTTTCTTTGAATAAGTGGCTGGAATTCTGAGCTCTAATTTAGAGTCTCCCATTACAATATTGTTTGATTCATCAGCATCTTCTCCAGATCTATGTATATTTTTGTTTTGGTTGACAAGAATCTACAGAAAAAATAACACCACTATAGATATTATACAAGAGAAAAGAAAACAACCGACAAAAGTTATTTGGAAAAAGGATCAACGTAAGGTTCTAGGACTTACAAAACTAATGGTAACAATAATGAAAACAAAACAAAAGTTACCTGTATGGCAACAACAATATTTTCATGCATAAGCGAGTCCTCCTTAAGGATATCAATTAAAAGTTCAGCCAAAGCTTTAAACCTCTTGTGTGTATCAATAGGATAACGACAAAAGGCAGGTAGTAATCCCCAGAGGCTATGACCGTGAGCCTGCAGATCTTGACGAATTACAGACTTTTTTACTGAATAAAGTGGAAAAGGAAAAGTGAAAAGTCAAACCAAAAAAAATTAGAAAATGGCAAAAACTCTTAGGACTAAACACACAGAGTAAAAGCACCGGATGTTAAGCTAGATGGCTGCAACATTTTAAATCAGCCAACAGGATGTTAAGCCATAATGGAAAAAACAATGGAGCCACTTAGAGAAGCCAAAGAAGGCGAAATAATATTTAAGTCGCTTCGCACAGCTAATAGTTTTGCAACTACTGACTAGAAATGATAACAAGATATAAAATCTCAGCATTCATTAAAATAATGAGAATGACAGGTCCTAATCCCTACATAACCTCTCTAACCTCAGGATCATAATGTTGACTGAATCCTTGGCCTACAAAATACCCAGAAAGAATAATAATCCGATAGATTCACAACAATTTAACCTAGAACCTTTCAAGGTGCAATTTTATGTGCATCATTATCCTTCAATATTAAATCTAGTCATAATCATGATGTGAAGAAAATTTCAGAGTAAGAAAAATACCTTTACAACTTGCTTGCTGAAAGGATTTTGCTAGTGGCACTATATGCTCCATATAATAGCTAAGAGATGCTCCAACGACATAGTCTTTCAATATGGGTACCACATGTTTGAATGCATTAAGTTATCAACAGCAAGGGTTATAGGCAAAATAGTCAGCATCCTCTCTGGCCCAATAACAGTAACTGTTGATCCTACACAATTCTGAAGCTGCAAATTATAACAGAAAAAGGATATCAATAGTTTTCCAGTGATCACCATGGAAGATACAACAATCACAAGCTGAAGTAGTGAACCTTAAACATAGGATTAGTAAAACATAATATGACATTTTGTTGTCATGATGTTAAACCATAATCAGATAAGATGCAACATGGACATATAAAATATGGCAAACATAGCATACTTTTCAAACTAAATGCATTAAAAATTGGTATTAAAATTAATCGTGCAGAAAGAGAGGAATATGTAGGCTTCATCTTACTTGACCATCTTATAATGCCAATCATGCCAACTAAACAGAACAAGTTTGCCAGAACATAAATAAAGACAAGAAAAACAACAAAGCCTTCATTGTTCCAAACCAATTACTCAATTTTTACACTTATCATCTGTATTTTTGAATTAGCAATCCCTTCATTTTACTAAAACTTAGCCACTCTTTGCGAGTTCATTCAAGTACATGTCAGATGAACAACGTATCAAAAAGTACAAGACAAATATATCAACAAGAGCATGCAAGAGTAAATTTTAGTAGAGAAACAAAGAACTTGATGAAACAATAAATTAAATTCAGTAAAACATCATAACACAAACAGCATTTTGATAAATTTAAAACCACAATACTTCTCAATAAAGGAACAAGCAAAAATAGTTGAGTGAAGACTTACATGGTTTGTGTTAGATGTGTTCCCACTAGTGCGAGTCATTAAGTCGGCAAGTTTATGTACAATGCCCTTCATAAATATATATGAGGATTCTCCTACAATCAATTGAATCACAAAAATAAGCAGAAGTTGATGCACAATAAACGTGCATATATTTGTCTGAGCATGAAGAATACAAGCCTAACAAACATCAACTACAATTCCATAGATTCTTCAGTCCTAGGTTCTTTATGCATAATAATCCACTATATTCAACTTATATACATCCACACATATACTCGTGGATCTTCACAAGACAACATATTCTATAGTTTCAACCAGAACAAAAACCTTTTTCCCCATCAAGGCAGCTGATTCGAAGTAAATTATCCCCTGTTAGTATGCTATTCCAGACTTGCTCTTAAGTATTATGTGTCTATCGAGATAGGCAATTATCCCTTGACAGCCTATTGAGATAGGTTCTAATGGTGGGGCAATCATGAGTACGTTATCATGGTGTCGGACAACCCCCATCACACTTACAGTGCTCCCTTCTTTTATGTAACTGTCAGAAAAAAAAGGGTCTCTCATCAGCACTCAACTAATTACACCCAGATGTTCTAAAAGGCATCAATAAATGAAATCATTAATTTCCAAATAATGTAAAGCTTAAGTTCATAAATTATACAATTGTGGTGCACAAAATGAGACTTGAATTAGAGCAAGAAATGGCATACCCCTCCTTTAGGTGCATCATACGATCATCACTAGAGAGATTCCTCTCAGCTAACCATCTTAAAAAGCTTGGAGATAAGTCCCTATTTTCTTTTGTTATATCAACTGTAGTAGCTGGTTTGACAAATGGGGCAACCTTAGCTCCATAGCTTGCTTTGACTAGTGCTCTTAATCCAGATTGAAAATCTGATATGTAAAAATCAGCAACATATTTCTGTTTATAACAAAAAGGTAGTCTAAGACTTTTGGCAAACATGATAGATAGAGTCAGAAGATTTTTCTAAGCCAAAACATATACCTCAGAATGCCTACATCCCCAGGAGAAGTAACGATGCTTAGGATTTGCAGATTTCCCACCCCATCCTCTATACTCGTACAATTTTGTGGAAACATATCACATCTGGGCACCCCCGGTAGGATGACTCCAACAGAATACTGTCACAGGTGACAACCTACACTAAAAGTTGTGATTTTGTTAATCATATAGCATAATCAATGTATAATATGAATAAAAAACTTAAGGGTCTGCTAGTAAACTTGTATGGCATCCACTTCACGTTCATCCTTAAAATCAAATAAAAAGACCAGCATGTCTCCTCATGAGCGCATGGTCATATGCACAAAATGTAACTCCTAATTAAAGATCAAGAAAACCAAGACCATAGCTACCCTATCTATCTTTAGCTGACTTAAGCCACTTATAGCTTATATGTCGTATAAAATAAATGTCTAGGGATCGCAATTACCAAAGAACTGTAATCTATAGCAGGCATTCTATAAATAATAATAATAATAATAATAAAGAAGGGGAAAAATCAAAAAAGAGGCCAGCTCCTGATAGAAGTTTGCAGGAAAAGAGAAAGCGTCAAGTTTTCTCGGTAAAGAAGACCTCCCATAACGAACTTGGAGAAGGAGACAGAACAAAAACCAAGAACTTATTAACCAAACAAACAGAAAATATTTATTCAACAAAACTTATCCAACAAATCTTCAATAAATAGTTTGACCAAATAACTAAGCGAAACAAGCTGGAATTCAAATTATCATAGCAAACAAGCATAGAGGATCCCTCATTTGAAACAGTAAATCATAAATCCCAAAGCCTATCTATATTTACAACACTTCAAATCAATTAAAAGTTCCACAAAGTTATGATTCTTTACTTGTATCATCTGATCAACTCTCTGTAGTAAAAAAAATTACTTTTAAATAAATTTCAACTACATTATTTTTTTTCTCCGAGCAGCACATTGGATCAAAACAATCATTACTGAAGAAACAACAAAAATAGATTTTTAACCTTTTCACTTTTCATTTTCTTCTTTTCCTTTTAACAATTTTCTTACTTTTCAAATCCAAATCTGCCTCTTCACGACCACCGCTGGTACCAGCTACATCAGATCCCCCGCCTGACGACGAAGCTCCAAGCAAGACAAAGAACAATCTTTACTATCCACATCAGCAAGATAAACAAAGTTTCAACATTATTTATAGGATCATTCTTCTAATAGATTCTACAGATTATTTTTAAAAATTAATTTCAACATCAATTATTTGGTTGTAATCGCACCAAATTAGACCCCCGTTAATCTCTGTAGAGAACTAAGCTAAATTCACACAAGAACATGTCCAAATAAAGATATACATACCATTAATTTTTGCCCCAATGACCTTCTCTTTTATTTGTTCTTCACTAAATTGTTTAAAGTATGGAAGAAGTGTCTGAAGCACGTATCTGGTATGCTAAACTTCTTCACCACCACTGAACTTCAGATTAAGTGTCTCTTCCAATTTCTACAAGTCATCAATTATACAATATCATAAATCAAGCATGACATCATGTATGCAACAAAGTGAGTAGTAAAGCTATGAATTTCAGAACTAACTTTGAGTAGGCCAGTCGTCCGTAAGCATGCTTTGCAATTGCAATTCTCTCGGCAAACAGGGCAGGCATCAGCAATTTCATCCTCAGACATCTTGGGATACCTAGTCCCAGAAAGACACAATGCTTAACCAGCTAAAAGGGGAAAAAGAACAACATAGTAACATACTCACTTACGATTAAGATTGACTATAACCAGAGAGAGAAGCAGCAAAGTTCATGATAAATTAGCAACCGCATGCAATGCATATACATTTAGATAGAAACCCATTTTCATAAAAGAATCAAGTGAAAGAAGTACCAATTTTTTATGCAAGGGATGCAATATCGTTTACTGTTGCAAAGTTTGCATCTCACAACCCTACCTTTATCATTCCTCTTGCACTGATGGCACGTTAATCTATCTTCTTTAGCAATGGTAATCCACTATAGAAAAAGCAAAAACAAGAAGCACCAGCAACATGAAACTGAAAATGAAAGAAAAGACGCATTA
The DNA here is from genome assembly GCA_025503065.1 of Gossypium bickii. NCBI lineage: Eukaryota > Viridiplantae > Streptophyta > Magnoliopsida > Malvales > Malvaceae > Gossypium > Gossypium bickii. The sequence goes on from CP106713.1 coordinate 73,031,683, forward strand.
TAAGAATAATGCAGGAATTAAAAGCAAAAACTTTTACCTTAACTGATGCGATCCTGGTCGCATCATGGTTCGACTCTCTCTGACGCGATCGAGAGTGGCCTAAGCTCGAGGGGCCAAAGTGTAAAATGAAGCTGATTCCAGCTTTTTGAACCGATCCAACTAAATTAAACTCTTTATTTAATTTTCAGCTTTGCATTTAGTTTGCATTTTAAATACTTGCATTTAAGTATCTTAGTTCAATAAATGGTTGCTGGTCATTAATTCAACTCAACTTAGTTTAATTAATTGAGTTCTTTTAATGAATTTAATTTAATAGTTGTTTCTTTAATTAATCTAGTTACTAGGTTAATTTATTGATGCAGGAGTTAAGTTCATTTAATGATGCTTTATTTAATTAAGTTAGTTGCTTTAAGTGTTAGTTCATTTATTTAAGTGTAGTTGCTAGAATAAATGAAGTTTAAGTGTTAGTTCATTTATTGAAGTCTAGTTGCTAGAATAAATGAAGCTTAAGTGATAGTTCATTTATTTAAGTCTAGTTGCTAGAATAAATGATGCTTAAGTGTTAGTTCATTTAATTAAGTTAGTTGTTAATTTGTTTTAAGTTTAATAATTGCATTAATTTGTCGGTTACATGTGATAATTGCAGGAGGCTTTTCATCTTACAACCATTATTTCTAAAAGCTGTTATGCATTCATTGAAGAGTTACTCACATTGAAGAAGGAAGTTACATGGATAGAATTCCAAAGGTTGAGACTCTTCATTTAGTTGGTGACTTTTCAGTTGATTATGGAGAATTCAAAGGATTTTGACAAACAATTTAATTCAAGAGTTAATCACATTGAAGATGAAAGTTACATGGCTAGAATTCCAAAGGTTGAGACTCTTCATTTGGTTGGTGACTTTTCATTGATCATGGAAGAACTCAAGGACACTTTTAAGCTTTCAAATTCATTTATTTAATTTGGAGGAATTCAAGAGTTTTTAGATTTTATTTTAGCCATTTAAATGCATATTAAAGTTGAATTCATTTGTCTCTTCAGCTAACCACATGTAAGCACTATATATACCTGTTATTCGTTTGTAAAAAGGGAATTTTTGATCCTTGAATATATTTTATGAACTTTGTTCATCGAGTGAGATTTTCTCCTCTCTATCTTTCGTACGAGTTTCGATTCCGACTTATCAAGCGTTGCTTGTGGCGTCAGTCGTTTCTCTTTCATTCAATTATACCATTGGTTCCTACTTTGTTAAGTAACGGGTCTTTGGTCCATCTTCAATTCCATCTTTCACCTTAAACTTTTATAGAAACTGGGGTGACACTAATATAGTGTTCAATTATACCATTTAATTATACCATTGGTTCCTATCATCTAAATCGTCCCCATCATTTCTCAAACCTCCATTCCCAACTTAATCCATTTCTTAAAACAAATTCACTTAGAAGCTTCCGCAACTCTTCCAAATTTTCCTATAATTTCTTGAAAGGCTTGTTTCCTCTTCGCAGACGATCGGGCAACTCAAATACGTTTCGACTCACCCCGAGGCAGATCGTATCATTAACATCCCTCTTTCACCTTGAACCAGGCACAGGCTCTTCTTCTTCCCCCGGAACCCTTAAGGGCTTAACCAAATTTTCTGACTCATTCATTCCCAAAGACCCATTTTTCACCCTTCTTCGACTCTTATCTGTATCTGTCCCTTCAATGGCTACACTTTCAGTAACTTGTTTCCTTGGCCTACCCTTTCCTCGTTTCTTTGCATGCACCGTATTATCACCATTCTCACCTTCTTGACCTTCAGAATTCACTACTACTTTCTTCTTCGGCCTGCCCCGTCCACGCTTCTTTGGCACAAACTCATCATCTTCATTTTCTTGAACTTCGGTATAACTTACTTTCTTAACAATTGTTCTCAATCTCCTCTTTGAGCCAGCAGAATCCATATCAACAATTCACATCGGAAACTCCTAAGCTCAATTTATTGTCTTCATTACGGCTACCAATAGCTTGGAACATTGGTGTAATGCCAGAGCCTCCAGCAATCATCCTGAATGCTCTAACTTCACCGAGTTGATACTGAACCGCCCCTGAAAGAAAGAATTCACAGAACAACAACATAAGGAAATGAAAGGCGAAAATCGGTGCTAACATATGAACGAATATCGGTGGGGGGAATCGATTTGGGGGATTTTGGTTTGGGGATTTTGGAAATGATATAGGCAATTTTTGGGGACTTAGGAAATTTAGGGTTTGGGGAAATAAAAATTGGGGTTATAGGGATATGTTTTTAGCAGAGAAAAAACGACACAGTTATAGCTTATTCTTTGCGGCGTTTTTATTAAAATCGCCACTATAGCTCTTTTTTTTGTGGCCTTTTTTTTTTTAAAATGCCACTATTACACAATTTTATTTTTTTTTTCTATTTTTGAGTAGCTCTTTTTTTGTGGCCTTTTTTTTTAAAATGCCACTATTACACAATTTTATTTTTTTTTCTATTTTTGAGTATTGAACTTTTAACTTTAATTTTTTTATTTTAATTTTAACCTATATTTTTCTATGTTTTTTCTTTTAAAATTTTTGTGCTGAGATTATCATTTTTTTGAATTTTTATTTTTATTATATTTTGAGTATTGAACTTTTTAACTAAAATATTAAATATTAAATTTTTAAGTTTTTAAGTTTTTAATTTTTTATTATTAAAATTTAAAATTTTAATTACCATTATCAACTCTTTTAGGAATTTTTTTTTCAAATTTATTTTTACATCAACATTAGTTGTTTAGATTTTTATATAAATGGCATTTAATTATATGTATACACCTAAATTTTGATATAGATACATCTCAGAATTATATATGAATTTTGGTTTAATGTGTAATTCTAGATGTGAAATTCTAATTGTGGTTTAAATGTATAGTTGAAACTTTAATTTTGATTTAATCATACACATTATTTTAAAATATAAATACATCAATATATTTTTATATTGAATAAATATAAATTTTTATGTATGCAATATATAAATAAAAAATGATGTTAATTATATCGATAATTGTGTTAATATTTTACAAGATCTGGATCAAATTAAAGTTCATGTATACAACTGCACCCTAAACCATTGTTCATGTATGCTTTTTGGATTTAACCCATTTTGATATATATTTTTTTTAAAATAAGAATTTACATTTATCTTATTTTCATTTATATTCTATAAAATCTAAGATTAATCCCTAAATCATAAACCTTAGACCCTAAATATTATACCCTACACCACAAACACCAAACCCTAAATCCCAAACTCAAAACCCCAAACCATAAATCCTAGACCATAAAACTCGAACCCTAAACTCTAAACCGCAAACCTTAAACCATAATAATGGACCAAATCTTTGGGAATTCATGTGGCCAATGTTAGTGTAGTACAAAACATATATTTTATATTCTTATATTAAATAATATGGGCTTAGTAAATTTCAAATGTTTTTCGGTTTTCAAACAGTATTCTTAAACTTTAAATTTCAAACCTTAAACTCCAAATTCAAACTATAAAACATAAACCCTTAACCCAAAATAATAAACATTATATCATAAACCCAAAAACTCTAAACTATAGACATTAAACCTTAAATTTTAAACCCTAAATCCTAAAATAAAATATTTTTTTCTTTGCGGCGCTTTTATAAAAAACGCCACTAAAGCATACATTTTGTGGCGTTTTTGTAAAAACGCCGCTAATGCTCAGATTTTTAGCGGCGTTTTTACGAAAGCACAGCTAATGCTCAGATCTTTAGCGACGTTTTTAAGGAAGTGCCGCTAATGCTAAGATCTTTAGCGGCGTTTTTACGAAAGCGCCGCTAATTTAAGATCTTTAGCGGTAAAAACGCCGCTAATGCTCAGATCTTTAGCGGCATTTTTACGAAAGCACCGCTAATGCTCAGATCTTTAGTGGCATTTTTACGAAAGCACCGCTAATGCTTAGATCTTTAGCGGCATTTGGGCCAAAAACGCCGCTATTGCTCAACTTTTTGCGGCGTTAGAAAATGCCGCTAATGTATAATATTTGCGGCTTTTTTTATTATTAAAAAGCCACTAAAAATGCCGCTAAAAGTCTGTTTTGGTGTAATGCCTCTTCATTTGGATGTATGTGCATGAACTAACCAACCAATTAATTGTTAAAGATGAACAAACATTTTCTTAATTGCTAAGGATGCATGGACAGCACCAAGGGGGCATGAATGATGAATCTTTCAACATTAAATTGGTTGATGTAATTAAAGAGTACTTTGTACTTAGGGTAACATGTATGGCCGGATTTTGAAGGGTCATTTTTTACAGGTTTCGGCTTAAGATATTTTTTTTGAAGGTTAATGAATAAATTTTGAAATTTATATTTGAGTTTAAACAAGAATTTCACCGAACTTATCAAGAACTTGCTTTTTTGTGGCGTTCACAATCGATCTTATCACTTCCTTTCTCAACCCTCTATGAAGTGTGGTGATTAAACTTATATCGTTGGTTCCTATCTCATATAGATAGCGAGTCACGGTCTTCTTCAAAAAACCCAAACTTGTTAAGACTTAAATTTCTTTGTAGAAATCAGGTCACATTGTTTTATAGTGTCGGTTCATTTCTAGGACAAGTTATGTTTTTATAAGATTTCCTTTTATTTCATTAATCCTTATACCATTTCAAGTTCTAAACTTAATTTTTTCCTTTTTTCTCGTGAATGTACTTATTTAGACAATCGGGCAATTCAAACCATGAATCAAGTTTCAAACTCGTAATCGGGTTCACATCATATTAGTTTTTCTTTAAAATTATCCACTTCTGTTTTACCGTCCATGTTCAAAGTTTGTGGTTGTCCCTCCTAACAATGTCATCTTTAAGGTTTGAAGCTGCATCTCCTTTTAGAAGTGCAATGTGCGTTACCATTGCCATTTTTTACAACAAACAAACATATTATTCTATCTCATTTAGCTAAGAAGAAAATAATGGTGTATTTTTTGAAAAATGGAATTTGTTGCACCTCTATTTCATTTTTTTAATAATTTGTAATATCAAAATAATAAAATATTTATTTATTTTTATAATTAAATTTAAATAAAAATATTTAAAAAATTATTTAATTGAAATTTGGATTGAGCCGAATTGAGAAAAAAATGATACGTATTTAATATCCCTTTTAAATTTTTTACATTTCCTTCAATTAAATCAATCAAAATTCATTATTTAATATACATTCACTGTTAGTTACTTTTCATATTTATTTTAATTAAATTAATTCAATCAAATTTATGAATTTATGGAATAAAGATAACATCACCATTATTTATTTAAATTATAAGTTTTTTATTATCTATTTCATGTTGCAATAATACTTTTAAATTTATATTTTATTTTTAAAATAATTTTTATATTATATATCCAAACAAATAAAAAAACAATTTATGTTATTGTATTTTTTTATATATAAAATTTTAAGCAAAACGTTTCAATTTTAAAAAATATTTTAAAATATTTTAATTAATTCACAGCACGAGTAAAAAAAATTAATTCTTTTATATAAAACAATAAATATAATGCTTTTAACTTAATTTGGATGCAATACAAATGGTCAAATCTAATTATACTATTGTAGACTAACTATTATTATCCTATTTACTCAATCTTTGTCATTTTCTTAATAATGATGATCAATCATTGAATAAAAATTAGATTGAGCAGATCGTGGTTGCAAGTAGGTACCTTATAAATTTCAGATAAATAGTTGGAGATAATATTTTCTTCTATCCATTATTCAATAAACAACATTTTAAAAAAAACTTGTCAAAAGAAATGACCCATTCTCTATATTGGAAATCATTCATACTTTGGAAAGTCAAAGATATTGGTATCAAAATGTTGGCACTAGAAATCTGGGATTTAAGGCACCAAAAATGAGATTGAGATTTGGCATGAGATATTTGTAATTTTTTTGGTCCCTAATTGTATAGAGACTTTGCACGTTGATCCCTGAACCTCAACTATAAATAGGCCTAACCATTTCTCATTTTATCAACCCACATTTTGCCATTCTCTACTTAAGGCATTGTTCTCTCTCTTTGTAAATCTTCACTGGAGTGAAATGTATTTGGTAGTGCCCGAGGACGTAGGAAAAATTTACTGAACCTCGTTAAAATTTAGTGTTCTTTATTGTATTATTTTGCATATTTTGTGAGTGTGATTGTAGTGATTTATTGTGCTATTAAATTACGATAGAGGGATATTCTGTCTAGGAAAGGCCTGGTACTTAAGCGATCCTTATGATCCACCTCTCTTTCTTGGGAATTGAACTTAGTGTGATTTTTCAGTACAATAATTTTACTCTTTTACATGCTTCCGCACAACAATTGGTATTAGCGCTAGATTCGTACTTGGGGAATATGATCGTTTACGATACTATTTGCATATATAGTATTTTCATCCACGACACTATTCACGTTGACGGTACTGGTCACGTATACAGTTGTTGGGATTGAGGAGAAAAATGGAAAAGGGATTGTCATCAGCAAAGACTACTGTGACCAATGCAAAATTTGAAGTAGAGAAATTTGATGGTACAAATAATTTTGGTATTTGGCATTGTGAGATCTTAGATGTCTTATGCCAGCAAGAGCTGGATATAGCCCTTGAAGAAAAACTTGACAAGATGGATGACAAGGAGTGGGCTAAGATCAATAGACAAGCGTGTGGTACAATCCGATTATGTTTGGCCAAAGAGCAGAAGTACTCTGTCATGCGGGAGACATCAGTGAAGAAGTTGTGGGATACACTGGAAGAAATGTTTCTAACAAAAAGTCTTGAAAATAGGCTTTATACGAAAAAGAAACTTCATCGATTCACGTATGCACCCGGTATGTCGATGAATGACCATGTGAACTCATTCAATAAAATTTTAGCAGACTTGCTAAATTTGGATGAGAAATTTGAAGATGAAGACAAGGCGTTATTGTTGTTGAATTCTCTTCCTGATGAATATGATCATCTTACCACCACATTGCTTCATGAGAAGGATACGATCACATTTGATGTAGTCTGTAGTGCGTTGTATAGATCTGAGACTCGAAAGAAAGATAAAAGAGATCACAGAGATACAACTGTAGAAGTCTTAATAGTAAGAGGCCTGTAACACCCCAAACCCGGCCCAAACACCACAACCAGATCCGATATGTCACTTGGGAAGATTTTTATAAAACTTCGTGAACTTCAAAGAATTTTAAAGTCCCTTTTGAAAAACTCCAAGTTTAGTAGTTCGTTTGAAAACTCAGTAATTATTTATGAAAGATTTTAATTAGCCCAATCCTTGTGTTTAGGTGTCATTTGAAAACACACGTCGTTACATTAGATTAACCTTGAAGTTTGTCGTCAAAATCCGTTATAAAATCGTTAATTAAGTTGTGAGGGAAACTTCCATTTGCTTTATGTAAAAAGAACATCTTATCGATTATTTTGTATTCAAAATGTCTAAAGTTTAAATCGAAAGAAAACCAAGTTAGCAGTGGCCTTATTACATAACAGAATCCCAGAAATTAAAGAAAAGTAAAGTTTTATTTAATAGAACCGTGCATGGCCACCTCGTAGTCCTCTCCGGCCCAAGTCCACTGCACTAAGTATTACCTGCAGAAATGTTAAGCAACAAGAGTGAGTCAAAAATACTCAGTGTGTAATTTCCAAGCACCATCACTGGGCCAGAGCCCATTCATAAACCATCTGGGCCTTAGCCCCCTTACATAATCACCTTGGGCGAAGCCCAACTGGAATCGGATTGGGCCTTAGCCCTACAGCATAGTATAGCAAATAGCATATGCAACATGATGTAAAACCCAACCCAGCCTAAATATCCATCCGCTACACAGCACCCGTTCCTGCCAAATACACCAGTGGGGATTTCTACAATCGACCCTCACCGTTACACACCATCGATGGCAGTCATGCTGCAGTCAGCTTCTCATTGCCAAAATATGTGGCATAGCCACCAATATTATGTGATAACGTCACCGAAGTATGTGGCAGAGCCACGGAAATAATGTGACAACGTCACCGAAGTATGTGGCATAGCCATCGAAAACACTGCCCCTTTCATCATTACCATATCCCCATGTCCATGCAACATACAATCATAGTGGTATGAATGCAACATATAACAACATACATAAAATATTCAAAGCATACGTATACTAATTCCAATGACAATATTTATAAGGCATAATCAGAGAATAACTCATCTGATATTACAATTTTTACCCTCTATGGGTAACACAATAGCTATTACTGCGTTTTCGGCTTTCAACCAACACATATACTTATTATAATAGACAAAAGAAGGTGTGGGAATTACACACCTGTAAACTTAAATAACTAAACTTTCAATCTCGCTGACACCCTCACTTGCAGGGAAAACAGTGATCTGCCTATCCCAATCTGAAGTCGGCCCACAACCCGATGGAAAATCCTGAACGGCTGACACTGCACGCCGTTTGAACTTAGGGGTAGGGACTACGAGTCTACCCCCTCCTTCGATTGGCTGCCACTTGCATCCATGAAAGGTTCTTGATCAATACTGTACTATATCGGAAACAAGGGTTATCTAACAATGATATCTAACTATAACAGAGATCAATGAAAAGAGAGACCAATCGAAAGACCAAAGAGAAATCCCCTACCTATGCTACTAACGTGAGCAAGCAAGACTGCTTAGAAAAGAATTTCGGCAACCAAAGAAGCCTTGGCACTTCTCCTCTTGATATTCAGCTTGGATTAATGATGATAGTCGTGTTACATACAAAGAACAAGGTGATCAGTTACGAAAGAGAACCCTCTTCGGTTTAACAAACAATAAGAGTAGGGAAAAGAATAAAGAGGAATAAAAGAAAAAGAATCCTTACTAGAACAAGGATATGCCGATTGGAAGAATCAGAAGGGTGCTTGCACCATAATAGATTCAGCCCCCATTTCAAATAACAACTATCAACATAGAGAAAAGAAACAGTTCGGCCCTCTTCCATACAAATGACTACAGGGATATGTGGTGGCTATCCAACAGAGAAAAGAGAAGAGTTAGGGGATAGAAGAGGTTTTGGCAACACTAGGCACAAGTATAAGATGAAACGAAAAGGGAAATGGTAGCTATGAGCATTCGAAAAAAGGATGGAAACTTGAGAAATGAAGCAAATGGGAGAAAAGGAGAAAAGAAGAGAAGGGAAAAGAGTGTTAGAAAGTTTCAGTTTTTACCAAATAAAAGATGAACCAAAAAGGACTTGGGAGCTTTCGGCAAATAGAGAAAAAGATTGAAAAGAAAAGAAGCACAAAATGCCGAAAATGGGGAACTCTAAACACACAAAATTTTGCAAAACACCCTTAAGAATTTCGGCACCTGATTCCCCTACCAACATCGAATGCCCTCTCCATCCAAAAGACTTCACTTTGACCTAATTTTCCTTCCTCCAACACTTCCCAAAATTCAGCCAACACCCCTTTTCACCTCAATCCCATATTTTCTCCTTGATTTTCTCCTTAATCCCCTCTCCAACACTCATTCAAATGCATTTGAACGAGTCTTCAACTCCTCCACTAGAGTCCCAGTCGAACTCTCCCACCTCCACCTGATCAGCACAAAAATTAAACAGATTGTGCTGCAGGTGAGATTCGAACTCCTCTCTCTTAGCTCTTGCAAATGACGGCACACCACCTTATTGGTAGCTTCTCTTGTGCTAGCATTTTATCCATTTAATCCCTTATGTCTGACACCACCTACCTTCTCCCACCTTAAGCCCAAACACAAAAACTTTTACCAGGACCCAACTCAACCCCAGGCCCTCCTAGGCCCCCAAACACATACAACCGACACACTAAGCAAGCCTAACACATGGAATAATGCCAAAACAAAAAATCACGAATTCCAGGATGTTACAGTTCTACCCCTCTTAAAGAAATATCGGCCTCGAAATTACCTGATCAAAAGAGGTGAGGGTATTGCTACCGTATCACATCTTTCGGCTCCCACGTGGCTTTTTCTGCACCGTGATTTTGCAATAAAACTTTAACTAAAGGGACTGATTTCCTTCTTAGTACCTTAGCGTCTCGGTCCAAGATCTATACTGGTTCCTCTTCGAAGGACAGGTCCGATCTTATCTCAATTTTCTCCACCGGTACTATGTGAGACGGATCAGAACGGTAACGTCACAACATCGAGACATGGAACACATCATGTATTTGTCTCAAATTCGAGGGTAGCTCAAGCTGATATGCCACTGGTCCCACACGTTTCAATACCCAATAAGGCCCGATGAACCTAGGACTTAGCTTGCCCTTCCATCCAAACCTCATAACCTTTTTCCACGGTGAGACTTTCAGGAAGACCTGATCACCTACTGCAAATTCTATGTCCTTACGCTTCAAGTCCACGTACAATTTTTTCCTTTCGAAAGTTTCCTTCAGTCGGGCCCGAATCAGCTTAACCTTCTCTTCTGTCTCTGAAATCAAATCTAGACCGAACACCTGTCGCTCACCCAACTCTGTCCAGCAGGTAGGGGTTCGACATCTACGACCATACAACGCTTTATAGGGTGCCATCTGAATGCTGGATTGATAGCTATTGTTGTATGCGAATTCTGCCAACGGTAGAAAATCCTCCCAACTACCCCTGAAGTCAATAACACAGCCTCTCAACATGTCTTCCAAGATCTGAATTACCCTCTCAGACTGACCATTAGTTTGTGGATGAAATGCCGTGTTGAAATCCAATCTTGTACCCAGTACCTGATGCAGCGCCTTCCAAAAAAAATTGCGATGTAAACCTAGGGTCTCTGTCCGATATGATAGACACTGGTACCCCATGCAACCTTACAATCTCTGCAACATATAGCTTGGTCAGCTTCTACAATGAATAGTCGACATGAACAGGTATGAAATGGGCGGACTTCGTCAACCGATCAACAATTACCCATACCGAATCTTTCCTAGTAGGCGAAAGAGGTAGCCCACTAACAAAATCCATCGTTATCCTCTCCTATTTCCATCGTGGAATCATCACCGGCTCCAATAACCCTGAAGGTAGCTGATGCTTTACTTTCACTTGCTGACACGTCAAGCACTTACCCACAAACTCGATAATTTCTCACTTCAATCCATGCCACAAAAACTGTTCACACAGATCCTGATACATCTTACTCCCACCAGGATGCATAGCGTATGGGCTGCTATGCGCCTCCTGAAGAATCATCTGTCTCAACTCAACATCCTTCGGCACGCAGACCTTTTCACAGAAACACAATACATCATCACTGTTCAAACTATAATCCTCTACCCTACCATTCTGTACTTGCAGAAGTCGAGCACTTAAGATATCATCCAATAACTGCTTCTCTTTAATCTGACTTACCCACGTCAGCTTCACTTGGAGTTCAGCTAACAAACTCCCATCATCATACAGACTGAGATGAGCAAACATTGTCCTCAAATCCGATATCACCTTCTGACTCAACGCATCCGCCACTACGTTAGCTTTACCCAGGTGATACTCAATTGAGCAGTCATAGTCCTTCAATAGCTCAATCCACCTCCGCTGTCTTAAATTCAACTCCTTCTAGGTAAGGAGATACTTCAAACTCTTGTGGTCGGTATAGATAATAGACTTCTCCCCATACAGGTAGTGTCTCCAGATCTTCAGAGCGAACACTACCGCAGCCAACTCCAGATCATGCATGGGATAGTTCATCTCATACGGTCTTAACTGCCGAGACGCATACGCAACTACCTTCCCATCTTGCATTAACACACACCCTAACCCCGTGTGTGAAGCATTACAATAGACAATGAACTCTTTCCCCGCCTCAGGCTGAATCAAAACTGGAGCTTCCGTCAAGATCCTTTTCAGCTTCTCAAAGCTTTCTTGCTGCTCAGCAGCCCAAACAAATGCTACCCCTTTCCGTAACAACTTAGTTAAGGGCGCCGCAATTAAGGAGAATCCCTCAACAAACCTTCTGTAGTACCCAGCCAATCCTAAGAAACTTCGAATCTCCGCCACAGACTTAGGCGATTTCCAGTCCAACACAGCTTCAATTTTTCAGGGATCAACCCTAATCCCCTCAGCAGATACAACATGACCCAAAAAGGTAACTTCTTTCAACCAAAATTCACACTTACTGAACTTGGCGTATAGCTGCTTCTCCCTCAGAATCTGTAGAACCACCCGAAGATGCGAATCATGCTCTTCCTCTATCCTGGAATATACCAGGATGTCGTCTATGAACACTACAATGAACCGGTCCAGATAGGGTTGGAATACCCGGTTCATCATATCCATAAACGCAGCTGGTGCATTCGTCAACCCAAACGGCATCACTAAAAACTCATAGTGACCATAGCTAGTTCGAAACGCCATCTTATGAATATCCGCTTCCTTGACCTTAAGCTGATGATATCCTGACCTCAAATCTATCTTCGAGAAGACTGAAGCCCCTTTGAGCTGATCAAACAGATCGTCAATCCTTGGCAGTGGGTACTTGTTCTTAATCGTCAACTTATTCGACTAGTGGTAGTCAATGCACATACGCATCGACCTGTCCTTTTTCTTTACGAACAACACCGGTGCTCCCCACGGAGATATACTTGGTCGGATAAAACCACGATCCAACAACTCCTGGATTTGAGCTTTAAGTTCTACCAGCTCCTTCGGCGCCATCATATATGGGGCGATGGACACCGGAGCCGTACCAGAAAGTAGTTCAATTCCAAACTCCACTTCCTGATCCACAGGCAACCTCGGGAGCTCCTCAGAAAAGATATCCACGAATTCTTTCACTGTTCTAACCTCATTAATAGACATTTCTTTTGCATCCAAAGCACTGATAAAAGCTAGGAATGCCTTGCACCCTTTCAAAACCATCTTAACAGCCCTTAATACGGAAACCACGTTGGACAAATAATACCTTCTTTCTCCTATCACAACCACCTCTTTATCCTCTGGGTTCTCAGCACCATTGACTTAGTCGCGCAATCCAAATTATCACGATGTTTAACCAGCCAATCCATGCCTAAGATAAGGTCAAACTCACCGAATGGTAATTTCATCAAGTCAGCCAGAAACAATACTCCTTGAATCTCTAAAGGCACATCCCTAAATAATTTGTTCACTACTACCAATTGTCCTAATGGGTTAGCCACAGTCATTTCTCTAACAGCAATTTTAGGCTCTAAATTTAAAGTATTAGATACAGCATAGGCAACATAAGAATGGTTCGATCCAATATCAATTAAAGCAATAAACAGTTTATCAACAATAAGAAACGTACCGGTTATAACATCCGGTGCGTCACCCTCTTTTCATTGTCGTGCTGCATAGACTAAACCCCACTGTCTTGCTTCTGCATTACCGATACCCCTGCTTGGTGTTCCACGACCCCGACCAAAATCATTCCCCCTTCCAACCGGACCACGACCCCTCGGCGGTTGCTGCCCACTTTTCCTGAACTGAGTAAAACCCTGACCTAATGGCTGTACCTTATCCAACTATTGTGGACAGTCTCTAATCATATGGTCCTTAGATCCACACTTGAAACATCCCCCAATTTTCCTCCAACACTCCCCGGAATGCATTTTCCCACACTGAGCACATGGTCGAAACTGACCCACTGCAGCAAGCGTCGGAACTCGAGCTAGCCCATCAAACCTAGGCCTTTTTTGAAAACCCCCAGATGATCCTGTTGACCCAAAACTTCTCTTGTTTTTACCTCGTTCTTTATCCCTATTCTGTCTCTCAGTCTGCTTTACTTCTTCGGCTATTTTAGCTTTTTCAACTAGAACGGCAAAATCTCTCTCTCGCTGTGGAGCTATCAATACCCGCAGCTCATCTCGCAACCCATCCTCGAACCGTACGCAACGCTCATAATCGGTCGCAACTATCCCTCGGGCGTAACGGCTCAAATGAAGAAATTTCGCCTCATCCTCAGCCACAGATTTACCCCCTGAACCAGATTCAAGAAAGCTTTCCTCTAGGCATCCACATAACTTGCCCCAACATACTTCCCTTGAAATGTCGTCTTAAAGAAATCCCAATCAATTCGATCCGCTAGAGTACCCTCTCTTGTTGTGAGCCACCACTGGTATGCCACATCCCGAAGAAGAGACACCGCTCCTTTCAATTTCTCCGCTACCGTGCAGTCTAGATCATCCATAATCAGCTTGACTGCAGCTAATATTCAGCTACGTTTGGGGCCACGCCAGAGATGCCCCTAAACATTTCAGCTCCGTTTGCCCGAAGTCGCTCAGGAATAGACTTTTGAGACACTATCCCAGTGCTTGCCCCAGCAACTCGCTCCAGCATACGCTACATTGCTTGAGACAGGGCATCATCCCCACCAGTTCTATCTTGAGATCCCGCTTCTGCCACAGGTGATGCCGGCGCTTCACCTTCAGGTTCATATCCTGTTTCAGAGGACTCAGCCTCAACACCCCGGCCTCTACCACGGTCGCATGTACCACGTCCACGTCCTCTAGCACTCATGTCTATCGAGTCATTTTAATCTGATTATAAATTTTATGTATTAGCATCTCTTTTCACTTTTTATTAATGGGAAGTCTTATGAAAATAGAGTTAGAAGTAGTGTTTCGCAGAACACCCGTAAACCTAAAGGTTTTAATCTCTAAAGAGTTCCTTTATTCTAGCATTCATAACACAATATAACTACTTCATGCGATTCACCCAATTCAGTTAGAAAAACTTACCGTGTGGACTTGATGCCAGAGACTCGGGTGCCATGCTTCAAAAAAAAAAAACTTGCATACATATATATATATATATTTATTTCTAAATCACTTTTAGACCAACTTTAGAAAACGTTTTGAACCTAAAACCCATGGTCGAGTTTTTAAATCAGGCTCTGATACCAAAATTATAACGCCCCAAACCCGACCGAAACACCATGACCGGATCCGGTATGTCACTTGGGAAGATTTTTATAAAACTTCGCGAACTTCAGAGAATTTTAAAGTCCCTTTTGAAAAACTCCAAGTTTAGTAGTTCGTTTGAAAACTTAGTAATCATTTATGGAAGATTTTAATTAGTCTAATCCTTGTGTTTAGGTGTCGTTTGAAAACACACGTCGTTATATTAGATTAACCTTGAAGTTTGCTGTCAAAATCCGTTATAAAATCGTTAATTAAGTTGTGAGGGAAACTTCCATTTGCTTTATGTAAAAAAAACGTCTTATCGATTATTTTGTATTTAAAATGTCTAAACTTTAAACTAAAAGAAAACCAAGTTAACAGTGGCCTTATTACATAACAGAATCCCAGAAGTTCAAGAAAAGTAAAGTTTTATTTAATAGAACCGTGCATGGCCACCTCGTAGTTCTTTCCGGCCCAAGTCCACTGCACTAAGTATTACCTGCAGAAAAGTTAAGCAACAAGAGTGAGTCAAAAAGACTCAGTGTGCAATTGCCAAGCACCATCACTGGGCTCGAGCCCATTCATAAACCATCTGGGCCTTAGCCCCCTTACATAATCACATTGGGCGAAGCCTATTCGGAATCGGATTGGGCCTTAGCCCTACAGTACAGTATAGAAGATAGCATATGCAACATGATGCAAAACCCAATCCAGCCTAAATATCCATCCGCTACACACCACCCGTTCCTGCCAAACACACCAGTGGGGATTTCTACAATCGACCCTCACCGCTACACAACATCGATGGAAGTCGTGCTCCAGTCAGCTATTCATCGCCAAAATATGTGGCATAGCCACCGATATTATGTGACAACGTCACCGAAGAATGTGGCAGAGCCACTAAAATAATGTGACAACGTCACCGAAGTATGTGGCAGAGCCACCGAAAATACTGCCCCTTTCATCATTATCATATCCCTATGTCCATGCAACATACAATCATAGTGGTATGAATGCAACATATAACAGCATACATAAAATATTCAAAGCATACGTATACTCATGCCAACGACAATATTTATAAGGCATAATCAGAGAATAATCACCTGGTATTACGATTTTTACCCTCTATGGGTAACATAATAGCTATTACTGCATTTTTGGCTTTCAACCAACACATATACTTATTATAATAGACAAAAAAAGGTGTGGGAATTACACACCTGTAAACGCAAAGAACTAAACTTTCAATCTCGCTGACACCCTCACTCGCAGGGATAACAGCGATCTGCCTATCCCGATCTGAAGCCGGCCCACAACCTAGTGGAAAATCCTGAACGGCTGACACTGCATGCTGTTTGAACTTAGGGGTAGAGACTACGAGTCTACCCCTCATTCGATTGGCTGCCACTCGCATCCATGAAAGATTCTTGATCAATACTTTACTATATCGGAAACAAGGGTTATCTAACAACGATATCTAACTATAACAGAGATCAATCAAAAGAGAGACCAATCGAAAGACCAAAGAGAAATCCCCTACCTATGCTACTAACGTGAGCAAGCAAGACCACTTAGAAAAGAATTTCGGCAACCAAAGAGGCCTTGGCACTTCTCCTCTTGATATTTGGCTTGGATTAATGATGATAGTCGTGTTACATATAAAGAACAATGTGATCAGTTACGAAAGAGAACCCTCTTCGGTTTAACAAACAATAAGAGTAGGGAAAAGAATAAAGAGGAATAGAAGAAAAAGAATCCTTACCAGAACAAGGATATGCCGATTGGAAGAATCAGAAGGGTGCTTGAACCACAATAGATTTGGCCTCCCTTTCAAATAATAACTATCAACACAAAGAAAAGAAACGGTGCAGCCCTCTTCCACATGAATGGCTACAGGGATATGTGGTGGCTATCCAACAGAGAAAAGAGAAGAGTTAGGGGATAGAAGAGGTTTTGACAACACTAGGCACAAGTATGAGATGAAATTAAAATGGAAATGGTAGCTATGAGCATTCGGAAAAAGGATGGAAACTTGAGAAATGAAGCAAATGGGAGAAAAGGAGAAAAGAAGAGAATGGAAAAGAGTGTCAGAAAGTTTCAACTTTTACCAAATAAAAGATGAGCCAAAAAGGACTTAGGAGCTTTCGACAAACAGAGAAAAAGATTGAAAAGAAAAGAAGCACAAAATGCTGAAAATGGAGAACTCTAAACACACAAAATTTTACAGAACACCCTTAAGAATTTTGGCACCTAATCCCCCTACCAAAACCGAATGCCCTCTCCATCCAGAAGACTTCACTTTGACCAAATTTTCCTTCGCCCAACACTTCTCAAAGTTCAGCCAACACCCCTTCTCACTTCAATCCCATATTTTCTCCTTGATTTTCTCCTTAATCCCCTCTTCAACACTCAGTCAAATACATTTGAATGAGTCTTCAACTCCTCCACTAGAGTCCCAGCTGAACTCTCCCACCTCCACCTGATCAGCACAAAAATTAAATAGATTATGCTGCAGGTGAGATTCGAACTCCTCTCCCTTAGCTCTTGCAAATGACGCCACACCACCTTACTGGTAGCTTCTTTTGTGCTAGCATTTTATCCATTTAATCCCTTATGTTTGACACCACCTACCTTCTCCCACCTTAAGCCCAAACACAAAAACTTTTACCAGGACCCAACTCGACCCCAGGCCCACCTAGGCCCCCAAACACATACAACCGACACACTAAGCAAGCCTAACACATGGAATAATGCCAAAACACAAAATCCCGAATTCCAGGATGTTACAAGGCCGTTCGCACATAAACAAATTTGGTAGAAGGAGTAAGTCAAAAGGGAGACCTGCCAAAGATGAATGTGCTTTTTGTCCTGAGAAAGGGCATTGGAAAAAGAATTGTCCTAAGTTAAAAAAGGGCAAGGTTATTTCTGATGCATGTGTAGCGGAGCATGATGAGGAGTCAGACTTTAGCTTGGTTGGCATGGCAATGGCATGTCATACAGCTGAGTGGATTTTGGATTCGGGATGTACTATCCATATGTGTCCTAATAAGGACAGGTTTTCTAGTCTTAAAGAACTAGAAGGTGGAATTGTTTTTATGGGCAATGACATCGCTTGTAAGACAATGGGAGCTGGTACAATCCAATTAAAGAATCACGACAGCTCAATCCAAGTCTTGACAGATGTTTGCTACATACCTAACTTGAAGAAAAATCTCATCTCATTAGGGGCCCTAGAATCTAAAAGGCTCACAATCACTTTGAGAGATAGATTACTAAAGGTAATAGCTGGGTATTGACGGTGATGAAAGGCACAAGAAGGAATAACTAGTACTATTTAAATGGAAGTACAGTTATTGGATCAACATCAACAGCTTCTGCAAAAGATGTAGATTCAGAGGCTACCAGGTTATGGCATATGCGATTTGGACATGCTGGTGAAAAAGCTTTGCAGAATTTGGCAAAGCAAGACTTGTTGAAAGGTGAAAATTCTTGCAAATTTGAATTCTGTGAACATTGTGTTCTGGGCAAGCAGACGAGGGTAAAATTTGGTTCAGCAATTCACAAGACGAAAGGAATTCTAGACTATGTTCACAGTGATGTGTGAGGACCTACCAAAGTGGCTTCTTTGGGAGGAATGCACTATTTTGTTACTTTTGTTGATGATTATTCAAGAAAAGTATGAGTGTATCTAATGAAAAGAAAAAGTGAAGTTTTGGATGCATTTCTGAAATGGAAGAAGATAGTGGAGACTCAGACTGGTCGAAAGGTCAAACGACTTCGATCAGACAATGGTACTTAGTACAAGAATGACCCATTTCTACAAGTATGTTAAGATGAGGGTATTGTATGGCACTTCACTGTTCGGGATACACCACAGCAGAATGGGGTGGTAGAACGTATGAATCGAACTATATTGGAGAAAGTTCGATGTATGTTGTCCAATGCTGGATTGGGCAAGGAATTTTGGGCTGAGGCAGTTATATATGTGTGCCATCTAAGTAATCGGTTGCCATCAGCTGTAATAAATGGAAAAACTCCTATAGAGATATGGACTGGTAAACTTGCTACTGATTATGATTCTTTACATGTTTTTGGTTCCACTGCATATTATCATATAAAAGAATCTAAGTTAGACCTAGGAGCAAAGAAAGCATTATTCGTAGGTATAACTGGTGGAGTAAAAGGATACCGTCTTTGGTGTCCTGATACAAGGAAGATTATTTTCAGTAGAGGTGTGACTTTTGATGAATCAACCATGATGAAGAACAAGGATTCACAAAAGGATGACAAAACTAATAGTACTTTGCAGCAGGTGGAGCTTGAAAAGTTTAATGATGATCTAGCTACTATTGAAGGAACAAATGATGAAGAAGTTTCAACCCAAGAAATTCTGCAGCAACAAGATTCAATTGCATATAGGAGGCCAAAAAGAGAGATTTGTATGCCTGCTCACTTTGATGATATGGTGGCCTGTGCACTTCCAATTGCAGATAATGATGTTCCTTCTACTTACACAAAAGCAAGAAGTAACCCTGATGGTGTAAAGTGGAAGCATGCTATGAATGAAGAAATGTAGTCTCTTCATAAAAGTAGGACTTGGGAGCTGGTGACACTGCCCAAAGGAAAGAAGGAAATTGGATGCAAATGGGTATATGCAAAGAAGGAAGGATTTCCTGGTAAAAATGAAATTTGATACAAGGCTAGATTGGTAGCAAAGGGTTACGCTTAGAAAGAACGAATAGACTACAATGAAATGTTTTCTCTAGTTGTAAAGCATTCTTCTATTCGGATTTTGCTACCCTTGGTTGCGCAATATGATCTTGAACTAGTTCAGCTCGATGTGAAGACCACGATTTTACACGATGATTTGGAAGAGGAAATCTATATGACTCAGCCAGATGGATTCAAGGTTGCTGATAGAGAAAATTGGCTTTGCAAACTGACAAAGTCACTTTATGGATTGAAACAATCTCTGAGGCAGTGGTACAAGCGATTTGATCAGTTCATGAAAGGGCAAAGGTACACAAGAAGTAAATTTGATCATTGTGTGTATTTTCATAAGCTACAAGAAGAAAATTTCATATACTTGCTCTTGTATGTTGATGATATGTTGATAGCATCAAAGAGTAAAGTTGAAATTGAGAGATTGAAGACTCAACTCAACCTTGAGTTTGAGATGAAAGATCTAGGTGAAGCTAAGAAGATTCTTGGCATGGAAATATGTAGAGATAGAGCTCATGGCAGAGTTAGCTTGTCTCAGAAGCAATATTTGAAGAAGGTACTACATCAGTTTGGCATGAACGAGCAGACAAAACCTGTAAGTACCCCGTTGGCTTCTCATTTCAAGCTTTCTGCACAGCTATCTCCTTCGATGAATACGGAACAAGAATACATGTTACAAGTTCCATATTCTAATGCAGTAGGTAGCTTAAAGTATGCAATGGTGTGTAGAAGACCCGACATTTCACAGGAAGTTAGTATAGTGAGTAGGTATATGCATAATCCTGAAAAAGGACATTGGCAAGTTGTGAAATGGATTTTACGGTATATTCAGAAGACCATGGATGTTGGATTACTGTTCAAGTAGGATACTACACTTAGTAAAGACGTTGATTCTGACTATGCTGTTGATTTGGACAAACAAAGATCAACCACCGGTTATGTGTTTACACTTGTTGGAGGACCAATAAGTTGGAAGTCTACACTGCAGTCTACAGTTGTGTTATCAACCACAGAAGCCGAATACATGGCTGTAACAGAGGCTGTACAGGAAGCTATTTGGTTACAAGGTATGGTTAAAACCTTGGGATTAGTTCAGGAGCATGTTAACATGTATTGTGATAGTCAAAGTGCTATTCATTTAGCAAAGAATCAAGTTTATCATGCACGTACAAAGCATATCGACGTACGATTCCATTTTGTGCAGGAAATTATTGATGAGGGGAAAATTCATCTTCAGCAGATTAAGACTGCAGATAATCCCGCAAATATAATGACCAAGGTGGTAACAATAACCAAGTTCGAACATTGTTTGAACTTGATCAATATCCTACAAGTTTAATTGTAACACCCCAAACCCGGACAAGACACCAATTCCGAATCTGGTATGTTACGGGGAAAAACGTTTTTGAGAGGTTAGATTTTTCGTTTAAAAGCTGGGTGGAAACATAGCGTATTTGAAGAAAATTTGAGTAGACTTGTTTGAAATCGGATGGTGTATTTGAAATCCAGAAATTTTGAAAACTTAACCAATAAGTGTAGTTTAAAGCGAGTTGATTTCACTTAATGATTCAAGCAGTTCCCTAATGTTACTTAAAACATTTTTGACTTAGTAGAAAATCGAGTTTGATTTGAAAATCAATTGAGTTTACTTAATATCAAAACATTGTGTGATACCCATTGGTATAGTTGAAAACACATTGCGTTATAGTTTTGAAACCATTGTCTTTCCAAGTTATAGTGAGGTTCATACCCAATTATTTTGTTAAGGCATATAAAAATCTAATTAAAACATAAACATCATAAAACATAAATCAAAGGCCTTTTACAAATCCAAATTAAAACCCAAATAAAGTAGATAAGCTAAAGTACCCAAATTGAATAGTCTGAGCAAAACTTTTATTAAAGCATGGCATGTGCACCCCGAGTCCATCCCGGCTCCATGTCCGCGTCTACGAGTCACCTGAAATGTCAAAGGAGAGGGTGAGTCGAATGACTCAGTGCATAAATCCCGCTCCCGATAAAACAATATGCTAACACACATCATACATAGCAACATGATTAATGCAACCCGATCCTAACCATCCGAATCTCCTGTTCTACCCCGTGTGGTACCAAACCACTGGTGGTGCCAAACCACTGGTGACCCAAAGTCACGATATCCATAAGTGTGGTGCCAAACCACTGGTGACCCGAAGTCACGAACAATCCAATGATGGGGCCAACCCATCGCGTGATACCAAATCACTAGCGACAATCCCGTATCTCTCAAGTGGGGCCAACCCACGGTGGTGTCAAACCACGGTGGACGAGTCGCAATGAGGTGCCAAAACCTCCGTGTCCCAAAGACACAATGTGGTACCAAACCACTGGTGACCGCAGTCACAAATCCGATGATGGGGCCAACCCATCGCGTGATACCAAATCACTGGCGTCAATCCCGTATAATCAACTGTGGGGCCAACCCATCGTGGTGCTAAGCCACTGGGACGAGACGCTGAGGTGCCAAACCTCTGGTGACCCAAAGTCACAAAATATCATCGTGGTACCAAACCACCTGGAGGTGCCAAACCTCGGTGTCCCAAAGACACACGTTCCCAAAGACACACGGATATCATATCCCCTCCTCTCATATCACCCATACATATCATATCGATGCAAATCATGTAAATCATGCACTCATGCCATTGGGTTTAACATCGCATCACATACATCAATAACTATGATAGCACATACCATCAATAGAACTCATAGTAATTGAACTTACCCGGATCCATGCACCTACCCCATTTGGGTATCCAATAATTCATCATACTGTCA
The DNA here is from genome assembly GCA_025503065.1 of Gossypium bickii. Classification (NCBI taxonomy): domain Eukaryota; kingdom Viridiplantae; phylum Streptophyta; class Magnoliopsida; order Malvales; family Malvaceae; genus Gossypium; species Gossypium bickii. The sequence continues at coordinate 73,054,150 of CP106713.1, forward strand.
TGATTTTAATAGGCAAACAAGTTTAATAACAACATCACTAAATATGGGTGTGTTAGTTACACACCTGGTATACACGAGTCTAAAATCCCAACGAAACGATCTAAGTCCCTAGATTACTAGCTCCTACAATCGGCCAAAACATAGAGGTTAGGCATCTACAACATTCGGCCAATGCTAACAAACCAATAGGAGTTAATGCTACCTTTTTACCTTTATGCCTGATTTGGTTTCCTACCAAATCTCGAATCAAGCAGTGATTCCCTCTTCCAACAATCGGCACCCTAAAAGAGAATGGTTAAACTTTAATAATCTTGACTTAATCGAAACCAAAGAGTATATTGAAGAACCAAACCCCTTACCACTACTTACTAAACAATTGTGTAAGAAAACGGCTCCTCTTGCTTGCTTTGAACCCTTTGATGTCCTATAATGAAGAGATTAACAACGATTAACTCACTTCAATCCACAACCCTCATAGGCTTTAATCCAATCGAAATCAATCATAGAACTAGAGAAAAATATGACCATACGGCCAAACACTTACCCAACACCAAATATTCGGCCAAAAATAGGACTTCTAGCAGAAGGAAAATATTCGGCTAAGTTGACAACAAAAGAAAGAAGAAAACGGCACTAGGTGTTTAACACCTCTATTTTCGGTTTTGAGAAAAACAATGTGAAATGGAAGCAGAGTTTCGGCAAGAGATGAGAAAGATGAATGAAGAAATTCGGCTCACAAACAAACAAAAGAGAAAGAAAATGAAAAGGAGGATATTCGGCTCAAGTACTTCAAGAAATGAGAGAGAAGATAATTGGAAATTCGGCTAAGAGGCAATATGAATTCTAAGCACTAGTGTATTAGGAGAAAAGAAACGAAAATATGATAAGAAAAGGTATTAGTTTGGCAATCAAAGTTTCAAAAGAGAGAAAGTATGTTGGAGAAGAGAGAGTTTTGGTTTTAGCACAATTGAACAAAAGAAGAAGAAATGGGAAAATCTCTTGAAGTTTTGGGTTGCTTTTGACAAAAGAAAGGAAAAGAAAAGATGCTTCACAATTGCTTTTGGTAGAAAATACATAAAATGAGAAGTGCATTTCGGCACACCTTACTTCCCACTACCAAACTGTCCACACCCCCACTCCAACACCCCACAAATTCGGCCGAAATCTCTCCATTCACTCACCACCACTCCTTCAAACTTGCATGACCAAGTCTCCCTCCTACAAATGCTCTCCACCCTTCATTTGAAAGGTATGACTTGGTCCAAGGTAGAATTTCACTAGCCTTCTACCTCTCCTCCATGCCGTCCTAAAAAGGAAACCAAAATGGGGACTTTGCAGCTTGAACTCTGGACCTCTACCCCCCTGTAAATGACGCCACACCTAGCTCCCCAAGTAACGCATGCTTGCCACCTTGCCAACTCACTTTTTGTGCAACAAAACAACAATTAAAATTCTTAAACCTCAGCTTCCTCAGCTTCCTTCACTTAGCACCCAAAACCAAAATTTTCCTACCTACTGAGGCACACTCCTAGCCCACAATTAAGCCCCGACACAACACAAACAACAACACAAAGACACTAAACACATGCAAGACATAGCACAACAAAATAGCCCCTACCCCGGGATATTACAGTTCTACCCCCCTTAAAAATAATTTCGGCCCCGAAATTACCTGATCAGAAGAGTTGCGGGTATTGCTGTTTCATCATATCCTCGGGTTCCCACGTGGCTTCCTCCACGCCATGATTCCTCTAAAGTACCTTAACCAAAGGCACAGACTTCTTACGCAGAACCTTCACATCCCGATCAAGAATCTGCACCGGTTCTTCTTCCACAGTCAAATCTGGATTTACCTCGATCTCTTCCACTGCTACCACATGCGACGGATCTGAACGATAACGCTGAAGCATCGAAACGTGAAATACGTCGTGAATCTGACTAAGCTCTACTGGCAACTCAAGCTGATACGCTACTGGTCCCACTCGTCTCAAAACCTTATACGGCCCAATAAATCTCGGACTTAGCTTGCCTTTCCTTCCGAACCTCAACACTTTCTTCCATGGAGAGACCTTCAGAAAAACTCGATCCCCCACAGCAAACTCTATATCTCTTCGCTTAAGATCGGCATAAGACTTCTGCCGGTCCGAAGCTTCCTTCAATCGAGCCTGAATCAACTTAACCTTATCTTCTGTCTCAGCAACCAACTCTGGTCCCAACAACTGACGTTCACCCAACTCCGTCCAACACGTAGGTGAGCGACACTTCCTACCATACAACGCCTCATACGATGCCATCTTGATGCTTGCTTGATAACTGTTGTTGTAGGCAAACTCAGCTAATGGCAGAAACTCCTCCCAACTACCTCTGAAATCCAGAACACAACCTCTCAGCATATCTTCCAAGATCTGAATAACCCTCTCCGACTGCCCGTCGGACTGCGGATGAAAAGCTGTGCTGAAATCCAACCGTGTACCCAGAGCCTGATGCAACGCTCTCCAGAACCTCGACGTAAACCTGGGATCCCTATCCGAGATGATCGAAACTGGCACACCGTGTAACCTCACAATCTCAGACACATACAGCTTTGCTAGTTTCTGAAGTGAATAATCCACTCTCACTGGAATGAAATGAGCTGACTTAGTCAGACGGTCCACAATAACCCAAACCGAATCTTTCTTGCTTGGCGTAAGCGGTAACCCACTGACGAAATCCATGGTTATCCTTTCCCACTTCCACTGAGGAATCTTCACAGGCTGAAGCAAACCCGACGGCAACTGATGTTCAGCCTTGACCTGCTGACAAGTCAGACACTTCCCAACAAACTCTGTCACCTCTTTCTTCAAACCAGGCCACCAAAACTGCTCTCTAAGATCCTTATACAACTTGCTACCTCCGGGATGCATAGCATAAGGATCGCGCATGCGTCTGAAGAATCTTTTGCCTCGGCTCCACATCCTTAGGCATACACGCTTTACCTTGAAAACACTGACACCTCATCACTAGACAAATCGTAACCCTCCAAACCACCATTTACGCACTTGTAACCTCTGGCGCACTCGAAACCTCGTCCTCTAACTGTTTCTCTCTGATCTGCTCAACCCAAGTAGGCTTAACTTGCAACTCTGCCAGAATACTCCCATCGTCATACAAGCTCAAATGGGCAAACAAAGCTCTTAAGTCCGAAACAACCTTACGGCTCAACGCGTCTGCCACCACGTTAGCCTTGCCCGGATGATATTCAATCGAGCAGTCGTAATCTTTCAAAGAACTCAACCCATCTGCATACGCCTTAAATTCAAATCCTTCTGAGTCAAAAGATACTTTAAACTGTTATGATCCGTGTAGACTATCGATCTCTCTCCGTACAAGTAGTGCCTCCAGATCTTCAAGGCGAAGATTACAGCCGCTAGCTCCAAATCGTGCGTCGGATAATTGACCTCATGTGGCCTTAGCTGTCGAGAAGCGTAAGCCACCACCTTACCTTCTTGCATCAGCACACAACCCAAGCCTGTATGTGATGCATCGCAATAGACTGTGAATTCCTTACCAGCCTCAGGTTGAATTAGAACCGGAGCCTCAGTCAAAATCTTCTTAAGCTTGTCAAAACTCTTTTGCTGTTTCTCAGTCCAAACAAAAGGAACCTCTTTTCTTAACAACTTGGTCATTGGCGCTGCTATCAACGAGAAACCCTCAACAAACCTTCGGTAGTATCCAGCCAAACCCAGAAAACTCTGAATCTCAGCCACTGACCTAGGCGGCTTCCAATCCAAAACTGCCTCAATCTTACGAGGATCTACCCGAATCCCCTCAGCCGACACTACATGACCCAAGAAAGTCACCTCTCTCAGCCAGAACTCACACTTACTGAACTTAGCGTAGAGCTGCTTTTCCCTCAGAATTTGCAGCACCACCCTCAAGTGCGCATCATGCTCTTCCTCTGTCTTTGAGTACACCAAGATGTCATCAATAAAAACCACGACGAATCGATCCAGATACTGTTGAAACACCCTATTCATCATATCCATGAAAGCTACCGGAGCATTAGTCAACCCGAACGGCATTACCAGAAATTCGTAGTGCTCATACCGAGTCCGAAACGCTGTTTTATAGATATCAGCCTCCTTAACCTTTAAATGGTGATACCCAGACCTCAAGTCAATCTTGAAAATACCAAGACACCCTTGGTGATCAAACAAGTCATCTATCCGTGGCAACGGATACTTGTTTTTAATCGTCAGCTAGTTCAACTGGTGGTAGTCTATGCACATCCGCATCGTACCATCTTTCTTCTTAACAAAGAGTACCGGCGCACCCCACGGCGAAACACTTGGCCTGATAAAACCTCGATCCAATAACTCCGGATCTCGAGCCTTAAGCTCCACCAATTCCTTTGGCGCCATCTTATACGGAGCAATAGATCCGGCGCAGATTCACAGTAACAGATCTATCCCGAACTCTACTCGCGATCGGCGGCAAACCTGGAAGCTCCTCAGGAAACACATCAGCAAACTCCCTAACAGTTCGAACCTTCTCCACAGCAGATTCCTTAGCCTCCAAGGCATACACATGAACCACATACGCTTCACGACTCTTTTCGACCATCTTCTCGCGCGCCGAGCCGATACCACATTAGATAAGTAATCTCTCCTATTACCTATCATAGCCACCTCATCACCTCAACCCGTCTTAAGAACCATGCGCTTGGCGCGCAATCCAACCTCTCTCGCTGGTACTTGACTAACCAATCCATCCCAAGAATCAGATCGAACTCCCCAAACGGCAGTTCCATCAGATCAGCAGCAAACACTACCCCTTGGAGCTCTAGGGGTACCTCTTTAAACAGTTTATCTACTACTACAGAGTGACCTAGAGGGCTAATTACAGTCATCTGCCTAGAAGATATCTCAGAGTCTAAGTCCATGGTCTCTACTATACTACTGGCAACATAAGAGTGCATTGAACCCACATCAATCAAAGCAGTATAAGGAGAACCAAAGATCAAGAACGTACCGGTTATGACATTGGTGCGTCGCGCCGCTCTCGGCGCCTCCGCGCATACACTAATCGGCCGTCGGCATCGAACTACCCGCACCTCTGCCCGGTGCTCCACAGCCTCGACCAAAACCATTACCGCCTCGCCATTACCCCGACCCCTCTGCGGTGGCGGCCTATTACCTCGAATCGATTACGCCACGACTCCGATGAATCTGGCCAACTTACGCGGACAGATCCCTCACACGGTGCTCCAGAACCACACTCAAAGCAACCTTTTCTCTCGGTCCGGCAACCACCCCAATGAGATTTTCCACGCGACAGCCGCTGCGGCGGTCCCCGCCTAGCGAAGAACAAACCTAGCGGTGACTCGCCCACTCGGTCTAGCCCTCTTCTGCGCAGACATCGACGATCCGGACGACCCAAAGCTCCTCTTATGCCTATTTACGTCCATTTTGCCTCACGGACTCCTTAACACCCTCGGCTACCTTAGCCTTCTCAACTAAGACAACAAACTCGCGCTCTGGCGAGGAGCAATCAGCAACCTCAACTCGTCTTTGGACCATCCTCGAAACGAACACACCTCTCATGCTCGGTGGCCACAATGCCCTCGGCATACCTACTCACTTCAAGAACTTCGGCCTCGTACTCAAGAATGATTTACTCCCGAATAAGCCTCGAAATGCCTTTCATTTGGAGTCAATATAACTAGCTCCGATGTACTTCTTTTGATATGCGACCACGAAATAATCCCATGTCAAATCCTCCATTTGCCACTAATTGTCCCGAACCGTGAGCCACCACCTGGTATGACTCATCCGGAGAAGCGATACGATGCCCTTCGGCCTTCTCTTCAAGAAATCAGGTCCAGATCATCCATGATCCGCTCAGTTGCTTCCAGCCAATACTCAGCAGTGTTGGGAGCAACACCAGATACACCTCGAAAGAATTTGGCCCCATTTGCCCGGAGTCGCTCAGGCACAGATTTCCTAACTCCTGCGCCACCACCTATACCGGCTACCCTTTCCAACACTCGCAAAGATCGCTGCGACGCTGCGTCATCCCACCGATCTTGGAACTCACCACCTCCGGTGGTGGCGGGCCCAGTACCTCATTTTCGACCGCTTGACCGGATCCTACGGGCTCGTAAACCGTCATCCTACCACTACCTCTACCACGAGTATTACGACCACGTCCGCCTCGAGTGCTCATGTCTAATATCGCTACGTATCTGGTTAAAGAGTTTTATGCATCAGTATTTATTCCACTGTTTTAAAGCAAGTCTTATGAATATTTAAGGAGATTTGTTCCGCGTTCACGAGTCCTATCGGTCTCAATCTCTAAAGTAGCATACTATTGCTAATCATCAAATCATATCACATCCAACCAAATCACAAGCAATAGTACTGTACTTACCACGGGCGAATCCAGTGCGGGAGACTCGGTGCCATGCCTTTCGAACCATACTTTCAAAACAAACACTTAAAACAGAATTTTGAAAACATTTTGGGCCTCGGGCCCACAGCCGAGCCTTTGAACTTAGCTCTGATATCATAATTGTAACACCCCAAACCCGGACAAGACACCAATTCGAACCGGTATGTTACGGGAAAACGTTTTGAGAGGTTAGATTTTTCGTTTAAAAGCTGGGTGGAAACATAGCGTATTTGAAGAAAATTTGAGTAGACTTGTTTGAAATCGGATGGTGTATTTGAAATCTAGAAATTTTGAAAACTTAACCAATAAGTGTAGTTTAAAGCGAGTTGATTTCACTTAATGATTCAAGCAGTTCCCTAATGTTACTTAAAACATTTTTGACTTAGTAGAAAATCGAGTTTGATTTGAAAATCAATTGAGTTTACTTAATATCAAAACATTGTGTGATACCCGTTGGTATAGTTGAAAACACATTGCGTTATAGTTTTGAAACCATTGTCTTTCCAAGTTTTAGTGAGGTTCATACCCAATTATTTTGTTAAGGCATATAAAAATCTAATTAAAACATAAACATCATAAAACATAAATCAAAGGCCTTTTACAAATCCAAATTAAAACCCAAATAAAGTAGATAAGCTAAAGTACCCAAATTGAATAGTCTGAGCAAAACTTTTATTAAAGCATGGCATGTGCACCCCGAGTCCATCCCGGCTCCATGTCCGCGTCTATGAGTCACCTGAAATGTCAAAGGAGAGGGTGAGTCGAATGACTCAGTGCATAAATCCCGCTCCCGATAAAATAATATGCTAACACACATCATACATAGCAACATGATTAATGCAACCCGATCCTAACCATCCGAATCTCTGTTTCTACCCCGTGTGGTACCAAACCATTGGTGGTGCCAAACCACTTTGGTGACCCAAAGTCACGATATCCATAAGTGTGGTGCCAAACCCATGGTGACCGAAGTCACGAACAATCCAATGATGGGGCCAACCCATCGCGTGATACCAAATCACTAGCGACAATCCCGTATCTCTCAAGTGGGGCCAACCCACGGTGGTGTCAAACCACAGGGACGAGTCACAATGAGGTGCCAAACCTCTGGTGTCCCAAAGACACAATGTGGTACCAAACCTTTGGTGACCATGATCACAAATCCGATGATGGGGCCAACCCATCGCGTGATACCAAATCACATGGCGTCAATCCCAGTATAATCAATCGTGGGGCCAACCCACCGTGGTGCTAAGCCATCGGGACGAGACGGCGAGGTGCCAAACCTCTGGTGACCCAAAGTCACAAAATATCACTGTGGTACCAAACCACTGGAGGTGCCAAACCTCTGGTGTCCCAAAGACACAGTGTCCCAAAGACACGGATATCATATCCCCCTCCTCTCATATCACCCATACATATCATATCGATGCAAATCATGTAAATCATGCACTCATGCCATTGGGTTTAACATCGCATCACATACATCAATAACTATGATAGCACATACCATCAATAGAACTCATAGTAATTGAACTTACCCGGATCCATGCACCTACCCCATTTGGGTATCCAATAATTCATCATACTGTCATGATTTTAATAGGCAAATAGGTTTAATAACAACATCACTAAATATGGGTGTGTTAGTTACACACCTGGTATACACGAGTCTAAAATCCCAACGAAACGATCTAAGTCCCTCGATTACTAGCTCTTACAATCGGCCAAAACATAGGGGTTAGGCATCTACAACATTCGGCCAATGCTAACAAACCAATAGGAGTTAATGCTACCTCTTTACCTTTATGCCTGATTTGGTTTCCTACCAAATCTCGAATCAAGCAGTGATTCCCTCTTCCAACAATCGGCACCCTAAAAGAGAATGGTTAAACTTTAATAATCTTGACTTAATCGAAACCAAAGAGTATATTGAAGAACCAGCCCCTTACCACTACTTACTAAACAATTGACAGAAGAAAACGGCTCCTCTTGCTTGCTTTGAACCCTTTGATGTCCTATAATGAAGAGATTAACAACGATTAACTCACTTCAATCCACAACCCTCATAGGCTTTAATCCAATCGAAATCAATCATAGAACTAGAGAAAAATATGACCATACGGCCAAACACTTACCCAACACCAAATATTCGGCCAAAAATAGGACTTCTAGCAGAAGGAAAATATTCGGCTAAGTTGACAACAAAAGAAAGAAGAAAACGGCACTAGGTGTTTAACACCTCTATTTTCGGTTTTGAGAAAAACAATGTGAAATGGAAGCGAGTTTGGTAAGAGATGAGAAAGATGAATGAAGAAATTGACTTAAACAAACAAAAGAGAAAGAAAATGAAAAGGAGGATATTCGGCTCAAGTACTTCAAGAAATGAGAGAGAAGATAATTGGAAATTCGGCTAAGAGGCAATATGAATTCGGCACTAGTGTATTAGGAGAAAAGAAACGAAAATATGATAAGAAAAGGTATTAGTTTCGGTAATCAAAGTTTCAAAAGAGAGAAAGTACGTTGGAGAAGAGAGAGTTTCGGTTTTTAGCACAATTGAACAAAAGAAGAAGAAATGGGAAAATCTCTTGAAGTTTCGGGTTGCTTTTTGACAAAAGAAAGGAAAAGAAAAGATGCTTCACAATTGCTTTTGGCCGAAAATATACAAAATGAGAAGTGCATTTCAGCACACCTTACTTCCCACTACCAAACCGTCCACACCCCCACTCCAACACCCCACAAATTCGGCCGAAATCCCTCCATTCACTCACCACCACTCCTTCAAACTTGCATGACCAAGTCTCCCTCCTACAAATGCTCTCCACCCTTCATTTAAAAGGTATGACTTGGTCCAAGGTAGAATTTCACTAGCCTTCTACCTCTCCTCCATGCCGTCCCAAAAAGGAAACCAAAATGGGGACTTTGCAGCTTGAACTCTGGACCTCTACCCCCCTGTAAATGACGCCACACCTAGCTCCCCAAGTAACGCATGCTTGCCACCTTGCCAACTCACTTTTTGTGCAACAAAACAACAATTAAAATTCTTAAACCTCAGCTTCCTCAGCTTCCTTCACTTAGCACCCAAAAACCAAAATTTTCCTACCTACTCAGGCACACTCCTAGCCCACAATTAAGCCCCGACACAACACAAACAACAACACAGCACACTAAACACATGCAAGACATAGCACAACAAAATAGCCCCTACCCCGGGATATTACATTAATAGTTGAAGAAGGCATTATCATGTATTGTTGACAAAGGCAGAAAGAATTGTGTGAAGATAAGATCCTAATCAAATATTCAAGGTGGAGATTATTGGAAATCATCCATACTTTGGAAAGTCAAAGATATGGGTATCAAAATGTTGGCACTAGAAATCTGGGATTTAAGGCACCAAAAATGGGATTGAGATTTGGCATGAGATATTTGTAATTTTTTGGTCCCTAATTGTATAGAGATTTTGCAAGTTGATCCCTGAACCTCAACTATAAATAGGCCTAACCATTTCTCATTTTATCAACCTACATTTTGCCATTCTCTACTTAAGGCATTGTTCTCTCTCTTTGTAAATCTTCACTGGAGTGAAATATATTTGGTAGTGCCCGAGGATGTAGGCAAAATTTGCTGAACCTCGTTAAAATTCTAGTGTTCTTTATTGTATTATTTTGCATATTTTGTGAGTGTGATTGTAGTGATCTGTTGTGCTATTAAATTACGATAGAGGGATATTCTGTCTAGGAAAGACCTGGTACTTAAGCGATCCTTATGATCCACCTCTCTTTCCTGGGAATTGAACTTAGTGTGATTTTTCAGTACAATAAATTTACTCTTTTACACGCTTTCGCACAACACTCTACCTATTTAAATATAAAAATTAATCCATTCAAATTTTTCTATAAATTAAACAAAAAGAAAAAGTTTAGTTAGAACTTCAATTGATTTTTTTTACATCTTTTTGTTTATTTCCAACCCTTCTTTTCAACTCTGGTAATTTTTGCTTCATGTTTCTTAGTCATGGTTTATACAGGTGTTTTTATTTTAGCCATCCTCAATTATTATTATTATTATTTTAATTGCTTCTGTTAAATTAATTTTGAATTCTAGTAACCGCACCGTTAAAATACATATAGTCACTAGATATAATATTGATATAATAACAAATTTAGTCTCTGATGTTTACACATTCTGTTAATTTAATATTTATTTTAAAAAATAAATTTAACCCTCAATGTTTATAATTTTATAAATTCGATTTTGATCCTAAAAATTCAAATAATTTTTCAATATCTAATTAAAAAAATTCAAAATATAAAAAAATTCAAAATTTATTAAAATTTATAAAAAAAATAAAAAACTATTATAAAATATTCAAAAATTATAAAATTACTTCAAAAGTATATAATATTATTGACACTTTGGATAACAAATGTGGAAATTCGGGGATAGAACTTGATCGTGTCTGAAAGTCTTAATATTTATATAACAAATGATCGAGCCTAGAAACTAACTTATGACAACGATTGAGGCAAGCGCCCCTATATTTGGTAGTAAAGCTATGGCAAGACCGGAAGTATCGTATCCTCAAGGACCAAGAGTACTAGTGATTACTATCTTTCTATTATTTAGCCTATGAATTAAGGGAATGGTTGTTTAATCTAAAACTAAGTAACTACTAAGCTAAAGATGCTAAGACACAGAGAATGAATTGGAGAAATACTTTTGGGAAAACCAATTGATTAAAATAATACCCGAGGAAGAATCCACGTAGACTTCACTTGTTATTTAACTCTGAACTAGATGATTTATTCACTTGACTTGATCCGTACGATTCCCTAATTTATATTAATACCTCTCTTGAGGTTACTAACGTCTAACCTAGGTTGATTAATTGAAATCTCTTTCTAATTAAAACCCCTAAAATTGCATTAACTCGATCTATGGACTCCCATATTAGCTTTGACCCTAATCTGGCAGATTTTCGTCGTCCTATCTCTAGGAGTGCGATCAACTCCACTTAACTATGCTAGATCTACTCTTAAACAGGGACTTTTGCTCCACTGCCTAAGCACATCAATATCCTGAAATATCAAAACAAGAATTAAGAACACATAATTAAGAACAAATCAAGTATTTATCACACAATTTAGAAAACAATAACAAGATCCTTCTTAGGTTTCATCCCCCTCAGGTATTTGAAGGGTTTAGTTCATGTTTATAAAAGAATACATCTCAGAAGAAAGTATAAAACAAAACATAAGAAAAACCCTAAAACCCCCTGAAGGAAATTGAAGGAAAGATCTTCCGTCTTGAGTATGATTTCGGCTTCTTGAGATGGATCAACTGGCTGTCTCCGAGTAAATCCCACAATTCGGCCTCTCTGGCTTGGCTCCTCGGCCTACCTGAACGCCCCATTTTTAGGTCACACTTAGGGTGTTTATATAGGCTGTCGGAATGTCTTTCTTTGCCCTTAAGTATCCTAATCTGATTAGAATTAAAACAGGTCACGTTAGGGACACGCTCGTGTGGCACGCCGGTGTAAATCGAGCTCAGGCTGTGTTCGAGTCTGCTAAAGAGGCACGACCATGTGGCTCAGGCACAGGCCATGTGAATTTCGTACTTTGGCCCATTTTCTCCATTTTTGGCCCGCTTCTCGTTCTTTTCATCCTTCGATGCTCTCCTAAGTATAAAACATGAAATTAAAGGATTAGGAGCATCAAATTCCACAATTCAGAGGATAAATCATCCAAAAGTATGCCAAATGTGGGATTAAAATATGTACATATTACGGTTTATCAAATACCCCTACACTTAAGGATTTGCTTATCCTCAAGCAAAATTCGAAATTTACAATTAAAATGAACTTCCTCAATTCATAATATTCATCAATAGTGTTTGATAAACTATAAAAGTAACATATTTTAAGCCCACATTGGCATGCTTTTGGATGATTTAAGCCTTAAATTATGTAATTTGGTGCTTTTAATCCTTTATTTTCATGTTTTATACTTAGAAGAGCATTGGATGACGAAAAGAATGGAAAACGGGCCCAAAACGGAGTAAATGGGCCATATCACGAAATCCACACGGCTTGGGCCCAAGACCACACAGCCGTCCCTCATTCAACAGCTTCGAGCACGGCCTGGCCACGACTTACACGGGCGTGTGCCATGGGCGTGTCCCTGCCATGAGAAAGAAGAGTTTCACTTGGATTAGGATACTTAGGGGCAAAGATACACATTTCGGAGCCTATATAAACACCCTAAGTGTGATCTAAAAGGGGGGAACCCAAGGCTTTAGTCAAGGGGCATCCAGCTAGGCCAAAGAAGGCAGATTTGTGGGGATTTACTCGAAGATAGCCAGTTGATTCATCTCAAGAAGCAAGAATCATACTCAAGACGGAGGGTCTCTCCTTCAATTCCTTCAGGGGGTTTTCGGGATTTCTTATATTTCGTTTTATCTTTTCTTTTGAGATTTTTTCTTTTATTGTTATGAACTAAACCCCCAGATACCTGAGGGGGATGAAACCTAAGATGAATCTTGTTATCGTTTGCTAAACTATATGATAAATATTTGACTTGTTCTTAATTTTGTGTTCTTAATTATTGTGTTGATATTTCTGGGATATTAATTCAAGTATGATGTGCTTAGGTGGAGGAGAAAAAGTCCCTGCCTAAGAGTACATCTAGCATAATTAGGTGGAGTTGATCGGACGCCTAGAGATAAGGTGACGAGATTTTGCCGTATTAAGGTGAAACCTAATATGGGAGTCCATAGATCGAGTTAATGCAATTCTAGGGGTTTTAATTAGAAAGAGATTTCAATTAATCAACCTAGGGTTAGATGTTAGTCGCCTCGAGAGGGATTAATACAACTTAGGGGATCTTACGGATCAAGTCAAATGAATAAATCGTCTGGTTCAGAGTTAGATAACAAGTGAAGTCTAGGTGGATTCTTCCTTAGGTGTCGTCTTAATCAATTGGTTTTTCCTCAAAATTATTTTCCCAATTTCATTCTTCTTTGTCTTAGAGTCTTTAGTTTAGTAGTTAGTTAATTTTAGTTTAGATAAACAATTCCCTTAATTCTTAGGCTAAATAATAAAAAGAGAGTTAGTATTAGTACTTTTGGTTCCTTTGGGTTCGACATTCCAGTCTTGCCTTAACTATACTATTGTTTGATAGGTGCGCTTGCCTCAAATTGTTGTCATAGTTAGTTTCCAGGTTTGATCATTCTTTATAGAAATTTTAAGACTTTGACATCGCATAAAACAACGATCAAGTTTTTGGCGCCATTGACGGGGAACTAAAATATTAAGAAAGCTCAATTTTTATTACTTTAGCCATTTTTTTTGCAATTTATTTTCATTATTATTTTTTTACTTTTTTTACTTTGCTAATTTTTCCTCTATCTGCTTTTGGCAGATAATTTTAGCTTATAGAGAAGATGGCACTGAATAATTATCAGTGGCAAGTCATGAGGACAATTCCTACTAAAGCAGCCAGTGTCTTCAAACTCGACGTGGTCACCAGGTTATCTAACCAGCTAGAGATGATGAATAAAAAGATTGATGGTTTGTATAGTCTCTCGCATGTACACCCAGTACTGCAATATGACTCAAATCTAGGAGGCGTGGCGAATCCTGAGTACCCACCCTACGGATATGGCATGGAGAACCAACAAGTCCAATATATGGGTAGCTATTCTAGACCTCAAAATAATTTTTATAGTGATACTTATAATGCAGGTTGGAGGTACCATCCCAATTTCTCGTGGGATGATCAAAGTAGCCAAAGACCGGAACTTCTTCCAGATTTTCAACAACCACCTCACCAACAGGAAGAGGAGTCGAACCTTGAGGAGATGCTGACAAAATTCATAGCAGCCACAGAAACACGTTTTCAGAATACTGAGACAACCCTTAAAATCAACTTGAGGCATTGACACAGGAGCTCAAGGATCAAACCGGGCAACTTGTTAAGTATATCTCAGAACAACTACAAGAAAGCTTGCCAAGCAACACTAAAACTAACCCAAAAGAGAAAATTCAAGCCGTAACAGCTTATGACAGTGAAAGGTTAGTGGAATCTGACCCAAGGCAAGAGCTTGTGGTAAGTGAAGGTAAGGTTAAGGTAAGCCAAGAAAAGCAAAACTGGTAATTAAAGAGTACCAACCTCGCATACCATATCCCAAAGCAATAAAGGGAGACCACACAAAGGAACAACTTGGTAAGTCTCTTAAAGTTTCAAAGAAATTTCATATTAACTTGCCGTTTCTTGAAGCTCTTTCGTAGATACCAGATCTTAGACCTCGTGTCGATAAAGAAGAAATTCATAAGGGACGAAGGATTCGGATCGATAAACTAGATGAGTAGAAGACACACTTCTAAGAGAAACTAAAAACACACGAAGCAAAAACGAGGCAACTCCACGACAAACTTAATGATGGGACAACCCAGCTTAAGATAGGAGACCAGGTACTCAAAATCTTCCCAGATGGAACAGTCGAGGTAACTAGTCCTAAAATCAGCACCTTTACGGTAAACACTACTCGACTTAAACTTTATATCAATAATCGAATTGATCGCATGAGAAAGGATTTTCACCTCTTCAAACCAACATGATTATGAGAATGAGAAGTAAGTCTAGCTCAAGACTTTAAACGATCGCTTCTCGGAAGGCAACCCGAGTACTAAGGCTACTAACTAGTTTCATTTTGTTTCTTTTCGTATTTAGGCATAGGTTTCCATACCCACAAGGCCTTGCACACGGCCGTGGCCATGGCCGTGTGGGCACCATAGGTAGGTAAAAGGGCGTGGTCGTAGATGTGTGGTAACAGGACAAAATTTTTTCCCAAAACACGGGCTGCATCTCTATTTAAAGCCCCCTTCTTCCTTTTTTCTTTTCCAGTTGTCTTTCTTCTTTCATTTTCCATTACTTACTTTTATTTTCACTTTTATTTTTATCTTTATTTTCTTTATTATTTTCTTCTTTTTCTTCATGTCATTTAGATTTAGCTTAGGATACAATAAAATCAGGACGGCTGCTTCGAGGATTCAATTTCAAAAGGTTCGAGGCGCTTCCCCATGTTCACCTCCAATCCTATCCGGTTTCTTTTCATTGACTTCATCTAAAAATTTAGGAAGTTTCACTTCTCTCCCTATCTTATGATTTTATTATTATATTGCTATTATCTGTCTTTGTACATTGAGGGAAATATACATTTTAAGTGTGGGGGGGTTAACTATAGTATTATTTGAAAATCCCTGAATTATGCCTTGTACTAAAGTAAATTTCTCATATTATGATTAGAATGAAAATTCCCCCTGATTTATGATTTTTATTGATATGTTTTGGATTAAGTCATTAATAATTGTGCATTGATGATTAATTTTGAAAGATACTAGAGAATCAAGCATGATAAGTCTATTTTCAAAAATAAAAAAAAATTATAGGTTGTCTACCTGAATCTAATTATTACCTTGAAGTTTGAAATTTACGAGGTTGATATCAAACACCCATAATTTTTTGTAAGAATTTGAGCCTTTTTTAGAGCATATAGTCTTTTTCATGCTCACTTTATTGATTATGAGTGTGTCAACATTGATTTGTTATTCTAGAACTTGCATCAATTATACATGTCGAGACCACACCTTTGATTTGATATACAGAGATGATAAATGCACCTAGGTTTTAACCCACTCACTCCACTATAAGCCTACCTCCACAATTAACTCCTAGCGAACCACGTTGATCCTAACAACCTTTTTTATTGACTCACCCACTAATATTCCCCCAAAACCCTTTGTAATTGTTATCACCATCCTTTTTGACTAACTTGATTTGATCGGTTGCCTAATTATTTTATTTTAGTAGTAAATTCATCTTTTATTATTATTTGACTTGTTATTAAAAATAAAAAGAAAAACAAAGTATATTCGGTATTTGTTTTATGTAATTGAGCTTATACGAAAAAGTCCAAATCTTAAAGAAAAAAAAGAGGTCGTATTATTAGTTTTCAATTGAAGTAATTATTTAGGATTAGTTCATTATTCTAGTTAGGTAAATTGTTAGGTCAATCTTGATTCTAACCTTCTAATTCAGCCTATATCCATACCCTTAACCTAAGTCCCGTTACAACCCTATAAAGACCTTTTGATTTGTGTATCATCTCATATTAAAGTTGTGGAGATTTGATTTTCATGCATTCCTATGGGATTAACTCTTCATGTTTGACTTTTGAGTGCTTAATTTTGAACCTTAAAACACTTTGAGTGGTTTGAGTGAATCTTTAGTGAGGATGACAACTCTTATCAATTTTGAATCAGAGGTAATTATTTAGAATAGGGGAAACACCTATGTTTTCATACTATAAGAACTATGACTTTGATTGTGTGAATCTTTAGGACTCTTTGAGTTAAATTATCCATGTATGAAATATCTTTGAATTATGACAAAACATTATTAATGAATATTATGAATCGGGGAAGTTTGTTTTAATTATGAGTTGAGAATTTTGCTTGAGGACAAGCAAAAGCTTAAGTGTGGGGGTATTTGACAAACTACAAAAGTAGCATTTTGTAACATCCTTAAATAGGGGCTCTTGCATTTTAATTGTTTGGATGTGAATGGTTTGAATATGATGCTAGTTAGGGTGTCTTAGGGTCTGGATATGAGCCAAGGGTAGGCTCAGGCTATAGCAAAATTTTTATTTTTGGGCACTGCATAAGGGGAGCTGAAGGGGTTAAGTGTTAAGAGTATTCTACAGCAAGTCTTGGCACAAGAAATTCCTTGGTAAAGTGGCAAGATGGCGCCACTTAGAGCTCAAGGGAGTGATGCCACAAGCAGGGGGAAGGAGCCTTGGTTCGAGCTGCAGGAATCCCTCTTTGGGTAATTCTGTTTGACGCCAAAATTGAAGGGGGTTGTGCTCAGGTGGAACTCTGGTGGATAGATGCTGAACAAGTCAAGAGATTCAAAACAGATGGATGGGAGAAATTTGTGGAGTTTGAACTATTCAAACTTGTTTGAATGGTTGGCCAAGAGAAAAACAAGGAGAGAAAAGAGGGATTGAAGTGGGGGAAGGCTTAGCCGAATTGTTGTAGTGGCTATGAGAGCTTGGAGCATTCGGTTTTGGTGTGTGTTTGGTGTGCCGAATTTGGGTTGTTTTCGGTATTGCTTTTCGGCATTTGGTGTATGTGTTCCACTTCTTGACTTTCATCTTTTTTTTCATTCTTGTATTGCCGAAATCACTCTCACTTTTGGTCATGTTTGCATCTTTGGTTCTTTTTCTTTGTCTCAAAATACCCTTAGCTGAATGTTTTCCTAGATCCCCTCTTCCTCTTTTGTTGCTTGGCCGAACCTGCTATGCTCACCATTTACTTCCTCTTATAAGCCGAAACCCTTTTCTTGCTTTCATCTTTCTTGGTGGTGCAAGCCGACTCATCACCCATCTTGTTTCTTTTTCTTTATCTTGTTCTTGATCTCAAAACACTCTAATTAGCCGAAAACTCCTTGAGTCTCACTACTTTGGTTTAAGTCTTCTTTCAATCATTAAAAGCCGGAGATCATACTTCTTTTGCTCATTGCCGAATCTCAACTCTTGGTAAGTTCTCGATTCATCCTCTCTTTTTCCCTTCTACTTCTTTTGTCAAAAGGCCGAATCTCTTTCTATCTTTGCTCTCTTCTTTTTGTCATTTCTTTAGGGAAGTAAAAGCCAGGAGTAGACAAGTGGATGGATGGTGATTTAGTCGACTACCCTTAGTCTTATAATCATTCTTCGGGTTTTACAGTAGCAGATCATTGTCATCCATTCACTTCCAATCGGTTGCGTTAAGGGCTGTGGTAAGGGTTTCTGTCGATTTAACCTTTTTGTTATCAGAAAAGCCGAAGGCTATTCATCACGCTGCTTCGGGTTTTTGCTTGGTGATTGAAGGGTACCAAGGTAAGGGGGGAATATCTTATTGCGTTATATCCTTTGGGATTTCTTGATTAAAGCCGAATGGCTAGTTACTTAATGGTATTGTGTTGGCCAAATATAGGAAGGGGGTAGTCAAGTGTTTGGATTCCCGGGTTTCACTTGATTTGTGGGTTAGATCTTGTTTGTCGGGATTCATTAGTCTCGCGAGTAACCAGATGTGTATCTCTTACACACTTCATATTCGATGTATAGTATGTTAATAACTTAAACACTGTTAAAAGTCAGAATAAGTGTGGATATCGATATGCTACCCTTATGGGTATGAGCGAGGACTCCAGGTAAGTCCGTTCGGATAGTTAATGATATTTGATTTCTGATGAATATGTATATGCTATGTTGCAGTATATTGTTATTTGATAAAGCATGTTAGTAAGTATGAATAAGCATGTGCATTAAAATGGGTATTATGAGAGGAGGGGGAAGATGTGATATTTGTGACTTTGGGTCACCAGTGGTTTGGCACCAGATTCGATCTTAGTGACTCGTCCCAGTGGCTTAGTACCACAGTGGGTTGGCCCCACATGTAACACTGAAAAGGGATCGTCACCAGTGGTTTGGTACCACAAAGTAGGTTGGCCCCACATATGATTATTTGTGGCTTTGGGTCACCAGTGGTTTGGCACCACCAGTGGTTTGGTACCACACGGGGTAGAATATGGAGATTTGGATGGCTAGGTTTGGGTTGCTTGACATACTTACTTGTTTATGAAACTGTGTAAGAGTGTTGTTATATTCGGGAGGGGAATTATACACTGAGTCTCGGTGACACACCTCTTCCCTTACATTTTGTAGACAACTCGTAGATCGCGGATGTGGAGCCGGGCGGACTCGAGGTGGCCATGCATATTGCTTTCGGTTTTAGTTTGTTCACTCTTTTGGGTACTTTATCTTTAATTTGGTTTTTTTTGGGTTTGTAATAAGGCCAATAACTAATATTTTTGGGTTGTTTAATCTTGTTAAAGTTTATCATATTTCGCTTAAGCAAACAACGTGACATGTTTAAATAACCTGTAAATCAATGTTTTTCTAAGTTACACATCTCACCGGGTTTTCTAAACTTTACCATCGGGTAGAAATAGATAAGTGATAATAATGAATCAGCTCAAACTTCTTTTAAACTAAGTTTACTTCAAGTCAAAATGTTTTAAAAATAGTTTTCAACTCTACACCTAAATAAAGCTGGGTTTTCCTAGAATCACATGGTTTGCTTGAAATAAACGACGACATATGGTTTTTCTCAAAATGGGTTCTTCCTTCGTTCAAGATTTTTAAACATCCAACATATTTTCAAGTATCACCTCTTCCAAATTGAACCTATAACTTGTTTTGATCAAAATATTTTACCTTGTGACATGTCAGATTCGGTCGTAGTGTATTGACCGGGTTGGGGTGTTACACATATTTTAAGCCCACATTTGGCATGCTTTTGGATGATTTAAGCCTTGAATTATGTAATTTGGTACTTTTAATTTTTTGTTTTCATATTTTATACTCAGAAGAGCACCGGATGACAAAAAGAATGGAAAATGGGCCCAAAACGGAGTAAATGGGCCATATCACGAAATCTAAATGGCCTGGGCCCAAAACCACACGGCATTGCCTCATTCAATAGCTTCAAACACAGCCTGGCCATTACTTACACGGGCATGTCTCTGCCGTGAGAAAGAAGAGTTTCACTCAGATTAGGATACTTAAGGGCAAAGAAACACATTCAGAAGCCTATATAAACACCCTAAGTGTGACCTAAAAGGGGGGAACCCAAGGCTTTAGTCAAGGGGCGTCCGGCTAGGCCAAAGAAGGCAGATTTGTGGGGATTTACTCGAAGATAGCCAGTTGATTCATCTCAAGAAGACGGAATCATACTCAAGATGAAGGATCTCTCCTTGAATTCCTTCAGGGGGTTTTAGGGATTTCTTATGTTTTGTTTTATCTTTTCCTTTGAGATGTTTTCTTTTATTGTTATGAACTAAACCCTCAAATACCTGAGGGGGATGAATCCTAAGATGAATCTTGTTATTGTTTGCCGAATTATATGATAAATATTTGACTTGTTCTTAATTATGTGTTCTTAATTCTTGTGTTGATATTTTCGGGATATTAATTCAAGTATTGTAACATCCTAAATTAGGGCCTTTGGATTTTATGTCTTTGGGTGTGAATGCTATGTTTGTCATGCTAGTTTAGGGTACTTTAGGGTCTAAGAATGACTTAGGGGTAAGCCGGAGCCTTAGTAAAAAATTTACTTTTTGGGCACTTTAAGGGAGAGCTAAATGGGATATGACTTAAGGGTGGTTGGTTGTATGTTTAGACTCAAGAAGTGCTTTAGTAAAGTGGCAAGGAGGCGCCACTTAAAGCTTAGGAAGGTGACGCCTCAGAGAAGCTGGCAGGGAGCAGGTTCGAGCTGCATGGATTCCCTTTTGGGGATTTCTTTTTGACGCCAAGGTGGGGGAGAGTTGCTTTCAGCTTGGACTCTGGTGGATGAGTGTTGAATAGGTCAACACATTTGATTGAAGGGAAGAGAGCAATTCAAGGAGAAGGAACCGGTCAACAGGTTTGAATGGAGAGTGGAGAGTGATCGGTGGAGAGAATAATGGGATTGGGAGAGAGGGAGAGAGTTTGGCCGAATATGGGAAGTGGGGTGTGTGAGTGTGTGTACGATTTAGTGATGTTAGGGGGTGGCCGAACGTTAGATGATAGCATTAGGAGTATTGAGAATTTCCCCTAGCTAGTGTAACCGATAGCATTCTTTTGTTCAATTCTTCTTGTCAAAACCAAAACACTCATACCACTTTGTGCATTTTTTCTCTCAAATACCAAAGCCAAAAACACTTTCATACCATTTGTTTTGCATTTTCTTTTCTTTCATTCACCAAAGCCAAAACACCTCCCAATTCTTTTCATATTTTCTTCTTCTTTTTGTGCTTGGCCGAAACTCACATTACCATCCACTTTCTGCCTACATTTTATTTTCTTTGCCTTTAACATCAAAGCCGAAACCCTCTGAAGCCGCATCTCCTACCAAAACCCTGTCATCTTCTTCTCTTTTCTCTCAAAACACCTTAGCCGAATCTTCCTTGGTAGATAGCACCTCTCTTCTCCATCTCTTTTCAAGAGCAGAACATTTTTGGCATTCGGTAAGTTCTTTTTGGGTTAACCGAATCTCTCTAATCAGCTACTGACTCACTTTCTTCTCTTGATTTCTTTAAGAAGAAAGTCAGAACTTCTCATTTGTTTAAACAGTTCTTATTTGTGGGTTAGCTAAATTCCTTTGACATCCATATTCTTTTTTTTCGGCTCTTGTTCCAGTGGATTGCCGTTACCTATTCTCTACCACTCCCAATCGGTTTTTCTAGTGTTGTGGTAAGTGTTTCTTTTGATTCAATCATCTCTTCTCATGTTTGAGTGACGAGGGTAGTAATCATAATCTTTAACCCTTGGCCGAATAAAAGTGGGGCTTTATCTTTGCATTCTTGTGGCTTTTAGTCTGCGTTTGGAGTGTTTAAAGGGACTATCGATTCTAGTCAGTTCAAGTACTCGAGCGGTGCAAGATTCAAACCTTCTTAATCTCCGAGATTTGTTAATCTAGGTAAGGACCCTTAGTCTTGAGTGTTATTCACTTTTGTTCGATTTCACTGCATTAATCCGGTCTAGTGACCAAGGTTTTGTTCGTGGACTCAAATGTCAACCAAGCGAAAGGAGGGGTTGGACCCGTAGTCCCAACCCCTAAGTTCAAGAATGCGCGCGGTGTCTGCTGTTCGAGATTGGCCACCAGGTTGTGGGTAGGCTTCTGAGCAGAATAAGAGATAGTTAGCAGTAGTTTCTGAAAGCGATAGTGTCGACATAGATAGCATGGTGCTGCGTGTAACCAGGTGTGTAAAATTCACACCACTTTAATATTATTATTTGTTATTAAATATTTGGGCTGAAAAGCTGAAATGGTTAGATGAATCGACGTTATGCCACTATGGGCATGGCCGAAATACCAGGTAAGTACCCTGCTGTTTATGTATGCACTGAGGGATGTATGCCATAATGATATTATGCACTTGATAGCATGTTGCATTCATTTGACACTTGTATGCATGGGTTGGATTTGATGTGAAAAGGGGAAGTGTAAGACTGTCACTAGTGGTTTGGTACCACACGTGGGTTGGCCCCACATTCTTAACTCGTGACTAAGTCTCAGTGGTTTGGAACCACTACTGGTTTGGTACCACATAAATTTATGATTCGTGACTAGTCCCAGTGGTTTGGTATCACAGTGGGTTGGCCCCACTTATATGATTATTCAGGATTGTCACTAGTGGTTTGGTACAACAAATGGGTTGGCCCCACATATGATATATTGTGACTATGTCACCAGTGGCTAGGTGCCACATATAGAGTGTAGCGGATAGAAGGTTGATTGTAGAAATCCCCACGGAGTGATCGGTTGGTACGGGTGGTGTGTAGAGGATAGAAAATCTACATCCATATTTGTACATGCAATTTTGAGTGGGATAAGGCCCAATATGTGTTTGTGGGCTTGGAGCCATTTACGTGACTTAAGGGGGATTTGCACACTGAGTCTCGGCGACTCACCCCCTCTGCTTAATCTTGGGAGCCGAGGGGACTCGAGGAGGCCATAGCTTGATATTTTCAGTAAACTTAGTTTTTTTTTAAAAACGTTTGAAGTTGGGATTTTATTTGATGTAATAAGGCCTTTCTAAATTGCTAGTTGGTTTTAACTTTATTAGTTTTGAAATGTCATGACATTATTTTACGACTTAAACATATTTCTTAAAAAGAAGTTTTCTAAACAATTGTAACCTGAATATCGATTTTTCTCACAAGAGCTAACGAAGATAACAAATGAATGAATAATCCAACCTGAAGATTTCTCTAAAGCTATAAACCACTGTTTTCAAAACATCACCTAAAACAAAAAGTTTCAAACTTACGGTTTCCATCAAAATTCCAAAATTTCCTTATAACCTTTTTGCCTGTGACATACCAGATCTGGTCGTAACGTATAGGCCAAGTTTGGGATGTTACAATTTTGTATCAGAGCCTAGGTTGCAAAACTCGGGCTGTGGAAATGGGTTCACTGATGTTTTATTAAGTTGGTCTAAATGACTTTTGGGAATGTTTTGATTGGAACATGGCATCCGAGTCCATTGTCCCCCGATCCACCGAGGTAAATATCCTAAACTACTCGGTGATATATATCTAAAATGATTGTTAGCATGGAAAAAATATATATAGATACTTGTTAGCTCTAGGAGAGTCAAACTTTAGAGACTGAAACCTCTAGGTTGTGACGTGCTTGCGAAAACTACTCCCTAAAATTATTTCTCATAAAATTTCTCAGTGCTAAACAGTGAAAAAAATACTAAATCATAAAACTTTTAATCAAATTAAGTCGCAAACGTTAGTCATGAGCACTAGGGGACGTGAACATGGTGTGCGTGGACGTGGTAGGGGCAGGATTGCTGTGTCGGAATCGGTGGGTCTGGTCATGGGTCAGGAAATGAGATGCTAGTACCACCAGCTGCGAAAGTAGAATTCCAAGATCAAACGGCCGGAGATGATGCGGTGTCTCAGGCGATGTTACGGGTTTTGGAGAGAGTTACCGGCGCAGGCATGGGCACAGGAGCTTGAAAATCCGTGTCTGAGCGACTCCAAGCCAATTGAGCGGAGATGTTTAGGGGTGTTTCTGGCGTAGCCCCTAATACAGCTGAATATTGGTTAGAAGCGAGTGAGCACATAATAGATGATCTAGACTTCACGATAGAGGAGAAGTTGAAAGGAGTGGCGTCTCTTCTGCGAGACGAGGCGTATCAGTGGTGGCTCACGGTTAGGGACGGTGCGGTGGTTGAGCATATCACCTAGGATTTCTTTAAGAAGGCATTCCAGGGGAAGTACGCCAGATCAAGTTATGTGGATGCACAGCGTAAGGCATTTTTAAATCTGGTTCAGGGGAGTAAGTCGGTATCTGAGTATGAGGCGAAATTCTTACGTCTAAGTCGTTATGCTCGGGGTATTGTGGCCACGGATCACGAGCGCTATGTTCGGTTCAAAGATGGGTTGATAGATGATCTGTGTGTGCTGATAGCTCCACAGCGAGAGAGGGAATTTTCTATTCTTGTGGAAAAGGCTAAGATAGCCGAGGAGGTGAAATAGTCCGAAAAACAGAATCAGGAGGGAAATAGAAATAAAAGGAACTTTGTTTTGTCAGGATCAGTTGGGCGGTTTCAGAAGAGGCCTAGGGTTGAGGGTCTGAACCGTGTGGTGAGACTTGCTGTTGATAGTCAGCCTCCGAGGTGTGCTCGATATGATAAATATCATTTTGGTAAGTGTTAGGTTGGAAGTAGAGGCTATTTCAAATGTGGGTCTATGAAACATTGAATAAGGGACTGTCCACAGGAGAAGGGCAGAGCGCAACCCATGGGTCAAGGTTACGTTTAGTCAGGTAGAGGTGGTCAGCAACCACCGAGAGGTCGAGGTCCGATCAAAGGAGGTAATGGCTTCGGTCGTGGACGTGGAGCACCAGGCAGAAGTGCTGGGAGCAGTGATGCAAGGAGACTTAGGGTGGTCTATGCAGCCAGATATCGAGAAGAGGGAGATGCATCGGACGTCATGACCGGTACGTTTCTTATTTATGGGTTGCCTTATACTGCATTAATTGACATAGGATCAACACATTCATATGTTGCTAGTGGGATATCCGGAACTTTAAGAATAGAGTTTGAGATTGCTTTTAGGGAGATGACCGTAGTTAGCCCACTAGGACAATCAGTAGTGGTGAATAGACTTTATAGGGATGTACCTTTAGAAGTTCAAGGGATGGTTTTTCCAACTGATATGATGGAACTACCGTTCAGAGAGTTTGACCTGATTTTAGGCATGGACTGGCTAGGGAAGTATCGAGCAAATTTGGATTGTGCTACCAAGCACATTGTATTTAGAACTCTCGAGGATGAAGAGGTGGTGGTAATAGGTAAGAGAAGGAACTACCTATTTAACGTAATATCTGCTTTAAAGGCTGAGCGAATGGTGAAGAAGGGTTGTGAGGCGTTCATAGCACTGGTTTGTGCCTTGGAGGGCAAGGATTTGTCTGTGGGGGATGTTAGAATAGTGAAGGAATTTCCCGATGTTTTTTCAGAAGAGCTTCCAGGATTGCCTTCGGATCGAGAGGTGGAATTTGGTATTGATCTTTATCTAGGGACAGCGCCTGTTTTGATTGCCCCATATAGGATGGCACCCAAGGAGTTGGTAGAACTAAAGGCTCAAATTCAAGAACTGTTAGATCGGGGTTTTATCCGACCGAGTGTATCACCTTGGGGAGCCCCGGTATTATTCGTCAAGAAGAAGGACAGATCAATGCGTATGTGCATTGACTACCGTCAGTTGAACAAGTTGACCATCAAGAATAAGTACCCACTGCCGAGGATTGACGACTTGTTTGATCAATTGTAGGAGGCTTCAGTCTTTTTGAAGATAGATTTGCAGTCAGGTTATCATCAGCTTAAGCTCAAGGAGGTGGACATTCATAAGACGGCATTTCGAACTCGCTATGGCCACTATGAATTTCTAGTGATGCCATTTGGTTTGACCAATGCACCAGCAGCGTTTATGGACATGATGAACCGGGTTTTCCAACCCTACCTGGACCGATTCATCGTAGTATTCATAGACGATATTTTGGTCTATTCCAGATCAGAGGAAGAGCATGACTCGCATCTTCGTATGGTCTTACAAATTCTAAGGGAAAAGCAGCTATTCACCAAATTCAGTAAGTGTGAGTTTTGGCTAAAAGAAGTTACTTTTTTAGGTCATGTTGTATCTGCTGAGGGGATTAGGGTTGACCCCCGGAAGGTCGAAGCTGTGCTAGATTGGATGCCACCTAGGTCTGTCGCAGAAATTAAGAGTTTTCTTGGTCTAGCTGCGTATTATAAAAGATTCGTTGAGGGATTCTCTTTGATTGCAGCTCCATTAACCAAGTTGTTAAGGAAAAGGGTTCCATTTGTTTGGTCTGACAAGCAGCAGGAAAGTTTTGAAAAGCTAAAGAGGATTCCGACGGAAGCTCCAGTGTTGATTCAGCCAGAGGCTGGGAAGGAGTTCGTGGTTTACTGTGATGCTTCACACACAGGATTAGGGCGTGTGTTGATGTAAGACGAGAAGGTTGTTGCGTATGCGTCTCGATAGTTAAGACCGCATAAGTTAAATTATCCCACGCATAACTTGGAGTTGGCGACGGTGGTTTTTGCTTTGAAAATCTAGAGACATTATCTGTATGGGGAGAAGTCTGTCATTTATACGGATCACAAGAGTCAAAGTACCTTCTCTCTCAAAAAGAATTGAATTTGAGGCAGAGGCGATGAGTGGAGTTGTTAAAGGATTATGATTGTTCGATCGAATACCATCTGGGTAAAGCTAACGTGGTGGCAGATGCATTAAGTCGTAGGGTAATCTCGGATCTGAGGGCAATGTTTACACATCTTAGCCTGTATGATGATGGGAGTTTGTTAGCTGAGCTCTAGGTGAAACCGACGTGGATAAGTCAAATCAAGGAGAAGCAGTTGTTGGATGATGTCTTGAATGCACGACTACTTCAAGTTCAGAATGGTGGGATAGAGGATTTTAATATGAGTAGTGAGGGAGTTCTGTGTTTCCGGGGAAGGATTTGCATGCCGAAGGATTCAGAGTTGAGGCGTAGGATTTTGCAGGAAGCGCATAGCAGTCCATACGCTATGCCTCCTGGAGGAAGTAAGATGTATCAGATTTGCGAGGACAGTTTTGGTGGTCGGGTCTGAAGCGAGAAATAACCGAATATGTGAGTAAGTGTTTGACGTGTTAGCAGGTGAAAGCAGAACATCAGTTGCCTTCGGGTTTGTTACAGCCGGTGAAGATTCCACAGTGGAAGTGGGAAAAGATCACAATGGATTTTGTTAGTGGGCTTCCCCTTACACCTACTAAAAAGGATTCGATTTGGGTAGTGGTTGATCGTTTGACGAAGTCTGCTAATATCATACCAGTATGAGTGGAATACTCTCTTCAGAAGTTGGCTAAATTATATATAGCAGAGATTGTAAGGTTGCATGGGGTTCCAGTGTCGATTATCTCGGACAGAGACCCTAGATTTACGTTAAGATTTTGGAAGGGCGTTGCATCAAACGTTGGGCACAAAGTTAGATTTCAGTATAGCATTTCATCCGCAGTCAGATGGACAGTCAGAGAGGGTAATCCAAATCTTAGAGGATATGTTGAGAGGCTGTGTCATGGACTTCACAGGTAGTTGGGAAGAGTTCTTACCATTGGCGGAATTCACGTACAATAATAGCTACCAGTCGAGTATCCAGATGGCACCGTATGAGGCATTGTATGGTCGGAAGTGTCGCACTCCTACTTATTGGACAGAGTTAGGTGAACATTAGATGTTGGGTCCAGAATTGGTCTCTGAAACAGAAGACAAGGTTGAGCTAATTAGGGCTCGATTGAAGGAAGCTTCAGACAGATAGAATTCCTATGCGAACCTAAGGCGTAAGGACATAGAATTTGAAGTAGGGGACCAGGTATTCTTGAAGGTGTTGCCGTGGAATAAAGTGCTTAGGTTTGGACGGAAGGGTAAGCTAAGCCCCAGGTTTATAGGGCCTTACCGAATAGTGAAGCGTGTGGGACCAGTAGCCTATCAACTCGAGTTGCCTACAGAGTTAAGTCAGGTTCACGATGTGTTTCACGTGTCGATGCTAAGACGTTTTCGTTCGGATCCATCTCACATGGTGTCAGTGGAGGTGATCAAAGTGAGGCCTGGTCTATCCTTTGAGGAGGAACCGGTTCAGATTTTGGATCGTGATGTCAAAGTATTACGTAGAAAGATAGTTTCGTTGGTTAAGGTTCTATGGCATAATCATGGTTTTGAGGAAGCTACATGGGAACCCAAGGAATCGAACCGACAGTAGTACCCTCAGGTAATTTCGAGGCTGAAATTATTTTAAGGGGGTAGAACTGTAACATCCTAAATTCGGCCCTTTGCATTTTCTGTGTTTGGGTGTGAATGCTATGTTTGTCATGCTAGTTTAGGGTACTTTAGGGTCCAGGAATGACTTAGGGGTAAGCCGGAGCCTTAGTAAAAATTTGCTTTTTGGGCACTTTAAGGGAGAGCTGAATGGGATAGGACTTAAGGGTGGTTGGTTGTATGTTTAGACTCAAGAAGTGCTTTAGTAAAGTGGCAAGGAGGCACCACTTAATGCTCAGGAAGGTGACGCCTCAGGGAAGCTGGCAGGGAATAGGTTCGAGTTGCGTGGATTCCCTTTGGGGGATTTCTTTTTGACGCCAAGGTAGAGGAGAGTTGCTTTTAGCTTGGACTCTGGTGGATGAGTGTTGAATGGGTCAACATATTTGAATGAAGGGAAGAGAGCCATTCAAGGAGAAGGAATCAGTCAACAGGTTTGAATGGAGAGTGGAGAGTGATCCGTGGAGAGAATCATGGGATTGAGAGTGAGGGAGAGAGTTTGGCCGAATGTGGGAAGTGGGGTGTGTGAGTGTGTGTACGGTTTAGTGATGTTAGGGGGTGGCCGAATGTGAGATGATAGCATTAGGAGTGTTGAGAATTTCAGCTAGCTAGAATAACCGAGAGCATTCTTTTGTTCAACTCTTTTTGTCAAAACCGAAACACTCATACCACTTTGTGCATTTTTTCTCTCAAATACCAAAACCAAAACACTTTCATACCATTTGTTTTGCATTTTCTTTTCTTTCATTCACCAAAATCGAAACACCTCCCAATTCTTTTCATATTTTCTTCTTCTTTTTGTGCTTGGCCGAAACTCACATTACCATCCACTCTCTACCTACATTTTATTTTCTTTTCCTTTAACATCAAAGCTGAAACCCTTTGAAGTCGCATCTCCTGCCGAAAGCCTGTCATCTTCTTCTCTTTTCTCTCAAACACCTTAGCCGAATCTTTCTTGGTAGATAGCACCTCTCTTCTCCATCTCTTTTCAAGAGCAGGACATTTTCGGCATTCGGTAAGTTCTTTTTGGGTTAGCCAAATCTCTCTAATCATCTACTGACTCACCTTCTTCTCTTGATTTCTTTAAGAAGAAAGCCAGAACTTCTCATTTGTTTAAACAGTTCTTATTTGTGGGTTAGCTAAATTCCTCTGACATCCATATTCTTTTCTTTCAGCTCTTGTTCCAGTGGATTGCCGTTACCTATTCTCCACCACTCCCAATCGGTTTTTCTAGTGTTGTGGTAAGTGTTTCTTTCGATTCAATTATCTCTTCTCATGTTTGAGTGCCGAGTGTAGTAATCATATTCTTTAACTCTTGGCCGAATAAACGGGGGCTTTATCTTCGCAATCTTCTGGCTTTTGGTCTGCGTTTGGAGTGTTTAAAGGGACAATCGGTTCTAGTCGATTCAATTACTCAAGCGGTGCAGGATTCAAACCTTCTTAACCTCTGGGATTTGTTGATCTAGGTAAGGACCTTTACTCTTGAGTGTTGTTCTCTTTTGTTCGATTTCACTGAGTTAATCTGATCTAGTGACCAAGGTTTTGTTCATGGACTTAAATGTCAGCCAAGCGAAATGAGAGGTTGGACTCGTAGTCCCAGCCCCTAAGATGAAGAAGCGCGTGGTGTCTGCTGTTCGAGATTGGCCACCAGGTTGTGGGCCGGCTTCTACGCAGAACAAGAGACAGTTAGAAGTAGTTTCCGAAAGCGATAGTGTCGACATAGATAGCGTGATGCTGCGTGTAACCAAGTGTGTAAAATTCACACCACTTTAATATTATTATTTGTTATTAAATATTTGGGCTGAAAAGCCAAAATGGTTAGATGAATCAACGTTATGCCACTATGGGCATGGCCAAAATACCAGGTAAGTACCCTGCTATTTATGTATGCACTGATGGATGTATGCCATAAAGATATTGTGCACCCGACAGCATGTTGCATTCATTTGACACTTGTATGCATGGGTTGGATTTGATGTGAAAAGGGGAAGTGTAAGACTGTCACTAGTGGTTTGGTACCACACGTGGGTTGGCCCCACATTCTTGACTCGTGACTAAGTCTCAGTGGTTTGGAACCACCAGTGGTTTGGTACCACATAAATGTATGATTTGTGACTCGTCCCAGTGGTTTGGTACCACAGTGGGTTGGCCCCACATATATGATTATTCGGGATTGTCACTAGTGGTTTGGTACCACATATGATATCTTGTGACTATGTCACCAGTGGCTAGGTGCCACATATGGAGTGTAGCGGATGGAGGGTTGATTGTAGAAATCCCCACGGAGTGATCAGTTGGTACGGGTGGTGTGTAAGGGATGGAAAATCTAGGCTTGGGTCGGGTACATTGCATCCATATTTGTACATGCTATTTTGAGTGGGCTAAGGTGCAATATGTGTTTGTGGGCTTGGAGCCATTTATGTGACTTAACGGGAATTTGCACACTGAGTCTCGGCGACTCACTCCCTCTGCTTAATCTTGCAGGTAATCAGAGAGACGTGGACTTGGGAGCCGAGGGGACTCGAGGAGGCCATTGCTTGATATTTTCAGTAAACTTAGTTTTTAAAAAAAAAAACCATTTTAAGTTGGGATTTTATTTGATGTAATAAGGCCTTTCTAAATTACTAGTTGGTTTTAACTTTTTTAGTTTCGAAATGTCATGACTTTATTTTACGACTTAAACATATTTCTTAAAAAGAAGTTTTCTAAACAACTGTAACCTGAATATCGATTTTTCTCATAAGAGCTAACGAAGATAACAAATGAATGAATAATCCAACCTGAAGATTTCTCTAAAGCTACAAACCACTGTTTCTAAAACATCACCTAAAACAAAAAGTTTCAAACTTACGGTTTCCATCAAAATTCCAAAATTTCCTTATAACCTTTTTCCCTATGACATACCAGATCTGGTCGTAACGTATAGGCCGGGTTTGGGATGTTACAAGTATGATGTGCTTAGGTGGAGGAGCAAAAGTCCCTGCCTAAGAGCAGATCTAGCATAATTAAGTGGAGTTGATCGCACGCCTAGAGATAGGGTGATGAGATTTTGCCGAATTATGGTGAAACGTAATATGGGAGTCAATAGATCAACTTAATGCAATTATATAGGTTTTAATTAGAAAGAGATTTCAATTAATCAACCTAGGGTTAGACGTTAGTCACCTCGGGAGAGGGATTAATATAACTTAGGGAATCTTATTAAGCGGAGTTGATCGCACGCCTAGAGATAGGGTGACGAGATTTTGCCGGATTAGGGTGAAACCTAATATGGGAGTCCATAGATCGAGTTAATGCAATTTTGGGGGTTTTAAATAGAAAGAGATTTCAATTAATCAACCTAGGGTTAGACGTTAGTCACCTCGAGAGAGGGATTAATATAACTTTGGGAATCTAACGGATCAAGTCAAATGAATAAATTGTCTGGTTCAGAATTAGATAACAAGTGAAGTCTAGGTGGATTCTTCCTTAGGTGTCGTCTTAATCAATTGGTTTTTCCTCAAAGTTATTTTCCCAATTTCATTCTTCTTTGTCTTAGAGTCTTTAATTTAGTAGTTAGTTAATTTTAGTTTAGATAAACAATTCCCTTAATTCTTAGGCTAAATAATAAAAAGAGAGTTAGTATTAGTACTTTTAGTTCCTTTGGGTTCGACATTCCGGTCTTGCCTTAACTATACTATTGTTCGATAGGTGCACTTGCCTCAAATTGTTGTCATAGTTAGTTTCCAGGTTTGATCATTCTTTATATAAATTTTAAGACTTTGACATCGCATAAAACAACGATCAGTATTTTATCATAATTCATAGATAATTTATACATTGATGATTTAAGTAGAAGGGTCCTAAAGATTCAAATAATCAAAGTCATAGTTCTTGCAGCATGAAAATACAGGTGTCTCCCCTTACCTAAATAATCAAATTTAATTCAAAATCGACAAGAGTTGACATCCTCACTCAAGATTCACTCAAATCACTCAAAGTGTTTAAGGCTCAAAATTAAGCACTCAAAAGTCGAACATGAAAAGTTAATCCCATACGCTTGCATGAAAATCAAATCTCCACCACTATAAAATGAAATGATACACAGATCAAAAGGTCTTTAACGGGTTGTAATGGGGCTTGGTTTAAAAGTGTGGATAAAGGCTGAATTAAAGGGTTAGAATCGAGATTGAATTGACAAATTACTTAACTAGAAAAATAAACTAATACTTGAATAATTACATCAATTAAAACTTCATTACTAATAATACGAGCTTCTTCTCAATATGTGAAATTTAGACGTATAAGCTCAATAATCATGGAAATAATAATGAATATACTTCATTTTTTTAAGAACAAATCAAGTAAATAGAATTTAATAATTGAAATAAAGAATGTAGTTAGGCAACTGATCAAATCAAATCTCGATATAAGGGTAGTCAAGAGAAATGGTGATAACAAATACAAGATGGGTTTTGGGTTAATATTAGTGGGTGAGTCAATAAAAGGGTTGCTAAGATCAAAGGGGTTCACTAGGGGTTAATTGTGAGGGTAGGCTTTTAGTAGGGTAAGTGGGTTAAGTCCTAAGTGCCTTTATCATCTTTGTATATCAAATCAATGATGTGGTCTTGACATGTATAATCGAAGCAAGTTCTAGAATAACAAATCAATGTTGACACACTCATAATCAATAGAGTGAGCAAGAAAAGAATGTATTCTTTAAAAGGCTCAAAATCTCACAAAAATTATGGGTTTTTGATATCAACTTTTGTAAATTTCAAACTTCAAGGTAATAATTAGATTCAGGTAGACAACCTGACAGAATTTTAATTTTTGACAATAGACTCATCATGCTTTATTCTCTAGTCTCCTAAAGTTTAAATGATCACTACACAATTATCAATGACTTAATCCAAAACATATCAATAAAAATCAGGACTCAAAGGAAATTTCATTTTAATAGTAAAATGAGGAAATTACTTAAGAACAAGACATAATTTAGGGATTTGATAGTAATGTAAAAAGTTAGGAACTTTTTCAAAATAAAATTCACCCCCCACACTTAAGATGTACATTGCCCTCAATGTACAAAGATATATATGAAATCATAAAAGATAGGGAGAAGAGAAACTTCTTGAATTTTTTGATGGATTCCTTGAGTTGGGAGTGTATAAATTTGATTCGAAGGTGAAAGATAAGTTGCAGGAGGCGTCTCTAGTGGTGGTATGGTGGCCGCCAACAATCACTGTGCTAGATGAAGAAATTGGGTAACCGTGTACCATGGGCATGTTGGGTCACACAGTCGTATCGCATGGCTGTGTTGTGCTTCATTAGTTTCTCCCACGCCTGTGTGTACGTCGCCATACCCATGTTGATAAGACAGCGTCTTCCACGGCTATATCGCACGGCCCGGAGCCTGTGGCTTGGAGATATTTTTTGTCATGTTTCGTACTATCTCTGCTACGCTGGTACAGAAATCCATGGTATCCACACGGCTACGGCCACGCCCGTGTGCAAGGCTATGTGGGTAGAGAAACCTGCACTTTGGTTAGTTTATAGTTAGGTGCTAAAAAGGAAAAATAAAAGTAAAAATAAAAATGTAAAAATTAATGGGGTTAGTGCTCAGGTTACCTCCCGAGAAGCGCTCGTTTAAGGTATTAAGCTAGACTTACCTCTCATTTGCATAATCATGGTGGTTTGAGGAGTTGAAAATCCTTTCTCATGCCATCAGTTCCATTATCAGTATATAGTTCAAGTCGAGTAGTGTTTGCTTTAAAAGTGCCGAATATAGGATTACTTACCTTGACTGTTCCATATGGGAGAACATCGGTTACCTTAAAAGGGATTTCTTCGTTTGCATCAATGTTTAAACTGGTGATCCGAGGGTCTGTTTTATCCAACAATACCTGATCTTCGATCTTAAATTTGTTTGTCCCATGGAGTGGCTTTGGTTCTGCTTCGTGTATTCCTAGTTTTTCCTTGAAGTGTGTCTTCCACTCGTCTAGTTCATCGATCTGAAGCCTTTGCTCCTCGTGGGTTATATCTTTGTTGGCACGAGGTCTAGGATTTGGCTCAGTTGTGTAGTTTTGTGGTGCTTCCTGAAAAGAAGGTTTAACCGAATGATCATTAATAGAATTTATTTTCTCACCTTGATTACTTGATGTCCTGGTCGAGTCAAGAGCCTGAAGAGTAATTGATTCATCACCTACATGAAGTATGAGTTCTCCTGTACCAACATCAATTTTAGTTCTGGTAGTTGCTAAAAAGGGTCTTCCTAAAATTAAAGGAATATTATTGTCCTCATCCATGTCTAAAACGACAAATTCTACTGGGAATATGAATTTATCAATTTTTATGAGTACATCTTCAATTATACCCTTAGGAATTCTAATAGTCGTATCAGCTAATTGAATGCTCATCCTAGTTTGTTTAGGCTTCCCTAGAACTAGTTGTTTAAACATTTTATAAGGCATAACATTTATGCTTGCCCCTAAATCAGCTAAAGCATTATCAACAGATAAACTACCGATTAAGCATGGAATTTTAAAACTCCCTGGATCTTTTAATTTTCGTGGTAGTTTATTTTGCAACATTGCTGAGCACACTGCTCTTAGTTCCACATGCGACTCTTCGTCTAACTTCCGTTTGTTTGTTAAAAGCTCTTTTAAAAATTTCCTTAAGTCTGGCATCTGCGAAAGAGCTTCAAGAAACGGTAAGTTAATATGTAATTTCTTTAAAAGTTTAAGAAATTTACCGAATTGTTCATCTGTGTTGTCTTTCTTCATCGCATTAGGGTATGGCACACGATATTGATATTCTTTAATTACCGGTTTTGGTTTGTCATGGCTTACCTCAACTTTACCTTTCTTTACCAAATTCCCTTGCCTTAAATTGGGCTCATCTAACCCTACACTATCATGAGCTGTTATGGCTTGAAGTTGCTCCTTTGGGTTTCTTTCAGTGTTGCTTGGCAAGCTACCTTGTGGTCGTTCTGATATGATCTTGGCAAGTTGTCCTAACTGGTTCTCGATCCATTGAATCAATGCTTGTTGATTTTTAAGTGTTGTCTCAGTGTTTCGAAAACAAGTTTCTAACACCGCGATGAATTTTGTCAGCATCTCATCAAGGTTCTGCTTCTTCTCTTGTGGGTAGGTTTGCTATTGGAAGCCTGGGAGGGTTGTTGTCTTTGATTTCCTTGACCACCCCATGAGATATTGGGGTGGTTCCTCCAACCTGAATTATAAGTATTACTATAAGGGTTATTTTGAGGTCTAGAATTATTACCCATATAGTTAACTTGCTCGTTTTCAGCGTTCGGGTTGTAAGGTAGATATTCTGTATTGCTCATCCCTCCTCCATTCATCTCACACTGCATAACTGGATGTACCTGCGAAGAACCATATAAACCATCAATCTTTTTATTTAACATCTCTACCTGATTTGGTAGCATGGTTACTACGTCGAGGTTGAAAACACTGGCGGCTTTTGTTGGCCTTGTCCTCGTGACTTACCACTGATAGTTATTCAGTGACATCTCTTCAATGAATTCGTAGGCAGCCTCAGGTGTTTTGTTATTCATGGTTCCGCCGGCGACTGAATCAATCAATTGTTTGGTTGAGGGGTTGATAAACTGTAATAGTAACATATTTTAAGCCCACATTTAGCATGCTTTTGGATGATTTAAGCCTTAAATTGTGTAAATTGGTGCTCTTAATCCTTTGTTTTCATGTTTTATACTCAGAAAAGAACCGGAGGATGAAAAGAACAAGAAACGGGCCCAAAACAGAGTGAATAGGCCATAACACGAAATCAACATGGCCTGAGCCAAATCCACACGGTCGTGCCTCATTCAACAGTCTTGAACACGGTCTGGCCACGATTCACACGGGCGTGTGCCATGGGCATGTCCCTACCGTGACAAAGAAAAATTTCACTCAGATTAGAATACTTAGAGGTGAAGAAACACATTCAGAAGCCTATATAAACACCCTAAGTATGACCTAAAAAGGGGGACCCAGGGCTTTAGTAATGGGGCATTCAGCTAGGCCAAAGAGGGCAGATTTGTGGGGATTTACTCGAAAATAGCCAGTTGATTCATCTCAAGAAGCCAGAATCATACTCAAGACGGAGGATCTCTCCTTCAATTCCTTCAGGGGGTTTTAGGGATTTCTTATGTTCTGTTTTATCTTTCTTCTGAGATGTTTTCTTTTACGATTATGAACTAAACCCTCAGATACCTTAGGGGGATGAAACCTAAGATAAATCTTGTTATCGTTTGCTGAACTATATGATAAATTTTTGACTTGTTCTTAATTATGTGTTCTTAATTCTTGTGTTGATATTTCTGGGATATTAATTCAAGTGCGATGTGCTTAGGTGGAGGAGCAAAAGTCCCTGCCTATGAGTAGATCTAGCATAGTTAAGCGGAATTGCTCACGCGCCTAGAGATAGGGTGACGAAAATCTGTCAGATTAGGGTCAAACCTAATATGAGAGTCCATAGAACGAGTTAATGCAAATCTAGGGGTTTTAATTAGAAAGAGATTTCAATTAATCAACCTAGGGTTAAACGTTAGTCACCTCGAGAGAGGGATTAATATACCTTAGGGAATCCTACGGATCAAGTCAAATGAATAAATAAATGCAGTTCGTGAGAGTTAGATAACAAGTGAAGTCTAGGTGGATTCTTCCTCGGGTATTGTCTTAGTCAATTGGTTTTTTCTCACAAATATTTTCCCCAAATTTTATTCTTCTTTGTCTTAGAGTTTTTAGCTTAGTAGTTAGTTAATTTAGATTAAACAACAAATTCCTTTTATTTTAGGCTAGATAATAAAAAGAAAGTTAGTATTAGTACTTTTAGTTCCTTTGGGTTCGACAATCCGGTCTTGCCTTAACTATACTGCTGTTTGATAGGTGTGCTTGCCTCAAATTGTTGTCATAGTTAGTTTCCAGGTTCGATAATTCTTTATATAAATTTTAAAACTTTAACATCGCATA
Organism: Gossypium bickii; assembly: GCA_025503065.1. NCBI lineage: Eukaryota > Viridiplantae > Streptophyta > Magnoliopsida > Malvales > Malvaceae > Gossypium > Gossypium bickii. Next base: position 73,091,521 of record CP106713.1, read on the forward strand.
AAACAATGATCAGGGGTTCACACCGTTGTAAAAGGTTTGGACTTGTAGCCACAAGGGTAACCCATGGTGTGGACACCTTTTCAATAGGTCTTTGTATCTCTCCCATGCATCGTAAAGTGTTTCTAAATCCATCTGCACAAAAGAAGAGATATCATTCCTCAACTTAGTCATTTTAGCCGGCGGAAAATATTTTAACAAAAAATTTTAGGTCATTTGTTCCCATGTAGTGATTGATCCTCGTGGTAACGAGTTCAACCACTGTTTAGCTTTGTTCCTCAATGAAAAGGGAAACAACCGAAGACGTATGGCATCATCAGAAATGACATTTATTTTGAAAGTGTCGCAAAATTCTAGGAAATTTGCCAAGTGATTATTTGGATCTTCATCCTGCAAACCATCAAACTGAACAAATTGTTGTATCATCTGAATTGTGTTAGGTTTCAGTTCAAAATTATTTGCAGCAATAGCAGGTCTAACAATACTTGACTCAATTCCTGTTAAATTAGGTTTAGCATAATCATACATAGTATGAGGAGCATGATTTTCGGCCACCACCAGAGGTAGCGGATTATTATCAACCATCTCTTCGGTAGTATTAGTTTCATTCCCTTACTCTTCTTCTATGTATTGTAAGCTTCGCCTTATTTCTCTTCCGTTTCTGTGAACGGTACCTTCTATATCGCTGTCAAAAATCAAGGGTCCTGAATGGTTCCTTCTAGTCATAAACTAGAAAAACCTATCAGAAGTAAAGAAAAAAAAATTAGAAAAATTAAAAATAAGAAATAAATTGCAAATAAAATAAAAATAATTGGCTAAAGTAATAAAAATCAAGTGTTCCTAATATCTTAGTCTCCGGCAACAGCGCCAAAAACTTGATTGTGTCTGAAAGTCTTAATATTTATATAACAAATGATCGAGCCTAGAAACTAACTTATGATAACGATTGAGGCAAGCGCACCTATCGTTTGGTAGTAAAGTTATGGCAAGACCGGAAGCATCGTATCCTCAAGGACCAAGAGTACTAGTAATTACTATCTTTCTATTATTTAGCCTAAGAATTAAGGGAATGGTTGTTTAATCTAAAACTAACTAACTACTAAGCTAAAGATGCTATGACACAGAGAATGAATTGGAGAAAATACTTTTGGGAAAACCAATTAATTAAGACAATACCCGAGTAAGAATCCACCTAGACTTCACTTGTTATTTAACTCTGAACCAGATGATTTATTCTGTAATATCCGGGAATTAGGGGTTATGCATTTTTAACTTAAATGTATGTGGTAGAATGTTGTGTGCTGTTGTATGTGTTTGGGGGCTTCGGGAACCTTGGGTTGAAGGTAGGAGCCTTAGGAAAAAAAATTAGATTTTAAGCCTTAAAGGGGAGCTAGGCAAGTTAGGCCTTAAGAAAATTTGTATGTGGATTTAGACTCAAGTACTGAGCTAGTAAAGTGGCAAGGGAGGTGCCACTTAAAGCTCAGAGGAGTGACGCCTCAAGGAGTGTGAAAGGGCCTAGGTTCGAGCAGCAAGGGAAGCATTTGGAGCTTTTATTTTGCAGCAAGAAGAAGCAGTGGTGGACGGCACAAGGACTCTGGTTGGATGAGTGGAAGATCAAGTCAAATTCATTCAAAATTCGGCTAAGGAGGGAGGATAAGTGTTGACTCATTTAAACTATTTTGAATGAGAGGAAAGGAGAAAAAGTAGGAGAAAAAGAAGGAAGCTGATAGAGGGAAGAAGAGTTGGCCGGAATGGGGATTCTAAGGGGGCATATTCGATCATGCAATGGGGGCTAGGTGCCGAAATGCTTAAGGTCACCAAAAGTGCCAATCAGTCACTTTCTATTGCCGAAATTCAGCCCCATTCTCCCTTAAGATTTCACTCTTCTTTTCCATTATCAAAACCACTCAAAGCCGACCTTTTTCCTCACTTGTTACACCTTGGTCGAAACTTCAAAAGACCATTAGGGTCATTTGTTTTCTTTTCTTTTTCTACTTGTTTGATTGGTAGTCGAATCTAGTTCTCTTCTCTTCTCTTCCCTTTTATTTTGCTTAGGTCGAACCTCTCTCTCAAAGCTCACCATTGCCGCAACCTCTAAAGCCTTACACTCTCCCTCTCTATTCTTTTGTTGAGAGCCGAATCTTAACTTAAGCCTCACCATCACTCTCTTTTTCTTCTCACCATTCTTTTCTTCCTTTTCTCACCAAAGCCGAACCACACCATCACTCTCTTTTTCTTCTCACCATTCTTTCTCCTTCTTCTCACGATTCCTTCTATCATCAAAAGCCGAAGGTATTTTTAGACTATAGCCGGTTGATCTTGAGCACTAAAAGCCAAAAACCTAACATCTTTCTCTGTTTGTCGACATCTAGAGCTAGTGGACCATTTGCGTTTGGTCACTCTATTCGATAAGGATCTCTTCTATGTTGATTTCCTGTTCTATTTCTTTCTTGGACTGTTGAAAATCAAAGGCTCTAATCCCCTATATCTCTTTGTCTGAAACCATGAAGGAGACCTTTCGGGATTCTTTTGTAGCTGACGATAGGAGGTGATCTTTCAGGATTTGAGATCCAATGTAAGCAAATGTAGTATTCGGCCAAGGGCCATTTTCATAGATTTTATGCATTAAAGCCGATTCTAACATTTATTAAATAGGGATTTCAACAACTTTAGGAGTAGACAATAGTTTCGGGATTTAGACGAGTAAGGTAAGGGGTGTTGATATTCGGCCAAAGGCCATGTTGTTCTTTTGAAGGGTAGCTGATTCTGACTATGGTCTTTTAGGGGCAGTTTCGACAAAGGTTAAGAGGGACCCTTCGGGATTTGGAATTATTTCGGTAAGAATATTCAATTAAGATTTGGTTTTGTCTCGTCTTAGATTTGATTTAATGGTTAACCGGGTATTCTGATTAAGTGTTCCTCAATGGATGCGAGTACCAGTAAAGGGGAGAAAGGGGTAGTGCCTACCCTTAAATTCAAGAAACGCTCGGTTTCTGCTGTTTGTGATTGGCCACCGGGGTGTGGGTGGGCGTAAAAGGATAAGCAGTTCATTGTTATCCTCGCTAGTAAAGTGTCGATGAGATCGAGAGCGTAGTTCTCGTTGTTATCAGGTGTGTAACCCTACATTAATTCTCGATAGATTAATAGCGATAATATTAAATATGTGTTAATGGAAATATGAGTAACATGGCTAAGGGTACCATCCAATGGTACAGTGTATTCAGGTACGATACCCCTTAATATTCTGTTAGTAATGTTTATAAACATTGATATGAAATATGTGTGAATTCGATATGACTCTGGGGTAAGGTATATTGCATGGTAACTGATTAATATGTATGATGCATGGGCATATGGGTGATATTGATAAAAGGGAAGTGTTCTGATGGTTTTTACCACATTATCCAGTGACTTATGTCACATATTATGTATCCGGTGACTCTGTCACAATTATCTGGTGGCCTTGCCACGATTATAAGGGCGATGTGCAGTTGACTGCAGTGACTGTCTTCGATGGTGTGTAGCGAATGGAGGGTCGATTTAGTAATCCCCACAGTGTGATTGGCAGGTACGAGTGGTGTGTAGAGGATGGATATCTAGGTGGGCTCGGGATTGCATTTCATATTATGTATAAATGTGATTAAATATGCCATGATTTGAATTGCTATGTTTTGGGCTTGTTAAAATGTTTGATTAAGACTATGATCATTTGGGTTTTGGTGTATTCGTTATTGAGTCTGTTGACTCACCCTTCGTGGGACTACTTTTTCAGGTGATACTTAGCGAGATGGACCGGGTCAGCGGGGACTTTGTGGTGGCCATGCTCAATACAGCATTTTCGGGTTTTCCTACCTTTTTGAACCTATCATGTTTTCTTACTAGATTTTCGGGATTTATTTTGGGTTTTGTTTCGTTGTAATAAGGCCACTATATAACTGTTTTATTTATGCGTTTTTATATTCATTTTGATACGATCAACATCAAACCAATAATTAAACATTTTTCACAAAATAACTTAAATTGTTTTGACACTTAAACATCTATGGTCTCCAACTTAATAGTAAGCTCTAAATTCGGTTTTTCTTTTAAACTTATAATTTTTAAATTGTGAAGGTAACGTTTTAATGAGATACAAACTTAAATAACAATACGGTTTTCAATAGGATCATAATACAAATCTATTTTTCCTCGAATCAACATATCTTCCGGGATGACAAAATGAGTTTTACTCAAGGAGCATGCCAGATCCAGTTGAGGCTTGTGGGCCGAGTTTGGGGTGTTTCATATTCACTTGGCTTGATCCGTAGGATTCCCTAATTTATATTAATATCTCTCTCGAGGCTACTAACGTCTAACCCTAGGTTGATTAATTGAAATCTCTTTCTAATTAAAACCCCTAAAATTGCATTAACTCGATCTATGGACTCCCATATTAGGTTTGACCCTAATCTGGCAGATTTTTGTCGTCCTATCTCTAGGAGTGCGATCAACTCTGCTTAACTATGCTAGATCTACTCTTAAACATGGACTTTTACTCCACTCCCTAAGCACATCAATACTTGAATCAATAGCCTGAAATATCAAAAAAAAGAATTAAGAACACATAATTAAGAACAAATCAAGTATTTATCATACAGTTTAGAAAACAATAACAAGATCCGTCTTAGGTTTCATCCCCCTCAGGTATTTGAAGGGTTTAGTTCATGTTTATAAAAGAATACATCTTAGAAGAAAGTATAAAACAAAACATAAGAAAAACCCTAAAAGCCCCTGAAGGAAATTGAAGGAAAGATCTTCCGTCTTGAATATGATTCCGACTGTCTTCGAGCAAATCCCACAATTCGGCCTCTCTAGCTTGGCTCCTCGGCCTACCTGAACGCCCCCCTTTTAAGTCACACTTAGGGTGTTTATATAGGCTTTCGGAATGTCTTTTTTTGCCCCAAGTATCCTAATCTGATTAGAATTAAAACAGGTCATGTCAGGGACAAGCCCGTATGGCACGCCCGTGTAAATCGAGCTCAGGCCGTGTTCGCATCTGCTAAAGAGGCACAGCCATGTGGCTTGGGCCCAGGCCGTGTGAATTTCGTACTTTGGCCCATTTGCTCCGTTTTGGCCCATTTCTCATTCTTTTCATCCTCTGATGCTCTCCTAAGTATAAAACATGAAATTAAAGGATTAAGAGCATCAAATTCCACAATTCAGGGGATAAATCATCCAAAAGTATGCCAAATGTGGGATTAAAATATGTACATATTACGGTTTATCAGAACTCTGGTCCAACAGACAAGAAGAAGAAGAAGATCCATCCACTTGGGATGTCTGTAGAATTTTATTATATAGGGTCGAACCTTGGGTCAGATTCCGAGTTAGGTCATTTTATTTATAATTATATAACAATTTGTCCCCCATCTTGTTGAAGAAGAGTTATAAAGTGACTCTTCTAAGACAAGCTTACACTTATGATGTGTGTAATTTGGGGCTTATTGTATAGGTTCTAATTTGAAACTTTATTGAGCAAATTTTATTGACTGATAGTGCAGTACATGAGTCAAAACTTGTATTGCAAAATACTTCAAATTGTATTTCCCGTAAGAAAAAAAACTTGTAAATCAGGTGGATTAGAGAAATTTGTTCTATATCATTTGCGATCTTAAATCAGCGAGCTGTGTAACAGCCCGTTTTTAGTGGTGTCAAAAATAGTAGTTTTAGGACTACAATTATGACGAGTAAATTATTATTTTAATATTTATTTAATGTCTATGGGATTATATTAAGGTCGTATGAAAGTTTCGTTAAGAAATTTTGATGTTTAAATGGTTAATTAGGTAAAAATGACTAAATCGTAAAAAGTATAAAAGTTGAGTTCTATTAGTTAAAGGAGTCCAATGGCTATGTAATCTTAAAATAAAGGACTTGAATGGTAATTATACCATTTAAAGTGTTAATGGATGTGCATGGACAAGGTTTTAATGAACTTTTGATAGTTTTTAAAGGGTAAAATGGTAAATAAACTTAAAATCAAATAGGCTAAAATAATCATCTTCCTTCTATTATTTTTGTTTCAACTGAATTCTCCATGGAAGGAGAAGCTTGAAGTTTGGCTAGGTCAAAATTCGTTGCATGGTATGGTTTCGTGTCCCATTTTTAATGATATTTACGTTTTTGAGTTTGTTTTAGCTTAATCTAGCTAGTCCGGGATTTAATTTGCAAAATTGTTAAAGGTTGAGGGACTTGCCATGGATGTTTTTGGATAGGTTTTGAAGTGTTATTTGATAGATTATTAATCTTTGCTGCAAAATAAACATGTTTTGTTAAATGATTTTTGTTGAATTTTGGAAATAAGGATTAAATTGTTAAAAGTATAAATCCATGGGTTTTGTTGTGAATTTTTGGTAATTATGGGTTTTTTCAAGGTCCCTTGCAATATCGGTTAAGTTGGATTTAGGCTAAAATGAGTTATATTCAAGCTATGAGCTTAAAGAATAAATTGTGAAAAGTTAAAATGTTAGAGGCAATTTGTAATTTTTACATGAATATGAACTATGGATTAAATTGAATACTAGAAGTACTTATGTAACAACCTTAACCCGTATCCATCGCCGGATTAGGGTTACAGGGCATTACTAGACTTAGCATAGATCATAGCAAATAATTACTATTTAAGTAGCCATAACCGAATACATTGTAAATAATGATATACTTTCAAAGAATGCTTAAACATATTTTCACTTAGCTTAAATCTATTCAACCAAACACACACATATATATATAAGTATTTTTCAACAATTAGCAAAGGTCACTATTCATTTGGTCATTTAAATTTCCATTAGTCGAATATGCTCATGTTTATAATCACTTTGCCAATCGATTTCTCAATTATTAAAGACCAAATATACCTATATACCAAGACCTTACCTAACCGAAACTAGGATGTACCCAAAATCATACCAATTGCCAAAAGCATTCAACTATACTATAGATCATATTTCTTATAATTATCATAGCCAAATTATCAAATTCGTACATATCTTACAATAACCTAAACATATAAAATCAAGCTCTATACATAATCATATACATATCATGTCCGAATATGCACAACCCAAGGACATGACCTATAATGCCATTCATACCAATCATGAAAGTATATTTACTATATGATACAAATGCCATGACCGAATATTCACAACTATGATTTAACTCAATTCATTCAAACCTCATAACCAAATACCAAACATAAACACATTAGGATTTATACTCCAAATTAAGTTAATACCATGGCCAAATCTATATAAAACCATAATACCACAATTTAGCCATTTTCACATGGCACTTATACATATACACACCATTCAAAATCAACTCAAAAGTAACATAGACTATACATGCCATAGTTTCAAAAGAAGTACAGCTTATGAAATACCAAAATCTGTTGATAGTGTGATAAACTTGATGATGATCCTCGAGCACGAACTTTGACTCCAAAATCTAATAAATAATACAAAACCCACATAAAGTAAGCTATCATAGCTTAGTAACTTATAAGCAATTACAAAACAATGTATCAAACATTATAATAGACAACTTTCACATTTCATAATCCTTAATGCCGAATATCCCTACATTTAATAATAACATTCATCTAGATCTATAATCCTCTTCTCACCTCAAAACAAATAGACATATATATACTACTGAAGTTCATACTCACATTTCAATCCATATAAATCACATATTAATATGTATAATATGGAATTATCATTTCAACAACTAAACTTACTTATCATCCAAAAGATGAATTATCATCGCATACCTGGTCATTATATTCTATTTAGTACATTCGATAACTATTACAATTAAAAGATCGACAAACCTGCACACTCCCTGCAAAAATCTATTAACGTATCACATGCTTAATGTTTTCATATTAATACCTTGCACACTTAGTGCCAGATTCTTATAACGTATCGCACACTTAGTGCCGTTACCTTTAACTTCTCGCACACTTAGTGCAAACAACCGATTTCGCACACTTAGTGCTCGGTATTTAATTTCGCACACTTAGTACTCATTGACTGATTTCGCACACTTAGTGCTCAGTATTTTAATTTCATACATTCTTGCATTTCCCCAACTTATTCCTCATTTATATATGCATAAACTTACATTTCAATTGCATATATACAAATTAGTTTATTTCATCTTCAAATCAACATTACATTCGGCTAAGTCATTTTTTAATATAAGCATGCCTTACATTCGGCTATATCTATTTCTCAATTCAATATTACATATAGTTATACCATTAACATATATGTTTACATTACATTAAACTCTAATCGTCTCCCAAATAATAATCCATTCGACAATCTCAACATTGTACAAATTTACCACCATTAAATACATATGCATCATTATAGAAAAATTTAATTCAACTCAATTGCTTAAAAACTTACCTCGAGTATCGACGGACTACGTTTTTCGACTATTCGATTAATTTCTCCTTTCCCCGATCCAATCCCGATCCTTTTTGTTCTTGATCTAAATAATTGCAAATTAAGCTCATTCAAACATATTTTCATTCATTTTAGTCCAAAAACGCATAGATGGGCAAATTACATTTTTACCCTTAATATTTCACATTTTCACAATTTAGTCCCTCTTGCACAAAACGCAAAATATTCAAAATTTGACCACACTTCTTTAGGGCCGAATATTCATAGTCCTAATACAAGCTCATACATTTCATTTATTTTGCATTTTAGTCCCTCAAAAATTTATTTTTGCAATTTAATCCAAATTACTCAATTCTATCAAAACTTCAAAAACAAAACCTGTTAATCTAACACATATAATCCATATTTCATCATCAAAGCACAAAAACAACAAACTTTCTTCAATGGCAATTCATGAAATACACAACCAATTCAAAAATTCAAGCATGGGCTAGCTAAATCACATAGCAACGATCTCAAAAACGTAAAAATTATCAAAAACCGAGATAAACACATACCTCAATCAAGCTTAGACAAGGCCGAATGTAGCTAGGTTTTTCTTTCTTTTTATTTACTAAGTTTCAGCTATGGCTTAAAAAAAGATGATAACCATGGCTTTGTTTCATTATAAATAACATATATATTAACATTTTTTTTACCTATTTAACCTTTATTATAAAATAACTAAACATTATAACATAAGGTTAATTTTGTCCATGGCCGGCCACTATCTAAAAATTTGGGCTATTTACTCTTTTAATATCTCTAATTAAAAAGACATCATCAATTGAGCCCTTTTTTACTAATAATCACCAAATTTTTAACTTACGCGATTAAGACCATTTATTAAATCGAACCTCCAAACGATAAAATTTTTAAATGAAAATTTAATACAGACAAATTCACACATTATAATCACCAAAATAATTTTATAAAATATTTTTCGGACTCGAATTCGTGGTCCCGAAACCACCGTTCCGATTAGGTCCAAAATCAGACTGTTACAACTTAATTGATTGAAATTATCTATTTAGATCAAGATAAACCACATTCGGACTTAAATAGAGGAAAAGCTAAATCTTCATATTAGTGTTCGATTCTACTTCTACGCCCTAGTTATCGAGGTAAGTTCGTATGAACTATGATCGTTTTAATGTTAGCTAAACTAACTATTTGCTATGTTGTTTTAATATAAATGAATCTATATATAAAGGCATCCATGTTATGATGAATTAACGGATAACGAGTCCTAGTTGAACCTTAAGAATTCTTAGGATATGAATGGCATGTCATTAGGGATTTCATGTTTCGGGTGCTGGTCTTGAATGTCCTACCAACGGCTGAGGTCCTATATTTGTTGCGGATTCTCCACATCTCGTGTGAGCAGTATCGTGTAGCTTACATTCCAACCTACAGCTCGTGTGAGCATTGATGCAAAGGAAAGGTTACGATTATATGTAAAGGCACACTATGTGTGAGGTTTCCCTAGTATTCGATGTAATTCTAGATGGTTTAATGGGTAAGAAAAGGAAATGTAATGGTAAGTATGCAAATGGATTGAATCATGATCTTATGAAAAGATTTATGAGCTAAATGATGTATTTACATATGGAAATGTACTTATCTTATGGTTAAATTCATTTGTATCAAGAACAAGTTTACTAACTTGTGAGTTTGATGATGTTGTATACGCTTATACTAAGCTTATGGTATTGGTGATGATTTATGCCTAATCTATGACTTGTATAAATGAAATGGTAAGTTATGTTTAAAGTTTTTACAAGCTTACTAAGCACTCATTGCTTACGTAGTTAGATTCCTTTGTGTTATAGATTATCGAAAGCTCGATGGTTGGAAGCTCGTCGGAGACCTATCACACTACCTAACAACCATTTCTGTAGATTTTGTGTATTTTGGCCAAGGTTAATAATGGCATGTATAAGATCTTTGTAATGTATGTTTTGGTATGTTTATGCTTTTAAGGTTATATTGGTTTGGTGCACTTTAATGCCTTACCAAGTTATGTCATATTGGCCACTTTTAAGTGCTTGTAAATAAGTTTCTTTTGGTATGTTTTGATGGCTTTCAAACGGTCATGTGTGGTAGTTTTTGAACTAGGTTATTATGCTTGGGAATATACAATATTGAATTGGTTTGGTAAGTGATGTTTGGATATATTTTTGGCGCCTTTGAATGGCATATTGGTTAGATGAATTAGGGTGTTTGAAGTGGCATGTTTATGTATATTTGAACGGTTTTTAAATCTCTTGAATGTGTGCCCAAATGGTTTGAATGGTTAGTCATGAATTCGACTTGAATTAGCTTGATTTTTAAGTTAAATTTTGGGTTCACATGGCCATGTGTCATTTGAATTTTCTTAGTGTTTCAAGTCAGTTAGTTACATGGCTTAGCACACGACCTGGCACAGGTCTGTGTGTGGCAACTCAGAGTGTTACATAGCCTGGCACACGGCCTGCGACATGGTCATGTTGTAACAGCTCGATTTTGGGGCTAGTCGGAACAGTGGTTTTGGAACCACTAATTCAAGCCCAGAGAAATTTTTTTAATATTTTTTTATGTGTGATAGCATGATTATATAAGTGCTTGAAAACTTTGGTGCATTAATTTTAGCGATTTCATGCTCAATTTTGAAAAAGGACTAAATCACATAAAGTGCAAAGTTTTGTTCTACAAGCTAAAAGTACCAAATAGTTATAGAACCTTAAATTGGAAGTCTTTAAAATGCAATTAGACCCTTAAATAATGGTTGGCCGGCCATAGGGGACAATAAATGTCAAAATTTGGTCAAAATAAGTGAATTAGGTGACTAAATTGAAGGAAATAAATGAAATAAAGAGAAAGATGATATCACTCTATTCAATCATCTTTTTCCACCGAAAATATCAGCCAATGAGGGGTTTTGAAGCCAAAAATTTTAAGCAAATTCTCACCCTTGAAAGTAAGTGATTTTGGTGGTTTTTCTTGATAATTTTTATACTTTTGCGACCCTTATAGCATGATCTAGCTAATGAGGGGACTAGTTTTGTAACACCCCTTACTCGTGTCTGACGCCGGGACAGGATACGAGGCATTACTAGAATTAAACGTAAACATTTATACAAAACCAGGCTATAAAATTTCAATAAAAATTTAAATTCACTCATTCACATGCAAATCGTCTTTAATATCGGCCCACGAGGCCCAAAACAACCGTTGGGAACTATTTAGGACTAAATCGAGTACTTAGGAAACTTTAAGAAGACTTAGAAAATATTTCATAAAAACAGGGGTCACACGCCCGTGTGGCTTAGGGGACGCCAGTGTGGATAGGCCGTGTGGTCACACACGCCCATGTCCTTAGCTCGGTAACTCTGTAACATCCTGGATTATAGCCTATGCATTAGTATGTCTTATGTGTTATGGATGTGATGTGTGCATTTTTAGAATCTTGGAAATGTGAGGAAATGTCTTGTCTTGGAAATGTAAGGAAATGACTTGGAAATGTAAGGAAATGTCTTGTCTTGGAAATGTAAGGAAATGACTTGAAAATGTAAGGAAATGTCATGTCTTGGAAATGTAAGGAAATGTCTTGGAAATGTAAGGAAATGTCTTGGAAATGTGAGGAAATGCTTTAGAAATGATAAGTTTAAAGTTTAAAAGGGGGACATGAAGCAAGGTGGTCTTAAGAGGAATTGTATGCAAAACATGACACACAAATGAGCTAGGAAAAGTGGCTTGGAGGCACCACTTAGAGCTCTGGAAATGACGCCACATGCTAGGGGGAAGGACTTGTATTCGAGTCGCGTGGAGAGCAAAATTTTAAAGCCCTTATTTTGCTAAGTGGCGTCAATAAGAGGGAATAGGGGGACAGCACATGGCTAAATTTTAGGAGTTGTATCCCTTTTTATTTTATTTAAGGATAAAAGATGATAAATGAGGAATTATTCTTTAATTAGGAAAATAAGGGAGAAGTGATGGCCAAGTAAGGGACTTTGAGTTTAATAATTTCGGCTAAGTAAGGATAGTTGCTGAATTATCTTTTATTTTAGGTGATAATTAAAGAGATAAAGCTATCAAAATAGAAGAGTGATGGCCAAGTAAGGGATTCTAAGTTAGTAATTTCGGCTACTAAAGGAAAAGAGGGCCATTCATTCTTTTTTTCAACTCTCTCTCTGCCGAATTCTCTCTAGCAAATAACTCCTCTCTTCTCTTTTATTTTTGCCAAGCCGAAATACCTTGTGCTCTAGAGGAATCCTCCATCTTTATTCTTCTTTCTCTTTTCTTTCTTTATACCAATCAAAAAGCTGAAATCAAGATCCTTCTAGCCTACATAGCCGAATATTGTTAAAGGTTCAAGCAAGGATTGCTGATTCCTAAAGTAAGGGTAAGATCTCATTTGGTTTCATCCTTTTTCTTTTAAGATTTGCCAAAATCTAGGACTAACCCCATTAATATCTTGTTGCCGAAACTTTGAAGAGATCTTTCGGGATTTACTAAGTGTCGACTATAAGGAAGGAGAAGTTCTTTTCCCAAAGGTACACCATAGGCCGCATGTTCCCTAGTTATTCGGTGAGTTTCGGGATTTAAAATCCACAAGGTAAGTGTCTATAGCATTCGGCCAAGGGCCATATATGATGATTTAATGTTAGAATCGAATCTAACATATGTGTATAGGTATTTCAACAGATAATTAAGACAAGGGATACTTTCGGGATTTGAAATCGCAAGGTGAGTGCATAAGTACAATCGGCCAAGGTCTATTTTGGTAATTAGATCTATTCTTTATTTGTTTAAAAAGCCGAAACTAATCAAGTTAAATGATCTAGCATTGGCCGATTGAAGGGAGGAGTAGCACAAAGTTTTCGGGATTTGATTTATAGTGAAATCGGCACCAAGGTAAGTTTTGGGTTACAACAATCCTAATAGGATTTGGTTTTATGGCCGAATGGTCTTCATTAAATTTTTAAGTAATGGCCGAATGTAGGGACTAAAGATCTAAGGCTTTAGATCGGATTTTCAAGATTTGAAGTGAAGTTGCTAAGTTAATCAGGTGTGTACCCCACACTATTTCTCAATAAGTTTTATGGCATGTTTATTAAATATATGTATGTGATATTAAGAATACGAAAGTGTAAGAATGTGGCTAAGGTACCATGTTATGGTACAAAGTACTCAGGTACGTTTCCTTCTTCTACTAGGAATATGAAATATGTTATATGTAACATGTGAATAAAGATAAGAATGGGAAATTTGGCATATTAATGCATAAAATGATATGGGGCATACGGGTTATTGAAAAGGGGAAGTGAATGTGGTGACCTAAGACCACGATATTTGAATGTGGTGACCTAAGACCACGAGATCTGAATGTGGTGACCTAAGACCACGATATCTGAATGTGGTGACCTAAGACCACGATATCTGAGTGTGGTGACCTAAGACCACGATATCTGAGTGTGGTAACCTAAGACCACGAATACTCATAAGGGCGATGAGCACGTCAACTGCAGCGACTGCCTTCGATGGTGTGTAGCGGATGGAGGGTTGACTTAGTAGTCCCCACGGTGTGCAGGATGGTACAGGTGATGTGTAGCGGATGGCATCTAGGTTTGGGTTCGGGTTGCATCATTTTTAATTTAATGATATATGAATATGTATGATATGAAATGCCTGAATTTATTCGGACTTAGTGTTTGTGTACACATTGAGTCTATTGACTCACCCCGTTGTGGGAACATTTTTCAGGTGATGATCAGTAATGGACCGGTCGGTAGGACCTTAAAGGTGGCCATGCTCAGCAAGGAATTTTATTTGGACATTTTGTTTTTATTTAAGTATTTTAAATTATTTGGGTTTATTTGATGTAATAAGGCCATAGTTGAACTATTTTACATTTATTTTGTTTATTATGTTTACAAATTTTTATCAATTAAAGTTTAAGTAGATTTCTTTTAAAACAAAGCCTAAACGTTTTGTCACCTAAAGTAAAGGATTTTAATAATGAAATAAACTTGTTTTCAACTCGAGCCCAACCCGACACAATCCTTCTTTCAAAACACACAAGTTTTTCCTAAGTAACAAAAGAATTTGAACCGGTTTTCATCGAGGAACATACCAGATCCGGTCAAGGCTCGTGGGCTAGGTTTGGGGTGTTTCAAACTCTCTGTTTATGACCTCATCAACAAAATAGGGTCACACAGCCAAGTCACACGTCCGTGTGCTTAGGCCGTGTGGCGAATTAAATTCTGAAAAATAAATGCAGACTTCACACGCCCTCGGCACACGCCCATGTATCGGGGTCGTGTCCTCCAGACGACTGAGACTCTCGGCTGTGTCTCTACCTGTGTGTCCAAAAAAATGGCTATTTACCAAACCATTTGGCACCCTCATTTGCAGATACTTAAACACAACTTCAATGGCATCTTTCATGGTATAACTGAGCACTTAAACATCATCAAATAAGTCATGATCCTAACGAATTCATATAATCTTATTCATGCATAAGACACCATACTTTGCCTAGCTTAAACTTATAACTTTCATGCCATGATTATCATCAAACACCCTCAATCCATCCATACCAAACACTCATAACCACAACACATGAAACCTTTAGTAAAAGCACACACTTATAAATAGGCATTACAACTCATTAACCACTATGAGCCACAACTCATGGCCATATGCAAAATGAATCATATAATCATTATGAACTAACACATTTGGCCAAATCAAATAACACATGCACGATTGACTAAGTCCCTATACATGCCATTAACTTAAAGGGTTTTGTATTCACTTATACCTAACATGATAGCTTGATAGTGTAATAGCATCTCCGACGATCACCAACTCGAGCTAGCATAAAACCCTATAAGATATGAGAAAGGAAGGGGAGTAAGCTACAAAGCTTAGTAAGTATGTATGTAAATAATAAACAGTTGATTACCATGCTTTTAACAATCCTTATTATAAGCTCTCAAGATAATGCCATTACTATTGCATAAAATTTCACATTTCATTTATGTTCATCTTGAGCTGTCTACTCGAGTTACAGTCACTAAATTATTTTTATTCGGAGTTACAGAACTTCAAATGAAGATCTGCTAATTTTCCTTGAAACTAGACTTATATATTCTTACCATAGGATTTCTAGAATTTTTGGTTTAGCCAATCAGTACAGTTTATTCTTTAAAGTCTCCCCTATTTCACTGTCTAACAGTTCTGACCCCTCTTCACTAAAAATTTATTTTCTCATTGTACAGAACTCAAATAACATTCCCATTTGTTTCTCTTGAAAATAGACTCATCAAGAAATTTGATTATGTAAATTTTATCCCTTGATTATTTTTTTAGAATTTTAAATGAATTTCTAAAGTCAAAATAGGGGATTTAAAATCATTCCAACTCAGTCTCACAAAAATTCAAAATATCTTAGAATATGAGATTCCTTTGCTTGAACCGTTTACTTTACGTGAAAGTAGGCTCAATCCGATTTAATTTCATATCTTAATCAACCTCTAATTCAATTTTCACCATTTTTGGTGATTTGTCAAAGTGATACTGCTGTTGCTGTCCAAACTGTTTTATTGCTAAATTTACTCTATCATGTTTTCTTTGTCCTAATTCTCATTTACACACATATAAAACCAAAATATACCCATGTTTAGTCATTCCAATAACTAATCATTATCAAATATTTATAAGTTATTCATTGGCCAATTTAATCTATACATCAACAACAAAGACTTGTACATATCATTTCTCAATTTAATTTGGCCTAAAAGCCTCACACATGATCATCATCAAATCTTATCATGTATCCATTCATCATGAATGTAGATCACTAATCATAATGTTATCAATATTTCACAAGTATAAATTATTCGTGTACATTCTTCTCAAGAATTCATCATATACCGAATTCACTTCACGTGAGTTCTATGTACATACCTGTACTACTCGTAAACATAGTCACCTACTTTCTCATTTTTAGCGTACCCGTTGAACCACTCGGAATGCTAAAAGGTACTCGGGAATCTCATACATATGGTACCGTATCAATGCCATATCCTCGATACGGTCTTTCATGTAACAACTCAAACCCGGCCCAAACAATACGACCGAATCTGGTTTGTTACAGAGGAAAACATTTTGAAAGAAAAGCTTTAAAAGTTGATTTGAGTTTGTCAAAAACTTTTCATTTATGATTTTCGTGCTAAACCATACTTATGATTAATTTACAATATTTATTAAGTCAAGTTGTATGGATTTCCAAATGTGCCCGATGGCACGATAAAACATTTTTCGTTTTAAGTTGGGGAAAATGTATGCTTATTTTAATAACGTCAGATAGTTTAATCAAAACATTCAGAACATAAAAAAAATAATAATAATAATAATCCTAGGAGGCCTTATTACAACTTTGAATAAAATAAAACCATCAACAAGTAAAATAACTAAAATTTAAGTTCATTTAAATCAGCCCACTGCATGGCCACCTCGAGTCCACCCGGCTCCACATCCGCGATCTACATGTCACCTGAAAAAATAAAGGAGAAAGTGAGTCACCAAGACTTAGTATGTAACCCTTCCGCCGGTTTAAACAATTTCATACACATTTTATAACAAGCAACATGCATAAGGGTATGTACCCAACCTAGCCAACCAAACGCTCTGTCTACCCGTTGTGGTACCAAACCACCTGGTGGTGCCAAACCACCGGTGACGATAGTCACGTGTGTGATGCCAAATCATCGGAGGTGCCAAACCTCTAGTGTCTGAAGACACAAATCGGTTGATGGGGCCAACCCATCGTGTGATACCAAATCACTGGCATCAATCCCGTATTATCGTCTGTGGGGCCAACCCACTGTGGTGCTAAGCCATCGACGAGACGCTATGAGGTGCCAAACCTCCGAGGTACCAAACCTCCGTGACCGTAGTCACGATGTGTTACCAAAACACCGTGTCCGCTCGACACAGATAACAATTCCTCCGCTCATCAACCCATATCAAATCATGATATAATAGATCTCATGCCATCGATATTTAAGTTACAAATAATAAACATGCCATGCTTCCCAAAAGCATCAAATAGTAACTCATATTAATGTGTACTTACCGGATCGTCACTTATACCGATATGGTATTAAATCCAATGCTACATAAATCGAGTTAGCATTCACAATATTTAGCACGCTTAATAAGTTATAAGGTGTGTATGTACACACCTGATGTCGACGATAGTCACAGGTGTGATGCCAAATCACCTGGAGGTGCCAAACCCTCCGTGTCTCAAGACACAAATCGGTTGATGGGGCCAACCCATCGTGTGATACCAAATCACCGCATCAATCCCCAGATATCGCTCGTGGGGCCAACCCACCGTGGTGCTAAGCCACGGGACGAGACGCTATGAGGTGCCAAACCTCCGGAGGTACCAAACCTCCGTGACCGTAGTCACGATGTGTTACTAAAACACCGTGTCCGTCGACACGATAACAATTCCCCCTCCGCTCATCAACCCATATCAAATCATGATATAATAGATCTCATGCCATCAGATATTTAAGTTACAAATAATAAACATGCCATGCTTCCCAAAAGCATCAAATAGTAACTCATATTAACAGGTACTTACCCGGATCGTCACTTATACCGATATGGTATTAAATCCAAAGCTACATAAATCAGAGTTAGCATTCACAATATTTAGCACAGTTAATAAGTTATAAGGTGTGTATGTACACACCTGATGTCGACGATAGTCCTAAACCCGAATAGACAAATCGGCCACACAAGCTTTTCTTTGTCCCTATATTCGGCCAAACATGGGGGTTAGTGACATGGCCTATTCGGCCAACCCCAATAATCTCAGGGGTTTATCTTTTGATCCCGAAACCTTACCTACACGTTTTGAATACTATCTTCAGCATTCGAATCACGAATCTGGTTTTCCAACTACAATCGGTCAGTTAACAATATCAATAACCATATCCTTCGGCTTTCGAATACTAACATAGGTCCTTACCCTCACTTACCGAATTTGATTGACCAAGAATGGTGGTTCTGATCTGCTGCTTCAAAATTCCGGCACCTAAACAGAATCGGTTATTAACACACTGATTAGACCAATCATCAACACGTTTCGGCTCTTTTGCCTTCCTTCAAATCGACATGAAAACAAGAACACATAGGAAAAGAAAGTTTTGGCACACTTACCTTTCTCTATGACGGATTGGAAAAACACTTAAAAGGGATCACCCTTGCTTTGCTATTCGGCCAAGGTATTCCTAAATGGAAAAGAGAGTTTTGGCACAAAGGTGAGGAGTAACTTTGGCTAGAGAGAAAAATAATGAGGGAAAAGGTGTTTAAAGTTTCGGCAACAGAAGAGGAGAGTATTCGGCCAATAGAGAAAACAAGAAAAAGGGAAAAGAAAATGGGAAGGGATTATTGGTGCTTTCGGTTTTGATGAAGGTTGAAAGGAAATAGATGGAGGGTGAGGTATAGGAGGTTCGGCCAAGGTCTAAGAGGAAAAGGGTTTTTAGTTTTGAGAGAATAAAGAGAAGAAGAAAAAAATTAAAGGTGGAGGCTTAGCCGAAATTGTGAAGAAAATAACAAGGAAATTCGGCTTCTCCCCCCCCCATGCTTGCCGTCCACTCCTCTCTAGGAGTTCAAAATTTTGCCAACTCCTTAATTCTCTCTCTTAGCCACCAACTTAAAAGTATTCAAAATATTTTAAATTCCCAAGTGCCTATTTTTCCTCCTTACCACTTAATAAAGATTATTCAAATAATAATCCTATTAATCATAAAAGAAATATTATTATTATCCCTTATTATCCTATCATCAATTTCAAGCCTTTTCTCTCTCTTATTTGCCGTCCAAATAAGGAAATAAAAAGGGAATTCCATGACTCGAACCTAGGCTTCCCTTACTCCTTGGTAGCGTCACCTGCAGCTCCTAAGTGGCCCTCCTTTTGCCACTTTTCCAAGGTCATTTTAGTGTCAAATATTCCTCATTTATTCTTGTAACCCCTACTTGCTAAGGCTCCCTGCCTTTAAAGTTCCCAAATTAAATTTTCTACTATCCCGAGCCAACTCAAGACCCTTAACTAAGCCTTATTACACCATAGTCAATAACACAACAATTCAATTTAAGAAAAAATCATTTAATCACAAATAGCCCCATTTTTAGGATGTTACAGTTCTACCCCCCTTAAAAAGAATTTCATCCTCGAAATTACCTGATTAGAAGAGGTGGGGGTATTGCTGCCGCATCATATCCTCGGGTTCCCACGTAGCTTCTTCAACACCATGGTTTCGCCATAGCACTTTCACCAAAGGCACTGACTTCCTACGTAGAACTTTAACATCTCGATCTAAGATCTGAACCGGTTCTTCTTCAAAGGACAAATCCAAGTTAACCTCAATCTCAGCCACTGGCACAACGTGCGATGAATCTGACCGATATCGCCTAAGCATCGACACGTGGAAAATGTCATGAATCTGATTCAACTCTGCCGGCAGCTCGAACTGATAAGCTACCGGTCCCACTCGCTTCAACACTGTATATGGGCCAATGAACTTTGGGCTTAGCTTCCCTTTTTGCCTAAATCTCAACACCTTTTTCCAAGGCGACACCTTAAGAAAAACCTTGTCTCCTACCTCATACTCCATTTCCTTGCGCTTCAGGTCGGCATAAGACTTCTGTCTATCTGACGCTTCCTTAAGACGAGCCCGAATCACCCTAACTTTGTCCTCAGTTTCTGTAACCAATTCCGGTCCGAAGACTTGTCGTTCTCCCAACTCCGTCCAACATGTAGGAGTACGGCATTTCCGTCCATACAATGCTTCCGTATGGTGCCATCCGAATACTCACTGATAACTATTGTTGTAGGCGAACTCGCTAATGGTAAAATTCCTCCCAACTACCCCGAAACTCCAAGACACAACCCCTCAGCATATCCTCTAAGATCTGTATGACCCTTCCCGACTGCCCGTCTGACTGCGAATGGAAAGTTGTACTGAAATCCAATCGCGTACCCAAAGCCTAATGCAATGCTTTCCAGAACCTTGACGTGAATCTCGGATCCCTATCCGAGATAATTGACATTGGCACACCGTGCAATCTTACTATCTCAGCCACATACAACTTTGCTAGTCTCTGAAGAGGATAATCCATTCTTACCGGTATAAAATGAGCTGACTTCGTCAGACGGTCTACAATCACCCAAACTGCGTCCTTTTTGCTGGGCGTCAAGGGTAGCCCACTGACGAAATCCATAGTAATCCTTTCCCATTTCCATTGAGGGATCTTTACCGGTTGAAATAGCCCTGATGGCAACTGGTGTTCAGCCTTAACCTGCTGACACGTCAGACACTTCCCCACAAACTCGGTTACCTCACGCTTTAACCCCGGCCACCAGAACTGTTTCCGTAGATCTCCATACATCTTGCTTCCTCCCGGATGCATAGCGTATGGGCTGCTATGTGCATCTTGGAGAATTCTCCGCCTCAATTCTATATCCTTCGGCATACAAGCTCGCCCTTGAAAACATAGCATTCCATCCCTAGACAGACTGTACCCTTCTAATCCACCATCCTGAACTTGTACCCTCTTAGCATTCAACCCTTCGTCTACTAACTGCTTTTCCTTAATCTCCTCGACCCAAGCTGGCCTAACTTGAAGCTCTGCCAAAAGGCTTCCATCGTCATACAGACTCAGACGAGCAAACATCGCTCTTAAGCCGGTCACGACCTTCCGGCTCAACGCGTCAGCCACCACGTTAGCCTTCCCCGGATGATACTCGATTGAACAGTCGTAGTCCTTCAACAGTTCAAACTATTAGCGCTGCCTTAGGTTCAAGTCCTTCTGAGTCAAGAGATACCTTAGACTCTTGTGATCCGTGTAGACTATCGACTTCTCCCCATACAGATAATATCTCCATATCTTCAACGCGAAGACTACAGCTGCTAGCTCCAAGTCATGCGTTGGGTAGTTAACCTCATGTGATCTTAATCGACGGGATGCATAGGCTACTACCTTCCTTCTCGCATCAACACACATCCCAAACCAAGATGGGACGCGTCACGAAGAAATCAGAACAACTTTCCGCCTCAGTCGTACTCAAAACCGAGCTTCACAAGATCTTCCTTAGCTTATCGAAACTTTCTTGCTTTGCTTCTCCGACCATACAAATGGGACTCCTTTTCTTAATAATTTAGTCAATGGCGCCGCAATAAGAGAAAATCCTCCACAAATCTTGGTAGAGTACCGCTAGACCCAAAAGCTTCAATTTCGGCCATCGACCTAGGCGGTTTCCAATCCAACACCGCTTCAATCTTTATGGGATCCACTCTAATCCTTCCACTGACACTCTACGTGACCTAAGAAAGCCACTCTCCTAAGCCAAAATTCGCACTTCATCGAATTTGGCATATAATCGCTTCTCCTTAGCACTTGTAGGACTATACGCAAATGCATATCATGTTCCTTCTACGTCTTAGAATAAACCAATATGTCGTCTATGAACACCACGACAAATTGATCCAAGTACTGTTGAAATACCCTATTCATTAAGTCCATGAACGCCGCCGGTGCGTTGGTCAATCCAAATGGCATTACCAGAAACTCGTAATGCCTATACCTTGTTCGGAATGCCGTCTTGTGCACATCAACCTCCTTCACCTTAAGTTGATGATAGCCCGACCTAAGGTCTATCTTTGAGAATACTGAGGCACCCTTTAGTTGATCGAACAAGTTATCAATCCAAGGCAACGGATACTTGTTCTTGATCGTTAACTTGTTTATTTGACGGTAGTCGATACACATCCGCATCGAACCGTCCTTCTTCTTGACAAACAGCACAGGTGCTCCCCACGGAGATATACTGGGTCGGATAAACCCTCTATCCAAGAGCTCCTGAATTTGAGCCTTTAGCTCCACCAATTCCTTTGGTGCCATTCGGTACGGTGCTATAGACACAGGTGCCATTCCGGGTAGCAAGTCTATACCGAATTCAACTTCCCGGTCCGGAGGCAGACCCGGAAGTTCTTCTGGGAACACATCAGTGAATTCCCTAACCGTTCAGACCTTCTCCACTTCTGACTCTTTAGCCTCCAAAGCACAAATGCGAACCAAATACGCCTCGCACCCTTTTCTGACCATCTTCTCAGCCTTCAAGGCCGACACCACATTGGATAGGTAATTCCTTCTATTACCAATCATAGTCACTTCATCACCCTCAGCCATCATAAGAACCATGTGCTTAGCCGTGCAATCCAATCTCGCCTGATACTTAACCAACCAATCCATTCCAAGGATCAAATCGAACTCCCCAAACGGTAGTTCCATCAGATCAGCTACAAATACGACCCCTTGGAGTTCTAGGGGTACATCCCTATAAAGCTTGTTCACAACTACAGAATGGCCTAAAGGGCTAATTACAGTCATCTCCCTAGCAGCAGTTTCAGAGTCCAGGTTCATAGTCTCTACTACACTACTAGCAACGTATGAGTGCGTCGAACCCACATCAATTAATGCAACATAAGGAAGACCAAAAATTAAAAACGTACTGGTTATGACATCCGGTGCGTCACCTTCCTCGCGACGTCTCGCTACATAAACCAAGCCAGGCTGCCTAGCCTCTGTGTTGCCTGCACCCCTGCCCTGAATTCCACGACCTCGGTTAGGACCGTTGCTTCCTCTACCATTACCACGACCCCTCTGTGGTCCCACATTTCTATTCTCGAGCACGGCTCGCCTCTCTCCGATCGCTTCGAGCTCGCTTCCGGGGACAATCCCTCACACGGTGATCCAAAGACCCACATTCAAAACAACCCCTCTCACCGGTCCAACAACCTCCCCAATGGGATTTTCCACAGCGATTACACTGAGCCGGTCTCTGATCAGCAGCCATGGGCCTCGTTGCCTGACTTGGCCCACTCTGCCTAGCCTTTTTCTAAACACTACCACTAGACCCAGACGACCCAAAGCTTCTCTTCTGTTTATTCCTATCATAGCTTTGCCTCACGACTCTTTGATCCCTTCGGCTACCTTAGCCTTTTCCACTAGAGATGAAAACTCGCGAACTGCCATGGGGCAATCAAGTAGCCTCAAATCATCCTCATCCGTCCCTCAAAGCGGACACAGCGCTCATGTTCAGTAGTTACGATGCTTCTAGCATATCTACTTAGCCTTAAAAACTCCGCCTCATATTCCGCCACTGACTTAGTTCCCTGCACTAGTCCCAGAAAAGTTTTCCTCTGAGCATCAGTATAACTAGTGCCCACATACTTCTTCTGAAAAGCAGTTTTGAAGTAATCCCACGTAAGATCATCTGCTGTGGCTCCATCTCAGACCGTGAGCCACCACTGATACGCTTCATCCTTTAGAAGCGACACCGCTCCTTTCAATTTCTCCTCATTAGACAGGTCAAGGTCGTCCATAATCCTTTCTGTAGATTCTAGTCAGTATTCTGCTGCACTGGGTGCCACTCCCGACACACCCCGAAAAACTTCAGCTCCGTTAGACCGAATTCGCTCGGGAACAGATTTTCGAGCTCCCAGATTCCCACCGGCCCCAGCCACCAACTCCAGGACTCACAACACAGCTTGCGATACTGCCTCACCCCCGGTCTGATCCTGATCCTCAGCTCCAAAAGTTGGGGGTGGTGGTGGCGGTACTTCATTCTCAGAACCCTGACCCGACCTAACGGGTTCAGACACTATCATTCTTCCCCTACCGCATCCACGTCGGCCTCGTCCTCTAGAACTCATTCTATCTACTGCGCTTTAATCTGATTAAGGAAATTTTATGGATTAGCATTTGTTCCACTTGGTTATCCACGAAGAAATTTTATGGAGAAAGTTTAATTAGGGACTCTTTCGAGCAAACAAGATTTCAAGTCTTCTATCCTAGTTCACACAAAAGAGTACATCCATTCCCTAATACTCTCCCTACTTATTCACTCCTTGGACATTTCTGTCCGTTTCTATCCCAGGGGTATTTTCGTCATTTTCCTACAGGGGTATTTTCGTCATTTTCCTACAGGGGTATTTTTATAATAAAATCTGAGGGAATTCAAAACTTTAATAAAGCAGGTCACTTTGTAATTCCCAAAACTAGAGTGTGTTTCTGAAAATTTGCAAAATTTAAAGATATGGCAACATTTGGAAACCAGGGGTATTTTGGTAATTTTGTCAATCAGGGGTAATTTTGTAATTTTGAAACTCAGAGATGTTTTAACAGTTGTAAAACTCGGAGGGTTCCTTTTTGAAAGTTTTCCTTTTTAAGAGGTGATGTTTGTAAAGATTCAAAACCAGGGTCATTTCGATAATTTTGCAATTTGAGGGCGTTTTCGTAATTTTCCAAAACCAAAGTATTTTATTGATGATAATCAAAGTAGAGTTGTTGGATTTTGATAGAATAATGGGATTTTTGGGCCAAACCATTGAGTTGATATTTTATGAACCAAGGGCGTTTTGGTAATTTTACCCCCTAAGGGCATTTCTGTAATTTTCACAAATCAGATTTTTTGGAAAAATGTTGTAAAAGAAATGATTGTTCTCAGATTCAAAAAAGTAATTTTGGTAGTTTTGAAAACATTAGGGTTTTGTTGTTTCATTCTTTTTCAAAAATGCGGCTAGTTCCCTTTCGGGTTTTAGTCATTAGGTTTAGCCTATGACCGAGCCCTCTTGGTCAGGGTGAACCAAAGCTATGCACCAGGCAGGATTCGAGTGGAGAGGAGGTGAGTCACAAGGACTGCTTAAATACCAAGCTCCCACTGAACCTTTCTAGACATGCGCACAGATGTTGCCACACCACCCGAGAGCCCTCTCGAGTTAGGGTGAACCGAAGCTACGCACTGTGCAGGATACTGCGCGAAGAGGAGGTGAGTCACGAGGATCGCTTAAATACTGAGCTCTCTTAGGATCCAATCCTAGACATGCGTACAGGGGTTACCACACCCTAGCTCAGTGACTAAGTCATAGGTTGGTTTAGTTCCTTAAGTCTTATGTTTCGTTTGTGTGTTCGAGTAGTCTAACCCTAGGGTTCAAGTTCCTATAAGTCTATCTACGTTCCATGCTTCCTACCCTTCTACAAAGAATAATTCACAAAGAGGTTCAAACGTACTTACCTGGGCGGATCGGTGCCGGAGACTCGGGCCATGCTGTTCAAAAACCAAAAATTATTCCATAAGGCCTACCAAAACATTTTTGGGCCTTGGGCCCCCACAGCCGAGATTTGAACCGGGCTCTGATACCAATTTTGTAACAACCCAAACCCAGCCCAAACAATACGACCAAATCTGGTTTGTTACAGAGGAAAACATTTTGAAAGAAAAACTTTAAAAGTTGATTTGAGTTTGTCAAAAACTTTTCATTTATGATTTTCGTGCTAAACCATACTTAGGATTAATTTACAATATTTATTAAGTCAAGTTGTATGGATTTCCAAATGTGCCCGATGGCACGATAAATCATTTTTCATTTTAAGTTGGGGAAAATGTATGCTTATTTTAATAACGTCAGATAGTTTAATCAAAACATTCAGAACATAAAAAAAAATAATCCTAGGAGGCCTTATTACAACTTTGAATAAAATAAAACCATCAACAAGTAAAATAACTAAAATTTAAGTTCATTTAAATCAGCCCACTGCATGGCCACCTCGAGTCCACCCGGCCCACATCCGCGATCTACATGTCACTGAAAAATAAAGGAGAAGGTGAGTCACCAAGACTCAGTATGTAACCCTTCCGCCGGTTTAAACAATTTCATACACATTTTATAACAAGCAACATGCATAAGGGTATGTACCCAACCTAGCCAACCAAACGCCTCTGTCTACCCCGTTGTGGTACCAAACCACTGGTGGTGCCAAACCACTGGCGACGTATAGTCACAGGTGTGATGCCAAATCACTGGAGGTGCCAACCCTCTGGTGTCAAAAGACACAAATCGGTTGATGGGGCCAACCCATCGTGTGATACCAAATCACTGGCGTCAATCCCGTATTATCGTCTGTGGGGCCAACCCACTAGGGTGCTAAGCCACTGGGACGAGACGCTATGAGGTGCCAAACCTCTAGAGGTACCAAACCTCTGGTGACCGTAGTCACGATGTGTTACCAAAACACTGGTGTCCGTCGACACAGATAAAATTCCCCCTCCGCTCATCAACCCATATCAAATCATGATATAATAGATCTCATGCCATCAGATATTTAAGTTACAAATAATAAACATGCCATGCTTCCCAAAAGCATCAAATAGTAACTCATATTAACAGGTACTTACCCGGATCATCACTTATACCGATATGGTATTAAATCCAATGCTACATAAATCAGAGTTAGCATTCACAATATTTAGCACAGTTAATAAGTTATAAGGTGTGTATGTACACACCTGATGTCGACGATAGTCCTAAACCCGAATAGACAAATCGGCCACACAAGCTTTTCTTTGTCCCTATATTCGGCCAAACATGGGGGTTAGTGACATGGCCTATTCGGACAACCCAAATAATCTCAGGGGTTTATTTTTTGACCCCGAAACCTTACCTACACGTTTTGAATACTATTTTCAGCACCCGAATCACGAATCTGGTTTTCCAACTACAATCGGTCAATTAACAATATCAATAACCATATCCTTCGGCTTTCGAATACTAACATAGGTCCTTACCCTCACTTACCGAATTCGATTGACCAAGAATGGTGGTTCCGATCTGCTGCTTCAAAATTCCGGCACCTAAACAGAATCGGTTATTAACACACTGATTAGACCAATCATCAACACGTTTCGGCTCTTTTTCCTTCCTTCAAATCGACATGAAAACAAGAACACATAGGAAAAGAAAGTTTTGGCACACTTACCTTTCTCTATGACGGATTGGAAAAACACTTAAAAGGGATCACCCTTGCTTTGCTATTCGGCCAAGGTATTCCTAAATGGAAAAGAGAGTTTCGGCACAAAGGTGAGGAGTAACTTTGGCTAGAGAGAAAAATAATGAGGGAAAAGGTGTTTAAAGTTTCGGCAACAGAAGAGGAGAGTATTCGGCCAATAGAGAAAACAAGAAAAAGGGAAAAGAAAATGGGAAGGGATTATTGGTGCTTTCGATTTTGATGAAGGTTGAAAGGAAATAGATGGAGGGTGAGGTATAGGAGGTTCGGCCAAGGTCTAAGAGGAAAAGGGTTTTTAGTTTTGAGAGAATAAAGAGAAGAAGAAAAAAGTTAAAGGTGGAAGCTTAGCCGAAATTGTGAAGAAAATAACAAGGAAATTCGGCTTCTCCACCCCCATGCTTGTCGTCCACTCCTCTCTAGGAGTTCAAAATTTTGCCAACTCCTTAATTCTCTCTCTTAGCCACCAACTTAAAAGTATTCAAAATATTTTAAATTCCCAAGTGCCTATTTTTCCTCCTTACCACTTAATAAAGATTATTCAAATAATAATCCTATTAATCATAAAAGAAATATTATTATTATCCCTTATTATCCTATCATCAATTTGAAGCCTTTTCTCTCTCTTCTTTGCCGTCCAAATAAGGAAATAAAAAGGGAATTCCATGACTCGAACCTAGGCTCCCCTTACTCCTTGGTGGCGTCACCTGCAGCTCCTAAGTGGCCCTTCTTTTGCCACTTTTCCAAGGTCATTTTAGTGTCAAATATTCCTCATTTATTCTTGTAACCCCTACTTGCTAAGGCTCCCTGCCTTTAAAGTTCCCAAATTAAATTTTCTACTATCCCGAACCAACTCAAGACCCTTAACTAAGCCTTATTACACCATAATCAATAACACAACAATTCAATTTAAGAAAAAATCATTTAATCACAAATAACCCCATTTTTAGGATGTTACATTTCATGAAACATCATATCGACGCCATGTCCCTGACATGGTCTTATACGAAATCACATACCGAACTCATTTCTCATGAATTTCGCATATGTACCTGTATCACTCAATCATATAACTTTAGCCCTTTTTCCATCTTTAACAAAAACTTTAATTTCTTACCCCGTTGAACCACTTGGAATATCTAAGGATACTCAAAAATTGTCATGCATGTAGTAAGATGCTAATGTCATATCCTAGATATGGTCTTACATGGGATCACATGTTGATGCCATGTCCTAGACATGGTCTTACATGATTTCATATCGAAGCCAGGTCCTAGACGTGGTCTTACACGAAATCACTATTCGATGCCGATGCCATATCCTAGATTGGTCTTACACGAGATCTCAATTCGGTGCTGAGACCATATCCCAGATATGGTCTTATACGGGGCCTTAGTAACCTTAGTGTCATGACATTTGTATTCTATCCATTCCTAAGGTTTAATCAGGGATTTTCATTCTTCGACATTTTGTCAAAATTGTCATTAATCAATTTCATAGAGTCAATATACAATTCATGTAATATCAAAATATTAAAATGCATAACATAAGTTTATATTATTTACACACGAACTTACCTCGATACCAAAATGGTAAAAAGTAACCTAATAGTCAATTTCTCTCTTTTTCCCCGGTTCTAGGTCCGAACCTCATTTTCTTTGATCTATAACATCACATTTAGCTTACTTATTAGTCACATTATTCATTTTGACCCAAAAATCATACTAGGGAAAAATTATGTTTTTGCCCCTAAACTTTATCATATTTACACTTTTGTCCCTATGCTCGTAAAATTATTTTTATTCGATTTCCTTGTATTTTAAGGCTAGCAGAACCATTTTCATAACTATAGCAGTCCACAATTTGCATTCATTCCCACATTTTTCATACATTTTTCAACTTTTTACAAATTAGTCCCTTTTTGCAATTTCATCGAAAATCACTTAGTAAAAGTCGTTTACTACACACAGAGCATTCATATTCTACCATTAGACATTAAAGCATATGCATGTCATCCATGGGTAAATTTTTAAACACAAACCCTAGCTCAAAATAATGGTAGAAATAGCTAAACTGAGTTACGAGGATCTCAAAAATGTAAAGAACATTAAAATCGGGGCTTGGATGCACTTACTATTGAGCTTGGAAGCTTGAAAACCCTAGCCATGGCATCCCCCATGCTAAACTCGGCCAAGGAAGAAGATGGACAAAGGTTTTTGGCTTTTATTTTGTCTTTTAGTCCATTTAATTACCAAATTACCAAAATGCCCCTAACTTAAAAATATCCTATTTCACTTATCTCATGTCCATTTTTGTCCAACTATTTAACCAATGGTCTAATTACCATTTAAGGACCTTCAATTTAAAATTTCATAGAAATTGGACACTTCTAACATGTGGAACTCAACTTTTGCATTATTTATAATTTAGTCCTTTTAACTAAATTGAGTGCCCAAACATCGAAATTTTCGAACAAAATTTTCCTGGAATCTTTCCGTGAAATCGTAGACCATAACAATATAATAAAAATAAGATTTTTCTACGTCGGATTTGTGGCCCCAAAACCACTGTTCCGGTTAGGCCCAAAATCGGGTTGTTACAATTTTGCAAAATGGTTAAGAGTCTAGGGTTTTTCCATGTGAGAATTTATTTTGTTTGCTGAATTTTTATTGAAGAAAATAAATCTTAGTTGTTAAATAAACAACTTTTATGAAAGGTGTTTCCATGAAAACACCTAAAATGACCTTTTTGTAAAGGTTGTAAAATAGGTGGTAAATGTGTGTAATAATTGAAATATTGAGTTTCTATAAGAGGAATATGAATCGGCTAGGCTCGGGTGTGTGAAAAATGAACACATTTCATTTTACGAGCCTAAGGGTAAAATCATAATTTTGTAAAAGATTAAGGGCAAAATCATTATTTTTTTCCAAAGTATGATTCATGAGTTATTTTAATCGATGTGATCATTAAATGAGTGAAATTATCTATATAAATCAAGAAACACGAAGCCCGGACTGAAGCCTAGGCAAGAACAATGTGGTGGAATAAATTGAACAATTCCACATATATTTTTGGTACCGAGGTAAGTTTGTGTGAAATTAAAACTACATAATGCTATTATGTTCTTAATTCCATGATATCATGAGAAATGTATATTATTTCTATGAAATTGATTGATGGAGCTTTGATGGAAGTATGACGATATTATGTTAAGACAAAATCCCGATTGAACATTAAGAATAGCAAGGATACCATTGTTATGACATGAGACAAAGAGGATCCCGTGTAAGACCATATCTGGGATATGACAACGGTACAGGATGAAGGTCCCTTATAAGACCATGTTTGGGACATGGCCTCGGCACCGAAGAAATATCTCGTGTAAGACCATGTCTGGGACATGGAATCGACATCGATATATGATCTCGTATAAGGCCATATATAGGATATGGCGTCGACATCAAGATATGAGATCCCGTATAAGACCATACCTGGGATATGCATAGGCATCGAGATGTGATCCCATGTAAGACCATATCTGGGATATGGCATCGGTATCGTGTTACATGTATGATGAGATTAAGTATCCTTCAGTGTTCCAAGTAGTTCAAAGGGTAAAGAGCTAAGTTTATGTTAAAGATGATAATGAGTTAAGCTTATGTTCAAGACAGTGTAAATGCTAAATTATGTGATGAAGTGATACAGATACCCATGAGTAAAATAGGAGATATGAACCCAAAATGTGATATGTGCTTGAGAACTTGTGTTGCTATTATCCAATGAGATGAATGGATGCTACCATAAGTCTTTATGTTTGTAACACCCCTTACCCGAAACCTTTGCCGGAGTCGAGTATGTGGCATTACTAGACTTGACTATTAATTTGGGGCATAAAATTTTAAAGCTGTCCAACTGCGTCATGCTGACTAAATTGACCATAACTCGAGTTACAAAACTCGAAATTTAGATCCGTAAATTTTCCTTGAAACTAGACTCATATAAATTTTTACCAAAATTTTTCCAGAAATTTTCATATGGCCAATTAGTACAGTTTATTCATCAAATTTTCCCCTATTTCACTGTTTGATAATTCTGACCTATCTTTACAAAAACTCAGTTATCTCATTGTAAAAAATTTCAATAATGTTCTTGTTTATTCCAATAAAAAATAGACTCATTAAGGATTCTAAACATATAAACTATGCTCCATAATTATTTTTTTACAATTTTTAACAATTTTTCCAAGACAGAACAGGGACTCACAAATTCATTCAGGACAAGTCTCACTAAAACTTAAATATCTCATAATATATAATTCGTTTTCCTACTCTGTTTCTTTCATATAAAAATAGACACAATTAGATTTAATTATATATCTTATTCACTTTCTAATTCAATATATCCTATTTTTGGTGATTTTTCAAAATCACATCACTGCTGCTAACTAAAAATTATTTCATTGCAAAATATGATTAACTCGTTATAACCGAACATACCCACATACAACTCATGCTGTCCATGCATTTTAATCATTTATGCACAATTAACTTATACCTAAAACATTCACATAATATCCTAACATCATCGATTTATTAACAAAACACAACTATGGTTCCATATAATCGAGTGTACCATTGGTTACTTACCACAATACCTAATTCAAAGGTTCATTTCATGAACATACATTTCTTTATCAAAAACGATTAAACTTCGATAAAAAAAATGCACAAACATTACCAACATAAACCGACATTTGTATCAAAAGCACAAAAAACATACTTAACTAGAAATTTAGCCATATTCGCATGGCTATTATAAACGTAGACAAAATTTATCATCTTAACAAAACCACAGTCTTTTCTATACATGCCTTTAACCGAAAACCCAAAATAAAGAGTACCAAAATATAGATTGATAGTGTAGGCGACTTTCTTGGCGATCCGTCTCGAGCCCGTAGCGTAACCAAAATCTATAAAACAGAGGAAACATTTCACACAAATAAGCTTACTAGCTTAGTAAGTCCTAAATTCATGATAACATAACATTTAAATTATTCAACTTACGACATTGTACACAAACATTTAATTATGATAATTGATTTACACAAAGCCGAATCTTATTAGTACATTAACCGAAGAAATTGTACTTCAATTCCATAAACCTGTATTACTTCACAATACGACTTAATATATTACAAGTATCACATACACCAAGTTGTGTAATTATAGCATTCATATCAACCACACTACCATATTAAAATTTCTTGTATTCTAAGCATTTATACATGCAAACCGAATCTCCATAATAGTACATCAAATTCAACTTCAGTCATATGATACTCATACACATCAATCATAGCCCCAATTATACATAACATAGTCCTCACAATATCAACTTGACTCAAGTAATATTAGGCATAACGTACCTTACATACTTACCTGAGCCGATTAGCTAGATACGTTAATTAAAGTTGCCTTGGAGAATATTCGATTTTTCTTAATAAAACACATCACCGGCAACAAGCCTGCTAGGTGGTAAAGCCTGAATTAAATAACACCGGCACGAGGCCTGCTGGACTCAGAGCCCGAAATAAATTACCGGCACTAGGCCTGCTAGGCTTAAAACCCGTAATAAATCACCAGCACTAGACCTGCTAGGCTTAAAGCCCGAAACACATCAATACGATAAATCATTGCAAACACTTTCCATGACTATATCACATATCGAATTTAGTTTGGCTTACTTACATTAAACAATTGAAACCCTTCTAATATACTTGTACACATTCGGCTATGACATTATTATATACTAAAATTTATCAAACATTATCATATGATAGATTCATAAATAATCATTCAATATATTATAGCTTAAGGACTTACCTTGGAGGTTGATAGATTCGAAACTTCCGGCTATTCGCTTAGTTTAGCCTTTCCTCGTTCCAACTTCTTTTCCTTTTGTTCCGGATCTAATTCGGTTCAAAATTAAACCAATTCAACCACATTTTTATTCACAAAAAGAAAATCAAAATCATCATTTTTTTTAAAAATATACAACTTGCCGATTTACCCCCCCTCTTCAACAATTTTAATATTTATAGGATAATCCTAAAATTCAAACCGAAATATAAAGAATTTAATTGCTTTATTTCAAAGGTTGGATGTTCACCTTCTCCAAACAAGCCTTTATGACTTTATTATTATAAAACAACCTACACAAATTCATGAAGGCCGAATATATCAACTTGATTTCTTCTTCCCTCATGACTGAATTTGTTAACTCAAAGTACCCATGTATTTTCTTCCTTACAAGACCAAACAACAAGCTAAATAACCACCATTTAAAATCATTCATTACAGCCGTATAGTAAGAGCATCTCTATGCTCAAATCCAAAAAATAATTTCTATAACTCTCACATCATTCAAACCGCAAGTCTTCAATTCATCTAGTCTCTTAAACATTTCATGTTGTTCTTGAATTAATACTAAACATTTTTTTCAAATTAAAAACACACAAGAGTGTTCATTCTAGGCCGAATATCAACATGCTTAACCTCAAAATTTTTAACATGATTTTATTAGCATTCAAAGCAACTAAAACCCATATGTAAAGATTTGCTCAATCAAGCTAAAATACCCACCTTACTACTACATGCATGGCCGAACAATGGAGTTTTTGAAGCTTTCTCTTCTTCTTTCAATTAGATTCGGTGAAGAAGATAGGGAGAAGGAGAGAAAAATAATTCTTTTGTTTTATTAATTAACCTATTTTTTTATAGCATGCTTATTAATTAAACTATACTTTAGTTATAAAACACTAAAATCATGATATTCAAAGCATGCTTACCGTCCACTACACTAAAATTTTGGGGAATTTGACATGCAAACCCTCCCATGCAAGAAAAACAATTCAATTTACCCCTTTCATTTGCTAATAATCGGCTATGAGAGAAGAGAAGATAGTGGCCTTATTTTATGCTTTAATAAACCTATACACTAACATATTTTATTTTATAAAATACTAACATAAGCATATAATAAAATTTAATTTAACCAACATATATATAAATCTAGCTAACTTGGCCCATTGTCGTCCATCACTATGGTCAATGGGCTAATTGCCCTTTTAGGACACCCACTTAAAAAGCCACAAGCAATTTAGGACACTACACCTTAGGATGCAAATTTTACGCTTTTCGCGATTAAATCCTTTTTATCAAATTAAACACTTAAACAATAATATTTTTCCATGAAACTTTCACACACATCAATTCACATATAATAAACATAAAATAAATTATAAAAATATATTTATCGGCTCGGATTCGTGGTCCCGAAACCACCATTCCGATTAGGGTCAAAATTGGTCAGTTACAATGTTGCTGTTTATTTCATGCAAACTTACTAAGCTTTATGCTTACCCCTCTCATTCCCTTTTCCTTGTAGTATCGCCAAGCTAACTCGGGGATCGTAGGATGTCGGAGTTTGGATCACACTATCAACTTCTTCTTGGTATAGCAAAGTTTGATTATTTTGAGTATGACATGTACAGGATTTGGTCATTTTGTGATATGTCGTATTGGTTAGCCAAATTGTTGGCTATTAAGGTTAATTATTCCTTTTGTAAATGGACATTGAATTCGGCCATGACTAGCCAAGATATATTTATTCGATGATGATTGAAATTCATGAAGTGCAAGTTTATGCAATTGAATGAATAATGTGTGAAATTTATATATGCTTGATGAAGTAGTGAATATTAGAAGTGATTAAGGTCATGCTATGTGTTGCTTCAGGGTGGCAAAGGGCTTGGTAAATAGCCTTGTAATTTTTCCACATGGGTAGACACACAGGCTTGTGTGATGACAGGGCCTGCCCACACGGGCGTGTTCCCTTTCACACGAGCGTGTGACCCTGTTTTTAACAACATTTTCTAAGGTTTTCCAAGGCACACGAATTGATCTCGAATTATTTCTAAAATGTGTTTTGGGCCTCGTAGGCTATATTAAGGCTATTAAAATGAAGTTTGAAAAGTTTTAAATTTGAACAAACTTTTATGATTCGGAATTGAATGTAAACATGTGTTTTAAGTTAGGTAATGCCTCGTACCCTGTCCTGGTGTTGGACATAGGTAAAGGGTGTTACATTTAGTCATATCAGAGCTACGATTTAGTCGATTCTCGAACTAACGTAGCGTGTGCATAAGTCTAGCCATATATGCCATACGTATGACTATTTACATAATGATAGTGTGATGACTCCTGACAATTTAAATTATGTTTGTATATAGTAAATGGACCCCGACCGAGCTGCTGCTGATGATGCTGCTAGTAATGTGTCGGCTTC
Source organism: Gossypium bickii (assembly GCA_025503065.1). Lineage (NCBI taxonomy): Eukaryota > Viridiplantae > Streptophyta > Magnoliopsida > Malvales > Malvaceae > Gossypium > Gossypium bickii. The sequence continues at coordinate 73,127,268 of CP106713.1, forward strand.
CGCACAAGAGACCGCACCAGTAGAAAGTAGACCCGAGACTTTGGGTCAAGGAAAAGAGGCTCGGGAAGCCGTTCTCCACATGATGAGTAACTGGTATAATGAGTTTATTCGAGCAAATCCTAATGCTCAACCCCCTCCACCTCTACCCCCACCTATTCCTCAGCCTACCCCTGCAACTCCCCAAGTGGTAGAGGTAGTAAGAAGGGAAAAGCCCCCGGTTGATAGAATCCAGAAACAAGGAGCCGAGGAACTTCAAGTTAACAAATATGATGATCCAAAAAGAGCAGAATTCTGGCTTGAAAATACCATCAGGGTATTCGATGAGTTGTCCTGTACACCCGAAGAGTGTATGAAATGTGTGGTACCCCTCTTGAGAGATTCAGCCTACCAGTGGTAGAACACTCTTGTGTCGGTTGTACCAAGGGAGAAAATTAATTGGGAATTCTTCCAAGAAGAGTTTCAAAAGAAGTACATTAGCCAAAGATTTATTGATCAAAAGAGAAAGGAATTCCTTGAGCTAAAGCAAGGTAAAATGACGGTGACTGAATATGAACGTGAATTCGTAAGGCTTAGTAAATAGGCCCGGGAGTGCGTGTCCATCGAGGCCATCATGTGAAAAAGGTTTGAGGATGGATTAAATGAGGATATCCAATTGTATGTTGGTGTCTTAGAACTAAAAGAATTTGTTATGTTAGTAGATAGAGCTTGTAAGGCCAAGGATTTGGCCAAGGAGAAAAGAAAAGCTAAAATCAAGTCCCGTGACTCAAGGAAGAGACATCTGAGTAAGTCATTCCAATCCTCATCTAAGAAGTCAAGAGATTTCACTACTTGATCAGCCACTTTGGCTGGGTTTTCAAATATAAGTAAGGGTAAACAGTACTCGGGGTCTAAAGCTCAGACCACTTCGGTTGCTAGTGTTGGCAACGCTCGACCAAGTAGACCGAAATGTCCACAGTGTGGCAGACGTCATCCCGAGGAGTGTCGAGCAAACGAGAGAGCTTGTTTCAAGTGTGGATCCCTAGATCATTTTATTAGAGATTGCCCGGAGGTGGGTGAGAAAGAGAAATCTCAGAGTGCAAGATCAGAAAGTACTGCTAGAAGAAGGCCGCAGAGAAATTCGAGAAACAGAACAAGTAGTAAGAATACCTCTAGGGAGTAGGCTACAAGATCTGAAGGTAGAGCGCCTGCAAGGACTTATGTCATTCGCGCTCGCGAAGAGGCACCATCCTCTGATGTAATTACGGGTACATTTTCTCTCTATGATACTCATGTTGTAGCTTTAATTGATTCGGGATCTGCCTGTAGAGTTTACAAAAATTTTGATAAGAGTTTCAAATCCCTTAGGCAAATTTGTGTTAGTTGATAAAGTATGCGAGATTGCCCTTTGAGGATTAGAGGTCATTACTTTCCAGCTAACCTTATGTTGTTGCCATTTGATGAATTTGATGTAATCCTAGGTATGAATTGGTTAACTACTCATGATGTGATAGTAAATTGTGGAAGGAAATTTATTGAATTAAAATGTGAAAATGGGGATATTCTTCGTGTTGAATCATATGAACAGGACAAGTTGCCTGTAGTGATTTCTCATATGTCTGCTCAGAAATATGTAAGAAAGGGGTACAAAGCTTATCTTGCCTTTGTGATGAATGCTAAAGAGCCTGAGTTAACAATTGAATCAGTGCAGATAGTATGTGAGTACCCCAATGCATTTCCAGAAGAATTGCCCGGGTTACCTCTGGTTAGAGAGATTGAATTTGGGATTGAGTTAGGTCCTGGTACTGCCCCCATTTTAATTGCTCCGTATAGGATGGCTCCAATTGAGTTGAAAGAATTGAAGGCACAGTTACAAGAGTTAACGGATAAAGGCTTCGCAAGACTAAGTTATCCTTCGTGGGGTGCTCCCGTACTATTTGTGAAGACAAAAGATGGTTCCATGAGGTTATGTATAGATTATCGGTAGCTTAATAAGGTAATTGCCAATGATTGATGATTTATTTGACCAACTGAAGGGAGCCACTGTATTTTCCAAGATAGACTTGAGGTCTGGATATTACCAATTGAGAGTCAAAGACGCAGATGTGGCGAAGACTACATTTTAGACAAGGTATAGACACTACAATTTTTTAGTCATGCCTTTCGGTTTAACAAATGCCCCTACAATGTTTATAGATTTGATGAATCGCATCTTTCGGCCATATTTGGATAAATTTGTTGTAGTCTTTATTGATGATATACTGATTTACTCTCGTGATGAGAACGAGCATGCTGAGCATTTGAGAACGGTTCTACAAATGTTACGAGATAAGTAGTTATATGCCAAATTTAGTAAAAGTGAATTTTGGCTTGAGGAAGTCAGATTTTTGGGGCACATTGTTTCGGGTGACGGTATTCGAGTTGACCCGAGTAAGATTTTAGCGATTGTTGAATGGAAACTGCCAAGGAACGTAATCGAGGTTAAGAGTTTCTTGGGCCTAGCTGGCTACTATAGACGATTTGTGAAGGGACTTTCTATGATAGCTACTCCAATGACGAGGCTATTACATAAAGACGTAAAGTTTGAATGGACAGAAAAGTGCCAACAAAGTTTTGAGAAACTAAAGGCAATGTTGACTGAGGCTCCAGTTTTAGTACAACCTAAGCCGGAAAAGGAATTTGTAGTCTAGAACGATGCATCTTTGAATGGATTGGGTTGTGTACTCACGCAAGAAGGCAAGGTGATAGCATATGCCTCTAGAAAATTAAAGCCGCGCGAGAAGAATTACCCGACCCACGATTTGGAGTTAGCCGCTATTGTTTTTTGCACTAAAGATATGGAGACACCATTTGTATGGTGAAAAATGTCGGATATTCACTGATCATAAGAGCCCTAATTACTTGATCACTCAAAAGGAATTGAATCTAAGGCAGAGAAGATGGTTAGAGCTAATAAAACATTATGAGCTAGTGATTGACTACCATCCGGGAAAGGCGAACGTGGTCGCCGATGCCTTGAGTAGGAAATCCTTGTTTGCATTCATGAATACACAAATGGTTTTGTCAGATGATGGTTCTATTTTAGCCGAGTTGAGGGCTAGACCGATGTTTCTCCAATAGATTTGTGAAGCTTAGAAAGGTGACAGCGTTTTACAGGCCAAGAGAATTCAGTGCGAGTCAGATGTTGAGTTAGACTTTCAGATTAATTCTGATAGATGATTGATGATCCGAGACAGAGTCTGTGTACTGAGAGATGATGAACTCATTCGAAAAATTTTACATGAAGCACAGAGTGGATGTTTATCTGTACATCCAGGCAGCACAAAAATGTATAACAACTTGAAGAAATGGTATTGGTGGCCGAGTATGAAAAAAGATATTTCAGAGTTTGTATCCAGATGCCTAATTTGTCAGCAAGTGAAGGATGAACACCAAGTACCCTCAGGTTTACTTCAGCCTATTATGGTTCCCAAGTGGAAATGGGACCGGGTTGCTGTGGATTTTGTGACGGGTTTACCCTTGACACAGAAAAAGAAAGATGTTGTATGGATTATTGTTGAAAGACTCACGAAGTCGGGTTACTTTATACCGATACATATTGACTATCTCCTTGATAAGTTGGCGATTTGTATGTGTCAGGAGTAGTGAGATTACAAAGAGTATCGTTGTCGATTATTTCGGATGGAGATCCGAGATTTACATCACGATTTTGGAAAAATTTGCAAGAAGTCTTAGGCACAAAGTTGAGTTTTTTTACAACTTTCCATCCGCAGACCAATGGTCAGTCAGAAAGAGTAATCTAGATTCTTAAGGACATGCTCCAATGTTGAATTTTGGAGTTTCAAGGCAGCTGGGAAAGGTACTTACCATTAGTAGAATTTGCTTACAATAATAATTTTCAGTCAAGCTTGAAAATGGCACCTTACGAGGCATTGTATGGGCGTAAGTGCCGAATGCCTTTGTATTGGACCACACTCAGAGAAAATCAAATTTACGGGGTCGATTTGGTCAGACAAACCGAAGAGAAAGTAAAAGTGATACGTGATTGTTTAAAAGCTGCTTCAGATAGACAAAAATCCTACGTGGATCTGAAAAGAAGAGAGATTGAGTTTCAAGTTGGTGATAAGGTATTTTTAAAAGTGTCACCATGGAAGAAAGTTCTTAGATTTGGTCAGAAAGGCAAATTGAGTCCCCGCTTTATCGAATCGTATGAGATTACTGAGAGGATAGGGCCGGTAGCTTATCGTTTGGCTTTGCCATCTAAGTTGGAAAAGATTCATAATGTTTTCCACATGTCCATGTTACGTCGCTACCGATCAAACCCTTCGCATGTGATTGTACCATCAGAGGTAGAAATTCAACTGGACATGACTTATGGCAAAGAGCCAGTTAAGATTTTGGCTCGATAAGTCAAACAGTTGAGAAACAAAAGTATAGCCCTTATGAAAGTACTATGGCAAAGACATGGGGTAGAAGAGGCTACATGGGAGCCCGAGGAGGATATGAGAAACCAATATCCCAACCTTTTCACTGGTAAGATTTTCGGGGACGAAAATCCCCAAGGGGGAGAATTGTAATAGCTCGAATTTGGGGCTAGTCGAAACAATGGTTTTGGAACCACTAATCTGAGGCCGGAGAAATTATTTTTAATATTTTTTTATGTGTGATAGCATGATTATATGAGTGCTTGAAAACTTTGGTGCATTAATTTTAGCGATTTCATGCTCAAGTTTGAAAAAGGATTAAATCGCATAAAGTGCAAAGTTTTGGTCTACAAGCTAAAAGTATCAAATAGCTATAGAACCTGAAATTAGAAGTCTTTAAAGTGCAATTAGACCCTTAAATAATGGTTGGTCGGCCATAGGGGACAAGAAATGTCAAATTTTGGTCAAAGTAGGTGAATTAGTTGACTAAATTGAAGGAAATAAATAAAATAAAGAGAAAGATAATATCACCCTATTCATTCATCTTTTTCAACCGAAAATATCAGCCAAGGAGGGGTTTTGGAAGCCTAAAATTTTCAGCAATGTCTCACTCTTGAAAGTAAGTGATTTTGGTGGTTTTTCTTGATAATTTTTGTACTTTTGGGACCCTTGTAGCATGATCTAGTTAATGAAGGGACTATTTTGCAAAATGGTTAAGAGTCTAGGGTTTTTCCATGTGAGCATTTATGTTGTTTGCGAAATTTTTATGGAAGAAAATGAATCTTAGTTTTTATATAAACAACTTTTATGAAAGGTGTTTCCATGAAAAAACCTAAAAGGACCTTTTTATAAAGGTTATAAAATAGGTGGTAAATGTGTGTAATAATTGAAATCTTGAGTTGTTATAAGAGGGAATATGAATCGGCTAGGCTCGGGTGTGTGAAAAATGAACACATTTCATTTTACGAGCCTAAGGGTAAAATTATAATTTTGTAAAAGGTTAGGGGCAAAATCATAATTTTTGCCAAAGTATGATTCATGAGTTATTTTAATCAATGTGATCATTAAATGAGTGAAATTGTCATTATAGATCAAGAAACACGAAGCCCAGACCGACACTGAGGTAAGAATAAGGTGGTGGACTAAATTGAACAATTCCACATATATTTTGGTACCGAGGTAAGTTTGTGTGAAATTAAAACTACATAATGCTATTATGTTCTTAATTGCATGATATCATGAGAAATGTATACTATTTCTATGAAATTGATTGATGAAGCTTTGATGTAAGTATGACGATATTATGTTAAGACAAAGTCCCGAATAAACATTAGGAATAGCAAGGATACCATTGTTATGACATGGGACAAAGAGGATCCCGTATAAGACCATATCTGCAATATGGCATCGGCGCCAAATGAAGGTCCCGTATAAGACCATGTGTGGGACATGGCCTCGACACCGAAGAAAGATCTCGTGTAAAACCATGTCTGGGACATGGCATCGACATCGATATACGATCTCTTATAAGACCATATCTGGGATATGGCATCGGCATTGTGTTACATGTATGATGAGATTGAGTATCCTTCAATATTCCAAGTAGTTCAACGGGTAAAAAGCTAAATTCATGTTAAAGATGATAATAAGTTAAGCTTATGTTCAAGATAGCGTAAATACTAAATTATGTGATGAAGTGATACATGTACCCATGAGTAAAATACGAGATATGAACCCGAAATGTGATATGTGATTGGTAAGAGTAATCATGAGTAAGTTGTATCAAGTGCTTGAGAACTTGTGTTGCTGTTATCCAATGAGATGAATGGATGCTACCTTAAGTCTTTGTGTTGCTGTATATTTCATGCAAACTTACTAAGCTTTACGCTTACCTTTCTCATTTCCCTTTTCCTTGTAGTATCGCCAAGATAACTCGAGGATCATAGGACATCGGAGTTTGGATCACACTATCAACTTCTCTTTGGTATTGCAAAGTTTGATTATTTTGAGTATGGCATGTATAGGATTTGGCCATTTTGTGATATGTCATATTGGTTAGCCAAAGTGTTGGCTATTAAGGTTAATTATTCCTTTTGTAAATGGTCATTGAATTCGGCCATGACTAGCCAAGTTATATTTATTCAATGATGATTGAAATTCATGAAGTATAAGTTTATGCAATTGAATGAGTAATGTGTGAAATTTATATATGCTTGATGAAGTAGTGAATATTAGAAGTGATTAAGGTCATGCTATGTGTTGCTTCAGGGTGGCAAAGGGCTTGGTAAATAGCCTTGTATTTGTCCGCACGGGTAGACACACGGGCATGTGTGACACACGGTCAGCACCATGGGCATGTAGTTAGGACGTGTGTTCCCCTGCACCTTAAGTTGGTAAAACAGAATGCCCAGTAGTAACCACATAGGCTAAGACACGGTCGTGTGCCTCATTAGTGTGAATGACACAGCCCTAGGACATGGGCATATGCTCAGGTCGTGTGAAGTTTGCACCTGGAATTAGGAATTTAATTCGCCACACAGTCTAAGGACACGGGCGTGTGTCTTGGCCATGTGACCTTAAGGAGATGGTGACGTTAGAAACAGAATGCCAAGGTTTTCACACACGGGCTAAGACATGAGCGTGTATGTACGTTTGAAGGACACAGGCGTGTGTCTGGCCATGTGAAAACCCATGTAGGTTTGAATGGAGAAATAAATTCGCACAGGCAAAGGACATGGGCGTGTGTGATGAAACGGCCTGCCCACACGGGCGTGTTCCCTTTCATACTAGCGTGTGGCCTTATTTTTAACAACATTTTCTAAGGTTTTCCAAGGCACTCGAATTGATCTTGAAATATTTCTAAAATGCGTTTTGGGCCTTGTAGGCATATATTACGGATATTAAAATGAATTTTGAAAAGTTTTAAATTTGAACGGATATGCATGTGTTTTATGTTAGGTAATGCCTCGTACCCTGTCTCGGTGTTGGACATAGGTAAGGGGTGTTACATGTGTGACCTTTCTTAGTGAGTTACATGGGTGAGAACACGGGCTGGGACACGACCGTGTGTCCATTGTTTGAATGTTACACAGTCTGGCTATGTCACACAGCCTGGCCACACAGCCGTGTGACCCTTATTTTCACATTTTTGCATCTTTTTCTTAAAATCCCTATTTTGTTTCAAATTAGTCCTAAATCACTTCTAAGCCATTTTTAAGGCCTCAAGGGCTCTATTTAGGGACAAAATGCATATGATTGAATAGTTTATAATATGTTTAATTTATTTAAATGTTATGATGTTAAATGTTTTCCGATTGTACGCTAATACTCCGTAACCCTAATCTGGCAATAGAGATGGGTTAAGGGAGTTACAAGCTGTCTGGAGGCTGCGATATTAAATCAGCGAGCCTTAGTAAAGTTAGTTATAAACGTAAGTTAGCGAGCTGTTAGGAGTTGTAATCTTAAATCAACTATTTCAAATAATCAGAGGTTGCGATCTTAAATCAATGAGCCTTAGTAAAATTAGCTATGAATGTAGGTCAATGAGCCTTAATAACATTAACATAGATCAGTTAGCTGTTAGGAGTTGCGATCTTAAATCAGCTAACTCAAATAATCAGAGGTTGCGGTCTTAAATCAATGAGCCTTAGTAACATCAGTTGTGAACGTACATCAGCGAGCTGTTAGGAGTTGTGATATTAAATCAGCTAACTCAAATAATTGGAGGCTACGATATTAAATCAGTGAGCCTTAATAAAGGGAAATAACCCCAATTTCTTTTGTCTTTAAATAGAACTATAGTCCGTGAAGTTTGATACTGCATTACGAGAGTCAAATCAAATAGTAGCAGAATAATTAGTTCCCCACAGCATAGGATAGCAATGTCAAATAAGATGTGGTTATATATTTTTGCATGAAATGATTTCACCAAATTGATAAAGTGAAAGACAAGGCATTTTCAGACATGCAATGTGAAGGATTTATCTCACTAAGTCATGCTTTATAGCGATTAAAAAATTCAAAACAATCAAGCATTGTTATATAACTAAAGAAACACAGTAGAATCAAATACCTTACTCGATGTTTGGTTGCTCCATTTAATTTTGTTTTACAAGTTGGGTGGGGTAGCGATTACAAATTGGATGCACTGAATTTCTTCTTGTGGTAAGTAAACAAAGTTTATGCTTATTTGATATTAAAAGGTTTTTACAATTTTCTACAACTATTTTGAGGGTTTAATTTAAAAAGCACTCGATTAGAGTCATAGGTCGTGTCAATATGGGTAACACTATAGAGCAAATAAACTAAACTGCATGCACATAAAATCACTTTTAGCATCATGCATGTATAGCACACTATGAAGTCAAATACCAATTATCCTAAACTGCATGTTGGTAGGGAAATAATCTAATGGTGTTTTCCAAATATATACACAAATAATATATGTACCTTAGGCTCCACTGCATCACTATCATAATAAATTCCAATCACAAGTTAAAGAAAATGAGATCAATATCTGTAAAAAGCACTCTTGTTTACAACAAGTTTGGATGGGGAAGTGTTAGGAGAGTGTAAAGTAGAAAGAAGTAAAAGGTTTTCTCTAACCTGTTTGGAGGTGAAGAATCCACTTTGGTTATTTCTACTTGTGATCTCCTTCTCAGCTTAGATTGTGATCACAAGGGTTCCTTGCTACTATGATTGTCTAATTTATCTTTTTTTTAGATACAACTAATCGGCTGCTTAATGTCACAGCAATAATGTGCAAGTGTACACTATCGATGCAAGTATAGTAGATAGATATGAGTCTATCAGATATCGATCCCATGAAGATGGTTGTCTTGTGTCTATCAATGTCAGTGCAATAATTAGATAGGAGTGAGATAAATTGTGAATGTAGTTGTCGAAGCAATAACTTGAAAACGGTAAGATGAAATATGATACTAATAAACTAGGATTCCCAACATGAATATTCAACAGAATGCTAGGTGCTCACAAGGTGTAAAAGGATAGGTGATTGACGATGCATTAAATTGCAATGAATATCTTACCAAGCTAACTTCTATATTTAATCAAAAACTTAAACATGCACATCAGCCACACCTTCCGATGATGGCAATGGAACACTATTAAGGAAAAGTGGATTAAATTTCTCTAATCCTCAAGCACCTTTCGTTGTCATGCTTGTTAGCTTGAACTGTCACTGCACCTTCTAGTGTCAGCAACCGCAATAACACTTCCATGCTAAAAACATTCAAACCCAAATATTAAACAGTAGAAGTAAGATTGAATAAAATAACATTTAACCCAAAAATCACGTGTACTTCCGTACTAACATGAAATAGGAAGTAATCACCAGCGTTTAGAAAATAAAAATAAAAGAAACAAGTAGAGAATACTATTCCTAGACAACTCAACTTGAATCTGTCTATTCCTTCTTGTGTCGCACTTAGGGCTCCTCTTCAAGAGCTAGTCTGCATCCTTTTCACGTAGTTCACCCATTGGAGCTTAAGCCGCCATAGCTGAAAGCTTCAAGGGATAAGTTGAAAAAGATGATCCAAAAAAGCTCTTTTTTTTTTCTTTTTATGTGAATATTTATATATTTTTTCCAAACAACCCAAGTGTCCTTTTCATTAGAATCATGCTACCTTTGTACGTACAAGTTAGTTGTGCCAGACTGGATAGCTCACACAGTTTTATTCCTATCTGGATAGCTGTCAGGTGCAGCAACAATTCTGGGCGCAATCTGAAATTGCTCATGCAGCGACATCAATACCAAAATATGATAAAATTAAGGGTAAATAAGCCAAGGTCCACTTATTCATAAAATGTAAATTATTGAATGGAAAAAACTAAAATATGTGCTAAAGATAACTAAAAGGGAACAAATTAACCAATAAGTAGGGAGAAAACATATGTTCTTTCTAGTACTATCACACCCCCAAACTTGAGTTTTTACTTGTCCTCAAGTAAAATAGAAACTGGCAAGGCTATACAAGAATTCACTAAGGTAAATGATCATTCTAGCAACTTTAATCACTTAAAATTCTAATGAATGATTCACATTCAGATGACAGAATATTGCATCGACAATACATAAGTATGAATGACTAAGATTGCATCTTCATCAAAACCAGCTTCATGCTTCAAATCTTAAATTCTATATACCAATATAAAATTTATTGTATATATATATTTGTGTGTGAATGAGGGATATCATTGAATTATTGTACTCTTGTTCCTGAGCAGTAACGATGAAGTGCAACAAACCCCTAGGAAATACATAATTGTGCAGACACGCACTCATGTAGCGGCAGCCTTTGTCTAGATTCATTTTTCTAACGCTTGCATTGGAGTGTAACCTTGAGTGGTCTGATATAGACCACTATGGCCAACGAATTGTGGTGCTCCTCACTTGTTACCTCTGCAGTTTCTACCAGTTTAGCTCCAGATTATCTTTAATTGCATCCATAAGCTCGAAAGTATTGACAATATCCTCAACAGATTCTTTCTCAGTAGCTTCTGTCTTAGTATTTTCTTCCTTGGCCTTCTCGTTCACAACTTCAACACAAACGTCCTCATCTTCCACAGTAACTTCCTCCTCAACAGCAGGTGCTTCTTTATCAGCAATGACTTCACCCTCGACTAGGATATCAATCCTTCACATGCACTCCTCAACGTCCCTTGATTCCTCTTCTTTCTCAGCATAAGAGACGTGCACAATGGGAGGGGATTCCATCTATTTGTCTCGGTCCTCCAGCCCATCTTCCTTGGAGGAAGTTCATACTCTCGGATAATTGGTGGGAACTCTGGAAATTCTGGGAGTGGGGTCAGGCTTAACTAACGTAATGTGGCTACAACATAGTTGTTATAGGCTTCGGTATAAGCATAGAACAAATTTTGTCATCTGTCCATATCCTCTATTGTAGCGACAAGCCTAATCTGCTTATTGCTGATGAGATTGGCCAACTTCTCGATATCCTTCATTTTACATAGCAATGATGTCTCTGCAGTCAAGTTTGTTCCCTTGCTTTCTACTTTGGTTTTTCCCTTCCTTGTCTTGCTGGTCTCTGCCTCCTTCATTATCGGCGTATCTTTACCACGAGTCATTCTTTCAATAGACACTTCATTTATCATGCCCTTATTTTCCAAGATCACTTCATCATCATGGGGCACAATCCCCTTTTGCTGGCATAGTAGCATCACCAACGACAGGAAAACCAAAATTCCATTTTGCCTTGCGGCATAGTCATCAATTTCTTAGTGGAGTATTGCGCAGACATTAATCTTTTTTGCCCTTGACAATTAAATGTATCAGGTACATTCTATCAAGATTGACTGTGGTGCTCTGAGTAGAGGGCAATAGCTTGTAGTTGACAAAATGAAACCAGATTTTGCTTTGTAGTGTCAAGAAGCGGTAGTGCATCGTATAATTCTTTTGATGTGAACCCGTCCACAATACTCCTTCGACATATAAATCCTTCACCAACAGGTCCCTTTTTTGGTCTGTGATATCTTTAAAAAACTTGGAGTGTTCATCGACATCCACCTTAGTGTTGTACAGCTCATTGATTTTTGTATCATCCCATGGGATTAAACCTTCTTAAAGAAAGATAAACTCCAACTCATGGTCATAAAGGTTAGCATAAAACTCACGTACCAATGAAGGATAATAGCTTCCAGGATGCATGCAGAAAGTCACCCACTTCAACTTAGAGATGGTTCTAGATACTTGTTTGCCCAAATCTTGCTGTTACGAAAGGAGAATGCCCTGTTCTAGGTGGAAGTTTCGCTTTAAGATTTCTTTTGAAATCAGTCTTTGGCTGCTTTTTTTAAAAAGATCACAGGCTATTTTTCTCCGTTGGCATGGAGGATTCTGACTCACGAACTGCAGTTGCAGAGTATGAGTGTTCTTCAACAGGCTTGGTGGCTTTCTTGACTGATCCTCTTATTCTTGCCATATTTTACTTTTTTTGTGGAGTGAAGATGGTTTAAAAGTGTAAATGTACGAACTTGGGGAATACAAAGTGAATAAAAATTGTTGTTTGGGTGTTTCACAATCAGCACAATGAAGAGGGGTTTATAGTGAGTGAAAGAAGAAGATAGAAAAATGTGATTTTTTGAAAGGAAATAAAGTTGGCGAGAATAATTACGTCTAATGAGAATTGCACCTGCTCAGACAGATCAGACCTCTAGGTGACTTTTGACTAAAAGGCGGGATCTGAAATTTCTGATCTGCCCTCATTCGTGCTGAGTCAGAAATGACAGTACAATAGTATGAACTACATTGACAATAAAGCCCAAGTGCGTCAACAATGGTACCTAATTATTCTGTAAAAATAGAAATAAAAAAAGATTAAAACAAACTTGAATAGAAACAAAAATAAAATAAAAATAAATTTACATAATAAATTTCATCAGAATTAAAATTTTTCAACCAATTTAGTGGTCTCTGCCTGCTTGTGATCAATATTCCCAAGATAATGTTTCAATCCCTAGTGATTCACTTTGAATTGGTGACCATCATTTAAATCTATGATTATGACTGCACCATGAGGAAATACTTCAACAACTTCAAAAGGTCCAGACCAATGAGAGCGCAATTTACCCTGGTGCAATTTCAGTCTAGAATTGAATAATAAAACTTGTTGACCCGCGATAAATTGTCGTTGCAAAATAATTCTATCATGCCATCGTTTGGTTTTTTTCCTTGTAAATTACAGCGTTTTTATAGGCATTTCGCCTAATCTCCTCTAGTTCAGTGATATCCAATAGCCTTTTATTTCTAGCAGCTTCATAGTCCATGTTCACTTGTTTAATTGCCCACATTGCTTTGTGTTCCATTTCAACTGGCAAGTGACATGCCTTCCCAAAAACCAATTGATATGGAAACATCCTTAATGGAGTTTTGTATGCTGTCCGCAAAGCCCATAAAGCGTCATCCAGTCTGAAAGGCCAATCTTTCCTCGAAGGGTTCACAACCTTCTCAAGAATGTTTTTAAGTTGTCGATTTGACACTTCGGCTTGTCCATTAGTTTGCAGATGATAAGTAGTAGCCATTCTATGATTGATTTTGTAATAACTTATTTTCGGTAAAATCGGAATAGTGGTTTCGGGACCACAAATTTGATTTTGAAAAGGAAATTTATTTTAATATTTTTTTATGATCTACAGTATGATAATAATGTCGTATGAAAATTTCATAAAGAAATTTACCGATTATATGTTTAATTTGATAAAAGACCAAATTACACAAAGTGAAAAAGTTGAGTTTTAATAGCTAAAGGGATTAAAAAGCTATGGAATTCAAAATTTGAGGTCCTTAGATGGTAAATAGACCATTAAAAATGCTTAGTTGTTAAGGATGATGATTCATCCATGGAAAATAAAATAAAGAAAAGGATGAAATTGGAAAGTGAAAAAATAAAGATGATAAATGATAATAAAAAATGAAAATATCATCAATTTATCATCTTCTTCCCCAAAAATACATGGAAATCCTAAGAAAGAGAAAACAGACTTTGTTGGCTTAATTGGGTAAGTAATCTTGTCCCGTTTTTAGTAATTTTTATATTTCCAAGATCAGAATAGTTTAATCTATCTAGTTTGGGGGATTAATTTGTCAAGATATCAAAGTATATAAATTTTTTCATGGATGTAAATGCTGAAATTTTGAAATTTTATGGTAGAAAATGAAAGGTTATTGATAGATAAACAACTTTTGTAAAGTGATATTTTATTAAATTATGATTTTAGGACTAAATTGTACAGTTGTAAATTTCATAGAAAATTATGAATTTTTATGAAATACATGGGCTGTAAATGTTACATGTAAAATTCAGCTAGGCTTGGAATAAGGATTAAATTGCATGAATTTCATTTTCCGAGTTTAGGGACGAAATCATCATTAATTAAAAGTTTAGGGGCCAAAATAGTAATTTTGCCTAAGATGCGAATTGGATTGAATTGAGTATGAATTGTATTAAATTGATGTTAAATTAGTAGTCTTTATGAACACGAACATTGTCGAGGTAAGTTCGTGTAACTAAAATGTATGTTTATATGTTTAAATTGAATGTTATGATTGTGAAATGTATGATTTCTATGTATAAACATAAATCACATATCCGAAAAAATCTGATAAGTGTTAAGTCTCGTTTGAATAAAAGAAGTTCGATGGATACATGATTTCCCATATTGAATGTGGTCATGCATATGTTGAGGACAGAATATAGCTTGGACGAGCAATCCTATTATAAGCCTCCCAAGTATCCTATTATATAGTTCCAACGAGCATCCTGATCGGTAGTGATTCTGCATGTGTTACGCTCTACCGCAGCTCTTTGTGAGTGTCCTGCTACGCGATTCAATCGGTTGTGATCTAGCATTTATTGCGAACACAAAACAGATCTTCGTGAGCATCCTGATATAGGCTCTTATGAGCTTCCTGATATGGCTCATTTGAACTCCCTAATATGCTATCTGGAGCTCCCTGCTAATAACTCTTCGGAGTTACCTGTTAAGCTCAATGAGTTTCTTGTTCTGCCTGGATAAGCATCATGTTACATGGCTCATCTGAGCATCCTGATATATGGCTCGAGAGTGTGCTTCCTGATTATGTGCCCTTATGGGTACCCCTGAATATGAGTTGACGAATTACAGTTTTGTACACTTCGAATGTACTTCATATGTATCCATCAATATTTCAAATAAATTCAAGGGTAAAAATCCTGATATGAGACAATGTGAATATGAGATGAATTATTACAAGCACATACTTGAATTATATGGACATGAATTATATATGATATTTGAATACTTAATGTGGAAAGAATGTGCATATGGAAAAATGACTATTACTATTGAGCTCATATAAGCTTATTGATATTCTTAAGAAATATATATATGACTAACATGTTTTGTACATGCTACATGGATACATGATGAGAGAAGTATTTGAATATATAAATGATATCACTTGATATTTGGGCATGATGTACTTGATACTTGAATATGGAACATACTTGATGACTTTGTTATCCATGATATATTGAAATATGTGATAAAAATATATGTGAATAAATCTTGTTTGGTGAGAGTATAAATTCATAATTTGAACTATTATATGTAATACAGTGACTAACATGGTTGATGAGGATATGTGTTTAGGCACTTGGCCAACACGACTTGGTAATGAAATGTATGTTTACCTTATTTTTATAAAATAGTGGTAAGTTAAATTTCCAGTTATACGAACTTACTAAGCTTAAAAGCTTACTCTGTTTTAATTCCCCTATTTTAGAGGAATTCGAAAGCTTGTTGGGTTGGAAGCTTGGTGGAGATATTACACATTATCCATTGGTTTAGTCGGTACAAAAGGTAAATTAATTCTGGTTATAATGGCATGTATAGGTTTATTAACCAATGTTGGCATGTAAATGTTGGTTTGTGATTAGCCATTGGAATGGCTAATATTTGATGTATTTTGGTATGTATAAACATGGCATTATGTTGGTTGATATGTATTAACATGGTAAATTGATGGTAAGATTATAGAAATGTAAAGATGACACTTGAAAGCATGAGTAAATGTGTCATGCATAAAACTTGATCATTGATTGATTTATATGCCTTGAATTGGTTGGTGAATATATTGAAGTGTTGAAGTAGGTGCAAGGTAAAAAGGGTAAGAAATAAGGCTTGGAAAATGGCCTTATTTTGTCCACACGGGCAGACACACGGACGCGTGTCTCAATCGTGTGTGACATACGGCCATGCGTACGGGTATGTGGTTTGGCCGTGTGTCCCCTACATCTTAAAATTGAAGAAATAGAATGTTCAAAATTGAGCACACAGGTAGAGACACGGGTGTGTGTCTCAGCCGTGTGAGAGACACGGCCCAGCATATGGGCATGTGTCCTGGCTATGTAACCCCTACACCTAATTTTTAAAAGTTAAATTGTCCATAAGGTTTAGCACACAGGCGTGTAATTGGCCGTGTGACCCAAGTAAGATAGTTACACAGGTAAGGACACGGGCTGTGACACGGCTGTGTGCCTCACATCAAATGCCCACACGCCTGGGACATCGGTGTGTCATTTGGCCGTGTGAGCGACACGGCCTGGCCACACGGGCGTGTGTTCCCTACACCTAAAGAAAAGTTTTGAAATTTCGTGAAAAATTTTCTAAGTTCCCAATTTTGTCCCAACTTGATTCTAATGTTTATTTTGGACCTCGATGGCTCTTATAAGGAACTATATGATTGATTCATAATGAGAATGAGATAAGATGTGAAATTTCTGATAATTGTTTCATATATTCAAGTAATACTTTGTAACCCTGTTCTGGCAACGGATTCAGGTTAAGGCTGTTACAGAATCCATATATTTTTAGTGTAGCTGCCACTTAGTTGCAATGAAAGTGTATACCCTGATCACTAATCAATGCCTTTGGTATGCCAAAGCGTGTGAGTATATGCTTGTCAAAAAATTTAAGCACTGCCTTTGCATCATCCTTTAGAACTGTAACAGCTTCAACCCACTCTGAGACATAGTCAATAGCAACTAATATATAAAGATTTCCAAATGAACTTGGAATTGGTCCCATAAAATCCATACCCCAAACATAGAATAATTCAACCTCCATAATAGGACGCTGTAACATTTCATTGGTTCGGGATAGAGAACTAATGCGCTGACACCTATCGCATTGATTCACAAAATTTTGGGTATCTTTGAATAAAGAAGGCCAGTAGAATCCTAATTGGAGAACCTTAGCAGCAGTTCGTATGCCACCGAAATGACCTACATGAGGGTCATGGTAGTGCTTTAGGATTGAAAGCATCTCTTCTTCCAGAACACAATACCGAATAATATTGTCATTGCATACCTTGAATAAATACGGTTCGTTCCAATGATACTTCACTACTTCACGAAGAAATCTTTCTTTTTTATGGCCTATGACACCCAATGGGAGTTTTCCACATACTAAATAATTAACCTGATCTGCTTACCAAGGGGTTGCATCTACAGCAAATAACTTCTCATCTAGGAATGCGTTGACAATTTGAAGTATGTTTCCATCTTCACTGCCAACTTCCAATCGAGACAGATGGTCTGTAACTTGATTTTCTGAACCCTTACGGTCTTTTATCTTGATGTCAAATTCTTGTAACTGTAAGATCCAGCGTATCAATCTTGGTTTTGTATCATTTTTTGTAAAAAGATATCTCAACGCTAAGTTATCAGTAAATACAGTAACCTTTGCATCGACAAGACAAGAACGAAACTTGTCGAAAGCAAAGACTACAACCAACAATTCTTTCTCTGTAGTGGTATAGTTTATTTGAGCATTTATAAGAGTTTTCCTAGCATAATAAATGACATGAAATATTTTTCTCTTATGTTGTCCTAGAACAGCACCCACAACAAAGTCACTTGCATTGCACATAACTTCAAAAGGTTGAGACCAATCGGGTGCAACGACAATGGGTGCATTTACTAGTTGCATATTCAATTGAATGAATGCATCCAGACATGTATCGTCAAAGAAGAATTTTTTATTCTGTTCCAGCAATGAGCATAAGGGTTTTGTAATTTTCAAGAAATCTCTAATAAATCTTCGATAAAACCCCACATGCCCAAGAAAACTAGGAATATCTTTCACATTTGTCAGTGGAGGTAATTTTTCAATAATTTCCACTTTAGCTTTGTTGACTTCAATTCATTGATGAGAGATACGATGGCCTAACACAATGCATTCTATTGACATGAAATGACATTTTTCCCAATTTAGAACAAGATGTGTGTCTTCACATCGTTGCAATACTTTATCCAAATTGTTAGTGCAATGATCAAAATTATTCCCATGGACTGAGAAATTATCCATAAACACCTCTAAAGAGTCTTCAATCATATCTAAGAATATTGCTATCATGCACCTTTGAAATGTGGCTGGTACGTTGCAAAGACCCAAAGGCATTCGACGAATAGCGAAATTACCAAAGGGACAAGTAAAGGTAGTTTTTTCTTGATCCTCCGGTGCAATAACAATCTGATTGTATCCTGAATAGTCGTGTAAGAAGCAGTAACAGGCTTTTCCAGCAAGCCTATCCAACATTTGGTTAATGAAAGGAAGTAGGAAGTTGTCCTTCCTTGTAGCTATTTTTAGTTTGCGATAATTCATACAGACTCGCCATCCCATAGGAATGCGTGTAGGAATTAATTTGTCTTTGTTGTTGTTAACCACAATGATGCCACTATTCGTAGAAACACGTTGCACTGGACTTACGCAAGTGCTATCAGCAATAGGATAAATAATTCCAGCATCAAGTCATTTTATAATTTCTTTCTTAACAACTTCCTTTATCTTATCGTTTAATCTTCTTTGTTGCTCAATCGATTGCTTGCCTCCATCTTCCAACTTGATCTTATGCATGCAAAAAGATGGACTAATGCCTCGGATATCAGTAATACTTCAAGCAATAGCTCGTTTATATTGCTTAAAAATATGGACCAATTTCTCTTCTTGAGTTACATCAAGTATTGTGGAGACAATAATTGGGAGAGTATTATTATCACCAAGAAAGACATATTTGAGATGAGTAGGTAATGTTTTCAATTCCAGAGTAAGAGCTTCGTCAATAGATGGCTTGAAAATTAGAGCTATTATGTTGGCTAAGTCTAAGGATTCGATCTGCCATCCATGCCTGAGTTCAATATTATTAGCTTCAACCATGCTGTCATAATCAGCTACAAACTCATCATCAAATGTCACTGCAAACTCTTCAAAACATATTGTACGTTGGTCATTGAATTCTGCCTCGATTAGATCATCTAGCACATCGACAGTATGGCATTCTTCTTTGCCATTGCCTCGAATAGATTCAAAAACACTGAAGGTGACTTGTTCTTCATTAAGTCGCATGGTTAGTTCACCTTTGTAAACATCAATAAGAGTTCGTCCGCTGGCTAAAAATGGTCGTCCCAAGATTATAGGAACCTCATTGCCTGCCTCACGGTCAAGTTGTAATAGCCCAGTTTTAGTCAAATTGGAATAGTGGTTTCGGGACCACAAATCCGAAGTCGAAATAATTATTTTATTATTATTTTAATTTTACAATATGATATTATCTTGGTGTGAAAATTTCGTTAAGAAATTTTATCGTTTGATTAGTTAATTTAATAAAAAGGACTAAATCGCGTAAATTAAAAAATTAGAATTCTATAAGTAAAAGGTATTAATTTGCCATGAAAGTTGGCAATGAATGGCCTTAATTGGTAATTATACAAATAATATTGTTAGTGGACAACTATGGACATTAAATGAAGTGTTTTTAAACTAAATTAATAAGGTTAGTTTAGTAAATTAGTAATCAAAAGTAAAATAAAATAAAAAGGCTCCTCGTTCAATTCTTTCGAAGTCATTGGGTCCTTTTCCTCATTCAAGAATCTCCTCTCTTCTTCCACTCTGTCCCAAAGAGTAGCTAGGACAAATTCAGTCACGTTTTCATGTTCCAATTGAACACTTTCCATTTTTGATTATTCTCAAAAAAAGAAGATTTTTTTTTTACCAAACATCTGTGGATCCAATCACACGATCTTATAATAAGAACAAGAGATCTTTCTCGATCAATCCCTTTGCCCCTCATTCTTCGAGAATCAGAAAGATCCTTTTCAAGTTTGAATTTGTTCATTTGGAATCTACAAAGGTTGTATCACCTTCAACCTTGAGTTTTTCCACCAAAATATTAAGAAATGAAAAGAAACTAGGGCTTTAAAACATTCGGTCATTGCATAGCTTAATTGGTAAGTGATCTTGACTCCGTTTTTAATGATTTCTATGTTTTTGAAATCATTACAGCTAGTACTAGCTAGCCCAGGGACTTTTTTGCAAAAATGTTAAAGATTTTGAATGATGCCATTGATGAATATATGTCTTCTTTGATGTTCGATGATGAAATATGAAATCTTGTTGTTAGATTTACATATTTTGTAAAGTGATTTTGAGTAAAAATGCAAAATTGGGGTTTATTTGTGAAAATATGAAAATGTGTGGTTAAATGTGTGAATAAATGAAAAATGCAGGCTGATATGTGTATTAAGGAAATTCGGCTAGCATGTGAGTGGATTAAATTGCATTAATTTGTGATTTTGTGTAATAAGGACTAAATTGTAAAAATGTGAAAGTTTAGGGGCTAATGTGTAAATTAGCTCAAATGTATATTTTGGATTGAATTGAATAAATAGAGGATTAAATAAGTCAATTTTGAATATTTTTAGATCAAGAAAGGAGAAATACAGACTTAGATCGGGGAAAGAACAAAGTTACGGAATAGTTGACTCGATTCGCCGTTTTAGCAATCGAGGTAAGTTTGTATGCAATGAGCTTTATTTATGATTGTGTTTAAATGCTTTGATATTGCACGAACTATGGAAACGAGACTATGGACATGTTCAACAACAATTCGAGAACGATTCGACAATAGATTAAAAGTGATTCAACTACGATTTAGTATTGAAATCCCGATTGAACCTTAGGAATAGTTTAGGATACTAGTGACATGTCATTAGGGATACTTTGAGTTGGCTTCGGGCCATGATTTAGCATTTCGGGTGCGAGAAAAATTGATTTGGCTTTGGTCCATGCATATCAGGTGATTTGGCTTTGGGCTATGATATCAAAACTTTGGATATAAGTTACCTTGATTTGGCTTCAGGCCATGGTATAGATACTTATCGTGTGAGACCCTTGAGTATGCGACTCCTATTCCGAATGGTTCAATGGGTAAATGAGAGATGTGGTTAAGTATGAGATTGGTACAGGATGGTATAGGTACGTACGGAAATGAATTGAGTATTGAAACAATGGAGTTGATAAGTTCCTTGGTAAGTTATGTGAATGATCATTGATAGCTTTGTGATTTAATAGAATTGTTGTATATTGCTTTCTATTATTTGAATGATTAATAAATAGTGATATTTACTCATTAGTGATATTTGCTCATTGTTAACATACGAGCTTACTAAGCTATCTAGCTTACTTTGTTGCTTTTCCATGTTTTATAGTGATTTCAAAGCTAGCTCGAATTTGGGGATCGTGGGAGACTTCATCACACTATCCGCTGACACTTGGGTACTTTTGAAACTATGTTTTGGGTCATATGGCATGTATAGGGACTTTGAGTTATTTTTGGTAAATGATGTAGCCATTTGAATTGGCTTATAAATATCTAAGTTTGGTTTGTATATAGCCAAGGAAGTTGGCATGTTTTGGTTGATTTGGATGTGTTTATAAATGTATCTAATGGTTTTGTTTTAGGTTTGGTAATTGACCTATCTTGTGAGATTGAGGTTGGGTTTATGATGTTTAATGATATTAGGTATTTTGAATGGTATAGGGTTGATAATTGGAAAGCTATGTGCTTGTGAATTGGTACATGATAATACATGTTTGGAAGGGTTTAGTTAATTGAATTGTATATGTGAATTAGGTAGGAAATTAGTTGTAAATTATGGTATATTTTTTATTTGTATTAATGGTAAAGAAATGGTATGATTTGAACAATTGTTGATGGTATTAGCTGTGTAACACCCCTCACCCGTATTCACCGTCAGAATAGGGTTACGAAGCATTACCAAATCTACAACACTTTTAAACACACATTTCATATACAATTTATCAAATCAAATACAAATCATTCACAATCAACCATAGTGTCCCTTAATACAAGCCTATGAGGCCTTAAACATTCATTGAGAGTGGTACGGGACTAAACTGATAACTTAAAAAAATTCAACACTTATAAAATTTTTATCCAAAACAAGGGACATACGCCTGTGTGATCAAGCCGTGTGTCTCACACGGCCACCACACATGCCCGTGTCACAGGTTGTGTGAACATTTGAAATGGGAGCACATGGCCATGTCTCAGCCCGTGTCCTACCCCGTGTCCAAATGAGGTTACTGACTTGGGTCACACGACCAACCACACGTTCGTGTGCCCTTCAAAATGGCCACACACACCCGTGTGTCTAGCCCGTGTGCTACGCCGTGCCAAACCTGTAGGGTATACTAACTTATGCAACACGTCCAAGTCACACGCCCGTGTGCCAATTAGGGGGTATACTGGCTTGTGTCACACGGCTGATCACACGCCCGTGTGTGAGACCGTGTGGAGCATACTGACTTTATTTCAATATCAACAACAGGGGACACACGACCGTGTAACAGGACCGTGTGTCACACACGGCTGAGACACACTCCCGTGTCTTTGCTCGTGTGGACAAAAATAGGCTACTTACCAAGCCATTTTGCCACCCCATTTGGTACACATATTCACCTATACAAATGACACCAAACAATAGCATAATATACCATCCAAAGCAGCCAAGCCAAGTTTAAATCTTACCATTTCAATACTAACCAATTCAAGGCACATAAGTATCACAATATGCTATCTAAATTCATACCAATCCTTATAATCTTAACTCATCAAAATGACCATTATCAAAGATGCATTATTAGGCCTAATTACACAAACATACATATATCCACAAATAATCAATTTACCATTCATAGTACCTATTATCATCAATCATCACAACCAACTCAATAAACACAAGACATAAGCATATATATATATATATGCACATGATTCAAACATACCAAATTTACCAAAATTAAGCCATCACCCATGGCTATATATACAAACCAAAATATAAACATTTACAAGCCAATTCATTTGGCCAAAGTTATTACCGAAACATAACTAACATGACTCAAAGTCCCTATGTAACAGCCCGATTTTAGGGCTAGTCAGAATAGTGGTTTCGGGACCACTAATCTGAGGTTGAAGAAAATTATTTTAATATTATTTTATGTTTTATAGCAAGTTTTTAAGGATGCATGAAAATTTTGGTGCCTTAATTTTAGCGATTGTATGCTTAATTGCGAAAAAGGACTAAATCGCATAAAATGCGAAAGTTCTATTTTACAACCTAGGGGTGTCTAATAGCTATGAAATATTAAATTAGAGGTCTTTAAAGTACAATTAGATCTCCCTAAAGATGATGGCTGGCCAAGGGAACCAAGAGAGACAAGAGCATTAAATGAGTCAAAAATTTGGTGGCGTTAGGTGACTAAAATGAATAAAATAAGATAAGTAAAGAGAAAGCTATTATCTTTTTCATTTCTCTTCTTCTTCTATCGAAATTTTTAGTGTAACACCCCCAACCCGGCCTAAACGTTATGACCGAGTCTCGCATGTCACATGAGAGGGTTGTTTAAATACTACGTGTTCGTTAAAAACCTCGTATTCTTTTTGAAAATTTTGAACCTTGTTGTTTGTGAAATTTAGATTTG
Source organism: Gossypium bickii (assembly GCA_025503065.1). Classification (NCBI taxonomy): domain Eukaryota; kingdom Viridiplantae; phylum Streptophyta; class Magnoliopsida; order Malvales; family Malvaceae; genus Gossypium; species Gossypium bickii. The sequence goes on from CP106713.1 coordinate 73,151,027, forward strand.
CTTTAATGGTTTTCTTGTAAAAATGTTATTATTATTTTTGAGAACTTTGTTTATAAAGAAATCGTATACAATGAGTTGCGAAAATGTGATATTTTGAAAACAGTTATTGTCGTTTTAGGAAAACCCAGAGTTAATCATTTATAGTTTAAGCATAACTGAAATGAAAGTTTAAAATAAAAATAAAATTTCAAAGGCCTTATTACAAAATATTAACCCAAAATGAATAACCTTAAAATATAGCTAAACCAAAATTTACTAAAGTTCATGAGAAATACTCCAATGTGTGGCCACCACAGAGTCCTCTGCAGCCCCAAATCCTCTAATGCTGGGGATCACCTGCAAGGTTAAAGCAGAGGGGCGAGTTACAAGAACTCGGCGTGTAATCCCTTAATCAGTCATTAACTGGGCCCGAGCCCATACAGAAGTAGACTGGGCCGAAGCCCTATTCGGTAACAATCTGGGCTTTAGCCCTATAAGCATGATAATGGAAATAGAGTATGCAGCCCAACCCAATCCAACCCTACACACCACCCGTATCAGCCCTACACACCTGTGGGGACCAAGTCAACCCACCCAGCCCTACACACCAATATGGCAAACAAGCTGCAAATAACAGAATTTGTGGCGGTGCCACCAGAATAACAGAATATATGTGGCATAGCCACTACATAGATTGTGGCAGAGCCACCAGAATACACTTCTTCCGATCATCAAACCCAACCCATGCAACATGTCATGTATGTCATGCTCAATCATTACAGATGTATGCAAAATGGCCATGCTTAATCATTTCAACACATATTATCAGCAAATCAGACACACGCCCACAGTCAAGTCGGTTAAAATACAGTCATACAATCACAGTCAAATCGGTCAAATCATAGCACAAGTCAATCATTTACCCACAAGGGCAAATCAGTCATTTTACCCTATAAGGGTATTCCGGTAATCCTACCCTACAGGGGTAACTCAGTAATTCTACCCATAACTAATCCATCTATGCAGTGCATCTCAAACATAATCAATCATACAATTAACACATACAACACTAGCACTACCGCGAGGGTACAACGGTCATTTAATTGGTTAGGGGTAAAACTGTCATTTCCCCACATAAGGGTACAACAGTAATTTTCACCCCTTTAGGGATATTTCGGTATATTGCAAATCAAAGGTATTTTGGTAATTTTGTGTATTTGAGGGTATTTCGATAATTTCACAAATCGAGGGTATTTCGGTAATTTTACAAATTGGGGTATTTCGATAATTTTTCAAATCAGGGGTATTTCGGTAACTTTGCAATCTGAGGGTATTTCAATAATTTCACAAATTAGGGGTATTTCAGTAATTTTGTAAACTAGGGGTATTTTGGTAATTTCACAAACCAAGCATATTTTGGTAATTTCGTAAACTAAGGGTATTCCAGTAATTTTATAAATCGAGGTATTCTAAGCAGACATAACGATGCAAATGGGCCTATGGCCCATTCTTGGCCCAAATGGGTCCACACGCTCATGTGGCCCATTTAGCCCAAATCTAGCCTCAGATATGAGATTCACATAGACCAGTTCACTGTCTACTACACAATCATGCAATTTATTCATATGGGCCCACTTGGCCTAAGGTAGCCTAGACTCATGAGAACACTCATGAGGGCCTCAACTATCGCGTCGAAGCTCCCACACGTGCGCTCGGACGCTCGTATGGCTACCATCGCCTTGTGACTGGCATTCGGCATTTGCCGCTCTATAGCTAGAGTAGTTCGAAATACACACCTGATAGGAATCTGGAGTTAATCAGCGCTCTGAACACTCCTATGCCCAAATGCCAACCAAGGTGTGCTTACTCTTCTCATAGATCACTCTATTTAAAGCCAGCTTCTCACCTTCCCTCTTGCCAGCTTTCCAATGTGGGATCCCTCCTTCAGCATAGTTTAATTCCAACACAGACTCTGGCCGTCCCAACTTAGCAAAATAAATATCCCTTTTTGCTTGAGATAGGATTCGAACTCAGGCCCCCTTGTAACATAATCCAGGCCGCTAGTCACTTTACCAACTAGCTCATCTTGTGTCTAAAATCATGCGCAACTAAATATAAATCTATGGGCCAAAGTCTAAGTTCACTTAAAAATAAATCAAAATGAAATGCAAGCGCCAAGACTTGAACCTTGGACCCCTTGCTTCCTTGTGGCGTCATTCCCTTGTCTCTTATGTGGTGTCATTTGCCACTAGACCACAACTCCTTTTGTTCATTTTTCTCCACATTTTATTCTTAAAGCCTACTTACTAACTCCCAGGGTTTTATTCACCTAAAACTAAAATATTCCTAAAGCCCATGTTTGATCCTGGGACTTCATGGAAGCCCCCTAACCTTCCAAAATCACTCACCTAATAGGTGCAACTTGCATTAGTGCCGTTCTCTTGTTCTCAAAAATTTTAAACGCTCCCATGGCCAAGGCCCAATGGGTCCAATTCTACTAGGCCCAAATTCAGGTCGTTACAAATCTACCCCCTTAAAGAAATTTCATCCTCGGAATTTCCAACTATATATAAGCCGCACAACACAGGTTACCCCACTACGCTTCCGCTGTGCACTCTCATCCCAATAACACTACAACACTTCTAACTCAATCTTGAAACCTCTTACACAAAACCAAGCATCTAACCGCAGAAACAAACAGATATTTTTCACACATGCATACAATTTCTATATTCAAATATCACATCCAAACAGAACACGCATAGAATAAATACCAAAATACAGTCATTACAGCATATAATAGAGCATAAAGTCAGGAAACTTACGGATTTGGTGCCGAAAACTCAGTGTGCCATACTTCCAATAACACTATCACTTTTTCAAAACCATGTTTTAAACAGATTTGGAAAATTTTCAAACCCATCCCACAGCCGAGTTTTGTAACCCGGGCTCTAATACCACAAAATGTAACACCCCCGACCCGGCCTACGATCAGATCTGGCATGTCACATGACAGGGTTGTTTAAAAACTACGTGTTCATTAAAAACCTCGTATTCTTTTTGAAAATTTTGAACCTTGTTGTTTGTGAAATTCAGATTTGTTTTAATGGTTTTCTTATAAAAATGTTATTATTATTTTTTAGAACTTTGTTTATAAAGAAATCGTATTCAATGAGTTGCGGAAACGTGATATTTTGAAAACAGTTATTTTCATTTTAGGAAAACCCAAAGTTAATCATTTATAGTTTAAGCATAATTGAAATGAAAGTTTAAAAGAAAAATAAAATTTCAAAGGCCTTATTACAAACTATTAACCCAAAATGAATAATCTTAAAATAAAGCTAAACTGAAATTTACTAAAGTTTATGAGAAATACTCCGATGTGTGGCCACCACAGAGTCCTCCACAGCCCCAAATCCTCTAACGCTGAGGATCACCTGCACGGTTTAAGCAGAGGGGTGAGTTACGAGAACTCAGTGTGTAATCCCTTAATCGATCATTAACTGGGCCCGAGCCCATACAGAAGTAGACTGGGCCGAAGCCCTATTCGGTAACAATCTGGGCCTTAGCCCTATAAACATGATAATACAAATAGAGTATGCAGTCCAACCCAATCCAACCCTACACACCACCGTACCAGCCCTACACACCTGTGGGGACCAAGTCAACCCACACAGCACTACACACCAATATGGCAGACAAGCTGCAAATCACAGAATTTGTGGCGGTGCCACTAGAATAACAGAATATATGTGGCATAGCCACTACACAGATTATGGCAGAGCCACCAGAATACACTTCCTACGATCATCAAACCCAACCCATGCAACATGTCGTGTATGTCATGCTCAATCATTTCACGTGTATGCAAAATGGTCATGCTTAGTAACAGTCATTTCAACACATATTATTAGCAAATCAGAAACATGCCCACAGTCAAGTCGGTTAAAACACAGTCATACAATCACAGTCAAATCGGTCAAATCATAGCACAAGTCAATCATTTACCCACAAGGGCAAATCAGTCATTTTACCCTATAAGGGTATTCCGGTAATCCTACCCTACAGGGGTAACTCAGTAATTCTACCCATAATTAATCCATGTATGCACTGCATCTCAAACATAACCAATCATACAATTAACACATACAACACTAGCACTACCGCGAGGGTACAACAGTCATTTAATTGGTTAGGGGTAAAACGGTCATTTCCTCACATAAGGGTACAACGGTAATTTTCACTTCTTTGGGGGTATTTTCATATTTTGCAAATCGAGGGTATTTTGGTAATATTACGAATCTGAGGGTATTTCGATAATTTCACAAATCCGGGGTATTTTGGTAATTTCATAAATTAAGGTATTTTTGTAATTTTCCAAATCAGGGGTATTTTGGTAATTTTGCAATTTGAGGGTATTTTGATAATTTCACAAGTCAGGGGTATTTTGGTAATTTTACAATCCGAGGGTATTTCAATAATTTCACAAATTAGGGGTATTTCGGTAATTTCGCAAACTAGGGATATTTCAGTAATTTCACAAACTAGGGGTATTTCGGTAATTTCACAAACTACGGGTATTTCAGTACTTTTGTAAACCAAGGGTATTCCAGTAATTTTGTAAACTAAGGTATTTTAAGCAGAGATAACGATGCGAATGGGCCTATGGCCCATTCTCGGCCCAAATAGGCCTATACGCTCAAGTGGCCCATTTAGCCCAAATCTAGCCTCAGATATGAGCTTCACATAGACCAGTTCACTATCTACTACACAATCATGCAATTTATTCATATGGGCCCACTTGGCCCAAGGTAGCCTAGACTCATGAGAACACTCATGAGGGCCTCAACTATCGCGTCGAAGCTCCCACACGTGCGCTCGCATGCTTGTGTGGCTACCATCGTCGTGTGACCGATATTTCGGCATTTGCCGCTCTATAGCTAAAGTAGTGCGAAATACACACCTGATAGGAATCTGGAGTTAATCCGTGCTCCGAACACTCCTATGCCCAAACGCCAACCAAGGTGTGCTTACTCTTCTCATAGATCACTCTATTTAAAGTCAACTTCTCACCTTCCCTCTTGCTAGCTTTCCGATGTGGGATCCCTCCTTCAGCATAGTTTAATTCCAACACAAACTCTGGCTGTCCCAACTTAGCAAAATAAATATCCCTTTTTGCTTGTGATGGGATTCGAACTCAGGCCCCCTTGTAACATAATCCACGCTGCTAGCCACTTTACCAACTAGCTCCTCTTGTGTCTAAAATCATGCGCAACTAAATATAAATCTATGGGCCAAAGTTTAAGTTCATTTAAAAATAAATCAAAATGAAATGCAAGCGCCAAGACTTGAACCTTTGACCCCTTGCTTCCTTGTGGCGTCATTCCCTTGTCTCTTATGTGGTGTCATTTGCCACTAGACCACAACTCCTTTTGTGTCATTTTTCTCCATATTTTATTCTTAAAGCCTACTTACTAACTCCCAGGGTTTTATTCACCTAAAACTAAAATTTTCCTAATGCCCGAGTTTGATCCCGGGACTTTATGGAAGCCCCCTAACCTTCTAAAATCACTCACCTAATAGGCGCAACTTGCATTAGTGCCGTTCTCTTATTCTCACAAATTTTAAACGCTCCCATGGGCAAGGCCCAATGGGCCCAATTCTACTAGGCCCAAATTCGGGTCATTACATTTAACAAAAAATAGGGGTTTTGAAGCTCAAACTTGCAGCCAACATATCCTCTAGCAAGTAAGTGATTTTAGAGGCCTTTCTTGATAATTTTTTTACTTTTGGAACCACAAAAGCTTAAGCTAGCTAATGAGTGGGCTATCTTGCAAAAGGGTTGAAAGTTTAGGGACTCGCCATGAGACTGCTCATGTTGTTTGCTGAGTTTTTATGGAAGAAAATGAATCTTAGTGAGTTAAGGAACAACTTTTGTGAAAGGTGTTACGATGAAAACACCTAAATGGGACATATTAGTAAAGGTTGAATTTGTGTAATAAATGCATGAAATAATTGGTTTTGTGAGTTGCTGTAAGAGAAATAAATGTTCAACTAGACTTGTTTAATGAGAAAATGTGATGGGAAAACGATTTACGAGCCTAGGGGCAAAATCATAATTTTGCCAAAGTAGAAGGGCAAAATGGTCACTTTTACCTAAGTAGAAATTTTGATATATCATGAATTATAAAGTGATTGAATGAGTGTATTTTTATTATTATAGATCAAGAAGAGCGCGGGAACAACATTGACCGAGGAAAAGGCAAGGTTACAGACTAAAACGTCGATTAATACATTTTGTACCGAGGTACTTAGTATTATTCCGGATGGTTCATCGAGAAATTGTCTATTTAAATGTTTCATGTGGCTTTGTGGTGATGAGTATAGGATATATGAGTAATATAAATGTTATACGATTGGAAGGTGGTAAGAGATAAGATGAGTAAGCATGGTTATGAAAATGTGAATTATTCTAATTTAGTATGAAATGTTATTGACTGATTAGCACATATTGTTTACATGTAAACTTACTAAACTTAAAGCTTACTCCCTTTCTTTTCCCTTGTTTTATAGTGTCAAAGAGCTGGCTCGGGATACGAAGATAATTTGAAGATCATCCACACTATTAGTTCATCTCGGTATATTAGACTTAGCATTTTGAGTATGGCATGTATAGGGGCTAGACATAGTGAAATGTTTTGTTGTTTTGGCCAAGTGTGTTGGCTCTTTTAAAGATGAACACTTTTGTAAATGGCCATATTTAATGGCTCATTATCATTATATATATGAAAAGATGAAGTTATTCATGAATGTGTATGATATATGATTGAGTTGCTTGGCAAATGGTTGAATGTGATTGATATTGTATGAGTTAGGGTGATAAAAAGAGCTGGGCAAATAGCCTTGTTTTGTCCACATGGGTAGACACATGGGCATGTGTCTAGGCCGTCTGTGACTCACGGTCAGTCCCATGACCAGGTCATGTGTCCCCTTCATGTTAGTGTTGCAAGTCAGTGTCGACCACGGGCTAGACACACGGGTGTCTGCCTAGGCCGTGGGCCCTTTATTTGGCTGCTAACATACAAATAGAATACCCAGGTTTTCATACAGGAGTAATAACACAGGCGCGTCTAGGCCGTGTGGAGGACACGGGCCAAGGACACGGGCGTGTGTTTAGCCGTGTGAAAACCCCTCTAGGTTCGAAAAGAAAATAAATTCCACACGGGCTAGGGACATGGGCGTATGTGACCACACGGCCTGCCCACATGGGTATGTCCCATTTCACACAGGAGTGTGGCCCTATTAAGGCAATATTTTTCTAAGTATACAAAAGATCCCGGTTTGATTCCGAGGTCCTTCATTTGCATGTGTAAGGCCTCGTAGGCCCATAATAAGAATGTTATAAATGTGAATGAAAGATTTTATATTGGAATAAAATTTGATAGCCCAAAGTTGTATGTTAAAATGCGTTAAGTCCGGTAATGCCTCGTACCTGGTTTTGACGTTGAATACGAGAAAGGGGTGTTACATTTAATGGTATCAGAGCTATGGTTTAGCCGGTTCTCAGACTATCGTAGCGTGTGTAAGAGTCAAGCTATACATGCCATAAACGTATATTGATAGTTTGGTGACTTTTGAAAAATTTTAAACTGTGTTTTCGTATAGTAAATGGATCCCGACCGAGCTGCTACTGATGATGCTTCTAGTAACACGCCGGCTCCCGCGTAAGGGACCGTGCCTATAGAAAGTAGACCCGAGACTTTGGGTCAAGGGGAAGAAGCTCGGGAAGCCTTTCTCCATATGATGAGTAACTGGTACACCAAATTTGTACAAGCAAACCCTAATGTTCAACCTCCTCCACCCCCTCCTATACCTCAGCCAGTACCCGTGGCTCCTCAAGGTAAAGATTTGGTGAGAATGATTAAACCCCCAGTCGATAAAATTTGGAAACAAAGGGCCGAGGAATTCAAATCTAATATAGATGATGACCCTGAGAGCGTGAAGTTCTGGCTTGAGAACTCAATGCGTGTATTCGATGAACTCTCCTGCACACCTAAAGAGAGCTTGAAATGTGCCATGTCATTGCTGAAGGACTCGACATATAGTTGGTGGAAAATGTTGACATCTGTAGTTCTAAGGGAGAGAGTGACATGGGACTTATTTTTGGAAGAGTTCCGAAAGAAGTACATATGTCAGAGATTTGTGGATCAGAAACGGAAAGAGTTCCTTGAGTTGAAGCAAGGCAAAATGACTATGGCAGAGTATGAGCGCGAGTTTGTTAGGCTCAGTAAGTATGCACAAGAGTGTGCGTCTATGGAAGCTATCTTGTGCAAGAGGTTCAAAGACGGGCTGAATGAGGATATCAAACTGTTAGTTGGGATTTTAGAATTGAAAGAATTTGTGGTGTTGGTTGATAGGGCATCGTAAGACCGAGGAGCTGAATAAGGAAAAGAGAAAAGCTATGATTGAGGCCTGAAATGCAAGGAAGAGACTGATGAGTAAATCGTTCCAAGCTCAATCAAAGAGATCTAAAGAAATGAACCCTCAGACGACTGCTTTAGTTGGGAATCCACACCGAGATTGAGGTAGTACATATTCAGGCTCGAAAGTTCAATCCACCTCGATGGCAAGCATGGGTAATCCAAAGTCAAATAAATCGGAGTGTCCAAATTGTGGTAGACAACACACTGGGGAGTGCTGGGGAAACAACCATAATTGCTACAAGTGTGGTTCACCCGACCACTTCATTCAGAACTGTCCAGAGAGGGATGAGAAGGATAGAAAACAAGAAGTAAGATCAAGCAATGTATCTTCAATGGGTAGATCACAAAAGAACCCGAGAGGTGGGACTAGTAGTAGAGGTGCGCCTAAAGACTCTACTATGAGGCCGAAGGGTAGAACACCTGTAAGGACTTATGCCATTCGCGCTTGCAAAGAGGCATCATCCCCAGATGTGATCACAGGTAAATTTTCTCTTCATGATATTTCTATTGTTGCTCTGATTGATCCGGGGTCTAGCTATTCTTATATTTGCATGAAATTGGCATCTAGCATGAGTATGATTGTTGAGTCTACGAAATTTGTGGTAAAAGTGTCAAACCCTTAGGCAAACATGTGCTAGCTAACAAAGTGTGTAGTAATTGTCCCTTGACAATTAGAGGTCAATGTTTTCCGGCAAATCTCATGTTGTTGTCGTTTGATAAATTTGATTTGATTCTTGGCATGGATTGGTTGACTACTCATAATGTTTTAGTAAATTGTGGTAGTAAGTTTATTGAATTGAAGTGTGTAAATGGAGTTGTCATTCGAGTTGAATCAGGTAGATCGGATAGTTTGCTTGTGATAATTTCATCTATGGTAGCCGAGAGATACTTGAGAAAAGGGTATGAGTCCTATCTCGCCTTTGTGCTAACTACTCAAGAGTCAGAGGTAAAGATTGAATCAGTGCTGGTGGTATGTGAGCATCCGATTTGTTACCAGGAGAGTTACCCGGATTGCCTCCAGTTAGAGAGGTCGAGTTTGGGATTGAGTTAGTTTCGGGTACAGCACCTATTTCGGTTGCCCCGTATAGGATGACACCATTGGAGCTGAAAGAATTAAAGGTTCAGTTGCAGGAGTTAACGGATAAGGGTTTTGCAAGACCGAGCTATTCTTTTTTTTTTTTGATAAAAAGACCAAAAAAGGTCACCTCATTTTATTGCATCATCTAAAATAATATTGTGTACATCCTTAGGGTAATTAACATCAAAATCACAATTACAATAATTCTACATAGCAAGCTTACATAAGTTGTCTGCAACTCTATTGCATGTCCTAGGGACCCAATTAAAATTGAAAAAAATAAACGAGTCAATTTTCTTGGACATATCCCTCATATACTATCCCATGACAGTCAAGTCCACCGCTCTTTTTCTGAATCTATTGACTATGCTAGCACAGTCAGTCTCGATCACCACATTTTTCTAGCCTCTCATGCACGCAAAATTTATACTTTCTTCCATAGCTTTAAACTCCCCCCATTCAGCACTAATAACCGCAAGACCGAGCTATTCACCGTGGGGTGCTCCGGTACTTTTTTTTCAAAAAGAAAGATGGGTCGATGAGATTGGGCATAGACTATAGACAACTCATCAAGGTGACAGTGAAGAATAAGTATCCCTTGCCAAGGATAGATGACTTATTTGACTAATTGAAGGGAGCTACGGTATTCACTAAGATAAACCTAAGGTCTGGCTACTACCAGTTGAGGGTTAAGGAGCAAGATGTGCTGAAAACTGCATTTCAGACGAGATATGGCCATTATGAGTTTCTTGTCATGCCATTTGGCTTAACGAATGCTCCTGCGATTTTTATGGATTTAATGAACCCTATCTTCCAACCATATTTGGATAAGTTTTAGTTGCTTTTATCAACGACATATTAGTTTATTCTCGAGGTGAGAATGAACATGCAGAGCACCTGAGAATTATTTTGCTGACTTTAAGAGATAAGCAGTTGTATGCTAAATTCAGCAAGAGTGAGTTTTGGCTTCGAGAAGTCAGATTCTTAGGACACGTTGTGTCAGGTGATGGCATTAGATTTGATCCGAGTAAGATCTCGACTATTGTAGAGTGGAAATCACCAAGGAATGTGTCGGAAATAAGAAGCTTTTTGGGTTTAGCGGGGTACTACAGAAGTTTTGTAAAGAGGTTCTCCATGATTGCTACCCCGATGACAAAACTATTGCATAAAGATGTTAAGTTTGAATGGACTGAGAAATGCCAACAGAGTTTCGAGAAATTGAAAGCATTATTGACTGAGGCACCAGTTTTAGTACAACCTGAGTCCGAAAAAGAGTTTATGGTTTATAGTGATGCATCATTAAATGGCCTTGGCTGTGTGTTGATGCAAGAAGGTAAGGTAGTAGTTTACGCCTCGAGACAGCTAAAATCACATGAGAAGAATTATCCGACTCATGATTTAGAGTTGGCTACAATCGTCTTCGCTTTGAAGATTTGGCGTCATTATTTATATGGTGAGAAGTGTCGAATCTTCACCGATCACAAGAGTTTGAAGTATTTGATGGACCAAAAGGATTTAAATTTGCGACAACGGCGGTGGCTCGAATTATTGAAGGATTATGAGTTAGTAATTAATTACCATCCGGGGAAAACGAATATGGTTGCGGATGCCTTGAGTAGAAAATCCCTGTATGCTTTGAGAGCTATGAGTACAAGCTTAGCGTTGTCTGGTGATGATGCTATATTGGCCAAGTTGAGGGCTAGACCGTTATTTATTCAGCAGCTATGTGAAGCTCAAAGGAATGATAGTGGGACACAAGCTAAGAGAGCTTAGTACGAATCAGGAAATGACTCTAATTTTCGGATAAGTTCAGATGGTTGTCTAATGTTCCATGACAAGATTTGTGTACGTAGGGATGATAAGTTGGTCCGAAAAATTTTACATGAAGGGCACAGCGGTTGCTTGTCAGCACATCCAGGCAGTACGAAAATGTACAATGATTTGAAGAAATTGTATTGATGGCTGGGTATAAAAAGAGACATCTCCGAGTTCGTTACAAAATGTTTGATCTGTAAACAAGTGAAAGCTGAGCATCAAGTACCTTCGGGATTACTGAAGCCAGTGATTGTTCCAGAGTGGAAATGGGATCAAATCACCATGGATTTTGTAACAAGATTACCTATGACTTCGAGAAACAAAGATGCTGTGTGGGTCATTATTGGTAGATTAACGAAGTCGGCTCACTTTATACCAGTGTGTGTGGATTATTCACTTGATAAGTTGGCCGAGTTGTATATTGCTGAGGTGGTGAGATTGCATGGGGTGCCCATATCTATTATCTCGGATAGAGATCTGAGATTTACTTCGAGGTTTTGGAAGAAGTTGCAAAAAGCCTTGGTTACAAAATTAAATTTTAGTATAGCGTTCCATCCTCAAATCGATGGCCAATTTGAAAGAGTGATTCAAGTTCTTCAGGATATGCTCCGATGCTGTGTGTTGGAGTTCGAAAGGTAGTTGGGAAAAATATATACCTTTGGTTGAGTTTGCCTATAACAACAGTTATCAGTCGCAGATGGCACCGTATGAAGCTTTATATGGTCACAAGTGTCGGACTCCCTTGTATTGGACCGCACTTAGTGAGAAGCAAACTCACGGGGTCGATCTAGTTAAAGAGATCGAGGAGAAAGTGAAAGTGATCCTCGATAGTCTGAAAGCTACTTCAGATCGACAAAAGTCATACGCGGATTTAAAAAGGAAAGAAATTGAGTTTTAAGTGGGCGGCAAAGTATTTTTGAAAGTATCCCTGTGGAAGAAAATATTGAGATTTGGTCGAAAGGGCAAATTGAGTCCATGATTCATAGGGTGTATGAGGTTATTGAAAGGATTGGGCCAGTAGCATATCGGTTGGCTTTGCTGATAGACTTAAAGAGAATACACAATGTATTTCATGTGTCGATGTTGCGGCAATATCATTCTAATCCTTCACATGTGATTCCTCCAATAGAAATTGAGATACGACCGGACATGACTTATGAAGAGGAACCAATTAAGATATTGGCTCGAGAGGTTAAATAGTTAAGGAACAAGAGTATAGCCTTAGTAAAAGTGTTATGGTAAAAACACGGTGTGGAAGAGGCTACATGGGAACCAGAAGAAACCATGAAGGAACAACACCCAAACCTTTTTACCGGTAAGATTTTTGGGGACGAAAATCTCTAAAGGGGGGAGAGTTGTAATAGCCCAATTTTGGGGCTAGTCGGAATAGTGGTTTTGGGACCACAAAACTAAGGTTGAAGAAAATTATTTTAATATTATTTTATGTGTTATAGTAAGTTTTTAAGGATGCATGAAAATTTTGGTGCCTTAATTTTAGCGATTGTACGCTTAATTGTGAAAAAGAACTAAATCGCATAAAGTGCGAAAGTTCTATTTTACAAGCTAGGGGTGTCTAATAGCTATGGAATATTAAATTGGAGGTCCTTAAAGTGCAATTAGACCTCCCTAAAGAAGATGGCCGGCAAAGGGAACCAAGAGAGATAAGAGTATTAAATGAGTCAAAAATTTGGTGGTGTTAGGTGACTAAAATGAATAAAATAAGATAAGTAAAGAGAAAGCTATCTTCTTTTTCATTTCTCTTCTTCTTTTACCAAAATTTTCAGCAAGAAATAGGGGTTTTGAAGCTCAAACTTGCAGCCAGCATATCCTCTACCAAGTAAGTGATTTTAGAGGTCTTTCTTGATAATTTTTGTACTTTTGGAACCCCCAAACTTAAGCTAGCTAATGAGAGGACTATCTTGCAAAATGGTTGAAAGTTTAGAGACTTGCCATGAGAGTGTTCATGTTGTTTTCTGAGTTTTTATGGAAGAAAATGAATGTTATTAAGGAACAACTTTTGTGAAAGGTGTTACCATGAAAACACCTAAATGGGACCAATTAGTAAAGATTAAATTTGTGTAATAAATGCATGAAATGATTGGTTTTGTGAGTTGTTGTAAGAGAAATAAATGTTCAACTAGGCTTGTTTAATGAGAAAATGTGATGGAAAAATGATTTACGAGCCTAGGGACAAAATCATAATTTTGCCAAAGTAGAAGGGCAAAATGGTCGTTTTTACCTAAGTAGAAATTTTGATATATCATGAATTATAAAGTGATTGAATGAGTGCATTTTTATTATTATAGATCAAGAAGAGTGCAGAAATAACCTTGACAAAAGGCAAGCTTACGGACTAAAACGCCGATTAATACATTTTGCACCGAGGTAAGTTTATGTGAAAACGATACATCTTTAATACATATGTTGTTACTCATTGGTGCATTGTATGAATGAGATCAATTATATTTGAGATTGATTGAAATAGATAGATAGTGAATAATTCTCGTATGAACCTCAGAATAGATATGTAAGTGCGAAAAAGTATCCGTAAATATTCTCATTGGTGGGCTATGTGCGATACCACTGTAATTATTCTTTTTGGTGGGCTGTATGCGATACCACCTTATTATTTATTCGCGATGGACTGTGTGCGATACCATCATTTGTATTATCATTTGGTGGGCTATGTGCGTAACCACCGTAAATATTCTTGTTGGTGGGTTATGTACGATACCACCCTATTATTGTTTAATGGTGGGCTGTGTGCGAAACCACCAGGTACTTAGTATTATTCTAAATGGTTCATCGAGAAATTGTATATGTAAATGTTTCATGTGGCTTTGTGGTGATGAGTACAGGATATGTGAGCAATATAAAAGTTATACAGGTGGAAGGTGGTAAGAGATGAGATGAGTAAGCATGGTTATGAAAATGTGAATTATTCTTGTTTGGTATGAAATGTTATTGACTGATTAGCACATGCTATGATGCTTATTGTTTACATGTAAACTTACTAAGCTTAAATCTTACTTATTGTTTACATGTAAACTTACTAAGCTTAAATCTTACTCCCTTTCTTTTCCCTTATTTTATAGTGTGAAAGAGCCGGCTCGAGGTACGAGGATAATTTGAAGATCATCCACACTATCAGTTCATCTCGGTATATTAGACTTAGCATTTTGAGTATGGCATGTATAGGGGCTAGGCATAGTGAAATGTTTTGTTGTTTTGGCCAAGTGTGTTGGCTCTTTTAAAGATGAACACTTTTGTAAATGGCCATATTTAATGGCTCATTATCATTATATATATGAAAAGGTGAAGTTATTCATGAATGTGTATGATACATGATTGAGTTGCTTGGTAAATGGTTGAATGTGATTGATGTTGTATGAGTTAGGGTGATAAAAAGAGCTTGGCAAATAGCCCTGTTCTTGTCCACACGGGTAGGCACACGGGCGTGTGTCTAGGTCATGTGTGACACACGATCAGTCACATGGGTGTGTGACCAGGCCATGTGTCCCCTGCATGTTAGTGTTGAAAGTCAGTGTCGACCACGGGCTAGACACACAGGGGTGTGCCTAGGCCGTGTGCCCCTTATTTGGTTGCTGATGTCACAAATAGAATACCCATGTTTTCACACACGGGTGATGACATGGGCGTGTCTAAGCCGTGTGGAGGACACGGGCCAAGGACACAGGCATGTGTCCGACCGTGTGAAAACCCCTGTAGGTTCGAAAAGAAAATAAATTCCACACTGGCTAGGGACATGGGCGTGTGTGACCACACGACCTTCCCACACGAGCGTGTCCCATTTCACACGGGCATGTGGCTCTGTTAAGGCAATATTTTTCTAAGTATACAAAAAATCCCGGTTTGATTCCGAGGTCCTCCGTTTGCATGTGTAAGGCCTCGTAGGCCGATAATAAGAATGTTATGAATGTGAATGAAAGATTTTATATTGGAACGAAATTTGATAGCCCAAAGTTGTATGTTAAAGTGCCTTAAGTCTGGTAATGCCTCGTACCCGGTTTCGGCGTTGAATACGGGTAAGGAGTGTTACACCCTATACATGCCATATACTTAAAATACCAAAATTCAAAGGCACCAAGTGATAGGTGATAGTGTGAAACGATCTCCGACGATCCCCGAGTTCGAGCTAGCTTCGATGTCACTATAAAACATGGAAAATACACAAAGTAAGCTATAAATCTTAGTAAGCTTGTATGTTAACAATGGGCAAATATCACCATTCATTAATCATTCAAATAAAAAAAAAAACAATATATAACAATTCTATTGATCTCAAAGCTATCAAATGATCATTCACATAACTTACCAAGGAACTCATCAATTCCATAATTTCAATACTCAATTCATTATCATAGGTACCTGTACCATCTCGTACCAACCTCATACTCAACCACATTCTTCATTTACCTATTGAACCATTCGGAATAGAAGTCGGATACTCAAGGTCTCACTCGATAAGTACCTATACCATGGCCCGCAGCCAAATTAAGGTAACTTATCCGATATTTTGATATCATGGCTCGAAGCCAAATCCGCCAGTATGCATGGCCCGAAGCCAAATCGATATATCTCGCACCGGAAGTGCTAAATCATGGCCCGAAGCCAACTTAAAGTATATTTAATGACATGTCACTAGCATCCTAAACTATTCCTAAGGTTCAACCGGGATTCCAACTGCCGAATCTTCATTGAATCATTTCTGAACTCGTCTGTAATCACATAATCACAATTCTTGCTATATCAAAGCATATAAAATACATTTGAAATGAAATTATAACATACAAACTTACCTCGGATGTTAAAACAACGAATCTAGTTGATTAGTCGATAACTTTATCCTTTCCCCGATCCAAGTCTGTATTTCACTTTTCTTGCTCTAAATATATTAAAAATTAACTTATTTAATCATCTAATCATTCAATTTAGTCCAAAACACTCTTTAAAGCACATTTACACTTTTGCCCCTAAACTTTCACATTTTCACAATTTAGTCCTTATTACAAAAAATCACAAATTCATGAAATTCCAATTATACCCATGCTAGCTGAATTACTATTGTTCCCCTAGAAGCTCATATTTTTCATTTATTTCACATTTTAACCACTAACTTTACACATTTCTCAATTTAATCCGTATTTTGCATTTTCACTAAAATCACTTAACAAAACTTGTATGAGCATTCATAATCTATAAAGAAACATCAAAATACTCATGTATTAATCAATGGCATCATTCAAAATCTTTAAAAATTTTGCAAAATAGTCCCTGGGCTAGCTAGTACTAGTTGCAACGATCACAAAAATAAAGAAATCATTAAAAATCGAGCAAAAACGGACTTATAATTAAGCTAGGAGTTGGCCGAATGCTTTAAGACCTAAGAATGGTTTTCTTTCTTCTTCAATTTCAGTTAAAGAAGAACATAACAGATGATAGCCAATTTGTTTTTAATTATTTTATCATTTATTAACCATTTTTATCATTTTAACCTTTAATAATAACCTTTAAACATTACAAAACCTTGTCCAAGAATGTCCATTCAAGCTTCAAATGGTTTAATTACCATTTAAGGCCACCATATTTAAAAACCAAAGCTATTTTAAACCTTTAACTAATAGAATAGCACTTTTACATTTTATGCGATTTAGTCCTTTTTACCAAATTAAGCATTCAAACGATAAAATTTCTTAACGAAATTTTCACAAAAACATATTATCATGTTGTAGACATTAAAATAATAATAAAATAAATATTTCAACTTTGAATTTGTGGTCCCAAAACCACTGTTTTTATTTGACAAAAAACGGGCTGTTACAAGTTGCATATTTGTGCCTTGAATTGGTACCATTTGGGTTGTTTAGGTACATGCAAATTTGGGCGGCAAAATGGCTTGGTAAATAGCCTATTTTTGTCCACACAGGCATGTGTCTCACCCGTGTGTGACACATGATTATGTTACACGACCGTGTGTCCCATGGTGTGGTTTTAGAAATCAAGTCAGAATGCTCCACATGGCCTCACACACGAACGTGTGACTTGGCCGTGTGGCATAAGTCAGTATTCCCTATAGGTTTGACACGGCCTGGCACACGGGCATGTATGGCCATTTTTAGGGCACATGGGCGTGTGTGTTGGCCGTGTGACCCAAGTCAGAGAGTTACACGGGGTCAAACACGTTTTGAATGTCCACACGGCCTGTGACACGGGTGTGTCTGGTGGCTGTGTGAGACACACGGCCTAGCCATATGGACGTGTGTCCCCTGTTTTGAGAAAAATTTTCTAAGTGTTCCAAATGCTTTAAAAGTTATTGGTTTAGTCCCAATCCACTCCCAATGTATGTTTAGGGCCTCATAGGCTCATTTTAGGGACAAATTGATTGAGATTGAATGATGATTGTATGAATTGATTAAATGTATGTGAAAAAGTATATATAAAAGTGTTGTAAGTTCGGTAATGCTCTGTAACCCTATTTTGGCATTGAATATGGGTGAGGGGTGTTACATTTATTGGTATCAAAGCTACGGTTTAGTCGATTCTAGGACTAACATAGCATATGTGAGAGTCTAGCTATACATGCCATATATAAACTGTGATAGTGTGATGACTCTTGACATTTTAAAATGTGTTTTCATATAGTAAATGTGTAACACCCTTTACCCATGTCCAACGCTGGGACAAGATACGAGGCATTACCAGACTTAACTTACTTATTCATATGAAATCAGGCAATGAATTTTCATTTCAACTTAAACGTTTTCATTTGAACTCTTAACGTCATTGTTATGGGCCTACGAGACCCTAAACATACACATGTAGTGATCTGGGACTGAACCGAAAACTGACAAATACTTAGAAAATTTTTACTCAAATCAGGGCCACACGTCCGTGTGGACTTTATTTTTCATTTTGAACCCATAGGGGTTTTCACACGGCTTGGCACACGCTCGTGTCTATGGCCCATGTCCCTCACACGGCCACGACATGCCCGTGTCTTAACCTGTGTGTGAAAACCTAGACATTCTGTTTATGATGTCAGCAAACATCTAGGGGCACACGGCCTAGTCACATGCCCGTGTGCTGGCCCGTGTGACAACTAAATTTTTCACAAATTAGATGCACGAGACACACGGCCTAACAACACGCCCTTGGGGCTGACCGTGTGTCACACACTGCCTAGACACACGCCCGTGTATCTATCCATGTGGACAATTATAAGGCTATTTACCAAGCCATTTGCCACCCTGAAAAGCATCCACACTTACAACATTTCAAGCAACACATAGCATAGCAATAATTCACCATTGACATTCTCTAATTAATCATACATCTACTTTACACACTACTCATTCGATTGCATCAACTTGTACTTCATGAATTTCATCATTATTGAAAATATATAACATAACCATTATTGGCCAATTCTAATGGCCATTTACAAAATAAATTGAGTAACATCAATAGCCAACACCTTGGCTAACCAATATGACATAACAAAATGACCAAGTATCTATACATGCCAAACTCAAAATAATCGAACTTTACTATACCAAAAGAATAGCTTGATAGTGTAAACCAAGCTTCGACATTCTACGATCTTCAAGCTAGCTTGGTGATACTACAAGGAAAGGGAAAAGAGAGAGGGAGTAAGCATAAAGCTTAGTAAGTTTGCATGCAATAAATAGCAACATAAAAAAAACTTATGATACATTCATACTTTACTTTGAGTAATAACACAAGTTTTCAAGCACCTTAACATAGCTTACTCATGCTTACTCCTACCAATCACATATCACATATCGGATTTATTTCTCGTGAATATCTCACATGCACCTGTATCACATCATCACATAACTTTAGCACTTTTACCATCTTGAATATAAACTTAGCTCTTTATCATCTTAACATAAACTTAGCTCATTATCATCTTTAGCATAAACTTAGCTCATTACCCGTTGAACCACTTGGAATATCGAAGGATACCCGAAATTCGTCATACACATAATAAGATGCCAATTCCATATCCCAGATATGTTCTTATATGGGATCTCATATCGATGTCGACGCCATATCTCAGTTATGGTCTTATACGAGATCGTATATCAATGCCATGTCCCAGACATGGTCTTACACGATTTTCTTATACGATGTCGATGCCATATCCTAGATATGGTCTTATACGGGATCTCAATTTGGTCCCGAGGCCATGTCCTAGACATGGTCTTATACAGGACCTTATGAAACTCATGTCTTGACAATGGTATCCTTTCTATTCCGAAGGTCAACTGGGACTTTCACATCATAAATTTTCATCATACTCTCATTGAACATCATTGATCAATTTTCATAGAAATGATATACATTTCATGTAATCTCAAGCATATCAATGCATAATAACATGATGTTGAATTATTACAAACAAACTTACCTTAGTTCCAAATATGCCAATTTGCAAATCTAGTACGAAACCTTGCCTTTTCCTCGGTCAAGGATAATTCCCCGTTCTTCTTGATCTATAATAATAAATTCACTCATTTAATCACCACATTGATCAAGACATTTGAAAAGTCATAATTTGAAAAAATTATCGTTTTGCCCTTAGACTTTCATAAAATTATAATTTTGCCCCTAGACTCTAAATCGATTTTCATCAAATTTCCTTATTAACCAAGCCTAACTGAACATTTATTACTCTTATAGCAACTCACAATACCAATTATTTCACACATTTACCACCTATTTACAACATTTACAAAAAGGTCCTTTTAGGTGTTTTCATAGAAACCCCTTTCACAAAAGTTGTTTATTTAACAACTAAGGTTCATTTTTTTTCGTAAAAATTTAGAAAAAAACACTAATGATCTCATGGAAAAACCTTATACTTTCAACCATTTTGCAAATTAGTCTCATCATTAGCTAGCTTAAGCTATAAGGTTTCTAAAAACATAAAAATGATAAAAATGATCATCAAGATGACTTGCTTACAAGGATGAGGAGTTGCTAAAAACTTTAAGCTTCTAAAACCCCTCTCTGGCTGATATTTTCAGTGGAAGAAGATGAAGATGAAATGTGATTTCATCTTTCTCTTTATTTTATTTTATTACATCAATTAGTCACCTAATTCACCTACTTTGACCAAATTCTTATTTTCTTGTCCCCTATGGCCGGCCAACCCTTCCCTAAGGGTCTAATTGCATATTAAAGATCTCCAATTTAAGTTCTATAGCTATTTGGCACTTTTAGCTTGTAGAACAAAACTTTGCACTTTATGCGATTTAGTCCTTTTTCGCAATTAAGCATGCAATCGCTAAAATTAATGCGTAGAAATTTTCCTGCACTCATATAATCATGCCATAACACATAGACTAATATTAAAAATAATTTTCTCTAACCTCAGATTAGTGGTTCTGGAACCACTATTCCGACTAGCCCCTAAATCAGGAAGTTACAAAATGGATCCCAATCGAGCTATAGCTGATGAGGTTGAAAGTAATACATCAGCTCCCACTCAAGGGACAGTGCCTTCTGATTCTAGACCCGTATCGGGTAGCCATGGAGGAGAGGCTAAAGAAGCCTTCTTCCAAATGATGAACGAATGGTTCACGCAGTATATCCGGACAAATCCGGCTGCTTAACAACCTCCACCCCTCCTAATCCCCAACCAATTCCCGTAGCTCCTCAAGGTATAGAACTTTTAAGATTGAATAAGCCTCCAGTTGATAAGATCCGTAAACATAAAACAGAAGAGTTCAGAGCTAATATTGATGATGATCCTGAGACAACCAAGTTTTGGCTTAAAAATATGATTTGAGTGATTGATGAGCTTTCTTGCACACTGGCTAAATGTTTAAAATGTGCCATATCACTTTTGAGGGACACCGCATATTAGTGGTAGAATACGTTGGTATCAGTGGTACCGAGGGAGAGAGTCACCTGAGAGTTCTTTCAGACAGAGTTTCAAAAGAAATACATAAGCCAACTGTTTCTAGATCAAAACCAAAAAGAATCTTTATAATTGAAACAAGGTTGTACGACCGTAATCGAGTACAAGAGAGAATTTGCGCAGTTGAGTAAATATGCTTGAGAGTATGTTTCTACCGAAGAGATTATGTGTAAGTGACTTGTTGACGGGTTGAATGAGGATATTAAACTTCTAGTCAGAATTTTAGATTTGAAAGAATGTGTTGTGTTAGTTGATCGGGCTTGCAAAGCTGAAGACTTTAGCCGAGGAAAGAAAAAAGCTGATTCAAAGGCTAGATATTCAAAGAAAAGATCGATGAATAAACCTTATCATTCTTCATCAAAGAAATTCTGAGATTCATATAGTCGATCAAATGCATCAATGGGATATCAAAATAGAGATCGTGGAAATCGAGCATTGGCAGTGTGAGAAATAACAAACTCAAGTGTCAACATTTTCGGAGACGACATTTGGAGAATGCTGGAATAGGAATAATAAAGCTTGTTTTAAATGTGGCTCGCCAAATCATTTTATTCGAGATTGCCCAGAGTTATCCGATAAAGATAAATTTCAGAACGCAAGACTGAGTAACACGACTGTGAGAGGAAGACCACCGAGGAATATGGGAAATGTATCTAGTGAAAAAGGAGCGACAAAGGACTCAGCTATGAGATCCGAGGCCAGAGCACCTGCTAGAGCCTACGCTATTCGTGCTCGAGAAGAGGCGTCATCCCCAGATGTTATTACTAGTACATTTTCTCTTTACAACACTAATGTGATTGCTTTAATCTATCCTGGATCGATACATTCGTATGTTTGTGAGAATTCAGTGTCTAGTAAGAAATTTCCTGTTGAGTCTACAGAATTTGTAATTAGAGTATCGAACCCCTTAGGCAAGTATGTTCTAGTTGACAAAGTATGCAAGAACTATCCTTTAATGACTCAGGGTTACTGTTTTCCTACTAACTTGATGCTTTTACCATTTGATGAGTTCGATGTGTTTCTAGGAATGGATTGGTTGACACTACATGATACCGTTGTGAATTGTAGACGAAAGATTATAGAATTGAAGTGTCAGAATAATGAAATTCTTTGGATTGAATCTGATGAGTCAGGTGGATTGCCTATAGTTATTTTGTCGATGTTGGCTCAGAGATATGTGAGAAAAGGTTGCGATGCATACCTAGCATATGTTTTAGATACCAAAGTATCCAAAAAGATGATTGAATTAGTGCTTGTAGTTTATGAATATCCAGATGTATTTCCAGAAGAATTGTCTGGGTTGCCACCAGTCAAAGAGGTTGAGTTTGCTATTTAGTTAATATCGGGAACTTCACCGATATCTGTAGCTCCGTATAGAATGGCTTTGACAGAGTTGAAAGAGTTGAAAGCTTAGTTGCAAGAGTTAACAGATAGAGGTTTTACACGACCGAGTTTTTCACCCTGGGGTGTGCCAGTATTGTTTGTTAAGAAGAAAGGTGGGTCAATAAGAATGTGTATTGATTATCGTCAGCTCAACAAGGTTATGATAAAGAATAAGTATCCGTTACCGAGAATAGACGATTTTTTTGATCAGTTGAAAGGTGCAATAGTGTTTTCAAACATTGATTTGAGATCTGGTTATTATTAGTTGCGAGTTAAAGACTCAGATGTGTCAAAAACTGCGTTCAGAACGAGGTATGGACATTATGAATTCCTTGTTATGCCTTTTGGACTAACTAATGCTCCTGCCATTTTTATGGATTTAGTGAATCGGATCTTTAGACCATATTTAGACAGATTTGTTGTCACGTTCATTGATGACATTCTGATCTATTCACGGGATGAGTCTGAACATGTCGAGCATTTGAGAATTGTGTTGCAAACCTTGAGAGATAAGCAACTGTATACTAAATTCAGTAAGTGTGAGTTTTGGCTCTGGGAAGTCAGATTTTTGGGACATATTGTCTCGGCGGATGGCATTCGAGTTGATCCGAGCAAGATTTCTGTAATTATTAACTAGAAACCAACTAGAAATGTATCCAAGGTCAGAAGCTTTCTAGGATTAGCTAGTTACTATCAATGTTTCATAAAAGGGTTCTCGATGATTGCTACACCGATGACTAGATTACTACAGAAAGAGGTAAAGTTTGAATTGCCCAAAAAATGTCAACAAAGCTTCGATCAATTGAAAGCATTATTAACTGAGGCACCAGGGTTGGTTCAACCTGAGTCAAGTAAAGATTTTGTGATTTACAGCGACACGTCATTGAATGATTTGGGTTGTGTATTGATGCAAGAGGGAAAAGTTGTAGCTTATGCCTCCAGACAGTTGAAACCTTATGAAAAGAACTATCCGACGCATGATTTATTGTTGGCCACTATAGTTTTTGCATTGAAAATTTGGCATCATCATTTGTACGGTGAAAAATGCCACATCTTTACTGATAATAAAAGCTTAAAATATATTATGACTCAGAAAGATTTGAATTTGCAACAGCGGAGATGGCTTGAGTTATTAAAAGATTACGAGTTAGTGATTGATTATCACCCGGAAAAGCGAATATAGTCGCGGATGCTTTGAGTACAAAATTGTTGTTTGCCTTGAGAGCAATGAATACACAGTTGATATTATCTGATGATGGTTTGATTTTAGCTAAGTTAAAAGATAAACCAACATTTCTTCAGCAGAATTGTGAAACTTAGAATGGTGATAGTGAATTGCAAGCTAAAAGTGGGCAATGCTAGTTGAATAGTGATTCAGAGTATTAAATCAGGTTCAATGATTGTTTGATGTTTTGAGATAGAATTTGTGTACCGAAAAATCCAGAGTTGATTTAGAAAATTTTGCACGAGGCACATAGTAGTAGTTTATTTGTTCACTATGGGAGTACCAAAATGTACAATGATTTGAAACAATCGTATTAGTGGTCGGGTATGAAACGAGATATTTCTGAGTTTGCATCGAAGTGTTTGATTTGTCAGCAAGTAAAAGCCAAGCATCAAGTGCCTTCGTGTTTACTTCAGCCTGTGATGATACCGGAGTGGAAATGGTATAGAGTGACTATGGATTTCGTATCAGGATTACCCTTGTCTCTGAAGAAGAAAGATGCAATTTGGGTTTTCGTTGATCGACTGACGAAATCAACACATTTCATCCCAGTACATACTGATTATTCACTCGATAGATTAGCTGAATTGTACATTGCTGAGATCGTTAGATTGCACGTGGTGCCAATTTCGATTATTTCGGATAAAGATCCGACGTTTACGTTGCGGTTTTAGAAGAAATTGCAAGAAGCTCTGGGTACGAAGTTGAATTTCAGTATAGCATTTCATCCACAAACAGATGGTCAGTCTGAGAGAGTATTTCAGATTCTTGAAGATATGCTCCGATGTTGTGTTTTAGAGTTTGAAGGCAATTGGGAGAAATATTTTCCACTGGTTCAATTTGCATATAATAACAGTTTTCAATCGAGTATAAAAATGGCACCGTAAGAAGCATTGTATGGTCATAAATATCAAACACCATTGTACTGGACTAATCTTAGCGAGAAACAGATTCACGGGGTTGATTTAAATAGAGAAACCGAAGAGAAAGTGAAAAAAATTCGTGACTGTTTGAAAGTAGCTTCAGATCGTCAAAACTCGTACGCAGATTTGAAATGAAAAGACATTGAATTTCAGATCGATGACAAAGTATTCTTGAAAGTATCACCATGGAAGAAAATACTTCGTTTCGGTCGCAAAGGATAATTGAGTCCACGATTCATCGGGCCATATAAGATTATTGAACGAATAGGGCCAGTGGCATACTGGCTAGCATTAGCGATTGAGCTAAAAAAAATCCATAACGTGTTTCATGTATTGATGTTGCGCTGATATAGATCTGATCCATCACATGTGATTTCTCCATCAGGGATTGAAATTCAACCAGATATGACCTACAACGAAGAACTGATCAGAATTTTGGCTCGAGAGATTAAAGAGTTTAGAAATAAACGAATAGCTTTACTGAAGGTCTTGTGGAAATGTCACGAAGTTGAAGAGGCTACGTGGGAGCCCGAGGAAGCTATGAGAAAATAGTACCCTAACCTATTCCCTAGTAAGATTTTCGGGGACAAAAATCCTTAAAGGGGGAGAGTTGTAACAACTCATTTTTAGTCAAATCAGAACAGTGGTTTTGGAACCACAAATCTAAAGTTTAAATAATTATTTAATTATTATTTTAATGTTTATAGTATGATATTATGTTGGTGTGAAAATTTCGTTAAGAAATTTTATCGTTTGATTAGTTAATTTCATAAAAAGGACTAAATCGCGTAAAGTTAAAATTAGAATTCTATAAGTAAAAGTATTAATTAGCCATGAAAGTTGGAAATGAATGGCCTTAATTGGTAATTAGACCAATAATATTGTTAGTGGACAACTATGGTCATTAAATGAAGTGTTTTTAAACTAAATTAATAAGGTTAGTTTAGTAAATTAGTAATTAAAATAAAAATAAAATAAAACAAAGGTTGTAACATCTTCAACCTTGAGTTTTTCCACCGAAATATTAAGAAAAGAAAAGAAACTAGGGTTTTAAAATGTTTGGTCATTGCATAGCTCAATTGGTAAGTGATTTTGACTCTGTTTTTAATGATTTCTATGTTTTTGAGATCGTTGCAACTAGTACAAGCTAGCTTAGGGACTATTTTGCAAAACTGTTAAAGATTTTGAATGATGCCATTGATGAATATATGTGCTCTTTGATGTTTGATGATGAAATATGAAATCTTGTTGTTAGATTTATATATTTTGTAAAGTGATTTTGAGTAAAAATGCAAAATAAGGGTTTATTTGTGAAAATGTATGGTTAAATGTGTGAATAAATGAAAAATGTGGGCTGATATGTGTATTAGGGAAATTTGACTAGCATGTGAGTGGATTAAATTGCATTAATTTGTGATTTTGTGTAATAAGGACTAAATCGTAAAAATGTGAAAGTTTAGGGGCTAATGTGTAAATTAGCTCAAATGTTTATTTTGGATTGAATTGAATAAATAGATGATTAAATAAGTCAATTTTGAATATATTTAGATCAAGAGAGGAGAAATACGGACTTAGATCGGGGAAAGAACAAAGTTACAGAATAGTTGACTCGATTCACCGTTTTAGCAATGAGATAAGTTCGTATACAATGAGCTTTATTTATGATTGTGTTTAAAT
This sequence comes from Gossypium bickii, assembly GCA_025503065.1. NCBI lineage: Eukaryota > Viridiplantae > Streptophyta > Magnoliopsida > Malvales > Malvaceae > Gossypium > Gossypium bickii. The sequence goes on from CP106713.1 coordinate 73,177,557, forward strand.
GCTTTGATATTGCATGAACTATGGAAACAAGACTACGGACATGTTCAACAACGATTCAAGAACGATTCGACAATAGATTGAAAGTGATTCAACTACGATTTGGTATTGAAATCCCAATTAAACCTTAGGAATAGTTTAGGATACTAGTGACATGTCATTAGGGATACTTTGAGTTGGCTTCAGGCCATGATTTAGCATTTCAGGTGCGAGATAAATTGATTTGGCTTTGGGCCATGCATATCGGCTGATTTGGCTTCGGGCCATGATATCAGAACTTTGGATATAAGTTACCTTGATTTGGCTTCGGGCCATGGCATAAGTACTTATCGTGTGAGACCTTTCAGTATCCGACTCCTATTTCGAATGCTTCAATGGGTAAATGAGAGATTTGGTTGAGTATGAAATTGGTACAGGTACATACAGAAATGAATTGAGTATTTAAACTATGGAATTGATGAGTTCCTTCGTAAGTTTTGTGAACGATCATTGATAGCTTTGTGATTTAATAGAATTGTTTTATATTGCTTTTTATTATTTGAATGATTAATTAATAGTGATATTTGCTCATTGTTAACTTATGAGTTTACTAAGCTATATAACTTACTTTGCTCTTTTTCCATGTTTTATAGTGATTTCAAAGCTAGCTCAGATTCAGGGATCGTCGGAGACTTCATCACACTATCCGCTGACACTTTGGTATTTTTGGAACTATGTTTTAGGTCATATGGCATGTATAGGGACTTTGAGTCATTTTTGGTAAATGATGTAGCCATTTGAGTTAGCTTATAAATATTTATGTTTGGTTTGTATATAGCCAAGGAAGTTGGCATGTTTTGGTTGATTTGGATGTGTTTATAAATGTGCTAGTGGTTTTGTTTTAGGTTTGGTAATTGACCAATCTTGTGAGATTGAGGTTGGATTTATGATGTTTAATAATATTAGGTATTTTGAATGTTATAGGGGGAAGCTATGTGCTTGTGAATTGGTACATGATAATGCATGTTTGGAAGGGTTTAGTTAATTGAATTGTATATGTGAATTAGGTAGGACATTAGTTGTAAATTGTGGTATACTTGTGGTTTGTATTGATGGTAAAGAAATGGTATGATTTGAACATTTGTTGATGGTATTTGGCCGTATATTTGTGTCTTGAATTGGTACCATTTGGATTGTTTAGGTACATGCAAATTTGGGTGGCAAAATGGCTTGGTAAATAGCCTATTTTTGTCCACACTGGTAGAGACACGGGCGTGTGTCTCAGCCGTGTATGACACACGGTTATGTTACATGGCCATGTGTGCCCTGGTGTGGTTTTAGAAATCAAGTCAGAATGCTCTACAAGGCCTCACACACAGGCGTGTGACTTAGTCGTGTGGCATAAGTCAGTATACCCTACAGGTTTGACATGGTCTAGCACACAGCCTGGCACACGGGCGTGTATGGACATTTTTAGGGCACATGAGCTAGCCACATGAGCATGTGTGTTGGTCGTGTGGCCCAAGTTAGAAAGTTACACGGGGTTAGGCATGGGCTGGGACACGGTCATGTGCTCCCATCTTGAATGTCCACACGGCCTATGACACGGGCGTGTCATGTGGCCATGTGAGACACACGGCCTGGCCATACGAGCGTGTGTCCCCTGTTTTGAGAAAAATTTTCTAAGTGTTCCAAATGCTTTAAAAGTTATTGGTTTAGTCTCAAACTGTCCCAATGTATGTATAGGGCCTCGTAGGCTCATTTTAGGGACAAATTGATTTAGATTGAATGATGATTGTATGAATTGATTAAATGTATGTGAAATAGTATATATAAATGTGTTGTAAGTTTGATAATGCTCCGTAACCCTATTCCGGCGTTGAATACAGGTGAGGGGTGTTACACAAGTAAGATAAAATCAACCAAAAAATGAATTTATCCACACGAACTAAGATACCTTTAATTTTTCCCTTCAGGTTGAGCCAAAGATCGATCAGCTAGTTGCAATGCCACTGCAGTAGGTTTCATGTGACCAATTCCCAACTTTTTGAAAGTTGATAGCGGCATTAGGCTGATGCTAGCTCCCAAGTCACATAAAGCCTTGCCCAAATAATGGTTGCCAATTGAACATGGGATAGTAAAGCTCCCGGGATCTTTCATTTTGGGGGGCAACTTATTTGTCAAAAGAGCACTACAGCTCTCTGTGAGTGCAATGGTTTCTATATCACTGAGCTTTTTCTTGTTGGACAAGAGCTCCTTCCTAAATTACCCATAATTCAGAATTCGCACAAGAGTGTCTACTAAAGGAATATTGACCTGAAGTTGCTTCAGTGTGTTAGGAACTATTGGTACTGTTTATCCTGCTCATTCTCCTTGAATCTTTGTGGAAAAGGTAAGGGTGGAGAGACGTCTGATTGCTTCGACACCCTTGGTTGCATTGATAGTTTCGAGAGTCGGACAATAGGCATATGAATGACAATTTGTTGGACTTCTTTGTCTGGTACATCGACAAGCTCTTCAAATTCAACGTTCTCACTAGGGATCACTTCACTAGTATCTTGAGGTGATATAGTAGAGTCTGTAGTCGGTTTGCCAGTTTGTTTACCACTCCTGATAGTGATAGCCTTGTAGTGTTCTTTCCCCCTTGGACTGGGATTTTCCGTGCCACTAAGTAGTGTGCCTGGTAGTTGAGTATTCAGATTCGAAGCAAGTTGTCCTAATTGTGCCTCTAACCCCCGAATGAAAGATGAATTCCCTTGCATAATAGCTTTTGTGCGAGTCATATACCCTCGCATTAAAGCTCCAAGATCTGTTAACGGGTCATAAGGAGAAGCATGGTTGCACTGTTGTCATCGATGTTCTTGACCATGCTGATTCGGTATTGAAAAATGTTGTGGCTATGTCTGGGTCTGGTGTGGATGCATCTGAGTGTGCTAATTGTAGTTCTACTGTTGCTGATTGTAGTTCCTTTGTCTTGAATTATAATTACCTTGAGTGGATATATTCCCATATCGGAATGTCGCAGCATTTTTTTGTCCAGCATTCTGAGTTCCCCAAGGTTGTTGATTGCGTGCAGATTTATTATAAGAGGTGCCATAAGAATTGTTGCGGATGTTACTGAAAAAAAAAGACATTTTCTACTTGTTGTGGAAAATCTTAATAGCTGTGGTTGTCACTGCAAATCTCACAACAAAACGTAGGAACATTAGCTTGTTGAGTGACTTGTATAAGTGCAACATCACTAGTCACTTGCATATTTTTTTTTATAATATTTGCAAGAGAAGAAACTTGAGCACTAAGTGCAAATATTGCATCCAATTCAAGAACTCTCGGAGTAGCTTTTGCTTGTGCAGCTCTAGAGATCTGAGCAATTCTCTCAAGAATTCCAATCGCATCATTATAAGTACAATCTAGTAAAGATCCATTGGCTGATGCGTCGACAAGATTCCTCGTGTGTCAATTTAGCTCATTATAAAAAAATTTTCAATTTGTGTTTCTTGTTGAATGTCGTGTATGAGACAACATCGAAGCAAAGATTTATAATGTTCCCATATAGTGTGAAGATTCTCATCGTCCAGCTGATGATAAGCTGTAATATCATTTCGAAGACAAGCATTCATTGTCGATAGGTTAAATTGCAAAAAAAACTATGTTATTAGTGCATTCCAAGAAGTAATTGATCCGGCAGGTAACCGAAAGAACCATGTACGAGCTCTGCCCTACAAGGAATAAGGAAATAACTGCATCTTCAAAGCATCCTTATGAACGCCTTGTTGACTAAAGGAAGCACAAATCAATAAAAAAGATTTTAGATGTTCTCGTGCATCTTCATGTGGCAGCCCAGCATATTGCCCATTAGAATTCAACATTTGAAACATTACTGGCATGAGTTCAAAATTTCCAGCTTGGATTGCTGGCCTAACAACTCCCGGTTGTAAGTCATCCAAGACAGGTACTACAAAATCTTGTTTAGTCCTGTTTTGTATTTGACTGTCTTGCTGCAACAGTGGGTCACTAGCATTTTGGTTCTATATTGGGGGTATAACAGCATTGTTTCTTGGCAAAGCCATATTCTTTTGTTTTTGAAGTCTCCTCCGAATAGTTCTTTCAATTTTTGGATCAAAATCGGCAATAAACTCCGAATTGCTTTAGGTTATACAACACCTAAAGTAAAATGTGAAATAACGACAAAAAGAAAACAAGTTAGTAGCAACTAAATATTATGAAATAAAAACAAACAAAAATAAACATCAAACAAAGGCCATTCCCGGCAACGGCGCCAAAACTTGATCGGTTGTTTAACGTCACAATAATAATGTGTCAGCGTACACTGTCGATGCAAGTATAGTAGACAAATATGAGTCTGTCGGATATCAATCCCACGAGGATGGTTGTCTTTTATCTATCAATGTTAGTGCAATAATTAGATAGGAGTGAGATAAATTGTGAACAATAAGATAAAATATGATACTGATAAACTGGGATTCCCAACGTGAATATTCAACAGAATGCTAAGTGCTCACAATGTGTAAAAGGATAGGTGATTGTCGATGCATTAAATTGCAATGAATATCTTACCAAGCTTAACTTCTATATTTAATCAAAAACTTAAACAAGCACATTAGCCACACCTTCTAACTATGGCAATGGAACACTATTAAGAAAATGTGGATTAAAATCCTCTAATCCTCAAGTAACTTTCGTTGTCATACTTGTTAGCTTGAACTATCACTGCACCATTCACTAGCATGTATAGTAGTATGATCTAATTGCTATTTTAGATCTTAGATCAATTGCAATTTAAGTCCTCAAATCATTTTCTAATTAAAAATCTATAGCGGTTGGACTTTACAATTTAGCCTCTGAACCTTAATTAATCACTAATTCGACTAAATTACTTATCCAAAATTCATTTCACCTATAATAACTCTGTAAATATTTTTTATTAAATATTTATAAGCATGGTTTACAAAAACGGGATTTTGAAACGTTATTTTTCGACACCACTGGAAACCAAGTCATTACAGAATGCAAACTCTCATAACAATAACATAATACTCTTGTCACTAGGCTAAGAGGTTGTTGGCAATCAAAGGTATTTTAACTAGAGTTACTTAAGAAAATGGGGATCAAACCAAGAGCATGTTTAAACTTGGTTGACTATTTAGTTAGGGTGTGTTCGATAAACCATTGAAAAATTTCATTTCATTGAAAATAAAACCCTTGAACATTTAATATTTTAAATGTGTTTGATAATTATTTTAATTTTTTATTTAATACAAAACTTTTAACAAATAAGTGTTGAATAAGTAAGTAGATAGCTACTTATTACTTAAGATAGAAAATATTAAATTTATTTTATTTTATTAAAAATTTGAAATAATATAAAATAGTATATTAATAAAATTAAAATTAAAAAATAATATTTTAAAAACCAATATTTACTTTTATAAACCAACATAAATATATTCCGTACTTATTATTTATTAATTTACCAAATAATTTTCTAATATAAATTCAACATTTATAAATTTTAGTAACAAAGATTAAGTACTTAATTTTTCAATAGTTAAATTTTCAGCTTATTAAACACACCACTCTACCTATTAATATAAATTTATGTGTCCCATGCATTTTTGTAATTAATATACTTTATTTATTATAAAATTATATAGTTTTATAATTAAATAATTAAATAATTTTTACACATTATTATTTATTTTATTTACTTAAAAAATTATGAATAAATAGTCAAAAAAATATAAATGAATTTTATATATCATTAACATCAGGTATTTTTTTTGACTAAATATATCATAAATAAAAATATAAAAATTATTTTATGTTATTAAATATTGCTAATATTGATTTTTTTAATATTTCTATTGTAAAGTTTAAAACTAATATTTGATAAAAAAAAAAAGATACTAGCAAAATACTAACCCAAAATCTATGAACTAAAGGGAACAACTTTTAATACAAATCTAAAAAAAAATAAAAAGCAAATCGCATGCAAAATTTTAAAATAAATTTTTTTTTTTTTGAAAGAACTAAAACTGATTTTTCTTTTTTTAATTTATCAATTCAACCTATTCACAAAATATTTGATCCTATGATATCTACTGAATCTTACAGAACACCAAATCTCAATTGAACTATTTCAACCAGTGGATCAGATAGAATCATATTAACACTGTCCTAAACGATAAACCTTGGTCAATGACGGCATTTCTATTCAGGCCGAATGATAGCAAGTAAACAACACACATTTGAGCCAGAAAGATATTAGTAGTCTACAAACGAAAACTGAAATGCAGAGACTGGTAGAACTTTTGAGGCCAAAGGTAAGAAAATTTGATGAAATCTCATACTAGTTTAGAGTTTGAATCAACAAAATACAACAAAGTTTAACTACCGAGAAGCTGCACAATACCATCAATGAGTCGAGTTGGTAGCAAAAAACTGTGACCTCCTACTTGTAAGGAACATCATCTATCTTAAATTGCTCTTCAACCATTTCAAGAAACAAGAGTGTGATTTGTTACTTAAGCCAGTGCAAGAACAATCATTAATAAGGAAAAGGATTACAAGACGACCAAAGCAAGCAATTCATTCAGAGAAAAGGAAACCAAAATCCAAGCAAATAATGGCACAGTTAGACTAAATGAAATCAAGATGTGTACTGGGTTCAATCGTGTCATTGTGCTGCTGGCACTTCTCACAAGAGAACAGTCAAGTTGAAAGTGTAAAGAATGAAGAAGGATCTTGTTGTCCTTGCTGATAGGACACTGTCACATCATCTCAACTTGGCATCTTCCTACTATTGTTTTCTACTTGTCATCCTTTCATTTTGGTGATTTTCTGATGCCCCAAACAATCAAAACTTTATACAAACACATTCAGAAACAGCACATGTAAAGCCAACTTTTCCGGGAAAATAAATCTCTCTAACAACAACTGAAATTGAACTTTTCAATCAGTGTTGTTAAAATGAGCAAGCATCATTCTGTAAGCTAATTTACAGCATAACACGTTAACTGTTGTATTACACCTACTTAGTTTCAAAGGGTACGTGTTAGGCAGAATGCCAGTGCGTCCAACCAGATTTAACAATGCCATTAAAACAAGAATATGAAGCAAAGGAACTCCCAGTTACTACTTAGCCTAAAATGCAAATCTTTGCAATATGTTGAGCTCAGGGCTCAAAAGCCGAGACCTGCTTACATACATGAAACCTCGACAAATTTCTATTTCAGCAAGCAGTTTGAAAAAGTGTAATAAATCTTGGTATGATAATAATGAAACATTGGACTGCTCTTTCATTCAGATTAACCATTCCCAATAACACAGAATTCAGCAAGAAGTAAAAGAAACCAAAGTGAAGAAGTCAAAATCTCAAATGAATGGCGTCCTCTGCCTAACCTTAGCATTCTCAGCATCGATGATAGATCCCACCAAATTAACAGCCTCCTCAAGCTTCCCATGTGCATTCACAACAATCTCTTAACAAACTTCACCTCCTCTCTGGCGGTAGCAATCCTGACTAGCAATTCCTCCTTACTCTCAGTCTTCCTCTCAATCAGCCTCTCAACGAGCGCCAGCTCACTCTCAGCCACCAAAAATATGAACACCCCAGAATCTCCAAGTGTCTTCCTTAATGTTTCTGCCCCTTGAATATCTACTCTCAACACAATATCACACCCTTTTGCCATAAACTCTCTTATCTGCTTCTTAGGTATTCCTTTGTAATCACCATAAACTACAGCATACTCCACAAGCTCATCTTTTTCAACCATCGGTAAAAACTCTTCCTTTGACACAAAATAGTAATCTTTGCCATCAACTTCACCAGGCCTAACTCCTCTACTCGTAGCAGTAACAACGAAATGAAGATTTACTCTAACTTCTCTCAGTCTTTTGATGACTGCATCTTTGCCTACCCCACTTGGACCACTTATAACAATGATTAAAGGGTTGGGGGCGCGGAAAATTCGGTCAGAGCTAAAAGAAGAGCCTAGAGAAGACTCCAAAGCACGAAGTAACTCTGGTTTAGAGACTTTGTCAAGGGAAGGAAAGGAATAGAACTTTTGGGTATCAGCCATTTTGATGGTTGAAGTGTAAAAGAATGGCTTGGGATGTTGAAAAAGTAGGCTTGTTGGGGAGGAGAAGTGAAAGAGGTTTTGGATGAAAGAAAGGAGAGAGTCCACGAAACATGAAAGAAGGATTTTGGTTTAGTTGAGATCCGATCGACAAGGTAGACGAGAAAATCGAAAGAGGTTTCCATTGTCGTTGGGTTACTTTGGGAATTTTCAAGCATGCGCTTTGGGTTAAGGTAAAGGGACCTTCTGTTAAAGCCCAAAGCTTCCAATCAGGCCGATTCTTTGGACTATTTTTCAATTCCAGAACATCTTTCATTATTTGACTAGTGAAGTATATTGACTTTTTTATTTTGGTATTTAATTTTTTTATAGTCCAATTTAGTATCTAAAATATTATTCTGTTATAGTTTTTAGTTCATTTTTGTAACAGACGTTAAAATAAATTTGACTAATTAGATCGTGTCACTTGTCATTTTCATTTTATAATATAATTCTTTTTATTAAAAATAAATATTATATTATTTATTGGTTTTCTTAATTATTAATTTTCCTAAAAATATTGAATTTTCCCTAAACCATTGTCTATGTTCTTTTCTCAAACATCGAGCAAGGTAATTTATCGCACGGTGTGTCTTTCTTTTCATCGTTCGGATTCCAAACGAAGGCTTGGAGCTCATTGAACCCTAAAACCAAATAAGATGAGTTTTCTTCTTTGTGTTGATTTTTCCCTTTTTGGTTTTCTTGTTTCAGCAACAAGCACTTGTTAGTTAGTGTTAGCAATTGAGGACTTGACAAAAATAAAGCATATAAAAAACTAGATTATGGTCTCTTCTTCTTCTTCAAAGTGTAACCCAGAATTTTTTTATTTTAAGAATTAAAAACATTTAATTATTTAATGGAATTAGTGGATTTTTATCTTTTTGGTGTTAGGATGATGAAGAAGAAGAAAGATTTGATGGTGAAGAATTACCCAAATGAAGGTAAAGAATTATCAAATGAGATGAGTTTTGATGAAGGTATCAAATGAGATGAGTTTTGATGAAGGAGGACAAGATAAAAGATCAAAAAATACCCAAATGATTCTTGAAATTTTGTTAAAAAATATTTAATTATTTTTTTTACAATTTTTTGATTTTCAAGATTTTTTATATATTTATTAAATTTTATATCACTGTTGTTTAAACCAGACCAAACTAGTTGGTCGGACTGAGAATTGGTCCAGAAAATGATTTTGAATCGTTTAGATCGAGAATCGATACAAACTGATTGAACCAACTAAAATTTGATAGAATCAAGATTTTTAAAATTTTTAAATTTTTTTGAATTTTTAATAATTTTTTAATCGGATCCATTGGATCGGTCAAACTAGCGAACTAGTAGCCTGACTGGTTTGACCAATAATCCGGTTTAAAAAACATTGGTTTATATATATTTAATAAAAAAATTTATATATTTTTATAAAAGAAAGATGTGGTTGGATTTGATTGGTCACTATTTTTTTTTTTTAACTTATGTTAGTAAAATGGACTAAATACTACAACATAACGATACTTTAAGTACCAAATTGAACCAAAAAAATTTTAAGCATCATACAAGGAAAAAAGGGCATACTTTAAAGGTTAAATCGTGAATTGAACTTTTCTTTTTGGCTTAATACTAATAAAAGCCCTCCAAATATTTTCGAAACATCAATTAAATTCATCTGAATCTTTTACACTCAATTAAGTCTTTCAATCTACAAAATTCATCAATTAAACTTTTTGTCCGTTAGATTTAATGAGTGACCATTAAATTCTAATGGTCTTGCTAACATGGCCATTAACTGTCGTTTTGTCAACCTTTATAAATTTGATGTGGCTGCCCATGTCAATAATGATAATTGATATTACAGTACAACACGGAGAATTGTGCGAGTTGTTCAACGACTTGAAATTTCTAATATTGAATTTGATGAAAATTTTATAATATAATGTAAGGTTTAATGAGAAATACTTTTTTGGATGGTGAATTTAATATCTGAAATTCTAATTCTAGAGTGAGAACTTATTGTTGAGTTTTTTTTTTTTTTTAGCTAATGGGTCTTGATTGAGCTTGGATTAAATTGTAAAGAGAGGTGAGATTGAGTTAATTTAGATTTAAAGATTGATTTGGAAAATGGAGAAGCTTAAAAGCATTTATGTGGGCATTTTACAAGAGAGTAAAATTTGCATTTTCCTTATATTTCACTGTTAAAAAAATTAGGGGCGAGTAAAATTCGTTTTGATTCAAAAAAATAAAAAAAAATTTGAATTTTGAGTTAATCGAATTGAGTTTTTCGGTTTCTTTGAGTCAACTCGAATAAGTAATTCGATTTTTCGTGTTTGAGTCGAGTTGAATTTTACAATTCAAATAACTTAAATAATTCAAATAACAAATTGGTGTAAATATCCCTTTGGTCCTTCTCAATTTCGAAAAAACAAATTAATCCATCTCAACAAAAAAAGAATCAAAATAATTTTCAAAAATTCTAAATATTTATAAAAATTCTAAATTTTCATATTTATATATTAAAATTATAAAGATTAAAAAAATTAAAAATTCTTAAAAAATTATAAAAAAATATATAAAAAATCTAAAATAATAATTTTGAAGACCTAAACCAAGTAAATTACTAATTTAAGTTTATCATACTCAAGTATTTTAATTTTCCTCTTATTTTTCTTAGAAATAGTTTTCAAATATATATGGTTTCAAATTTATGTCTTTTAACATTGAATTAATTATATTGTAATAAGATTTTAATTTGACATGTTTAAATTTAACTCGAATAATTTCATTTGATTCGATTCGATTTGAGTCAACTCGATTCCATTTCACCCTATTTAATTTGAAAAAAAGTAAATTGAATTAAGATAATAAAATAAGACTCGACAACTCGAAATTTTTTTAATCAATTTGTCTCAATTTGATAGAGCGAAACCTTCAATTTTTTTCTTTACGGACATTGTTGGAAAACACGAGCAGAACACCATTTTTTTTTCTTTTTTTAATTTTTAATCAATTTTTTTTATTTAGCACCAAATCAAATGTGGGTAACACATTTTCTTCAGGTTTAGAGTGATTCTAACATAACCAAATTGATTTTGAGATGTCGAAATCAAAGCCCAAATTTCTCATAATTTTAAATTTCTGAAAAAAAAGAAAAGAAAAGAGAGTAGCAGTAAGATTTTGGTTTTAATCACGTTTCTAGACAAGTATCGAAGTTGTTATATGGTCGAAATCATTTTCGCTTCGTTGGAAACAATTATTGATTAGTTTCGGGTAGTTTTCGGTATTGGGTAGTGAACTTGGATTAGTATTTGCATTCACGGGAATTATTGATATATTCTCTTAATTATTCGTTACTAATAAATGTATTCGATTTTGATTCTTGAAGCAAACAAAGTTGTGGAAACGTTGAAAGCCAAGGCAAAAGTCAAAATCGTCCAAGATTGAACATTCTAAGCAAAGCTCGCTTAGAAATTCGATTTGTTATTCCTTGCATGTGGAATTTACTTCGTCTAATAGTTTATTAAATTGTTTTGAATAATGGTTATTTTTGTTAAATTGTTACTTTTATAAATTGACTAGTTGAAAATTCTTGGGATATAGTCGAAATGTCGTAGAGCATGGGGATCCCCATAATTTCTTATTGTTTATTGTGTGGACTGCCTTGATCGTTTAGGAGTATTATTATCATTGCAATTTACGCAATTAGTATTGGGTTGGTCAATGATCAAGTCGCGTTTATCGATTAATGGAGTATTATTATTATTGGTGTTTGCGCCATTATTCATTGATTGATATTAGAAGTTCGGTCGGATACTCGCGTGTCTAAGAATTTTTCCTTCTCATGTTATTTGGGAAAATTGATTGAATGAATTGGATTTCTGATCCAATGTTATTTTTATCTATTGAATGTTTTAAGAATAATTTAGTATTATTTCAATTGTTTTTTTTTTTTAATTTATAGAACTTAGAAATTGAATACTTGCACTTACTAAATTTTAAAATGCAACAAATCACCACCTAGCGATTTTTCTCTGCATATTAGTTTTATTTGTTTCTGTTGGAAAAAAATAAATTCTTGGAAGCTTTGAGACATATTCTCGATTAGTAAAGGTTGTGATTTGAATCATAAAATTATGATTTTATATTCTACCCCATGAAACTTTTGCAACGGTATATCATAAGCTCAAAATGGTTGAGTGATGAGTGAGAAATTGATGCTCAAAGTAAGCCACTTGTGAATTATGTTGAGAAAAATGGAAAACTTAGTCCCACATTGGTTAGATATCAAGTATGAAATATGTTTATATATATGAACCAACTTGATGGTTATTAAATGACTAAACTAATGTTCTCCCTCGCTTGTAGGAGGGGTGCAAATCCAATGTAACGACCCGATTTTGGGGCTAGTCGGAACAGTGGTTTCGAAACCACTAATCCGAGGTTAGAGAAAATTATTTTAATATTAGTTTATGTATTATAGCATGATTATATGAGTGCATGAAAATTTTAGTGAATTAATTTTAGTGATTGCATGCTTAATTTTTGAAAAAGGACTAAATCGCATAAAGTGCGAAAGTTTTGTTCTACTAACTAAAGGTGTCAAATATCTATAGAACCTTAAATTGGAGGTCCTTAATGTACAATTAGGCTCTTAGGAGAGTGTTGGCCCGCCATAGGGATAAAGAAATGACATTATCAAAGGTTAGGTGAAGTATTTGGTGACTTAATTGATAAATAAACATAAAATAAAGAGAAATGATACCACCTTTTCATCTTCTTCATACTACCACCAAAATTTTTAGCAAAAAGGGCTTTGGAAAGCTTGAAAATTCTTAGCAACTTAAACCCTTGCAAGTAAGTCATTTTATTGGTCATTTTTGTTAATTTTTGTGTTTTTGGAACCATTGTAGCTTAATCTAGTTAATGAGGGGACTATTTTGCACTATGGTTGAAAGTATAGGGTTTTTCCATGAGAGCATTAGTGTTGTTTGCTGAATTTCCATGGAATAAAATGAATCTTAGTTGTTAAATAAACAAATTTTGTCTATGAAAACACTTAAAATGGACCTTTTTGTAAAGGTTGTAAAATAGGTAGTAAATGTGTGAAATAATTGGAATTGTGAGTTGCTATAAGCTTAAACTAGATTTGGCTAAGCTTGGTTAACGAGGATATTTGATGAAAATCATTTTACGAGCTTAGGGGCAAAATTGTAATTTTGTGAAAGTATAAGGCCAAAATGGTAATTTTGCCAATGTAGGAACTTTGAAATGTTTTGATTAATGTGGTGATTAAAAGAGTGAAATTTTATCATTATGTTAATCAAGAAAAACGAAGTCCAGACTTAGACCGGGGGAAAACCAAGTTGTTGGACTAAATCGAACAAGACGCTCATATTTTGTATATCGAGGTAAGTTGTATGTAAATAATATGACTTTAGTGTTATTATGCATTAAACAATTGATATTGCATAAAATGTTTAATTATTGCTATGAATACGCATGACGAAAGTTGATATGGTATACTCCCGGTTGAACCTTAGGAATAGATTGGATATCCAAGCCGTGACATTTGTGTGATATGTGCGCCAGTGTAAGACCATGTCTGGGACATGGCATCGGCCACATTATGAGAGCCAGTGTAAGACCATGTTTCGAATATGGCATCGGCATTGAGACGAGAGCTAGTGTACGACCATGTTTGGGACATGGCATCGGCCTCAATATGTGAGCCAGTGTAAGACCATGTCTAGGACATGGCATCAGCCTCGATATGTGACCAGTGTAAGACCATGTTTGGGACATGGCATTGGCATTTTACCCTCTTGTGTGAGGCTTGTCTGGTATCCTCTGGTATTCCAATTGGTTCAATATGTAATTTAGAGCTTGTGTTTAAAGTGAGAATTGCCACGATTATGTTGTAAGTGATATAGGTACTTACATGAAATTCATGAGAAATGAGCTCAGTTTATATTGTATGATTAGTAAGGATGAAAATGAGTAGGTTATGCCTTTAATTATCTGAGAATTTGGAGAAAGTTTATGATATGCTATGAGTAAGATAATGCATGGTAAATGTTGTTAATTATTTATATGCAACTTACTAAGCTTTGTGTTTACTCCTTTTTCTTTTCCATTTTCTTACAGTGCCACCAAACTAGCTTGGGGATCAAAGAAAGTTGGAGGCTCGATCACACTATCAATCTGAACATTTGGTATAGTTAGATTTATCATTTTGAGTATGGCATGTATAGGTACTTGGTATTTGTCAAGTGTCATATTGTTTTATATCAAATGTGTTGGGTTATCTTGAAGAATGATTCTTTTTGTATAAGGCCATGGATGATGGCTAATATTTATTATTGATATATCAAAATCATGATGTTTTTCATGAATGTGCAAATTGCATGGTTGAGTATTGGTTATACTATTGAATGAATGAGTAGGTTATTTGATGTGGTTTAAGTTGGTGCAAGTAAGGGTGGTAGAAAGGGCTTGGTAAATACCCTTGTTATTGTCCACACGGGTAGACACACGGGCATGTGTCTAGACCCTGTGTGACACACGGTCTGCCCCATGGGCGTATAGATCGGCCGTGTGTCCCTCTGCACCCTAAGTTAGCAAAACAAAATGCCTAGTAGTAATCACACGGGCTGAAGCACGGTCGTGTATCTCAACCGTGTGGATGACACGACCATAGGACATGGGCGTGTGCCCATGCCGTGTGAAGTCTGCACTTGATTTTAGGAATTGAATTCGCCACATGGCCTAAGGACATGGGCGTGTGCCTAGGCCGTGTGACCTTATTGGTTTGATGACGTTAGAAACAAAATGTTAAGGTTTTTGCACACGGGCCAAGACACGAGTGTGTGCCCCTGTTTTTAGTGACATTTTCCAAAATTTTCTAAAAAATTCTATTTGATCCCGAAACATTTTTTAAAAATGTGTTTTAGGCCTCGTAGGCCCATATTAATGACATTAAGAGGAAGTTTGAAAAGTTTTAAATTTGAACGAACTTTTACGACTCATATTTATTTGTTTGTATGCGTTTAAGTAAGGTAACACCTCGTACCCTATACCGATGTCGGATACGGGTAAGGGATGTTACATTTAGTGGTATCAGAGCTATGGTTTAGTCGATTCTCGGACTAACCTAGCATGTGTACGAGTCTAGCTATACATGCCATATATGAATTATGATAGTGTGACGACTCTTGACATTTTAAAATGTGTTTTTATATAGTAAGTGAATCCTAACGGAGCAGTGGCGGATGATGTCGAAAGTAATGCATCGGCTCCTGCAGAAGGGACTGCGCTAGTTGAAAGTTGGCCCATGACACTAAGTCAGGGCGGAGGGGCTAGAAAAGCCTTCCTCCATATGATGAATGTTTGGTATTCGGAGTTTGTTCGTGCAAACCCGAACGCTCCACCCCTCCGATTCCACAGCCTACCCCTACAACTCCCCAAGTAGTGGAAACAATTAGAAGAGAAAAACCTTCGGTAGACAGAATACGAAAGCAAGGGGCTGAGGAATTTAGAGCGAATATAGATGATGACCCAGAGAGAGCAGAATTCTGGCTAGAAAATACCATTAGGGTATTCAATGAGTTGCCTTGCACACCTGAGGAGTACATGAAGTGTGTTGTATCACTCCTACTAGACTCGACCTACCAATGGTGGAACACCCTTGTGTCGGTTGTACCAAGGGAAAGAATAACTTGGGAATTCTTTCAAGAAGAGTTCCGTAAAAAGTATATTAGCCAGAGGTTCAGAGACCAGAAAAGGAAGAAATTTTTAGAATTGAAGCAAGGCCGAACGACAGTAACTGAGTATGAGCGTGAGTTTGTAAGGCTCAGTAAATATGCTCGGGAGTGCATATCCACTGAAGCCATCATGTGTAAGAGGCTTGAGAAAGGATTAAATGAGGACATCCAATTGTTAATTGGTATTCTAGAACTGAAGGAATTTGTTGTACTGGTAGAGAGAGCTTGCAAGGCCGAAGAATTGGCCAAAGAGAAAAGGAAAGTTGGTATTGAGTCTCATGACTCAAAGAAAAGACAGTTGGGAAAATCATTCCAGTCCTCATCCAAGAAGTCAAGAGATTTCACTACTCAATCAAATGCTTTAGTGGGATTCGCGCATAAAAATAGGAGTAAGCAGTAATCGGCATCTAAAGCTCAAACCACTTCTATTGCGAGTGCTGGTAGTGCTCGACAAAATAAACCGGAGTGTTCGTAGTGTGCTAGACGACATTTTGGTGAGTGTCGAGGAAATGAAAGAAGTTGTTTCAAGTGCGGTTCACCAGACCACTTCATTCGAAACTGTCCTGAGATGGACCAAAAAGACAAAAAGCAAGATGTGCGAGCTGTAACAGCCCGATTTAAACCTTTGCTGGAACAGTGGTTTTGGGACCACAAATTCGAGTCAAAAAAAAATATTTTAATACTATTTTCGAAGCTTAAAGTAAGTGAATTGATATGTGTGAAATTGTCGCATGAAAATTTCATCATTTGAGTGCCGATGTGAAAAAGGACTTAATCGCGTAAAATGCAAACGTGACTTGCTAATTGTTAAAGTGCTATATTGTTATGATTTTTATTATGTGGGGTCCTTATGTCGTAAATTGGCCATTAACTAATATCATGGACGGTTTGGGGCTTAAGTTATAATGTTTTAATATTATTTTATAAAGGTTAATATAGTAAATTATGTGTTAAAATGAAATTAAATAAAATAAAACATAAAACCATGCATTATGTTCATCATCTTTGCCAAAACTTTAAAGGAAGAAGAAAGAAAATAAGCTAGCTACATTCGGCCCTGTCCAAGCTTGATTCAAGGTTCATTTTTTTTACGGTTTTTGATAATTTTTATGTTTTTGAGATTGTTGCTTTGTGTTTTAGCTAGCCCGTGATTGAATATGTTATTTCCCAAAATGTGCTCATTTGAATATATGAAAGTGAGAATTGAATGTTATATGAGAATCGAATTGAATAAGCTTGTGAAAGCTAAAGTTAGTAAGTAAGTAACTATATTATTGAATGGTGATGGTTTGATATAAAATCATGTTATAAACTTGAGATAAGTTGTGTTTTGGCATGTGAGATAGCATATCATGCTTATGGCTTTGTAATGAAATTATTTATTATGTTAAGTTTATTAAGATACGAGCTTACTAAGCTTTCAAAGCTTACTCTATGTGTTTTTCCCATGTTTATAGATTTTCAAAGATTTGCTCAGGTCGAAGGAGGAGATTGCATCACACTATCTGGCTAATAATTTCGGTATTTTTACACTTTATGACTTGGTTATATGGCATGTATAGGCTTTATGATTGTTTGATGAGTATTTGTAATTTGGGCAATTGATGTCTATGTGTTTGATGCAATTTTCCATGAGATGTGGCTTGGAAATCGATGTTAATTTTGATGTGTATATGTTGCCTTATGTAATGGCATAGTTTGGTATGGTTGATGATGGTTCAAGTTGTTTTACTTGATTAGTTGGTAAGTGTTGAATAATTACTTATTATGCATGATCTTAAACCTGATCAATGAATGGTTTGTAGATGATTTATGAGTCGAGCTTGGTGTGTGATTGATGGTAAAACACATATTTGAAATAGGTTGAATTGATGAATGTGATATGTGTTTTGGTATATGATGGAATAAGTGTGAAATAAGAAATGAATCGTGTTGGTTTTGGTATGTGTTTTGTATAGGAAATGGTTATGATTTGAGTTGGTGAAATGGAGAGAATTCGTATGGCATGTTTTGTATATAAAAAAATATGTTTTGGTTGCCTATTAATTGTATTGAAATGGTACAAGATGATATGGTTTAGGTGAGTATGAGAAGGGTGAGAAATACGACTTAAACCAAGCCTAATTTCGTGCCACACGGCCTGAGCACACGGGCGTGTGACTCAACCGTGTGACCCTTGCTACTTAAATAAAACAAGTCAGTGTGTTCCATGGCCTAGACACACGAGTGTGTCTGGTGGTTGTATGGTGTAAGTCAGAATGTATGCCCTGTTTTCACACGGCCTGTGACATGGGCGTGTCTGGTAGCCGTGTGAGGCACATGGCCTGTTCACACGGATGTATGATCCCTGGATGCTTGAAAATTTTAAGTGATTCCTAAAGTTTGCAAATGTGATCGGTTTAGTCCCGAACCTTCTCTAAAGCATGTTTAAAGTCTCATAGACCTATATAAGGGGCATTGTGTTTGTTAATGAATGTTATTCGATAATGAATGTTTATTGAGATATGGAATGTTAGTTAAATTTTGTGTTTGATCGGTAATACCTCTTAACCTTAAGCCGTAGATGGACATGGGTTAAGGGTGTTACATTTGGTTGGTATCAAAGCTATGGTTTAGTCGATTCTAGGACTACCATAGCATATGTGAGTCTAGTTATACATGCCATATTTAACCTATGATAGTGTGATATCTCCCGACTCTGACGAAAATTGTTTTGATGAGATAGATAAGTTTTCCAACGGAGTTAATTCTGATAGTACAGAAGTAAGTACTCAAATATTTTAGTGAAAATGTGTTGATGATGAGTTGAGACTCTTAAAGGTATGAATAAGAATACAAGATATTCTGTTGTTGATAAATGCTATAATGTTATGAATATATGAGTTGTGATATGTGGCCTATGACTACTATATGAAATGCTTTAATTATGAATTAGTGATTTGAGTTGGCATATGAACTATGTGTTAAGTACAAAGGTGTTGATAAGTTAATGACTATTAAATGTTTTGAGAATGTGAAATTAGAAATGAGTAGTATATGTTATGTGCATGTATGTGAGAGTTAAATTTGAGGCTTTACTACCCTCACCCCCTTTATCAGTGAAATGTTAAAATGAATCTGTAAGATTTGGATTGAATAAGCTCATGAGTGTGGAGTTACAAAAGTCCGTGTTTGAAAGATTAATAACGCGGTCAGAAAAGAGATTGAATCAGCAAATGAAGACAATATTAAAAGAGATATTGGATAGTTCTGAAAACTATTCAGATTATGTAAAGTCACTGTTACAGAAGAAGTTAACTCCGATTAAATGACCTATTCAGGTATGTTATCTAAAGAACGTATTAACTAGAAGCTTTTCTGAATTTACTTTTGTTAGTGAAGGGATAATGTGAAAATTTGTATTGATGGTTGAATGTAATGGTTATAGTTGGGCAGTTACTATGATTCCTTTTGGGCATTCTATGTGTACATTTATCCTTAGAAACATATGTGACTGTTTAATTTCAGAAAGAAAGTCTTATCGTATGAGAACATTTAGCTAAACATATTAATAGACGAAAGCATCGTTGATATGTTTGGGTTATGTTTGACATTATTATGTCTTTCTCTTATAAGTTATTCCATTGCGTGGATATGAAATTCAATGGTAAAATCTGTATGAGGCGAATATCCTGTTTCTATTGGTTATTTTTTTCTCTGTTGAAAATAAATGAAGATTATATTGCTTCTGTTACTGTGGATTCTAGTATTTATGAGTGACATTATTCTTTCTGGACATCTTTTGGGATATCATCGGAATTGATATAATTCTATATGGGTTGTAATTTTCAGATATCCTGTGTAACTCCAAATGTTGAAGTTTTGCTATTCCGATTTTCTTATGATTCCATGTGATTATCTGCAAGAGCTCTATTTGACAGAGATGACTATGTCTATTTGACAGAGAGTATAGTGGTACCGTCCTCAGAGTTATAGAAGTTGTGTTTCTGCAATGGCTGCTATTTAAATCATATTTGATTCTTTTTTGTGTTCAAATGCTTCATTAACAGCCAGGATAATATTTATAATAGGGTTGAGACATCGTTCTTAGTAAGGCCCAATGATTTCTATTTGGTTAAGGTGATTTTAGTATAATTCAGAGTTTCGATGATTAATATATGAGACATCTTCATTATAAACTCTTTTCTAGTTCTCGTGAAGGTTCGACATTGATAAAAGTGAAAATGGTAGAAGGTCAAGATCAATTTGTATAATGATATATCTGGGGTTATCCTTCTAATGAGAAGAAGGATTTCTTCAAAGACCGATTCAGTAGTTAGTATGATATAAATTATTTGATTTAAAAATTAATTGGGTTATATGTGTTTGAATCTATCGACGAACTGGAAATAAACTTTGAACGTACATGTATGAATTGAAGGATAGTCTGGAAGAAGAATTTGTATTCTTGCAGACTTGATAGAGAATTATATCTATCAGAATGATTCTATATGAGAAATGTTGTGGTAAATTAAAGTTAGTTCGATTGTTGAAGCATTCTTTTGCATGAAGATATTTTCAACCGAAACATTAGTTCTGGTTCAGTCTGAGTTAAATAAAGAGATTATGATTTTCGGCCATACGTTATTAAATGGTTCAAAATGTGTTTTAATATAGGAATGTGCAAAGATATCTTGTGATTCTATACAGTTAAAGCTGCATAAAAAGAGTTATGTGACATATTTGATGACTATAAGAGTTTAAAATGTTTAATGTCAGAGAAAGATCTGAACTTGGCACATCAAAGTTAGCTCGAATTATCGAAAAACTTTTGAGTCTGTAAGTGATTCTTATCCGAGGAAAATGATTATAGTTTCGGATGTTTTGAATGAGAAACTTTTGTGTGCTTTTTTAGCGATGAATACGTGATGAATAGTTGTTAGCTGAATTAGAGGCTAAATAAATGTTTATTTAGTGAAGTTGTGAAATTCAGAAACGTGTCAACGAATTATAAGTTAAAAAGAGGTTTAGCATAAATTGATTTCTAATTTAGAACTTCAGATGTGGAATCGATGATTATTGTGCTTCGAGATAAAGTGTCTATACCGAGAAACTCTGAGATTGTATAACCATTGTTATAGGTAGCTCACATTGTCAGTTAGTCTAATCGTACGAGAGTAACATGATGCACGACATTCTGAGATATGGTATTGATGAATGAGTGTGAACTGTGATATTTCTGACTTTGTTGATTATAGAAATAGAGTGTTGATGAATTCTGTATCGGGATTATCTTTATCATTGAAAAGGATAGAGTTATTTGTTCCCTAGATGATAAGTCTACACATTGTACCAATCATCATTGTTTCGGATTGAGATCTAAAACTCATATTGTGATTCTGAGGGAAATTACACTAATCTGTGAGTATGAGATTGCATTGAAATCGAGAAACGCAATTCAAATTCTCGAAATATTTATTTGTCACTATGTTTTAGAGTTTCAAAGCAACTAAGAAAGATTGTTTCTATTATAAGCAGTTACCAAACTATGTTATTTCAGGATTGAGCTTTGTGAGGAAATGATCCACGGAATTAATATCGTCAGAGAAATTGAGCAGAAAATGAAAACAATTTAATACAGTTATAAGCAGTTTCAGCTAGAGATGATGTACAGCGAAAGTCAGATCAGAATTTCAGTTGTGAGATTAAAGAGATTTGAAATCCGAAGCTATGTGTGAATTTGAAATGTATTGTGTGAAAACAAATCATTAATTTATTCTCTAGTAAGATTTTCAAGGATGAAAATCCCTAAGGGGGGAGAGTTGTAACAACCTGATTTAGACCTTAGTCGGAACAGTGGTTTCGGGACCACAAATCCGAGTCAAAAAAATATTTTAATATTATTTCCAAGCTTAAAGTAAGTGAATTGATATGTGTGAAATTGTCACATGAAAATTTCATCGTTTGAATGCCAATTTGTGAAAAAGGACTTAATCACGTAACATGCAAACGTGACTTGCTAATTGTTAAAGTGCTATATTGTTATGATTTTTATTATGTGGGGTCCTTATGTGGTAATTTGGCCATTGACTAATAGCATTGGCGGTTTGGGGCTTAAGTTATAATGTTTTCATATTATTTTATAAAGGTTAATATAGTAAATTATGTGTTAAAATGAAATTAAATAAAATAAAACATAAAACCATGCATTATGTTCATCATCTTTGCTGAAACTTCAAAGGAAAAAGAAAGAAAATAAGCTAGCTACATTCGGCCTTGTCCAAGCTTGATTCAAGGTTCGTTCTTTTTTCGGTTTTTGATAATTTTTACGTTTTTAAGATTGTTGCTTTGTGTTTTAGCTAGCTCGTGCTTTAATTTCCAGAATTGATGATGAATTTGAGATTTTCCATTGTTGAAAACTTGATGATTTTTGTGTTTGATGATGGAAAATAAATATGTGTTGATAGATTATCATGTTTAATTAAGTGATTTTTAGTAAAAATGGCTATTTGGGATTAAATTGTGAATTTTGTAAATTGAGTGGTCAAAATGTGAAATAAATGAAAGAAATGGGTTGCTAGGGACCTTAGTGGAATTCGGCCAAGCATGGGTGTGGTGAAATTTTGAATATTTTGTGCTTTGTGAAATAGGGACTAAATTGCAAAAATGTGAAATGTTAGGGGTTAAAATGTAAATTGCCCATTTATATGTTCTTGGATGAAAATTGAATGAAATGTTGAATAAGTAAGTTAATTTTGATATTAATTAGATTGGCAAAAGCAGAATTCGGATCTAGATCGAGGGAAAGTCAAAATATCGGATTAGGCGACTTAATTTGTCATTACTACGAACGAGGTAAGTTCGTATTTTAATAGACATTAAAAATCATGTTATAAATGTATATTATTTGTATGATTGAATTCAATGCCGAATGGTAATGCAAATGTATGTATTTTGAATAAGTTATATATATGTTATTATGATATTGAATTGTTTGAGAAGTAGAAAATATGAATACGAGAAAGTTCTGATAACGTGACGACATCCGAAAAGCCCCGTACGAACCCTAGGAATAGTAGAGGATACATATGTAATGACATAGGATTTCGAGATATGATTTCGTGTAAGACCACGTCTAGGACATTGGCAACGATTTTAGATATTGTGTAAGACTGTGTCTGGGACACTGGCATCAATTAGAGATTACGTGTAAGACCATGTTTGGGACATCGGTATCATATATGATTTTGTGTAAGACCCTATCTGGGGCAGTGGCATCGATATTTAATTATATGTAAGACCATGTCTGGGACGTTGGCATTGTACGAGCTTTACGAGCTATCCGAGTATCCTTATTGATTCCGAACGGTTCAACGGGCGTTCCAAGAAATAAGTGATTAAGTGAATGACATTCTGATTCAGGTACGTTGAAATGTATACAATATTTGATAATGAAATGTTAGTATATATGTGCAAAGAATGTTATGTGATGTATATGCAAATGAAATGTGAATATGTGCAAATGAAACATGAACAAATGAATAATATGTGATTTATAAAGTGGCATATGTGAATTTGACAGATACTATATGAATGAAAGGTGAAATTTGGGTATAAATGATGATATGTGATTCATATGAGAAAGATATGTGATTAAATATGTTATTTCCCAAAATGTGCTCATTTGGTTATATGAAAGTAAGAATTGAATGTTATATGAGAATCGAATTGAATAAGCTTGTGAAAGCTAAAGTTAGTAAGTAAGTAAGTATATTATTGAGTGGTGATGATTTGATATGAAATCATGTTACAAACTTGAGATAAGTTGTGTTTTGGCACGTGAGATAGCATATCATGCTTATGGTATTGTAATGAAATTATTTGTTATGTTAAGTTTATTAATATACTAGCTTACTAAGCTTTCAAAGCTTACTCTGTGTGTTTTTCCTATGTTTATAGATTTTCAGAGATTTTCTCGGGTTGGAAGTCAGAGGAGATCGCATCTCACTATTTGGCTAATGATTTCGGTATTTTTACACTTTATGACTTGGTTATATGGCATGTATAGGCTTTATGATTGTTTGGTGAGTATTTGTGATTTGGGCAATTGATGCCTATGTGTTTGATGCAATCTTCCATGAGATGTGGCTTAGAAATCGATGTTAATTTTGATGTGTATATGTTGCCTTATGTAATGGCATAGTTTGGTATGGTTGATGATAGTTCAAGTTGTTTTACTTGATTAGTTGGTAGGCATTGAATAATTGCTTATTACGCATGATCTTAAACTTGATCAATGAATGGTTAATAGATGATTTATGAGTCGAGCTTGGTGTGTGATTGATGATAAAACACATATTTGAAATAGGTTGAATTGATGAATGTGATATGTGTTTTGGTATATGATGGAATAAGTGTGAAATGAGAAATAAATCATGTTGACTTTAGTATGTGTTTTGTATAGGAAATGGTTATGATTTGAGTTGATGAAATGGAGAGAATTCGTATGGCATGTTTGGTGTATAAAATAACATGTTTGGCTTCCTATTAATTGTATTGAAATGGTACAAAATGATGTGGTTTAGGTGAGCATGAGAAGGAAGAGAACTATGGCTTAAACCAAGCCCAATTTCGTGCCACACGGCCTGAGAACACTGGCGTGTGAGTCAACCGTGTGACCCTTGCTACTTAAATAAAACAAGTCAGTGTGTTCCACAGCCTAGACACACTGGCGTGTCTGGTGGTCATGTGGTGCAAGTCAGAATGTATGCCCTGTTTTCACACGGCCTGTGACATGGGCGTGTCTGGTGGCCGTGTGATCCCTAGATACTTGAAAATTTTAAGTGATTCTTAAAGTTTGCAAATGTGATCGGTTTAGTCCCGAACCTTCTCTAAAGCATGTTTAAGGTCTCATAGACCTATATTCGGGACATTATGTATGTTAATGGATGTTATTCGATAATGAATGTTTATTGAGATATGGAATGTTAGTTAAATGTTGTGTTTGATCGGTAATACCTCTTAACCCTAAGCCAGTGACAGACACGAGTTAAGGGTGTTACACGAGCGAGTAATGCGCCTTCGAGAGGTAGACCACAGAAGAACCTGAGAAGTGGGGTTAATAGTAGAGGTGCGCCCAGAGATTCTACCGTGAGGTCTGAGGTCACAGCGCCTGCAAGGACTTATGCCATTTGCGGTCGCGAAGAGGCATCGTCACCAGATGTAATTACGGGTACTTTTTTTCTTCATGATATCTCTATTGTTGCTTTGATTGATCCAGGGTTACCTATTCTTATATTTGTATGAAATTGGTGTTTAGCATGAATATGTATGCTAAGTTAATAGAATTTGTGATAAAAGTGTCAAACTTGTTAGGCAAGCACGTGTTAGTTGATCAAATATGTAGAAATTGTCCCTTGACAATTAGATGTCATTGTTTTCCAGCTAACCTCATATTGGTGCCGTTTGATGAATTTAATGTGATTCTTTGTTTGGATTGGTTAACTACTCATGATGTGATAGTAAATTGTGGAAGAAAACTTATTGAACTGAAATGTGAAAATGGGGATATTATCCGGGTTGAATCAGGTGAACCGAATAATTTACCTGTACTGATTTCTTCTATGACTGCTGAGAAATACGTTAGAAAAGGGTATGAGTCCTATCTTGCATTTGTGTTGAATACCCAAGAGTCGAAAGTAAAGATTGAGTTAGTGCCTGTTGTATGCGAGTATTTGGATGTGTTTTCGGAAAAGTTACCTGGTATTGAGTTTGGTATTGAGTTGGTCCCTGGTACGACACCTATTTCAATTGCCCCATATAGGATGGCTCCGACGGAGTTAAAGGAACTGAAAATCCAGTTGCAAGAGTTAACAGATAAGGGTTTTGCAAGACCGAACTATCCTCCGTGGGGTGCTCTAGTACTTTTTGTGAAAAAGAAAGATGGATCGATGAGGTTATGTATAGACTATAGATAGCTCAACAAGGTGACTCTGAAGAACAAGTATCCTTTGCCAAGGATCGACGATTTGTTTGACCAATTGAAGGGAGCCACATTGTTTTCTAAGATAGACCTGAGGTCCAGTTATTATCAGCTAAGAGTTAAGGAACAAGATGTATCGAAAACTGCATTTCGAACGAGGTATGACCATTATGAGTTCCTTGTCATGCCTTTTGGCTTAACAAATGCGCCTGTCGTGTTTATGGATTTAATGAACCATATTTTCCGACTGTACTTGGATAAATTTGTAGTTGTTTTTATTGATGACATATTAATTTATTCTCGTGATAAAAGTAAGCATGCGGAGCATTTGAGAACTGTCTTACAAACTTTAAGAGATAAGCAATTGTATGCTATGTTTAGCAAAAGTGAATTTTGGTTCCGAGAGGTCAGATTCTTAGGACACATCATGTCAGGTGATGGAATTAGAGTTGACTCGAGTAAGATATCAGCTATCGTTGATTGGAAACCGTCGAGGAATGTGTCAGAGATCAGAAGCTTTTTGGGCTTAGCAGGATACTATAGACGGTTTACCAAAGGATTCTCCATGATTGGTACTCCTATGACGAGGTTGCTACAGAAAGATGTCAAGTTTGAATGGACAGAGAAGTGCCAACAGAATTTTGAGAAACTAAAAGCATTGTTGACTGAAGCCCTAGTTTTAGTGCAACTGGAACCGGGGAAGGAATTTGTGGTGTATAGCGATGCGTCCTTAAACGGATTGGGGTGTGTACTTATGCAAGAAGGCAAAGTAATATCTTATGCTTCGAGACAACCGAAGCCATACGAGAAAAACTATTTGACTCATGATTTAGAGCTGGCCACCATAGTTTTCGCACTGAAGATTTGGAGACAGCATTTGTATGGCGAGAAATGCCAAGTGTTCACTGATCATAAAAGTCTAAAGTATTTGATGACTAAAAAGGAATTGAACCTTCACCAGCGGAGAGGGCTAGAGCTCATAAAAGATTATGAACTGGTGATCGACTATCACCCAGGGAAGGTGAACGTGGTCGCCAATGATTTGAGCAGGAAGTCATTATTTTCCTTGAGGACTATGAACACTTAGTTGTTAGTAACCAATGATGGTTCTATTCTAGCTGAATTGAGAGCTACACCAATGTTTCTCCAAGAGATTGGTGAAGCTCAGAAAAGTGATAAATATTTGAAAGCCAAGATGGCTTAATGCGAGACGGGTATAGAATCAGACTTTTGGATTGGTTCAGAAGCCTATTTAATGTTCCGAGACAAAATTTGTGTACTCAAAGACGATGAGCTTATTCAGAAGATTTTGCATGAGGCACATAATAGTTTTATGTCTATCCATTCGGGTAGTGTAAAAATGTATAATGACTTGAAGAAAATGTATTGGTGGTCGGGAATGAAAAGAGACATCTCAGAGTTCATCTCTATGTGTTTAATTTGTCAGCAAGTGAAAGCTGAACACCAAGTACCTTCGGGTTTACTTCAGCCTGTGATGATTTCTGAATGGAAATGGGATCGTATTACCATGGATTTTGTGTCTGGGTTGCTGTTGACACCAAAGAAGAAAGATGCTGTATGGGTTGTGGTTGATAGGCTAACTAAGTCAGCTCATTTTATACTGGTGCGTACCGATTATCCACTTGAGAAATTGGTCGATTTGTATGTTTCTGAAATTGTGAAACTTCACAGGGTACCTTATTCGATCATTTTGGATTGAGATCCGAGGTTCACATCATGGTTTTGGAAAAAGTTACAAGAAGCTTTGGGGACAAATTTGAATTTTAGTACTGCTTTCCACCTACAAACCGACGGTC
Source organism: Gossypium bickii (assembly GCA_025503065.1). NCBI lineage: Eukaryota > Viridiplantae > Streptophyta > Magnoliopsida > Malvales > Malvaceae > Gossypium > Gossypium bickii. The sequence continues at coordinate 73,205,200 of CP106713.1, forward strand.
AGTCGGAAAGAGTAATTCAGATTCTTGAAGATATGTTGCGGTGTTGTGTTCTTGGGTTTCAAGGTAGTTGGGAAAAGTACTTACCGTTGGTAGAGTTTGGCTACAATAATAGTTATAAGTCGAGTTTGAAAATGGCACCTTATGAGGCTTTGTATGGGCGTAAGTGTCGAACGCCCTTGTATTGGTCCGAACTCAAGGAAAATCAGATACACGGGGTTGACTTAGTCAAGGAGACTGAAGAGAAAGTAAAAATGATCGTGGTTGCTTGAAGGCCGCTTTGGATAGATAGAAATCCTACGCGGACATGAAATGGAAAGAGACTGAGTTTCAAGTCAGTGATAAGGTATTTTTGAAAGTATCCCCGTATTCGGTAGGAAAGGCAAATTAAGTCCACGTTTTATTGGGCCATACGAGGTGACTAAGAGAATTGGACCGGTAGCATACCGATTAGCCTTGCCGTCTGAGTTAGAAAAGATCCACGATGTATTCCATGTATCTATGTTACGCCGTTACCGTTCTGACTCATCACATGTGATTTCACCAATAGAGGTTAAGACTTGTTTAGACATGACCTATGGTTAAGAGCCGGTTAAGATTTTAGATCGAGAGGTCAAGCAATTGAGAAATAAAAGTATAGCACTCGTGAAAGTACTATCGCATAGACATGGGTTTGAAGAGGCCACTTAGGAGCCCGAGGAGACCATGAGAGACCAATACCCGAACCTTTTTGCTGGTAAGATTTTCGGGGATGAAAATCCCTAAGGGAGGGAGAATTGTAACGGGACAGTTTTGTGGCTAGTTGGAATAGTGGTTTCGAAACCACTAATCCGAGGTCAGAGAAAATTATTTTAATATTAGTTTATATATTATAGCATGATTATACGAGTGCATGAAAGTTTTGGTGAATTAATTTTAGTGGTTTCATGCTTAATTTTTGAAAAAAGACTAAATCAGATGAAGTGCGAAAGTTTTGTTCTACTAGCTAAAGGTGTCAAATAGCTATAGAACCTTAAATTGGAGGTCCTTAATGTGCAATTACGCCCTTAGGAGAGTGTTGGCCGGCCATAGGGACAAAGAAATGACATTGTCAAAGGTTATGTGAAGTATTTGGTGACTTAATTGATAAATAAACATAAAATAAAGAGAAAAGATATCACCTTTTCATCTTCTTCATACTACCACCGAAATTTTCAGCAAAAAGGGCTTTGGAAAGCATGAAAATTTTCAGCAACTTAAACCCTTGCAAGTAAGTCATTTTAATGGTTATTTTTGTTGATTTTTGTGTTTTTGGAACCCTTGTAGCTTAATCTAGCTAATGAGAGGACTATTTTGCACTATGGTTGAAAGTCTAGGGTTTTTCCATGAGAGCATTAGTGTTGTTTGCTGAATTTCCAAGGAATAAAATGAATCGTAGTTGTTAAATAAACAAATTTTGTGAAAGGGGTTTCCATGAAAACACCTAAAATGGACCTTTTTGTAAAGGTTGTAAAATAGGTAGTAAATGTGTGAAATAATTGGAATTGTGAGTTGTTATAAGCTTAAAATAGATTCGACTAAGCTTGGTTAATGAGGATATTTGATGAAAATCATTTTATGAGCTTAGGGGTAAAATTGTAATTTTGTGAAAGTATAAGGGTAAAATGGTAATTGTTTCAAAGTAGGAATTTTTAAAATTTTTAACTAATGTGGTGATTAAAAGAGTGAAATTTTATCATTATAGATCAAGAAAAATGGGGTCCGGACTTAGACCGGGGGAAAACCAAGTTGTTGGACTAAATCGAACAAGATGCTCATATTTTATATATCGAGGTAAGTTGTATGTAAATAATACGAATTTAGTGTTATTATGCATTAAACAATTGATATTGCATAAAATGTTTAATTATTGCTATGAATACGCCTAACGAAAGCTAACATGGTATACTCCCGGTTGAACCTTAGGAATAGATTGGATATCCAAGCCATGACATTTGTGTGATTTGTGCACTAGTGTAAGACCATGTTTGGGACATGGCATCAGCCACATTATGAGAGCCAGTGTAAGACTATCTCTAGGACATGACATCAGAATTGAGATGAGAGCTAGTGTAAGATCATGTTTGGGACATGGCATCGGCCTCGAAATGTGAGCCAGTGTAAGACCATGTCTGGGATATGGCATTGGCATTTACCCCCTTGTGTGAGGCTTGTTGGGTATCCTCTGGTATTCCAATTGGTTCAATGGGTAATTAGGGCTTGTTTTTAAAGTGAGAAATGTCATGATTATGTTGTAAGTGATACAGGTACCTACATGAAATTCATGAGAAATAAGCTCGATTTATATTGTATGATTAGTAAGGATGAAAATGAGTAGGTTATGCCTTTAATTATCCGAGAATTTGGAGCAAGTTTATGATATGCTATGAGTATGATAATGCATGGTAAATGTTGTTAATTATTTATATGCAACTTACTAAGCTTTATGCTTACTTCTTTGTTCTTTTCCATTTTCTTATAGTGCCGCCAAGCTAGCTCGGGGACAAAGGAAGCCGGAGGCTCGATCATACTATCAATCTGAACATTTGGTATAGTTAGATTTATCATTTTGAGTATGGCATGTATAGGGACTTGGTCTTTGTCAAGTGTCATATTGTTTTTGGTCAAATGTGTTGGGTTGTCTTGAAGAATGATTCTTTTTGTATAAGGCCATGGATGATGGCTAATATTTATTATTGATATATCAAAATCATGATGTTTTTCATGAATGTACAGATTGCATGGTTGAGTATTGGTTATACTAATGAATGAATTAGTAGGTTATTTGATGTGGCTTAAGTTGGTGCAAGTAAGGGTGGTAGAAAGGGCTTGGTAAATAGCCTTGTTATTGTCCACATGGGTAGACACATAGGCGTGTGTCTAGACCGTGTATGACACATGGTCTGCCCCATGGGCGTATAGATCGGCCGTGTGTCCCCCTGCACCCTAAGTTAGCAAAACAAAATGCCTAGTAGTAACCACACAGGCTGAGGCATGACCGTGTGTCTCAACCGTGTGGATGACACGGCCATAGGACATGGGCGTGTGCCCAGGCCGTGTGAAGTCTGCACTTGATTTTAGGAATTGAATTCGCCACATGGCCTAAGGACATTGGCATGTGCCTAGGCCATGTGACCTTATTGGTTTGATGACGTCAGGAACAAAATGTCAAGGTTTTTACACACGGGCTGAGACATGGGCGTGTCCCTTGCCACACGGGCGTGTGCCCCTGTTTTTAGTGACATTTTCCAAAAAGTTTCTAAAGACCTCGATTTGATCCCGAAACATTTTTTAAAAATGTGTTTTGGACCTCGTAGGCCCATATTAAGGGCATTAAGAGGAAGTTTGAAAAGTTTTAAATTTGAACGAACTTTTACGACTCAGATCTGTTTGTTTGTATGCGTTTAAGTAAGGTAACACCTCGTACCTGTACCAGCGTCGGATACGGGCAAGGGGTGTTACATCCAAACCCGTCGGGGTTGGGGGTGCACCCGTACAAAGTGGGCGGCGCGAAATGTAACGCCCTGAATTTGGGCCTAGTAGAATTGAGCCTATTTGGCCTTGGGCATGGGAGCTTTTAAAATTTTTGAGAATAAGAGAGCGGCACTAATGCAAGTTGGACCTATTCGGTGAGTGATTTTGGAAGGGTAGGGGGCTTCCATGAAGTCCCGTTGGTTTTAGGTGAGTAAAACCCTGGGTGTAAGTAAGTAGGCTTTAAGAATAAAATATGGAAAAAACTGACACAAAAGGAGTTATGGTCTAGTGGAAAATGGCGCCACATGGGAGACAAGGAAGTGACGCCATAGAGGAAGCAAGGGGTCCAAGGTTCAAGTCTTGGCGCTTGCAATTCATTTTGATTTCTTTTTAAATGAACTTAGACTTTGGCCCATAGGCTTATATTTAGTTGCGCATGTTGTAAGTCACAAAAGGACCTTGTGTTGTGGTGGCATGTAGCGTTTAGAGCATAGGAGAGGGCAAGGGTTCGAATCACATTGCAAGCAAAAAGGGATATTTATTTTGCTAAGTTGGGATGGCAAATGGTTGTGATGGATTTAAACTCCGCTGAAGGAGGGATCCCACATCGGGAAGCTAGCATAAGGGAAGGTGAGAAGCTGGCTTTAAATAGAGCAATCTATGAGCAGAGTAAGGATACCTTGATTGGCGTTTGGGCATAGGAGTGTTCGGAGCACGGATTAGTTTCAAATTCCTATTAGGTGTGTATTTCTCACTACTCTAGCTATAGAGCGGCAAATGCTGAAATGCCGGTCACACGACGATGGTAGCCACACGATCGTGCGAGTGTACATGTGGGAGCTTTGGCGCGATTGTTGAGGCCCTCATGACTGTTCTTATGAGTCTAGGCTGCCTTGGGCCAAGTGGGCCTAATGGGCCTGTGGGCCCATATGAATAAATTGTATGATTATCTAGTAGATATTGTATTGGACTATGTGAATATCATATTTTGGCTAGATTTGGGCTAAATAGGCCACACTAGCATGTGGGCCCATTTGGGCCGAGAATGGGCCTTAGGCCCATCCGCATCGTTATTTCTATTTAGAATACGCCGGTTTACAAAATTACTGAAATACCCTTGGTTTGCAAAATTACCGAAACCCCCAGTTTGCAAAATTACCAAAATACCCCGACTTGTAAAATTACTAAAATACCCTTAGTGGGTAAATTACCGAAATACCCTCGATGGGTAAAAATTATCAAAATTACTGTTTTACACCTAAATGATTAAATGACCGTTATACCCTTAGTGGTAGTTTAAATGTTGTTTATGTGATTTATATATATCTGTATATGATCGAAATACACTGCATACATAACATATTACATTGGGTTGGATTGGCTGATTGGAGGAAGTACCGTTATAGTGGCATCGCCACATACCGTTATAGTGGCATCGCCACATATTCTTATTTTGGTGGCTCAGCCACGTATACCGTTATTAGCAGCTAGGCTGCATTATTGGAGAGTTTGGCTGGGTGGGTCGACATGGTCCCCACATGGAGAGATTGGTTGGTATGGGTGGAGAGTTTGGTGGTTAAGGGTTGGGTTACATGTCTGTTTGCATTGATATGATATAGGGCTCAGCCCTAAACTGTTACTGAATAGGGCTTAGGCATAAACTGTTACCGAATAGGGCTGAGGCCTAGATTGTTACCGAGTAGGGCTTAGGCCCAGACTGATACTGTATGGGCTCAGGCCAGACTGTGACCGTAATAGGGGATTACACACTGAGTTTTCATAAACTCACCCCTTTTTTAACTGTGCAGGTAATCCTTAGCCTTAGATGGTTTGGAGTTGCGAGGGACTCGGAGAAGACCACACACTGCTTATGCTTTCCGTTGTGATTATTTACTTTTAAATATTTTGATTTGGGTTGTAATAAGGCCTCTCTATTTTTAACTTATTATTTGTGATATTTATTTATGATGTTTTCTAACTGCTAAAAGTAGAATAAGATTTCCAAAACGATAATTGTCTTTAAAACATTATGTTTCTGCAACGCTTTCAAAATGCTTCTGCAACTCAGTTTTTAAACATCACCTTTTCGTAAATTCTTTATTTTAAATATGCTTCCGCAACATATAAGGTTTTAAAAGTAGTTACGTTTCCAAGTGGACAACAATTGCTTACATTTTTTTAACAAAGATTTTTTGATTCTCAAACAAGTTTTAACAACAAGAAATATGGTTTTGAAAAACACTTCCATGTGACATGCCAGATTCGGGCCTAACTTCTAGGCTAGGTTTGGGGTGTTACACGAAATGTCGCACACATACGTAATCTTATTTTTTTCTCAGTAGAGCTTATTTGTTTGGAATTAAAAGGAGTTAATGACTCCTTAATTCAAGGACGTTATTGGTTCCATTAGTCAAAATGTCCAAAAGTTCTTCATTTGAATTTTATTCAAAACCAAATAATCTGCAAGAAAATACACACATTGAATTTTCCAAAATTTCAAGAGATCTTTTTCTTGCATTTTTTTGAACCGTTTTTGGTGATAGAAGAAGATAAGGCTACAGTTCGTTGATCACTGCAGTCATGCAATTGCTGTGCTCATCCTGTTGTTGTATCCTAGGAAACAGGGAGAGTTGTAACAGCTCATTTTCAGTGAAATCAGAATAATGGTTTCGGGACCACAAATCCGAGCTATAAAGAAAATTTATTTTAATATTATTGCATGATCCGTATTATGATAGGAATATTATATGAAAATTTTGATAAGAAAATTTTATCGATTACGTGTTTCATTATGGAAAAGACCAAATTGCATAGAAGGCAAAAGTTGAATTCTAGTAGCTAGAAGGATTAAATAGCTATGGAATTCAAAACTTGAGGTCCTTAAATGGTAATTAGACCATTAAACAAAAGTTAGTAGATATTTTTGGTGATTCATCCATGGAAAAATTAGAAAAAGGCTAGGGACTAAATTGGAAATGAGAAAAATTAATGGATGATAAATAATTAATAAGAAATAATATCATTTTATATCATCTTCATCCCCAAAAATTTCATGGAAACCATAGGAAAGAGAAAACAAGCTTTCTTGGTTTAATTGGGTAAGTATTCTTGTCTCGTTTTTAGTAATTGTTATATTTTTTAGATCGGGATAGTTTAATCTATCTATTTTAGGGATTAATTTAAAAATTTATCAAAGTATCAAGTTTTACCATGGATGAATATGCTGAAATTTTTAAATTTATGGTAGAAAATGAAAGGTTGTTGATAGATAAACAACTTTTACAAAGAGAATTTTGACGAAATTTTGATTTAAGGACTAAATTGTAAAGATGTAAAAGTTATGGAAAATTTCTAAATTTTATGAAAACATTGTGCTGTAAATGTTATATGAAAATTCGGTTAGGCATGGAATAAGGATTGAATTGCATGGATTTCATTTTTTGAGCCTAAAGATGAAATTGTCAACTATGAAAAGTATAGGGGTAAAATGGTAGTTTTTTCTAGGATATAAATTGAATTCAATTCAATATGAAATATGACAAATTGATGATTAAATTCATTTATATAGATCCAGACAACTCAAATTCGAAGCTAGATCGAGGAAAAGAAAAAGTTTCGGATTAGTAGATTTTTACATACAAACAAGTGTTGAGGCAAGTTCGTTTAACTTAATTATACATGTTAATATGTTTCAATTGAATGTTGTATTTGGATTGTGTATGATATGTATTTATGTGAATTATATGAATGTAATAAATACATGAAATGATCACATGCTCAGAAATGTTCATAAGATATTAGGTCCGTTTGAATAATAAAATTTGATGTATATATGTGATTTCCCATATTAAATGTGGTCCTGCATATGTTGCGGACAGAATATAGCTCGGACGAGCAATCCTGATATAACCCTCTCAAGCATCCTGTTATATAGTTCCTGTGAGTATCTTGATCGGTAGTAATTCTACATATGTTGCGTACTACTGCAGCTCTGTGTAAGTGTCCCGTTACATGACTCGATCGGTTGTGGTCCAGCATATGATGTGGACACAAACATAGCTCTACATGAGCATCCTGATATAAGCTCTTATGGGCTTCTTGATATGGCTCGCTTGAACTCCCTGTTATCTTACCTGGTGCTCCCTGATATTAACTTTTCGGAGTTATCCGTTAATCTCTATGAGCTCCCTAATTAAAACTCTTATGAGTTTCCTGATTAGCACAGATAAGTGTCCTGTTACATGGCTCATCTGAGCATCCTGATATGTGGCTCGAGAGTGTGCTCCTTGATTAAGTGCCCTAATGGGTACCCCTGATTATAAGTTGACGGTTTGCAATTTGTTCACCTTGTGTGTACTACCTGAGTATCCATCTAAATTTCAATGATTCAATGGACAAATTTCTAAAATAAGAAACTATAAAGTTAAATGAATTATATCATTTAAGTGTATGTGTTTAGGTAAATTTGTTAATTTGTTTGGAAGCAATATGTGATTAGGTAAATTTGTTAATTTGTTTGGAAGCATGATATTGATATGCTTATTTAAAAGAGTGTGATTAGTAAGTTTAATTCCTGTTATACAAACTTCTGAGCATAAAATGCTTACTAGGTTTAATTTTATCTGTTTTATAGTGCTTAGAAGCTCAACTAGGTTGGAGATCGGTCAGAGTATCATCACACTATCCACCAGCTTATTTTGGTATAAAAAGTAATCTTATTTTGATATAATGGCATGTATAGGTTAACTTAGCCAATTTTGGCAAGTAAATAGTTGATTGTAACTTAGCCATTGGAATGGCTGATAATGGTTTGTTTTGGTATTATTATTATAAGGTTATATATATCATGATAAACTTATATGCATGTGGTTGGTTAAACTGAATTAGGGTAAAATATAAGTCATTGCAAAAAGGTATGTTTGATAATGTGATATTAATTCATACATGTTAATGATGTTTTCTTAATTTATATGACTTGAATTGGTTGGCAAATGTATGCAAATGTTATTGTAGGTTGAAGGTTAAATTTGGGTGAGAAATAAGGCTAAGAAATGGCCTTATTTTGTCCACAAGGGTAGACACACGGGCGTGTGTCTTGACCGTGTGTGACACATGGCTTGGCACATGGGTATGTGGTTTGGCTGTGTGTCCCCTGCATATTAAATTTGAGAAACAGCATGCCAGAATTTGGCACACGGGTAGAGATATGGGCGTGTGTCTCAGCCGTGTGTAATACACGGCTTAGAAGACGGGCGTGTGTCTTGGCTGTGTGAAACCTACACCTAATTTGTGAAAATTAAATTGACCACACGGACTAGCACAGGAGCTTGTGGCAGGCCGTGTGCCACAAGTCAAAGAGTTACACGGGGTCGGACATGGCTTGCGGCATGGGCGTGTCCTATTGTCACACGGGTGTGTGCCTTGACCACATGGGCGTGTATGCCCTGCATATAAGAAAAAAATTTAAGTTTCGTGAAAAATTCTCTAAGATCTCGATTTAGTCTTGACTAGTTTCTAATGTTTAAATTGGGCCTTGAGTGTCCATTCAAGGAACAATATGATTAGTTTCATATATGAATAATAAATGACATGAATTATCTGTAATTGTTCTATAAACTTCGGTAATGCTCCGTAACCCTACAGGGGATGGATGCAGGTTAGGGGTGTTACACGACCAACATTTCTCCAGCACCAAAGGAGTGGCCGAATCTTTCTTAATGAAACTATGAAAACATGCCTCAACTACCAGTCCATTTTTCCTGCCTACCTACGAGTATAATATTTCGATCTAATCTTTATTTTTGTTTTCATGATATATATATGTGTGTGTATATCTATATTGTTCTCGTTTGATCTTGTGATATAAATAAATATTTTACATTACTGTTTATTTCACTAACGTGTGTGCAACAATTTCTGTGCTTAGGTTTAAGGTTGTGACAAGGAGGTCCACGGTAGCAACGAATTGAAGCTTTTGCATACACAATTTTCCTTTCATAAAAACCTTTTTAATACATTTAAACTTTCGATTTTGACTCAGCATGTATATAAGACCTTCGCTATTATTTTTTTTATATTTTTTATGGTGAACATTTATTCATTTGGCCATATTGGCTTATAAATTTCATTGATTTAATAATTTGAATTATTTGATTAAATTATTGGTATATTGATCTTGATATGACTATTGAATGATCTATTATTGTGTTATCAAATGTTGGGATGTTCAAGATGCTTTATAGATGAGATTTTGTATGTCAAGTATGTTGGTTGTGACTTAAAAGCATGTTAGCTATGTTAGATTCGTGTATATAGATTTTGTGCCAAATGAACTAAATTATTATTTGTTTTAATTGTTTTAAGCACGTTTTAATTGAATGATTGAATAATTGAGTTGTCTTGATGGTCAATGTGAAACCTCATATTCTAGTCAGGTCATTGGACTGGGTATAGGGTGTTACATTTAGTAGTATTAGATGTAGCGCCCTCAATCGGACCAGATTAATCGGGTTCGAATCTCACGTGTTATTACACACAATACTTAATAAAATATCGAAACAGTTAACAAATTCTCCTTACTGAAAACACTTATCTTATTATCTTAACTAGAAGATTTAATATCTAAGTACAAATGAAAATAATAATGTACATAAAACCTTTCATTAAACCTTTACAATACAACAATTACTAAGGACAGACTTTTAGGTCGTAACTCTACAATACGTCACTTTTCCACTGTATACATAATAACCCACTTCGTCGCTACCTTGGAGCACTCCTCGCGTTGTTCCTTCTAGCTCATACTCTTATCATTACACCTGAAACAACAACAAATATTGTAAGTTCAAGAGAACTTAATGAGCCTTACCACAAAAATACCTTGGCGATTACTTTGTAATACATGAAGAACAATAGTGCGCTAGTGAAACGACGAAAATGTTCAAGTGTACACAATCGTATCAAGTAATAAAGTGGCAAGAATGTCAAGTTATCATACCTACGGGGATTATATAAGCAGGATCTCATGAAAAGAAGGTGAGTCAAGTTTTACTGCTTAAATACCAAGCTTTTCCTAGACAAATCCAATCCCAGACATGTGCATATCTATTGTTGCACTTCTAATTTTGCAATTGTTCAATTTTATTAATGATTTCAATCTCTTGTTTTATTATGCGAGAAATAAAAATATCCTAAAAGAACTTAAAGCTAAAAACTTAAAATATCCTAAAAATAAAAAGAAAAAGAAAGTAAAGATCCCTCCTTTTTATTTATTTGCAGACCCCTCAGAATCTGACCCATCTTTCGCTTCATCTTTCTTGTCTTTGCTTGAATTGCCTTGTTCCTTCCTTGACATTGGATTCCATGGTTCGAATATAAAGTTTAGAAATCCAGGCACAAAAGTAAACAAGTTATGAAATATTATCTTAAAAGTATCTCTAATTGAGTCATCCTGTATTTTTGAGTATCTCCAATAAGCTTGTTGCTGCCACTACATATGTTGTAGCAAGTCCAATAACTTTGAAAACTCATCTCAAAGATTTGGGCTAGGTGAATGAGTTCTAAACGTTGCGGGTAGTCTTCTCAGGTTTGAAAATTGGTTTAGTCCATTCTGCCAAGTCAAGGATTTTGATTGGCTGCATTGGTTCTGGTTTTATAGGAATTTCCTCTTCTTCAGTGTCGTTGATCGATTTAGCTTGCTTTTGTATAATAGAATTTCCTTGTAACACCCCTAACCCTTCCTTATCCATCACCAGAATAGGGTTACAGAGTATTACCATATTTGTAGATCAGACAAATAGAAATTTCAAAAATTGTATATCATATAGCATTCATGTCAAAAACCAATCAAATTCATACATATTGTCCCTTATACAAGCCCTTAAGGCTCAAAATATGCATTAGAAACAAATTAGGACTTAATCGAAAACTCAAAAAAAATTTCAAAAACATTTAAAATTTTAAAAGCTACAGGGGTTACACGGCCAAGAGACACGCCCGTGTCTTAGGCCTTGTGGCATTTGAAATTGGGATACACGACCGTGTCCCAGCCCGTGTCTGTGCCCGTGTAATTCACTGACTTGTGCCACACGACCAAGCCACACGCTCATGTGTTAGGCCGTATCAACATACTGACTTGCACTCTTTAAAAGAGACAAGGGACATACAGCTGTGTCACTTGGTTGTGTGTCATACATGGCTGAGACACACGCCTGTGTCTCTGCCCGTGTGGACGAAAATAGGTCATTTTACAAGCCACATTTCTCGCCCCATTTTGACATCCACCTACACTCAACGTTTTGCATATGCACAAGTCATAAATAGGCATCCAAAACAAGCCAAAATCAAGCCTTAAAAATGTAAAATCATCACATACAACCAATATGCCCTTAGGCAAATCAAATGACAACTTATAACTTGTAAATCTAAACATTCAATATACCCAATTGTTTAACTAAATCATGTGTATATTTGTACCATAACTTACCATGTAGATCATTTAACACCCCTCACCCGTTTTCAATGCTGGAATAGGGTTATGGAGCATTACCGGACTTATAACACTTTTAAACATATAATTCACATACAATTTCTCAATTCCTATTCAATTCATTCACACTCAATCATTTTATCCCTAATAAGAGCCTACAAGGCCCTAAACATGCATTAGGAGTGGTTAGAGACTAAACCGATAACTTTGGAAACTTTTTGAACATTTAAGAAATTTTCACAAAAACAGGGGACACACGCCCGTATGGCCCGATCGTGTGAAGCTATCTCGATCTCGCACACTGATGTGAGCACGGCCGAGATCTTTTCCGAAACGAGCAAAGACTGTTCGAGGCTACACATCAGGTTTACAAATCAAGCTCAAGCTAGCACCTTAAACGATCCTTGCACCTTCGTGCAAGCTGACTTCATCTCAGCTTCAGCTCCCCGAGCTCCCTTTAGCTCGAATCAGCTCACTTGAGCTTAATTCAGCTCGTTTGAGCTCGATTTAATTTCTTTTCAGCTCATTTAATTTAGTGTACGAATAAATTAACTGTTTAATTAAATTAGATAATATTATTACAGCTCATAAATTTGTTTTAGATTATTACATGTCTTTAATATGTTTTCATGTCATAGCCGAATATTAATGTGTCTTAATAAGTCTATGTTAAATTTGTCTTAATTTAATTAATGTGTTAATTAGTATGTCTAAAATATATTAATGTTTGTTTCAGCTGATTTTTACTTGATTTAATTTGGTTCATCGTGTTTGTAGGTTCAACTGAATTTGGGAGAGCATTAAAGGCAAAGTGCATGTACGGCTTGGTGCAAAGTATGGAAGGGAGCATGCACAATTGAGGTTCAATGGATGGCATTTAAAAGAACACATGCATGTGGGACGTTCATGCAAGAGGAAGATGTTGATTGTTCATGTATTTGAAGATTTATGGACCGTATTTAAGGACAATTGGAAGATAAATGCTTGGGAAATTCGTACAAGTACCAACCAGCATCTAGAACAAACTATTCTTCTCCCATACATGATTATTCCGCCATTTATTAAGGTACATGGACGTTGGCCACAAGGGAGGTGAATTTCTATACATTCAATTCAAGTATTCAAGCACATTAAAGCCTTATTTGGCAAAGGGAGATGTAGGATTATTAAAGGGCTGCACATTCATGGCATTATGGCTCTTTTTCAAGGCAAAGAATGCAAGAATGAATTAAGTGAAGCAACATGATGATTCGGCCAACTCATGCACCATCTTCAAGGTTCGGCCAACTCATGCACCATCTTCAAGCATGAACTGAATTTTAATGCTTTATTTATGCCATAGCCGAAGCTAGACAAGTCCATTGGAGTTCCCTTGCTTCCAAGTGCATCCACTTATTTCCTTCTCCATGAAGCATGACTTTTGGCGTCCAGCAAGCTGAACTTAGCATTTTATTGGTTTTATTCTAGAATATTCTAGCACATTCATGGACGAACTTCTTAGCCATTAAGTTTGTGAATTTTTCCATTAAGCTATCCTAGCTAGTAGCTATAAATACTTAGTCATTTTCATGTTGTTGGGATTTTTAGACTTTTGCCAACTTTTTATATGAACTTTGTGTTCTCGAGTGAGTTTACCTCCTCTCATATTTCGTACAAGTTTCGATTGACTTATCTAGCTTTGCTAGTGGTGTCTTCGACTTGTTTTTGAACTTATCACCTTAGCCGGTGTGGCGTTCACCTTTCTATCTTTTCATCCAACCACCTAAACCGCATAAGAATCGGGGTGACACTCTTTTATAGTGTTGAATCGTTCTTCGAGTTAAGTTTATTTTCCATCTCCATCACTATCCCAAACATCACTTATCCTCATTTTCTTTGCTAAATTGAACCCATTCCATCTCATCCATCCTTAACCTATCCAAACCCTTTGCTAGACTTTCGCTACCTTTTAAACCTAAATTAACCCTTTTCAACAAATCAAAAATTCTCCTCATTGACGATTGGGCAACAAGTGAACCGACTCGACATTCTCGAGCCAGATCACACCATTTGGTATCAGAGCTTGAAAATGAGGAGCACCGACGTTTGTATCAAGCCTGGAATAGGTTCGTGAATTGAAAAAAAAAGTTGTATTAAAAATTCTTGTATTTTTTCTATTGTATTTGATGTATTAAAAAAGAAGAAGACGAAATTATAAAAAAATATTTGAGATAAACAAAAGTGTGTGAAATTTTTGAAAGTTTAATCCTCTTCTATTCCCGATCATCCATTTCTCATTCTACCATCACTTTCCCCACCCAAACCCAATTTTATTTTTGTTTCAGCCTACCCTTCACCCAAAACACTTTATCCCTTCTAACCATTTTGAAACCAACCCCAAGCAGCAAATAGGTCTTTCGAGACGAAATACAAAATTGTGAGAGTGAGGTCTAGTAGAAAAAGGCGTGAGTGTGTGAGCACAAAATAATGCTAAAAAAAAGCCTTTAAGACGAGTGTAAACACGAGCGTGAGTGCAAAATCCTTATTTTTCTTTTCGAGTGATTTTAGTGAGGTTTGTGGTGAGGTACTCATTTTCTGTTTTTATTTTTTTAATATTGTATTCCTTTTATCAATAAAATCATGTCTCGAGAAGAATTTTTAGGATCTGAATTTTAATATTTGGTGAAAGAGTTGGACCGAATGTTTGTTAGAAAACTAGAACAGTTACAAAAACGCTTGGACCGAGTGGAGGAAAGAGCCCAACGGAAGAAAATTCCACCAAGTCAGAAAACAGAGTCACGACCATCACAGAGGCACATGTCCGATGACTATTCGAGAAGAGACTCTTATAGAGATTCCTATTCATCATTCGAGGCAAAGAGAAGCAAACTTCGAGTTTGAGAACTCTTCAAGTGCCCCAAGGAATTCACTCCTGGAGAATCGTTCACGAAGAATGGAGCATGATACTTATGAGAATACTTTCTCTTCCTTTGAGCAAAACATTTATCTTTCTGATTCTTTGGTATCATCCTCCTGTTGTAATGAAATTGAAAAAGAAATTGAAAAAGAGAAAGAAATCAAAAAAGAATGTGAAAAAGAAATGAAAGAAAAAGAAGATAATGGGCGAGAACAAGAAAAAAAGAGTGATGTTTTAACTAACCCACACGAGAGTTGTTCTTGTTCTGTTCCTTCTTTTCAGGTTCCTAGCAATCCATGTGATGAGTATCAACTTCAATACCTTCCCGACGAGAGACGCTTTCGTATGATCAACAAAAGTAAGGTTGAAGATGAAATCACACCACACGAGCTCGAAGGTAAGCAAGGTAAGGAAATTTTAACAACTGAGTCACGAAAATCAGGTTTGAAAGTTGTCGATAACATTTTCAGTGACTTAGTTTTTAAAAGATCTCCTTATTTTCATCCGGTTAATTGCTATTCTTTGATTGTGGTTGATAAGTTCGTTTCGAAAGGAAGCATGAGTTGTTATTCTCTTGATTTGACTTGTGATAAAAATCTTGTTGATGTTGTTCAATCAGAATGACAAACATGAAATATGAACTTGCAAGATAACTATTTTCCATGAAAGGCGATTAAATTGTTCGATTGTGGTAATTTTGTGAACCAATTACTACCGTGTGTAAAATCTTTAAATTTGTACAAATCTATCTCGATGACTGTAAGGAGGTTCGATTGTTCATTCTTGTATATGCACAAATCCTATTGGTTTAGCATGTTTGATTTAATGAAACTTTTGATACACTTTGGCGTAAGTAATCAAAATCGCGTGTTTAAACCAAGAATATGTTTTGGTTTGTTTTGTGGGAAAATTAAGCATCTTAAATTTTGTGCAAATAATTTCTATTTGTTTGATACATGGTTTCTGAATAAGGAAGTGAAATTTGACAAATTTGATTTCAATTTAAATTCGTTCCTTAAATAATTTATGTGGTTGTACATGAAGTTCGTGTTTCATTTGAAAAAGATTAACTCAACCACGAAGCTTCGATTACATTATATTCCTGAAGAGAAAAGATTTGTGATGATCGAAAAAGGTAAATCGAATCTTTTCTTTCCTGCTCATAAGGATATACAAGGTAAGACTCTTGCATGTTTTAAAACATCTTTGTTCTCTTCGGTTAGTGACAAAAATAGTGTTGATGATTTGGCTTTTGTAAATCACTTAGACCTTGACGTGCTTAACTATTCTATTTTGCTTGATGATGATCTATCTGTTTTGGTTGTTGATAAAAAGATTCATGTTTTTGGTCATTGTGATGTTAAAGAATTTATTGGCGAGAATACGGCTAAACTGCAATTGCAAGATTCAAGTATGCGAAATAATGTCACACCTCGATCTTTTCATTTACCTGTTTGCGATGACTACGTACATCTTTTGACTCATTACCCGCATTTCATTTATCAAAACCTTGACTTGTGGAAACAATTTAAGTTGTTTGAATGCCTTAAAATCTATTTATTTTTGTTTTAAACAATTGACAAGGCATTAGCAAGTAAACTGATTTGTTTGCATGATTGTCAAAATGATGTTTTGAATCTATCCATTCGCATGAATTATACTTGTCTTGTTATGATTATGCTTGGACTACAAGTTTGCTTGGATCACTTTTTGCTAACTCATGGCTATAAATTTTAGTTGACTCATTTGCCATTTGCCCCGTTCGACCAACGCAAGCCACGTAAATATTTTCTAGTGAACCAATGGCTCAACTTGAGGACAGTCGGTTTGAAGAAGAGGGAATGATGTGAGCACGACTGGGATCTTTTCCAAAATAAGCAAAGATTGTTCGAGGCTGCTCATCAAGTTTACAAATAGAGCTCGGGCTAGCACCTTAAACGATCCTTGCACCTTCGTGCAAGCTAACTTCATCTCAGTTTTAGCTCCCCGAGCTCGCTTTAGCTCGAATCAGCTCACTTGAGCTTAATTCAGCTCTTTTGAGCTTGAGTTAATTTCTTTTTAGCTCATTTAATTTAGTGTTTGAATAAATTAAGTGTTTAATTAAATTAGATAATATTATTACAGCTCATAAATTTGTTTTAGATTATTACATGTCTTTAATATGTTTTCATGTTATAGCCGAATATTAATATGTCTTAATAAGTCTATGTTAAATTTGTCTTAATTTAATTAATGTGTTAATTAGCATGTCTAAAATATATTAATGTTTGTTTCAACTGAATTTTACTTGATTTAATTTGGTTCATTGTGTTTGTAGGTTCAGCCTAATTTGAGAGAGCATTAAAGGCAAGGTGCATGTACGGCTTGGTGCAAAGTATGGAAGGGAGCATGCATAATAGAGGTTCAATGGATGGCATTTAAGGGAACATATGCATGTGGGACGTTCATGCAAGAGGAAGCTACTGATTGTTCATGTATTTGAAGATGCATAGACCGTATTTATGGACAATTGGAAGATAAATGCTTGGGAAATTCGTGCAAGCACCAACCAACATCTAGAACAAACTATTTGTAACGCCCTGAATTTGGGCCTAGTAGAACTGGGCCTATTGGGCCTTGGGCGTAGGAGCGTTTAATATATTTGAGAACATGAGAATGGAATTATTTCAAGTTGGACCTACTAGGAAGGTGATTTTGAAAGGTTACGGGGTTTCTATGAAGTCCCGGGTTCAAGTTAGGCCATAAGAAAAATTTTATTTTTGGGCTCTTTAATGGGGTGAGTTAGTGGAGGTAGGACTTAAGTTTAATTGTTGGTGTTACGCTAACAAAAGGGAGCTTGTGGTGGAGTGGTGTTGGCATCACTTGTGAAGCAAGGGAAGTGGGGTTCGAATCCCACAAGTTGCATAAGGGGAGTTTTATTTTTTTGTGCTCAGGAAAGGAGGAAGCTGGGTGAAGACCAAACTCTACAAGGTTGGTTGGAGACTTGGTCAAGCATTTCAAATGAGTGAAGGGGAGTAAGTGTGGGAGAGAATCATGGAGTGAATCATGGGATATGGTGGAGTGGGGAAGTTGGCAGAAAATGGGGATGTGCATGGGGGGAGTTTCGGTCAAGTGGGTTTTTGTCATTTTGGAGGGTGTTTTTGGTTTGGTTAAGGGGTGTGCCGAATTCTCTTGTATGGTTTTGGAAATTAAACAATTGCCAAGTGAGTTATTGTGACGTTTTGGGTCATTTTCTTTCTTTGGTGGTCTTTTCTTTCTTCCTTTCTCAATTCTTTTCCATTTCTTCTTTCTTCTTGCTGAATTTCTCCTAAGCATTCTTTCCACTCTTTAGACTTCTTTTCTACTTCTTCTCTCCATAGCCAAATATGACCCTTGAGTGTGTTGTTGTAAGTGCTGAGTGGTTCATTTAGTATTCTCTGTTGCTATTTGTTGTGGTCGAATCATCTTTTCATTCGGGTTCTCTTTGAACAAAGGCCAATTTTATCAGGAATCAACTGCCGAATCTCTTCTCATCTAATCCTCGTGTTGTGATGCTTCTCTCTTCACGGTACAAACCTAGCATTTTGGGGGTAGGCCGAATCATGTTCTTTTATTTCTTGTGTACTTCTAACTCTTTCTTCTTTTTCCTAGTAAACGTCGTCTCTAAGGGCCGTGCGTAATTAAACTTCTCTTGTTCAAAGGGTCTACCGTTGCCAAATCAAAGGGTAGGTAACACTTACCTTTATTAAATCTCTCCCTAGTGCCGAATGTAATAGATGCCAACACCCCTTTTGAACATCAACCAGTGTAGGTGATAAGTTACTCTAGCCAAGAGAGAGGCAAAGCCAGATATTGTTGGTAGCAATCTTGGGTTGCTGATCGTTGGTAAAGTGCCTACAACCAGTAAAGAGGTTTGCTATCTATCCTCTTTTCTTATTTGGGTTCTCTAAGCCGAGAGGCTGATTTTTAAATTAGTATGGTGTAGTATTCTAACAAGTGTTGTCGGCAACCAATGCTAGGAACCCAATATCTCTAATTTCAAGGCCGATTACCTTGGTGTTGGAGCAAGGTTATTTCACGTGGTAGGTAAGGCCTATTTTGTTGAGTGCTTCAACATGTTAATTTTCATGGAGTGCGAGATTAACTACTGTTGAATCGTGTTTTAGGTGTTTGGTAGCAGTGGAAGTCACAACGCTTAATAGGTGTGTAATCTCACACCCATTTCCATGATTGCATGTGGTGTACTGTGAAACAGCCAAAAGTCGAAAAGCCGGAAAGCCGACAATTGTGACCACTCGAGCGTACGAGTGCTCATAGTGGTAAATCGATATACAAATTGTGACGTTAATTCGTTGAGAGTGCCACGATCACTCTCGCGATACTGAGGCCGTAACGGGCCTAATCGGGTCAAAATGGGCCCAACGGGCTCTCCGGCCCATTTGGGCCAAACTGTTGGAAAATTAGCAAATGATAGATCCGAATGCGAAATCTGCAAATCTAGAACCGAAACCCTACGTTTGGGGTCACACGAGCGTGTGGGCTCGTTTGGGCCTAAAATGGATTTTAGGCCCAATAGTTCCGTAGAGACACAAAAAGGGTCTCGTGTCGCACGAGGCGACAGTAGGCCTTCGAAAAGGTCGTTAGATGGTGAAATTACTGAATTACCCTTGGTGGGTAAATTACCGAACTACCCTTAGTGGGTAAATTACCAAAATACCCATGAAGGGTAAACTACCGAAATACCCTTGGGTTGCGAAATTACCAAAATACCCTCGATGGGTAAAATTACCGAAACACCCTAAAGGGGTGAAGATCACCGTTGTACCCTTGTTCGTGGTTGAACATCGTATGTATTATTTTTATTACACTTTTATATGTTGATACATTGCATTTTATCATGTTGCATGGGGCGAGATAATGACTGAAGAGCAGTGTAGCCTGATGGCTCTGCCACATACTAGTTTAGTGGCTATGCCACATATATATACATACTATGACTCTGGTGGCTCAGCCACAAACATTGTGATTAGTAGCTTGACTGCAATATTGGTGTGATTGGCGGGGTGGGTTGACTTGATCCCCACAGGTGCCGATTGGTTGGTACGGGGGTGTGATTGGCTGGATTGGGTTGGGTTACATTGCATTACATTATCTGCACTTTCATGATTATAGGGCTTAGGCCCAGTTTGATGTCGTATGGGCTCGGGCCCAGTCAGTGACTGTTTAGGGGATTACACATTGAGTTCTCGTAACTCACCCCTTTTCCCTTAATCTTGCAGGTAATCCCTATCGTTAGAGGATTTGGAGCTATGGAGGTCTCGGTGGTGGCCATACGTAGGATATATTTCTCGCAAACTTTAGTAAATTCCGTTTTTACTTTATTTTAAGTTTAATTATTTTAGGTTATTATTCTGTAATAAGGACATTGGATTTTATTTTTCTTTTAAACTTTCAATTCAGCTATTTTTAAACTGTTAATAATTAAACTCTGGGTTTTCTCAAAATGACAATAATCGTTTTTCTTTCAAAATATCACGTTTCCGCAATTTCGTAGTTAAACTTCAGCAACAAACAAAGTTTTCAAAAATAATTATAACATTTTTTTACAAGAAAATAATTATGATAAATCTGAATTTCACAAACAACAAAGTTTCAGAGTTTCAAAAAGAATACGAAGTTTTTAACGAACGCGTAGCTTTTAAACAACCCTTTTATGTGACATGCTAGATTCGGTCACAACATGTAGGCTGGGTTTGGGGTGTTACACTATTCTTCTCCCATGCATGATTATTTTGCCATTTATTAAGGTGCATGGACGTTGGCCACAAGGGAGGTGAATTTCTATACATTCAATTCAAGTATTCAAGCACATTAAAGCCTCATTTGGCCAAGGGAGATGTAGGAGTATTAAAGGGCTGCACATTCATGGCATTATGGCTATTTTTCAAGGCTAAGTATGCAAGAATGCATCAAGTGAAGCAACATGATGGTTCGGCCAATTCATGCACCATATTGAAGCATGAACCGAATTTTAATACTTTATTTATGCCCATAGCCGGACCTAGACAAGTCCATTAGAGTTCCCTTGCTTCCAAGTGCATCGACTTATTTCCTTCTCCATGAAGCATGATTTTTGGCGTCTAGAAAACTGAACATAGACTTAGCATTTTAATGGTTTTATTCTAGAATATTCTAGCACATTCATGGCCGAATTTCTTAGCCATTAATTTTGTGAATTTTTCCATTAAGCTATCCTAGCTAGTAGCTATAAATACTTAGTCATTTTCATGTTGTAGGGATTTTTAGACTTTTGCCAACTTTTTATATGAACTTTGTGTTCTCGAGTGAGTTTACCTCCTCTCATATTTCGTACAAGTTTCAATTGACTTATCTGGCTTTGCTAGTGGCGTTTCGACTTGTTTTTGAACTTATCACCTTAGCCGGTGTGGCGTTCACCTTTCTATCTTTTCATCCAACCACCTTAACCTCCTAAGAATCGGGATGACATTCTTTTCTAGTGTTGAATCGTTCTTCGAGTTAAGTTCATTTTCCATCTCCATCACTATCCCGAATATCACTTATCCTCTTTTTCTTTGCTAAATCGAACCCATTCCATCTCATCCATCCTTAACCTATCCAAACCCTTTGCTAGACTTCCGCTACCTTTTAAACCTAAATTAACCCTTTTCTACGAATCGAACATTCTTCTCATCGACGACCGGGAAACAAGTGAATCGACTCGACATTCCCGAGTGGATCACATCACACACTAAGTGCCATACATAGCCGAAGCTATCTCGATCTCTCACACTAAGTGCCATACATAGCCGAATTGTCGTCAAACAAGACTGTAGTCTCGCATACACAATTTATGCAATATCAAAGCATTTAAAGCATAATTATAACAAACGCTTATTATATACGAACTTACCTCGGACGTAAAAACAACGACACGGGTCAACTAATCCGAGATCTTGTTCTTTCCTTGATCTAAGTCTGTATTTTGCTTTTTTTGATCTATATAATATCAAATTCAGCTTATTCAATCACCACTTTATTCAATTAAGTCCAATACACACATTTAGGCACATTTACACTTTTGCCCCTAGTGTTTCACATTTTTACACTTTAGTGCTTATTTTATAAAATCACAAATTCAAACAATTCAATCACAACCCATGCTAGCTAAATTTTAATTAGGTCCCTAGCAGCCCATATTTTTCATTTATTTCACATTTTAACCACAAAGTTTCCACATTTCACTAAAAATCACTTAACAAAACTTGTATAATTCATAACAAATATTCATAATCTATCATCAAACATCAAAACACACATATATTCATCAATGGCAACATTCTAAATCTTTAACAGTTTTGCAAAATAGTCCCTAGGCTAGCTAGACTAAACTGCAACGATCTAAAAAACGTAAAAATCATTAAATGCCTTGGCCGAACTTCAACCCTATCTATGGCTTTTTTTTTCTTCAATTTTCGGTGGAAAGATGTTGTAAAGAAGATGATAGGAATTTTTATTTTATTATTACTAACCTTTAATTATTAAATACCAAATTTAACCTTTTAATTAAATACCAATAATCACTTAAAAGATGTCCATAAATGTCCACTTAAATAACTAATGTTCTAATTACTACACAAGGACTTCACTTTATGGTTCTATAGCTATTAGACATCTTTAGCTAATAGAACTCAAATTTTACACTTTACGTGATTTAGTCCTTCTTATTAAATTGACTAATTAAACGATAAAATTTCTTAACGAAATTTTTACACATCATAATATCATACTGTAAACATTAAAATAATATTAAAATAAATACTTTTGACTTCGAATTTGTGGTTATAAAACCACTATTCCGATTTGACAAAAAATAGGTTGTTACAGATCATTAATCAAAACATACCATTTAGTAATATTTATTTACTTGATCTCTAGCATCAAATGGTCATGTAAGTCACTTGTAATTTGTGCACTAAAAACACCAATACAAGCCATTCAAAAACTAACCTCATTATACATTTGTGCTTTCCACAATAAGCACTAAATCACTCCAAATTATAATACATATCCAAATGCATATTCAACTACCATTTAAATTTTCATCCATCAAACATGAATCAATTCACATATTACCTATACCAAACCACACATCAAACATGATAAGGCCATTTATATATACATGGCAAAATATACCAAAGCACAAGCCAGAGCATATGGCCATAAACACATCACACATAAGTCAACATTAGCCAAAATAACCTATACATGCCATTATAACCAAAATTAATCAACTGAAAGTACCAAAAGAGCCGATAGATAGTGTGATATAGCTCTGACAAGCTTCCAACCTAAATGAGCTTCCAAATCATTATAAAACATGGAAAATAACACAGAGTAAGCATTTAAGCTTAGTAAGTTCGTATAATAGAGAATTTAACTTACCACTTTAATCACATTTAAGGTAAGTAAACCAAAGCATATCTCAACTCAATTTGGCCAAAAGCCTAACAGATATTCATCAACCATGTTAGTCATATAATTCATCTAAAAATTGAAAATCATGTATGTGTTCAAAAACAATTCAAATTGCATATACTTGTAACATCTATTCCATGTATCCACATATCATATTCAAACCATTTTCATGTAATTCATGTAAATACCTGCACTAGTTCGTATCGAACTCAAATAAACTCGTAACAAAACTGTGCCCGTTGAACCATTTAGAATATCGTTGGATACTTAGGTAGCACACATAAAGTGTACTGAACTGTAATCCGTCAATTTCTGTACATGTATGCTCATACGAGCTCTGAATCGGTATGCTCTTACGAGCTGTAAACGGTAAGCTCCTCCGAGCTGAATAACGGTAAGCTCATGCGAGCTAAGTATCGGTAAGCTCATACGAGCTGAAATCGGTAACCCTAATGAGATGTCATTTGTATCCTACGAATTCTTAAGGTTCAAATGAGGCTCAGTAGTCATCGTATGTTGTTGGATATGTGATCGGTAATTATACATAACAATTATACAATCCACATACATATATTTCAATTAAAGCATATAAATACATAATTTAATTACCCGAACTTTCCTCAACAAGTGTATGTAGATACTGAGGCAACTAATACGTGAATTCGACTAACGGTAAGTATTTCTCCCAGTTGCCTTGAAACTTTAGTACGCAACATCGGAGCATATCTTTAAGAATCTGAATTACTCGCTCGGACTGACCATTAGTCTGAGGGTGAAATGGAGTGCTAAAATGCAACTATGTACCCAGAGTGTCCTGTAACTTTCTCTAGAATTGCAATGTGAATCTCGGATCTCTATCCAAAATAATAGAAACTGGCACCTCGTGTAATCTGACAATCTCAGAGACATATAACTCAGCTAATCTATCAAGTAAGAAATCTATATGTACCGGGATAAAGTGTGCCGACTTCGTCAGACGATCAACAATAACCCAGATAGTATTTTTCTTTCTCGGAGATAAGGGTAACCCCAATACGAAATCCATAGTAACTCTATCTCATTTCCATTTCTATATCATCACTGGCTGTAACAATCCTGAAGGTACCTAATGTTTAGCTTTAACTTGCTGGCATATCAAACATCTAGATACAAAATCAGAAATCTCATGTTTCATTCCAAGCCACCAATACATCTGTCTCAAATCATTGTACATTTTATTGCTCCCTGGATGAACAAAAAAGTTACCACTATGAGATTCCTGAAAAATTTTCTATATAAGCTCTGGATTCTTCGATTTACAAACTCTACCTCTGAATAACAAACAATCCTTGGGTACTATCTAAAATTCTAAATCAGAAGTCGACTCACACTGTACCCGTTTAGTTAACATATCACTATCACATTTTTGAGCTTCGCAGATCTACTGTAGAAAAATCGGTTTAGCTTTTAACTCGGCTAAGATCGAGCCATCGTCAGACAATGTCAATTGTGTATTCATTGCTCACAAAGCAAACAATGACATTCTACTCAGAGCATCCGTAACTACGTTTGCTTTACCCGAGTGATAATCAATAATTAACTCATAATCTTTCAATAGTTTAAGCCATTTACACTGTCTCAGATTTAGATCTTTCTGCAACATTAGATACTTTAAGCTTTTGTGATCGGTAAATATGTGACATTTTTCACTGAACAAATGGTGTCGCCAAATTTTCAATGCAAACACACTAGTTGCCAACTCTTAGTCATGTGTCAGATAGTTTTTCTCCTACGGCTTTAACTGTCTGGAGGCATAAGCTATTACTTTATTTCCTGCATTAAAACACAGCCTAAACCATTCAATTGTGCATCACTGTAAATCACAAATTATTTACCTGATTCAGGTTGAACCAGAACTGGTGCTTCAATCAACAGTGCTTTTAACTGGTTAAAACTTTGCTGACATTTATCAGACCATTCAAACTTCACATCTTTCTGTAATAACCGCGTCATCGATGTAACTACCATCGAAAACCCTTTTACAAATCTCTAGTAATAACCAGCTAATCCCAAAAAACTTTTGACTTCGGATACTTTTCTCAGTTGTTTCAAGTCAACAACTGCTAAAATCTTACTCGAATTAACTCTGATGTCTTCAGCCGACACTATGTGTCCCCAAAACCAGACTTCTTGGAGCCAAAACTCACATTTGCTAAATTTAGCAAACAATTGTTTATCTTGCAGGGTTTGCAAAATAATTCTTAGATGCTCGGCATGTTCAGTCTCGTCTTGGGAATATATCAAAATATCATCAATTAATACGACAACAAATCTGTTTAAATACGGTCTACAGACTCTATTCAATATATCCATAAATATAGCAGCTGTGTTAGTTAAACCAAATGATATCACAAGAAATTCATAGTGTTCATACCTGGTTCTAAATGCAGTTTTCGACATATCTGAATCTTTCACTCATAGCTGATAATAGCCAGAATGAAGATCAATCTTCAAGAACATTGTGACACCTTTAAACTAGTTAAACAAATTGTCAATGCGAGGAAATGGATATTTGTTCTTGATTGGAACTTTGTTGAGCTGATGGTAGTCAATGCATAATCTCATCGATCTATCCTTTTTCTTGACGAATAGAGTCGGTGTACCCCAAGGTGAAAAACTGGGTCAAGCAAAACCCCTGTCTGTCAATTCTTGTAATTGTGCTTCCAACTCTTTTAACTCTGTAGGAGCCATTCTGTAAGGTACTATCGATATCAGTGATGTTCCCGGTACAAGTTCTATAGCAAAGATTACCTCCTTGATCGGAGGTAATCCAAGTAATTCCTCTAGAAACACATCGAGATACTCGCAAACCACTGGCACTGATTCAAACTTCAACTTAGACTGTAAACCCCTTACCCGTATCCAATGCCAGAACAGGGTACGAGGTGTTTCCGAACTTAAAATTTCTTGAACATGTAAAATCGGGTCATAAATTTCATCAAATTTAAAACTTTTCTAACACATGCATTTTGTTCCTTATATGGGCTTATAAAGCTCAAAACATCCTTTAGGATGGTTCAAGACTAAACCAAGAACTTTAGAAACTTTTGGAAAAATTTAGAAGATTTTGTCAAAACAGGGGACACATGCCCGTGTGGCCTGGGACACGCCCGTGTCCCTAACTCGTGTAACACTCTGTTTATAACATTATCATCAAAATAGGGTCATACAGCCTTGGCACATGCCGGTGCCCTTAGACCGTGTCTATCACATGGTTGAAACACATGGCCGTGTCTTTGCCCGTGTGGCTTGGAAGTTGGCTATTTTCCAAGCCAGTTCCCCAGATAAAACAAAAACTCTCTTGTATCCATTTCATTAACATGTATCATGCTATAATTAGACATCTGAATATCCAATTTCTGCATACACATTCCCATACACATAGCCATTCATGAAATCATTTGTAAACCACATCCATAACATCTCAATTATGCAATTACCACCAACATGAATAACCACATCATAGGCGTATAACAACCATCAATATTGGCCATCTCCAAATAGCCTTAATCAAAATGAACATTTATTAAATAAGGGCAAACATTTTAGGCCATAAGAAATATGACATATATGACAAAACGACCAAGCCTACTATACATGCCATAACCCAAAAATTAATGTATATAGATATACCAAGTGTTCCAATTGATAGTGTGAGCGAATGTCCGACGTCCACCGATCCCCGAGCTAACTTGGCGATACTACAAGGCAAGGGAAAAGAGAGGGGAAGTAAGCATAAATGCTTAGTAAGTTCATATACAAATAATAAGAAATTAATAAACTTGTGTGGATAAATCCTTACAATAATTTCTTAAGATGATATAATCATTATATCACATGCTTACACCTTATTACTCATGTTCACATTAATCTGTCTACTTGAGTCACTGTCACTAAATTATTTATTTCTCTAGCTACAGAGCTTCGAATGAAGAACTATTAATTTTACCTGAAACTAGACTCACATAACTTCTTACCATAGAAATTTCATAATTTTTGGTCTAGCCAATTAGTACAGTTTATTCATTAAGTTTACCCCTGTTTCACTGTCCAACAGTTCACTTCGAATCAATTTTCTCCTCGTATAAAATTCATATGATGTTTTCATTTATTTCAATTGAAAATAGACTTATTAAGGATTTCAGGAATATGAATTATACTTCATAATTATTTTTGTACAATTTTTACTGATTTTAAAAAATTGGAACAGGGGATTCTAAAACTCATTCTGACCATGTCTCACTAAAATTCAAATATCTCATAATTCACACTTCTTTTGCTTACTTTGTTTCTATTATAAAAGAATAGACTCATTAAGATTTAATTTCATAACTCACCCAGCCTTTAATTCAATTTCAACCATTTTTGGTGATTTTTTAAAGTTATACTAATGCTGCTGCCCACAACTGTTTTAATGTCAATTTCACTCATTCATTAATTCTTTGTGTTCACTTTCATTTATACACACTTACACCAAAGCATATTACAACTTGGCACATAACAACCAAGTGATCATAGACACATCTTAATCATTTGCATCCTTATCAATAATGCATCATAATCTGAGCACATTATTCATGAGTCTCGTATACATACCTGTGCTTAGTCATAATACTCACATATCCTACTCTTACTTATCTTGAGCATACTCCTTGAATTTTCCATCGAACTACTTGTAATATTAGGGATGTTCTGGACATCTTATACACCTGGTAGGATGCCAATACCATATCCCAGATATGGTCTTACATGGGATCACATATCGGTGCCGATGCCTTGTCCCAAACATGGTCTTACACTGGCACTCATCTCAAGCCGATGCCATGTCCCTGACATGGTCTTACACTAACACAACTTGAGGCCAATGCCATGTCCCAGACATGGTCTTACACTGGCACACCCACTGCCATGGTCCAACAATGGTCTTTTCCGTCAATTCGTCACCAGTCTTAGTACGAATGTACTTGACCCTACATTTCTCATGATTGACCTTTCAATCCAATCTCGTACTTTCATAAAGTCATGATTAGATAACAAAAATATATAACATAATACATCATCTCAATTCAAATTTAATAATCGTTCCCTATAGACTAACCATATGAACTTACCTCGACGCAAATCCGTCATTTTGATTGACATTTCCCCGCACTTGGTCCAAATCTTGATTTCTTTGATCTAAAATGTCACATTTCACTTAATTATCACTCACATTACTCATTTTAATACAAAAATCATATACGGCAAATTTACAATTTTGCCTATAAACTTTCTCATAGTTACAATTTTGCCCCTAAGCTCGTAATATGATTTTTATTCAATTTCTATAAAGGTCAAGGTCAGCCGAACCTTTTTCTCTTCCAAAGCAACCTCAAATTCTTATTATTTCACACTTTTAGGAGTATTTACAACTTTTACTAATTAACCCGTTTTAACTATTTTCAACGAAAATCACTTAACAAAAATAGTTCTCCTAACCTCGTGCACCCTTATTCTACCATTAAACATCAAAATGCACAAATATCTAGCATGGGTAAATTTTTAAACTTCATTTTTCCTGCAAATAAATGGTAAAAATAGAAAGGTTAAGCTTCAAGGATCTCAAAAATACGAAGAACATTAAAAATGAGGCTCAAGTGCACTTACAATTGAGCATTGAAAAAGCTTGAAACCCTAGCCATGGCTTCTTGAAAATTTCAGCAGCACGGAGAAGAGAATGAGCAGATTTTTGGGTTTCAATTTTGTCTTTTATGCCTCAAAACACCCAAATGACAAAAATGCCCTTTTTACTAAACCTTCAATTTTTTACCCTTTCATGACTAGTTTTGTCCATAACAAAATATGATGGTCTATTTTCCATTTAAAGACCTCTAGTTTAAACCCCCATTTAAATCAAGTACTTGTGTTCTAGAACTCATATTTTGCAATTAATGCAATTTAATCCCATAATAAAATTGGGCACTTTATCGATAAAAAATACTTAACAAAATTTGCACACCATCACCCAAACATATCATAGACTCTAAAACAATCATAAATTAAATATTTTTTTTACTTCAGGTTTGTGGTCTCGAAACCACTGTTCTGACTAGACCCTATTTTGGGCTATTACACAAACACTTTAGTATCCAATACATAAGCAAGATAAGCATTACAACCTTTTCTCACATATTTCTGTGCTGACATACTTGATAACACAATAGGCAACTCGCTCGAATTATCTGATTCAATACGAAGCATCTCACCATTCTGACATTTCAATATGATAAGCTTTCATCTACAATTTATCACATTGTCATACAGAGTTAGCCAATCCATGCCTAAAATAACATCAAATTCATTAAACGGTAATAATATCAAATTAGCCAAAAAATTGTAACCCCGAGTCATCAATGGACAGTTCTTGCAAACCTTATCAACTAGCACATACTGGCCTAGGGGGTTCGATACTTTAACTAAAAATTTAGTGGACTCAACAGGTAAATTCTTATTAGACACTAAATTCGTACAAACATATGAATGGGTCGATCCAAGATCAATCAAAATAGTTACATCAGTATCATAAATAGAGAAAATATCGGTAATAACATCTGGCACAGAGGTATCCTCGCGTGCGCAAATAACATCCTCGCGTGTGTCTCACATGACCAAGAGACACACCCATGTCTTAGGCCATGTAGGCATTAGAAATAGGGACACACGGCCGTGTCCCAGCCCGTGTCCATGCCCATGTAACTCATTGAGTTGTGCCACATGACCAAGCCACACGCCCGTGTGCTAGGCCGTGTCAGCATACTAACTTGCACTCTTTATACAGGGGACACATGGCCGTGGCACATGGCCGTGTGTCACACACTACTAAGACACACGCCCGTGTCTTTGCCTGTGTGGATGAAAATATGCCATTTTACAAGCCATATTTCTCACCCCATTTTGACATCCACCTACACTCAACATTTTGCATATACACAAGTCATAAATAGGCATCCAAAACAAGCAAAAATCAAGCCTTAAACATGCAAAATCATCTTATACAACCAATATGCCCTTAGGAACCTCAAATGACAACTTATAACATTTAAATATAAACATTCTATATATCCAATTGTTTAACTAACTCATGTGCATATTTGTACCAAAACTTACCAAGTAAATCATTCATTAAAACATACCATTCAGTAACATTTATGTACTTGATCTCTAGCATCAAATGGTCATGTAAGTCACTTGTAATTTGTGCACTAAAAACACCAATACAAACCATTCAAAACTAACCTCATTATACATTTATGCTTTCCATAATAAGCACTAAATCACTCCAAATTATAATACATATCCAAATGCATATTCAACTACCATTTAAATTTTCATCCATCAAACATGAATCAATTCACATATTACCTATACCAAACCACACATCAAACATGAAAAGGCCATTTATATATACATAGCAAAATATACCAAAGCACAAGCCAAAGCATATGACCATAAACACATCACACATAAGCCAACATTAGCCTAAATAACCTATACATGCCATTATAACTGAAATTAATCAACTGAAAGTACCAAAAGAGCCTAGCTGAACTATATACATGCTTATAGCAGCCAACATATTTCACAAATTTACAAATTTAACCATGAATTAATCACACTTTTCAATTTAATCCTTATTTGGCAAATTCACTAAAAATTTCTTAAAAGAAGTTGTTTATCTAACAACAACCATTCATTTTCTACCATCAAACATCAAAACTCAAGCATGCTAATCAATGGAAAAACCCTAATACTTTAATAGTTTCACAAATCAATCCCCGGGCTAGCTAGATTAAGCTACAAAGATCCCGAAAACATAGAAATCATAAAAAACGAGACAAAATCACTCACCAATTGAGCTTCAAAGTAGCCGAACCCTAGATTCAACAAAAATGGCTTTCTTCTCTTCACAATTGGTTGTAGAAACAAGAATAGATGATACTTGGCTTTTATTTAAATTAATTTTAACTTTAATTACTAATTTCCAAAATTAACCTTAATAAACTTTAATAATAAAAATATTGCCAAGCCATTATCATCCACTAACATAAAAATGGTCTAATTACCATATAAGGACCTCCACTTTAATGTTCTATAGCTATTTAATACCTTTAGCTATTAGAACTCAACTTTTGCACTTTACGCGAATTAGTCCTTTTTATCAAATTGAACATGTAAACGGTAAAATTTCTTAACAAAATTTTTATACTGTATTTCTATCATGTTGTAGACAATAAAATAATAATAAAATGAATTTTTGTCTTCAGATTTGTGGTCCCAAAACCACTATTCTAATTTCATTGAAAACGGGCTGTTACATCCTGCTACTCAGACAAGGTCCCAATTGGCGATTGTACATTAGCTGTGTCTTGTCGTCTTTACATTTTCACGAATACTAGGTTTCAAGCATAAAACTGTTACCGTAAAAAGGAAATAGATTGGACCAATATGTCTTGCAACACAATTTCAAATTTCTTTCAGAATGATTTTTCCCACATTAATGGTCTTTGCTGTCATAATTGAGTATAGCAAGACCATTCGTTCTACTAAAATTGTAGTCCCATGTGAGATAGTTGTAAGAGTAACTTGTACAAAATAAAACCATACCTTCGCAAATGGGGTTAAGTATTCTTTGCGACAAGTATTGGTCGAGAACTATGGGTCTTGTGTTTCGACACAGTCCATTTAGAACCCGAAACTGCGAGTTCTTGTAGAATTTCTTGCAATTTCTACACCTTAATATTTTTCATTAAGGAAGAATATTTGTCGTCTTCGAAATCAGGTACTTTATAAAATTTCTTCATGGAACTTGGGTTTAGAGATACCTTAATTCCTCGGACGAAAACTTCTGTTAAAGCATTTAAGGTCAAATTTGCATAAAATTCCTAAACTAACTCATCGTTCAGATTTGGCCTTTTATCACTAAGCACTTCCCACTTTAAAGATTCAGCAACTGTAACAGCTCGTTTTTTGTGAAATCGAAAGAGTGATTTCGAGACCAAAAATCTGAAGTCAAAAATTTTATTTTATTATTATTTTATTTCCTATAACATGTTAGAAATACTGTATAAAAATTTTATTAAGAAATTTTACTGTTTACTTGCTTAATTTGATAAAAAAGACTAAATCACGTAAAGTGCAAAAGTTGATTTCTATTAGCTAAAGGTATTAAATAGCTATAGAACTTTAAAGTAGAGGTCCTTATATGTTAATTAGCCCATTAATGAGTTAGTGGATGATAATGTCTTGGCATTTTGTGTAATTATTAAATGTTTTAAAGGTTAATTTTGGAAATTAGTAAATAAAGGTTAATTAAAATAAAACTAAAATTTTTATCATCTTCCATTATCTATTTTGCAACCAAAAATTCAAGTGAGGAAGCCATTTTTGAATTCTTCATTTGGCCATCTACATTTCTTCATTTAGGTATGAAATTTTAATCCATTTTTAATGTTTTTTATGTTTCCGGGATCGTTGTAGCTTAATCTAGCTAGCTCGGGGACTAAACTGCAAAACTGTTAAACTATTAAGGCTTTTCCATTGATGAATATGCATGAGTTTTGAAGTTTGATGATAGAAAATGAATGGTTGTTGTTAGATAAACAACTTTTGTAAAGGAATTTTTGGTGAAATTGTCAAATAGGGGCTAAATTGAAAAATAGAAATTATTATGTGGTCAAATTGTGAAATAAATGAAATATAGGGATTGCTAGGGACTAGATTGATATTTGATTATGATGGGTTGTGATGGAATTTCATAAATTTCCATTTTTATGGGAGAAGGACTAAATTGTAAAGAATTAAAAGTATAGGGGCAAAATGGTAATTTTTCCAAAATTATATGTTCGACTAAATTAAATGTGAATTATATTGAATTAAGTTAAATTTGTTCGTATATATTCGGTTAGACCTCCCACGGAATTAGATTGGGGCAAACAGAAAATCTCGAATTAGTCGCCTCCGTCTTTACATGCACTCGTCGAGGTAAGTTCGTGTAATTAAATTGTACACTTATATGTTTTAAATAATGATATGTTTGTAAATTGTGTAATTTCCATGAAAGAATATCAATCGCATATTCGACGATGTACAACGACTACCGAGCCCTATTTGAACCTTAGCAATTCATTGGATACAAATGACATGTCATTAGGGTTACCAATTTCAGCTCATATGAGCTTACTGATGCTCAGCTTGCATGAGCTTACTGTTATTCAGCTCAGAGGAGCTTACTATTTACAGCTCATAAGAGCATACCGATTTAAATCTCGTATGAGCATACATGTACAGGAATTGACGGGTTACAGTTCAGTGCACCTTGTGTGTACTACCTGCGTATCCAATGATATTCTAAATGGTTCAACAGGCACAGTTCTATTACGATATTATATGATTTTGATATGAACTATTACAGGTATTTACATGGAATACATGAAAGTGATGTTACATGATACATTGGTATATGAAATGAATAATTCATGTATATGAAATGTGATTACTTGTTGAATTCATCCATGTGTATTGGATTTTATATATGATTTACATGGCTAATATGTTGATGAACATGTGTTTAGGCTTTTAGCCAGATTTGTTGGGATCTGCTATGTTAGCTTACCTTAATTGTGATTTAAAATTGTAAGTTAAATTCTAAGTTATACGAACTTACTAAGCATAAATGCTTACTCTGTGTTATTTTACATGTTTTATAGTGATTCGTAAGCTCGTTCGGGTTGAAAGTTTGTCGGAGCTATATCACACTATTCATCGGCTCATTTGATACTTTTGGTTGGTTATTTTTTATTATAATGGAATGTATAGGTTATTTTGGCTAATATTGGCCTATGTGTGATGTTGTGGTTGTGGCCATATGTTTTGGCTTCTGTTTTGGTATATTTTGCTATGTGCATATATAAATGGCCTTATCATGTTTGGTGTGTCGCTTGATTTGTGATAGAATGATGAAAGGTAAATGTTAGCTAAATGTGCATTTTGTACATGTGTTTGTGATGTGAAGAATTGGTGATGAATTAGTACCTTGATATGTAATGTAACACCCTAAACCCGGTCAAAATGCTACGACCGAATCTGGCGTGTCACAGGGAAGGGAAATGGGAAAAACCCGAGTTAGAAATCACGAGTTGAGAGAACTTTCGCGTATTGGCTTGCCTTTGGTAAAAATGTGCTATATATATATTTAAAAGAAAACAGTTGCTTAACTTAAGCCGTAACCCATTTCAGGTTTTGAAATCCAAAGTCGAATTTTAAGTAAAACTTATTGAGCGATCAATTAAAACAACATTGCGTCTTGGGTTGAAAAATTTGAGTTGCTTTGTTTCTACACCCGGTCTAAATTAGCCATTTAACCTTAAATTCGAAGTCTTTGGTTTTGAAAAACACCCACTTAAATAATTCATTAGGCATGCCACAACATTTGAAATTAATAACAAAATCAAATTAACGTTTAGATGGCCTTATTACAAAACCCAAAAATCCAAATTAAAATAGTAATAATCCAAACTAAATATTAAAGATAGAGTTACTTAAAACATGATGCATGGCCACCTCGAGCCCACCTCGGCTCCATATCCACGGTCTAAGGATTACTTGCAAAATTAAACGGAGGGGATGAGTCACCGAGACTCAGTGTGCAAATCCCCATCCAAAAGCGTTATGGGCCCTCACACAAATCTATATATCAAGTATGTATGACATGCAACCCAATCAACCTAGTATATCCATCCTCCATATCTCCAGATTCTACCCCATATCTGTGGCACATAGCCACTGGTGGTACCTAACCATTGGTGACAAAAGTCACAAGTAACAATATATGGGGCCAACCCGCTTGTGGTACCTAACCACTGGTGACAATCCCTAATACCAATATGTGGGGCCAACCCACTATGGTACCAAACCACTGGGACGAGTCACAAAAATAATATATGTGGTACCTAACCACATTAGTCACAAAATATAATATGTGGGGCCAACCCACTTGTGGTACCTAACCACTGGTGACAGTCTAAAAGAGATCATGTTTCCTCTCTCTTCTCATCATACCCCAATTTCATGTTCATGCTTAACAATATGATATGATCATGCTTTCAATGTATAATAGACAATCATTTCATTCAACATACATTAGTTGATAACAAAATATAGTAAAACTTACTTGGAATCCTCGATCTTACCCACAAGAGTAACATAGTAATCCATGCCATCACTTTGGCTTTTGGCCAAACATAGTCAATAACATAAACAAAATACGAAGTGTGTGAGAGTTACACACCTAATAATACGTAACACAATGCTCTCTATGTCGACACTATCGGTAACAGACACAACTACTATCTGCCTACTACTCTGCTCAGAAGCCGGCCCACAACCCGGTGGCCAATCTCGAACAGCAGACACCGCGCGCTTCTTAAACATAGGGATTGAATCTGAAGGTTTGCCTCCTTCCCCAATGTGAATGTTTCTTGCATCCATCAAAAGCCTTGGTCAATAAATCACTATGAAAGATATGATTTGAATAACCACCCAACTAGGTTAGGGTGACGAACCATAGATAAATCGATTAACATAACAACTAGGGAGAATCTTCTTACCTAAGTCGACTAAATCCAGAAGTGAGAAGGCTTGGTTTAAGAAGTTGATCGAACACCTATGCAAAAACCAAGTGAGATTTGGTTGAATAGAGAATAGGTTAAAAAAGATGGCCTTTCGGCCAAACAGGAAACATGAGCCCTCCTTCCACCATTTGGCCAAAATACAAACACCACCACTCACCTTTGATTAACCCCCAAAGATTCGACACACACTTACAAAGTAGAGAGAATTCGGCTACAAGGGAAAAAGAATGGAAAAACAAACTCAAAGAGGGATTAAGAAAGATGATTCGGTCTAGAGTAGAAAAGGAAAAGAAAAGAATGCAACAGCGAACTTACCAACACCTGAGATGATGATTCGGCCAGAAACCAGAATAGAGGAGAAATAAATACAAGAGCCGAAAATGAAGCAAAAGAACCTTGATAGAGACTTAGGAGTTTCGGCAACACCAAAGATCACCAAAGAGAGGAGAAGGTTAAGAGAAAAGAATGATAAGAGAGAAATAGGAAAATAAGAACAATGATTTCGGTTTAATGCAAACAAATGGAAAAGAAGGAGAACAGGGATTTCAGTTATGGAGTTTTTGAGAACCGGTAGAAAAGAATATGAAAAGAAATGTGCAAACTTGGTCTTTTAGTTTCGGCTACAGGTCATAGAGGAAGAAAATGATGGGAGTTGACTAGGCAAATTTTCGGCAAAAGAGAATAAGAATAGCTAGGATGAAAAGCACACTCACAAATGCCGAAAAAAAGAGAACATCAACACCCACAAGCTACTTAAGGCTACCAAAATTCAGCACTCACACCTCTTGCCATAACTGAATGCTCCACACCCTCCTAGCACTCAAAACCGAACCTCCCCCTCATCCAACCTTCATGCAAAATTCGGCTATCACTTCCCCTCTCCCCTCAAACACCATGCCGTCCCTTCAATCTCTCCCTAGTTCCCTCTCCTCCACTCATTTGAAATATTTGAATAATTCAAACTCCTTAAATCTCTCTCCACCATCCACTTGAAATATTTGACCAAGCCCTACCTCTCTCCTCTAGAGTTTGATTGTCATCCAATCACCTCCCTAGCTTGAGCCAAAAAAAAAAAAAAATAACACTCCCCTACTGCCTGAGAGTTTCGAACCCTCTCTCTCACCCTTACCTTATGACGCCACCTCCCTAGCTTGCTAAGTGACGTCCCCTTGCCACTCTTCCACTGCACTTCCTTGTGTCACCAAACGCAAACTAAAACCCCTTAAGTCCTACTCCTATTCAGCTATCCTCCTAAAGTGTCTAAAACTAAAACTATGGCCAAGGTTCCGCTTAGCCCTGGGCCTTCCTAGAGACCCCAAATACACATACACAACACACAGAGCATACCAAACACATAGAACCAAGATAAATACAGAGCCCCTAAATCCCAGATGTTACAGTTCTACCCCTTTAAAGAAATTTCGGCCTCGAAATTACCTGGACAGAAGAGATGAGGGTACTGTCGTTGCATAGACTCCTCAGGTTCCCACTTAGCTTCCTCAGAACCGTGATTACGCCATAGAACCTTAACCAACGGAACTATTTTCCTACGCAATACTTTGACATCATGATCCAAAATCTGAACTGGTTCCTCCTCAAAAGATAGATCAGGCCTCACTTCGATCTCCTCCACTGACACCACGTGAGATGGATCCGTACGATATCGTCTTAGCATCAAAATGTGGAACACATCATGGATCTGACTTATCTCTGAAGGTAGCTCGAGCTGATAAGCTATTGGTCCCACACGTTTCAGCACCCGATAAGGCCCGATAAACCTGGGGCTTAGCTTAACCTTCCGTCCAAACCTTAACACCTTCTTCCACGGTGACACTTTTAAGAAAACCTTGTCACCCACTGTAAACTCCATATCCTTACGCTTCAGATTGGCATACGACTTCTGCCTGTCCGAGGCTTCCTTCAATTGAGTTCGAACTAGCTTAACCTTATCTTCCGTTTCAGCAACCAACTCTAGACCCAACAATTGAAACTCGCCCAACTCTATCCAACACATAGTGTACGGCACTTCTGACCATATAACGCTTCATATGGCGCCATCTGAATACTCGACTGGTAGCTACTGTTATATGCGAATTCCGCCAACGGTAGAAATTCTTCCCAAGTACCTCTGAAGTCTATGACATAGCCTCTCAACATATCTTCCAAGATCTGAATCACCCTCTTCGACTGTCCATCAGACTGTGGATGAAGCACTGTACTAAAATCTAACTTTGTACCCAACGCTTGATGCAACGCCTTCCAAAATCTCGATGTAAATCTAGGGTCTCTGTTCGAAATGATCGACACTAGCACCCTATGCAACCTTACAATCTCTGCTATATATAATCTAGCCAACTTCTGAAGAAAGTAATCCACATGCACTGGTATGAAGTGACCATTACATAAACCAAAAAGGTATACGTCTAAATGAAAATGTACCATATAGGCATGTGAATGTTGTTTTGTGTTGATCCTCCGATGCTATCATGATTTGGTTGTACGCTGAGTATCCATCTAGAAAGTAGTAATAGTCTTGCCCTACGAGTCTATCCAGCATTTGATCCAAGAACGATAAAGTAAGTGGTCTTTTCGAGTCGCATTATTCAATTTTCGATAATTTATGCAAATTCTCGATCTCGTAATAGTTTTGGTTGGTATTAACTTATTGTTTTCATTCTCCATGATCGTAATGCCTCCTTTTTTGGCACACACTTGAACAGACTTACCCATGAACTGTCTGAGATGGGGTAAATTA
The DNA here is from genome assembly GCA_025503065.1 of Gossypium bickii. Classification (NCBI taxonomy): domain Eukaryota; kingdom Viridiplantae; phylum Streptophyta; class Magnoliopsida; order Malvales; family Malvaceae; genus Gossypium; species Gossypium bickii. The sequence goes on from CP106713.1 coordinate 73,244,010, forward strand.
TACCCACATCTAACCACTTAATAATTTCCTTTTTCATCACATCTTTCATAATGCGGTTCAGTCTTCGTTGTCCATCGATCATTCCTTTTTTGCCATCTTCTAGGATGATTTTGTGCATCCGATAGCTTAAATTGTTTCAGCACCACAATGAGTTTCTCTTCCTACTCTTTAATTAGCTTAGCTTAAATAATCACATGCAAAGTAGAGACGTCACCTAAATAAAGATATTTCAAATGTGAAGGATGTTACACCTTATTCCCAACTCGATTGTCGAGCCCGAATATCAGGATGCCACAACACTGTCTCACATTAAACACAATACCAATGAGTTCATTATTAAAGAAATGTCTTCCATTTTAGCATTTACATGAGTTTTAAATCAAACTTACTCTAAATATCATTAATACATGCTACACATACATTAACCATACATATAGTTCATGGCATTTCATGAACTAATTATGACATCCATTGAAAACTAAACTTATAAAATATCATGAGGACCACAGTAAAAATCAATCAAAATCTAACCACATTTCCTTATCCCTACAGTTCAAAGAACAATATTAATACCACCTATGCAAATACTAAAGCTGTAACACCCCTGACCGTATTTGTCACCGGAATAGGGTTACAGAGCATTACCAGTATTATTACTTAAACAATCACACATTTCACATACATTTTCCATTTCCCAATAAAAGTCATTCACAATCAATCATACAATCCCTAATACGAGCCTACATGCACTAGAAGTGGTTCGGGACTGACTAAACCGATAACTTGGAAAATTTTTGGAAAACTTAGAAAATTTTTCAAAATACAGGGGACACACGACCGTGTGGCCTAGCCGTGTGTCTCACACGACCAAAGACATTCCCGTGTCACAGGCTGTGTGGACATTCGAAATGAGATCACATGGCCATGTCCCAGCTCGTGTCTGACCCCGTGTAACACTCTGATTTGGGTCACATGGCTAACACACACGCCCGTGTGACTAGCCCGTGTGCCCTTCGAGATGGCACACAGCCAAAACTGTAGGGTATACTGACTTATGCCACATATCCAAATCACATGCCCATGTGCTGAGACGTGTGGAGCATACTAACTTGTTTTCTAATTAAAAACCAGGGACACATTGCCATGTAACCTGACCGTGTGTCACACAGACTGAGACACACGCCCGTGTCTCTACCTGTGTGGACAAAAAATAGGCTATTTACCAAGCCATCTTGCTCACCTAATTTGCATTCACCTACACAAATCAAATGGCATATAATAAGACATAAATATGCATTCAAACCAATCTCAACCAAGCCTAATTCATACTAATTTCATACCATTAACCACAAGACACAAAAGTATCACAATAAGACATTCAATTCATACCAATTTCACATTCTCAAATCACTTAAATGGTCACTTTCAATTATACACTATTTTGCCTAAAACCACAAGCATGCCATATCTCCAAATTTCAACCATTTGATATTCAAAATGCCAATTCACAGCAAACATCATAACAAAAGGCCATTTGCACATATATAAACATCACCAAGTGTACCAAAATAAGCCAAGTCACATGCCTATACACATAACTAACCATTTATCATTTTCAGGCCAAAACAAATGGCTAAACCCATGACTAACATATATACCAAAATGACCAAAACTCCTATACATGCCATATATCCAAATCCATAAGTTCAAAAGTACCAAAGTGATAGCTTGATAGTGTAATGAGATCTCCAACAATTCCCAAAATTTGAGCAAGCTTCGATATTCACTATAAACATGGAAAAGTAAACAGAGTAAACAATAAAGCTTAGTAAGTTTGTATAGTAATACACTTAACTTAGTAAGTTCGTATAGTAATACACTCAACTTAGTTAGTTCGTATAGTAATAAACTCAACTTACCATATTTACACAATTTGAGCAATTAAACAAATCATAATATAACTCATATTGATCCACAAACCTATCACATATTCATTCACAAGGTTAGATATAAATTTCACAAGTTTCTTCGATTCCATGCTTGTATGGTTCATGTACGTACTTGTACCAACTTGTATCAATCTCATACTCATCCATATATTTGATATACCTGTTGAACCACGTGGAATAATATCAGATACTCAAGAATCTCGCACCCTACGTGCCAATACATAGCTGAAGCTATCTCAATCTCACATCTCATATAATGCTCACTCTCGAGCTGTCAACGAGTCTGCTCACACAAGCTGACGGTCATGACGTAGCTACACAGTGCTGCTCACACAAGCTGATGAGAATCCGCAAGACATGCTAGATAACTCAACCACCGATAGGATGTACGGACCAGTACCCAAAACAAATAACCCCTAATGACATGTCATTCGTATCCTAATCTATTCCTAAGGTTCAATCGGGATTTCACATTACCGAATCTTCTTTGAACATATTCGTAAAGTCATATTCACAATTAATTCATTAATAAAGTGTTTAAAACACAGTTTTAATAATGCTTATTAACATACGAACTTACCTCGATTCACAAAAACGACGAAATGGATCGGCTAGTCCAATACTTTGTTTTTCCCCCGATCTAAATCCGAACTTCGTTTTTCTTGGTCTATATAATAACAAATTTAACTTATTCAATTATCCTTCTATTCAATTTAGCCCAAAAATCATATTATGGCAAAATTACACTTTTGCCCCTAATAGTTTAACATCTTTACAATTTAGTCCTTAGCTTATAAAAATACAAATTCATGTAATTAGATCCCTACCCATGCTAGCTGAATTTCATATTGAGCCATAGCATCCCAAAATTTTCATTATTTCACACATTTACCGCATAATTTTCATTTTTCACAAATAAATCCCTAATTGACAATGTTATAAAAATCTCTTAACAAATGTTGTTTATCTAACAACAACCATTTACTTTCTATCATCAAACATCAAGATACACCTATATTCATCAATGGAAAAACCCTAAACCTTTAATATTTTTGCAAATTAGCCCCTAGGCTAGCTAGATTAAGCTGCAACAATCTCAAAACATAGAAATCATTAAAAATGAGGCAAAAATCACTCATCAATTTAAGCTTTAAAGTAGCCGAACCCTAGCACATTCCCATGGCTTTTATTATTTGAAATATTGATAAAGGAAGATGATAGAAATTTTCTATTTTATTGTAATTAACCTTTATTAATTAATTTACTTTTATTATAACATATTACAAATTTCAAGTAAACCAATCTCATAAATGTCCACTAACATACTAATGGTCTATTTACTAAATAAGGACCTCTACTTTAAGGTTCCATAGCTATTAGACACCTTTATCTATTAGAACACCACTTTTGCACTTTATGCGATTTAGTCCTTTTTATCAAATTGAGCATTCAAATGATAAAATTTCTTAACAAAAATTTCACACAATCTTACTATCATACATAGACTTTAAAATAATAATAAAATAATTATTTTGACTTTGGATTTGTGGTCTTGAAACCACTGTTCTGATTTGACTAAAAACGGGATATTATAACTCTCCCCCCTTAGGAATTTTCGTCCCCGAAAATCTTACTAGCAAATAGGTTAGGGTACTGTTTTCTCATAGCTTCGTCGGGTTCCCAGGTAGCTTCATCGACACCGTGCCGCTGCCATAGAACCTTCACTAAAGCTATGCTCTTGTTTCTGAACTTTTTAACTTCTCGAGCTAAAATTTTGATCGGTTTTTCGCTATACATCTTATCAAGATGAATTTCAATCTCCGTCGAAGAAATTATGTGTGACGGATCTGATCTATATCGGCACAACATCGAAACATGAAACACATTGTGAATCTTTTCTAACACTAAAGGTAAAGCTAATCGATATGCCACTGGCCCTATTCTTTCGATAATTTCACACGGTCCGATAAATCGTGGACTCAATCTTCCTTTGCGACCAAAACTATAACAACCTTTACCCGTATTCGACGCCGGAACCGGGTGCGAGGCATTACCAGACTTAACTTACTTAATCCTACAAAATCGACCATAAATTTTCTTTTGAACTTTAAAACTTTTTATTCATAATCATATTATCCCGATTACGGGCTCACAGACCTAAAACATACATATAGAGTGGTTCGGGACTGAACCGAAAGCTTGCGAACACTTAAATTTTTTTGCTCAAAATAGGTCCACATGCCAGTATGGAAAGGAACAGGCCCGTGTGGGCAGGCCGTGTGGTCACACACGCCCATGTCCCTAGTCCATGCTGATTTTATTTTTCATTTCAAACCTACAGGGGTTTTCACACGGCCTGGCACACGTCCGTGTCCTTCACAGGGCCATGACACGCCCGTGTCTTAACTTGTGTGTAAAAACCTTGACATTCTATTAATGACGTCAGTAGACATTTAGGGTCACACGCCCGAGCCACACCCCGTGTGCTAGCCTGTATGACGACCTTAATTTTCGCAATTAAGACTTCACACGGCTGAGACACATGGCCGTGTCTCTGCCCGTGTGTTTATTATTGGGCATTCTGTTTTGCTAAATTTGGATGCAGGGGACACATGGCCTATCAACACGCCCACGGGGTTGACCGTGAGTCACACACGGCCTAGACACATGCCCGTGTGAACAAATATAAGGCTATTTACCAAGCCATTTGCCACCCTGAAAAGCAACCACACTTATACCAATTTCAGCAACACATAGCATAACAATAATGCACTTCTAATATCCACAATCAAGACATCCACATCTTAATTTCACACTACGTTTATCATGCATATAATTCACACATTACTCATTCAATTGCGCAAGCTTGCACTTCATGAATTTCATCATCATTAAATATATATAACTTAACTAGTATTGGCCAATTCCAATGGCCATTTACAAAATGAAATAAGTAACATTAATGACCAACACATTGGCTAACCAATATGACATATAACGAAATGACCAAGTTCCTATACATGGCATACCCAAAATAATCAAACTTTACTGTACCCAAAAGAATAGCTTAATAGTGTGAACCGAACTCCTACGTCTTTCGATCCCCGAGCTAGCTTGGCAATACTACAAGAAAAGGGAAAAGAGTGGGAGTAAGCATAAAGCTTAGTAAGTTTGCATGTAATTGATAACAACATAAAATCTTGAAATAACATCCACATATCACATTATGAATTAACACAAATTCTCAAGCAACCTTGACATGGCTTACTCATGATCACTCTTACCGAGCATATATCACATACCAGACTCATTTCTCATGAGTTCCACATACGTACCTGTATCACTCCATCACATGACTTTAGCCCTTTTTCCATCTTTAACATAATCTTTAATACTTTACCTCGTTGAATCACTTGGAATATCGAGGAATATTAGGAAATTGTCACACACATAGTAAGATGCCAATGCCATATCCCAGATATGGTCTTACATGGGTTCACATGTTGATGCCGATGCCATATCCCATATATGGTCTTATACGAGATCTCATATCGATGTCAACGCCATATCCCAGATATGGTCTTACATGAGATTGTATGTCGATGCCATGTCCCAGCCATGGTCTTACACGGGATCTCAATTTGTTACCGAGGTCATATACCAGATATGGTCTTATACGGGACCTTATTAATCTAATGTCGTGACAAGGGTATCCTCTCTATTCCTAAGGTTCAACCGGGGCTTCGATATAGTAAAACTTCATGTCCTTACTTTGAAACGGGGCTAGGATGCACTTACTTTGAGCTTGAAAATAAACAAAACCCTTGCTATGGCTTCTCTTCAAATTTTCAGCACTTAGGGAAGAAGATGGACACCATTTTTGACTTCTTTTTCCCTTTTTATTAATTTATTAACCAAATGACTAAAATGCCCTTAATGCCTTTCCTTGAGATTTTTCACTTCCATGTCCATTTTTGTCCATCATGAGATATAATGGTTTAATTACTAAATAAGGACCTCTAATAAATTTTCTAATGCTATCTCAAACTTAAATTTTCTAGAATCTCATATTTTTCAATTTTTGCAATTTAGTCCTAAAAGATAAATTGATCACTAAATCATAAATTTCTTCATGAAATTTCCACACAACCATGCAAAAATGTCATGACCTTTTAAAAACTATAAAACATGTATTTCTACTTTGGATTGTGGTCTCGCAACCACTATTCTGACTAGGCCCTAAATTGAGCTGTCACAATTCTCCCCCTTAGGGATTTTCGTACCCGAAAATCTTACCAGTAAAAAGGTTTGGATATTTGTTTCTCATAGCTTCCTCAGGCTCCCATAGCCTCTTCTACCCCGTGTCTTTGCCACAATACTTTCACAAGAGCTACACTTTTATTTCTTAACTGTTTGACTTCCCATGCCAAAATCTTAACTGGCTCTTCGCCATAAGTCATGTCGGGTTGAATTTCAACCTCTGTCGGTACAGTTACATGTGAAGGGTCTGATCGGTAACGACACAACATAGACACGTGGAACACATCACGGATCTCTTCCAACTCAAATGGTAAAGCCAACAGATAGGCTATCGACCATATGCTCTTAGTAATCTCATACGGTCTGATAAAGCACAGACTTAATTTGCCCTTCCAGCCAAATCTGAGAACCTTCTTCCATGGTGACACTTTCAAAAATACCTTATCACCAACTTGAAACTCAATCCCTTTTCGTTTCAAATCTGTGTAGGATTTTTTTCTATCTGAAGCAGCTTTTAAACAATCATGAATCAGTTTTACTTTCTCTTCGGTTTCTCTGACCAAATTGACTCCATGAATCTGATTCTCTCTGAGTTTGGTCCAATACAAGGGCGTTCGACACTACACCCATATAATGCCTCATAAGGCGCCATTTTCAAACTCGACTGAAAATGTTATTGTAGGCAAATTCCACTAACGGTAAATATTTTTCCCAATTGCCTTGAAATTTTAAAACACAGCATTGGAGCATATCTTCAAGTATCTATATTACCCTCTCCGATTGTCTGTCGGTTTGCGGATAGAAAGCTGTACTAAAATTCAACTTTGTGCCCAAGGCTTCTTGTAACTTTTTCCAAAATCGTGATGTAAATCTCGGATCTCTATATGAAATAATCGACAACGGTACTCCGTGAGGTCTCACAATTTTTGAAATATACAAATCTGCCAACTTGTCAAGCAAATATTCAATATGTACCGGTATAAAATGAGCTGATTTTGTAAGCCTATCAACCACAACCCACACGACATCCTTCTTTTTCGATGTCAAAGGCAAACCCGTCAGAAAATCCATAGCAATACGGTCCCATTTACACTCAGGAACCATAATAGGCTAAAGTAAACCAGAAGATACTTGGTGTTCAGCTTTCACTTACTGACAAATCAAGCATCTCAATGCGAGCTCAGAAATATCTTTCTTCATACTCGGCCACCAATACAATTTCTTCAAGTCATTGTACAGCTTTGTACTGCCTGGATGAACAGATAAACATCTACTATGTGCTTCTTGGAAAATTTTTATAATAATCTCGTTATCTCTCGGTACACAGACCCTATCTTTGAACATTAAACATCCATCAAAACTAATTCAAAAATCTGACTTCATACTCGATTCACATTGAACTCTTTTGGCTTGCAAATTACTGTCACCTTTTTGAGCTTCACAAATCTCTTGGAGAAACATCGGCCTAGCTCTCAATTAAGCTAGAATAGAACCATCATCCGATAAAGCCAACCTTGTATTCATAGCTCTCAATGCAAACAAAGATTTCCTACTTAAGCCATCGACGACCACGTTCGCCTTTCTCGGGTGGTAGTCAATCACTAGCTCGTAATCCTTTATCAACTCTAACCATCTTCGTTGCCGTAGATTCAATTCTTTTTGAGTCATCAAGTACTTTAGACTTTTATGATCAATGAATACTCGACATTTCTCGCCATACAAATTGTCTCCAAATCTTCAATGCAAATACAATGGCAACTAATTCTAAATCATGGGTTGGATAATTTTTCTCGTATGGCTTTAACTATCTAGAGGCATGAGCTATCACCTTGCCCTCTTGCATAAGTACACAACCCAATCCATTTAACAATGCCCAAATCTTTCCCGAGTCAACTCTAATGCCCTCACTCGAAACAATGTGGCCCAAAAATCTGACTTCTTTAAGCCAAAATTCACTTTTACTAAACTTGGCATATAACTGTTTATCCCGTAAAATTTGTAAAATCGTTCTCAAGTGCTTAGCATACTCGTTCTCATCATGAGAGTGAATCAATATATCATCAATAAAGACTACAACAAATTTATCCAAATATGGCCAAAAGATGCAGTTCATTAAATCCATAAACACGGCAGGGGCATTGGTTAAACCAAAATGCATAACTAGAAATTCATAGTGACCATACCTTGTCTGAAATGCAATTTTCGGCACATTTGAGTCTTTGACTCTCCACTGGTAATAACCGGACCTCAAGTCTATCTTGGAAAACATAGTGGCTCCATTCAATTGGTCAAACAAATCATCGATCCTTGGCAAGGGATACTTGTTCTTTACGGTTACCTTATTAAGTTGCCGGTAATCTATACATAACCTCATAAAACCATCCTTCTTTTTTCACAAATAATACGGGAGCACCCCACAGAGAATAACTCAGTCTTGTGAAACCTTTATCCATCAACTCTTGCACCTGAGCCTTCAATTCTTTTAACTTGGTCGGAGCCATCCTGTACGGAGCAATCGAAATAGGCGCAGTACTAGGGGCTAGCTCAATACTAAATTCAATTTCTCTAACCAGAGGCAACCCGGGCAATTCATCCAGAAATACATCTAGATACTCACATACTATCGGTATTGATTCAAATTTTAACTCAGTCTCTTTGGCATTCATCACAAAGGCAAGGTAAGCTTCACAACCCTTTCTTATACATTTCTGAGCATCTATAGAAGAAACCACTACAAGCAAGCTATCTGATTCATCTGATTCAATCCGAAGAATATCACCACTTTTACATTTCAACTCAATAATTTTTCTTCCACAATTTACTACCACATCATGAATGGTCAACCAATCCATACCAAGAATTACATCAAATTCATCAAACGGAAAAGATATAAGGTTAGCTGGAAAATAGTGGCCTCTAATCATCAAATGACAATTCCTACATACTTTGTCAACTAACACACATTTTCCTAGGGGATTTGACACTTTCATCACAAATTCTATAGACTCTATAGGCATGTTCATATTAGATACTAATTTTATACAAACATACAAGTAGGAAGATCCCGGATCAATTAAAGCAACAACGTCAGTATCATAGAGAGAAAATGTACCCGTAATCACATCAGGGGATGACTCCTCTTCGTGAGCGCGAATGGCATAAGTTCTCACAGGTGCTTTACCCTCAGTTCTTGTAATCTATTCTCTAGGTATATTCTTACTACTCGTTCCATTTCCTGGATTTCTCTGTGGCCTCCCTCTAATAGTGTTATCCGATCTTACACTCTGGTTTTTATCTTTTTCAACCATCTCGGGGCAGTCTCTAATGAAGTGATAGCTTGGCATTCACCAGGGTGATGTCTACCACACTGTGGACATTTTGGTCTACTTGGTCCAGCATTACCAACACTAGCAATTGAAGTGGTCTGAGCTTTAGAAGCCGAGTACTATTTACCTTTACTTTTGTTTGAGAACACAACTGAAGCGGCTGATCGAGTAGTGAACTCTCTCGATTTCTTGGATAAGGACTGAGATGACTTACCCAATTGTCTCTTCCTCAGGTCATGGGACTCAATTTCAACCTTTCTTTTCTCTTTGGATAATTCCTCGGCCTTGTAAGCTCTCTCTACTAGTACAACAAATTCCTTCAGTTCTAGAATACGAACAAACAATCGGATGTCTTCATTTAATCCATCCTCAAATCTCTTACACATGATGGCTTCTGTGGATACGCATTTCAAATCTCTTACACATGATGGCTTCTGTGGATACGCATTCTCGAGTGTATTTACTGGGCCTTACAAACTCACGTTCATATTCAGTTACCATTATTCGACCTTATTTTAGCTTAAGGAATTCCTTTCTTTTCTGATCGATAAACCTTTCGCTAATATACTTCTTTCAGAACTCTTCTTGGAAAAATTCCCAATTAACTTTCTCCCTTGGTACAACTGACAAAAGGATGTTCCACCACTGGTAAGCCGAATCTCTCAAGAGAGACACAACACATTTTATACACTCTTCGAGTGTGCAAGACAATTCATCAAATACCTTGATGGTATTTTCAAGCCAGAATTCTACTCTTTTCGGATTGTCATCTTTATTAGCTCATAATTCCTCAGCTCCTTGTTTCAGGATTCTATCAACTGGGGGCTTTTCCCTTCTTACCATTTCTACAGCTTGGGGAGCTACAAGGATAGGCTGAGGATTAGGTGGAGTGGAGGGGGTTGAGCATTCGGGTTCGTTCAAATGAACTCCGTATACCAAGCGTTCATCATATAGAGAAAGGCTTCCCTAGCCTCTTCTCCTCCTCTCTGACCTACGGTCACTGGTCTATTTTCATTTTCAGTTGGCACCGTCCCTTGGGCAGGGGCTGACGCGTTACTTTCTACATCATCCGCCGCTGCTCTGTCGGGATCCATTTGCTATACGAAAACATATTTTAAATCGTCAGGAGTCGTCACACTATCATTATGTATATACACATAAGTATGGCATGTATAGCTAGACTCATGCATACGCTACGTTAGTCCAAGAATTGACTAAACCGCAGCTCTGATACCACTAAATGTAACATCCCTTACCCGTATTCAACACCGGAACTGGGTACGAGGCATTACCAGACTTAACTTACTTAATCATACAAAATCGACCATAAATTTTCTTTTGAACTTTAAAACTTTTCATTCAAAATCATATTATCCCTATTACAGGCCTACGAGACCCGAAACATACATATAGAGCAGTTTGGGACTGAACCGGAAGCTTGCGAACACTTAGAAAATTTTTGCACAAAACAGGGCCACACGCTCGTGTGGAAAGGAACAGGCCCGTGTAGGCTGGCCGTGTGGTCACACATGCCCATGTCCCTAGTCCGCACGGATTTTATTTTTCATTTCGAACCTACAGGGGTTTTCACACGGCCTGGCACACTCCCGTGTCTATGGCCCATGTCCCTCACACAGCCATGACACGCCCATGTCTTAACCTGTGTCTGAAAACCTTGACATTCTATTTATAACGTCAGTAGACATTTAGGGTCACACGGCCGAGTTACACGCCCATGTGCTAGCCCGTATGATGAACTTAATTTTCGCAATTAATGTACAGACTTCAAATGGCTAAGACACACGGTCGTGTCTCTGCCCGTGTGTTTACTATTGGGCATTCTGGTTTGCTAAATTTGGATGCGGGGGACACATGACCTATCAACACATCCACGGGGTTGACCGTGAGTCACACACGGCCTAGACACATGCCCATGTGGACAAATATAATGCTGTTTACCAAGCTATTTGCCACCCTGAAAAGCATCCACACTTATACCAATTTCAGCAACACATAGCTTAACAATAATGCACTTCTAATATCCACAATCAAGACATCCACACCTTAATTTCACACTGCGTTTATCATGCATATACTTCACACATTACTCATTCAATTGTGCAAGCTTGCACTTCATGAATTTCATCATCATTGAATATATATAACTTAACTAGTATTGGCCAATCCCAATGGCCATTTACAAAATGAAATAAGTAACATTAATGACCAACAAACTGGCTAACCAATATGACATATAACAAAATGACCAAGTTCCTATACGTGGCATACCTAAAATAATCAAACTTTACTATACCCAAAAGAATAGCTTGATAGTGTGAATCGAACTTCTACGTCCTTCGATCCCCAAGCTAGCTTGGCGATACTACAAGAAAAGGGAAAAGAGAGGGAGTAAGCATAAAGCTTAGTAAGTTTGCATGTAATTGATAACAACATAAAATCTTGTAATAACATCCACATATCAAATTATGAATTAACACCTCAAGCAACCTTGACATGGCTTACTCATGATCACTCTTACCAACCACATATCACATACCGGACTCATTTCTCGTGAGTTTCGCATATGTACATGTATCACTCCATCACATAACTTTAGCCCTTTTTCCATTTTTAACATAAGCTTTACCCTGTTGAATCACTTGGAATATCGAGGAATACTAGGAAATTGTCACACACATAGTAAGATGCCAATGCCTTATCCCAGATATGGTCTTACATGGGTTCACATGTCGATGCCGATGCCATATCCCAGACATGGTCTTACACGAGACCGTATGTCGATGCTATGTCCTAGACATGGTCTTACACGGAAACATTATTCGATGCCGATGCCATATCCCAGATATGGCCTTACACGGGATCTCAATTCGGTGTCGAGGCCATATCCCAGATATGGTCTTATACAGGACCTTATTAATCTAAGGTCGTGACATGGGTATCCTCTCTATTCCTAAGGGTCAACCGGGACTTCAATATAGTAAAACTTCATCATTTTTATAATCGAGACCTCATTAACCAATTTCATAAAAAGAATATACATTTCATGTAATATCAAGCATTTAAATACATACTAACATAATGTTGATTTATTACACACAAACTTACCTTGGTACCAAAATATAAATAGTTGTTCAATTTAGTCCACCACTTTGTTCTTTCCTCGGTTTAGGTTTGGACTTCGTGTTTCTTGATCTATAATGACATATTTTACTTATTGAATTATCGCATTAACTAAAACAAGCCATGAATCATACTTTGGCAAAAATTATAATTTTGCCCCTAAACTTTCACATATTTGTAAAATGGTCCCTAGGCTCGTATGATGAAATGTGTTCATTTTTCTCACACTCAAGCCTAGCCGATTCATAATCTCTCCTACAGAAGCCCAAAATTTTAACTTTTTACATTTTATACACATATTATTTCATCTTTTGCAAACAAGTCCTTTTTTATCAATTTCACCAAAAGTCATCTAGCAAAAGTTGTTTATCACACTTCAAACTTTCATATTCTACCACTAGACATCAAAGTACATGCATTTCATCCATGGGTAAAATTTTAAACATAAACCCTAGCTCACAATAATGGTAGAAATAGCTAAATCGAGCTACGAGGATTTCAAAAATACGAAGAACATAAAAAAAGGGTTAGGATGCACTTAGTTTGGGCTTGAAAATCAACAAAACCCTAGCTATGGATTCTCTTTTAATTTTTAGCACTTAGGGAAGAAGATGGACACCATTTTTGACTTTTTTTTCCCTTTTTATGAATTTATTAACCAAATGACTAAAATGCCCTTAAGGCCTTTCCTTGAAATTTTGCCCTTCCACGTCCATTTTTTTCCATCATGAGATATAATGGTCTAATTACTAAATAAGGACCTCTAATAAATTTTCTAATGCTATCTCATACTTAAAACTTCTAGAATCTCATATTTTTCAATTTTTGCAATTTAGTCCTAAAAGATAAATTGATCACTAAATCATAAAATTTCTTTATGAAATTTTCACATAACCATGCAAACTTGTCATAGACCTCATAAAAACTATAAAACATATTTTTCTACTTCGAATTTGTGGTCTCGCAACCATTATTCTAACTAGGCCCTAAATCGGGATGTCACAAAAATAAAGAATCTTCTTCCACGGAGATACTTTTAAAAATACTCTGTCGCCGATTTGAAATTCAATATCTTTACATTTCAAATCCACATATAATTTTTATCGATCTGAAGCTGCTTTCAAATTGTCGCGAATTACTTTCACTTGATCTTCGATCTCTCTTACCAAATCAACCCCGTGAATCTTTTTCTCACTATGCTCGGTCCAATACAATGGAGTTCGGCATTTGTAGCCATACAAAGGTTCATTTGGTGCCATCTTCGTACTCGATTGGAAGTTGTTTTTATACGCGAATTCAACCAATGATAAATATTTTTCCTAATTGCCTTCAAACTCTAAAACATAGCAACGAAGCATATCTTTGAGAATCTGAATTACTCTTTCATATTGATCATCGGTTTGAGGATGAAAAGCAGTACTAAAGTTCAACCGCATACCTAAAGCTTCTTGTAATTACTTTCAAAATTGCGATGTGAACCTCAAATCTTTATTCAAAATAATAGAAACTGGCACTCCATGCAATTTGTCAATTTCAGAAATGTACAACTCAGCTAATCTATTGAGCGAAAAGTCTGTATGTACCAGAATGAAATGTGCTGACTTTATCAGTCTATCAACAACAACCCAGATAGCATCTTACGCTTTCAGAGATAGGGGTAATCCCGATACGAAATCCATTGTAACTCTATCCCATTTCCACTCTGGTATCATTACTAGTTGTAGTAGTCCCAAAGGCACTTGATGTTCGACTTGACTTGTTGGAAAACCAAGCATTTCGATATAAATTCAAAAATGTCTCGTTCATGCCCAAGCACTAGTACAACTGTTTCAAATCATTGTACATTTTAGTTCTCCCCAGATGAACAGATAAACAACCAATGTATGCTTCGTGTAGAATTTTCTGAATAAGCTTAGAGTTTTTTGGTACACAAATTCTATCTCAAAACATTAAACAATAATCAAATTTGATCTGATATTCTGAATCAGCAGTCGATTCGCATTGTGCTCTTTTAGCTTGCAATTCATTATCACATTCCTGAGCCTCGCAAATTTGTTGAAGAAATACCAGTTTAGCTTTTAACTTAGCTAAAATCGAACCATCATCAGACAAGGTTAACTATGTGTTCATCACTCGCAAAGCAAACAAAGATTTTCTACTCAGAGCATCCGCGACTACATTTGCTTTCACCGGACGATAATCAATTATTAATTCATAGTCTTTCAACAATTTGAGCCATCTTCATTGTCGCAAATTAAAATATTTCTGAGACATTAAATACTTCAAGCTCATATGGTCAGTAAAAATGTGGCACTTCTCATCGAATAAATGATGTCGCCAAATTTTCAATGTGAAAACAATAGCGTCCAACTCTAAATCGTGCGTCGGATAAATCTTTTCATGCAACTTCAATTTTATGGAAGGATAAACTATCACTTTGCCTTCTTGCATCAACACGCATCCTAAACCGTTTAATGACGCGTCACTAAAAATCACAAGCTCTTTACCTGACTTAGGCTGAACCAAAACTAGTGCTTCAGTTAATAGTGCTTTCAACTGTTCAAAACTCTGTTTACATTTCTTAGACCATTCGAACTTCACATCTTTCTTTAGCAATTGAGTCATTGGTGTAGCATTCATTGAGAACCCTTTTACAAAACGCCGTTAGTAACCAGCTAATCCCAGAAAACTTCTGACTCAGACACATTTCTTGGCGATTTCCAATCAACAACTACTGAAATTTTACTCAGATCAACTCGTATACCACCTTCTGCTGAAACAATATGCCCCAAAAATCCAACCACTCGGAGCCAAAACTCGTATTTGCTAAATTTAGTAAACAATTGCTTATCTCTCAATGTTTGTAATACAATTCTCAAATGTTCAACATGCTCAGACTCATCTCGGGAATAGATCAGAATGTCATCATTGAATACAACAACAAATCTGTCTAAAAACGGTCTAAAGATTCGATTCATCAAATCCATAAATACTATAGGAGCATTAGTTAATCCAAATGGCATAACAAGAAATTCATAATGCCCATACCTTGTTCTGAATGTTGTTTTCGACACATCTAAATCTTTAACTCGCAACTGATAATAGCCAAATCTCAAATCAATCTTCAAAAATACGGTTTCTCCTTTCAACTGATCAAACAAATAATTGATTCTCGGTAAATGATACTTATTCTTAATCGTAACCTTGTTGAGCGGACGATAATCGATACAAAATCTCATCGATCCATCTTTCTTCTTTACGAACAGAACTAGTGCACCCCAGGCGAAAAACTAGGTCGCGCAAAACCTCTATCTGTTAGCTCTTGCAACTGAACTTTCAATTCTATCGGAGCCATTCTGTAGCTATCGATATCGGTGATGTTCCCGATACTAATTCAATAGCAAACTTGACTTCTCTGATCGGTGGCAACCCAACTAACTCATCTGGAAACATATCTGGATACTCACAAACCACTGGTACTGATTCAATCCTCGATTTAGACACTTTTGTATCTAGCACATACGAAAGGTAAGCATCACAACCTTTTCTCACATATTTTTGAGCTAACATCGTCGATATCACTATAGGCCATCCACTTTGCTCATCAGATTCAATTCGAAGAATTTCATTATTATGACATCTCAACTCAATAGTCTTTCATCTATAATTCATAACAGCATCATGTAGAGTCAACCAATCCATACCCAAAATCACATCTAATTCATCAAACGATAAAAGCATCAAATTAGACGGAAAACAGTAACCCCGAGTCATCAAAGGACAATTCTTGCAAAATTTATCAACTAAGACATACTTGCCTAAGGGGTTGATACTTTAATCACAAATTTGGTAGACTCAACAGGCAAACTCTTACTAGAAACTAATTTCATACAGACATATGAATGAGTTGATCCAAGATCAATCAAGGTAATTACATTAGTATCATAGAGAGAAAATGTACTGGTGATAACATCTGGCGATGATACATCTTCCCGAGCGTGAATAGCGTAAGCTTTGGCTGGTGCTCTAACCTCGGACCTCACAATAGAATCCTTTGTCACACCTTTACTACTAGTCACATTTCCCGTATTTCTAGGTGGTCTCCCTCTAGTAGCTGTGTTACTTGGTCTTGCATTAAGATATATGTATTTCTCTTGTAACTCAGGACAATCTCAAATAAAGTGATCTTCCGAGCCACATCTGAAACAAGCTTTATTATTCATCTAGCAGTTTCTAAAATGTCGTCTCCCACACTGTTGACACTCAAGTTCATTGGTTCTAACACTACCAACACTCGATACTGAAGTGGCTTGGGCTTTAGGACTTATGTGTTGCTTCCCATGATTCCTATTAGAATATCCCACTAGAGCTGTCGAATGATTATACAAATCCCGTGATTTCTTTGATGAAGAGTGATAGGGTTTACTCATTGACCTCTTTCTTGAATCTCTAGCCTCAAAATTAGCTTTTCTCTTTTATTTTCCAAGTTCCTCAGCTTTGCAAGCTCTGTCTACTAACACAATAAATTCTTTTAATTCTAAAATCTCGACTAGAAGTCTAATGTCTTCGTTTAACCTGTCTTCAAATCACTTACACATAATAGCCTCAGTGGAAACACATTCTTGAGCATATTTACCGAGTCTTACAAATTCTCTTTCGTACTCGGTCACAGACATACTGTAACACCCCAAACCTGTATTCATCGCTGGAACAGAGTTACAGAGTATTACCAAAACTTTTAGAACATTTTCAAATAAACCATGCCAATCACTGTTCATTTTTTTGAGATTATTCATAATGTCCCTTAAATGGACCCACGAGGCCCAATATAAGCATTTGAATCGAGTCGGGACTAAATCAAAAACTCTAAAAATTTATCGCGAAAATTTAAAATTTTTCCAAGGTGTAGGGCTCACACGCCCGTGTGGTCTAAGACGCCCGTGTGACCCTAGAACACACCCGTGCTATAGGTCGTGTTCGACCCCGTGCAACTCTTTGACTTGTCCACACGGCCATGCCACACGCCCGTATGCTAGGCTGTGTGGTTAATTTAATTCTTTTGAAATTAGGTGCAGGCTTCACATAGCCAAGACACACACCCGTGTCTTTGCCTGTGTGCTCAATTCTGAGCATTTTGTTTCTCAAAATTAAGGTGCAGGGGACACATAGCCTAACTACACGCCCATCTACCGGGCCGTGTGTCGCACACGGTCTAGATACACGCACATGTGTCTGCCTGTGTGGACAAAACAAAGCCATTCTAGCTTTATTTCTCACCCAAAATCATACCAAAATCCTGCACCAAACTTTCATCCAAATACCAACGATTCCAAGCATTGAATTCAAGCAATTTGTAACATCTAACATGATATATTGTTACATGCATTTATGCTTTTAATCTTACTTTTTATAAGCATACTCATTTAACCTTTCTCAATCAATCAATAATAAACACTTGCGTTATCTCCATGAGATAAACTTAAACATATATATATGTACCAAAACATAATCATCACTAGCCATTTCAATGGCTAGATTACAATAATCATTTACATTTACATGCCAATATGGCCAATATGACCTATACATGCCATTATAATCATAATTGCTTTACCATATTCACTGAAATAGGCCGATGAATAGTGTGAGTGATCTCCGCCAAGTTTCCAATCCAACGAGCTTTTGATTTACTCTAAAACAGGAAAATAAAACTAAGTAAACATAAAATGCTTAGTAAGTTCGTATAACATGGTACTTAACTTACCATTCATTCTATTTTGAGGTAACTATATAAGACATATTCAGTCAATTTTCCCTCAAGCTCTACACATATCCTCATTGCCCTTGTTAGTCATATATTCCATAATAACATCACAAACATATATGGGCTCAACAACAATCAAGTTTCCATGGACATATGCTTTCTACAACATGTATTCATTTAACATCTATAAATCATCTCTTTATATTACAAGTATAAATTCATAATAGTTCATCTCGAGTTCAAATCATTTTATATCAGAACTTTACCCATATTACTCGGAATATCAAGGTCACGATTAGTACACTCAAGGTGTACAAGTCTGTAATCAAGGATGTACATACTCATCAAATAAATTCCATGTACAATATCATCATTTCATATTTTGATAAATCAATTATCTTGTATTTCAGGCCGATATGTGTCATAACTCATTTCTTATTCATATATTCTCATGTCAAGAACATTTACCCGTTGAATTTATCTGAAATATTGATGGATACACAGGTAGTACATTCGTGGTGTACAAATCAGGATCCATCAATTGATATTCAATGATACCCATAGGGTACTATTTCAGAGAGTAAACTCTCGAGCCATATTTATATAAACAACAGGATTACCAATCCAGGCTAAATCCTGTCTACAGTATATACTCAATAGAGCTCAGTCAGGATTACCAGTCCAGGCTAAATCCTTTGTATGACACATGCTCTAAAGTGTTTGATCTAGATTACCCATACGAGCTAAATCCAATACGTAAAATATGCTCGAGAGAACTTATATCAGAATTACCCGTCTGAGCTAAATTCTTTCATAAACGAGGTCAATAGGATTACTCGTCCGAGCTAAATCCTGTCAGCGACAAATGTAAGACCCCATTCATTTCGGGAAATCACATATCCATCGATTTTCATTTATTCAAACGAGATTTAACATTTTTAAGCATTTCCTGGCATGTGATTATTTCATACATCTATAACATTCATATAATTCAAATGATCACATTCCACATTCATTCCAAGCATAAAAGTAACATTTTTATCATTTATCCTTTCTCGGGCATTATCGTTGACCGGGCTTTGTCATGTATATTTTCAATGTCATATACATATATGATATTTATACAATTCACAAACACAACATCTAATTCAAGCATATAAAATACACAATTTAGTTACATGAACTTACCTCAATAATTGTTCGTGTACGTAAATCTACTAATCTGACATTTTCCTCTTTTCCTTATTCTAACTCCGAATTTGGTCTATCCGGATCCAATTTGGCCATGAAAGTTTCTTCTCTCTCTCCTAGGGTTTTCATGTATTTCTGGGAAAGAAGATGATAAAATAAGATGATATTTCTTTTTATCATACTTTAATTAATTAAAATATTTCACTTTCCAATTTAGTCCTTACCTTTTTTTCTAAATTTCCATGGACGATTCACCATAATATCTACATACTTTTCTTTAATGGTCTAATTACCATATAAAGACCTTAAGTTTGAATTCCATAGCTATTTAATCCTTATAGCTACTAGAATTCAACATTTTCATTTTATGCGATTTAGTCCTCGTAATTAAGCACATAATCGGTAAAATTTTCTTATCAAAAATTTCACATGACATCTCTATCATATTACGGACCATAAAATAAAATAAAATAAAATAAAAAATAAATTTTATTTTTGGCTTAGATTTGTGGTCCCGAAACCAGAATTGGGTTGTGTAACACCCCTTACCCATAATCAACGTCAGAACCGGGTACGAGGCATTACCGAACATAACGTACTTGAACATACAACTTTGGGCTATAAAATTTCATTCCAACTTAAAAATTCCCATTCACATTCAAAACATCCTCATTATGGGCCTACTAGGCCTTAAACATGCAAACGGAGGGTCACGGAATCAAACCAGGAACTTTTGTATACTTAAAACAATTTTGCCTTATTAGGGTCACACGCTCGTGTGAATGGGACACGCCCGTGTCAGCAGGCTGTGTGGTCACACAAGTCCATGTCCCTAGCCCGTGTGAGATTTATTTTTCATTTTGAATCTACAGGGGTTTTCACACGACCGGACACACGCCTGTGTCCTCGCCCGTGTGTGAAAACCTAGGTATTCTATTTATGACGTCAGAAACCTTATAAGGGCCACACGGCCTAGGCACATGCCCGTGTGTCTAGCCTGTGGTTGATACTGATTTGCAACATTAACATGCAGGGGACACACGACCCAGCCACATGCCCATGGGACTGACCGTGTGTCACACACGGCCTAGACACACGCCCATGTGCCTACCCATGTGGACGAGAACAAGACTATTTGCCAAGCTCTTTTTATCACCTTAACTCACACAACATAAATCCCATTCAACCATTTACCAAGCAACTGAATCATGCAACATACACCTTCATGAATAATCTCATTTTTTTTTCATATATTACTAATAATGAGCCATCAACTATGGCAATATACAGAAGAGTTCATCTTTAAAAGACCCAACACACTTGGCCAAAACAACAAAACATTTCACTAAGCCTAGCCCCTATACATGCCAAACTCAAAATGCTAAGTCTAAATATACCGAGATGAGCTGATAGGGTGGGTGATCTTCTGATTATCTTCATATCCCGAACTGGCTCTTTGACACTATAAAACAAGGGAAAAAGAAAAGGAGTAAGCTTTAAGCTTAGTAAGTTTACATGTAAACAGTAAGTATCATGACATATGCTACTCCATCAATAACATTACATACTAAGGAAGAACAATTCATATTTCCATAATCATGCTTACTCATTTCATCTCTTACCACATTTCAACCATATAACAATTATAATGCTCACATTTACTTTTACACATTCCCTGCACTCATCACTACTAAACAACATGAAACATTTACTTAAACCATTTCTCGATGAACCCCTCAGAATAATACTAAGTACCCAGTGGTTTCGCACACAGCCCACCATTAATCAATAATAGGGTGGTATTGCACATAGCCCACCAACAAGAATATTTACGGTGGTTTCGCACATAGCCCACCAAATGATAATATAAATGATGGTATCGCACATAGCCCATCGTGAATAAGTAATAAGGTGGTATCACACATAGCCCACCAAAAAGAATAATTACGGTGGTATCGCACACAGCCCATCGAATAATTATTATGGATATTTTTTCGAACTTGCATATCTATTCCAAGGTTCATACGAGAATTAATCACTATCTACCAATATCAATCAATCTCACTCACAATTGATCTCATTCACACAATGCATCAATAAGTAAAAACATATGTATTAAAGATGTATCGTTTAACATAAACTTACCTCGGTGCAAAATGTATTAGTTGACGGTTTAGTCCGTAATCTTGCCTTTTCTTCGGTCAAGGTTGTTTTCGCGCTCTTCTTGGTCTATAATAATAAAATTTACTCATTCAATCACTTTGTAACTCATGATACATCAAAATTTACACTTAGGCAAAAATGACCATTTTGCCCTTATACTTTGGCAAAATTACAATTTTGCCCCTAGGCTCGTAAATTGTTTTTCATCACATTTCCTCATTAAACAAGCCTAGCTGAACATTTATTTCTCTTACAACAACTCACAAAACTAATTACCTCATGCATTTATTACAAAATTACAACCTTTACAAATAAGTCCTATTTAGGGGTTTTCATGATAACACCCTTCACAAAAGTTGTTCTTTAACCCACTAGCATTCATTTTCTTCCATAAAAACTCAGAAAACAACATGAAAAATCTCATGGCAAGTCCCTAAAATTTCAACCATTTTGCAGAATAGTCCCCTCATTAGCTAGCTTAAGCTTTGGGGGTTCCAAAAGTTCAAAAAATATCAAGAAAGACCTCTAAAATCACTTACTTGTAAGAGAATAGCTTGGCTGAAAGTTTGAACTCCAACATCCCCTATTTTCTCTTAAATTTTCGGTGGAGAAGAAGTGTGAATAGTAAAAGATGACAACTCTTTTATTTATCTTATTTTATTCATTTTTTGGTCACCTAATTTCACCAAAATTTTGACCAAATTAATGTCTTTGTCCCCTTGGCCGGCCATCACTCTTAGGGTGGTCTATTTGCACTTTAAATACCTACAATTTAATATTCCATAGCTATTAGACACTCCTAGCTTGAAAAATGGAACTTTCGCACTTTATGCGATTTAGTCCTTTTTCTTAATTAAGCATACAATTGTTAAAATTTAAGCACCAAAATTTACACACAACCTTATAATCACGCTATAACACATAAAATAATATAAAAATAACTTACTTAAACCTCGGATTAGTGGTCCCAAAACCACTGTTTTGACTAGCCCCAAAATCGGGCTGTTACAACTCTCCCTATAGAGATTTTGGTCCCCGAAAATAATATAAAAATCGGTAAAAAGGTTTGGGTGTTGTTCTCTCATGGTTTCTTCCGCTTCCCACGTAGCCTCTTCCACACCGTGTTTCTGCCATAACACTTTTACTAAGGCTATGCTCTTGTTTCTCAACTGTTTAACTTCTCAAGCCAATATCTTAATTGGTTCCTCTTCATAAGTCTTGTCCGGTCATATTTCAATTTCTGTTGGAGGGATCACATGCGAAGGATCGGAACCGCAACATTGATCCATGAAACACGTTGTGTATTCTCTCTAACTCTACTGGCAAAGCCAACCGATATGCTACTGGTCCAATCCTTTCAATAACCTCATACGACCCTATAAATCGTGGACTCAATTTGCCCTTTTGACCAAATCTCAATATTTTCTTCCACGGGGATACTTTCAGAAATACTTTGTCACCCACTTGAAACTTTATTTTTTTTCCTTTTCAAATCCGCGTATGACTTTTGTCGATCTGAAGCAGCTTTCAGGCTATCACGGATCACTTTCACTCTCTCCTTAGTTTCTTTAATTAAATTAACCCCGTGAATTTGCTTCTCACTAAGCTTTGTCCAATACAGGGGAGTCCGACACTTGTGACCATATAAAGCTTCGTATGGTATCATCCGTATACTCAACTGATAACTGTTGTTATAGGTAAACTCAACCAAAGGTAAATATTTTTCCCAACTACCTTCAAACTCTAACACACAGCATCTGAGCATATCCTCAAGAACTTGAATCACTCTTTCAGATTGGCCATCGGTTTGTGGGTGGAATGCGGTACTAAAATTCAATCTTGTACCCAAAGCTTCCTTCAACTTCTCCCAAAACCTCGAAGGAATTCTTGGATCCCTATCCGAGATAATAGATATAGGTACCCCATGTAATCTCACCACCTGAGCAATATATAGCTCGGCCAACTTATCAAGTGAATAATCCACACGCACCGGTATAAAGTGAGCTGACTTCGTTAATCTATCCACAATAACCCACACAGCATCTTTCTTTTCAGAGTCATAAGTAACCCCGTTACAAAATCCATTGTGATTCGATCTTACTTCCACTCAGGAACCACACTGGCTGAAGCAATCCCGAAGGTACTTGATGTTCAGCTTTCATTTGTTGATAGATCAAACACTTTGTAACAAACTCAGAGATGTCTCTTTTCTACCTGGCCACCAATACAACTTCTTCAAATCATTGTACAATTTTGTACTACCCGAATGTACTGACAAACAAGCATTGTGTGTTTCATGTAAAATTTTCTGGATTAACTCATCATCCTTAGGTACACAAACTCTATCACGAAACATCAAACACTTGTCCATACTAACCTGAAAGTCAGAGTCACTTCCCGGTCCGTACTAAGCTCTCTTAGCTTGCATTTCTCTATCATTCTTTTGAGCTTCACATATCTGTTGAAGAAACAATGGCCTAGCCCTCAACTCGTCCAATATAGCACCATCATTGGACAATGCTAAACTCGTATTCATAGCTCTCAAAGCATACAGGGATTTTCTGCTCAAGGCATCCGCCACCACATTCTCTTTCCCCGGATGGTAATCGATTACTAACTCATAATCTTTCAAAAATTAGAGCCACCGCTGTTGTCGCAAATTCAAATCCTTTTAGTCCATCAAGTACTTCAAGTTCTTGTGATCTGTGAAGATTCGACACTTTCTCACCATATAAATAATGACGCCAAATCTTCAAAGTGAAAATGATTGTAGCTAACTCCAAATCGTGAGTCAAATAATTCTTCTAATGTGGTTTTAGCTATCTCGAGGCTTAAGCTACTACCTTACCCTCTTGCATCAACACACAGCCGAAACCATTTAATGACGCATACTGTAGACCACAAACTCTTTCCCCAACTCAGGTTGTACTAAAACCGATGCCTCAGTCAACAATGCTTTCAATCTCTCAAAACTTTGTTGGCATTTCTCAGTCCATTCAAGCTTAACATCTTTAAGCAATAGCTTCGTCATCGGTGTAGCAATCATGGAGAACCCCTTTACGAACTGTCTGTAGTACACCGCTAAACCCAAAAAGCTTCTAATTTCTGACACACTCATTGGCGGTTTCAACTCCACAATAGCCAAGTTCTTACTTGTAACACCCCAAACCTGGCCCAGAAGTTATGGCCAAATCCGGGAATGTCACATCAAAGGCACAATTAAAAACTATTTTGCTAAGTTAAAGTTTAAGGCCGAAAAGCCCAAAAATCCTTGACCATCTTCTTAAGTAATGATAAAAGCCCATTTTATATTTTATGTACTTCAGAAACCAAGTTTAAACATAAGAAATTTACTCAGGTTTAATAACTAAGTAAACAGTTAAAACAATAATAACAAAACCAAAAATCTAAAGTCAAATCAGAGTATAAGGCCTTATTACATCCAATGAAAGTAAAGCAATTAAAATTATGTCTTTTGAAACAAGTAAATAAAACTTCTAAATATCTTGTAGTGTGGCCATCTTTGAGTCCTCTCCCACGTCGAGCCATTTACTGAGGATTACCTGAAACATTTAATAAAAAAAGGGTGAGTTTCAAAACTCAGTGTGTACAACCCTTGGTAATCCAATCAACATACAAATCACATTGGGCCTAAGCCCTATCAAAAACGGTGGCCTTGGGCCTTAGCCCACAACGACCTCATATCACATCAGTATCACATGAATGCAACCCATCCCAAATCCAACCCTGCACACCATTTCCCTTCTAACCCTGCACACCTGTGGGATATAAATATCAACCCACCCATCCTTACACACCAAAGCTAGCACCAGCAGCAGCACTACACAAACGTTGGAGTAAAGCTGCTTTAATAGGCTTAAAGCCACCGGTGGATCCACGGTCGTCAAGCGACTATGCGATCCTCAAATCTTCCTCTGTATTATCAAAACCCACCCAAGTTTAACATATATTTTGTGAATGCCACACACATTATCACACTTTAAGCACATAAGGGTATTTTAGTCATTTCACTACCAAGGGTATTTTCATAATTCTACCCTACAGGGGTATTTAGGTAATTTTGCAAAATAGGGGTATCTTGGAAATTTTGAAAATTAGGGATATTTTGGTAATTTTGCAAATCAGGGGTATTTTAGTAATTTTACAAATCTAAAAATATTTCGGTAATTTTCAAATCAAGGGTATCTTAGTAATTTTACAAATCTAAAGATATTTCGGTAATTTCCAAATCAGGGGTATTTGGTCCCTCTCGGGTTTTAGTTATGAACTTTGGGCCATTAACAAGTCCTTGCGGCAAAAGTGAACAGACACTATGCACTAGGTAGGATTCCAGAGAAGAGGAGGTAGGCCGCTAGGACCATTTAAGTACCAAGCTCTCCCTAGATCCAATCCTAGACATGCATATGTCCGTTGCCACATTCTAACCCAGCAACTTGTCCACGGACATGTTTAATTATTAGATTAAGTCTTATGTGGTTTAAGAGTTGTTCAGAACTAGGCCTAAAGTCCATTAAACCCTAGCATACTTGTCTACATTCCTATCAAGCCCATCAAGCCCAAATCACATCCTTATGGCCCATTAGGCCCAAATCTCATCCATGCATGACAAACTCAATTCGTATAACCAACCAAACAATTTCATCAAACTTAGCCTTAGAGGCCACCGGGCCCATTTAGCCACTTTCACCTTTTTGCCTTTTCGACATTACCGATATCGTATGTGTGTAGTGTTTGTACACACCTGGTTACTGCGACGTGCTATACTATCCTTAGCCTCGAACCTACAACCAACCAACCTTCAATCAATCACTAAATCAAAACATTTACCAAAAGCCGAAGCCTTACTGTAACCTTACCGTGTGCCATCGGGTTCAAATAGCCCTTCATTAACTACTAATCAGGAGTATCCCCCAGATCTGCACTCACACATACACCATCAAAATCCGAGTGACTCATAATCCACACAAGTCACCCCACACATTCGGCCATTCACTTAAACCATAATCGAGTTGAGTACACTTACCCTTGCTAACGATCCTACCACGCTTACGATCTTTGAACCTTATCCTTGTTATCACAGAGTTAACAACAGGACAGTTAGATAGCCTTTTTGCTTTTAACAAGATGTACAAAAGAGGTTAACCGAATACTTACCAAATCCACTTTCGGTCCTGCGACCTAAATTTGGCTTTTGAGATTAGTATGGTGATAGAGACAATTTGGCACCAATAGGGAGAAGAAGAGGAGAAGTGATCGGCTAGAACTAAAGGTAAACAAGAGAAGGAATTTAAGAAGAGAAGTTATGGGGAATTCGGCGAGAGAGAAAACCAAAATTTTGGCAAAGGAATGATGGGTCTTTTTCGGCAAATGGAAGAATTTGGCTAAGGGGGAGAAAAAGAAATGTAATGGAACCCAAGGAACCTCTCCAAGGAATTTGGCACCTCCTTCTATAGCCAATAGCCAAATCCTACCTTCCCCCACAGTACAATTCGGCACCAACTCTTCCAACCTTTCATCTCCTAATTTTTCTCCATGATATCCCCCTTATCTCATCCGAAATTCCCTTCTTTATCAGCTCACAAGACCAATTCAAACATTTCAACAAAAGAGTCCAAATTCCACACAACTCTGGCGTTCACTAAGCAAAATAAACACTCCAAACACACCTTACAACTACTCGAACCTTGGACTTCTTCACCACCTTATAGCTCCCCTAGTGACACCACCTTGCCACTGGACCACAAGCCCATTTGTGTCCTACTTTCCCCTTAATCTGCTTAAAGAGGCCTAATGCCTGAGACTAGGGTCCACTAAAGCAAGAAAAATAAATTTTTCCCTATGGTCATCCCTATCTCTAAGACTTCAAATAATCCTGATAATACCTTAAAATTAATATTCTAAGTGCTACTCATACATTCCAACCTCAGTGCACAAAAATTTAAAGTTTCGGGATTTTTGGGGCATTACAACCTAATAGGCCCAAATCTATTAGGCCAAAATTTGGGGCGTTACAATTCTACCCTTTTCAAAGAAATTTCGTCCTCGAAATTTCCAACTACCTATCAATCGTACTACCCAAGTCTAACCACTATGCTTTCGCTGCACACTCTAATTCTAAAGCCAAAATAAACACTCAGTATACTACGGTAGGGTTATGCACCATTATTCACATATGGAGCGTCTTCGTCCCCTTTGCGACGTGCTGCATAGGCTAAGCTGGCTGCCTCGCCTCCGCATAACCTGCACCTCTACCTAGTGCTCCACGACCATGTTCATTACCATTATCGCCCCTGGCTTGTCCACGGCCCCTTGGTGGTTGTTGACCACCCCTCTGTGGCTGAAAATTACCTCTGCCATCGGCTCGCTCCTGATTTGGCCTTCTCGGGCACTCTCTGATCCTCCATAGATCCATAGCTCAAAGAAGCTCCTATTCTCCTCCAACATTCACCCGTATGCCCTTTTCCACACACAACACAGGTGGTATCCCGGTATTAGCAATAGCGATAGAGGCCTCAGTTCTAATCGGTCCATTCACTCTGGCCCTCCTTGTAGGCCTCTGTTCAGTTCCCGTAGCTTCCACGTCTCGTTTGTTCTTGCCCTTCTCCTTTTCTCGGTGAAAGCGCTCCATGTGCTTTATTTCCTCTGCTATCTTTGCTTTCTCCACCAAGACTGCAAAGTTTCACTCCCTCTGGGGAGCTATAAAGGTTGTCTCTTAACCCATCCTCGAACCGTACACATCTCTTACGCTCTGTTGCGACTATCCCCTTGGCATATTGATTGAGGCGCAAAAACTCAGCCTCATACTCTGTTACTGACTTATCTCCCTGAGTCAAACTCAAAAAATCCTTCCTTCGGGCATCCACATAGGCCGCTCTAATGTACTTCCCATGGAATGTCAACTTGCAAAACCCCCAGGTGATCTGCTCTGGTTGGCTGCCCTCCTTTACGTTCAACCACAACTGATAGGCTTCCTCCCTAAGTAAGGATATCGCCCCTTTTAAGTTTTGTTCATCCGTGCAAACCAGATCGTCCATTATCCTTTCAGTAGCTTCCAACCAATACTCTACCACACTCGGGGCCACCCCTGCTACTACGTTGAAAATCTCTGCGCCACTAGCTCGGAGTCACTCCACGATCGACCCACGACTCGCCATACCATTATTGGACCCAACGACCCTTTCTAAGATCCTTAACATGGCCTGCGATACGGCATCTTCCGTAGCGGCAGCCCGTTCATATGCTCCCCTTTCAGCTACTGGTGAGGCTGGAGCCTCCCCTACTTCAACGTTGGGCATATGGCCTAACTCGAAAGACCCTACCCTAACACTTCCACAGCCTCTGCTGCGGCCTCTTGCACCTCTTCTAGCACTCATCGTTGCATAATTCTGAATTAAATTTTTTTATGTAATTAGTATATAGTTCCACTTGTTTAGGACACATGTCTTATACGAGTAAGCTTTTTTTTTTAAAGTTGTTACACGGTCGAGAATCCACTACAGGCTTTAATCTCTAAAAGCCTATTTTTAAGTAGCCCATTATCTATACAGTTCCGTAATTTAAACAAATGTAGTACAGAAAACTTACCTGGCTCGATGTCGAGGCTCGGTGAACCACACTTCAAGAATCCTGCAAAAACTTTTTAAAACCCAAAATCTAAGGCCCATTTCACAGCCGAGCTTTGCAACCGGACTCTGATACCACTAAATGTAACACCCCAAACCCGACCCAGACATTATGGCCGAATTCGAGAATGTCACATCAAAGGCGCAATTCAAAAAAATTTTGCTAAGTTAAAGTTTAAGGCCAAAAAGCCCAAAAATCCTTGACCATCTTGTTAAGTAATGATAAAAGTCCATTTTATATTTTATGTATTTCGGAAACCAAGTTTAAACATAAGAAATTTACTCAGGTTTAATAACTAAGTAAACAGTTAAAACAATAATAACAAAACTAAAAATCTAAAGTCAAATCGTAGTATAAGGCCTTATTACATCCAATGAAAATAAAGCAATTAAAATCATGTCTTTTGAAACAAGTAAATAAAACTTCTAAATATCTTGTAGTGTGGCCATCTCTGAGTCCTCTCCCACGTCGAGCCCTTTACTGAGGATCACCTGAAATATTTAATAAAAAGGGGTGAGTTTCAAAACTCAGTATGTACGACCCTTGGTAATCCAATCAACATACAAATCACATTGGGCCTAAGCCCTATAAAAAACAGTGGCCTTGGGCCTTAGCCTACAACGACCTCATATCGCATCAGTATCACATGAATGCAATGCACCCATCCCAAATCCAACCCTGCACACCATTTCCCTTCCAACCCTACACATTTGTGGGGATATAAATATCAATCCACCCATCCCTACACACCAAAGGTAGCACCAGCAGCGACACTACACAAACGTTGCAGCAAAGCTGCTATAATGGGCTTAAAGTCACCGGTGGGTCTACGGTCGTCAAGTGACTATACGATCCTCAAATCTTCCTCTGTATTATCAAAATCCAACCAAGTGCAACATATATTTCGTGAATGCAACAAACATTTTCACACTTTAAGCACCTAGGGGTATTTTAGTCATTTCACTACCCAGGGGTATTTTCGTAATCCTACCCTACAGGGGTATTTAGGTAACTTTACAAAACAGGGGTACTTTGGAAATTTTGTAAATCAGGGATATTTTGGTAATTCTACAAATCAGAGGTATATTTGTAATTTTACAAATCTAAAGATATTTCGATAATTTTCAAATCAGGGGTATTTTAGTAATTTTACAAATATAAGGTATTTCGGTAATTTCCCAATCAGGGGTATTTGGTCCCTCTCGGGTTTTAGTTATGAACTTTGGGCCATTAACAAGTCATTGCGGCTAAAGTGAACAGACACTATGCACCAGGTAGGATTCCAGAGAATAGGAGGTAGGCCACTAGGACCGCTTAAGTACCAAGCTCTCCCTAGATCCAATCCTAGACATGCATATGTCCATTGCCATATTCTAACCAAGCGACTTGTCCACAGACATGTTTAATTATTATATTAAGTCTTATGCGGTTTAAGAGTTATTCAAAACTAGGCCTAAAGTCCATTAAACCCTAGCATACTTGTCTACGTTCCCATAAAGCCCATCAAGCCCAAATCACATCCTTACATGTAACACCCCAAACCCGGCCTAAACGTTACAATCGGATCTGGCATGTCACATAAAAGGGTTGTTTAAAAACTACGCGTTTGTTAAAAAAATTTTGAGTTTAAATATTTATTCGCTTGTTATCCTTTTGTTAACATTTTGGAAAACAGTTATTAAGGGTTTAGGAAATTCCTGTATTGAACATTTAATAATAATAGGCAGTAATCAAATTAAAAGCTAAACCAAATAAAATACCAAAATTAAAGTTATAGTGGCCTTATTACATAACAAAAACCCAAATAAAAATAAGTCCAAATAAAAGAAACGAGTTTACGAGAAAACATTCCATGGCCACCACAAGTCTGCCTCAGCTCCCAAATCCGCGATCTAATGATTACCTGCAAAATTAAACAAAGAGGTGAATCATCGAGACTCAGTGTGTAAATCCCCATAAACGTAATCTGGGCCTTAAGCCCACAGATGCGCATTGGGCCTTAGCCCGTTTAAGATGGCATACAAAAGATATGAATGCAATATGTCCCAGCCCAACCTAGTTTTTCCATCCTCTACACGCCACCCCGTACCAACCCATCACACCATGGGGATTTCTACAATCAACCCTCCATCCGCTACACGCCACTTTGGCAGTCATGCTGACAGTCATACTGCTCAAGAACAAAATAACGTGGCTTAGCCACCGATCACTGTGTGACCAAAGATAATATAACGTGGCTTAGCCATCGATCACTATGTGACCAAAGATAATATAACTTGGCTTATCCATCGATCACCATGTGACCAAAACACCGATACAATAATGTACCATCATTAGGTATGACATTGTCACCCATAAGCACTTCTCCTTCATATCATAACATCCCAAATCCCATGCAATATGACATAATAATTTGTGTATGTAGTATGTCATGTATGCAAAACATATATCAAATATAAGTATAACAAGAATTACCATCATAATCAGATAGACATAATACAACATAATCAAGCTAATCAACCTCTAAGGGTATAACCGTAATTTTACCTACCAAGGGTATTTTCGTAATTTACCTATCGAGGGTATTCCGGTATTTCAAACCTGCAATGGCCTTTCTGAAGGCCTAATGTCGCCCCGAGTGACTCAACTACCATTTCCAGTCGTACCAGACGATTGGGCCTAAAACCCGATTTCGGCCCATTCGGGCCCACACGCTTGTGCGGCCTACCTAACACAAATCTAGCCACGTATATGAGATACACCTAGTCTAGTGCACTATAAACTACACCATCATATATTTTATTCAATTGGGCTCATAGGCCCATTGGGCCCACTTCGACCCATCGTGGCCCAAGCAGCCTCAACCCACAAGAATACTACTGATGCCTCAACTATTGCGTTGAAGCCCCACACGTGCGCTCGCACGCTCGTGTGGCTACTATTTCCGTGACCAACGCTTCGATCACTCCTGTGCCCAAACGTCCTCCAAGGTGTATTCTTCCTCCTCCTAGGATGCTCTATATATAGTTGGCTTCTCACATTCCTTCTTTGTATCTTTCCGATGTGGGATTCTTCCATCGGCAGAGTTTAAATCCAACTCAAACTCTTCCCGTCCAGACCGCAAAATAAATACTCCCTTTCTTCTCATGAGATTCGAACCCAGGCTCCCTTGCAACATAATCCACGCTGCTAACCACTTGACCCCAAGCTCCTCTTTTATCTTAAACCATGCGCAACTAAATATAAATCTATAGCCAAATACTAAGGTCCATGTAAAAAGAAAACCAAAATGGAAAAGCCAAGACTTGAACCTTGGACCTCCTTCCTTCATTGTGGCGTCATTTTCTTGTCTCTTATGTGGCGTCACTTTGCCACTACACCATACACTCCACTTGTGTCATTTTCCTCCACATTTTATTCTTAAGGCCTACCTACTAACTCCCAGGGTTTTTCTCGCATAAAACTAAAATTTCCCTTAAGCCAAAGTTTGATCCCAGGACTTCATAGAAGCCCCCTAACCTTCCAAAATCACTCACTTAGTAGGTTCAACTTACACTAAAGCCGTTCTCTTGCTCCCAAAAATTTTAAACGCTTCTACGCTCAAGGCCCATTGGGCCCAATCCTACTAGGCCCAATTTTGGGATGTTACATTACAGCCCATTAGGCCCAAATCTTATCCATATGGCCTATTAGGCCCAAAACAATTCCAGATCATGTAACATGTATGACTAACTCAATTCGTATAACCAACCAAATAATTTCATCAAACTTAGCCTCAAGGGCCACCGGGCCCATTTAGCCACTTTCGGCTTTTCAGCTTTCCGGCATTGCCGATATCGTGTGTGTGTGTAGTGTTTGTACACACTTGGTTACTGCGATGTGCTATACTATCCTTAGCCTCGAACCTACAACCAACCAACCTCAAATCACTCACTAAATCAACACATTTACAAAAAGCCAAAGCCTTACCGTAACCTTGCCGTGTGCCACCGGGTTCTAATAGCCCTTCCTTAGCTACTAATCAAGTGTATCACCTAGATCTGCACTCAGACATACACCATCAAAATCTGAGTGACTCATAATCCACACAAGTCACCCCACACATTCGGCCATTCACTTAAACCATAATCGAGTTGAGTACACTTACCCTTGCTAACAATCCTACCACGCTTGCGATCGTTCAACCTTATCCTTGTTATCACAGAGTTAACAACAAGACAGTTAGATAGCCTTTTGGCTTTTAACAAAACGAACAAAAGAGGTTAACCGAATACTTACCGAATCCACTTTCGATCCTGCAGCCTAAAATCGGCTTTTGAGATTAGTATGGTGACAGAGACAATTCGGAACCAATAAGGAGAAGAGGAGGAGAAGTGATCGGCTAGAACTAAAGGTGAACAAGAGAAGGAATTTAAGAAGATAAGGTATGGGGAATTCAGCTAGAGAGAAAACCAAAATTTCGGAAAAGGAATGATGGGTTTTTTTTCGGCAAATGGAAGAATTCGGCTAAGGGGGAGAAAAAGAAATGTAATGGAACCAAGGAACCTCTCCAAGGAATTCGGCACCTCCTTTTATAGGCAATAGCAGAATCCTACCTTCCCCCACAGTCCTATTCGGCACCAACTCTTCCCACCTCTCATCTCCTAATTTTTCTCCATGATATCTCCCTTATCTCATTCGAAATTCCGCCCTTTATCAGCTCACAAAACCAATTCAAACACTTCAACAAAAGAGTCCAAATTCCACACAACTCTGGCTGTCCACTAAGCAAAATAAACACTCTAAAAACTATAACACCCCTATCCAGTGTCCGTCGTCGGATTAGGGTTACCGGTATTACCATGTAAGTCAAAACTTCAGTTCAATCGATTGAATCTTAGTTGATCATCTTTATCAAATAATTTAATCATAAACAGGCAAATCACACATGTGTAACACATACTTGATACATTAATCCAAGTCATATACGATATAATCATCGATGAACACAAAATGACCATATAATGTATATTATGACAATATCATATATTAATACAAATTTCATGCACCACATTTATCAAAACGATCATGATCTATGAAATTTACAAACAAATAAACTATTCGTAATTAATTAACTAAATAAGCATATTTTGAATGTCAATACATAGTAACTTCCTATTAAGACTAATTTCATATGGCACAAAACCTATTTCCACATAACCGAATATATGCAACTTACTACACATCACATACATACTTATGTATTTGGCCGAATATGCAAGGTCTCATTTATAAAATTTCATGTTCGTCACCTAGCACAAATCGGTTTGGTAGTTTCATGCACTCATTTAAATTAAGCAACCTCACAAGCCAAATACATGTATATATGAACATATATATAAATGTATACATAATAGTTATGCACATTTTCCATATTCGATTATGAGCCTAAACAACTAATTCTTAAAACATGTTAACTACATTTGCAAATATCACATGGGTTTGGCCGAATATACATACATGTATTACTCAATATAATTCATACTTCGTAAATCAACTATAGTTGACACACGCACATAAATTTCGAATGATGCTCAATTAACACATACCTACCTTGACTTATCCTTGCAAAGATTAATTTAAATGACGAAACACATGACTAATTTAACACAAACATTGGCATTACAAACAAGCAATCATGTAGAACACATAATACATAAGATTGAACTAAAGAAACAACTCCTAGCCGAATTGTTGAAGCCAAACACATTAATCACATAGTCAAGGACAAATAGAACAGAACTTAAAATGAATATTTAAGCCATTTTTGCATGGCTATTATATATATAAACATAACATCATTCCAACATTTAGCTAGCCTATACATGCCTTTGATTCAAAAATAACTAGCTTAAAAGTACCAAAAAGAATGATAGTGTGGTTGACTTCACCAACGATCCTCTGAGCCCGTAGCTTGACCAAAATCTATAAAACGAACAACGAACACACTCAAAGTAAGCTCACTAGCTTAGTAAGTCTCAAGAAAATATTAATGTAATGATCATACACTTAAACATCTTAATCTTCAGGCTTATAGTATTGAACATAATTATTACAATATGTAAAATGTACATGGCTGAATACTAGTAATTCCCTTGATTTAAATATTATCACTATATCACCATGAACATGTACATTATCAAATCACATGAATATCATATTTAATCGCATATTCTGAATCATATGAACACATCTTAGGTATCGATCTCCTATATCTACTTATACACATATGCAAACACTTTTAAACTCTTTCACCATTGATCTTTCCATTTATAACCGAGTCTTCAATGTATTATACATGTATATATCTCAATTTCGCATATATGTAATGTTCATACACATTACTGATAAGCTCAACATTATAAAATAAAATACTCATTGAATCATCCATTTCATCACATTGTACTTAACTAAAACGATAATAAATTAGCTTACTTCATTCCTTACTCATATAGTAGGCTAACTCTTACCCGAGCTTTTAACATATAGCACTACATATGTCTCACCTTGTTTGATTCTCGGATTCTCCATTTATAGCATATCACCGGCATTAAGCCTACTAGACCCGAGGTCTGAAGTTCGAACACCGGCATTAAGCCTGCTAGGTAATAAGCCCGAAATAGTTCACCGGCACAAGGCCTGCTAGGCAATAAGCCCGAAATAATTCACCGGCACAAGGCCTGCTAGGCTCGAAGCTCGAATATCAACACGATTAACCAATTCACATTACTTAGTGCTAAATTCACAAACATTTCGTATACTTCATATTTCTTTCACATATCAAACCGAACTTACTTATTCACATTACATTAAACAAAATAAAATCAATGCAATAATATACCACCACATTCGGCCATCACATAGATTTATACTCAAAATTATCAAATATCATCATTTACTATGTTCATAATTAATTCTTTAACATATATTTGCTTAAGGACTTACCTCGACTATCAACGGACAAGTAGACCGGCTATTCAATAACCTTCGCCTTTCCTCGATCCAAATCCGTTTTTCTTTGTTCTTGATCTTGAATTTGAGCTTATATGCGCCGAAAATAAAAAGAAACCAAGTTCTTCTTCTTCCTCCAATATTCGGCCAAGAGAAATAAGATGATAATGGCCATTTCATTTGTTTTATTTTAACATATAATATGACTTTACTTAATTACTAATATAACCTTTCAAATAAAATAAAACTAATATATAACTTAAGGTTACTTATGTCATATACCACCCATTAACTTAAAAATGGGCTAATTACCCTTTTAATACCCCATATTAGAAAGCCATCATCATTTAAGCACTTTCCACTATAGTATGCAACTTTTACACTTAACGCAATTTAGTCCTTTTTGTTAAATTAAACACTCAAATGATAAATTTTTTATACGAAACTTTCACACATCATAAATCACATATAATTAGCACCAAAAATAATATTTAAAAATTTTTCAGACTCGGATTCGTGGTCTCGAAATCACTATTCCTATTAGGGTCAAATTCGGACTGTTACAAAAACACCTTACCACTACTCGAACCTTGGACCTCTTCACGCCACCTTGTAGCTCCCTTAGTGAAGCCACCTTGCCACTAGACCACAAGCCCATTTGTGTCCTACTTTCCCCTTAATCTACTTAAGAGGCCTAATGCCTGAGACTAGGGTCAACTAAATCAAGAAAAATAAATTTTTCCCTATGGTCATCGCTATCTCTAAGACTTCAAATAATCTCGATAATACCTTAAAATTAATATTCTAAGTGCTACTCATACATACCAACTTCAGTGCACAGAAATTTAAAGTTTCGGGATTTTTGGGGCGTTACAACCCAAACTTACTCTTACTGGATTCTACTAGGCTCAAATTCGGGACGTTACATTACTGGGATCAACTCTAATGCCATCACCTGACACAATGTTTCCTAAGAATCTGACCTCTCGGAGCCAAAACTTACTCTTGCTGAATTTAGCGTGCAACTACTTGTCTCTTAAAGTCTACAAAACAATTCTCAAGTGCTCTGTATGCTAACTCTCATCCCGGGAATAAATTAATATGTCGTCGATAATAACAACCACAAACTTATCCAAATAAGGTCGGAAGATACGATTCATTAAATCCATAAAGATCGCAAGAGCATTCGTTAAGCCAAATGGCATGACACTCTTCACAAAAGTTGTTCCTTAACCCACTAGCATTCATTTTCTTCCATAAAAACTCAGCAAGCAACATGAAAAATCTCATGGCAAGTCCCTAAACTTTCAACCATTTTGCAAAATAGTCCTCTCATTAGCTAGCTTAAGCTTTGGGGGTTCCAAAAGTACAAAAATTATCAAGAAAAACCTCTAAAATCACTTACTTGCTAGAGAATAGCTTGGCTGAAAGTTTGAACTCCAACATCCCATATTTTCTCTTAAATTTTTAGTGGAGAAGAAGTGTGAATAGTAAAAGATGACAACTCTTTTATTTATCTTATTTTATTCATTTTTGGTCACCTAATTTCACCAAAATTTTGACCAAATTATTGTCTTTGTCCCCCCTGCCTAGCCATCGCTCTTATGGTGGTCTATTTGCACTTTAAAGACCTCCAATTTAATATTCCATAGCTATTTGACACTATTAGCTTGAAAAATGGAACTTTTGCACTTTATGTGATTTAGTCCTTTTTCTCAATTAAGCATACAATCGTTAAAATTAAATCACCAAAATTTCCACGCAACCTTATAATCATGCTATAACACATAAAATAATATAAAAATAACTTTTTTAAACCTCAAATTAGCTGTCCCAAAACCATTGTTCCAACTAGCCTCAAAATCGGGCTGTTACACGTACGACCTTGTTTCAACTCCAGAAACTCTTTGCGCTTTTGATCAATAAGCCGCTGGCTTATGTATTTCTTTCTGAACTCAGTTTGAAAAAATTCCCACATGACTCTTTCTCTCGATACCACGGATATCAAAGTGTTCCACCACTAATATACAGTATATCTCAGAAGCGATATAGCGCATTTAACACATTCAGCTGGCGTGCAAGAAAGTTCATCAAATACTCGAATTGTATTCTCAAGCCAAAACTCAGCTCTCTCAAGATCGCCATCAATGGTAGCTCTAAACTCTTCAGCTCTGTACTTTTGAATTTTATCAACAGGCGGCTTACTTAAATGTAAAGGTTCCAAACCTTGAGGAGCTACGGGGACCGGTTGGGGAATAGGTGGGGGTGGAGGTTGCCGAGCAACCAGATTAGTTCAGAAAAACTTAGTGAATCATTCATTCACCATTTGGAAGAAGGCTTCCTTAGCCTCTCCTCCCTGACTACCAGACACAGGTCTCGATTCAGATGGCACTGCTCCGTGAACGGAGGCTGGCGCAATACTCTCAACAACGTCAACCACTGCTCGATTGGGATCCGCAGCTATATGAAAACACGATTTAAAATTGTCAGGAGATATCAAACTATCACAGGTTATATATGGCATGTATAGCTAGACTCGCTATGCTACGTTAGTCCTAGAATCGACTAAACTATAACTCTGATACCAATAATTATAACACCCCTAACCCATATCCGTTATCGAAATAGGGTTACGGAGCATTACCAAAATTATTACTTAAATAATCATACATTTCACATAAATTTTCCATTTCCCAAAAAAAGTCATTCACAATCAATCATACAGTCCCTAATATGAGCCTATGAGGCCCAAATCATGCATTAAAAGTGGTTCGGGACTAAACCAATAACTCAGAAATTTTTTAGAAAACTTAGAAAATTTTTCGAAATACAGGGGATAGACACACAACCAATGACACGCCCATGTCACAGGCCGTGTGTAACACCCCAAACCTGGCCTATACGTCATGACTGGATTTGGCATGTTACATGGAAAGGTTGTTAAGAAATTGCGTGTTTGTAAAATGTTCCTATTCTTTTTAAAACTTCGAGTTTAGGTGATCGTTTGTAAAAAAAAAAAACCTATTTAACTCAATGTCTATTTTAGATAAGTTGAGATTAATTTGGAAACTACTTTATTTAGGAGAGTCGAGTTTGAATTGTTGGTAAAATCTTGTTATTACCAGAAAATAGCTTCAGCGAATTTGAACATGTGATATTTTTAAAACTGTTTCGACGTTTAAGAGAAACTGATGTTTAATCAATTATTGTTTGAAAAGCCATTCGTTAGCATTTTGGAAAAACAACAGGTATTAATATGTTAGAAAAATCCCATATTACAGGATTAATAAAGAATAATAACTGAATTAAAAACTAAAACAAAAATAAATCTCAAACGCCTTATTACAAAACATAAACCCAATTTTAAAATAAAACTTAAAGTGAAGTAAAATGACTTAAAGTAAAGTAAAATGAAATTTACTAAAGTAACGACGTATGGCCACCATAGAGTCCACCTCGACTCCAAATCCTCACTACTGGGGATTACCTGAAAAATTAAAGCTGAGGGGTGAGTTACGAGAACACAGTGTGTAATTCCCCTTTTGAACAAAATTTGGGCCTAAGCCCACAGAAGCAAATTGGGCCTTAGCCCTCACATAAGCAAATTTGGTCGAAGCCCATACAGATCGAATCGGGCCGGAGCCCTATCAACATGGTATATCAGATAATGAATGGAACGCAACCCAGCCCAGCCTAGTATTCCATCTGCTACACACTACCCATATCCAACCTAACACACATGTGGGGATTTCTACAATCAACCCTCCATCCGTTACACACCTCGATGGCAGTCACGCTGCTCATCACTGAAATATGTGGCAGACCCACCAAAATACGAAATATGTGGCAGAGCCACCAAAATACGAAATATGTGACAGAGCCACTGAAATACGAAATATGTGGCAGAGCCACCGAAATACACTTCCCCGATCATCAAATATCATGTCCCACGCCCATGCAACATATCGTGTCATAATAATCCATGTCTGCAATAATGTACCAACATGGCAGATATACAAAGTACACAAACATGCTCAGCCTACCCCTTTAAGGTATGATAGTAAATTTACTCACCTGGGCTGTAACCAAACTACCCCATTAGGGATATTTCATTGACTTAACCATTAAGGGCATTTCGGCTTTTAGCCAACTCATAGAAAGTATCATAGAAAAACAACTAAAAGTGTGATTACACACCTGATCACGTGAAGAACTAGACACTCTCGATCGACGTCACCTAAGACAATATATCGCAGAATTAGCTTACAGCCAAACAATGAGAGATCCATAACGCACATTTAAACAATGATTTGCTAATGCTTACCCTCGCTATCACGAACAACTAAGATTCACTTATTCGAATCGGATGTCGACTCTCTTCCACAACCCAGCGGGAAATCCCGAATTGCTGACACTCTACGTTGTTTGAACTTAGGAGCAGAGGCTACGAGTCCACTCCCCTTAGAGTCCTTAATTGATGCCCCCTTGGAACGGCTACCACTCACCTTCATGAGAAAAGTCTCGGTCAAAGAATGTCAAAACTCTAAGGTCGAAAGCGACAACACACCACACTACTTACCAAGACCACGGCACTACCTGAATGTTGGTTATTCTCTTCGATTACTAGGTTGACTCCCTAAACAAACATGAGTTAGACCCGCTGTTCCAAAATAAAATAGTAAAGAAACGACCTTTTTTTGGCTTAAATGAAACATAAATGAGGGTATCCATCCACCCCTATTCGGCCATGTCTACTTACCGAGTTGTCCCTA
Source organism: Gossypium bickii (assembly GCA_025503065.1). NCBI lineage: Eukaryota > Viridiplantae > Streptophyta > Magnoliopsida > Malvales > Malvaceae > Gossypium > Gossypium bickii. The sequence goes on from CP106713.1 coordinate 73,285,210, forward strand.
GTTCAGCAACTGACCCACAAGGATTCTGACTTTCACGAAGAAATAACCACGATTTAGAGTGAAGAGAAGTATTCAGATTCGACCTAAAAAGAGAGGAGTTAAGGGATATCTGCTTCGATCTTCTTAGAAGAGAGAAGAGAACAAAATCAAACGAAGAGAGAAACCTATTACCTTGCAACAAGCAAAAACCGATTGAAAAGAGACTCTTGGTAGACAAAAGAGATCCTAGCACTTTGCTTCTTGATGTTCGACTAATAGCAAAAGATGAAAGAAACGGATTTAGTTTGACACAAGAGGAGTTTCAGCTTGCAAAAGAAAATGAATGGAAAAGAATAAAGGAGCAAAGAAGAAGGCACAAGATTCGGCTACTAGCAAAATAACAAAAAGATGACCCGATTCAACTAAGTAATTCGGCTTAGGTATAGGGAAGTCAAAGAAAATGGAAGGGTGTGGGAGATGATTCGGTCAAGAGGAGAATAAATGGAATGTTGGAGAGATTCAGCTATAGGTGTTTGGAAAAAACCCAGGAAAGATAGTGTCTAAAACAAAAAGAAATGAGAACGAGAAAGAGTTACTAGAATGTTTAAGGTTCGGTAAGAAGAAATGGAAGCAATAAAAGACTTGAAATGCTCCCAGCCAAAAATGCAAAAAGAGTAAATTCTCTCAAATGAGCACCTAAAGAAACGACACTCTCCCTACACACTTATGACAGATTACGGTACAAATGCCTAAGAAACTAAAGGGAATTTCGGCGCATACACACACACACCCAGCCCCCCTAAACACCTCCCTACTTTCGGCCAAACACCTCCCCACACCAACCCCGACGATACTTTCCTTGATTTCCTCCCCCACTCACTCTCCATCCACCATTTGAAAAGGTTGACCAAGTCCCCCTCCTTTATCTCCTTTACACCATCCATTCAAACCCGTTTGACCCATTCAACTCCTCCTTGGTAGAGTCCCAGGCCAATACCACCTCTTCTCCACCCTGAGCACAAAAAATAAAGCCTTTGTTGCAGCAGATGGGATTCGAACACTCTCCCCCCTTCCATGCTCCCTTGTGACGCCAACACCGCTCCACCAAGTGCTCATTTGTGTCATCAAACACAAACAATTATTCTTAAGGCCTGCTTCCACTAGCTCTCCCCCTTTGAGTGCCCAGAAATCAAAATTTTACAAAGGCTCTGGCTCGATTTTGAGCCTCCCCAGGACCCCCAAACATACCCAAGCAACTAACTTAGCTAGCCAAACACATAGAATAGAACAAAATGCCGAACCCCTAATTTATGGATGTTACAGTTCTACCCCCTTAAAGAAATTTTGGCCTCGTAATCTACCTAATTAAAAGAGATTAGGGTATTGCTATCGCATCGCATCTTCCGGCTCCCACGTGGCTTCCTCTGAACTGTGATTAGCCACAGCACTTTGACCAATGGAACCGATTTCCTCCTCAACACCTTAACATTCCGGTCTAAAATCTGCACTAGTTCTTCTTCAAAAGAAAGACTAGGTCTAACCTCAATTTCTTCCACCGACACTATGTGAGATGGATCTGAACAATAGCGCCTTAGCATTGAAACATGGAATACATTATGTATCTGACTCAACTCCAGGGGTAACTCAAGCTGATAAGCCACTGGTCCCACACGTTTCAACACTTGATAAGGCCCGATGAATCTGGGGCTCAACTTGCCCTTTCGTCCAAATCTTAAAACCTTCTTCTGAGGTGAGACTTTCAAGAAGACATGATCCCCCACTAAAAATTCTATCTCCCTACACTTCAGATCTGCATATGATTTCTTTCTATCATAAGCTTCTTTTAACCGGTCCCGAATCAGCATAACCTTTTTCTCTATTTTTGAGACCAATTCTGGACCCAACAACTATCGCTCACCTAACTCTGTCCAACAGGTAGGGGTACGACACCTATGACCATACAATGCCTCATAGGGTGCCATCTGAATGCTAGACGGATTGCTGTTATTATACGCAAATTCAGCTAACGGTAGATAGTCTTTCCAACTACCCCTGAAGTCAATCACACAACCCCTTAACATGTCTTCCAGAATCTGAATTACCCTTTCTGACTAACCATCAGTCTGTGGGTGAAACTCTGTGTTGAAATCTAGCCCTGTACCCAAAGCTTCATGCAATGCCTTCCTAAACCGAAATGTGAACCACTCCATGCAACCTCACAATTTATGCCGCATACAGCTTAGCCAACTTCTATAACGAATAGTCAGTATGAACCGGTATGAAGTGTGCGAACTTAGTCAACCGGTCAATGATTACCCACATTGAATCTTTCTTAGTAGGCGTTAGGGGTAGCCCACTAAAAAAGTCCATCGTTATCCTCTTCCACTTCCAAAGTGGAATCTTCACCGGTTGCAGCAACCCAGAAGGCAACTGATGCTCCGCCTTCACTTGTTGGATGTCAAACACTTACTCACAAAGTCGGTAACTTCCTGGTTCAGACTAGGCCACCAATACAGTTCCTGTAAATCTCGATACATCTTACTTCCACCGAGATGCATAGTGTATGGGCTACTATGCGCTTCTCGCAGAATCATCTATCTCAACTAGAAGTCCTTCGGCATGTAAATTCTTCCATGAAAACATAGCACCCCCTCACTGTTTAACATAAAATCCACTATATCTCCCCTTTCCACCTGTTGAAGTTGAGAACCCAATGATTCATCCAATGATTGCTTTTCTTTAATCTGGCTTACCCATTTCGGCTTTACCTGCAGTTCCGCTAACAAGCTGCCATCTTCGTAAAGGCTGAGATGAGCAAACATTGCTCTCAAATCTGATATCATCTTACGACTCAACGCATCTGCCACCACGTTGGCCTTACCCGAGTGATACTCAATCGAGCAGTCATAGTCCTTCAGCAATTCTATCCACCTCTGCTATCGTAAATTCAGCTCCTTTTGGGTGAGGAGATATTTCAGAATCTTATGGTCCGTATAAATAATTGACTTTTCTCCGTACAGATAGTGTCTCCATATCTTTAAGGCGAACACCACTGCAGCTAACTCCAAGTCATGAGTAGGATAGTTCATCTCATGCGGCCTTAGCTGACGAGAAGCATATGCTACCACCTTCCCTTCTTGCATTAACACACAACCCACACCTGTGTGCAATGCATCACAATAAACATCAAATTCCTTCCCAGCCTCAGGTTGAATCAATACCGGTGCCTCAGTCAGAATCTTCTTTAACTTCTCAAAACTCTCCTGTTGTTTATCGGTCCAAACAAACGGTACTTCTTTCCGCAACAACTTGGTTAAAGGTACGGCAATCAACGAAAACCCCTCAATGAACCTTCTGTAGTACCCAGCAAAACCCAGAAAACTTCGAATTTCTGACACTGACTTCGGTGGTCTCCAGTCCAATACAGCTTCAATCTTCCGAGGATCAACCCTAATCACCTTCAGCTAAAATTTAGACTTGCTAAATTTGGCATACAGTTGCTTTTCTCTTAATATTTGCAGCACAACCTGAAGATGAGAATCATGCTCCTCCCCCGTTCTTGAGTACAGCAAAAAGTCGTCTATGAACACCACCACAAACCAGTCTAGATAGGGTTGGAAGACCCAGTTCATCATGTCCATAAAAGCGGCTGGTGCGTTAGTCAATCCGAACGACATCACTAGAAACTCGTAATGCCCATAACAAATTCGGAAAGCAGTCTTATGAATATCTGCCTCATTGACCCTTAACTGATGGTACCCTGATCTCAAATCTCTCTTCGAGAAAACCGAAGCTCCTCGCAACTGATCGAACAGGTCGTCAATCCTTGGTAGCGGGTATTTGTTCTTAATAGTCAACTTGTTCAACTGAAGATAGGCAATGCACATGCGCATCGACTCATCCTTTTTCTTCACGAACAAAATCGACACTCCCCACGAAGATACACTTGGTCAGATAAATCCCCGGTCCAACAGCTCTTGGATCTGAGCTTTTAGTTCTGCCGGCTCCTTCGGTGCCATCCCGTAAGGGGCGATAGACACTGGAGCCGTTCCCGGAAGTAGCTCAATGCCAAATTCAACCTCACGATCCAGAGGTAACCCCGGAAGCTCTTCAGGAAAGACGTCTGAGAATTCTTTCACTGTTCTGACATCCCCTACAGGCAATTCCTTGGCATTCGACGTGCTGATAAAAGCTAGATATGCCTTACACCCTTTTCGCACCATCTTTTCTGCCTTTAATGCCGAAACCACATTGGACAGGTAATTCGTCCTTTCTCCTATCACAATTACTTCCTCATCCTCAGGAGTTCTTAACACCATACACTTAGCAGCGCAATCTAAGTTCGCATGATGCTTAACCAGCCAGTCCATGCCTAAAATCAGATCGAACTCGCCGAACGGTAGTTCCATCAAGTCTGCCAGAAATACTACTCCTTGAACTTCTAAAGGGACATTCCTAAACAACTTGTTCACTACAACAGATTCTCTTAAAGGGCTAACCACAGACATTTCTCTAGCAGCAATTACAAATTTAATGCTCAAAGTCCCAGATACAGTACATGCAACATATGAATGTGTAGACCCAATATCTATCAAGGCTGTAAAGGGTGCATCAAAAATAAGAAACGTATCGGTTATGACATCCGGTGCGTCGCCATCCTCTCGACATCTAGCCGCATAAACCAGTCCAAGCTATCTTGCATCTGTATTACCAGTACCACTGCCTGGTGCTCCACGACCTCGACCACATCCATTCCCTCCTCTGGCCGAAACACGACCTCTCAGTGGCTGTTGACCACCTCTTCCTGGCTGTGCAAAACCCTAACCTACCGATCGCACCCTAGCCAACTCTTGTGGACAGTCCTTTATCAGATGATCCTTAGATCCACATTTGAAACATCCTCCAGTTCTCCTCCAACACTCCCCCGGATGTGTCCTCCCACATTGTGCATAAGGTCGCAACTAGCCTACAGCAACTGGCATCCCAACTCGAGCTAACCCATCAAACCTAGGCCTCTTTTGGAAACCCCCAGAAGAACCTGACAGCCCAAAGCTTCTCTTATTCTTACCCTTATCCTTATCCCGAACGTTTCACTTCCTCGGTAATTTTTGCTTTCTTGACCAAAACGGCAAAATCTCTTTCCCGCTGTGGAGCTATCAGTACTCGCAGGTCATCCCGTAGACCATCCTCAAATCGTACACAACGCTCATAATCAGTTACGACTATACCCGAGTGTAATGACTTAAGCGCAGGAACTCCGCCTCATACTCTGACACGGATTTATTCCCCTGGACCAAGTTGAGAAATGCTTTCCTATGGGCGTCCACATAACTCACACCAACATATTTTCCATGGAACACTGTCCTAAAGAAGTCCCAGGTGATACGGTCCACTGAAGTACCTTCCCTCACTGTGAGCCACCACTAGTCGTAGGAGGGACACTGCTCCTTTCAATTTTTCCTCTACTATGCAGTCCAGATCATCCATAATCCGCTCAACTGCCTCCAACCAATATTCAGCTACGTTTGGGCCACACCAGAAATGCCCCTAAATACCTCAGTCCCATTTGCCTGAAGTCGCTCAGTAATAGAGTTTTGGGCCACAGATCCAGTGCTTGCTCCAGCAACCCGTTCCAACAGCTGCAGCATCACTTGTGACAAAGCATCGTCCCCTCCTGTTCTGTCCTGAGTTCCCGCTTCCGCCACTGGTGATGCTAGCGCTTTGCCCTCAGGCACATGCCCTCATTCTGAGGATCCAGCCTCAGTACCCCGGCCTCTACTGTAGCTGCGTACACCACGTCCACGTCCTCTGATGCTCATGTTCGTTAGATCAAATTAATTTGATTATAAATTTTATGAATCAGTATATAATTTTAATGTTTATTAACAAATGTCTTATGTACAACAAGTCTAAGAGTTGTTCTCGCAGATCAAACTACCTAATGTCTCAGTCTCTACAGTCTTAGCTAAGAATTTCAGTATACTATCACTAACTCTAGTGATTTCTTTCTAAAATCATTCCATCATACATAATAAAAATCAGAAGACTTACGGATTTGGTGACGGAGACTCGGGTGCCACACCTTCAAAGAGAATATTTCCAAAACCTTTTTTTCATCCATTTTTGAAAAACATTTTTCAAACCCATTCCACAGCTGAGTTTTGCAACTCGGGCTCTGATACCACAAAATGTAACACCCCAAACCCAGCCTAGACGTCATGATCGGATCTGGCATGTCACATGGAAAGGTTGTTAAGAAAGTTACGTGTTTCTAAAATGTTCGTATTCTTTTTAAAACTTTGAGTTTAGGTGATCGTTTGTAAAAAAATCGGTTCAACTTAATGTCTATTTTAGAAAAGTTGTGATTAATTTGGAAACTACTTTATTTAGGAGAGTCAAGTTTGAATTGTTGGTAAAATCTTGTTATTAACAGAAATTAGCTTCAGTGAATTTGAACATGTGATATTTTGAAAACTGTTTCGACGTTTAAGAGAAACTAATGTTTAATCAATTATAGTTTGAAAAGCCATTCGTTAGCATTTTGGAAAAACAACAGGTATTAATATCTTAGAAAAATCTTGTATTGCATGTTTAATAGAGAATAATAACCGAATTAAAAATTAAAACCAAAATAAATCTCAAAGGCCTTATTACAAGACATAAACCCAATTTTAAAATAAAACACAAAGTAAAGTAAAACGAAATTTACTAAAGTAACGACGTATGGCCACCACAGAGTCCACCTCAGCTCCAAATCCTCACTGCTGGGGATCACCTGAAAAATTAAAGTAGAAGGGTGAGTCACGAGAACTTAGTGTGTAATTCCCCTTTCCAACAAAATTTGGGCCTAAGCCCACAGAAGCAAATTGGGCCTTAGCCCTCACATAAGCAAATTTGGCCAAAGCCCATACGGATCGAATTGGGCAGGAGCCCTATCAACATGGTATATCAGATAATGAATGCAATGCAACCCAGCCCAGCCTAGTATTCCATCTGCTACACACCACCCGTATCCAACCTAACACACTTGTGAGGATTTCTATAATCAACCCTCCATCCACTACACACCTCGATGGCAGTCACGCTGCTTATCGTCGAAATATGTGGCATAGCCATGGAAATATGAAATATGTGGCAGAGCCATCGAAATACACTTCTCCGATCATCAGATATGATGTCCCACGACATATCGTGTCATAATAATTCATGTATTCAATAATGTTCCAACATGGCAGATATACAAGGTACACAAACATGCTCAGCCTACCCCTTTAAGGTATGATAGTAAATTTACTCACCTAGGCTGTAACCAAACTACCCCATTAGGGATATTTCATTGACTTACACATTAAGGGCATTTCGACTTTTAGCCGACACATAGAAAGTCTCATAGCAAAACAACTAAAAGTGTGATTACACACCTAATCACGTGAAGAACTGGACACTCTCGATCGACGTCACCTAAGACAATATATCACAAAATTAGGTTACAGCCAAACAATGAGAGATCTATAACGCACATCTAAACAATGATTTGCTAATGCTTACCCTTGCTATCACGAATAACTAAGATTCGCTTATTTGAATCGGATATCGATTCCCTTCCACAACCCAGCGAGAAATCCCGAATCGCTGGCACTCTATGTCGTTTGAACTTAGGAGTAGAGGCTATGAGTCCACTCCCCTTAGGCTCCTTAATCGATGCCCCCTTGGAACGGTTACCACTCGCCTCCATGAGAAAAGTCTCGAATAGAGAATTTCAAAACTCTAAGGTCGAAAGCGACAACACACCACACTACTTACGAAGACCACGACACTACCTGAATGTTGGTTATTCTCTTCGATTACTAGGTTGACCCCTAAACAAACATGAGTTAGACCCACTGTTCCAAAATAACATAGCAAAGAAGCGACTTTTTTGGCCTAAATGAAACATAAATGAGGGCATCCATCCACCCCTATTCGGCCATGGCTACTTGCCAAGATGTCCCTGGTTCGGCAACTGAGCCACAAGGATTCTGACTTCCACAAAGAAGTAACCACGATTCAGAGTGAAGAGAAGTATTCAGATTCGGCCTAAAAAGAAAGGAGTTAAGGGATATCTGCTTTGATCTTCTAGAAGAGAGAAGAGAACAAAATCATACGAAGAGAGAAACCCATTACCTTGCAACAAGCAAAAATCGATTGAAAAAAGAATTTCAGCAGACAAAAGAGATCCTAGCACTTTGCTTCTTGATGTTCGGCTAATAGCAAAAGATGAAAGAAATGGATTTAGTTTGACACAAGAGGAGTTTTGGCTTGCAAAAGAAAATGAATAGAAAAGAACTAAGGGGCAAAGAAGAAGGCACAAGATTCGGCTACTAGTAAAATAAGAAGAAGATGACCCAATTCAACTCAGTAATTCGTCTTAGGTATAGGGAAGTCAAAGAAAATGTTAGGGTGTAGGAGATGATTCAGTCTAGAGAAGAAGAAATGGAATGTTGGAGAGATTCCACTACAGGTGTTTGGTGAAAACTCAGGGAAGATAGTGTCTAAAACAAAAAGAAATAAGAAGGAGAAAGAGTTACTAGAATGTTTAAGATTCGGCAAGAAGAAATGGAAGCAACAAAAGACTTGAAATGCTCCCAGCCAAAAATGCAAAACTAGTAAATTCTCTCAAATGAGCATCTGAAGAAACGGCACTCTCCCTACACACTTATGACCGATTATGCTACAAATGCCTAAGAAACTAAAAGGAATTTCGGCACAAACACAGACACCCAACCAAATATGCCCCCTAAACACCTCCCCACTTTCAGCCAAACACCTCCCCACACCAACCCCCACGATACTCTCCTTGATTTCCTCCCCCACTCACTCTCCATCCACCATTTGAAAAGGTTGACCAAGTCCCCCTCCTCAATCTCCTCTACACCTGTTTGACCTATTCAACTCCTCCTTGGTAGAGTCCCAGGCGAATACCACCTCTTCTCCACCTTGAGCATAAAAATAAAGCCCCTGTTGCAGCAGATGGATTCGAACACTCTCACCCCTTCCATGCTCCCTTGTGATGCCAACACCACTCCATCAAGTGCTCATTTATGTCATCAAACACAAACAATTATTCTTAAGGCCTGCTTCCATTAGCTCTCCTCCCTTGAGTGCCCAGAAAGAAAAATTTTACGAAGGCTCTGGCTCAAACCCGAGCCTCTCTAAGACCCCCAAACATACCCAAACAACTAACTTAGATAGCCAAACACACAAAATAGAACAAAATGCTGAACCCCTAATTTATGGATGTTACACTGTGTGGACATTCGAAATAAGATCACATGGCTGTGTCCCAATACGTGTCTAACCCCATGTAACTCTCTGACTTGGGTCACACGGGCAACACATACGCCCGTGTGACTAGCCCATGTGCCCTTCGAAATGGCCTCACACGCCCGTGTGCTAGGCCGTGCCAAAACTATAGGGTATACTAACTTATATCACACAGCCAAAGCACACGCTTGTGTGTTGGGTCGTGTGACGCATACTGACTTGTTTTCTAATTAAACACCAGGGGACACACGGTCGTGTAACCTGACCGTGTTTCACACACGGCTGAGACACACACCTGTGTCTCCGCCTGTGTGGACAAAAAATAAGCTATTTACCAAGCCAACTTGCTTACCCAATTTGCATTCACCTACACAATTCAAATGGCATATAACAAGACATAAGTAGGCATTTAAACTGATAAACTGTAACAGCCTGATTTAGGGCCTAGTCGGAATAATGGTGCGAGACCACGTATCCGAGGTGAAATTATGAGTTTACAAAGTTTATGTCATGTTTGCATGCTAGTATGAATGTTTCAGGAAGCAATTTTATTAAATTGTGGTGGATTGGTCTAAAAAGGACTAAATTGCAAAAGTTGCAAAATATGAGTTTCTAGAAGCTTTTTGTGCGAAATAGCTTTAGAATAGTGATTAGAAGTCCTTAAATAGAAATTTTTCAAAAAATATTATTTTGGACAAAATTGGCTTTGAGATGGTGTTAAATAGAACTTTTTAAAAGGAAGGGCATTTTGGTCATTTGCCTAATTAGTAATTAAAATAGGAAAAAGATGAGAAAAATTCACTCATCTTCTTCCTTGTTGCTGCCAAAAAAGTGGAGACACCATAGCTAGGGCTCTTCATTTTTTTTCAAGCTTGCTAGTAAGTTCATCTTAGTCCCGTTTTTTATATTCTTCGTATTTTCGAAGTTCTCGTATTATGACTTAGCCATTTCTAGCTATTAAATGAGCTATGATGCATGTTCAAAAATTTACCCATGATTGCCATGCATGCTAAATGATGTTTTATGGAAGTTTATGAAGGTTTGATGCTTGATAAACATCTTTTCCTTAATGAATTTCATGAAAAATGGTAGTATGGTCCATTTTGTAATAGTTATAAAATTAATCATACCTACTAGAAATAGAAAGAATTGATGATTGCTATAAAAGAGAAAATGATTCAGCTAAGCATGAGGTTTAAGGAAATTAAATGAAAATCATTTTACGAGCCTAAGGGCAAGAGTGCAAATATTAGAAAGTATAAGGGCAAAATAGTAATTTTGCCAAAGTATGAGTTATGAGTCAATTTAGTTAATGGGAGTATTAAATGATCTATTTGTGACTATAGATCAAGAAAAATGAAGCCCGAATCGAAACCGAGGCAAGAACAAAGTCGAGGACTAAATTCTATAACTACATACATTTTGTATTTTGAGGTAAGTTTGTATGATTTCTGATCTTTATTGATTTCTATCATTAAATTGATTAGTATAATGTCTATTGTATTCATGGAATACTTAATGTTTTGTAAATAAAGAAATCAATGGGATTAAATATTGAGCAAGTCCCGATTGAAGAAGAAATGCCCAGGATACTCTATCTATCACATGAGACGAGAAAGTCCGTATAAGACCAAGTCTAGGCATGGCATCGACAATCAAGAAGATATCATGTAAGTCCAAGGCAAGCTTGGCATTGAACAGATATCATGTAAGTCCAAGGTAAGCTTGGCATTGAACAGATATCATATAAGTCCAAGGCAAGCTTGGCATTGAACAGATATCATGTAAGTCCAAGGCAAGCTTGGCATTGAACAGTTATTATGTAAGCCCAAGACAAGTCTTGGCATTAAAATGCTATCAAGAGAAAGAGGTTTCATGTAAGTCCCAGCCAAGGCTCGACATTGACCAGTTCATGAGTAAAAAATTAGTATAAGTCCATGTCAAGACATGGCCTCGAAACTAAGATGAGATTTAGTATCCTCGGCTATTCTCAGAAATTCATCGGGCAAAATGGGTAAAAGTAAAATGAGATAATTAGAAAATTTAGAGAGAAAAGTTATTATCAATATGAAATTGGGTATCAGCTATGTTATGAGTGATGAATTAGAGACTATGGTCATTATTTTAAAGTATACGGATCAAGATGATCAAGTGATACAGGTACCTTGTTTACCTTACAAGTAAGAGAATAGTAAGTAACATGAGACAAGTAAGAATCATGTATGAGTAAGTAAGCTTATTAGCCGAAATTATGATACCATTGTTATGTCAATGGATTATATATTAAGCAAGTATGTGGATATGTGCTTTGTATGCAAACTTACTAAGCTAAATGCTTACATCCTTTATTTCTTTCTTTCTATGTAGTCCCGCACACTATCAATCTTCTTTTTGGTATAGCCAAATTATTTTACTAAGTATGTCATGTATAGGAAGCATTCATTTTGAGAATTTGTTTTAAGAAGGGCCCTTGTGTAGACTATCAAGTTATTATTCTTTTGTATATGGTTAAGTGATTGGCCAAATCGACTATGTATGAATGTTTATTGAGGTTAATATAGTATGTGGTATAGTTCATGAAATATATTGAGTTGATTTTGTTTTCAGGGTGGTAAATGGCTTGGTAAATAGCCTTTAAGTGCCCACACGGTTAGACACCGGGCATGTGTTTAGGCCGTGTGTACCCTGCACCTTATTATTAGTTAAATTAGGCCACGGGTGAACCCCACAGTCGTGTTCATAAGCTGTGTAGGACACACGATTTGTATATGGGCGTGTGCTCAAGCCGTATGTATTAAGTCAGTAGCCTCACACAGTTGGTAGACACGGGCGTGTCCAGGCTGTGTGAAAATTGGCAATAACTCCCCACGGTTGATGACTTGGGCGTGTCCAAGGGTACACGGGTGTGTCCCAAGTAACATGGGCATGTGGCCTATATTTTAAATTCCGAAAGTGTCCAGATATGTGTGTGAGGCCTCATAGGCTTATGAGATGTACGAGTTGGTTAAGAAAGATAAGTTTTTAATTTGAAACAAAATTTTAGTTAGTAAGTGTATGTTTAAGTGAGTTTAAGCATGGTAATGTTCCGTATCCAGTCTTAACATCAGTCTCGGGTCTAGGGTGTTACATTTAGTGGTATCAGAGCTACGGTTTAGTCTGTTCTAGGACTAACGTAGCACGAGCATGAGTCTAGTTATACATGCCATACTTAAGAATGTTTTTATAACGATAGTGTGACGACTCTTGACGACTTAAATTATGTTTATGCATATAGTAAATGGATCCCGACAGAGATATGGCGGTTGATGTAGAAAGTAACGCACCAGCTCCAGTAGAAGGAACGGTGCCAAACGAGAATGAGAATAGACCCACTACAGTGAGTCAAGGAGGAGAAGAGGCTAGAAAAGCCTTCCTCCACATGATGAACACATGGTATACAAAGTTTGTTCGGGCGAACTCGAATGCACAACCCCCTCCACCCCCGCCTGTTCCACAACCTGCTCCGGTAGCCCTTCAAGTAATAGAGGTGGTAAGAGGAGATAAACCTCCAATTGATAAGATCAGAAAGCATGGGGCAGAAGAATTCCGGGATAAAAGCGATGATGATCTAGAGAAGGCAGAATTCTGGTTAGAAAATACCATCAAGGTATTCAATGAACTGTCATACACACCTGAAGAATGTATGAAGTGTGTAATCTCTCTCTTAAGAGATTCTGCTTATCAATGGTGGAACACCCTTGTATCAGTAGTACCGAGGGAAAGGGTCACATGGGAATTCTTCCAAGAAGAGTTCAAGAAAAAGTATACCAGTCAAAGGTTTGTAGATCAAAAGAGGAAGGAATTCCTAGAGCTGAAGCAAGGTAAAATGTCAGTGACCAATTACGAGTGAGAGTTTGTACGACTCAGCAAATATGCTCGCGAGTGTGTGTCCACTGAGGCCATTATGAGTAAACGGTTTTAAGAAGGATTAAATGAGGACATCAAGTTATTTTTTGCGATACTTGGATTAAAGGAATTCATTGTGTTTGTAGAAAGGGCTTGTAAAGTCGAAGAATTATTAAAAGAGAAGAAGTCTGAAATTGAGTCTCGCGACTCTAGAAAGAGACAGTGGATTAAGTCATTCTAGTCTTCGTCTAAGAAGTCAAGAGATTTCCCTGCTCGATCAACTATTTCCACTGGATTTTCAAGGAAAGACAAGAGTAAACCATATTCGGGGAATAAAGAATAGACGACTTCAGTTGCAAGTGTTGGGAATTTTAGGTCTGACAGACCTGAATGTCCACAGCGTGGCAGGTGTCATCTTGGAGATTGCCAAGCACATGAAAATGCATGTTTTAGATGTGGATTTCAAGACCATTTTATAAAAGATTGTCCAAAGATGATGAAAGAAGAGAGAACTCAGAACCCAAGATCCGGGAGTATGACCCGAGAAAGACCGTAGAGAAACCCAGGAAATGGGACAAGTGGAAGAGATAACCCCAGAGAACAGGCTGCGAGACCCGAGGGTAGAGCGCCTACAAGGACTTATGCCATTCGCGTTCGCGAAGAGGCATCTTCTCCTGATGTTATCACGAGCACCTTTTCTCTTTAAGATACCAAAATTATTGCTTTAATAGATCCTGGATCCACACACTCTTACATTTGTATGAAATTAGTATCCGATTTGAGTATGCCTATAGATTCTACAGAATTTGTGACTAAAGTGTCCAATCCTTTAGGCAAGAGTGTGTTGGTTGATAAAGTATGTAGAGGTTGTCCATTAATGATTAGAGGTCATTGCTTTAAAGCAAATCTTATGTTCTTACCATTTGATGAATTTGACCTCATTCTTAGTATGGACTGGTTGACTACCCGTAAGGTGATAGTTAATTGTGAGAAGAAATACATCGAGATGAGATGTGAGAATAAGGATACTCTTCATGTAGAATCGGATGACCAAGATGGATTGTCAGTAATGATTTCTCATATGGCGGCATGGAGATATATAAGAAAAAGGTATGAAGCATATCTGGCCTTTGTGATGAATTATAAAGAAACATAGTTAATGATTGAGTCAGAACCGATAGTATGTGAGTACTTGGATGTTTTCCTTGAGCAATCGCCAGGACTACCACCAGTTAGAAAAGTTGAGTTCAGCATTGAGCTAGCTCTTGGTACTGTACTGATATCTATTACTCCTTACAGAATGGCTCCAACAGAGTTGAAAGAATTTAAGTTACAATTGCAAGAGTTGACAGATAAAGGCTTTGCAAGATCAAGTTGTTCACCATGGGGTGCTCCGGTTTTATTTGTGGAAAAGAAAGATGGCACCATGAGATTGTGCATAGATTACCGTCAGCTTAATAAAGTGACAATAAAGAACAGGTACCCATTGCCTAGGATGGATTGATTTGTTCGATCAATTGAAATGAGCCACTGTGTTCTCCAAAATAGACTTGAGATCCGGGTACTACTAGCTGAGAGTGAAAGATTCAGATGTATCCAAGACCGCCTTTCGAACAAGATATGGGCACTATGAATTTTTAGTCATGCCCTTTGGGTTGATCAATGCACCTGCGGTATTCATGGATTTAATGAACCGTATTTTTAGGCCGTACCTCAACAAGTTTGTAGTCATTTTTATTGACGACATACTGATTTATTCTTGGGACGAGAATGAGCATACTGAGCACCTACGAATAGTTTTACAGACTCTTCGAGAAAATCAGTTGTATGCCAAGTTCAGTAAAAGTAAATTTTGGCTCAAGAAAGTGGGATTCCTTGGACATATTGTCTCGAGAGATGGAGTCCTAGTAGATCCCAGTAAAGTCTCGACCATAAAGGACTAGGAGCCACCGAAGAACATCTCTGAGATTAGAAGTTTTCTAGGCCTAGCCGACTATTACAGACGTTTTGTCAAGGAGTTTTCCATGATTGCAACTCCAATGACTAAATTTTTACAGAAGAATGTGAAGTTTGAGTGGACAGAAAGATGCCAACAAAGTTTTGAGAAACTGAGGACAATGTTGACAGAAGCTCCAGTTTAGTACAACCCGTGTCAGGGAAAGAATTCATAATTTAATGTGATGCATCCTTAAATGGATTAGGCTGTGTACTCATGCAAGAAGGTAAGGTGATTGCTTATGCCTCCAGACAGTTGAAGCCTCATGAGAAGAATTATCCGATGCATGATTTAGAATTGGCTGCCATAGTCTTCACTTTGAAGATTTGGAGACACCATTTATATGGTGAAAAATGTCAGATTTTTACTAATCAAAAAAGTCTGAAGTATTCGATGACACAGAAAGAGCTGAACTTAAGACAACGGAGATGGTTAGAGTTGATAAAAGACTATAAATTGGTCATTGACTACCATCCAGGAAAGGCGAATATGGTCGTCGATGCTTTGAGCAGGAAATCTCTATTTGCTCTAAGAGTATTGAATTCAAGAATGTTTTTATCTGACAATGGTTCTATTTTAGCTGAGTTGAGAGCTAGACCAATGTTTCTTCAAGAGATCTTTGAGGCTCAGAAAGAAGATAGTGAAGTACAAGTCAAGAAAGCTCAGTGCGAGTCAAATGCTGAATCCGATTTGTGAACTAATTCTGATGGATACTTGATGTTTAGAAATAGAATACGTGTACCAAGGAAAGAGAAGCTTGTTCAAAGAATTCTACATGAGGCACATAACCGATGTTTATCTGTACATCTGGGAAGTACTAAGATGTATAATGATTTGAAGCAACTATATTGGTGGCTGAAAATGAAGAAAGATATTTCAGAGTTTGTTTCCAAGTGCTTGATTTGTCAGTAAGTAAAGGCTGAACACCAAGTACCCTCGGGTTTACTTCAGCCCATCTTGGTTTTCGAGTGGAAATGGGACCGCGTCACCATGGATTTTATAACGGGTTTACCGTTGTCACCAAGTAAGAAGGATGCTATATGGGTTGTAGTTGATAGACTTACGAAGTCAGCCCATTTCATACCAGTACTAGTGGATTTCTCCATCGACAAGTTAGCAAACTTGTATGTTTCAAAAATAGTAAGGCTTCATGGAGTTCCTTTATCGATTATATAGGATATATACCCGAGATTTACATCCCGATTTTGGAAGAAACTGCAAGAAGCCTAGGGTACAAAGTTAAACTTTAGTACGGCTTTTCATCCTCAAACTGACTGTCAGTCGGAAAGAGTAATTCAAGTACTTGAGGATATGCTCAGATGTTGTATTCTCGAATTCCAAGGCAGTTGGGAAAAGTTCCTCCCATTGGCAGAATTTGCCTATAATAATAGTTTCCAATCGAGCTTAAAGATGGCGCCTTATGAGGCTCTATATGGGCGTAAGTGAAGAACACCTTTGTTTTGGACTGAACTCAAGGAAAACCAAATTCACGGGGTTCATTTGGTTAAAGAAGCTAAAGATAAAGTGAAAGTGATACGAGAATGTTTAAAAGCTGCATAAGACAGATAGAAATCCTATTCGGACTTAAGGAGAAAAGAGATGGAGTACCAAGTTGGAGATAAAGTTTTCTTGAAAGTGTCACCATGGAGAAAAGTTCTCAGATTTGGCCGAAAAGGCAAGCTAAGCCCACGTTTCACAGGACTTTACGAGATCACTAAAAAAGTTGGGCCAGTAGCTTACCATTTAGCTTTGCCATCGGAATTAGAAAAGATATATGATGTGTTTCATGTGTCAATGTTGCGACGCTATAGATCAGATCCCTCACATGTAATTACCCCGTTAGAAATAGAGATTCATCCCGACATGACTTACAGTGAAGAACCATTTAAAATTTTAGCTCGGAAAGTCAAGCAGTTAAGGAATAAAAGTATTGCCCTAGTGAAAGTATTGTGGGAAAAACATGGAATAGAAGAAGCCACATCGGAACCAGAAGAGAGTATGAGAAACTAGTATTCAAACCTTTTTGCTGGTAAGATTTTCGAGGACGAAAATCCCTAAGGGGGGAGAATTGTAATAGCCTGATTTAGGGCCTAGTCAGAATAGTGGTGCGAGACCACGAATCCGAGGTGAAATTATGAGTTTACAAAGTTTATGTCATGTTTGCATGCTAGTATGAATGTTTCATGAAGCAATTTTATTAAATTGTGGTGGATTGGTCCAAAAAGGGCTAAATTGCAATAGTTGCAAAATATGAGTTTCTAGAAGCTTTTTGTGTGATATAGCTTTAGAATAGTAATTAGAAGTCCTTAAATAGCAATTTTTCCAAAAATATTATTTTGGACAAAATTGGCCTTGAGATGGTGTTAAATAAAAATTTTTAAAAGGAAGGGCATTTTGGTCATTTGCCTAATTAGTAATTAAAATAGGAAAAAGATGAGAAAAATTCACTCATCTTCTTCCTTGTTGCTACCGAAAAAGTGGAGACACCATAGCTAGGGCTCTTCATTTTTTTCAAGCTTGCTAGTAAGTTCATCTTAGTCCCATTTTTGACATTCTTCGTATTTTCGGAGTTCTCGTATTATGAATTAGCCATTTCTAGCTATTAAATGAGCTATGATGCATGTTCAAAAATTTACCCATGATTTCCATGCATGCTGAACGATGTTTTATGGAAGTTTATGAAGATTTGATGCTTGATAAACATGTTATCCTTAATGAATTTCATGAAAAATGGTAGTATAGACCATTTTGTAATAGTTATAAAATTGATCACACCTACTAGAAATAGAAAGAATTGATGATTGCTATAGTAGAGAAAATGATTCAACTAAGCATGAGGTTTAAGGAAATTGAATGAAAATCATTTTACGAGCCTAAAGGCAAGAGTGCAAATATTAGAAAGTATAGGGGCAAAATAGTAATTTTGCCAAAGTATGAGTTGTGAGTCAATTTAGTTAATGGGAGTATTAAATGATCTATTTGTGACTATAGATCAAGAAAAATGAAGCCTGGATTGAAACCGAGGCATGAACAAAGTCGAGGACTAAATTCCATATCTACATACATTTTGTATTTTGAGGTAAGTTTGTATGATTTCTGATCTTTATTGATTTCTATCATTAAATTGCTTAGTATAATGTCTATTGTATTCATGGAATTCTTAATGTTTTGTAAATAAAGAAATCAATAAGATTAAATTTTGAGCAAGTCCCGATTGAAGAAGAAATGCCGAGGATACTCTATCTATCACATGAGACAGGAAAGGCCGTACAAGACCAAGTCTAGGCATGGCATCGGCAATCAAGCAGATATCATGTAAGTCTAAGGCAAGCTTGGCATTGAACAAATATCATGTAAGTCCAGGGCGAGCTTGGCATTAAATAGATATCATGTAAGTCCAGGGCGAGCTTGGCATTGAACAGATATCATGTAAGTCCAAGGCAAGCTTGGCATTGAACAGTTATTATGTAAGCCCAAGACAAGTCTTGGCATTAAAAAGCTATCAAGAGAAAGAGATTTCATGTAAGTCCCAGCCAAGGCTCAGCATTGACCAGTTCATGAGTAAAAACTTCATATAAGTCCATGTCAAGACATGGCCTCAAAACCAAGACGAGATTTAGTATCATCGGCTATTCTCAGAAATTCATCGGGCAAAATGGGTAACGGTAAAATGAGATAACAAGAAAATTTAGAGAGAAAAGTCATTATCAAGATGAAATTGGGTATCAGCTATGTTATGAATGATGAATTAGAGACTATGGTCATTATGTTAAAGTATACTGATCAAGGTGATCAAGTGATACAGGCACCGTGTTTACCTTACCAGTAAGAGAATAGTAAGTATCATGAGACAAGTAAGAATCATGTATGAGTAAGTAAGCTTATTAGCTGAAATTATGATAACATTGTTATGTCAATTGGATTATATATTAAGCAAGTATGTGGATAAGTGCTTTGTATGCAAACTTACTAAGCTAAATGCTTACGTGCTTTATTTCCTTCTTTCTATGTAGTCCCGCCAAGCTAAATTGGGGAATCGTCGGAGTCGGAGCTCGTCGCACACTATCAATCTTCTTTTTGGTATAGCCAAATTATTTTACTAAGTATGGTATGTATAGGAAGCATTCATTTTGAGAATATGTTTTAAGAAGGGCCCTTGTGTAGACTATCAAGTTATTATTCTTTTGTATATGGTTAAGTGATTGGCCAAATTGACTATGTATGAATGTTTATTGAGGTTAATATAGTATGTGGTATAGTTTATGAAATATATTGAGTTGATTTTGTTTTCAGGGTGGTAAATGGCTTGGTAAATAGCCTCTAAGTGCCCACACGGTTAGACACACGGGCGTGTGTCTAAGCCGTGTGTACCCTGTACCTTATTATTATTTGTTAAATTAGGCCACGTGTGAACCCCACGGCCGTGTTCATAAGTCGTGTAGGACACACGGTTTGTATATGGGCGTGTGCTCAAGCCATGTGGATTAAGTCAGTAGCCTTACAAGGGTACACGGGCGTGTCCCAAGTAACATGGGCGTGTGGCCCCTATTTTGGGGAAAAGTTTTCGATTGAGTTTCGAAAGTGTCCAGATATGTGTATGAGGCCTCGTAGGCTTATGAGATGTACGAGTTGGTTAAGAAAGATAAGTTTTTAATTCGGAACAAAATTTTAGCCAGTAAGTGTATGTTTAAGTGAGTTCAAGCATGGTAAGAGTTCTACTTGGATTTGGATACTTGTAGGCAAAGAAACACATTCCAAAGCCTATTCAAACACCCTAGTAGGAATTCCACTCAGATTAGGATACTTAGGGACCAAGTAAGGCATCTCAAAGCCTATATAAACACCTTAGGGGGCAACTTAAGCGGGGAGTTCGGCAGAAGTCGGAACCCAAGGCTTTAGTTAGGGGCATCCGACTAGGCTAGAGAAGACAGATTTGTGGAGATTTACTCGAAGATAGCCAGTTGATTCATCTCAAGAAGCCGGAATCATACTCAAGATGGAGGATCTCTCCTTCAATTCCTTCAGGGGGTTTTAGGGATTTCTTATGTTTTGTTTTATCTTTTCTTCTGAGATGTTTTCTTTTATTGTTATGAACTAAACCCTTAGATACCTGAGGGGGATGAAACCTAAGATGAACCTTGTTATCGTTTGTTGAACTATATGATAAATATTTGACTTGTTTTTAATTATGTGTTCTTAATTCTTGTGTTGATATTTTCGGGATATTAATTCAAGTATGATGTGCTTAGGTGGAGGAGCAAAAGTCCCTGCCCAAGAGCAGATCTAGCATAATTAAGCAGAGTTGATCGTGCGCCTAGAGATAGGGTGACGAGATTTTCTCGGATTAGGGTAAAGCCTAATATAGGAGTCCACAGATCGAGTTAATGTGATTCTAGGGGTTTTAATTAGAAAGAGATTTCAATTAATCAACCTAGGGTTAGGCGTTAGTCGCCTCGAGAGAGGGATTAGTATAACTTAGGGAATCTTACGGATCAAGTCAAATGAATAAATCGTCTGGTTAAGAGTTAGATAACAAGTGAAGTCTAAGTGGATTCTTCCTTGGGTGTCGTTTTAATCAATTGGTTTTTCCTCAAGTTATTTTCCCAATTTCATTCTTCTTTGTCTTAGAGCCTTTAGATTAGTTGTTAGTTAATTTTAGATTAGATAAAATTCACTTTAATTCTTAGGCTAGATAATAAAAAGAGAGTTAGTATTAATACTTTTGGTTCCTTTGGGTTCGACATTCTGGTCTTGCCTTAACTATACTACTGTTCGATAGGTGCGCTTGCCTTAAATCGTTGTCATAGTTAGTTTGCAGGTTTGATCATTCTTTTTATAAATTTTAAGACTTTGACATCGCAAAAACAACGATCCAGATTTTGGCGCCATTGCCGGGGAACTGAAATATTAAGAACGCTTAATTTTTATTACTTTAGCCATATTATATTTATTTTATTGCAATATATTTTTTTTCTAATTTTCTAAATTTTTCTTCCTTCTTTTGTTCCTTTCTGGTACCTCTAGTTTATGTCTAGAAGGAACCCGACAGGATCCCAACTTTACGATAGTGATATTGAAGGTACCATTCGCAGAAGTCACGGAGAAATAAGGTGAAGCTTAAACCACATAGACGAAGAGCAAGAAGCCGAAATAAATACCACAAAAGAGATGGCTGAAAATAATCCGCCATCCCAGAGATGGCCGAACATCATGCTCCACGTACTATGTATGATTATGCTACACCTAATTTAACAGAAGCTGAGTCAATTATTGTTAGGCCTACTATTGCTGTAAATAATTTTGAGCTGAAACCTAACACTATACAGATGATACAACAGTTTGTTCAGTTTGATGGTGATACGGGCACGCCCGGGGCACCCACCGAATTTTCAAGTCGATGAAGCTCGACTCTAAATTTTTAATTTTTATTGCTTTAAATAAATCGAGTCTTTGAATTTGTTGAAAATTAAATTGCTAAATTTTAATTAAATGAATTAAACATCTTAATTTATTTAATTAATTTTCTATAGCAAATTATTTTTGCCAAATAATTAGTCTTAGTATTTTAATATGTATAGTGTCTAAAGTAAAGTATTTTAATTTTTGGTTCAAGTTAAATTTTTATTCAAAATTAATGTTTGGTCATGTGTTTTTATAGGCAAAGACGCAAGGATGCATTAGGCCATGGACGACACCTTCAATGGACACATGAGAGAAATGAAGAATTCAAAAAAAAATATATAAACATGAGTGTTGGGATGGACGGCTAGACAAACAAATTCAAAGTGGGGCAATAAAATAACAAGGAATGGAGGCTTGGTGTATGATAAATAAAATAAAATCAAGGAACAGGAAGCATGACAAGCAATACGGCATGGTGGGAGCATAAAAGAAATTAAAGGGATTGAATATTGGGAGGTAAATAAACAAAATGTGCATGTGGTGTTTAGTGGGACAAATGGGAGCTATAAACAAATAAGAAATGAAAAGTGCAACTGTGTGATTAGTGGGGATTTGAACGGCAATGAGGACATATGTTGTGTTAGGCATAAATTAAATAAAAGGAAGAACATGTGATGATTAAGGGGGGAGGGACGGCATGCTTTGAATAAAATAAGGAAACACAATTCTTGTCCTCTTGTGAATATAGTAGACGGCACTATTTGGGGATGTATGGGAGAACTTTGGGATTATTAAAATATGGAGCATAGTTAAACAATTGAAGAATGAATGGAAAGCACAAAACCAAAGTGGATGGGACGGCATGCTCATGGAATGAAATAAACAATTGAAAGTTTCTTAATTGAAGGAAGGCATGGACGGCTATAGTAGAGTAATTAGGCAATGCTTGGAATAAATAAATTAGATAGTGCTTGAAGGAATGGATTTTAAATTGAAAATAAATTGGAGTGGAAACATGGAATAAACAATTGATTGTGTGGAACAATTAGCTAATATGGACGGCAAGCTAATGTTTGGGGAGCTTGAAATTTAAAAGTATTTAAGAGACATGTGCTAAACTAAAGGTGCATGGATGGCAAGCATAAACAATGGTGGGAATGATGGTGGTGGTGGACAACATAAAGCTTTGGTGCTCAAAATCTTGGACGGCAACTTCATGAAGATAATGCAAATTGAAGGCACCCACGAGAATTCACTTTCAAGCTTGTATTTTGGCCATTCGGCTAGTAGCTATAAATAGGATGTTTATTTTCATCTGAAAAAAGACGACTTTGAATTTGAATGAAAGAAATATTTCTTTTGGTGAGTATCCACTCTCCTAATTCTCAAGGTTGAATTGACTTATCTAGTTTTCTAGTGGCGTCGTTCTTTCCTTGTTTTGAACTTATCATCCTAACGGGTGTGGCGTTCATTTACCTATACCGTTGGTTCCTATCTCGCTAGATAGTGGGTCTCGGTTTTGTTTCAAAACTCATTCCATCAATTTGAAACTTATAAGATTCGGGTCTTTAATTTTTATTAAAGTTTCTTTCTTGTTTCAAATACGTTTCCATCTCAATCATCACCTATCTTTAAATTTCAAAGATATCATTTCCAATAAAATTAACCCTTTTGTTAATTAAAAGAGAAACTACCTAATTTACGATCGGGCAACATTTACGATTCGCCTCCTAACCCGAGACGGACCGTATCAGATGGTTTGTAGGATGAGGATCCTAATACACACTTAGTGAATTTTCTAGAGTTCTGTGATACCATCAAAATAAATGGCGTTTCTGATGATGCCATTTGTATTCGGTTATTTCCCTTTTCTTTAAGAAATAAAGCCAAACAGTGGTTGCATTCTCTTCCACGAGGGTCAATCACTACATGGGACTAAATGGCCGAAAATTTTTTATTAAAATATTTTCCACCGGCCAAAACAGCCAAATTAAGGAATGATATCTCTTCTTTTGTGCAGATAGATTTAGGGACACTTTACGATGCATGGAAGAGATACAAGGATTTGTTGAGAAGGTGTCCACACCATGGATTACCATTGTGGCTACAGGTCTAAACTTTTTACAAAGGTGTGAACCCCTCAACAAGACAACTAATTGATTCAGCTGCCGGCAGAACCTTGAACAACAAAACTCCTGAAGCAGCCTACGAGTTTATAGAGGAGATGTCACTGAATAACTATCAGTGGCAAGTTACAAGGACAAGGCCAGCCAAAGCAGCCGGAGTTTTCAACCTCGATGTAGTAACCGCACTATCAAATTAGGTAGAGTTGCTACATAAAAAAATTTGATAGTTTCTATGGTTCTTCATAGGCACATCCAGTTATGCAGTGCAACGCAAGTAAAGGAGTGGTGAATTCTGAGTACCCACCCTACGGACATGGCATGGAGAGTGAACAAATGAACTATATAGGTAATAATTTCTGATCTAACAATAACCATTATAGTAATACTTATAATCCATGTTGGAAGAACCACCCCAATTTCTCATGGGGCGGTCAAAAAATTAAAGGCAACAACCATCCCAAAACTTCCAACAACAGCCCTACCCACAGGAAAATAAGCCAAACCTTGAAGAGATGCTGACAAACTTCATAGAAGCCTTAGAAATACGGTCTCAAAATATAGAAACACGTTTCAAAAGATAGAAACAAAACTTGAGGCATTGACACAAGAGTTCAAGGAACTTACTAAATTAGTTTCTGAAACACGATTAGAAAGCTTCCTTAGGGAAAAAGAGCAGGTACAGGCAGTGACATTGAGAAGTGGAAGGGAGTTAATTGAAACAAAGAAAGAGGTACCACAAGAAACCGATGAAGCAAAGATAACACCGACCCGTGAGGAAATTAAACCAACAATCCCATATTCAGCAAAGTTGAAGAAAGACTGCCTAGATGCACAATATGGTAAATTTCTTGAACTTTTCAAACAGCTACATAATAACTTACCTTTTGTTGAAGCTATTTCGCAGATACCAACTTATGCAAAAATTTTAAAGGAGCTTTTAACAAATAAAAGGAAGTTCGAGGAAATTTCAACAGTGGATCTTAATGAAGAATGCTCAGCTATCATCCAAAACAAGCTGCCAACCAAATTGAAAGATCCAGGAAGTTTTACTATTCCTTGTTTAATTGGTAGTTTGAGCATAGAGAAAGCATTTGCTGATTTAGGTGCCAGTATTAATCTAATGCCTTATAAAATGTTTAAGCAACTTGGTCTCGGAGAACCAACACTCATAGGATGAGTATTCAGTTAGCTGACAGATCTGTTAAGTATCCTAAAGGAATTATTGAAGATGTTTTGGTAAAAGTAGATAAATTTATATTCCCTGTTGATTTTGTTGTGCTCGACATGAATGAGGACATAGAGGCACCTTTAATTTTGGGACGACCCTTTTTAGCTACTGCTAGGGCTGTCATTAATGTTGGTGATGGTAAACTTACACTAAGGGTAGGAGATGAGGAAATTGTTTTCAAATTCATGATGCCATGCGATATTCTAGAGAACAAGATGATTCTTGTTACTTTGTTGATGCCATTGATCACATTTTTCAAGAATTTTTGCAGGAAATCATGTACAGTGCCACGATGGGACTGTGTCTTTCATAAGGCGAGGGGAAAGATGACGATACCAATGAAGAGAATCCCAATGCATCATCTTCTAGATAGATGAAAGTAGAGGATATCGAGATTAATGACGAACTAAAACAAAAACCCTCTACTTATCAGCCGCCCGAGCTAGAACTAAAACAATTACCAAAGCATTTCGAATATGCATTCCTGGGGGATAATTCTACGCTACCAGTAATTATCTCTTCAGAATTAGGACCCAAGGAGAAAAAAGAGTTGTTAAGGGCACTAAGGAAGCACAAAAAGACCATAGCGTGGAAAATGTCGGACATTAGAGGAATAAGCCCATCATTTTGCACCCACAAAATTTTAATGGAAGATGAGTATAAACCATGTGTGCAACCTCCGAGATGGTTAAACCCCAATATGAAAGAAGTTGTCAAAGCCGAGGTAATTAAACTTCTAGATGCAGGAATAATTTATCCTATTTCTGACAGCACTTGGGTAAGTCCTGTGCAGGTAGTTCCGAAGAAAGGAGGCATGACTGTGGTAACCAACGAAAAGAATGAATTGATTCCCACAAGAACATTCACAGGTTGGAGAGTCTGTATTAACTATAGGACGTTGAACGACGCCACTAGAAAAGATCACTTCCCTCTACCCTTTATTGATCAGATGTTAGAAAGATTGTCTGGGCATATGTACTACTGCCTCTTGGACGGACTCTCCGGCTACTTCCAAATCCCAATAGCCCCTGAAGATCAAGAGAAGACAATATTTACATGCCCATACGGTACGTTTGCTTATCGTAGAATGCCTTTTGGATTATGTAATGCTCCTGCTACTTTTCAGCTTTGCATGTTGGCCATCTTTGATGAACTTGTGGAAGACATTATGGAGGTATTTATGGGCGACTTCTCTGTATTCGGTAATTCTTTCCACCTTTGCCTTAAAAATTTAGAACGAGTTTTAATAAGATGTGAGGAAACGAATCATGTCTTGAATTGGGAAAAATGTCACTTTATGGTTAGAGAAGGGATTGTGTTAGGACATAAGATTTCTAGTAAAGGGGTTGAGGTAGATAAAGCAAAGATTGAAACCATAGAAAAATTACCTCCCCCTAGTTCAGTTAAGGCTATTAGAAGCTTTTTAGGACATGCTGGATTCTATAGAAGATTCATTAAAGATTTCTCTAAAATAGTTAAGCCTTTAACAAAATTACTAGAAAAAGATGTTCCTTTCAATTTCGATCAGGAATGTTTAGACGCATTTAATATCCTCAAATATAAACTAATAAATGCTCCGATTATAATTGCACTTGATTGGAATTTACCCTTTGAACTAATGTGTCATGCAAGTGATTTTGCAGTAGGTGCAGTTCTGGGACAACGAAGAGACAAGCGTTTTCAGCCAATTTATTATGCTAGCAGAACATTGACACCCGCACAAGAAAACTACACCACCACAAAGAAAGAATTGCTAGCTGTAGTTTTTACTTTTGAAAAATTTAGGCAGTATTTAATATTATCTAAAGTTGTCGTTTACACTGACCATTCAGCTCTTCGTTATCTTTTAACTAAAGTTGATGCAAAACCTCGACTCATACGATGGATCTTACTCTTACAGGAATTTGATTTGGAAATACAAGATAAGAAGGAACTGAAAATCTTGCAGCAGATCACCTTTCTAGGCTTGAGAACCCACATATCGAAGAGCTCGACGAAAGTGAGATAAACGACTCGTTTCCCGAAGAACAACTTTTTTCTATAACCAACTTTGAGGTACCATGGTTTGCAGATATTGCAAATTATTTAGCTGCTAACATCTTGCCAAAAAGATTAACACATCACCAAAAGAATCGATTCTTTGCTGATGCGAAAAACTATTTTTGGGAAGATCCTTTTCTTTTCCGTATATGTGCATATCAAGTAATTCGAAGATGCATTACAAAGGCGGAAGCAAGTAAGATCCTAGAACATTACCATTCAGGACCTTTAGGAGGACATTACAGCGGGATTAAGACAGCACACAAAATGCTCGAATCAGGATTCTACTGGCCAACTCTTTTCAAGGATGCCAACAGGTATGCCGCTTCGTGTGATAAATGCCAGAGAACAGGTAATATCTCTAAACGCGATGAAATGCCTCAGACATATATGTTATCATGTGAGATATTTGATGTATAGGGTATTGACTTTATGGGTTCGTTCCCTAGTTTATTTGGAAATAAATACATCTTAGTAGCAGTCGATTACATGTCAAAATGGGTGGAAGCCCAAGCTTTACCTACTAACGATGCTAAAGCGGTAGTAAAATTTCTTAAGAAAATTTTCTCTCATTTTGGAACACCCAGAGCAATCATCAGTGATAGGGGAACTCACTTTTGCAATACTCAATTTGAAAAAGTCTTAAGAAAATATGGAGTACACCACAGAACAGCTACCCTTTATCATCCTCAAACTAGTGGGCAAGTGGAAGAGGCAAATCGAGAGCTTAAACGAATCCTAGAGAAAACAGTTGAATCAAATAGAAAAGATTGGGCAGTAAAAGTGGATGATTCCTTATGGGCCTACAGAACAGCATTTAAAACCCCTTTAGGGACATCCCCGTACAAACTTGTTTACGGAAAGAGTTGTCATCTACCATTTGAGTTAGAGCACAAAGCCTACTGGGCTATTAAATTCTTGAATTACGATCTTAAAACCGCAGGTGAGAAGAGGATGATACAATTAAACGAACTAGATGAATGGCGAGCTGAGGCCTATGAGAATTCATGACTATATAAGGAGGCAACAAAACGATGCCATGATGCTCGTTTAAAACAATCAAAGCAATTCGAAGTAGGAGACTTAGTCCTGCTGTATAATTCAAGGGTCAAACTATTTCCTGGAAAGTTGAAATCAAGGTGATCAGGCCCATTCGTGATAAAATCTATTTTTCCTTACGGCACAGTCTAGGTAACCCATCCAACTCAAGGAACATTCAAGGTAAATGGCCATCGACTGAAATTTTGTAATGGTAGAGATTTAAAGGAATTAAGAGAGGAGCTTCAGCTCCGTGAACCTTCTTTTAGGAATAAAAACAGGGTGAGTCTAGCTTAAGACTTTAAACGAGTGCTTCTCGGGAGGCAACCCGAGCACTAACTTCACTAACCCCATTAATTTTCACATTTTAATTTTATTCTCTTTTTTTAGCACCTAAATCAAACAAACTGATTTAGTAAAGTGTAGATTTCCTACCACACGGCCTTACAGACGGGCGTGCCCGTGGCAGTGTGGTCAACATGGGATGAAAAACGAGCGTGCAGGTAGACGTGTGAGAAGAAGAAGAGAATTTTTTTCCCCAACACGGGTTGCGATAAAAAGACCACGGCCATGCGATGCGACCGTGGTCTATCCTAAGTAACTAAGCACGGGCATAAGCCACGCCTGTGCCTACCAACTGTGTGAGACACTGACTATATATACCCGTACGTGGCAACCTAAAACACAGGCGTGGTAGAAGCGAACATAATAGCACACGCCTAGGGAACACGGGCGTGGGCAATATCGCAAACGCGTCAAAATTTGAAAATCGCAAAAAACACTGGCTGAATAACAGACAGACGGACGTGGCCTCTGCCCATGGCCCCTTTCCTATTTAAAGAAACACAGCCCCCATTTTCCCCAAATTTCTTCCCAAACCCCAACCATAGCCATTCTCCTTCAAACACCCTCTACCCCCCCAGCCACCATAAAAAAAAAATACCAATCCTTGACTTTCCCTATCCATTATCACCGTCTCTCTCCCACATACACATAAAAAAAAAACCATTCCACACCCGTGCCAAACCAATACACGCCCGCCCCACAGGTGTTCCACCGTCGTGTCGCCTTGACCATTTACAAAACATGCCCGTGCTGCACATCTACACGACCGTGCTCTGCCCGTCCAGGTCGCCACGCTCGAAAGCACTACTGGTCACCCTTCAATATTACATTCCCATCTATTTACCTATTATATGATTAAGATTTCATTTTGTTCAGTCTCTTTTTACTATTGTTTTTATTTATTATTTATTAAATTTATCTTTAGAATTTTAGAACTAATTTGATTACTATATTAAGTATTTTAGTCATTGTTTAGTTCGTTAATTAGAACTAGATAGAAATAATCACTGTCAAAATGGTTACTCATGGTTGAAATGTTCTTATTTAGACTTTGAATATTTTAGGTATTGATCAAACTAATTGCTTTATTTTGGTAGAAAATTACTTGAATATCAACTATTTTCAGGTACAATGTCATCATCACGAGGAAATCGAACCGCAGCCATCACTTCTAAAAAATGAAAGGGACCCGACTCATCCTCAGCTAGCGCAACCATCAAAGTGCGCTATCAGTTCCTCCAATTCCCTCAAGCGGCCTTAGAGGACCGTTACAAGGCACTACGGGTGCGACCGCTCGACACCGATAGATGCATTGATTGGGCCACTTTAGAGCAGGTCCGTCTCGCAGACGATGCCCGAGCTCTGCTTACAACCGGTTCGTGGGATCAATTTTTTACCATCTTCGAGCCTACGTACTTGGAGCTTACTTTAGAGATTTGCTCTACTTCCCAACTCCAGACAGTGATGACACAATACGATGATCTGGGTACGATACAATTCCGCCTGGGAGGCACCATACGATAGCTAAACGTACAATAATTTGGGGCCGCACTTGGACTCTATACAGAAGACTTCGTAGCAGAGAATGACCTCTCCGAGCTACACCGCCAGTTTCACCGCACCCCCGTAAGCTATTGGTACAACTTAGCCCCTAACAAGGGCAATTATGACCCCAGTCGCTCCAAGGCGACGGCCCTTGTCCCATCCCTGAGATACGTACATGCCATCTTGGCTCATACTCTTACAGGTCGACGCAAAAGCACCAGTGTCGTAAATACTCACGACGTCTACTACCTATGGTACAAGTCAAACGGGTACATTTTCAACCTAGCTTACTTTACAGCCCGTGCCATCCAACACTAGACAGAGCCACATAGGAGAGGGATCATATCGATGGGTCCATATACGTCACACATTTGGCTCGGTACTTCGGCCTCTTCCACACCGAGACCCAGACCTCTTCTCTCACACTGATTGGGCAGATGGTACCCCAGGGCATCCAGACTATGCTGCATATGATGATCAAATATCGACATGGAATCGATCCTCCTTAATATCGACTAGCCCTCTCCACCGACGAGGAGGATCCCGAGGACATTACTGATGATGTCCCATCACCACAGAGGCACCACTCCCGACCCAGTATCCCTCCAATGTAACAGCTTCACTTTCAGACATTTCTGCATGCCTCACTCAGTTTGAAAACTGCTGTACTCAACAATTCAATGACACCACTCGACAATTTGACGGCATTGAGGCCACGCTTCAGAGATTTGTCACCACTTTCATATATCGTCGCCTCGACCACCCAGCAACTCAGCAGATGACGAGGACCTTTGAGTCCTTTTTCTTATCTTTATTTGCAACTTTTATTAATATTATTATTTATGTTTAATTTTCAGTTATTAAACTTTTTATTTTGTCTTGTTAGAACTTTTATTTAGTACAGTTCAGTTTCTTTTATCACTGGCTATCTAACCCTCGAGTATCTCTAACAACTTTCATTAAATATTTCTCCCTAAACATTTCATTGATGACTTCGCAGATTAGATAGAATTAATATACAACTCAAGGAACAAAATTATCACTTATACCTAGTCATCATATCCATCATGAAACATCTTCCAAGGATCTCATCCATAATTCAAGAAGTTTCACTTCTCTCACTACCTTATGATTTTATTATTAATGCGTTATTATCTATCCTTGTACATTGAGGACAATGTACATCTTAAGTGTGGGGGGGTTAACTATAGTAGTATTTGAAAATCCCTGAATTACGTCTTGTTCTAAAGTAAGATTCTCATATTATGATTAGAATGAAATTTCCTTTGATTTATGATTTTTATTGATGTGTTTTGGATTAAGTCATTGATAATTTGTGCATTGATGATTAAATTTGAAGGATACTAGAGAATCAAGCATGATAAGTCTATTTTTCAGAATTAAAAATTTTCTAGGTTGTCTACCTAAATCTGAATGATATCTTGAAATTTGAAATTTACAAGGTTGGCATCAAAAACCCATAATTTTGTGTGAGCTTTTGAACCTTATAGAGAATATATTTTTTTTCTTGCTCACTTTTATCGATTATGAGTGTGTCAACATTGATTTGTTATTCTAGAACTTGCATTGTTTATACATGTCGAGACTACACCTTTGATTTGATATACAGAGATGATAAAGGCACCTAAGATTTAACCCACTCACTCCATTAAAAGCCTACATTCATAATTAACCCCTAGTGAACCCATTTAATCCTAACAACCCTTCTTATTGACTTATCTACTAATATTAACCCAAAACCCTTTGTATTTGTTATCATCATTCCTTTTTGACTACCTTTATGTCGAGATTTGATTTGATCAGTTGCCTGACTATTTTATCTATTTCAATCTATCATTTATTATGTATTTGACTTGTTCTTAAAAAAAAACAAAGTATATTCAGTATTTGTTCTATGTAATTGAGCTTATACGTTTAAAATTCCACATCTTGAAAAAGAAGCTCATAATTAGGATTATCTCATTGTTCTAGTTAGGTAATTTGGTCAACCTCGATTCTAACCTTCTAATTCAGCCTTTATCCACACCTTAACCCAAGCCCCGTTACAACCCTGTTAAAGACCTTTTGATTGTGTATCATCTCATATTATAGTGGTGGAGATTTGATTTTCATGCAAGCCTATGGGATTAACTTTTCATGTTCGACTCTTGAGTGCTTAATTTTGAACCTTAAACACTTTGAGTGATTTAAGTGAATCTTTAGCGAGGACGTCAACTCTTGTCAATTTTGAATCAGAGATAATTATTTAGATAAGGGGAAACGCATATGCTTTCGTGCTATAATTGAATGATTTTGATTGTTTGAATCTTTAGGACTCTTTGAGTTGAATTATCCATGTATGAATTATCTTTGAATTACGATGAATCATTATTGATAAATATTGTGAACCAAGGAAGTTCATTTTAATTGTAAATTGAGAATTTCGCTTGAGGACAAGCAAAGGCTTAAGTGTAGGGGTATTTAATAAACCGTAAACGTAACATATTTTAAGCCCACATTTAGCATGCTTTTGGATGAGTTAAGCCTTGGATTATGTAATTTGGTGCTCTTAATCCTTTATTTTCATGTTTTATACCCAGGAGAGCACCCAATGATGAAAAGAATGGGAAACTGGCCCAAAACGAAGCAAATGGGACATATCACGAAATCCTTACGGCCTGGCCCAAGATCACACGGTCGTGCCCCATTCAACAGGTTCGAACACGGCCTGGCCACGACTTACACGGGTGTGTGCCATGGGCGTGTCCCTGTCGTAGGAAAAAAGAATTTTACTTAGATTTGGATACTTGGAGGCAAAGAAACACATTCCAAAGCCTATTCAAACACCCTAGTAGGAATTCCACTCAGATTAGGATACTTAGGGAGCAAATAAGGCATCTCAAAGCCTATATAAACACCTTAGGGGGTAACTTAAGCGGGGAGTTCGGCAGAAGCTGGAACCCAAGGCTTTAGTCAGGGGGCGTCCGACTAGGCCAGAGAAGGTAGATTTGTGGAGATATACTCGAAGATAGCCAGTTGATTCATCTCAAGAAGCCGGAATCATACTCAAGACGAAGGATCTCTCCTTCAATTCCTTCAAGGAGTTTTAGGGATTTCTTATGTTTTGTTTTATTTTTTCTTCTGAGATGTTTTCTTTTATTGTTATGAACTAAACCCTCAGATACATGAGGGGGATGAAACCAAAGATGAATCTTGTTATCATTTGCTGAACTATATGATAAATATTTGACTTGTTTTTAATTATGTGTTCTTAATTATTGTGTTGATATTTCTGGGATATTAATCCAAGTATGATGTGCTTCGGTGAAGGGCAAAATTCCCTGCCTAAGAGTAGATCTAGCATAATTAAGCGGAGTTGATCGCGCGCCTAGAGATAGGGTGACGAGATTTTGCCAGATTAGGGTGAAACCTAATATCGGAGTCCATAGATCGAGTTAATGCGATTCTAGGGGTTTTAGTTAGAAAGAGATTTCAATTAATCAACCTAGGGTTAGACGTTAGTCGTCTTGAAAGAGGGATTAATATAAGGTTCAGAGTTAGATAACAAGTGAAGTCTAGGTGGATTCTTCCTTGGGTGTCGTTTTAATCAATTGGTTTTTCCTCAAGTTATTTTCCCAATTTCATTCTTCTTTGTCTTTGATTATTTAGATTAGTTGTTAGTTAATTTTAGATTAGATAAAATTCACTTTAATTCTTAGGCTAGATAATAAAAAGAGAGTTAGTATTAATACTTTTGGTTCTTTTGGGTTCGACATTTCAGTCTTGCCTTAACTATACTACTGTTCGATAGGTGCGCTTGCCTTAAATCGTTGTCATAGTTAGTTTGCAGGTTTGATCATTCTTTTTATAAATTTTAAGACTTTGACATCGCGAATCTCAACCAAGCCTAATTCATACTAATTCCATACCATTAACCATAAGAAACACAAGTATCACAATAAGCCATTCAATTCATACCAATTTCACATTCTCAAATCACCTAAATGGTCACTTTCATTTATGCACTATTTTGCATAAAACCACAAGCATGCCATATCTCCAAATTTCAACCATCTGATATTCAAAATGCCAATTCACAACAAATATCACATAGCAAATATCAACCACATAACAAAAGGCCATCTGCACATATATATACATCACCAAGTATACCAAAATAAGCCAAGTCACATGGCTATACACATAACTAACCATTTATCATTTACAAGCCAAAACAAATGGCTAAATCCATGACTAACATATATACCAAAATGACTAAAACTCCTATACATGCCATATAACCAAATCCATAAGTTCAAAAAGTACCAAAGTGATAGCTTGATAGTGTGATGAGATCTCCAACGATTCCTAAAATTCGAGCAAGCTTCGATATTCACTATAAACACAGAAGAGTAAACAGAGTAAGCAATAAAGCTTAGTAAGTTTGTATAGTAATAAACTCAACTTACCATATATACATAATTTAAGCAATTAAAAAAATCATAGTATAACTCATATTGATCCACAAACCTATCACATATTCATTCACAAGGTTAGATATAACTTTCACAAGTTTCTTCAATTCCATGCTTGTATGGTTCTTGTACATACCTGTACCAACTTGTATCAATCTCATATTCATCTATATCTTTGATATACCCTTTGAACCATGTGGAATAATATCGGATACTCGGGAATCTCGCACCCTAAGTGCCAATACATAGTCGAAGCTATCTCAATCCCAGGTCTCATATAATGCTCACTCTCGAGCTATCAACGGGTCTGCTCACACAAGCTGACAGCCATGACATAGCTACACAGTGTTGCTCACACAAGAATCCGTAACACATGCCAGATAACTTAGCCACTGGTAGGATGTACGAACCACCACCCAAAACACATAACCCCTAATGACATGTCATTTGTATCCTAATCTATTCCTAAGGTTCAACAGAGATTTCACATTTCTAAATCTTTGTCGAACGTATTTGTAAGGTTGTATTCACAATTAATTCATTAATAAAGCATTTAAAACACAATTATAATAATGCCTATTAACATACGATCTTACATCGATTCACAAAAACGAAGAAATGGATCGACTAGTCCAATACTTTGTTTTTCCCCCGATCTAAATCCAAACTTCATTTTTCTTGATCTATATAATAACAAAGTTAACTTATTCAATTATAGTTCTATTCAATTTAGCCCAAAAATCACATTATGGAAAAATTACACTTTTGCCCCTAATAGTTTAACATCTTTATAATTTAGTCATTAGCTCATAAAAATACAAACTCATGCAATTATATCCCTACCAATGCTAGCCGAATTTCATATAAACCCATAGCAGCCCAAAATTTTCATTATTTCACACATTTACCACATAATTTCTATTTTTCACAAATAAATCCCTAATTGATAATGTTATCAAAAATCTCTTAACAAATGTTGATTATCTAACAGCAACCATTTATTTTCTATCATCAAACATCAAAATACACCTATATTCATCAATGGAAAAACGCTAAACCTTTAACAATTTCTCAAATTAGTCCTTGGGCTAGCTAGATTAAGCTACAACAATATAAAAAACATAGAAATCATTAAAAATGGGATGAAAATCACTCACTAATTTAAGCTTTATAGTAGCCAAAATTTTAGTTGAAAGATTGATAATGGAAGATGATAGAAATTTTTTGTTTTCTTATAATTAACCTTTATTAATTAATTTACTTTTTTAACCTTATAACATATTACAATTTTCAAGTAAACCAATCTCATAAATTTCCACTAACACACTAATGGTCTATTTACTACATAAGGACCTCCACTTTAAGGTTCCATAGCTATTAGACACCTTTAGTTATTTGGACACCACTTTTGTTCTTCATGTAATTTAGTCCTTTTTATCAAATTGAGATTTCAAACAATAAAATTTCTTAATGAGATTTTCACACAATCTTACTATCATACTGTAGACATTAAAATAATAATAAAATAATTATTTCAACTTCGGATTTGTGGTCCTGAAACCACTATTCTAATTTGACTAAAAACGGGTTGTTTCAAAAGCCTAACTTGGATCACTTCCTTGGTATCCCCGTACTGCTAACACCGCAAACTCTAAATATCTGCAATAGTTAAAGAAAATGGGCGAGCTTAAACAAGCTCAGTGAATGTCGGAATAACCACAAAGTATACACAATACCAAAGGTTAAATAAGAGCAAACTACAACACATTCAAAACCATATTCTAACCAAGTCAAAATAACATATTCACGTTTCATTAAATCATAAAACTAGCATATACTCTTACATGCAATTACACTCAACTCGCTTATATATATAATTTATTTAATAATAATTCATCAAGACTAAACAACATATACATGCTTTAATAACTCACAACTCTAGCTCATATATTCACATGCATTCACAAGTTAAATGAAAAGGACCCAAACCACAAGTACATATATAATTACCATGAGAACATACTAACATTTTCAAGAAACTTATTTAGCATATTATTCATATGTTTATG
This sequence comes from Gossypium bickii, assembly GCA_025503065.1. Classification (NCBI taxonomy): domain Eukaryota; kingdom Viridiplantae; phylum Streptophyta; class Magnoliopsida; order Malvales; family Malvaceae; genus Gossypium; species Gossypium bickii. The sequence goes on from CP106713.1 coordinate 73,321,641, forward strand.
CAGCCATCTCACATCGTATTATCACAATACATAAGATCATATTTTAACGATAATTTGGCACTTGAGGTTATGAAACATAAAAGTGGGTTGTATCACCAAACATCAGATGCACAGATCTCCAACACACCAATTGACTCATAGAATCGAACATATCCAAAAAAGTGAAGCATAAAGCTAACACTCTTCAACACACCAAACATGCCCTGTTGAATGGAGCTTAGCTCATATTCCCTTATCTCTCTAACATGCCCTAGGGCTTTAATGCCCAAAAACACAATACATATATGTTAGTACTCACAATCATATGGCATGCCAACTATATCCAACGGTTTCAAAAGATTACAACGCCAAAATTTCCACAATTACACATTTTTAATTACTGATTTAATGCACATCATCTCTCTTCATATTCATCAATTTACATCAAAACTTGTACACAATGCATGCTTATCAGATTCAGATTTAATTGCACTTTAAGTGCCATAATAATGCTCATTAAACTATCACATATGTAGCACCCCAAACTCAACCTAGACGTTACGATTGAATCTAACGTGTCCATCGAAGTGTTTTTTGAAATCAGACTTGTTGAGAGAAAAACCATTTTTAAACGATTGCCATGTTTGTTTCTGTTGGTTTCTTAGATTAAAAATCCATGGAAGCTACTCTAATTAATGTCATTTTGAAGTTTGAAAATGTGTGTTTGTCTTTTAAAACAGTTATTAGTTTTGAAAACTTATTTGTATCAGTTTGGCAGTTTCAAAATAAGAAATTAAACCCCATTAAAATAAATTGAAAACACCAAAGGCCTTATTACATAAATAACAACCCAATATAAAATTTAAATAACTAATTCTAAAATAAGATATTAGTGAACATGTGGCCACCTCCGAGTCCCTCGCAGCTCCAAATCATCTAAGGCTGAGGAGTACCTGTACAGTCAAAAGAAAAGGGTGAGTTACGAGAATTCAGTGTGTAATCCCTTATAATGCAGTCACAGTCTAGGTCTAAGCGCTATTTAGTAACAGTACAGTGTAGGCCTTAGCCCATTATAGTAATCAATATGGGCCTAAGCCCAATACGGTATCAATATGGTGTACATATGTAACCCACCCCACCCTAATCCAACCAACACACCATGTGCGGATAAAATCGACCCACCCAACCAACACACCAATATTGCAAGAGATAGGCGCAAGAATAATAACGCTTTGAGCTACTAGTAACAGTATCGTAGCAAATCTACGAGAAGCGATGAACGCAACAAAGTTGCGATGAATGATATATGTGGCGAGCCATCGATCTGATATACTTCCTCCATAACAGTATCCCAACCCCATGCAGTATGTCATGTCATAAATCATACGTATATGCATAATGTCATACCCAGTGACAATCATATACATATCATGAACGCATCAGTCAACCTACCCTTAGGGGTAATTTTACTCTTTAGGGGTATTTCAGTCATTTTACTATTCTCGAAGGTCTACAGTCGACTCGAGTGACACCGGCAACATATATGGTCAAAATGGTGTGAATGGGCCCAAAGCCCCATATTAGGCTTAAGTGGGCCCACACGCTTGTGTGGCCCATTTAGCCCAAATTCAGTTAAAGATATATGAACGATATAGCCCAGTGCAGTGTTTGCCACTTATCATGGATTTATTTCGTGTGGGGCCCACGAGCCCATTGAGCCTACATTGCCCATTTCGGCCAAACGAGGCTCATAACGGCCTAAGAGCACGACAACGCTCGTGATGGCCACTATAGTCTATCACCCATGATTGTGGGCTCAGTTTACCCCACAAGCGACCGCACGCTCGTGAGGCCTCAAATGCCGAAGTTTTGACTTTTCGACTTTTTGGCTTTTGTCGATTCACAGAAGCGATAGTGTGATTACACACCTGTTTAACGAGACGCGTGAAGAATTCCACGTGTACAAAACCTACACTCAATAAGACCTTTAGTTAATTAACTGACGATTCAAGTTAACCACTTCTTAACTTTTAGCCCAAAAATACACCACCTTACCTTGATTGAATGAGGGGAGCTTAATGCTCTAAGATCGCTAACCCAACATTGATCACACTCCTTGCCGAGAATCTGAATTATAACCTGATCTTGTTAGATAGGATCAACTACTATCTCATCAACATAAATACAACATTCAGCTTAACCCCAGAAAATGAGGTAGCATATAACCTTAATTGAATACTTGAGGAAAAAGGCTGTGGTTTCATTCGACCTAGTGTTTCGCCTTGGGGAGCGCCGGTACTCTTCGTCAAGAAGAAAGATGGTACGATGCGGATGTGTATTGATTACCGCCAGTTGAATAAGCTGACGATCAAAAACAAGTATCTTTTGCCTAGGATAGATGACTTGTTTGATCGACTTGCCGGGCGACGTTTTTTCCAAGATTGATTTAAGGTGCGGATATCATCGGTGAAGGTGAACGAGGTGATATCCATAAGACGACATTTCGCACTCGGTATGGGCACTACGAATTTCTGGTGATGCCGTTTGGGTTGACTAACGCGCCGGCAGCATTTATGGACATGATGAATCGGATTTTCCAGCAGTTTTTGGACCAGTTTGTTGTGGTATTCATAAACGATATTTTGGTATACTCAAAGTCATAGGAGGAGCATATGCGCATTTGCGAGTAGTGTTGCAGATTTTGAAGGAAAAGCAGCTTTATGCCAAATTTAGTAAGTGCGAGTTCTGGCTTAGGGAGGTGACTTTCTTGGGTCACGTAGTATCAGCTGAGGGGATTAGAGTGGATCCTCGGAAGATTGAGGCAGTGTTGGATTGGAAGCCGTCTAGGTCAGTGGCTGAGATTCGGAGTTTTCTAGGTCTGGCGGGGTATTACCGAAGATTTGTGGAAGGATTTTCTTTGATCGCCGCACCGATGACCAAGTTATTGAGGAAAGGGGTCCCATTTGAGTGGATCGAGAAGCAGCAAGAAAGTTTCGACAAGTTGAAGAAGATTCTAACTGAAGCTCCAGTTTTGATTCAACCAGAGGCAGGCAAGGAATTCACGATTTACTGTGATGCATCACATCTTTGGTTTGGGATGTGTCTTGATGCTGAGAAGGAAGGTAGTGGCTTATGCATCTCGACAGTTGAGACCACATGAGGTTAACTATCCGACGCATGATTTGGAATTAGCTGCAGTGGTTTTTACTTTGAAGATATGGAGACACTATTTGTATGGAGAGAAGTCGATAGTCTATACGGATCACAAGAGTCATAAGTATCTTTTGACTTAGAAGGATTTGAACTTGAGGCAGCGTAGATGGATTGAGTTGTTAAAGGACTACGACTGTTCGATTGAGTATCATCCGGGCAAGGCTAACGTGGTGGCAGACGCGTTGAGCCGTAAGGTTGTATCTGACTTAAGATTGATGTTTGCTCGTCTTAACTTATATGACGATGGGAGTCTTTTGGCGGAATTGCAAGTCAAGCCGACCTAGTTAGAGGAAATCAAGGAGAAACAGTTAGAGGATGATGGTTTGAATGATCGGAGGTTGTAGGTTCAGAATAGAGGTTTAGAGGATTATAGTTTGTCCAGTAATGGAGTTTTGTGTTTTCAAGGGAGAGCTTGTATGCCGAAGGATGTTGAGTTGAGGCAAAGGATTCTTCGAGATGCACATAGCAGCCAATATGCTATGCATCCTGGAGGTAGCAAGATGTATCTAGATTTAAGAGAGCAGTTTTGGTGGTCAGGTCTGAAGCGGGAGATAACTGAGTTTGTGGGCAAATGTCTGACGTGTCAGCAGGTCAAGGTGGAGCATCGCCATTCCGTCAGGTTACTTTCAATGGTGAAGATTCCTGATGGAAGTGGGAAAGGATCACTATGGCCTTTGTCAGTGGATTACCCCTTACGCCTAGTAGGAAGGATTCAGTTTGGGTGATTGTGGATCGTCTGACTAAGTCAGCTCATTTCATTCTGGTAAGGGTGGATTACTCACTTTAGAGGTTAGCTAAGTTGCATGTGGCGGAGATAGTGAGGTTGCACGGTGTGCCGGTGTCGATCATCTCGGACAGGGATCCTAGATTTACGTCGAGGTTTTGGAGAGCGTTACATCAGGCTTTGGGTAGGCGGTTGGACTTGCATCGCATTTCATCTGATCGGCCGGCGATCGAAAAGGGTTATTCAAATTTTAGAGGATACGTTAAGAGGTTGTGTTGTGGACTTCAAAGGCAGCTGGGAAGAGTTTTTGCCATTAACTGAGTTCGCATACAACAATAGTTATCAGGCAAGCATTAAGATGGCTCCATAAGAGGCGTTGTATGGTAGGAGGTGTCGCACACCTACTTGCTGGACAGAGTTGGGTGAACGTCAAGTGTTAGGACCAGAGTTGGTTGCAGAGACTGAGGATAAGGTTAAGATGATTCAGGCTCGTCTGAAGGTTAAGAGGATAAGGCAGAAGTCATATGCCGATCTTAAGCGGAGGGATATAGAGTTTGCCGTGGGTGATAAAGTTTTTCTGAAGGTCTCGCCATGGAAGAAAGTGTTAAGATTTGGGAGAAAAGGCAAGTTAAATCCAAGGTTTATTGGGCCGTATAAGGTATTGAGACGAGTGGGACCAGTAGCCTATCAGCTCGAGTTGCCATCAAAGCTGAGTCAGATTCACGATGTGTACCATGTCTCCATGCTTAGACGCTGTCGTTCTGATCCATCGCATGTCGTGGCAGTAGAGGAAATAGAGGTGAGTCCAGATCTGACGGTGGAAGAGGAACCAGTGCAGATTCTAGATCGAGACGTGAAAGTTTTACGCAAGAAGTTAGTTCCTTTAGTGAAGGTTTTATGGCAGAACCATGGCATAGAAGAAGCTACGTGGAAACCGGAGAATGCGATGAGGCAGCAGTACCCTCAACTCTTTTGATCAGGCAATTTCGGGGACGAAATTTTCTTAAGGGGGTAGAAATGTAACATCCTAAAAATTAGAGTATCATCTTGTTATTTGTGTTGGCTCGGGTATGAATTTTATGTGTTTAACATAGTCTTGTGAAGGCTTGATTTTATTTATGAAGCTAGAATAGTTATTAGTATTAAAAATTTAGTGAAGTGGATTAAGTGAACTTGACACTTAAGTTAATTTAAGTGTTAAATTCTAACACAAGAGGAGTTAGTGGCATAGTGGATAAGGCGCATGAAAGGTTGCTTGAGGAAAGTGGTTCGAGTAGCATGGAATGCATTTTGAGGACTTTATTTTTATGCATCCTAGCATTAAGTGTTGGCCAAGTTCTAATTATGGAAGGTTGGACTTTCAATTTTATGGCAAGTTGAATATTAGTTTAGGAAAGCTTGTATTTTGGGATAAGAATCTTAAGATTTATGGAAGGATGGGGGGACAAAAGGCTTGGATGATGGAAAATGTTTTGGAAACTTTTCTTAGGCCATTAGTCCATGAATGTGGACGGCATGTGTGGCTAGGGGGAGTGGCCGAATCTTGGTCTTGTTGGTAGCTATTTGGTGCCAAAATTTCTTTTGGATGATGGTCATTTTCGGCTAGTTAGGAATGCTTTCATTTCTTGTTTTGAGTCATATCAAAAATCCCTTTTGAACCTTACCAATTCTTCTCTCTTGTGCACCAAAGTGAACCATAGCCGAATGCCCTTAGATGTTGTTGATTTTTTCCTCTTAGGCATTTGGCCGAAACTCATTTGGAACCTCCCTCTCATCTTTTAATTCTTTGTAATCGAAAAGAACCTCTTTTGGTTCTCATCTTCCTATTCTTTTCTTCTCATATTTTTTAACAATCACAAAATTGCTTTTACTTTCTTTTGGCCGAACCTCTTTCTTCCCCAAAATCTCTTTTCTTTTCTTCTATTGTTGCCTCTCTTATTTTTATTCTCTTTTCTACTCACGTACTTCATTTCTTTTTAGTCACAAATCAATTGCTTTCTTCTTTTCAAAACCATAGCCGAAAATCCCTTCACCATTTAACCATATTGCCGAAACTTCCCATTTCCTTTTTGATTTGTCTTGGCCGAATATCAACAAGGGTAGGTCTTCATTTGGTTTTCTTCAATCGGTTTTGGAAGAGGGGTAAGTATTCATGGCCGTATTTTCCTTTGTTTCTTTTCTTTTTTCTTATGACGATTCTCATGAGGGCAAAAGCCAAATTTTGGGTATATGATAGTAAGATTCTAATCATAGGGACTTATTTCTTTTAGGCTCTTTGGATTTTGGAAGCAATCAAATTTCGGTAAGTCAAGTGGTAAGGTTTGTGTTGGTTCTTTAATTCTTTAAATGGAGGTAAAGCCAAAGGCTATGGTGGATAAGGATTGTTGTTGACCGAATGGTCTATGGTAATGATCTAAGTATTGGTCGAATGTAGGGGCAAGGGGATCTAGTGCGGTAGATCGGATCTTCGGATTTTAGTATTTGCGTTGGTGAAAGGTGTGTACCTTACACACTTTATAACTCGGTAATATGTATATGTGTGTTAATAACCATTCATGTTGTTAAAGCCGAAAACTATGAAATCTTAATATGATACCTTGATGGGTATGAGCATGGATACGGGTAAGTCAGTTTCGATATTATGTTGCTATATGTTGATTATCACGATCTACGATATATATATTGGTTATATATTCATATCAAAGTATAATGACATGATTTGTGCATTTGTTGCATTGGTGTGGGCGATATGAGAGGAGGGGGAAGATTTGATACCTGTGTCTTTGGGACACCAGAGGTTTGGCACCTCCAGTGGTTTGGTACCACATATTTGTGTCTTTGGGACACCAAAGGTTTGGCACCTCATAGCGACTCGTCCCAGTCGTTTCGCACCACCGTGGGTTGGCCCCACTTTTATGATTTGGGATTGTCACCAGTGATTTGGTATCACACATGGGTTGGCCCCACAACTTGATTATTCGTGACTTTGGTCACCAGTGGTTTGGCACCACCAGTGGTTTGGTACCACACGGGGTAGAAAAAGGAGTTTTGGATGGCTAGGTTGGGTGCATCATATATATACATTGCTTGGTTATAATTTGTGTAAGTAAGTGGCATTTACCCGGGAGAGGGGTTATGCACTGAGTCTTGGTGACTCACCTTCTCCCTTACCTTTTCAGGTGATTCGTAAATTCGCGGATAAGGAGCCGGATGAACTCGAGGAGGCCATGCAATAAAAGTTGGTTTTATATGAACTTCCATTTGGGTAATTTATTTTAATTTGGTTTTCATATTTTATGGATTTGTAATAAGGCCTCTTTAATTATGTTTTTGGATTATTTATATGCTTTGGATTTGTTTTAAATATGGTTATAAATTACATGGTTGTTATAATAATTTGAGCACAAAGTTTTCTAAACTACAAAGCGCGATGGTTTTTAAAACGTTACCATCGGGTAACATAAATCATTTGATAATTTTTAACTACTTAAGTATTTTCGATAACTCATACTATTTTCCAAAACTCAAGTTTTCAAATTTCTATTAGCTACGGTTTTCAACCTAATCGCTTTAGTTTCTTTATTTATAAAAGGTTTACAAATCTAAGCTGCAACTAGGTTTTTTTTTTTTTAATCATTAATTCTATTTCTCTTTGAAATGTTTTCCTTCGTGGCATGCCAGATTCAGTCATGGCGTATTGGCCGGGTTTAGGGTGTTACAGTTCTCTTGTTCTAAAAAATTTTAAACGCTCCCATGGCCAAGGCCCAATAGGCCCAATTCTACTAGGCCCAAATTTGGGTCGTTGCATCATCTAAGTCCATAGATTCGAGGAAAAATTCTCATTAGTATCTTTTTTTCGGTTCACAAAGTTCGCCATCAAATATCTCTTTTCCACTAAAGTAAAAATGAACAAAAGGTACAAAGTCATACTTACTTTTTTCTCTTATTGGTTATTTAATTGGACATTGGAAACCCTTATGATCTTTTGAACTACACCAATAACACTGCACAAAAGGTGATAGCTCAATCTTATTCTCTCTCTTTGGATATTTAATTGGACATCGGAAACCCTTATGATCTTTTGAACTACACCAATAACATTTCACAATAGGTGAGAGATCAATCATACTCCTCTTTTCGTTTGACCATCTCCCCTTGTCTAATAGTTACTCTATTTTCCTTTTCAACTTCCCAATCATAGTATCAAGAATCATTATGAAATTCTGAAAGGAACACAACACTCAAGAAAAGAAAAATTAAACAAACCTCACTATTATGCACTTAGAAATAAAATTCAAATTCTCAATGAGATAAGAATTAATCTTATTAGTCATTTAGGAGTATTTATAACAATCCATTACGATATTAAAGAACCTAGCTACAAAATATCCTAATGGCACTAGGAGTCCAAAAGTGGCTAGACACCAACGATTTGTGATGCACGGAGGAAGGAATGTGCAACATTCATTAACCTACTAACACAAGAAACAAGAAAGTGTTAGAATGTGTAAAGAAACAATAAAAATAAAAAACAAATGAAAACCTAAGGCTAAGAATCAATAAAAATTGCTGAAACCCGAAAACCCGAAAAATCGCAAAGCAAATTGACAAACATCGTTAGAGGTGTTCCTGATTTCCAAAAATCACTAAATTTAAACTGAAGCCTCCTTAAATAATATAGATCTGATCTAGAAAGTTTTTGAAAAAAATTCAACCCACAGAATATGTTTTACTTTTTTCTTTTCTTTTTGTGGGAAATATTTTTTTTATATTGTAACACAATTCCAAGAATTAGTATATAAAATTTCATATCAATTGAAAAATGTTTACCTACTCAAAAATTTTCTTTTCCAAAAAATTTCTGGGTAAAAACTACTTATAGGTTGTTTTGTAATGGAAATCAGTTTACAAATCAACCATGAACACCCATAACGCCCAACTCGAATACCAAATGATAAAGAATGATGTGGATGAATACGGAAGCGGATCGTAAAGTTTGTCAAAGTCGCATATTTAACCTAGATCTCTAGACGAACATAAACTGAACTGTGAAACAATGAAAACAGATTAGTTGTCACAAAGGAGAGTCAAACGAAATTAAAACAAAAGAAAGATGAATCGGCTAGTAAAGAGTCCAATAGAGAATGAATTAGCATTTCTTGGATGGAACGAAACCATCTTTGGACTTCAAGAAAATGCCCCAACCAGGTCTAGAAAAACAAAACACAAATAGATTTGTTAGAAGTGATTTTAAAGACAAAAGTAAATTGTTCTTTGCAAGAATGTTTGAAACAACATGAAAAGATTAAAAATCCTAATTTTGATGTTTTTTTTTATGGAACAAGATAAGAGAATGTCTTTCTTGAAGCAACCTTAACCTAGAACGAAAACCAATAAAATCAGCAAGCCAAAACAGCAAAAACTAACTTAAATAAGTAAGAAACAATAAATTAAGGATGGAAAAGAGAATATGACATCCTAAGAAGCCTTGGAAACATTAAGAATCTACAACTCATTTCAATGGCTCTACTTCCCCATCCAAGAAAGAGATCTTGGCAAGAAAAAGTTTAAAGATGATTCCCACAACCTAAAAGATTGTTAAAACAACTTCTAAAAGAAACTCAAGAGCAATATTTGAAGAAAAACTCAAAGGAAATTATTATTAACTAAAAAAAAACATAAATCAATTGTATGTGTATAAGGGTGAACGTCCATACTACTTGTAGGCCCCCAAAATAAGTTTTCCTAACCCTAACAGAATAACTAACATGACAACTCATCAAATAAGAAAAAACAAAATAATTCTAAGTGTGGACTTTTAATAGGAATTCTGCCAAAGGAATTAAATGGGCTCTTTGGGATGAATTCTTACATGATGATCCACCTATTAAAATAAAATTAGACCTATAGTTTAAATACTTTACAATTTGGGCCACCTTGATAATTTGGCCTGATATTTAATTAAATTACTTTCCAAACTTCTGGATGGGGTTGTAGACATCTTAATGGGCCATTATTTTCAAGAACTTTGTCTTGTGATCTGTTTTCTCTCCAAATTGGCTCGTTCAAGCTCATACATGAAATCCAATACACCTTGGCTGCAAGATTCGGTTTCTTAGACCAATATTTTGCAAGATTTGAGATCTTCATTTTCTTGATTCTTGAAATTGTCTAAAACAACAAAATTGTACCAAGATTTGATTTCTTGATTTTCTTGAAAACAAGAAAGTGAATCTTGATTTTCTTTTAAGGTCGTGTGCACATCTAGGGCTTTGGTAATGAAGTCTTGGATGATCCCATACAATCTTGCTCGAATTTGCTTAGCTTTCGACCTCATTATTGGTACTTGAGGAAATTTGAGCCCATCACATTCATGAGCCCAATTTTGGGCCTTGCGATTCGTATCATTCCCCTATTCCTCAAAAAGATTAAAAGTAGAATATATATTGTACTCACCAGGCAGATCTATTTGATAGGCTTTGTCATTAATCTGCATGAGTACTTGGAAAGGCCCATCTCTATTATGGCTTTTGAATTGGACCAAGCTACTCGTATCATTCATGAAGAAAAAAATAAATTAAAATAAAGGAAAAGGAAAAGAACGAGTAGATACTCAAATAAAAAGAGTCTGGGAACCCTCCTATAGAAATTTTATCCGTATCATACTTTGGTGCCTATTTTACACCTGTTCATGAATTTTGGCAGTAACAAAAAAAGAACCCTAAAATTCCCATTTTAACCTTACACCTAAAACACCATTTTAACCCATTCTACATCTTTTGTGACATCAAATTTCTTTTTGAAATCCTTTTTAAGCCTATTTCTACCTTTTGCCAAAACGTATTTGAAATCCTTTATTGTGTTCTAATAGTTCTATTAGAATCGAGAGAGAAACTCGTGAGAGGTGAAAGGTGAGAGTGAATGACATTATTAGAGTGAAAAAAAATCCTAATCTGTGTGCAAACACGAGTGAAGCAATTTTTTTCTTTTCGAGTGAATCTGTGATGTTTGTTGTGTTAAGGCATTCTTTTACTGTTTAAAATCATGAAGCGTGAAAGCTTTGTTTCAAGAAAGTAATGTTCAAACCAATGAAAACAAAATAAAATTGGAGAACTTATTTAAAACTCGTTGTTATGTACAAAATAAGGTGTGTAGTATGATAATCAATGGTGGGAGTTGTACTAACATTGCGAGTGCAACTATGGTCGAGAAACTTCAATTGCCTATGCCGAAACATCTTGAACTATAAAACTTGCAATGGTTGAACAAAAGTGGTGAAGTGAAGGTCACCAAACAAGTGATGGTATACTTCGCAACCGACAAATACAAAGATGAGGTGCTCTGTGATGTTGTATCGATGCAAATTTTCCATATCCTCCTTGGGTGTCTATGGTAGTTCGATCGACGAGTCCATTATGATGGTCATGCTAATTGATACACGTTTGAGTGTCAAAGCTAAAAAGTCACCTTGGCATCATTGACTCCGGGTGAGATTCGAGAGGATAAGCAAAGATGACGAGAGTGAGAGAAAAATAAAGTAAAAACAAGAAAGAAAAAGAAAAACAAAATGGAATTGAAAAAATAAAATAAAATGAGTGCGAGAAAGAGGAAAAATAAATTGAGAAAGAAGAAAAACAAAGAGTGTGAATGATCAAACAAAAGTGAGGATTGTTTTAATTAATCCCAGTTCAAGTTTGCTTTGTGATATCTCTTCATTTCAAGTTTCTAAAAATCAAATTGTCGATTTCCAACTCCATTACCTTCCCAATGAAGGTAGATTTTGCGTGTAGGAAAATGGTAAGTTGGAAAGTGGAAACATTCTTCAAGTTGTGAAAGGTAAGCAAGGTAAGGATCTGCTTAAGATTCAAGCAAGTTGAACTTCTTTAAATGTTAATAGTAAGTTTGTCGATGATTTTTCCCTTAAAAGACCTCTTAACAATATTTTTTTCTTATTGTTATTTTTTTAATATTGTTCAAGCATTTGTCTCAAAACATTTTCCTCATGACATGCCTTGTGCTAATTTTCGTAATCTTAGCTCACAAATTGAAACATCCATTGACAATTTTGGTTTAACTAAATGCCTATGCAATTCAATTGTTGTGATTGATAAAGAATTTCCACATAAGATGCGTAATCTGTTTGATTCTAAGTATGATGTGAGTTCTTTAAATTTTCTTGTGAAATTTTCTTGTGAATTCATTTATACTCGAAGGAAGTTTGAGAGGCTTGCTTGTTTGAATGTGCATATCTGAATCTGTTGTGTTTAGCATGGATGAATCATTTTTCAAGCAAAAATAATTGCTTCATTCTAAAATGAGTGATCAAAATTGTGTGTTCAATTTCGGAGCTTGTTCTTTTATTTCATTGTTAAAGGGATGTGAGCATTGAATTTTCATGTTGCATGCTTTTATGAATGACTTCTAAGTGTTCTATGTATCTCCTGTGTTGTTGGAAACAGTCTTTGAATCATATTAAATTTGTTCGGCAACACTTTGTCTTTGATCTAGGACTTAACTTAAGTTTACAACATTTGAAAGGAGCGCTTGATAGTCACTATGTTTATACGAATTGTAACATCTTTGAATTGTTCCAAGTTCATGTAAGTGATGGTTTGAAAAAAAGCATTTATTCTAATTTTGTTTGTGGAGGTGTTTTTTATTTTTAGGTTCCTGAAAAAGTTGTCACTAACCCAATGAAAGGAAGATACAAATTAAAGGACCACGATAAACAAATTTTTTTTTGCAAGCAAAAGGCCCGATTTGAGGATAAATCACCTAAAAGAGGGAGAGTATAAGGTGATATCGATCACGTCATGTGACTCGATTGGGCTAAGCTCAAAGGATATAAATGCAAAATGAGATCGTTTAATTCCATGCAAAATTCTGCATGTGACATTGAGGCCTAATGGTGCATGCTAATTTGTGTTAAATTACACAACTTTTAATTTATTTCATGCCCTATTATTACAGAATTTTAATATGTCTTAATCATATTTAATTCTGGTAGTTATAGTTATGTTGATTGGTAGTTTATATAATTAGTTTTATTGTATTTTAATATTTCTTAAAGCTAGTTATTTAATTTGCCTCTTTTATTATACCTTTAATGCTTTTTTTAGTTCTAAACGTGTTTAATATGTCTTAAGTAATTTAATTGTGTGTTTAATTGTGTCCTAGGAGAATCCAATGGCCAACCACCTAATTAAAGATTCAAAAAGGCTGTTCATTTTTCAAACTGAATCAAAAGCTTTCACACCAAATGGTTGTTCTATTTGGGGAAGAAAATATGCCTATTAATCATTCCTATGCACCATTTAATGCCACCATCCATCATAGGAGCTGAATGTGACTTTTGGAGTTTTCTTATCCCTTAAGCATGCAAAAGTTCAATGCAACACATTAACAAACAGCCACTAGAAACACAAAAATATATAGACTTTTCAGCCTTTTTTTAGCTCTAATTCAAGTAGTTTCTTAGTAATTTTGTTGAAATTTATATTTTAATTATAAAATAATTAATTTTCACTCAATTTAGTAACATATTGAATTTTAATTATTTTTATCATAAATTTACACAAATTTGGTTTGTTTTCTACAATTTTGCACAGAGGGTGAAAATTGGCTCGACAAACACCTCGAGAAGCTTAACCCATCGGGGAAATTTTTGCACCGAGTGAATCAAGTGTATGAATAATCATTTCTATAATGGATATTGAAACACCCCAAACCCGGCCCACGAGCCTTGACCGGATCTGGTATGTTCCTCGAGTAAAACGGTTTGAAACTTCTTGATTACTTTGGAAAATTCGGATGGTTTTGAAAGAAATTTTACTTTGTGTTGGGCTCGAGTTGGAAACAAGTTTATCTTACATTGAAAACCATTTGCGTTAGGGTTTCCAAAACATTTTGAGTTTATTTTTAAAATAAATTTACTTAATCTTTACTTTGATAAAAATTCGTAACATAATAAATTCAAATAAAAAGCATGCATAAAACAGTTAATACTATGGCCTTATTACAATCGAAAACAATACCAAAATAAATCCAAGTACTTAAAATGTAAAAGTCCAAAGTTAAATAAACTTCAAGCTGAGCATGGCCACCACAAAGCTCCTGCCGACCCGGTCCATCACTGTGCGTCACCTGAAAAATATTCCCACAACGGGGTGAGTCAACAGACTCAATGTGTAACCACAACACTAGTCCTAACAAATTCAGGCATATCAAATCATACATGTACATATAGCATTTAAATAATATGATGTAAACCTGAACCCAAACCTTGATAGCCATCCGCTACACATCACCCATACCAACCATCACACCGTGGGGACTACTAAGTCAACCCTCCATCCGCTACTGTAACACCCCAAACCTGGCCAATACGCCATGACCGAATCTGGCATGCCACGAAGGAAAACGTTTCAAAGAGAAATAGAATTAATGATTAAATTTTAGTGAAAAGCTTTTTGTTGTTCTAAGTTCGTAGAAATCGAGTGTATAATAAGTTAAAAATTAATAATTTACTTTGAAATTCCGTACATAAATCTTTAAAAAAAAAAAACCTAGTTGCAGCTTAGATTTGTAAACCTTTTATAAATAAAGAAACTAAAGCGATTAGGTTGAAAACCATAGCTAATAGAAATTTGAAAACTTGAGTTTTGGAAAATAGTATGAGTTATCGAAAATACTTAAGTAGTTAAAAATTATCAAATGATTTATGTTACCCGATGGTAACGTTTTAAAAACCATCGCGCTTTGTAGTTTAGAAAACTTTGTGCTCAAATTATTATAACAACCATGTAATTTATAACCATAATTAAAACAAATCCAAAGCATATAAATAATCCAAAAACATAATTAAAGAAGCCTTATTACAAATTCATAAAATATGAAAACCAAATTAAAATAAAATACCCAAATGGAAGTTCATATAAAACCAACTTTTATTGCATGGCCTCCTCGAGTTCATCCGGCTCCTTATCCGCGAATTTACAAATCATCTGAAAAGGTAAGGGAGAAGGTGAGTCACCAAGACTTAGTGCATAACCCCTCTCCCAGGTAAATGCCACTTACTTACACAAATTATAACCAAGCAATGTTTATATATGATGCACCCAACCTAGCCATCCATAGCTCCTTTTTCTACCCCGCGTGGTACCAAACCACTGGTGGTGCCAAACCACTGGTGACCAAAGTCACGAATAATAAAGTTGTGGGGCCAACCCACGTGCGATACCAAATCACTGGCGACAATCCCAAATCATCAAAAGTGGGGCCAACCCATGGTGGTGCGAAACCTCTTGGACGAGTCGCTATGAGGTGCCAAACCTCTGGTGTCCCAAAGACACAAATATGTGGTACCAAACCACTGGAGGTGCCAAACCTCTGGTGTCCCAAAGACACAGATATCAAATCTTCCCCCTCCTCTCATATCGCCCATACCAATGCAACAAATGAACAAATCATGTCATTATACTTTGATATGAATATATAACCAATATATATATTGTAGATCGTGATAATCAACATATAGCAACATCATATCGAAACGGACTTACCCGTATCCATGCTCATACCTATCAAGGTATCATATTAAGATTTCATAGTTTTCGGCTTTAACAACATGAATGGTTATTAACACACATATACATATTACCGAGTTATAAAGTGTGTAAGGTACACACCTTTCACCAACGCAAATACTAAAATCTGAAGATCCGATCTACCGCACTAGATCACCTTGCCCCTACATTCGGCCAATACTTAGATCATTACCATAGACCATTCGGTCAACAACAATCCTTATCCACCGTAGCCTTTGGCTTTACATCCATTTAAAGAATTAAAGAACCAACACAAACCTTACCACTTGACTTATCGAAATTTGATTGATTCCAAAATCCTAAGAGCTTAAAAGAAATAAGTCCCTATGATTAGAATCTTACTATCATATACCCAAAATTTGGCTTTTTCCCTCATGAGAATCGTCATAAAAAAAAGAAAAGAAACAAAGGAAAATACGGCCATGATCACATACCTATCTTCCAAAACCGATTGTAGAAAACCAAATGAAGTCCTACCCTTGATGATATTCAGCTAAGACAAATCAAAAAGAGAATGGGAAGTTTCGGCAATATGATTAAATGGTCAAGGGAATTTCGGCTATGGATGATTTGTAATAACAAAAAGAATTCGGCTAGAGTGGAGAAAGAGAAAGGAAAAAGGAAGAAAAAGAAAGAATTTGAAATGGGGAAGGGATGTTTCAGTTTTGAGCAAAAGTGGAAGAAAAGAAAAGAGGAATGGGGAGAAGGAAAATTCGGTCAAGAAAAATAAAAAGAAATGTGGTTTTGAACAATGCCAAAAGAAATAAAGAAAGAAATGGGAGAAAGAGGTTCGGCCAACACCTAGTTTACCAAAGAAGAAAAGTGCACAAAGTTCAAATGTAGTTTCGGTTTCAAGAGGAAAAATGAAAGAGAGAAAAATAGGATTTGGTTCCAACAAAAATGAGAGCTAGAACAAACAAAATTGCACCTAATGATCAAGGTACATTCGGCTAAGGAGGAAAGCTTTGGAGAGGAAAAGAAAATGCAAAATGGTCACAAGATGCAAAAATACCAACCAATTCCCCCCAAACTTCCTATCAACATTCGGCCACCCTCCTAGCCACACATGCCGTCCACATTCATGCACTAATGGCCATAGGAGAGTTTCCAAAACAACTCCCTTAAGCCAAGCCTTATGTCCCCCCATCCTTCCATAAACCTTAAGATTCCTTTCCCAAAGTACAAACTTTCCAAATTTTCTATTCAACTTGCCATAAAATTGAAAGTCCAACCTATCATAATTAGAGCTTGACCGACATTTAATGCTAGGATACATAAAAATAAAGTCTTCAAAATGCTATTCATACAACTCGAACCTCTTCCCTCAAGCAACCCTTCATCTATCTTAATCACCTTGCCACTAACTCCTCATGTGCTAAATTTAACACTAAAATTAACTTAAGTGTCAAGTTCACTTAATCCACTTCATTAAATTTTTAATACTAAGAATTATTCTAGCTTCATAAATAAAATCAAGCCTTTACAAGACTATTCTAAACACACAAAATTCATACCCGAGCCAACTCAAATAATAAGATGATACTCTAATTTTTAGGATGTTACAATTCTACCCCCTTAAGAAAATTTCGTCCTCGAAATTACCTGATCAAAAGAGTTGAGGGTACTGCTGCCTCATCGCATTCTCCGGTTCCCACGTAGCTTCTTCTATGCCATGGTTCCGCCATAAAACCTTCACTAAAGGAACTGACTTCTTGCGCAAAACTTTCACGTCTCGATCTAGAATGCTGCCTTTGGTTCCTCTTCTAGTCGGATCCTGGACTCACCTCTATTTCTCTCATCGCCACGACATGCGATGGTTCGTAACGATAGCGTCTAAGCATGGAGACATGGAACACATCGTGAATCTGACTCAGCTTTGATGGCAACTCGAGCTGATAGGCTATTGGTCCCACTCGTCTCAATACCTTATACGGCCCAATAAACCTTGGACTTAACTTGCCTTTTCTCCCAAATCTTAACACTTTCTTCCATGGTGAGGCCTTCAGAAAAACTTTATCACCCACGGCAAACTCTATATCCTCACTTAAGATCGGCATATGACTTACGCCTATCCAAGCTTCCTTGACGAGCACAATCATCTTAACCTTATCCTCATTCTCTGCAACCAACTCTGGTCCTAACATCTGACGTTCACCTAACTCTGTCCAGCAAGTAGGTGTGCGACACCTCCTACCATACAACGCCTCATATGGAGCCATCTTAATGCTTGCCTGATAACTATTGTTGTATGCGAACTCAGTTAATGGCAAAAACTCTTCCCAGCTGCCTCTAAAGTCCAAAACACAACCTCTTAACGTATCCTCTAAAATTTGAATAACCCTTTTCGACTGCCGGTCAGACTGTGGATGAAATGCGGTACTGAAGTCCAACCGCCTACCCAAAGCCTGATGTAACGCTCTCCAAAACCTCGACGTAAATCTAGGATCCCTGTCCGAGATGATCGACACTGGCACACCGTGCAACCTCACTATCTCCGCCACATACAACTTAGCTAACCTCTGAAGCGAGTAATCCACCCTTACCGAAATGAAATGAGCTGACTTAGTCAGACGATCCACAATCACCCAAACTGAATCCTTCCTACTAGGCGTAAGGGGTAATCCACTGACAAAGTCTATAGTGATCCTTTCCCACTTCCACTGTGGAATCTTCACCAGCTGAAGTAACCCAGACGGTAACTGATGCTCCGCCTTGACCTGCTGACACGTCAGACATTTGCCCACAAACTCAGTTACCTCCCGCTTCAGACCTGGCCACCAAAACTGCTTTCTTAAATCCCGATACATCTTGCTACCTCCAGGATGCATAGCATATGGGCTGCTATGTGCATCTCGAAGAATCCTTTGCCTCAACTCAACATCCTTCGGCATACAAGCTCTCCCTTGAAAACACAAAACTCCATTACTGGACAAACTATAATCCTCTAAACCTCCATTCTGAACCTGCAACCTCTGATCATTCAAACCATCATCCTCTAACTGTTTCTCCTTGATTTCCTCTAACCAGGTCGGCTTGACTTGTAATTCAGCCAAAAGACTCCCATCGTCATATAAGCTAAGACGAGCAAACATCGATCTTAAGTCTGATACAACCTTACGGCTTAACGCGTCTGCCATCACATTAACCTTGTCCGGATGATACTCAATCGAACAGTCGTAGTCCTTCAACAACTCAATCCATCTACGCTGCCTCAAGTTCAAATCCTTCTGAGTCAAAAGATACTTAAGACTCTTGTGATCCGTATAGACTATCGACTTCTCTCCATACAAATAGTGTCTCCATATCTTCAACGCAAAAACCACTGCAGCTAATTCCAAATCATGCGTCAGATAGTTAACCTCATGTGGTCTCAACTACCGAGATGCATAAGCCACTACCTTCCCTTCCTACATCAGCACACATCCCAAACCAGTATGTGATGCATCACAGTAAACCGTGAATTCCTTGCCTGCCTCTGATTGAATCAAAACTGGAGCTTCAGTTAGAATCTTCTTCAACTTGTTGAAACTTTCTTGCTGCTTCTCGGTCCACTCAAATGGGACTCCTTTCCTCAATAACTTGGTCATCGGTGCGGCGATCAAAGAAAATCCTTCCACAAATCTGCGGTAATACCCCGCCAGACCTAGAAAACTCCGAATCTCAGCCACTGACCTAGGCGGCTTCCAATCCAACACTGCCTCAATCTTCTGAGGATCCACTCTAATCCCCTCAGCTGATACTACGTGACCCAAGAAAGTCACCTCCCTAAGCCAGAACTCGCACTTACTAAATTTGGCATAAAGCTGCTTTTCCTTCAAAATCTGGAACACTACTCGCAAATGCGCATCATGCTCCTCCTATGACTTTGAGTATACCAAAATATCGTCTATGAATACCACAACAAACTGGTTCAAAAACTGCTGGAAAATCTGATTCATCATGTCCATGAATGCTGCCGGCGCGTTAGTCAACCCAAACGGCATCACCAGAAATTCGTAGTGCCCATACCGAGTGCGAAATGCCGTCTTATGGATATCAGCCTCTTTCACCTTCAGCTGATGACATCCAGACCTTAAATCAATCTTGGAGAAAACCGCTGCCCCCTTAAGCTGATCAAACAAGTCATCTATCCTAGGCAAAGGATACTTGTTTTTGATCGTTAGCTTATTCAACTGGCGGTAATCAACACACATCCGCATCGTACCATCTTTCTTCTTGACGAAGAGTACGGCGCGCTCCCAAAGCGAAACACTAGGTCGAATGAAACCTCGATCCAACAACTCACGAATCGAGCCTTCAATTCCCTAATTTCTTCTTGGTGCCATCCTATACGGAGCGATAGACACTGGCGCAGTTCCGGGTAACAGATCTATTCCAAATTCAACTTCACGATCCGGAGGCAGTCCCGGAAGTTCTTCTGGAAATACGTCCGCATATTCCTTTACCGTTCGAACATTCCCCACAATAGACTCTTTAGCCTCCAATGCATACACATGGACCACAAATGCCTCACAGCCCTTCCTGACCAACTTCACAGCTTTCAATGCAGATACCACATTGGATAGATAATCTCTTCTATTACCTATCATGACCACCTCTTCGCCCTCAGCTGTCTTCAAAACCATGCGCTTAGCAGTACAATCCAAACTTGCTTGGTACTTGACCAACCAATCCATCCCAAGAATCAGATCAAACTCCTCAAACGGCAGTTCCATCAGATTAGCAACAAACACTACCCCTTGAAGTTCTAGGGTACATCTCTATACAGCTTATTTACTTCTACAGAGTGACCTAGAGGGCTAAGTACTGTCATCTTCCTAAAAGTAGTCTCGAAGTCTAAGTTCATAGTCTCAACTATGCTACTAGCAACATACGAATGTGTCGAACCCACATCTATCAAAGTAGTATATGGTAAACCAAAGATTAAGAACGTACTGGTTCTGACGTCCGGTGCATCGCCCTCCTCTCGACGTCTCGCTGCATACACCAAACCAGGCTGTCCTACCTCAGTGTTGCCAGCTCCTCTGCCAGATGCTCCGCGGCCTCGACCAGAACCATTACCTCCTCTACCATTACCACGACCTCTCTGCGGTGGAGGTCCTTCCTTCCGAGGCCCGAGCACGACCTTGACCCTCGGGCCCGATTCTGGCTAGCTTACGTGGACAGTCTCTCACAAGATGATCCAGCGAGCCACACTCGAAACATCCTTTCCCTCCGGTCCAACATTCGCCCCAATGAGATTTCCCACATCGGTTGCTGCGGCTGGTCCACGATTAGCAGAATGAGCCTTCCAGACTGATTCGGCCCACTCTGCCTAGCCCTCTTCTGAGAATTACCGGCTGACCCGGATGATCCATAACCTCTCCTATGCTTATTACGGTCGTGACTCTGCCTTACAGATTCCTTTATCCCTTCGGCTATCTTAGCCTTTTCAACTAAAGCAGCAAACTCTCGCTCTTGATGTGGAGCAATCAGCAATCTTAGCTCGTCTCTCAATCCATCCTCGAACCGGACACATCGCTCGTGCTCCGAAACCATGATACCTCCAGCATAATGGCTCAGTCTTAAAAAAATTTCGCCTCATATTCTGATACGGACTTATTACCCTGGACCAAACTCGAAATGCCTACGCTTTGCACATCAATGTAATTAGATCCAACATATTTCTAGCGATCTGTTTGCCTTAAAATAGTCCCAAGTGAGATCCTCTCCGCGGCACTATTCGCATTTATCACCACCATTGATATGACTCATCTCGAAGAAGCGACACTATCCCTTTGACTTTTCTTGACATTGGATCCAAATCATCCATGATTCGCTCCGTCGCCTCTAACCAATATTCGGCCGTACTGGGAGCCACACCTAAAACACCTCGAAATACCTCCGCTCCATTGGATCGGAGTCGCTCAGTCTGAGACTCCGAGAGCTCCGCGCCTCCACCTAATCCAGCTACCCTCTCAAGGACTCGCATGATCGCACGAGACACTACGTCATCCCCTGTTTGATCCTGATGCTCAACTCCAACCGCTGGTGGTGGGGGTGGTGGTACTTCATTTTCGGATCCTTGACCAGACCTCACTGGCTCAGACACAGCCATCCTACCTCGACCGCGTCCACGAGTAATATGACCTCGACCTCGAGTACTCATGTCTAAAGTCTCGACTTATCTGATTTAAAAGTGTTATGCATTAGAGTCTTTTCACTTTCTTTAAAGCACAGTTTTATGAAAAGTTTTAATGAGAGATTGTTTCGCGAGTACATCCAACCTATAGTTTTGAGTCTCTAAAGTAGTTCCTACTACTATATAGTCATATCATCATCATATCATCAAAATCAATAGTTTGAGGTACTTACCAGGGCGGATCGGTGCCGGAGACTCGGTGCCATGCCTTTCAAATCATATAATTTCAAACAAAAACATTTTAAGACCATACCTTAAATCATTTTGGGCCTTGAGCCCACAGTTTTCAAAATATTCCCAATTTACAAAATTACCAAAATGCCTCTAGTGGCGAAATTACAAAAATGCCCCTGGTTTCTAAAATTACCGTACTACCCCGATTTCAATAAAATTTTCCTTACTTTATGACAAGTCCAAAAACCCTAATTTGCAAAATATCAAAATACCTTGATTTTGGAAAAATTATGAAATTGCCCCTAACTTACAAAATTACCAAAATGACCCTAACTTCCAAAATTTTTGCAATCTCACCAAAATAGAAAGCAAATTCACAAAAAGAACCCTCAAAGTTTTGTAAATTTTGAAATACCCCTGAATTATTAAACTTTACAAATTTACTCTGGTTTGTGAAAAATTACCGAAATACCCCTGGAATTTCAAAATTACCGAAAGGCCCCAGGATTTCAAAATTACCGAAATACCCTCGGATTTCAAAATTTCCAAAAATACCCTGGGAACACAAAATTACCAAAATACCCTTATTGACAAAATTACCAAGGAACCTTATTTTGAAAAATTATGAAAATACCCCTGGAGGACAAATTACGAAAATACCCCTAGGATAGGAATAAGGCAAAGAGTGTTCAAATAGTGAATGTGGGTGGCAGATACCACTGAATAAACATGTCTATGTTGATGAATGAATGTGCCTCTATTGAGGAATGAAGGTGTCTCTGTTGATGAATGTGAATGTGATTCTGTGAATTAGAGTAGTGAACTTGAACTGAAACTTTGTGAGATCGAAAGAACTACTTCTAAATATCTTTATTGCATAAAATTTGTTCGCGGATAAACAGTGGAACAAAATTTCTAATGCATAAAACTCTTTAATCAGATTAAATCGCGGCGTTAGAAATGAGTTCTACGGGACTTGAACTTAGAGATTGTGCCTAGGAAGTATGATGGTTCTATTAAGATCAGAGTGCGCAGCATAAGCATAGTGCGGTGAGTTAAGATGTACGATTATTCGTTAATAAGTAATTTCGAGGACGAAATTATTTTTAAGGAGGGTAGAACTGTAACATCCTACAAAGGGCCTATGCATTTTCGGTTTAATTGTACGAAATGACATGTCTTATGTGTTATGAATATATTTTGAACATTTTTGGAAACTTGGAAATGTATGGAAATGTTAGGTTTAAAAGAGGAAAGTTAACCTTTTTGGGAACTTGGAAATGTAAGGAAATGATTTAGAAATGGTTCAAAAGAGGAAAGTGAACATTTCTGGAAACTTGGAAATGTAAGGAAATGTCAAGTTTAAAGAGGCAAACGACAATTTTTGGAAACTTAGAAATGACTTAGAAATGTCGAGTTTTAAAGTTTAAAAGAGGAAATTAAGGCAAGGTGGCCTTAAGAGAAAAAGTATGTGAAATTTGACACGCAAAGCAGGCTTGGAAAAGTGGCACGGAGATGCCACTTAGGGCCTCTGGAAATGGCGCCACATGCAAGGGATTGGGCACGAGTTGAGTCACAGGGGAAAGCAAATAAAAGAAATTTTATTTTTGCTTCCAGAAGAAGTGAGGTGGACGGCACAATGCTATAATTTAGGAGCCTTTATTCTTTTATTTTTAAGAGATAAATAGTGGATAAATAAGGGATAAATAATGGATTTATTTTAGATTATTTTCAAGAGATAAATGAGGAATTATTCTTTAATTAGGAAAATAAGGGAGAAGTGATGGCCAAGTAAGGGACTTTGAGTTTAATAATTTCGGCTAAGTAAGGATAGTTCTGAATTATCTTTTATTTTAGGAGATAATTAAAGAGATAAAGCTATCAAAATAAAGGAGTGATGGCAAAGTAAGGGATTCGAAGTTAGTAAATTCGGCTATATAAGGAAAAGAGGGCCATTCATCATTCTTTCTCTCAACCCTTCTCTCTTGAATTTCCTAGAGCATTTGTTCTTCTTCATTTTGTTAGCCAAAGCCAGAAAATTCAAGATATCACCATTAGCCAATTTCTTTTCTTTCCAATCCATCAAAAGCCAAATCTTTGAGGGCTTCAAGCATAGGTCTTTGTCGATTTCTTCAAGAAAGGGTAAGAACAAGTTTTGATTTCTATTCTTTTCTTTTAGATTTGTCGAAATCTAGGACTAATCCCATCAATATTCTTATTGGCCGAAATTTGGAAGGATTCTTTTGGGATTTTTGCCATAGTCGACTATAAAGGAAAAGATCTTCGGGATTTGACCATCAAGGTAAGTCATATCTGACATTCGGCCAAGGGCCATTGATTGTGATTAAAGGTTAGAAGTTGATCTAACATGTGGTTTTAGGGATTTCAACAGAAGCTATAACCAAGGGATAATTTTGGGATTTAAGATCCTTAAGGTAAGTGACTATGAATATTCGGCCAAGGCCTATTTTAGTAGTTAGATCTATTTTTATGTGTTTTAAGCCGAAAACTAACCGATTCAAGGGATCTAGTGATTAGCCGATTTCAAAGGGGAAGAATACAAGTTTTCGGGATTTGATTAATTATCAAATCGGCAACAAGGTAAGTTTTAGTATACTAATCCTACTAGGATTTGGATTTATGGCCGAATGGCTTTTTATTAAATTAGTAAGTGATTAATCAAATGTAGGGATTAAGGATCTAAGCGATAGATCAGATTTCAAGATCTCAAGGAATTTGCTAAGCGAATCAGGTATGTACCCCACACTAATTCTTAATAAGTTTTATGGTTATGTCTAATTAAAATATGTGATATTAAGAATAAGAAAGTGGCTAAGGTACCATGTTATGGTACTAAGTACTCAGGTACGTTTCCTACTCCTACTAGGAATATGAAATATGTTATTTGTAACATGAGAATAAGAATGTGAACTTTGGCATATTAATGCATATTACAAAATGGGGCATATGGGTTATTGAAAGGGGAAGTGAATGTGGTGACCTAAGACCACGAACACGGTGACCTAAGACCGTGGTATCTGAATGTGGTGACCTAAGACCATAGTAATCTGAATGCGGTGACCTAAGACCGCGATATCTGAATGTGGTGACCTAAGACCACAAATGCGGTGACCTAAGACCGTGATATGGAGTGTAGCGGAAGGAGGGTCAACTTAGTAGTCCCCACGGTGTACAGGTTGGTACGGAGGAGTGTAGCGGATGGCTTATTAGGTTCGGGTTTGGGAATGCATCATAATTTGTATGCTATGATATGAATGTGTAATATTTGTTATGCCTGATTCTATTTGGACTTAGTGTTGTGTACACATTGAGTCTGTTGACTCACCCCGTTGTGGAACCATGTTTCAGGTGATGAACAGTAATGGACCGGGTCGGTAGGAGCTTAAAGGTGGCCATGCTCAGCAAGGAATTTTATTTGGACATTTTATTTTTATTTAAGTATTTTAAATTATTTGGGTTTATTTGAGGTAATAAGGCCATAATTGAACTCTTTTATTTCTGTTTGTTTATTTATCATGTTACGAACTTTTTGTTCATTAAAGACTAAGCAAATTTAATTTGAAATAAACTTTAAATATTTTGTCCCCTGAAATAAATGGGTTTTCAATATAAAACAAACTTGTTTTCAACTCGAGCCCAACCCACAAA
Organism: Gossypium bickii; assembly: GCA_025503065.1. NCBI lineage: Eukaryota > Viridiplantae > Streptophyta > Magnoliopsida > Malvales > Malvaceae > Gossypium > Gossypium bickii. The sequence goes on from CP106713.1 coordinate 73,347,187, forward strand.
CAAACTTTCTTCAAAACACACAGTTTTCCAAAGTAATAAAAGAATTTTTAACCGGTTTACTTCGAGGAACATACCAGATCCAGTCGTTTTCCTTCGTGGCATGCCAGATTCGGTCATGGCGTATTGGCCGGGTTTGGGGTGTTACAACTACACACCATCGAAGGCAGTCGCTGCAGTCGACGTGCTCATCACCCTTATAAAATTCGTGGCATAGCCACCAGATAAAATATTTGTGACATGAGTCACCACATTCGGATAATGTGACCGAAGTCACCATATTCAGATAGTGTGGTATAAAACCACCAGATCACTTCTTCTTTCATAATCACACATGTGCCCCATGTCATACAGATCATACATAAGTCATGCCATATTTCTTATCCCACATTCTTATCCATATTCACATATGCCATATTTCCAAATGTTCATAACATTTATTTTCGTAATAAGAGGTTACGTACCTGGATGTTTCGTACCACTATGGTACCCTTAACCTCAGTCACATACTTTCATTAACACATACATTAAAATGTTACCATAAATCTATTAAGATCTAGTGTAGGGTACACACCTGGTATTACTGCTTTTCCTGAAAACCTGAAACCCGATCTAATGTCCTAGATCCTTAGTCCCTATATTCGGCCAACCCTAAACATGTTAGCAAAGAGCCTTTCGGCTAAATAATCAAATCCCGAGGGATTATCACAACCCAAAACCTTACCTTGCTGCCGATTTGATTAGCAATCAAATCCCAAAGCTTGTAGTCTTTCTTTCTTGTAATCGGCTAGCACTAGATCACTTTAACTTGGTTAGTTCTGGCTTTTGAATAAATAAGAAACAGATCTAAATACCAAAATAGGGCCTTGGCCGAATGTCAAATTCACTTACCTTGTGAATCTTAAATCCCGAAAATTGCCACTTCTTTGTAGTACTGTCGAAATCCCTATAGATATATGTTAGATCAATTTTTAACGTTTAATCATAACAAATGGCCCTTGGCCGAATAGTACACAGGCCTTACCTTCGATATTGAAATCCCGAAACCTCCTTATAGTCGACTAGAGACAGATCCCGAAGGAGTCCTTCATAGATTCGGCCAAAGACATTAATAGAGTTAGATTCCTAGTTTCCGACAAGCCTAAAAGAAAAGAATGGAAACCAAATGACTATTGGCCCTTACCCTTAGTACAAAAGTCGACAGCACCTTTGCTTGAAGCTCCAAAGATATTCGGCTATGGCCTAGATGTGGATCAACAATTTCAGCTTTTGCGCAAGTGAAGGAATCGGCTTTAACAAGGGTGAAGAGGAAGGATATGAAGCTTTTAGGAGTTACAGCAATGGTGAACCAAGGAGTAGGAGGTTTCGACTAGAACAAATAAGAGAAAAGAAAACTTTGAGAGAGATAGAGTGGAAATTCGGCTAGAGAAAAAGATGAGAAGGAAAAGAAAAGCAAAGTAAAAAGATGGACACTCTTGCTAAAGATTTCGGCTAAAACTCAAACACTAGCCTTTCCTTGCTTTTCTCCTCTTTTAACTCTTCTTCCTTTATTCAAAATAAATAAAAAATAAATCTACAATTATCCCCTTAGCTTTAGCCAAAATTTAAAAGAATCCAAACCCATCTAAAACTCCTTCCTCAGTCCCCCTATGCCGTCCACCTCTACTCCCTATTTGCCGAAAATTAAAGTCCCAAAATATTACTTCCCTTGTGACTCGAACCTTGGCCCATCTACACCTGTTGTGGCGTCATTTCCAGAGGCCCTAAGTGGCACCTTCAAGCGACTTTTCCAAGCCTGTTTGTGTGTCATATTTTCCCTACTAATTCTCTTAAGGCCACCTTGCTTTAGTTCCCTCTTTTAAACTTTAAATTCAAATAATTTCTAAGGCATTCACTACACCCTAGGGTTCACAAAATTCATAAAACACATTGTAACACACAAGGCATGCTATTTCATATAATTCAGCAAAATGCACAAGCCCAATTTCAGGATATTACAGTTCTACCCCCTTAAAATAATTTCGACCTCGAAATTAAATGGCTAAAACAAATGAAGGTATTGCTGTCGCATTGCCTCTTCCGGCTCCCACGAAGCTTCTTCCGATCCATGATTGCGCCATAACACTTTGACTAAAGGAACTGATTTCCTTCGCAACACTTTCACATCTCGTTCCAAGATCTGAATCGGCTCTTCCTCGTAGGACAAATCTGGCCTCAGCTCCACCTCTTCAACTGGTAGCACATGAGATGGATCCGATCGATAGCGACGTAGCATAGAAACATGAAATACGTCGTGCATCTGCTTTAATTCCAAAGGCAACTCTAACTAGTATGCCACTGGTCCAACTCGCTTCAATACCCGATAAGGTCCTATAAACCTTGGACTTAACTTCCCTTTCTGACCAAATCTCATCACCTTTTTCCAAGGCGAAACCTTAAGAAATACTTGATCTCCCACATCAAATTCTATTTCCTTCCGTTTAAGATCTACGTATGATTTCTGTCTATCCGATGCTTCCTTCAACCGTGCATGAATTATCTCAACCTTTTCCTCGGATTCCGCCACAATCTCTGGACCCAAAACTTGACGTTCCCCTAATTCCGTCCAACACGTAAGAGTACGACACTTCCGTCCATATAATGCTTCATACGGTGCCATCTGAATACTGGCCTGATAGCTGTTGTTGTAGGCAAACTCTGCTAAAGGCAAATATTCCTCCCAACTTCCTCTGAAATCCATCACACAGCCCCTCAACATATCCTCTAACACTTGGATTACCCGTTCGCATGCCGTGGTCCGATGTGGATGAAAAGCCGTAGTGAAATCCAACTTAATGCCTAAAGCTTGATGTAGAGCCTTCCAAAACTGAGAAGTAAATCTTGGGTCCCTATCTGAGATAATCGACACCGGCACTCCATGCAACCTTACAATTTCCGCCACATACAGCTTTGACAACTTCTGCAAAGAGTAATCAACCCTTACCGGAATGAAATGCGCGGACTTTGTCAATCGATCCACTATCACCCATACCGAGTCCTTCTTAGTAGGTGTAAGGGGAAGCCCACTAACAAAGTCCATGGTAATTCTCTCCCACTTCCATTGTGGAATCTTGATTGGCTGAAGCAATCCTGATGGAACTTGGTGTTCAGCCTTAACTTGCTGACATGTCAAACACTTGCCGACAATTTATATAACTTCCTTCTTCAAACCTGGCCACCAAAACTGTTCCCTTAGATCTCTGTACCACTTAGTGCCTCCAGGATGCATAGCATAAGGGCTACTATACGATTCCTGAAGAATCCTCTGTCTTAGGTCCTTGTCTTTAGGTATACAAACATTTCCCTTAAAACACAACACTCCATTGCCATTAATACCATAATCCTTCAACTCTCCATTCTGTACTTGCTGTAACTTAACACTTAGGTCATCATCTGCCAACTGACTCTCTTTCACCTCATTCAACCACGTTGGCTTCACTTGCAATTCTGCTAACAGACTTCCGTCGTCATACAAGCTCAGATGTGCGAACATCGCTCTCAGATCCGACACTACTTTCCGACTTAGGGCATCCGCCACTATATTCGCCTTGCCCGGGTGATACTCTATAGAACAATCGTAGTCCTTTAATAACTCCACCCACCTTCACTGTCTCAGATTCAACTCCTTCTGAGTCAACAGATACTTAAGGCTCTTGTGGTCCGTGTAGATTACTGACTTTTCTCCATAAAGATAGTGCCTCCATACCTTAAGAGCAAAGACCACTGCTGCCAATTCTAAATCATGCGTCGGGTAGTTAACCTCGTGTGGCCTTAATTGTCGAGATGCATAAGCAACTACCTTCCTGTCTTGCATCAATACGCATCCAATCTTGTATGAGAAGCGTCACAGTACACTACAAAGTCCTTCCCTGCCTCTAGCTGAATCAAGACCGGAGCTTCAGTCAAAACCCTCTTAAGCTTCTCAAAGCTTTCCTGTTGCTTATTTGTCCATACAAAAGGTACTTCCTTCCTCAATAACTTTGTCAAAGGCGCGGCTATCGACAAGAACCTTTCCACAAACCTTCTGTAGTAACCTACCAGTTCCAAGAAACTATGAATCTCCGCCACTGACTTAGGTGGTTTCCAATCTAGTACTGCCTCAATCTTCTTAGGATCCACCCTTATTCCTTCTGCGGATACCACATGTCCCAAAAACGCAACTTCCTTCAGCCAAAATTCACACTTGCTGAATTTGGCATAGAGCTTCTTCTCCCTTAGCACTTGTAACACAATCCGAAGATGCTCATCATGTTCCTCCTCAGACTTGGAGTACACTAGGATATCGTCGATGAACACAACGACGAACCTATCCAAGTAGGGTTGAATGACCCGGTTCATCATATCCATAAACGCGGCTGGGGCGTTCGTCAATACAAACGGCATTACTAAGAACTCATAATGCCCGTACCTTGTCCTAAAGGCTGCCTTATGGATATCTGCCTCTTTTACCCTCAACTTATGATATCCCGACCTTAAGTCGATCTTTGAGAATACTACGACCCCCTTAAGCTGATCGAACAAGTCTTCTATCCTTGGCAAATGATACTTGTTCTTGATGTTCAGCTTATTCAACTGACGATAGTCTATGCACATACGCATAGTTCTGTCTTTCTTCTTCACAAATAAGACTGGTGCTCCCCATGGAGACACACTGGGTTGAATAAACCCACGATCAAGTAACTCTTGGATTTGAGCCTTGAGCTCCACCAACTCCTTTGGTGCAATTCCATACGGGGCAATTGACACAGGAGCCGTTCCCTGCAGCAAATCAATTCCAAACTCCACCTCCCTATCTGGGGGTATTTCAGGTAATTCCTCTGAAAACACATCTTCAAAATCCCTTACAGTTCTAACTCCACTAACACCTTCTTCTTTTGCATTCAACGCACTAATGAAAGTCAAAAACGCCTTGCACCCTTTTTGAACCATCTTCTCAGCCTTTAGCGCTAAAACTACATTAGACAAGTAGTTTCTTCTTTCCCCTATCATGATTATCACCTCATCCTCCGGGGTCCTTACCTCCATTCACTTAGCTGCACAGTCCAACACAGCCCGATGTTCCACTAGCCAATCCATGCCAAGTATGAGATCAAATTCTCCGAAAGGTAGTTCCATTAAGCCAGCAGTGAATACTACTCCTTGAATCTCTAGAGATACTTTCTGAAACATCTTATTCACCACCACAGTTTGACCTAGTGGGCTTACTACAGTCATCTCCCTATCAGAAAGTTCAGAGGCTATATCTAGAGTTTCCACTACTCTACATGCAACATAAGAATGGGTCGAGCCCACATCAATCAAAGCAAAATAAGGCTTGCCACAAATAAGGAACGTACCGGTTATAACGTCCAGTGCGTCTCCATCCTCCGCCGTGAACTGCATATACGGACTACCGTTGCCTTGCCTCGATGATTAGCAACACCTCGCGCGGTGTTCCACGTCCTCTGCCGGTACCATTTCTCTCGTTATTCGGACCACGACCGGCCGAGGCTCTTTGTCCACCTCTACCGGCTGATTAACATTTCCGAGTCTTTGGTCGATTCCCATCTGGTTTCATAGGATAGTCCTTAATCATATGATCCTTGGACCCACACTTAAAGCATCCTCTCGTCTTCTTCCAACACTCACCTAAGTGCTTCTTCCCACACTGGTCACAATTACGATACTACCCTCCTGTAGCAGCTTGCTGACCTCGCGGCCCATCAGCTCTAGGCCTCTTCTGCACATTTTCAGATGATCTTAACGATCCAAAACCTCTCTTCTGCATGTTCCGATCAGAGTTTTGCCTTACCGAGTCCTTAATTCCCTCGGCTACCTTAGCCTTTTCTACCAACGCAGAAAACACCCGCTCCTGATATGGGGCTATTAACAACCTCAGGTCATCCCTTAGTCCGTCTTCAAACCGGACACATCGTTTATGCTCCGTAGCCACTACTCCTCGAGCATACCGACTCAACCTCAGGAATTCAGCTTTGTACTCTTCCACAGACTTATTCCCTTGAACCAGCCCCAGAAACGCCTTCCTCTGCGCATCAGTGTAACGTGTGCCAACATACTTCTTCTGATACGCCGCCTTAACGTATTCCCAAGTAAGATCCTCAGCTGTCGCACCATCTCGGACGGTGAGCCACCATTGATATGCTTCATCGCGTAGCAGCGCCACTATTCCTTTTAATTTCTCCTCAGGGGTCAGATCGAGCTCATCCATAATTCGCTCGGTTGCCTCTAACTAATATTCAGCCGTACTGGGTGCTACACCAGGTACTCCATGGAACACCTCAGCTCCGTTGGCTCGGAGTCACTCAGGTACAGATTTTCGAGCTCCCATATTTCCTCCAACACCAGCCACCATTTCAAGAACTCGCAGCACAGCCTGCGATACAACATCATCTCCCGTTTGATCTTGCTGTTCAGCAGCAACAGCTGGTGGTGGTGGTGGCGGTACCTCATTCTCAGATCCTTGACCGGATCTAACAAGTTTCGACACGGTCATTCTACCTCTACCGCGTCCTCGCACATTACGTCCACGTCCCCTAGAGCTCATTTCTACGACTGTGACTTAATCTGATTAAGAAATTTTATGAATTAGTCCTTGTTTCACTGATTATTCGTGAAGAAATTTTATGAATAGAAGTTCCATAGTGGTTCTTTCGATCAATCAAAGTTTCAAGTCTTCTATCCTAATTCAGAGGAACACAATCATTCAATATCCCTACCACACACATTCATTATTCAAACATTTTCAGTCTATTCCTATCCCAGGGGTATTTTCGTCATTTGTCCTACAAGGGTATTTTGGTAATAAATCGGGGTCAAATTGAAAATCTTAATAAATCAAGGGTATTTCAAAATTTGCAAAACTTGGGGGTTATTTTTGAGAATTTGCTTTCCAAATTGGTGTTGTTGTAGAAATTTTGAAGATCGGGGGTCATTTTGGTAATTTTGTAAGTCAAGGGTATTTTAGTAAATTTTCCCAAATTGAGGTATTTTGATATTTTGCAAAACAGGGTTTTTGGCCATTTTATAAAGTAAAGAAATTTTGATAAGAACTGTGGGTAGTTTGGACATTTTATAAACCAAGGGCATTTTTGTAATTTTACAACCAGGGGTATTTAGGCAATACTATAAATCGGAAAAATTTTGGAAAAATTTTCCAAACTAAGTTCTGCTACACTTTAAAAGGGTAATTTGGTGATTTAAAACTGGAGTTTTTATGAAAACACAGCTAATCCCTTTCGAGTTTTAGTTATTGAGTTTAGCCTGTGACTGAGTCCTCTTGGTTAGGGTGAACCGAAGCTACGAACCAGGTAGGATTCTAGCGAAGAGGAGGTGAGTCACTAGGACTGCTTAAGTACCAGGCTCTTCTGGATCCAATCCTAGACATGTGCACAATGGTTGCCACACCCTAACTCGGCGACTTGGCCATAGGTTGGTTTAATTAGGAACTTAAGTCTTATGTAATTGTTGGGGTAAACTAGTCCTAGGGTTCAATCACTTAGTATACTAATCTACGTTCCATTTATTCCCCTATACAGTTCATACAAGAATTCACACAATAGATAGGGGTACTTACCTGGTGGACTGCGGGTCGAAGACTCGGGTGCCATGCCAGAAAGCCTGCTCAATAAAACTTTCTCAAAATTTCATTTGGGCCTTTATTTAAAACATTGTGGGCTTTAAACCCAAGGCCAAGAGTTTAAAACTGGGCTCTGATACCAAACTGAAACACCCCAAACCCGGCCCACGAGCCTTGACCGGATCTGGTATGTTCCTCGAGTAAAACGATTCGAAACTTCTTGATTACTTTGGAAAATTCGGATGATTTTGAAAGAAATTTTACTTTGTGTTGGGCTTGAGTTGGAAACAAGTTTATCTTACATTGAAAAGCATTTGCGTTAGGGTGTCCAAAACATTTAGAGTTTATTTTTAAAATAAATTTACTTAATCTTTACTTTGATAAAAATTCGTAACATAATAAATTCAAATAAAAAGCATGCATAAAACAGTTAATACTATGGCCTTATTACAACGGAAAACAATACCAAAATAAATCCAAGTACTTAAAATGTAAAAGTCCAAAGTTAAATAAACTTCAAGCTAAGCATGGCCACCACAAAGCTCCTGCCGACCCGGTCCATCACTGTGCGTCACCTGAAAAATATTCCCACAACGGGGTGAGTCAACAGACTCAATGTGTAACCACAACACTAGTCCTAACAAATTCAGGCATATCAAATCATACATGTACATATAGCATTTAAATAATATGATGCAAACCCAAACCCAAACCTAGATAGCCATCCGCTACACATCACCCGTACCAACCATCACACCGTGGGGACTACTAAGTCAACCCTCCATCCGCTACACACCATCGAAGGCAGTCGCTACAGTCGACGTGCTCATCGCCCTTATAAAATTCGTGGCATAGCCACCAGATAAAATATTTGTGACATGAGTCACCACATTCGGATAATGTGACCGAAGTCACCATATTCAGATAGTGTGGTATAAAACCACCAGATCACTTCCCCTTGCATAATCACCCATGTGCCCCATGTCATACAGATCATACATAAGTCATGCCATATTTCTTATCCCACATTCTTATCCATATTCACATATGCCATATTTCCAAATGTTCATAACATTTATTTTCGTAATATAAGAGGTTACGTACATCGATGTTTCGTACCACTATGGTACCCTTAACCTCAGTCACATACTTTCATTAACACATACATTAAAATGTTACCATAAATCTATTAAGATTTAGTGTAGGGTACACACCTGGTATTAATGCTTTTCCTGAAAACCCGAAACCCGATCTAATGTCCTAAATCCTTAGTCCCTATATTCGGCCAACCCTAAACATGTTAGCAAAGAGCCTTTCGGCTAAATAATCAAATCCCGAGGGATTATCACAACCTAAAACCTTACCTTGCTGCCGATTTGATTAGCAATCAAATCCCGAAGCTTGTAGTCTTTCTCTCTTGTAATCGGCTAGCACTAGATCACTTTAACTTGGTTAGTTCCGGCTTTTGAATAAATAAGAAACAGATCTAAATACCAAAATAGGGCCTTGGCCGAATGTCAGATTCACTTACCTTGTGAATCTTAAATCTCAAAAATTGTCACTTCTTTGTAGTACTGTCGAAATCCCTATAGATATATGTTAGGTCAATTTCTAACGTTTAATCATAACAAATGGCCATTGGCCGAATAGTACACAGGCCTGAACTTCGATATTAAAATCCCAAAACCTCCTTATAGTTGACTAGAGACAAATCCTGAAAGAGTCCTTTATAGATTCGGCCAAAGACATTAATAGAACTAGATTCCTAGTTTCCGACAAGCCTAAAAGAAAAGAATGGAAACCGAATGACTACTGGCCCTTACCCTTAGTACAAAAGTCGACAGCACCTTTGCTTGAAGCTCCAAAGATATTCGGCTATGGCCTAGATGTGGATCAACAATTTCGGCTTTTGAGCAAGTGAAGGAATTGGCTTTAACAAGGGTGAAGAGGAAGGATATGAAGTTTTAGGGGTTACAGCAATGGTGAACCAAGGAGTAGGAGGTTTCGACTAGAACAAATAAGAGAAAAGAAAACTTCCAGAGAGATAGAGTGGAAATTCAGCTAGAGAAAAAGATGAGAAGGAAAAGAAAAGCAAAGTAAAAAGATGGACACTCTTGCTAAGGATTTCGGCTAACACTCAAACACTAGCCTTTCCTTGCTTTTCTCCTCTTTTAACTCTTCTTCCTTTATTCAAAATAATTAAAAAATAAATCTACAATTATCCCCTTAACTTTAGCCGAATTTGAAAAGAATCCAAACCCATCTAAAACTCCTTCTCAGTCCCCCTTTGCCGTCCACCTCTACTCTCTATTTGCCAAAAATTAAAGTCCCAAAATATTGCTTCCCTTGTGACTCGAACCTTGGCCCATCTGCACCTGTTGTGGCGTCATTTCCAGAGGCCCTAAGTGGCACCTCCAAGCCACTTTTCCAAGCCCGTTTGTGTGTCATATTTTCCCTACTAATTCTCTTAAGGCCACCTTGCTTTAGTTCCCTCTTTTAAACTTTAAATTAGAATAATTTCTAAGGCATTCACTACACCCTACGGTTCACAAAATTCATAAAACACATTGTAACACACAAGGCATGCTATTTCATATAATTTAGCAAAATGCACAAGCCCAATTTTAGGATATTACAGATATGCTGCGACATTTGCAATGGCAGCAATAAGGTTATTGGAGATACTCAAAAATAAGAGATGACTCAATTAGAGATGCTTTTGAGAAAATTTTTCATAATCCATTTGTCTTCGTGCCTGAATTTCTAGACTTTATATTTGAACCATCGACTCCAATGTCGAGGAAGGAACGAGGCGAGTCGAGCAAAAACAAGGATGATGAAGCAAAAGATGGGTCGAATTCAGAAGGGTCTACAAATAAATAAAAAATAGGGGATCTTGTCTTTACTTTATTTTTCATTTTAAGATATTTTAAGTTTTAAGTTTTAAATTCTTTTAGGGTATTTCTATTTCTCGCATAATAAAACAAGAGGTTGAAATCATAAATAAAAATTGAAAAATTTACAAAATAAGAAGTATGGCAATAGATATGTATATGTCTAGGATTGGATCTATCTAAGAAAAGCTTGGTGTTTAAGCAGTTAAACTTGACTCACCTCCTTTTCCTGAGATCCTACCTAGTTTACAGTATCTATTCACTTCTATATTTTCATTCTCTCTATTGTTTTTAACAATGGGGACATTGTTCATCTTAAGTAAGGGGACCAAAAAATTGAATTGTTTCTTTTAGAATTTATTTTTCCTATCAAATTATGATCAAATTATATTTTGCTCGAAAATTTGAAATCTTTTGTTGGTTATGCTAAACTTTAGTATAATTTGAAATCTCAATAATGTTTATGTTAGCTAAATTATGACATAAATGTTAGCCTTAATAAAGTATGTAAATCAAACCATGAAATTTTTAATTCCTTAGAAAAGCTAAGCATGCATGAAAGTTTAAGTCTCTAGAATAGACTTAGTAATTTCTTGAGGCGAAATCCTAGGAGGCATGGAATTTTGCAAATGATTTAGGCAAACTTTGTTTGGACCGTTTGAGTCTTTCAAGCCAACCTTAATGAATAGTTATCCTTAGAAACCCAACTTTGAGACTATATGTCTTGAATTCATTGGATCCTTGAAAAAGTAACTCATCCATTTTCTCATAATTATCTCTAAATAGTCCCAAACACTAGACTTAGTTGATCTAGAATACTCTTTGAAAATAAGTTTAGGGGAGTTGAGAAGATGTACCAAATGCTCAAAAAAAATTGTAGTACATGCAGTAATATGCTCGAATGTGAAAAGAAAGGAAAAGAGAGAGCATATCTATACAAAAAAATAGATGTACAAGCAGCATGTGTACTCAACTGCAAAATTAGTTGGTGAGTTTGAAGGTATTTATTTTGAAGGTCTGATGCAAGTTGAGTCTAGGTCTTTCAGCTTAAAATTATCTATCTCTTCCCTACCACTAACCAAGCCACGTTTCAACCTATTTAAAAGACCTATTGATTCTGATTTTTGTGCTGATTACATTAGTGTAGAGAAATTACTAAATACAACATATGAAGGCATAATTAAACTTGGGTATTGCAACTTAGTCTTAGATGAGGAAATAAAAGTTAATTGGTATGAATTTAGCATATATTTATTAGGAAAGCATTTAGGTTTTAATTTTGCTATCATGCTAGGGTTAAGAATATTTAGAGCAATGTGTTTACTTGAGCATAATTACACTAAACTCATAACTATGGGGAGAAATGATTTTTTAAGAAAATTACAAATATATAGAGTTTTTCAACCCCTTTTTAGCTCTAATTCATGTAGTTTCTTAGTAATTTTTGTCAAAATTTATATTTTAAATATAAAGTAATTAATTTTCAGTCAAATTATTAACATATTAAATTTTAATTTTTTTAAAATAAATTTACACAAATTTGGTTTGTTTTCAACAGTTTTGAACTATTAGGGAAATTTTGCACCGAGTGAATCAAGAGTATGACTAATTAATTTCCAGCCACGGACAATCCAAAAATATTTATTAAATGTATTTTATAATTAATTTTGGTCCAATATAAATTGTGTTAAAAATTAATTATAAGCTTGAAGAAGAAAAGGGGCCAAATTGTGTAAAGAAATGAAGATTGATCTAGAAAGAATTTGGAGGCCCAAACCGTCCATATAGCTGACCCAATCAGCTGATTTTAGCTAATTTTCACACTTGCAAAATAACCCTTGAACTTTTCCTAAATGTCATTCAAACCCCTTCAATTTTCATGCCTTCTACTTTTAGCCCCAAGCTAAATATAGCAAGGTTGAATCTGTAACGACCCGAATTTGGGCCTAGTAAAATTGGGCTTATTGGGCCTTGATCAGGGGAGTGTTTAAAATTTTTGAGAACAAGAGAACGGAACTAATGCAAGTTGGTCCTATTAGGTGCGTGATTTTGGAAGGTTAGGGGGCTTCTATGAAGTCCCGGGATCAAACCTGGGCTTTAGGAAAATTTTGGTTTTAGGTGAGTAAAACCCTGGGAGTTAGTAAGTAGGCTTTAAGAATAAAATGTGGAGAAAAATGACACAAAAGGGGTTGTGGTCTAGTGGCAAATGACGCCACATAGGAGACAAGGGAATGACGCCACACAAGGAAGCTAGGGGTCCAAGGTTCAAGTCTTGGCGTTTGCATTTCATTTTGATTTATTTTTTAAGTGAACTTAGACATTGGCCCATAGACTTATATTTAGTTGCGCATGATTTTAGACACAAGAGGAGCTTGTGGCCTAGTGGCTAGCGGCGTGGATTAAGTTACAGGGGAACCTGAGTTCGAATCCCATCGCAAGCAAAAAGGGATATTTATTTTGCTAAGTTGTGACGGCCAGAGTTTGTGTTGGAATTAAACTCTGCTGAAGGAGGGATCCCACATCGGGAAGCTAGCAAGAGGGAAGGTGAGAAGCTGGCTTTCAATAGAGCAATCTATGAGGAGAGTAAGCACACCTTGGTTGGCATTTGGGCACAGGAGTGGTCGGAGCGCGGATTAACTACATATTCGTATCAGGTGTGTATTTCGCACTACTCTAGTTGTAGAGCGGCAAATGCCGAAATGCCAGTCACACGACAATGGTAGCCACACGAGCGTGCGAGCACACGTGTGGGGGCTTCGACGCGATAGTTGAAGCCATCATGAGTGTTCTTGTAGGTTAGGCTATTTGGGTCCTAAATGGGCCATGTGGGGTCGTGGGCCCTTCAGAATAATTTGTATGATTGTGTAGTAGATAGTGAACTGGTCTATGTGAATCTCATCTGTGGCTAGATTTGGGCTAAATGGGCCACCCGAACGTGTGAGTCCATTTGGGCCGAGAATGGGCCTTAGGCCCAGTCGCATCATTATCTCTGTTTAGAATTCCTTGGTTTACAAAATTACTGAAATACCCTTGGTTTACAAAATTGATGAAATACCCTTAGTGTACAAAATTATTGAAATACCCATGGTTTACAAAATTACTGAAATACCCTTGGTTTACAGAATTACTAAAATACCCTTGGTTTACAAAATTACTGAAATACCCTGGTTTGCAAAATTACCGAAATACGCTCAGATTGCAAAATTATCGAAACACCTCTGATTTGTGAAATTACCGAAAGACCCTCAGTTTAGCAAATTATCGAAATACCCTTGGGTTGTGAAATTATCGAAATACCTTAGTTTGCAAAATTACCAAAATACCCCCAATTTATGAAATTACCGAAATACCCTCGATTTGTTAAATTACTAAAATACACATCGTTTGTGAAATTATCGAAATATCCCTAGGTTACAAAATTACCAAAATACCCCTGGTTTGTGAAATTACTAAAATACCCACTATAGGTAAAGTTAACGAAATACCCTCGACGGGTAATATTACCGAGATGCCCTTACGAGGTGAAATGACCGCTTTACCCCTAATCGATTAAATGACCATTGTACCCTCGTGGTAGTACTAGTGTTGTATGTGTAACACCCTGGTTTAGGGGTTATGCGTTCGTGCATAATTCGAGTGATAGTAGGCTTGGGGTATGTTTGGACATGTTTTAAGGGTTTCGGGAACTTTAAGTTATAAGGGAATGCTTCGGAAAAAAATTTGATTTAAGTGTAAAAAGGGGAAACTGGGCAAGAAGGCCTTAAAATAATTTTGTGGAGTTTAGGACACAAGAAAGGAATTGGCAAAGTGGCTTGGGCGCTAAGTGCAAAGGGAGTGCCAAGGGGAAGGGGTTCGAATAACATGGGAAGCAGTTGGGCTTTTATTTTTTTTAGCGTTAAAAAGGGAGTTGGGCTAGGTAGGCTTTAAAGGAATTTTGTGGGCATTTTTTAGCAAAAAGGAAGGCTATGGTAGAGTGGCTTCCGTGCGCTGCTTAAGAGCTTGGGGAGGACGCCATTAAGGACCTGGGTTCGAATCCAGGCGGCAGCAGTGAAGGGTTTTTATTTTTGTTTTTGGGGCGTTAAAAGGAAGGAACTAAGAAAGTAGGGCTTAAAAGAAATTATGGCGCGTTTTTGACACAAACAACGCCTTGGCCGAATGGCCTGGGGCGCTACCTGGCTGCTTGTTCCACCAGGTCCTGTGTTCGAACCATGGAGGTTGCAATTGAAGTTTTATTTTTATTCTTTTTGGCACCAGGTTGGTAAGGTGTTGGACGGCACATGGGACCTTCAAATTGAGATAAGAATTAAGTTAGTTTTTTTAAATTTTCGGCTGAGGTATTGGATTAAGGCTGGACTTTATTTTTATTTATTAGATGATAAGGGTGGTCTTTTTAATTATTTTTGAATAGGTGATAAAGTTATAAAATAGGGGCGATAAGCTTGATACTTGTCTTTGAATTCGGCTGGAAGAGGGAATAGTCATTAATTTATTTTTACTTAGTTTAAAATTAGTAAATAGGAGATAATGGTTGTTATTGGGTTATTTTTGATTTGATAAGGAGATAAAATATGGATAAAATAGTGAGGGAGTTGGCTAATTCAAATTGGTTTGAATTAGTGGCCATAAGTGACGGTCGAATCTTGGTTTCTTCATGTGGGAGAAGTGGCCGAATTCTATAAATAGGGGGGGAAGTGTCGAAATTATTCTTTTAGTCTCTTGCCCAAAATTAGTATTTGTGTCTCCTAAATTCTGCTAGTAGCTGAATGTTCACTTGAACCCCCCAAACCTCATTTTGTCTACTTCTATTTCTTTTGTTCT
This sequence comes from Gossypium bickii, assembly GCA_025503065.1. Taxonomy (NCBI): domain Eukaryota; kingdom Viridiplantae; phylum Streptophyta; class Magnoliopsida; order Malvales; family Malvaceae; genus Gossypium; species Gossypium bickii. The sequence goes on from CP106713.1 coordinate 73,362,511, forward strand.
TAAGCTGAATTATTCACCCTTTCATATCTTTTTTTTATTGTGCTAAGCCGAAACCTTACCCTCCTAAAATATTCCCTATTCACTTTGTTCTCCATTTTAATTGTTGACCGAATACCAACATTCTCCCTCTCATTTCTTTTGTTTTCTTTCATCGCTTTGCAAGCTAAATCTCTCCCTTTTATTGCCGAAATCTCCCTTTTCTATTTGTCTTCATCTTGGCCGAATAGTAGAGTGGTGCTGATCTCCTTGGGGGTGTCTCTTTCAATCGTTGGAAAAGGTAAGTAATGGTAGCCGAATGCCTATTGCTATCCCCTCCTTGTGTTCTGTCGACTTTTTCAAGGTAAGAACTGATTTCGGCTTTTGTTTGGAAACATGTTAATCGCTTGTTGGGACCAACGGGTTGTAGGATCTCCGGGATTTGGAAGCAAGCAAGCACGGACTTCACCCTTGGGTATTCAGTTGGTAAGTGGGGGGTAAGGATTTGTTTTAATAGTCTATCCCTTTAGGTATTCGAAAAGCCAAAGGCTTGTAAGGCTAATCGTTTACGTTTTAGGGGTGTGGCCGATTGTCAGAGGTGAACCATCGCTTGGCTTGGGATTTGGTAGGAAACCAAATCGGTTGTAAGGTAAGGGGTAAGTGATTCATTAATATTCGGCCATGGGCCTTACTTCGGGTACTTAAGTGTTGACCCACTCTGACTTTGGTTTATAGGGCAAATTGGCAAAAGTAGCAGGCTTTTGGGGAACTAAGATCTTTTGGTAAGGATGTTAAGTTATGGTTCTCTTCTTTTTAAGACCTTGTACGTGGTAATTAACGAAGTGTTCTGATTAAGTACCGTCGATGGATACGAATACCAGTCTAGAGGAAAAAGGGAAAGCCCCTATCCCGAAGTTTAAGAAAAGAGCTGTCTCGGCGGTTCGGGATTGGCCACCGGGGTGTGGGCCAGTAGCAGGAGAAAGCTATAGGCAGATAGCTGTAGTCTCACTTAGCGATAGCGTCGGGATCGAAAGTCTAAAGCTTCAGGTTATAAGGTGTATAGCTAGCCTATTGTTTCCGGGATTTATACGATAATTGCATATGTAATATGTTTACTAACAAGTGCAGTGATAAGTGTGATATAGATACCCTTAAAGGGTATGACAATGATCAGGTTAGTATCAAACCTGTTGTGATGTGACCATTGATGTGTATATGTGAGTATGCCTATGATTATGAATAACATGTGCATGCATTATCATGGTTTTATTGTATGTTGCATGTGCATGGGTGGGCTATGAAAGAAGGTACGGGTGTACTTCGAGTACGTGGTTGATGAGTAGCTATGTGCCTCATCGTGATTGATATCGGCTATGTGCCATAACGTGGATTGATGAGTGACTATGTGTCCCATCATGATTTGGTGTTAGCTATGGCTACACCGTGGATTGGCGCTGACTGAGGTTGCGTTGTGGATTTTGTGCTTAATTGCACGTGGATGGCATTGAATGCCTTTGTGGAGTTAAAAGGAGAGGGTGATTTAATAATCCCCTGGTGTGTGGTAGGCTGGATAAGGGGGTGTGTAGAGGATGGACCTTAGGCTTGGGTCGGGATTCATTATTGCATAATTGTGGTATGTGAATATATGTGATTGTGGACTTGAATAAGAAATGGGCTAAGCCCAGTATGTGGAGGGTATGTGGCTAATTACCCGGTTATTTGATAAGTGTTATGAGTAAGGGCCAAGCCCAGAATGTGATATGATCTGAACATGATATATGATATCTGATGCATGGGTTATTATGTGGTTAGCATGTGGGTGGAATTCAGTGGTTAATTACACACTGAGTCTGTGTGACTCACCCAACGTTTTAAACATCGCAGGTGATTCGTGATTAATGGACCGGGTTGGAGTGGATACAAAGGTGGCCATACAGAAGCAGAATTTCATGCAGAAGTTGTTTTCCTATTTAATAGAATTTATCATTTTTAGTATGTTTAAGTATTTGAATAAGTTTATATTGTAATAAGGCCCAATTAAATTATTTGAGTATTTTATATTGTGTTAAAGCAAAATGACGATTAAATTATTATTTTGGAAATCAGTTTATTTTCGGCAAACTATATCTTAAAACATATAACAAAGTTTTAATTCGGATATTTTATATCAGGCTTATATTATTTAGTAGATATTAATTGGACATGGTTTCCAAAAGATCACAGATTTTAAAGTTTTATTTTATGTAAAACAAATTTTCAACCGTTTTTCCGTAGTGACATACCAGATCCGGTCAGGGCTTGTGGGCCGGGTTTGGGGGTGTTACAGTATGTGTTAATTGTATGATTGATTATATTTGAGATACACTGCATACATGGATTAGTTATGAGTAGAATTACCGAATTACCCTTGCAGGGTAGGATTATCGAAATACCCTTATAGGGTAAAATGACTATTTTGCCCTTGAGGGTAAAAGACTGATTTTGTGGCATGATTTGACTGTGATTGTATGACTATGTTTTAACCGACTTGACTGTAGGCGTGTGTCTGATTTGCTGTTAATATGTGTTGAAATGACTGTTACTAAGCATGGCCATTTTGCATACATGTGTAACGATTGAGCATGACATACACGATATACTGCATTGGGTTGGGTTGCTGATTTGGAGGAAGTACTGTACTGGTGGCTATGTCACGTTATACTGATTCAGTGGCTCCACCACGATATACTGATTTTAGTGGCTCGACCCACGATAATCGCATCGCGTTTCTTTGCGTTGATATTGGCGGCTCATTGCGTTCTTGGTGTGTAGGGCTGGGTGGGTTGACTTGGTTCCCATATGGAGTGTAGGGCTGGTACGGGTGGTATGATGGTTGGATTGGGTTGGGCTGCATTAATTTGTTTGCATTACTTTGTTTGCATTACCATGATTTTTTGGCTAGGCCCAATTGATTCTGTTATGGGATGTGAGCCAAATGATATTGTAGTGGGCTTTGACCCAGGTATGCTCTGAACTAGATATCATCAGAATGTTAAAGGGCTTTGGCCTGCATCGTTAGATTTCGATTCTCAGATATCGATCATTACTTTAGTAAGGGGATTACACACTGAGTTCTCGTAACTCACCCCTTCCTTTTAACCATGCAGGTAATCCCCAGCGATAGAGGATTTGGAGCTGTGGGGGACTCGGAGGGGGCCATATGTCGGTTTTGCTTCTTACGGAACTTAGTAAATTCAATTTTAGTTTATTTTATATTAATATTTTTGGGTTAATATTTTGTGTAATAAGGCCATTGTATTTTTTTTCTTTTTAAAATTTCATTTGGTAATTCTGCTAGTTAATAATTGTTAGTTGGTTAAACACAGACTTTTAAAACGATAACTGTTTTCCAAAATATCACGTTTCCGCAATTCTTAAGTCAGATTTCTGCAATAAACAAGTTTTCGAAAAATAATAACATTTTTACAAGAATACACATTAAGCGAATCTTGCTTTTACAAACAAACAACGAAATTCAGAGTTTCAAAAAGGATGCAAAATTTTTAACGAGCACTTAGCTTTTAAACTACCTTTTGATGTGACAAGCTAGATCCGGCCATAACGTCTAGGCCGGGTTTGGGGTGTTATAAAATCATTCAAACTTGCACCAAGCATGGCCGTCCAAGGGAGAAGGAGTGGCTAATATTATTTTGCTAGTTTTAGAAGCCAACTCCACCTATAAATACCCCTCTTCCATTCTTCATTTCACACAACTCACATCCCACATATTCCTCACCTTTCTCTCTTCAATTTCCTTCTTTGTCTTCCCATTTTCTTTGTCCTCTTTCCCTTACTGATTCCCCCTCTTGAAAAAAGGCTTGCATCCCCCTTGGAGTAGCAACATTCAAGTTTTTTGTGAAGGCCTTGAATCAATAGAATGAACAGAGAAAAAGAGGAGCACACTAGTCTGGCTTCGGAGAAACACCGTGATTTTTTTCCTAGTTCCTTTCTTTTTATTTTTTCTTGTTTGTGTTGTGATCATGATTATTAATATTTGTTGTGTTGTTCTTTATTTAATTAAAATGACATAAATTTAATTCGTGTTAGATGATTGCATTATGTTCGCTTAATTTTTCAATTAAGTAAAATCATGCCTATGTTGTACTTGTATTATAATTGTAAGGTAACGAATGAATTAATTATTAATCGGATTGAAATTATAATTAATTGACACTGTATTGAATTGTTGCATGTTTAATATTTTAAGGTAGCTAAGGGTTAAATTAACAATGGTATTAAATGGTTCATTAGCCTTGCATAATTTGCAAAAATTATTGTGATTAAATTGTTTCAGTATAGGATTATGTTGTTACCTCACTTAATCTTATACTTGCTTATGAAAATTAATTAATCGTTTGAATTCACATAGGAATATGAATATGTTCAAGAGGTTAGTTACTTTAGTATGAATATGTTCAATGTATGTGCATGGACGGTCATGGATATAATGAATGAATTTATAAAGCTTCCTTGGTTGTTTGGTTGAAGAGAACATTTTAATGTCTTTGTGAAGTTCTAGAAACAATATTAATGGTTGATTTGTGGCCATTCGTTTACGTTTGTGTTTTCCTATAAATTTTTGGTTTTAAGCATCGTAGACGGTTAGACCATTTTGTTATTTGAGTTAATTCTCTTTGTTCTTTAAGAACTTCCAAACTTATCAAGAATCCTTTGCTGTAGCGTTCACCAAAACTGATCTTATCACTTTGTTCACCATCACAAAGTGTGGTGATCAACCTTATACCTTTGGTTCCTATCTCATTATAGATAGCGGGTCAAGGTTTTACCCATCCCCAAACTTTGTGGTTGTTATTCTTAAGTTATATACATTATCTAACTCTTATTTTATCTTTTTTGTTCGTAATTCACCCATGTTTCGAGTAAGTACCTATTTAGACGATCAGGCACATAAAATCATGAATCCACTTGTAACACCCCCAGACCCGGCCCAGACGTTATGGCCGAATCTGGTGATGGCAAATCAAAGGCATAATTCAAAACGATTTTTGCTAAGTTAAAGTTTAAGGTCTAAAAGCCCAAAATCCTGGAATCTAGTAAGTTAGATTGGAAGCCCATGCTTGTAAGTTATAGCCATTTCAAAAACCATGTTTAGACTTTAAAAAAAATATTTATTCAAGTTTAATAATCTATCAGTCGAAACATTAATAATGAAACTCACAAGCTAAAGTTGAATCAGAGATACATAGCCTTATTACAATCCAACAGAAACAAAGTAATTAAAATTAAGTCTTTCAAACTAATTAAAAACTACTTGCAGTGTGGCCACCTCCGAGTCCTCTCCCATGTCGAGCTGTCTACTGAGGGTCACCTGAACCATTTAATAAAAGGGTGTGAGTTTCAAAACTCAGTGTGTACGACCCTTGGTAACCAACATGCAAATATCACATTGGTCCTAAGCCTATCAAATTCGATGGTCTTGGGCCTTAGCCCGCAATGACCTCATATCACATCAGTATTATATGAATGCAATGCACCCATCCCAAATCCAATCCTGCACTCCATTTCCCTTCCAACCCTACACTCCTGTGGGGATATAAATATCAACCCACCCATCCCTACACTCTAAAGGTAGCACCAGCAGCGGCACTACTCAAACATTGCAGCAAACTTGCTATAATGGGCTTAAAGCCACCGGTGGATCCACGATCGTCAAGCAACTATGTGACCCTCAAATCTTCCTCCGTATCATCAAAACCCACCCAAGTACAACATATATTTCATGAATGCAATACACACATTTTCACACATTCGGCACTTAGGGTATTTTAGTCATTTCACTACCCAAGGGTATTTCCGTAAATCTACTCTGCAAGGGTATTTAGGAAATTTTGTAAATAGGGGTATTTAGGTAATTTTGTAAATAAGGGATATTTTGGTAATTCGGCAAACCAAGGGTATTCTGGTAATTTTACAAATCAAGGGTATTTTAATAATTTTGCAATTCTAAGGATATTTTGGAAATTTTCAAACTAAGGGTATTTTGGTAATTTTCAAATCAGGGGTATTCGGTCCCTCTCGGGTTTTAGTTATGAACTTTGGCCCATTAACAAGTCCTTGCGGCTAAAGTGAGCAGACACTATGCACTAGGTAGGATTCCAGAGAAGCGGAGGTGGGCCACTAGGATCGCTTAAGTACCAAGCTCTCCCTAGATCCAATCCTAGACATGCATATGTCTGTTGCCATTTGGTAATTTTCAAATCAGGGGTATTTGGTCCCTCTCAGGTTTTAGTTATGAACTTTGGCCCATTAACAAGTCCTTGCGGCTAAAGTGAACAGACACTATGCACCGGGTAGGATTCCAGAGAAGAGGAGGTGGGCCAATAGGACCGCTTAAGTACCAAGCTGTCCCTAGATCCAATCCTAGACATGCATATGTCCGTTGCCACACTCTAACCCAGCGACTTGTCCACGGACATGCTAAATTATTAGATTAAGTCTTATGCAGTTTAAGAGTTGTTTAGAACTAGGCCTAAAGTCCATTAAACCCTAGCATACTTGTCAATGTCCCCCATAAAGCCCATCAAGCCCATTTTACCTCCTTACGACCCATTAGGCCCAGATCTCATTCATATGGCCTGTTAGGCCCAAAAGAATTCCAGATCATGTAACATGCATGACTAACTCAATTCATATAACTAAAGCAATCAATTTCATCAAACTTAGCCTCAAGGCCCACCGGGCCCATTTAGCCATTTTCGGCTTTTCGGCATTGCCGATATCATGTGTGTGTAGTGTTTGTACACCTGGTTACTGCGACGTGCTATACTATCCTTGGTCTTGAACCTACAATCAACCCCTTCAATCAATCACCCATACTTAATCAAAATATTTACCAAAAGCCGAAGCCTTACCGTAACCTTACCGTGTGCCACCGGGTTCTAATAGCACTTCCTTAGCTACTAATCACGAGTATCCCCTAGATCTGCACTCACACATACACCATCAAACTTCGAGTGACTCATAATCCACACAAGTCACCCCTATTGATCATACTCACATTCGGCCATTTACTTAAACCATAATCGAGTTGAGTACACTTACACATTGTTAACGATTCTTACCACGCTTGTGATCTCTGAACCTTACCCTTGTTAATACAAGATTAACGACAATGAGAAGTTAGATAGCCCTTCGGCTTTTAACAAAACACATTAAGGGTTAACTGAATACTTACCAAATCCACTTTTGATCCTGCGGCCTAGATAGATACTAAACGAGATTCGGCTTTTAACCTTGACTGATAGTAGACAACAATCGATTTGTGATGGAGGAAAACAACAAAGATTCGGTACTAATAGGTATTTCTGCAAGAGAAGATGATGATACTTCGGCAATAAAAGAGTTTGGCTATGAGAGAATTCGGTAAAAAGGGATTCGACTATAGGAGATTTCGGCAACAAGACAAGGTATTTTTGGTTGTGGAAAAAAATAAGGTTTCGGCAAAGAAAAGAAAAAGAATGGAAATTTTTGCATTACCTAGGACCCCAGATTTGGCACACACACATTTATATAGCCTATAGCCGAAACTTAGCCACCCCTATAGTCCAATTCAGCACCACTTCATCCACTGCTCATCTTCTAAATTCTCTCTACTGATCACTTCTCCTTAGAGTCCCTCTACACGCCACTTCTAGCCTTCTAAAAGCCTAAAATTAAACTCCAAAATAAAACTAAGCTAGCACTCGAACCTCAAACCTCCCTATATACATATGTCGCCACCTCTCTACAACCTAGTGGCGCCACTTAGCCACTTCACCACAGGCTTCTTTGTGCCATTTTTCACTTATTTTTTATTTAAAAGCCCACTACTCACAACCCTGACTCCTTAATTAATTAAATTAAGAATCTTCCACCACAAGACTCGAACTCAGAGCTTCTCCAACACACCTAGACACTCCAAATCCATTAAACCTTTAAAGTCGTCATGTCATTTGTCATTTTCTTGATCACTTAAAAAAATTTTATGAGACCCAAAACCCAAAACCCAAAGCCCAAAGCCCAATAGGCTCAATTCTACTAGGCCCAAATTCGGGGTGTTACACAACTCGTAACTGAGTCCACGTAAACCTTGATGCTCAAACACCGAAGTGTCCCCTCCGCAAGGTGTAGAGCTCCACTCATCACAGTTTACACTAAGAATTCTCGTATGGTGGTATTGTAATGGAATTCCATTCCCCTATTCATTCGCCCATTCCTCCATTTCAACATTCCTATACCTTGATGCTCGAACACCGCAGTGTCCCCTCCACAAGGCCTAGAGCTTCACACATCATGTTTGCACACAGTAACTCCATATGGCAGTATCTAATAGAATTTCTCATCTCCCAATCCTAACTTCATCTATCCTGTCAATATCTTTCCCTTCGTACCCCACAATTTATAAGCATACAAGCATAGGCATATGACCACTAAAACATACTAATGTGGAGTACGCCAATATATGGAGTTTAAAAACTCACTTGATATTGCTTTGTCTCACCAACTTAGTTTTTCCAAATGCTAGAGCTTCCATTCTCCTAATTGCTAAGAAGTATAACTGTAATGCCCCAAAAATTTAAGTCTTTAATTTCTGCATGATATGTCACAAGTTCCTTGTTTGCTTTAATGGCTAAGTGATTTGGGTGTGTTTGGGAGTGCTTGAGAAGCCTAAGTTCATGTCTTGGCTTTTGCAGAACTTTTAGTTCTGCTCAAAAAAAAATCTGGACATTGGCATGTAGGCCTTATATATAATAGTGCTTGTTTTATGACACAAAGAGAGCTTGTGGTCTAGTGGCAAGGTGGCGTGTTATATAACTGAAGGTCTAAGGTTCAAGTCTTGGGTTACACCGTGGAGTGGTTATTTTACTACTTGAGCTGTGTAGGTAGTGGAGTTGGACTGAAACATAGCTAGTGGGAGTTTGAACTGGTCATGGAGAGATTCAAGGAGCGATAAAGGGAGAGATTTTAGGAGGATATCAATGAGATGAGAGAGAGGGAGTTGTGCCGAATTTGGACTCTAGCACTCAAAAATTCGGCCAAGAAGAGGATACTGCTCATTTGGTTTTTTTTCTCTCTTTGGCCGAATGTGGTAGGCACTTTTGGGTTGTTTTTTCCTCTGTCTGCTTCAATATTCCTTTCACCTTTTGCTTTTGGTGCTGAATTTTGGCTAAAATTTTGAGTACCTATCGGGTTTGTTCCTTTTTCTTTTCTGCTCTTCCCTTTACTTTCTTTTCTTTTGTTTGGCCGAATAACCCTTTGGCTCTCTCCTCTACCGAAACCTCTTTTCTCTTCCCCTCTCCTCTTTGTTGTTTCTTTTCTTTCCTCTATTTTCCCAAACCTTGACCGAATAGTGTTGGGCAGTTCTTCCTCTACCCCTTTTTGGTTAACTGTTTGTCAAATATTGCTTATCTCTCCCTCTTCATCTCTTCAATTGTGTTTTCGGCTTGACAACTATTCTCTGACGATTCGTATTCCTCAAGGAGTTGAAAAGTTTCATGTAAGATTAAAGTCATCAAAACCTTTCTCTCATCACTCGATCAAAGGTAAGTATGTAGGCTAGCATTCTAAAGTGTAGGACGAATGCTTTCTCCGATTCTATGAGTTAACATGTGTGGATTTAAACCACATGAAAAAACAATCCTGTTTAATAAAATCTGTTTGTAATGCAGATATCCGTCAAAGACACTGTAGTCAACCTTCGTCGCTCGCATAGGTGGGCTAAGCCACATTAGTCTATCGAGGCAATTGTTAATTTTGGTTTTAGTTAAGGGTGTAAAAGAAGGGGATTAACCCTATTGTTCAGCGACTAATGGAAACCTTGTATGAATGTAGGTTTTGGTGCTCGTGGAACTTGGAGCGGTTGTGTAAACAGGTGTGTAAACACCTCACTATAACTGTAGAACGGCAGAAGCTGAAAAGTTAAAAAACCAAAAATGCAGCGTTTGAGACCATACGAGCGTGTGATCGCTCGTGTGGTAAGCCAAACCCACAAAACATGTGCGATAGACTATAGAGGCCTCCATGAGCATTCTCATAGGCTTAGGCCGTATTGGGCCACATTGGGTCGAAATGGGCCCAATGGGCTCATGGGCCCAAATGGATGAAATCTGTGATTTGTGGCATATTCTGGACTGGGCTATGTAGGTCACATAGTCGTGGCGAAATTTGGGCTAAACGGGCACGTTTGGGTCGAATAATGGGCTTTGGGCCCATTTGCACTGTTATATCGTTTAGGTTTCGAAGTCGCTTGAGGCGACTGCGGACCTCCTGAGAGGTTGATATCTGCATCGAGACCCTAAAGTAGGTAAATGACAAAAATACCCCTAAAGGGTGAAATGACTATTATACCCTAAATAAATGGAAATGACCGTTATATCCCTAAAGGTAGGTTAATTGATGTGTTCATGATTTATATACGACTGTACTGAGTATGACATTCTGCATATATGTATGATTTATGACATGACATACTGCATGGGGTTGGGATACTGTTATGGAGGAAGTATCTTTGATCTTGGTGGCTTTGCCACATATTCATTACTAGCGACTTTGCCGCAATATCATTACTAGCGACTTTGCCGCAATACTATCTTCGCGCGCTTTGCTGCGATATTCGTGCGTTGGCTAGGTGGGTCGATTTTATCCCCACATGGTGTGTTGGTGGTACGAAGTGGTGTGTTGGTTGGATTGGGATGGGGTGCATTATTACACTGTATTGTTACTGTATTGGGCTAAGACCTACACTGTTATTGTATAGGGCTCAAGCCCAGACTGGTACTGCATGTTGCATACTGACTGATTGGTAGGGGATTACACACTGAGTTTTTGTAAACTCACCCTTTCCTTTTTACTGTACAAGTAATCCTCAGCCATAGGCGATTTGGTGCTGTGAGGGACTCAGAGGTGGCCACACTACTGCAGCTGTTTTACACTGCTTTTACTTAAATTTAAAATTTATGTTGGGTTTTGGTTATGTAATAAGGCCATTTATGTTTGTTTAAATTTTTAATTGGGCTTTGCTTACTTACTTAAAACTACTAGTTTAGGAGAAGGCGAATTTTCAAAATAATTACTGTTTTCAAAGACACGAAAGTCGAACATTAGATTTTTTTCCAACAGCTTTCGCGATTTTAAATCAACCTATTATAACAATAACTGATAATAAGACAAACATTTTGACTAGATGATTTGTTAAATAATAATGAAGGGGTTCTAAATTTGGAAACGAGTTTTACCAACAAGTGAAATTTTCGAAAGACACTTCAATGTGACACGCCAGATTTGGCCTTAACGTCTAGGCCGAGTTTTAGGGTGTTACAATAACAAAAATCATGAGTTAAACTTATCATTTCCAACTTAAAACTCAGTTTCCCAAACATACAAAACTCTTAAAATAATTATGAAATCATTAACTTTATTTTCTAAATCTTATGTTTGCCAAAGGACTAAGAACCTTACCAGTTCACTAGATTATCTACTGTAACATCCTAAATTAATGGGCCTTTGCGTTTAATGTGCTGTGATGTTTATGTTATCTCTAATGTGTAATTAGAGTGTTTAAGAGGTTCAGATTGGGCTCAGGGATTGGGCCGAGGCCTTAGTCAAATTTTCTGCTTGGGCATTCTAGTGGAAAGCCAGTTAGGATAGGGCTTAAAAGATGTTATCTGTGTTTTAAGACACAAATGGGCTTGTGGCCCAGTGGCAAAGTGGCGCCACTTAGAGAGCAGGGAGGTGGGGTCAACTGAGTTGGTCCAAGGTTCGAGTCGCATTACTCACTTATTTTTAAATGTTTTTGGAGTCAAAGGAGAGGAGAGTTGGGGACGGCTAGGATGCTTGAAATTAGGAGATTAATAGAATGGATAATATGGATAATGTGGCTGATAAAGTGACTGATAAAAGGGAGGAAGAGGTGGCCAAATTTCCATCTCTTGGAGGGGGAGAAATCTGTTTTGTTATACTATGGGGGTGCCGAAATTTCCCTTATTAGTCAATGAATTTTAAGTTATCAAAAGGGGCATTTTCGGTTTTATAGAGGTAGTTGTCGAAATTTTGTGCTTTAGTGGGGGGATATCTTTTTATTTTCAGCATTAGGGTTTTATTCTTCTATTCTCTTCTTCAATTCCGGCATTTGGATACTATTTTCTTCTCATCTCCATAGCCGATACCCTTGTCTATTCTTTTTCTTTTGCCGATCTCTTCACTAAAAGCCGAATCTACATAGATTTCTTTCTATCATCTTCTCTTTTTGATCTTCTTAAAAGCCGAAATCTTCTAGGAGTTACCGAATTCTCTGTAAAGGTAGGTGCCGATTTCTTCTGATCTATTCTTTTTCTCTTTTAGTTTTTAGAAGACAAAGCCGAAAGGCTAATGGATTGATGGTTTCTTGTGTTTACGTGTTGGACGACATTCAGGAATTGAAGTAGATCGCTTAGATCTAAAAGCCGGAACCGTTAGTCACTGAACCTCATATCTCCCGTTTTGGGATTTCAAGGTAAGGGGTTCTCTTTAGATCCTCGTTAGATTCGCTATCGTAAGTGTGATCTTAACCATATGTTATGATGGCAGCAACTGATAAGGTCTTTTGATGGAATCAAATACCGATCAAGCGAAGGGGGGGATTGGATCTGTTAAACCAATCTCTAAGTTTAAGAAGCAAGCAGTGTCGGCAGTTCGGGATTGGCCACCGGGTTGTGGACCGGTTTCGGAATAAAATCTTAGACAGTTAGCAATCGTATCAGCTTCTAATAGTGTCGACATAGAAGGTCTCGTCTTGACTGTAATCAGGTGTGTGGATCTCTATCACACTAATTAATCTGTACTATATATGTTATGGGCTAAAAGCTGAAAAAAGGCTGTATGGGCAGCCGTATTACCCGAAAAGGGTAGGCAAGGGATGCCAGGTACGTAATCATAGAAACTTCTCTATGTGTATCGATGTATGTGATAAACTGTGATCTTTTAGGTAGTATATTGCTTTGCTTTTGCATGGATGTATGCATAGGATGGGATTGATATGGTGAAGGGGAAGAGCATGTTAAAAGGTCACTTAGTGATCGGTGGTAAAACCACGATATATACATCTAGGTCACATTAGTGATCGCTGGCTCTGCCACACTTGATTATAAGGTCACACAGTGATCGGTGGCTCTGCCACAGTGGATTATAAGGTCACATGGTGATCGGCATTTTAACTGATAGCATGACTGTCGATATGGTGTGTAGCGGTTGGTGGGTTGATTGTAGAAATCCCCGAGGTGTGTTGGCTGGTACGGGCTGGTGTGTAGAGGATGGACTTTTAGGTTGGGTTGGGCCATGTTGCATGTAAATATTCTGTTGCCATTGTGTATGGGCCAAGGCCCATAATGTGTTTGTAGGCCTCAAGGCTTTTATGTGTTTTCGGGATTTGCACACTGAGTCTTGGTGACTCATCCACTTATTTTCCCTGACTTTTCAGATGAGCAGTAGATCGTGGACATGGGAGCCGAGGCGGACTCGAGGGGCCATCAAGTTCTTTCATTTTCGTAAACCATTTTCGGTTTTCCTTTAAGTTTTTAATTTTGGGACTTTTTATGTAATAAGGCTCCATAACTTAGGTTTAAATTATAATTGTTAATGTCTTTATTCTATTTTGTTTTAAAATTTAAATTTTATGTTCAAAGACTTATCTATAAGAAGTAATAATACGGGCTTTTCAAACACGTTCAAAGAAAAAGCAAAGGTTTTCTTCAAATATCACTTATTTTAGCGAATACTTAAATAAGCAAATTGAATTTCCAAAATTATCCAAGTGAAGTTTTTAACGTTAAACCCTGTAGCATGCCAGATCTGGTCGTAGCATTTGGGCCGGGTTTGGGATGTTACATCTACTTTCTTGACTCAACCCTCATGATCACCGCTCCATGCAAAGCTTCCCATAACCATCTCTTCTTCGAAGCAACCAATGAAGAAGAGAAGAAAATGAAACAAAAGGGAGAAGAATTCTCCCCAGGGGGTTATTTCTCATCTATTTATAGCTCTTCTTACATGGTCTTCAACCATATAAAATCCATCTATTGACAATCATTGTGTCGCACACTAAAGAACCAACTGGTTTGAATCCAACCGAACTAGCATTAGATTTCAACCATGTCCAAGTCAGTTAGTAACTTTTCCTGATTTTCCAATAGAAGCTACCAATTTATGGTTTCTTTCAATTTAACCCCCAACTGTCCCTAATTTTTGGATTTAAAGGAAATTGGGTGTGACATAAAAGGATTGTTTTGGAGAAGCTTAGAGTTTTGTGTTGGCAGCATCGCATTGTTGCTCAAGATTGAATTGTTTAATATTAAGTATATGGTATAGATTAAATTTTGGCAAGTACATAAAGTATTTTGATTTATGAAATCAAGTGTCATATGAATCATGTTTAGATGTTTCATGTTGTCTTTGATCTATAAATTGATTGTAACTTGTTTGGGACTTGATTTTGTGCTAAAATAAGTTTGGAAAATGTTCTAAAATGATTTGAAACTTATAGGTGCCATATGAGGATGATTTGGGGATGTTTATAAAGTGTTTTTGGATTTTTCATAAGGTGATGAAACACCCCATACCGAGCCCTATCATCAGATCCGAGCTCCAAGATGTCACATTTGTTGCCGTAGTAACTACAAACAATTAGCATTCAATTTAACCTTTCATTCATTTTGTTAAGACTATTACACACTAATAGCATGATTCACAATATTATCCAAGTTTTATACGATCCAAAATGCTCTTTTACTAACCCAAAGTCAATAAAGATTAAAATGTAAAGTTTTAAAACTTTCAGGTTAACATTGCGACTTCGAGGATTCTAATAGTCTGAATTTGACCCTAATTGGAACGGTGGTTTTGGGACCACGAATCCGAGTCCGAGAAATATTTAAATAATATTTCCTGTGCTTATTATATGTGAATTAAAGTGTGTGAAAGTTTCGTAAAAAAAATTAATTATTTGTGTGTTTAATTTAGAAAAAGGACTTAATCGCATAATATGTAAAAGTTGCATACTAAAGTGAAATGTGTTAAATTGATAATGGCTTCTTAAAATGAGGTGTTAAAAGGTCAATTAGCCCATTTTAAGAGTTAGTGGTCGGTCATGGACAAAACTAACCTTAAATTATAAAATTTGGTTATGTTTTAATAATGGCCAAATATGTAATTAGATAAATATTGATATATATGTTAATTATAATAAAATAAAAAGCCATAGTTCATCTTTTTGGCTGAAAGTTAGCAAGGGAGGAAGAAAGAAAAGCTTAAATACATTCGGCCTTGTTCAAGCTTAATTAGGTATGAATTTTAGCTCGATTTTTGTTGATTTTTACGTTTTTGAGACCGTTGCTTCGAACATTAGTTGACCCATGCTAGAATTTTTAAATTTGAGCATTCTTGATGTTCGGCCATTGTCATGTTCTTGTGTTTTTTGATCTTTGATGATTTTATATTAAAGTTATGTTAAAGATTAGCATGTTTTGTGTTGGAAATTTTAGTAAATTTGAGTATTTTGGGCTAAATTGCAAAGAATAAAATTTTGAGGGGCTAAAATGCAAAATAAATGAAATAAATGGACTTGTATGGTCCCTATGAATATTCGGCCCTTGGGTGGTATAATGAAATTTTGTGTATTTTGTGTTTTATGCAAATAGGACTAAATTGTAAAAATGTGAAACATTAGGGGCAAAATGGTAATTTGCCCATTTATGTGTATAGGGACTAAATTGAGATGAAATGTGCTTGAATGAGCTAAATTTTAATGTGTTTAAATCAAGAACGAAGAAAAACGGATTTAGATCGGGGAAAGGCGAAGGTTATCGAATAGCCAGTCTACGTTGTCCGTCGATAGTCGATGTAAGTCTTTAAGCAATTATATGTCGGAAATTACCTACGTACTCTAATAAATATTGGAAATTGAAATGTTGAAAATATATATATAATTGCCGAATGTGAATTGTACAATGTTGAGTTGGTTTATATATTTGTAATGTGAATAAGTTTACTTGAAATTGAAATGTGGTGGAATTATGAAAAATAAGAAATACATGTGGTAGTGGTATTAAGTAATGTATATGGAATGGATAATTGTGTTGATATTCGAGCTTCGAGCCTAGCAGGCCTTGTGCCGGTGATCTATTCGGGCTAAATGCGTAGCAGGCCTTGTGCTGGTGAATCATATCGGGTTTATTACCCAGCAGGCTAAATGACGTTGTTTAAATCTCGGACCTTGAGTCTAGCAGGCCTAGTGCCAGTGTGTGTGATTCAGGCTAATGCCTAGCAAGTTCTATACTATTTAACTGAATTTCCGAGCTCAGATTATGTAACAACAAAGTTATGAAACAAATCAAGGGAGTTTAAGCTTTTGAAAATGAATTATGTTAATTTGGCCTTGAGGTATGTGTTTTTCATACTTATATGTTGCATATGATGTTAATGAGCAAATAATATGAGGAAGAAAATGGGTTATACATTGGTTGTTGGAAATTATATATATTATGCCATGAGGAGATTGATTACTTGAAAGCATGAGGGTGGTTGAAAATGTTTATGTAAGTATATCTATACTTATATATGTGTTGGTATATTCGGTGAATGGTGTACTTTGCTAAGAAAATGAAAGTTGTTAGGTTAAATGAAATAATGGTATTCGGCTATGATGAATTTATGAGTTAAACTATGTATATCTAATGTTTTGAATTGTTTGTTAAAATGCTTGGATGATTGAAGTTATAATGTACTTGCTTAAGACTTACTAAGCTAGTAAGCTTACCTTGTATGTGTTTATTGGTTTGTTTTATAGATTTTGATCAAGCTACGAGCTCCAGGGATCATCACTGAAGTCATTCACACTATCGGCTCACGTTGGTACTTATAAGGTTTAGACTTTTGTTCTTAAGGCATGTATAGGCTAGTATTTATTTTGGGATGAATTTTGAAATTTGTATATATATATTAAGCCATGTGAATATGGCTTGACTATAATATATTGGCTTGAGTGTATTCGATCATGGTTTAAGATTGTTTTGGAAGTGTGTTTCATGCTATAAACTGTGTGATGGATGGATGTTTGTTTTGGTTGTGAAGTATTATGTGTGATTTGATAATATGAATTGGCTATATAGGTTTGGTTTTGAATTGATAATTGAGGAAAGTGTTTCAGGTTAATTTCGCTAGCCGAATTGATGAGAAGCCATTTGGTTTTGTTTGATATTTTGGTACAATGCATAATATGTGTAATAGACATGTTTTGATTCGGCATTGTACTTATTAATCTGGATGAGTTAGTTGGATTTCATGATTATATTATAAACATATTGTATTGGTTTTATGATTACTTAATAAGTCAACTAAATGCATGATTATATTCGACTAGTAAAAATTTATTTAATTAGTTATGCCTATGAATTCTATGGTTGTGAAATGATCAACTTTGTTATGATTAGGAAATGGCATAATTTGTATTATCTATGTGGTTAAACTTGATAGCCAAATAAATAAGGAAATGAATTTTGCTAAGTGTGTATAAATTTTTGATATGGCAATTAGACTATAATGTTATTTTGGATAGCTTTGCATTGGAGATTATTATTGGTATGGTTATTTATGTGCTTAGTTTATAAAATGAAACATGCTTAGTTTTAATTTAAGTGTTCGTATATCATGAATTTAATGGTCATATTGTTATTTTTTTATGTTAGCTTGATTCATTGTTTGGGTTGGTTCATGTTTTAAGTATACAATATTTGCGATTCATGATTGGTAATGAATTATTGATTCGGTAAATATATTTAGATATAACTTTGACATTAAGAAATACGCACATGGTATAATGATAAATTAAGCATGCCTGGTCATGTTTTATATCACCAATGCCACATAAATGAATGAGCAATTTAGTAGTGAAATATGATTCGTTTGATGTCTAGTTTGTACATGTGCGAAAGCCTTATAATAATAGATTGCTATACAACTGATGAAATAGTTGTTTTGTTATATGTTCTGTATATGATATGTTTTGATATATGATATAATATGTCTAATTATGCTATATTATGATTTCCATGATTTTAAGACTCGATATTTAATTAAGTTACGAGTATTGATATGATTAAACTTTGAGTTGTGAAAAGTAATGAATTTTCTGTATGAATTGTGGTATGACCGGTAATACCTCGTAACCCTAATTCGGCGACGAATACGGGTTAGGGGTGTTACAAGGATCCTAGATCGTGATGTCACTCATTGTCTGATTCTCATCTCGACGTAAATTCTGTTTTCAAGTACATCAAACTCAAATATTAAATTGTTAGACACTTTCTTTATTACTTTATTAATTCATCTATATACATGACATACTCTATACCATGAAATTTATTTCATACCCCATTTTCCAAAGTTTTGATAATGTGATGAGATGTGTCGAGGTTTCCACATCGTGCGAAAACTTCAATTTGATCTTTCACCTATGAGTTGAAAAATAACGTAATAGGCTTATGAAAGCTTAGTAAGTGCCCATAAATT
Organism: Gossypium bickii; assembly: GCA_025503065.1. Lineage (NCBI taxonomy): Eukaryota > Viridiplantae > Streptophyta > Magnoliopsida > Malvales > Malvaceae > Gossypium > Gossypium bickii. Next base: position 73,381,063 of record CP106713.1, read on the forward strand.
TAAATCTTACCATTTCTTTAATTTAATTAATAGTAACAGTATTACTAATATAATTTCATGAACATATCATTTAAATCAAGAGACTATTCAATATATTTACCAAATTTACTAAACTATAATTTACTATATTATCACTTCACGCTTTAACATTTATTGTTATTAGAATTCACTCACCACTTATCTTCCTTTAACACATATTTCATTAGTCACGTATCTTTATTTCTCAATATTCTTTAATTACTTACGAATTATCTTTCTCATGAGTTGATAGCCCATAGTAGACTCAATTGAACAAATAAGATATGTGGAAATAACACTGTAATGCACCACGTGCAAAACCACTGAAATGCTCCATAGAGCCACTATCATTTGCACCGAAGTGCCACCGTCATTTGCACGCATGACAATTTCTAATTGTCATTATAGTAGCATTTCACTCTTTCTGATTTCATTTGTAGTACACTTGTTGTTATCATTTTTCGATAATTCTTTTCATCAATATTTCACAACTTTTTAGTCCTTAATTATTCTCTCTTCTTCACAGTGTTTGCTTAAAAAAACCCTTACTCTAATTTTATCCTTTTCATAAAATTTATTATCAATCATTTCCTAATTCATTCTTTTCTTTTACTACATTGATAATGTGTGTCAATCCTTTCTCTTGAAAATTTCATTGTATCAATAGTTCTCTTGAGTAACTTTTTTTAAGAAAATTTCTTCTTCAATCCTTATACGACTTACTTTCTTTGAAATTAGCTTTATAATCTTATTCATACTACCTTTTTCCTTTACTCGTGATTCTCTTAGTTTTTATACCTTCCATACCACTTGTATTCTTTCACTGTGTATCCTTGAACTTTTAGATTTCTCTTCAATTTTTTTTATCGTTCCATTCCTGATCATTTAAATCTTTTCAACTTTTCAATTAATAGTTATCACTTGCCTTATCATAATTTTCCAATGCTCGTACGACTTTAAACTTCACTAACCATAATATTTCTCTTTTAACTCTTCTTTTATGCAATCATATAATAATTAATTCAAATTCTTCTTTTTTATCATAAACTCTCTTTTTCTTATTTGTTCTTTTTCCTTGACTACACATTATCATTACTTATGTTCTTTTTAGTCATTCCTTTGAACAAATCCCTTTTGTCTTTCCTTCTCTAAAAGCAAATATCAACCGACCAAAGATACCTAAGCTCAGATTAACTTAGAAAAACTTTGGATCACTACAATTATCCTCAAGAATCCACTGGCTTGGTAACTGCCAATAAACTCCCTAAGGTAATTCTATTTATCGCAGTTTGCCTCTTTCATCTTATTATTTTTATTTTTATGGCTTCCAACTTTCAATTCAATTGTTTCCTTTATTACTTAAGGATTCACTAGTCTTCAAACATTGTCAATCTCCTAGACTTATTTTATTCTCTATTTATGCATTCAAGGACTTTTATTTTCTTATTGATGTTGAATACGTCTTTATTTCTTTCTATACATTTATCTTCAAAACTCATTCTCTAAGATTTATAATCAAATCATCATACTATTTTATTATACTTATTATAATTCTACCATCTCTTCTATTTTCAAAAGACTAACATTACAATATGTCATACTTTTCATTCATAGGATCAAATTTTCTAAATTTTCATTTCATATATGTACAACTCTATGTACCCATTCTCTTTTACATTATCTAGTCTCTAACTTTTTACCTTGTCTTCACTTTTACTTACTTGAATACATTTCTGGGCTTTCTTCTATTTCAGATTTTATATCTTCTTCAGAAAATTCTCTATATTCAATTCCAAATTCTCTTCAAATTAGTCTCTTACAATCCAATTCAAAAATTCTTCAGGGTCTTCTTCCTTTTCCACCTTTATAACAGGTATAGAATCTATAAATTCTTCGGTAATTTTCTAATATGTAATTTATCCATCCATGGCAATTCAAAAGTATTTTGTTTCCTAAACAGTTTTCACGAACCTATACTTAGTCTTACCATTTTCTTTGTTCCATAAAAGAATATATGATTTACATAGCACATAACTAAATTCCAATAGGTTCGTGGTATCAATATTGTTGGAACGCCGGAACCCCATGGCGCAGCAGGATAAAATTAGATCCGGCGATCCAAATCAAGAATCCATGTATGAGGAACGAATCGGGGTGAAATAAAGGTTTCAAAATTACCAAAACATCAATCTGAGTAGACAGCGACGCCTTGGCAACAAGAGGTTTGATCTATTTTCGAATCAAGCCACAACCTTTTCCGATGTCGGCCTCTACGTGATCCACCCGGTTTGACTATGAACGGAAGAAATCTCCAAAACTATTTTGGAGGTTTATTTGCTTGACGGCTGCTAGACCTAACAAGCAATCACTTAGGTTTTTTTTTTTAAGGTGAATTATAAAATATCCTTTCAACCTTTTGTGGCCCATCAAGTTTATAAATTTCTTTTATTAACAAAACTTTTTACGAGGGTCTAAGGAGGTCGGAGGAAGCGGACCAGGGGTACAGGGCAGAGCCCCTGCGGTACGAATCGCATACCCCAGTCAAATGAAACCTCACAATTTGATAACTTTTTATCAACAGAATCGTGTTTTTAGGATTTTAATCCTTGAGGTTTCATATCGGAACAACCCTTGTTCCACTAGCCAGTTAACACTTACTGGAAACTATAAATACCACCGTCGTATTATTACAGATTTGTTAATAGTTAACAGTAATAACATAAAATCAAGTAGGCCACAACACCATGATTAACATTTAATCAATTACCGAAAGGAACAGTTATCAGGTTATGCTTAAATGATTTAAACAATCAAAAATACAATAAGATCAAAACATGAATCTCATACAATTGCATCACCCAAGTATTTAAACCCGAGTTCGTATCACACAAGTGGCTCTGATACCACTGTTGGAACACCGAAACCCATTATTATTTCAGCTTTGTCTCCTTTTAATACTTTTTATAATGGGTGCCTTTCTCATTGGGCCTTTTATAATAGGTATCCTCTTAATTGGGCCTTTTGTAATTGGTATCTCTTGAATGTATTACAAGATTAAATAAATACAATAAAGTTTTTAACCGAAAATTATAATTACATTAATTATAATAAGGATTTCGGTAAACTATACTTATTTAAATTTATATATGAATCAAATTCATATATTAATAAAATTATGTTATCATTATGTGTACAACATCCTTGTACATATAATATGTTTAATATTTGATTGCCCAATTAAATTAATTCTTTAATTAATTTAATTCATGTGACAACCAAACACAATACCAACTATATTTTATTCCGTTCATTTCAACCATAGGGTGTGACCCTGTAGGTTCTTGCAATATTAGCAGTAATACTAGAACGATTCTATTGTCACAGACAATGAGTGGCATCTAGCAATGCATCATTGCTACCTAAGTTACAAGAAGTCATGATTCGACATAACCATTCGTGATTAACCTTTCATGCATTAATCCTCAAGTCCTTTATCTCTGGAACGGATACAAGTCATGGGATAGTCACACTTGCATAGTCCATCCCATGTTTCTTGATATCTTTAGTAGACTATGATATACAAATTAGTATGACATCTCATATCAACTTATTTGAGCATGGCCATGCATTTCTAGCGTCATTCAATCAAGTGGCCTAAGATATTACTCCTATTATGTGGGAGGGACTTATCCTTTATTGATCAACCATATCCCTCTACATAGATTGTGGTATATCCAGCATCAGCCTTTATAGAACAACCTGTTACGGTGTATGTTTGACTGTATCAAAATATACAACTCACGATGCTGGGATAATAATGATCTCAAGTCTGAGGATCATGTACATATTAATCACTATAAGTAATGTTGTGACAATTACATAATAATCCAAGAAACATACTCATAGCGGGTCAATCCAATATGTTGTTCTCTAACACACATATTCATGCATTGATTTTGACACTCCATATCAATGACAACTCTTTATCATCAATCAACTACATGTTAGTCTTAATGCATTATTGTTGTCCTAGTCAACAATAATACTCGACTAAGGATCTTTTAAGAATAATCATATTATTCTCAGGACATTATTATAAAACAGTTTATTTATACACACAGAATGAAAAACTGAAATAATAATGATAACGCTTTATATTAACAAACATGGTAAATTAAGTATGTTATTACAACCATCTCATGATTGATCTTTGAGCATACTCTTACAAATATGTTCCAAAGTTGGTCCAAAATCATTTGTTGTTCATGTTCTACTAATGTCCCTCTAAAGGTCAAGTATTGCACTTTGTTCTTTCTAATCAGTTCATGACCCTCCCATATTACTTTCTGCATCTTTCGATTTATAGTAATAAGGTGTTGAATAATATCTTCTTCAAGTTTCATTCTATAATCTTGCACTTCTTTCATCTTCCTATCAACTTCTTCTCTCTATTCTGGGGTTGTTATCTCATCAGATAATATCAAACTTACTATCATTTCTTCCAATATCTATAATAGAGAATAAGTTTTCATCAAATATTCACTATCAAGTTTCAATATTTATCTATAAATATAACTAACCTATACTTTTGTGTCACCATAAACTAGTTTAAAATCATTTTCTTATTAGTAATGATTTAGATCTTTACACTTATCAATACTTTTTAAATTTGGTGTCACATCTCATCACATCAATAAATCTTTTATGGCATGTATTTCTAGATTCATTCTAGACCCTAGAATAATAAATGTTATACTATGATACCACTAAATTTAATATCTCATATCCGACCCGAACACTGGGTTCGAGCTTTGAGATGTCACATTCATTATCGGAGCAATTACAAACAATTACCATTCAATTTAACCTTTTGTTCATGATATTAAGAGCTTACAAAATCTCTTTTACTAATCGAAACTCGAACAAAGTTTAATTTGTAAAGTTTTAAAACTTTAGATTGATGTGACGACTTTAGAAATTCTAGATCGTGACATCACTCACTATCCATTTCTCGTCACAATGTGAATGATCTGACATCATGTCGTGAATTATGTGATCAAATACATCAAACCCAAATAATGATCCGACATCATGACGTGAATTATGTGTTCAAATACATTAAACTCAAATATTAAATGGCTAGACACTTTCTTTATTACTTCATTAACTCACCTATGTACATGACATACTATATACCATGAAATTTATTTCACACTCCTTTTTTCCCAAGTTTTGATAATGTGATGAGATGTGTCAAGATTGCCACTTCATAGGAAAACTTTAATTCCATATTTCATGTAACGCCCCAAAATTTCTAATTTCGTTATTGAGAAAATATGACACAAATATCTGTCAGCTTTAGTGGTTATGTGTTCTGGGAGTGTTTGGGAGGTCCCAAGATCAAGCCTTCACTTGGGAAAATTTTGGTATTTTGAATGAATTAGGCCTTACTCTTGTTTAGTAGGCTTTTATTTGATTGTTGGTAAAAATATATCAGAATGGGCCTGCTGGTCTGGTGGTTAAGCGGAGTGTTAGTGTGTATGAGGTCCTGTGTTCGAGTCTCTGCGCAAGTAGGGGAACTAATTTTTGTTTGAGGAGTGTGGCATGGTGGAGTTCAAATTAAACTGGACTGTTGAGTAGTTGTGTTTTAGTGGGTTAATAGGGAGTCTTTTTAGGACATAATTGGGGAGAAGTTATCAAAATAAGATTTTCTTCTTATCAGTTTTCTATTTTCTTTTTTCCCAACAAATTTTCTGACGTTAGACTTTTGTTTCCCTGCCGTTTCTTCTGCCTTCTTGTTCACTTTTGGTTTTTGTTCCCCTTTGGCCGAATCTTGTTTCTTTTCTTTCCCCTCTCTTTTCATTTCTGTATTTTTTTGCGATTCATCTCTTTGGGTGCAACTTTTGACTTCATCTATTTTGGTAAGTGGAATTTTTTTCCCCCTTAGTTATTGTATTTCGTGTAGGCAATTAACAAAGGGTTCGTTTTACACTCGTTTAGGTGCTGTTCAAAGGTTTTAAGCGGATATTCTAGTGAGTGGAGACGATTGGTTATCAGATTCGTCACGGTAAGTTTTTAAATAGTCGTTGGTTTAGTTTCTTAAGTTTATGTTGGGCATATTTAGTTTGATTGATGAATCAAGTGATTAATTAAGGGATATATTGGTCAAATATAAGTTTTTGAAGGCTCAGGATACTTTGCACAGTGAATCGATACCCGGTGTGTACCCGAAATGCAGAAAATAGGATTCGACAAAAAGCCAAAATTGCTTGCTGTCGAGAAATAAGATAAATAAGAGAAAATGGTGCGAAAAATTGTAGAGAAAGGAAATAAAGGTGTTATAAACTTGGAAATTAACATTTTGCACTAAAATAGTTTTGGACAGCAGCAGTAGTCTAACTTTGAAAAATCATCAAAAATAGTGGGAATTGTGTTAGAGGTGGAATAAAATATAAAATTAAATTTTATTGAGTCTAGTTTTTCATGGAAGAAACAGTGTAAGCAATGGAATTGTAAATCATGAGATATAATAAATTTTATGAGAAAATGTTAGGATGATTTCGGTTTCCCCTATCTGACTTAAGAAAATCATCAAAAATTGTAAAAAAAATAATTTGGACATTAAATTTATATGTTTAAATCCTCAATAGTCTATGTTCAAGAGAAACAAAAAGAAACATCATCTAAAGTCCATACTAAGAGATACAAAAAAAAAAGTTAAAGTATTTTCTAAATGCATGATCATCTAGATTGATTTATTAAAGCTTCCACAATGAGAGATGTTTCAAAAAATGTTTGAAATGAATAAAGATAATAACATGGAATGTTTTCTCTGTAACAACGAGGTTTCAAAAACACTATCGTGTGACATTTCTAGATACGGCCATAACGTCTGGGTCGGGTTTGGAGTGCTACATTTAGTGGTATCAGAGCCAGGTTACAAAACTTGGCTTTGGAATATGGGTTTTATAAAAAATGGGCTTTCAAAAAATTGATTGATTTTCAAATAATTTGAAATGTTTTTTACTGAGTAAGTGGTACACCAAGTCTTCGGCGCCGATCCTGTAAGTATTCTAAGCTGTGATTTGTTGTAAACAGAAACTGTTATGGATAGTATATTCTGAAACTACAGTAGGTAGTAAAGTGTACTGGAAACACTCTAGTTAGTGTATACTGAAAATTGTAGAGAAACTAAAAACTGTAGTGAGACTGTGATTTACGAAAATGAACTCTGAATAACTGATACTGATTTACATAAAACATTTGTTAATAAACACTAAAACTATAACTGATTCATAAAACTATTAATACAGATAAATGTGATTAGACAATGAGCGCACGAGGTATCCGCGGACGCGGTACTAAAGGCCGAGGTAGAGGCCGCAGAGGAGCTCGAGCTAAGTCCTCTTGACTGGGTAGCATACCAAATTTGGATACGAGTAAGATGCCAGTGTCACCTGCTACTGAGAGTGGGTCTCAATATTGCATTGCTGTGGACGACGCATTGTCCTAGTCTATGCTAAGGATTTTGGAGAGGGTTGCTGAGCCCAGTACTGGATTCAAGGGGCGGGAGTCGGTTATGAAATGACTCCGGTCCAATGGAGCTGAGCTCTTCAGGGGTGTCACTAGAGTTGCCCCTAATATGGTCGAGTATGAGGCCGAGTTCCTGCGACTGAGCCGCTATACGCGATGTATGGTGCCCTCTGAGTATAAGTGATGTTGTTTTGAGTATGTGCTCAGAGATAATTTGAGAGTCCTGATAGCTCCGCAGAGGCAGCGTGATTTTACTACACTGGTGGAGAAGGCGATGATTGGCGAGGAGGTTAAGTGCGCTGAGCAGAATCGAGATTGCAAGAGGAGTAAGAACAAGAGGGATTCAGAGCTTTCGAGTTCTGCACAGAGGCCTAAGAAAAAGGCCAGAGCTGATAGTCTTAGAGCTGGGCCCCCTATTATTGTTATTGGACTGCAGCCATGTACTGATTGTGGTAGATGCTAACAAGGCGAGTGTTGGAGAATGACTGCGGTGTGCTTGCGGTGTGGGTCATTAGAGCACCATATTAGAGAGTGTCCGCTGAGGGCCAATCAGATGCAAGCTCTGGATACTGGTACGACACAGCTACAGAGGGTAGTGCAGTAGCCACTAAAGGGCTGTGGACAGGCCAGAGATGGTAATGGTATGGGTTGTGGGCAGAGAGCACCGGGAAAAAGTGCTGGATAGGCTGAGGCGAGGCAGTCGGCCCTAGTTTATACTGCTCCTCACCGAGAGGATAGAGATACTCCAGACATCATCATGGGTACATTCTTTATTCTTGATGTAGTGTATATTGCCTTGATAGACATAGGGCCTACTCACTCATATATGGCTAGCAACATATTTGGAAACTTGTGGATTTTAGTTGAGAGCAGTACGAGTGAGGTTACGGTACTGAGCCCGTTAGGGCAATCTGTTAGGGTTAGCAACCTGTATTGAGACGTTCCTTTAGAGGTACAAGGGGCAATCTTCCTGGCTGATTTGATGGAACTTCCATTTGGGGGATTCGATCAAATTTTGGGGTTTCTACAGTTAAGGATATCAGAAAGGTAAAAGATTTTTTAGACTTTTTCCTGAAGAGCTACCGTGTTTATCCCCTAATCGTGAAGTAGAGTTTGGGATTGAGTTTCTTCCTAGTACAGCTCCAGTGACTATCGCCCTTAGCGAATGGCATCGAAGGAGCTTACAGAGCTTAAGGCTCAGATTTAGGTGCTGTTAGATCATGGATTCATTCGTCCCAGTGTTTCTCCATGGGAAGCACCTGTGCTGGTTGTGAAAAAGAAGGATGGGACGATGAGGATGTGTATAGACTATCGGCAGCTGAATAAGCTAACGATTAAGAATAAGTACCCACTTCTAAGGATTGATGATTTGTTTGACCAGTTTCGAGGGGCTTCTATGTTCTCCAAGATTGATTTGCGTTCTAGATATCATCAGTTGAGGTGTAACACCCCTTAACCCGTATCCATCGCTGAATTAGGGTTATGAGGCGTTACCGAACTAAACACAGTTTAGCACAGTCATTTATGGAATAAACCCAATACGCATTTTTTTAAATTTTTCCATATCAACAATTATGTTCAAGACTTACGTTACAAACCAGGTTTCATAATGAACACATCACTACTCATAATCTATACAAGTTTCGAATCAAGCTTCCACATAACAACACCAAATTTCATATGTTAAACATATATAAATACATCTATTTCATTAGTCGAATATCAACATTACTTTTTATACTTTATACAAATATGCATAATAAAAATGAATAGATCCATGATACTCTATTTGCTTTTCATTCACATATGTGACATTCGAACCTTATAGCATAACCAAACATACACATCATGCTATTGTAATATGCGCAATGATGTCCTAAAACAAAAGCCATGTCAAACCATAATTTTCAATTCATTTTACCTTATTAATTCATGGATACAAGATCATTGAATAACCTACCAAACACACATGATATGTAACTAATTCAATATATATATATAAATACAGCCAATCCATTGACCATATATTCGGTTCTCAGTATAAAACTTCAATGATCAACCCAAAGCATTAGTATATACATTTTCATGATCATCTCTGAATTATACCAAGCACATAATAATCTAAGTAGAGATATTCGCACGACATAATAAGCATACTTATACATATATATAATCATTTCTATACAACTACATTTAACTTCCAAGCATTATAAGCATACGTCTTATACCAAAGATTAAAACAGACCATTATATCAAACATATACACGATGCTTAATCCAAAAGTAACAGCCTTATTCGCAAGGCCATATATATACATTTACAAAACCGAACATCATTCATTACTTATCATAATATAGCCTATACATGCCTTTGATTCAAAAAGTAAACATATATATACCAAAGAGAGTGATAGTATGGTCGACTTTCTTGATGATCCCCTGAGCCCATAGTTGAATCAATGATCTATAGAACAAACATACAAACACATACAGAGTAAGCTCACTAGCTTAGTAAGTCTTAAGCAAAAGATAATTCACTAATCAAGCACTTTAACATTTTTAATCAATAAATGTAGGACATTGTATATGTATATTTCGATATGTAATTGATACAAAACCGAATACTAGTAATATATTAACTCAATTACTTATACTTCACTACCATCAACCTGCAACTCATCAAAGCACAAAGTACATATATTACATGAATCGCATGTTTATAATCATGTAAATTCAACATTCATATCCATTACATTATCACACTAAAATTCTATTATTTCTATATTCATACACGTCGATTACAAGTTCAAATCCACATAACACCATTCTTAACATAATATTTCAACTCAAGTAACATTAATCACAACTTACCTTACTTCTGATGAATTCAAATGGGACTTATGCTTACCTGAGTTTTTAGCTCAATAGATTCACTATGTTACACCTTGAGCAATTTATGGTTCCTTCATTTTAAAGTATCACCGGCATTAAGCCTGCTACGCATGAAGCCCGATTATATCACCGGCACTAAGCTTGCTAGGCACGAAGCCCGAATTTATCACCGGCACTAAGCCTGCTAGGCATGAAGCCTGAATATGTCACCGGCACTAAGCCTGCTAGGCACGAAGCCCGAATATGTCACCGGCACTAAGCCTGCTATGCACAAAGCCCGAATATCAATACATTCAACTTTGCGATACACAGTACTTAGTACTAAACTATTAACCATCTCATATTCTTAATTTTACTTTCACCTATTAATCCAAACATACATATTCACATTGTATTAACCAAATTAATTTCACTACAAATTCATACTCCACATTCGGCCCACATGTGTATTTATGCTTTAAATATTCAAACATCATCATATACTATGTTCGTAAATAATTCTTTGGTGTATACTTGCTTAAGGACTTACCTCGACCGTTGACGGACCGCGTAAACCGGCTATTCGATAACCTTCGTCTTTCCCCGATCCAAAGCTATTTTTCTTTGTTCTTGATCTAAACACATTAAAATTCAGCTCATTCAAGTACATTTCATCTCAATTTAGTCCCAAAACACATAAATGGGCAAATTACCATTTTACCCCACTATTTCAAAATTTTGCAATTTAGTCCTATTTGCATAAAACTCAAAATACACAAAATTTCACTAATCAACTCAAAGGTCGAATATCTATAAGGGCTATACGAGTCCATATTTTCCATTTATTTTGTAAATAAGTCTCTACTAATTTTTATTTTTGCAATTTAGCCCAAATCATTCAAAATTACTAAAATTTCCATTTCAAAGCTTGTAAATTTCTAACATAACTTTAATATTTTTCCATCAAACATCATAAAACATCAACATTTAGCCATAGCCGAATATTAAACATGCTCAAATCTAAAAATTCTAACATAGGTCAGCTACCGATCGAAGCAAAGATCTCAAAAACGTAAAAATTATCAAAAACCGATTGAAAACTAACCTTTTATTCAAGCCAACACCATATTCTGCCAAGAAATAAAAGGTGATAATGGCCTTTTTATTTTGTTTAATTATTAACTTATATTATGTTATTACTAATTTACAATTTTAACCTTTTCTAATTAATAATATAAAACATAAACAATGGTTTATTTGTCTTTCTACCGTCCACTAACTTTAAAATAGGTTATTTTCCCTTTTGATACCCCATATTAAAAAGCCATTATCACTTTAGCACTTTTCACTATAGTTTGCAACTTTTGCACTTTACACGATTAAGTCCTTTTGTTAAATTAAACACACAAACGATCAAATTTTCATATGAAACTTTCACACACATTAATTCACATATAATAAGCACCAAAAATAATATTTAAAAATTTCTCAGACTCGGATTCGTGGTCTCGAAACCACTGTTCCAATTAGGGTCAAATTTGGGTCATTACTGAGGATACTGTTTGTGAGATCGAGGCGAGAGCACCTTCGGAGAGGCTCTGATGATTCGCGCGCAAAAAAAGCGTCATCTCTAGACGTCATTACTAGTACTTTCAATCTTTATGATACTTTTGTGATTGTATTGATAGACCCAGGATCAACTCATTCATATATATGCATGAACTTAGTATTCAGTAAGACTTTGCCTAAGAGTCTACTGAATTTGTAATTAGAGTATCGAACCCTTAGGCAAGTGTGTTCTGGTTGACAAAGCATGTAAGAATTGTCCGTTGATGTTTCAAGATATCTATTTCTCGGCTAATCTGATGTTGCCACCTTTTGATGAATTTGATATAATTCTGGGTATGGATTGGCTAACTTTCCATAATGCTATTGTGAATTGCAAATGGAAGACTATTGATTTGAGAAGTTAGAATGACAAGATAGTTCGAATTGAATCCAGTGATTTGAATGGGCTACCGGAGGTATAGTTGAGGGTGGAGGAGGTTGAGCATTGGGGTTTGCTCATACATATTCAGTGTACCAGTTACTCATCATTTGGAGAAAGGCTTCCCGAGCCTCTTCTCCTTGACCCCTAGTCTCGGAGCTACTCTGCACAGGCGCGGTCCCTTGCTTGATGAGTCGTTAGCATTACTAGCATTGCATCATCGCCCGACCGGCATTGTTCGGGATCTATATACTACATAAAACAAGTTCAAAATCATCAGAAGCCACCACACTATCATCATACGCTTATGGCATGCATAGCAAGACTCCTACACATGCTACAGTAGTCCTAGAACCGACTAAACCATAGCTCTGATACCACTAAATGTAACACCCCTTACCCATATCTTGTACCGAAATCGGGCACGAGGCATTATCTGACTCAACTCACTTGTTCATATAACTTTGAGTTTGCAATTCATTTCCAAATTCAAAGATTTATAATCTTACATCTAACTTCTTTATAATGGGCCTATAGGGCCCTGTACTAACCACCGAAAGATATCGGACATAAATAGGAAACTTTGACACATTTAGAAAAAATATCACCTAAACATGGATCACACGCTCGGGGACTAGATGACACGCCCGGTATCATCTCACATGCCCGTGTTTAATGCCCACGGTCGACACTGACTTGAGTCGCACGACTTGGACACACGCCCATATGACTGGACTGTTGACGCCTCTGATTAATCCACACTGCCTGGGCACGCCCGTGTGCCTACCCATGTGGACAGGAACAAGGCTGTTTGCCAAGCTCTTTGCACCCCTATAGCTTACACGACATGAACCCATTCAACATACTAATAAACATCTCATAATTTCAATATGAACTTCAATAGATAATTTTGTAATTTCATAAATGATAAGGTGAGCCATCAACCATGTCAATATACAAAATAGTTATCTTAACATGGGCTAATACATTTTGGCCAAAATGACAAAATATCCTAACTAGTCTAGCCCCTATACATGCCATGTACAAAATCATTAAGTCTAGGTATACCGAAATGAGCTGATAGTGTGGGCGATCTTCTGAATATCTTCATATCTCGGCTTGACTCTTAAACTCTATAAAAAAAGGGGGGAAAAAGAGAAGGGGAGTAAGTTTTAAGCTTAGTAAGTTTACATGTAAACAATATAACATTATAACATGTATTAAACAATTACATATCATTACATACTAAGCAAGAAACAATCTACATTCATGATCATGCTTACTCATTTTCTCCATTCCCACATTCCAACCTTAACACAAGCTTAATGTATACATTCATTAACAGGTTCCCCTGCACTTAGCATCATCAAGTCACATAATACAACACATCACTATCTCTAATTCCATTACTCATAGTCAAATTACTCGGTGGTTTTGCACTTAGCCTACCAACAGCCTTTATTAGGGTGGTATCGCACATAACCCACCTAAAAGATTAGTTACGGTGGTACCGCATGTAACATCTTGGTTTAGACCCTTGTCGAAATAGTGGTTCGAGATCATGAATCTGAGTTCGTAAAATTATTTTAATGATATTTTCTGTGTGAATGATATGTGATATAGTCTGTATGAAAATTCTGTGTGATAATTTAATCGTTTATGTATCGAATTAAGAGAAAGGACTAAATCGCGTAAAGAGTAAAAGCTGTGTGCTGATTTATAAATATCAAAGTGTTGATGTCTTTATATTGTAGAGGCCTTATATGGAAAATAAGCCATTTATGAGATAATGGTTGATTGAATGACTAAATAACCTTAGTATAAAATTTGTCTTATATGTTTAATGGATGGATAAAATGGTAAAAGGTTTAATATGATAATATTAATGAAACAAATGAAAGAAAAGATGAATTTTATCATCTTTGCAAGTGCCGAAAATACATAAGAAAAGAAGGAAGAAAAGCTTGGAAAATTTCGGCTAGAATTTGGCTTGATTGAGGTACGATTTTGAGTCGGTTTTTGATAATTTTACGTTTTCGTAATTGTTGCTTTGTGCTTTACAAAACCCATGTTGTAATTTTATAAATTGATGATGTTTATAGAATATACCATTGATGAAATAAGGAGTTTTGTGATGAATGTTGGTGTTAAATGAAAGATATGTGTTTAATGAACATGTGTTCTTGAAATTTTGATAAATTCAGCTAATTAGGGCTAAATTGTGAAAATAGCAAATTCAAGGGTTAAAATGTGAAATAAATGAAATGTGTGGATTTGTATAGGTATATGAAGAATTCGGCTAAGCACATGTATATTGAAATTTGGTGTATTTGATGATTTCGTGAATTAGGGACTAAAGTGTCGAAATGTGAAATTATGAGGGCTATTATGCAAAATGCCCTAAATTTGTGTATGTGGACTAAATTGAATGAAATGTGATTGAATGGATTGAATTTAAATGTGTATAGACCAAGAGAGAAGAGGTTCGGATCGAGATCGAGGCAAAGATAAGGTGCTTGATTAGTCGACTGTATCGATAGTCAACGTCTGAGGTAAGTTCGGATATAATATATATTGTTAACATATGATTTTGTATTATGAAATGAATGTGTATATATGTATGAAATTGAGATGCTTTGTGCAAGTTTATGTTAAGGGCACTAAGTGTACGATATTAAAATCGAAACAGGAGTGAATAGCACTGTGTGTGCGATGTTATAAAAGCTTAAGTTTATTGATTTGGCACTGAGTGTGCGTTACCGAGATAAGTCAGTTGAGAGATTTGGGCACTAAGTGTGCGATAATTAAAATATATCGATTGTGTATTAAACACTGAGCGTGCGATTAAGCTGAATGAATATCAAATGATGATCAACAAGTATAATTGAGCATTGAATAGCTTGGAGATTGAATAACTATGTGTTTGCCGAGGTATATATCGAACCTTTGTGGTTGATGAGCTTATAGATGATGTTATGGACTGACGAATGAGTATTTTAGCTATTGATAGTATGGTATAAGTACAAAAAGAATGATCTATGTGATGATTAGTATATGAATTGGTTTGATTTGATGATATAGTTGTATTTTTATTTCGAACTTACTAAGCTTTATAAGCTTACTGTATGATTTGTTCTTACGCTGCGAGTGTCGTAAAGCTAGCTCGGATCAGGGGATCGTCAGTTTCTCAGTCACACTATCGGCAATCTATTTTGGGGTATTTTGGAAAGATGTATATATAGTTAAGATATGGCATGTATAGGCTAATCATTTGAATCATGTTTGAGACTTGTAATAGCCATGAGATGTGGCTAGTTATATGCTAGTTTTAGCATGAATGACTTGGTATATATATGTAATGCATCTTTTGGCATGGTTTATGGTTTGAGAGATTGACTTATAAATGGTAACTTGGTGTTGATAAAATGCTAATATGAATTAGTGATATCGAGAAGAAATGATGTTTGGTATTGAAAGTAATATGCTTGTGATGATATGAGTTTTAGTCTTTGATATTGATATGGTTGGAATTGGTATTGAATGCATGGTTTGAATGGCTATTTGGTATGTTTTTGGTTGCTATATATGCTTGATAAGTGTTGGTAAATGATGCTTATAGGTTTGAACCATTTGGTTGGCATTTTGGCCTTGTAAATGGCCTATAATGTCTGCAGTTTGTAACTTGCACAGCGTGCCTTAGACCGTGGGTAAATTGACAGGATGCAGCCTAAAATCACACGGCCTCGACACGGGCGTGTCATCTGGCCGTGGTGTGCATGTCAGTAGCTAACATAAAAATACACGGCCTAGACACGGGCGTGCTTGGTGGCCGTGGAGTGGAAGTCAGTATATGATCTAAAAGTACACGGCCATGGCACACGGGCATGCCTAATGACCGTGTTGGTATAATTGTATAGACACGGAAGGACACGGGAGTGTCTAGAAGCCGTAGAGGGAACACGGTCTCCTTTCACGAGCGTGTCTCCTCTGTATTTTAGAAAAGTTTCAAATTTCATGAAATTTTGTATGTGTTTCAGTTTAGTCCCGGCTCAGTTTATAAGCATGCTTAGGGTCTCAATGACTCATTTAAGGGACACTATGTTGTAAATAAATGCGAACAGTAATGTTTGACTTTGTGTTGAAATTTTTGGATGTTAAAGGTTCTGTTCGATTAGTAGTGCCTCTTAACCCTGTTCCGGCGACAGTCTCGGGTTAGGAGTGTTACATTTTATTGGTATTAGAGCTATGGTTTAGTCTATTCTCGGACTAACGTAGTGAGTGTGAGTTTAGCTATACATGCCATATTTGAAATTACGATGGTGTGACTAAATCAGACATTTGAAATTGTGTTTACATATAGTAATGGATCCTGATCGAGCAGTTGCTGACATGTAGAAAGTAATGCGCCTGCTCCCGCTCAAGGGACAGTGCCGGCTACTTCAAGGCCGAATGATAGTGGTGAAGGAGGAGAGGCTAAGCAAGCCTTCTTCCGAATGATGAATGAGTGGTTTACGGAGTTCGTTCGAACGAATCCGGCCATTCCACAACCTCCACCCTCGGAAGTACCTGTTATGCCTCGAGTTGTAGATCCGAATAGATTGAATAAACCTCCTGTGGATAAGATTCGCAAGTATGGGGCTGAAGAGTTTAGGGCCACATCAGATGACGATGCTGAACGAGGCGAGTTTTGGCTTGAAAATACAATCAGTGTATTTGATGAGATGTCGTTGAACCCTGATGAGTGCATTAAGTGTACAGTTTCCTTGTTGAGAGACACAGCTTATAACTGGCGGAAAACATTGATATCCGTGGTTACGAGAGAGAGAATCACCTAGGATTTCTTTTAAGATGAGTTCAGAAAGAAGTATATCAGTCAACGCTTCATTGATCAGAAACGTAAAGAGTTTCTAAAATTGAAACAGGGCCGATTGTTTGTTACTGAGTACGAGCGAGAATTCGTAAGATTGAGTCAATATGAGAGAGAATGTGTTTCTACCGAAGCTACTATGTGCAAATGTTTCATAGAGGGATTGAATGAAGACATCAAGTTATTGGTTGGAATACTCGATATTAATGAATTTGTTGTATTGGTAGAAAGAGCATGCAAAGCTGAAGAGATCAGAAAGGAAAAGAAGAAAGCTGATTCAGAAGCTCGTGATGAGAGAAAGAGATCAATGAATAAATTTTCTCAACCTTCTACTAAGAGATATAGATATGCAAGTAACCGTTCAAATGCTTCGTTTGGACATCCAAGTGAAGATCGTTCGAGACAAAGTGTTGGTTTACGAATTCAAGCTCCCAATGAACCAAGTGTTGGCAGTGTTAAGAGTAACAATAGAGTTTGTTATAAATGTGGATCTCGAGATCATTTCATTCGAGATTGTCTGAAGATGGTTGAAGAAGAAAATGTTCAAAATGAAAGACCAAGTAATGTGATAGCTAGGGGTAGACCACCCAGAAACATTAGAAATGTTAGCGAAAGTTAGAGGGGCACAAATGACACAGCTAAGAGATCAGAAGCGAGAGCACCTGCTCGAGCCTATGCTATACGTGCATGAGAGGAAGCATCATCTCCAGACGTTATCACCGGTACTTTCACTTTATTCGATATTGATGTTATTGCATTGATAGATTCGGGGTCAACTCATTCCTATGTGTGTATAAATTCGTGATTAGAGTATCGAACCCTTTAGACAAATGTGTCTTGGTAGATAAGGTGTGCAAGAATTGCCTATTGATGTGTAGTGATACATGTTTTCTAGTTAATTTGATGTTACTTTCGTTTGACGAATTCGACATAATTCTGGGTATGGATTGGCTTACTCTACATAATGCCATCGTGAATTATAAAAGAAAGAGTATTGAATTGAAAAGCCAGAACGATGAGCTAGTTAGAATTGAATCCAGTGATATGAAAGGATTACCAACTGTTATATCTGCGGTGAAAGCCATGAACAATGTGAGAAAGGGTTGTGAAGCTTATTTGGCATATGTGATAGATACAAAAGTATCAGAAAAGAAACTGAAATCCGTGCTTATGGTTTGTGAGTTTCCAGATGTGTTTCCTGAAGAGCTACCGGGATTACCTCCGATCCGAGAAGCTGAATTTGGTATCGAATTAGTGGCGAGGACTACTCCTATTTCTATAGCTCCATATAGAATGGCACCAACAGAATTGAAAGAGCTAAAGTCGCAGTTGCAAGAGTTGACTGATAGAGGATTTGCACGACCGAGTTTCTCACCCTGGGGAGCTCCTGTCTTATTTGTGAAAAAGAAAGACAGAACTATGAGAATGTGTATTAATTATCGACAATTGAATAAAGTGACGATAAAGAACAAATATTCGTTGCCTCGTATTGATGATTTGTTTGATCAGCTGAAGGGAGCTACAGTGTTTTCAAAGATAGATTTGAGATCGGGTTACTATCAGTTGATAGTTAAAGAATCTGATGTGATGAAAACTGCTTTTAGAACGAGGTATGGACATTATGAATTCTTAGTGATGCCTTTCGGATTAACAAATGCTCCTGCAGTGTTTATGGATCTGATGAATCGGATATTCAGACCGTATTTGGATCGCTTTGTGGTGGTGTTCATTGATGATAATTTGATTTATTCGTGTGATGAGACACAGCATGCCGAACATTTGAGAATCGTGCTACAAACTCTATGTGAGAAACAATTGTATGCAAAGTTTAGCAAATGTGAATTTTGGTTGCGTGAGTTGGTTTTCTGGGACATGTTATATCAGCTGCCGGGATACGAGTTGATCCGGGTAAAATCTTTGCTATTTTGGAATGGAAACCTCCGAAAAGTGTGTCTAAAGTTCGTAGTTTTCTGGGACTAGCGGGATATTATAGACGATTTATGAAAGGTTTTTCAATGATTGCGACTCCTTTGACAAAATTGTTACAGAAAGATGTTAGATTTGAGTGGTCAGAAAAGTGCCAGCAGAGTTTTGAACAGTTGAAAGTGTTGTTAACAGAAGCACCAGTGTTGATTCAACCTGAGTCAAGTAAAGAGTTCATAGTTTACAGTGATGCATCGTTGAATGGTTTGGGTGTGTGCTA
Source organism: Gossypium bickii (assembly GCA_025503065.1). NCBI lineage: Eukaryota > Viridiplantae > Streptophyta > Magnoliopsida > Malvales > Malvaceae > Gossypium > Gossypium bickii. The sequence continues at coordinate 73,400,541 of CP106713.1, forward strand.
ATGCAAGAAGGAAAGTCATTACTTCGCCGAGGCGAGTTAAAGCTACACGAAAAGAACTACCCAACGCATGATCTTGAATTGGCTGCGATTGTTTTCGCATTGAAGATTTGGCGTCACTATCTGTTTGGGGAAAGATGTTACATTTATACTGACCATAAGAGTTTAAAGTATTTGATGACTCAGAAAGATTTGAATTTACGACAGATGAGATGGTTAGAGTTGTTGAAAGATTATAAAATTGTGATAGATTACCACCCGGGTAAAGCTAATGTTGTAGCTGATGCCTTGAGCCGAAAATCGTTATATGCTTTATGAGCTTTGAGTAATCAGATAGATCTGTGTGATGATAATGCGGTTGTAACTGAATTGAAAGTAAAACCCTTGTTCTTACAACAGATTTGTGAGGCTCAGAAAAGTGATAATGAGTTGTTAGCAAAAAGAATTTAGTATGAATCAGATGTTGTATCAGAATTTCGAGTTGATAATGATGATTGTTTGAGATTCAGAGATCAGATTTGTGTTCCGAGAAATTCAGGGTTGATTTCGAAGATTTTGACTAAAGCTCACAATAGTCATTTGACTGTAAATTCAGGGAGTACAAAGATGTATAATGATCTGAAACATCTATTGGTGGCATGGCATGAAAAGAGATATTTCTGACTTTATGTCGAAATGCTTAGTTTGTCAGCAAGTCAAAGCTGAACATCAGGTTCCATTTGGTTTATTACAACCGATTCCTGAGTGGGAATGGGAAAGAATCACGATGGACTTTGTGTCGGGGTTACCCTTATCTCCGAGAAAGAAAGATGCAATCTGGGTGATAGTGGACAGATTGATGAAATCAGCTCATTTCGTTCCGGTGAGAACCGGTTATTCTTTAGATAAATTAGCTAAATTGTATATCGATGAAATTGTGAGATTGCATGGAGTACCGTTATCTATAGTGTCTGACAGAGATTCGAGATTTACCTCGCAATTTTGGAAGAAATTGCAAGATGCTTTAGGCACGAAATTACATTTCAGTACTGCTTTTCATCCACAAATGGATGGTCAATCCGAGCGAATCATTCAGATTCTCGAAGACATGCTGAGATGTTGCATACTTGAATTTGACAATACATAGGAAAAGCACTTATCCTTGATTGAGTTTGCGTATAACAACAGTTTTCAATCTAGTATTAAAATGGCACCATATGAGGCTCTCTACAGTTGAAAGTGTCGAACTCCATTATATTGGATTGAGCTAAGTGAGAATAAGATTCACGGGGTTGATTTGATAAAAGAGATCGAACAGAAAGTGAAGATAATTCGTGACAGTTTAAAAGCAGCCTCAGATTGTCAGAAATCTTATGCAGATTTGAAATGAAAAGATATTGAGTTTGAAGTTGGTGATCAAGTGTTTTTGAAAATGTCTCCGTGGAAGAAAATACTTCGATTTGGCCGAAAGGGCAAGCTGAGTCCGAGGTTCATTGGATCGTACGAGATTATTAAACGAGTTGGGCTGGTTGCTTATAGATTGAGATTGCCATCTAAGTTAGAAAAGATTCATAATGTGTTTCATGTGTCAATGCTTCGACGGTACAGATCAGACCCGTCTCATGTGATTCCTTCTACTGAGGTTGAAATTCAGTCAGACTTGTCGTATAGTGAAGAACCGATCCGAATCTTGGCATGAGAGATTAAATGTTGAGAAACAAAAGAATTTCCTTAGTGAAAGTATTATGGCACAAACACGGGATTGAAGTGGCTATATGGGAATCTGAAAACGTTATGAGAGAGCAATATCCTCACCTATTCACTGGTAAGATTTTCGGCGACGAAAATCCCTAAGGGGGGAGAGTTGTAACATCCTGGTTTAGACCTTTGTCGGAACAATGGCTCGAGACCACGAATCCGAGATCATAAAATTATTTTAATGATATTTTCTATGTGAATGACATGTGATATAGCCTGTGTGAAAATTCTGTGGGATAATTTAATCGTTTATGTGTCAAATTAAGAGAAAGGACTAAATCGCGTAAAGAGTAAAAGTTGTGTGCTAATTTATAAATGTCAAAGTGTTGATGTCTTTATATTGTGGAGGCCTTATATGGCAAATAAGCCATTTATGAGATAATGGTTGATTGAATGACAACATAACCTTAGTATAAAATTTTTCTTATATGTTTAATGGATGGATAAAATGGTAAAAGGTTTAATATGATAATATTAATGAAACAAATGAAAGAAAAGATGACTGTTATCATCTTTCCAAGTGTCGAAAATACATAAGAAAGGAAGGAAAAAAAGCTTGGAAAATTTCGACTAGAATTTGGCTTGATTGAGGTATGATTTTGAGTCGGTTTTTGATAATTTTTACGTTTTCGTAATCGTTGCTTTGTGCTTTACAAAACCCATGTTGTAATTTTATAAATTGATGATGTTTATAGAATATACCATTGATGAAATGAGGAGCTTTGTGATGAGTGTTGGTGTTAAATGAAAGATATGTGTTTAATGAACATGTGTTGTTCTTGAAATTTTGATGAATTTAGCTAATTAGGGCTAAATTGTGAAAATAGCAATTTGAAGGGTTAAAATGTGAAATAAATGGAATGTGTGGATTTGTATAGGTATATGAAGAATTCGGCTAAGCACATGTATATTGAAATTTGGTGTATTTGATGATTTTGTGAATGAGGGACTAAAATGTCAAAATGTGAAATTATGAGGGCTATTATGCAAAATGCCCTAAATTTGTGTATGTGGACTAAATTGAATGAAATGTGATTGAATGGATTGAATTTAAATGTGTATAGACCAAGAGAGAAGAGGTTCAGATCGAGATCGAGGCAAAGATAAAGTGCTTGATTAGTCGACCGTATCGATAGTCGACGTCCGAGGTAAGTTCGGATATAATACATGTTGTTAACATATGATTTTGTATTATGAAATGAATGTGTATATATGTATGAAATTGAGATGCTATGTGCAAGTTTATGTTAAGGGCACTAAGTGTGCGATACTAAAATCGAAACAGGAGTGAATAGCACTGTGTGTGCGATGTTATAAAAGCTTCGGTTTATTGATTTGGCACTGAATGTGCGTTACCGAGATAAGTCGGTTGAGAGGTTTGGGCACTAAGTGTGCGATGATTAAAATGTATCGACCGTGTATTAAACACTGAGTGTGCGATTAAGTTGAATGAATATCAAATGATGATCCCAAGTATAATTGAGCATTGAATAGCTTGGAGATTGAATAACTATGTGTTTGCCGAGGTATGTATCGAACCTTTGTGGTTGATGAGTTTATAGATGATGTTATGGATTGACGAATGAGTATTTTGGCTATTCATAGTATGGTATAAGTACAAAAAGAATAAGTACAAAAAGAATGATCTATGTGATGATTAGTATATGAATTGGTTTGATTTGATGATATAGTTGTATTTTTATTTCGAACTTACTAAGCTTTATAAGCTTACTGTGTGATTTGTTCTTACGCTGCGATGTCGTCGGTCAAAAAGCTAGCTCGGATCAGGAGATCGTCAGTTTCTCAGTCACACTATCGGCAATCTATTTTGGGGTATTTTGGAAAGATGTATATATAGTTAAGATATGGCATGTATAGGCTAATCATTTGATGTAACACCCCAAACCCGGCCCACGAGCCTTGACCGGATCTGGTATGTCACTGCAGAAAATGTTTAAAATATTTTAACCTTAAAATAAAACATGGAAATTTGTGTTTATTTGTAAAGCATTGTTTATTTAAAATGCTAAGTAGAACTTAAATGTTGCTAAATATCCGAAATAAAAGAAAAACTTTCATATAAAATTTTGAGATATAAATTACCGATAATATAACATTTCCAAATAATAATTTAATTGTCAATCCACCTTAAAAATATAATAATGAACCTCAAATACTTTTAATGACCCTTATTACAATAACAAATATTTGTAAACACTGAAATTATAAATTTAATAAAATAAGAAGAAACATCTGCTGCATGGAATTTTAGCTTCTGCATGGCCACCTTTGTACCCACTCCAACCCGGTCCAAATTCATGTTTCACCTGCGAGGTTGGTAAAAATTTGGGCGAGTCATACAGACTCAGTGCATAGTTATTTCACATGTCTCCATACATATGGGCTTGGCCCATATCAACACAGTCCACATAATCAATCATGCAAAAATGCATCCCAACCCAACCTAAAGTCCATCCGTTACACCTACCTTAGCAGACCTGCTGCTCAAGGCCGTGGCTAATCCACCGATCACCTAAGTGATCCCACATATCCTACCTCTGCAGACCTGCTGCCCAAGGCCGTGGCTAAACCACCGATCACCTAAGTGATCCCACATATCTGTATCTATGAGGTGACTCGAGGTCATCCTCTATCTACGGTGATGCACACAGCTATCATCTGCCAGGAGGTAGAACATAGCCAACACTCCACCTTGATGAAGCACCTAGCTAACATCAAGCGCCAATGTAGCACGAGGCTAACATCAGACCACGTACATAAATGTACACCCTGTCCTCCAATATTCATATCCCAAGCCCTCATGCACAGATATATCATGTTAAATATCATTTAATAAAATATGTAACATGCTCATCTCCATTTCACATATTCAGCAGTAATCATTTAATAACATAAAACACTGACCTGGTTATTCGATCACCCACATTGGGTGTCCACCATCTTAGCCCTTATTTCGGCTACCATACACATCATACACATATACATATATAGCAACATGCACAAATAATAAGAAGAAACGGTCACGATAACTACTTTTTGATTATTTAGCGAAAACCCGATCTATACGAATCTAGCACAATCTAGGATCCCGAAACTCTTTCTTCCTGTCGATTTGCCCTTAAAACCAAAGTACACAATCAGCCACACTTATACCCACAGTATGGCCTATGGCCGAATATCACAACCACTTACCTAGCTTATTTAGAATCCGAATACTTGCTTGCTCTTGAAGTTACCAATATCCCTTGATGAATTGAATCCCGAAAAAGTCCTTACTGCACCCTAGCGTTGGCACCAACCCACATTGCAGAGACCAAGAGAGAGCTTTTAGAGGATTCGTCCTCTTGAGAGTTATGAAGAGAAAGGTAAAGAAAAGTTGGAGTTTGAAGTAGTTTCGGCAATAGGAGAAAATGAAAGAGAGGTTTCGGCTTTGGTGTTTCTTTAAGGTATCGAGCAAATAAAAGAAAAAGAGGCTTATAAGGTTCGACTTTGGGAAAGAAAATGGGAGGAAGAAAACATAAACAAAATGCACCTATGGTTACCTCAATATTCTGTTCTTGCTTCAAAGAAAAGAGAGGAAAAATGAGAGAACTTTTTTTTGGCTAAAACTTTCGGCAAAAGAGACTCAAGAAGAACACAAAATTTCGGCACTTATCCCACACTACATAGCCGAATTTGCCATCCAAAAGAACCCCCTAAATGGCCACTACCTTCTTCCTTATCATATCCCACACTTTTCTCCCATCCACTTTATTTAAAATTAATAAAAATAAGCCACCAATATCTCTTATCTTACCTATACAAATTAAATTAATAAAATCTACAATTATCCCCATCTTGGCCGAATATAAAAAGGAATTTAATCACAACCCAAAGCTCATCCCTTAGTGCCCCATTAAAAAAAAACAATTATCCTTACCTTTACAAAGTCCCATGCCGTCCACTCTTTTCCCCTCTTAAAATAATAAAAACACATTTATCTTCTAATCTTAGCTCAAATTTAAAAAGAATAAAACAAGCCTTATCTCTTCCTTGCAAAAATCCATATGCCGTCCATTACTCCCCTTCTCCCTTAACGCCAAAATGGAAAAAAATAAAAAACTAAAAGCCACCCATCTTGCTGCCCACGCGATTCGAACCAAGGCCCTTGCCCACTGCACATGGCGTCATTCACCAAGGCCCTAAGTGGCGCTTTGCAGCCACATTACCAGGGTGATTCTTATGTCCAAGAACTCCCAAAATTTTCCTTAAGGCCTCCCTAGCCTAGCTCCCATTACTAACACTTAAAAACAAAATTTTTCCTATAGCTCGGTCCTTCCTTTGGCTTATAACTAGCCCCTTGAATACCTCAATTAGCACCACAACGACCATATTTATGCAAAATAATTTAATCACTACTAACCCCTATTCCAGGATATTACAGTTCTACCCTCGTTAAAAATAATTTCGTCCTCGAAATTACTTACTAACGAACAATCGTACGGTCTAACTCACCCCACTACGCTATTACTGCGCACTCTGATCTTAAAGAACTATCATACTTTCTAGGCACATTCTTTAGGTTCACAATCAAGGTTACATACACTTTACTAGCAACATAAGAACAAACTGACCTTATAGCAAGCAAAGCAATCAAGGATATTCCAGAAATAAGAACATACCCGTTGCCACCTCTGGCACATCACTATCCTCGCGACGGCCGACTGCATAAACCAACCTTGGTTGCCTCGCGTCTGCACCTTCAGCATCTCTGCTTGATGCTCTACGACCTCGGCTTGAACCGTTTCCTCCATGGTTCGGATCACGACCCCTTTTCGCTTGCTGACCATCTCTACCCAGCTGCACATAATCTTGGCCTACTGTCTATGCCGTATACGGATCCTGAGGACAGTCTTTAATCAAATGAGACTTAGATTTACATCTAAAACACTCCCGATTCCTGTTCCAGCACTCGCCAACATGATAGCTTCTATACTGAGCACACGGACGGTCCGGATTTCCAGTAGCTGGCTTAGTAACACGTACAGAATTCTCAACCTTTGGTCTTTTCTGAAGACTCTCAGACGACTCTGACGGTCCAAAACTCCTCTGTTCTGCCTCACCGAGTCCTTAATCCCCTTAGCTACCTTAGTCTTCTCTACTAACACAGCAAACTCCCGCTCCTGATGTGGAGCTATCAACAATCTCAGGTCGTCTCTTAATTCGTCCTCAAACCGGACACATCGTTCATGCTCCGTAGCAACTACTCCTCGAGCATATCGGCTTAACGTTAGGAATTCAGCCTCGTATTTCACTACGGACTTGTTCCCTTGAACCAGCCCCAGAAATGCCTTTCTCTGCGCATCTATATAATGAGTACCAACATACTTCTTCTGGTATGCCGCCTTAACATAATCCCAAGTGAGTTCCTCAGCCGTAGCACCATCCCGAACTGTTAGCCACCATTGATATGCCTCGTCGCGAAGTAGCGCCACCATTCCTTTCACTTTCTCCTCAGCGGTCAGATCCAGCTCATCCATAATTCGCTCGGTCGCCTCCAACCAATACTCAACAGTACTGGGTGCCACACCAGATACGCCACGGAACACCTCAGCTCTATTGGCTCGAAGTCGTTTGGGTACGGACTTCCTAGCTCTCATATTTCCACCTGCTCCAGCCACCATCTCAAGAACTCGCAGCACAGCCTGCGATATAGCATCATCCCCCGTCTGATCTTGCTGCTCAACACCAAAAACTGCTGGTGGTAGTGGTACTTCATTCTCATATCCTTGACCCGATCTAACGGGTTTCGATACGACCATTCTACCTCTACCGCGTCCATGACGACCACGTCCCCTAGAGCTCATTTCTACGATCGCGCTTTAATCTGATTAAAAAGTTTTATGCATTAGTACTTTTGTTCCACTGATTATCCGCGAACAATTTTATGAAACGAAGTTTTCAGAAGTTGTTCTTTCGATCAACCAAAGTTTCTAGTTCAAGTTCACTATTCTAGCTCAGAGAATCACATTCATCCATCTCAATAGAGACACATTCATTCATCAACAACATCATTCACTACACTTCCATGGCTATTTCAGTCCTTTCCCAACCCAGGGGTAATTTCGTCATTCGTCCTATAGGGGTATTTTGGTGATAATTCAGGGTCAATTCCAAAATCTTTACAAATCAAAGGTTATTTCAAAATTTACAAAACCTCGGGGTTATCTTGAAAATTTGTTTTCCAAATCAGCGGTGTTGCAGAAATTTCAAAAATCAGGGTTATTTTGGTAATTTTGTAAGTCAGGGGTATTTCCGTAAATTTTCCAAATCAAGGCATCTTGATATTTCGTAAAATAATGTTTTTGGATACTTTTGTAAAGTAAGAAAATTTTGTTAAAATCAAGGGTAGTAGTGAAACTTTTAGAAACCAAGGGCATTTTAGTAATTTTACAACCAGGGGTATTTTGTAATTTTGTAAATCAGTAGAAAACGTCTTTCAGAATCTAATTTAGGGTTTACAAACCAAAGGGGTAATTTGGTAATTTAAAAAAAAACTAAGGCGTTTATAAAAAAAATATGGCTAGTCCCTTTCGGGTTTTAATCAATGGTTTAGCCGATGACTAAGTCCTCTTGGTTAGGGTGAACGGTTACTACGCACCAGGTAGAATTCGAGTAAAGAGGAGGTGAGTCGCTAGGACTGCTTAAATACCAAGCTCTCACTGAATCCACTCCTAGACATGCGCGCAACAGTTACCACACCCTAGCTCGACGACTTAATCACAGGTTTGTTTAATGGTCCTTAAGTCTTATGAATCTTGTGTTTGAGTAGACTAGTCCTAGGGTTCAACAGCTCTAATCAACTAATCTACGTTCCCATCATGCTTATAGAATTCACATTCACAATTCACTTCAGTAGTTAGAAGTACTTACCTAGTGGACTTCGGGCCGAAGATACAGGTGCCATGCCAGAATAACCTGAAAATTTTCATAAAAGTCCTTATTTTCGAAAAGCCCATTCTTGAAAACATTTTCGGCCCAAAAACCCTCAAAGCTGAGTTTTGAACCGGGCTCTGATACCAAACTGTAACACCCCAAACTCGGCCCACGAGCCTTGACCGGATCTGGTATGTCACTGCGGAAAATGTTTAAAATATTTTAACATTAAAATAAAACATGGAAATTTGTGTTTATTTGTAAAGCATTGTTTATTTAAAATGCTAAGTAGAACTTAAATGTTGCAAAATATCTGAAATAAAAGAAAAACTTTAATATACAATTTTGAGATATAAATTACCGATAATATAACATTTCCAAATAATAATTTAATTGTCAATCAACCTTAAAAATATAATAATGAACCTCAAATACTTTTAATGGCCCTTATTACAATAACAAATATTTGTAAACACTGAAATTATAAATTTAATAAAATAAGAAGAAACATCTGCTGCATGGAATTTTAGCTTCTGCATGGCCACCTTTGTACCCACCCCAACCCGGTCCAAATTCACGTTTCACCTGCGAGGTTGGTAAAAATTTGGGTGAGTCATACAGACTCAGTGCATAGTTATTTCACATGTCTCCATACATATGGGCTTGGCCCATATCCACACAGTCCACATAATTAGTCATGCAAAAATGCATCCCAACCCAACCTAAAGTCCATCCGTTACACCTACCTTAGCAGACCTGCTGCTCAAGGCCGTGGCTAATCCACCGATCACCTAAGTGATCCCACATATCTATATCCACGAGGTGACTCGAGGTCATCCTCTATTTACGGTGATGCACACAGCTATCATCCGCCAGGATGTAGCACATAGCCAACACTCCACCTTGATGAAGCACCTAGCTAACATCAAGCGCCAATGTAGCACGAGGCTAACATCAGACCACGTACATAAATGTACACCCTGTCCTCCAATATTCATATCCCAAGCCCTCATGCACAGATATATCATGTTAAATATCATTTAATAAAATATGTAACATGCTCATCTCCATTTCACATATTCTGCAGTAATCATTTAATAACATAAAACACTGACCTGGTTATTCGATCACCCACATTGGGTGTCCACCATCTTAGCCCTTATTTCGGCTACCATACACATCATACACATATACATATATAGCAACATGCACAAATAACAGAAGAACAGTGCGATAACTACGCACCTGATTATTTAGCGAAAACCCGATATATACGAATCTAGCACAATCTAGGATCCCAAAACTCTTTATTCCTGTCGATTTGCCCTTAAAACCAAAGTACACAATCGGTCACACTTATACCCACAGTATGGCCTATGGCCGAATGTCACAACCACTTACCTAGCTTATTTAGAATCCGAATACTTGCTTGCTCTTGAAGTTACCAATATCCCTTGATGAATTGAATCCCGAAAAAGTCCTTACTGCACCCTAGCGTTGGCACCAACCCACGTTGCAGAGACCAAGAGAGAGCTTTTAGAGGATTCGTCCTCTTGAGAGTTATGAAGAGAAAGGTAAAGAAAAGTTGGAGTTTGAAGTAGTTTTGGCAATAGGAGAAAATGAAAGAGAGGTTTCGGCTTTGGTGTTTCTTTAAGGTATCGAGCAAATAAAAGAAAAAGAGGCTTATAAGGTTCGGCTTTAGGAAAGAAAATGGGAGGAAGAAAAGATACACAAAATGCATGTATGGTTACCTCAATATTCTGTTCTTGCTTCAAAGAAAAGTGAGGAAAAATGAGAGAACTTTTTTTTTGGCTAAAACTTTCGGCAAAAGAGACTCAAGAAGAACACAAAATTTTGGTACTTATCCCACACTACATAGCCGAATTTGCCATCCAAAAGAACCCCCTAAACGGCCACTACCTTCTTCCTTATCATATCCCACACTTTTCTCCCATTATTACTTTATTTAAAATTATTAAAAATAAGCTACCAATATCTCTTATCTTACCCATACAAGATAAATTAATAAAATCTACAATTATCCCCATCTTGGCCGAATATAAAAAGGAATTTAATCACAACCCAAAGCTCATCCCTTAGTGCCCTATTAAAAAAAAACAATTATCCTTACCTTTACAAAGTCCCATGCCGTCCACTCTTTCCCCCTCTTAAAATAATAAAAACACATTTATCTTCTAATCTTAGCTCAAATTTAAAAAGAATAAAACAAGCCTTATCTCTTCCTTGCAAAAATCCATATGCCGTCCACTACACCCCTTCTCCCTTATCGCCAAAATGAAAAGAAATAAAAAATAAAAGCCACCCATCTTGCTGCCCACGCGATTTGAACCAAGGCCCTTGCCCACTGCACATGGCGTCATTCACCAAGGCCCTAAGTGGCGCCTTGCAGCCACTTTACCAAGGTGATTCTTATGTCCAAGAACTCCCAAAATTTTCCTTAAGGCCTCCCTAGCCTAGCTCCCATTACTAACACTTAAAAACAAAATTTTTCCTATAGCTCGGGCCTTCCCTTGGCTTATAACTAGCCCCTAGAATACCTCAATTAGCACCACAACGACCATATTTATGCAAAATAATTTAATCACTACTAACCCCTATTCCAGGATATTACATTTGAATCATGTTTGAGACTTGCAGTAGCCATGAGATGTGGCTAGATATGTGCTAGTTTTAGCATGAATGACTTGGTATATATATGTCATACATCTTTTGGCATGGTTTGTGGTTTGAGAGATTGACTTATAAATGGTAACTTGTTGTTGATAAAATGCTAATATGAATTAGTGATATTGAGAAGAAATGATGTTTGGTATTGAAAGTAATTTGCTTGTGATGATATGAGTTTTAGTCTTTGATATTGACATGGTTGGAATTGGTATTGAATGCATGATTTGAATGTCTATTTGGTATGTTTTTGGTTGCTATATGTGCTTGATAAATGTTGGTAAATGATGCTTATAGGTTTGAAACATTTGGTTGGCATTTTGGCCTTGTAAATGGCTTATAATGTCACACGGTTGTGGCACACGGGCGTGCCTTAGACCGTGGGTAAATTGACAGGATGCAGCCTAAAATCACACAGCCTCGACACGGGCGTGTCATCTGGCCGTGGTGTGCATGTCAGTAGCTAATATAAAAATACACGGCCTAGACACGGGCGTGCTTGGTGGCCGTGGAGGGGAAGTCAATATATGATCTAAAAGTACATGGCCATGGCACACGGGCGTGCCTAATGACCGTATTGGTATAATTGTATAGACACAGAAGGATACGGGGGTGTCTAGAAGCCGTGGAGGGAACACGGTCTCCTCCCACGGGCGTGTCTTCCCTGTATTTTAGAAAAGTTTCAAATTTCATGAAATTTTGCATGTGTTTCAGTTTAGTCCCGACTCGGTTTATAAGCATGCTTAGGGTCTTGATGACTCATTTGAGGGACACTATGTTGTAAATAAATGTGAACAGTAATGATTGACTTTGTGTTGAAATTTCTAGATGTTAAAGGTTCCATTCGATTGGTAGTGCCTTTTAACCCTGTTCCAGCGACGGTCTCGAGTTAGGGGTGTTACGTCGCACATAGCCCACCAAAAAGATTAGTTACGATGGTATTGCACATAGCCCACCAAATGATGAATAGATGATGGTATCGCACATAGCCCATCATAATTAAGCAACAAGGTGGTATCGCACTTAGCCCACCAATAAGTGTCGTCATTAAACATTTATATGACTATTTCATCATTCACCCAGTAATTATTCAATGACTACCACATTCAATCCATTTGAACCACACATGTTCTCAATCATGCCATACACTAATTAGCAACATAATGTTTACACAAATATGCATTGTTTACACATAAACTTACCTCGGTGCAAAAAGTGTTAACTAACGATTTAATTTGTCACCCTACCTTTTCCACGGTCAAGGTTGATTCCACGCTCTTCTTGATCTATAATAATGAAATTCAGTTTGTTTAGATCATCCTATGATCATAATACATCAAAATCTATACTTAGGCAAAAATGACCATTTTACCCTTGTACTATGGCAAATTTATGATTTTGCCCCTATGCTCATAATTTATTTCTCTTAAAACTACTCACCATTCTCACCATTTCATGCATTTATGACACAAATTCATTCTTTGCATTTAAGTCCTATTTAGGTGTTTTCATGCAAACACCTTTCACAAAAGTTGTTTTTCATCTCTCTAACATTCATTTTCTTTATAAAAAATCAGTTAACAACATAAATACTCTCATGGAAAGTCCTTAGACTTCCCACCATATTGCAATTTAGTCCCCTTATTAGCTAACTTATGCTTTGGGGATTCCAAAAACACAAAAATCACCAAGAAAGACCTCTAAAATCACTTACTTGTAGGGAGATAACTTGGCTAAAATTTTAAAGCATTCAAAACCCCTCTAAGCTTGAAATTTTCGGTAGAGATGAAGAGTGAATAGTGAAAGATGATAACTTTCCTTTTTAGCATTTTTTTATTCATCTTTTGTCACCTAATGTCACCAAATTTGACTAAAATTAATGTTCTTGTCTAAAATTAATGTTCTTGTCCCCCCTAGCTTCCTATGGCTGGCCAACACTCCAAACATAGCCTATTTGCACTTTAAGGACCTTCAATTTAATATTCTATCGCTATTAGACACCTCTACCTTGTAAAATAGAACTTTCGCACTTTATGTGATTAGTCCTTTTTCGCAATTATGCAATCAATCGTTTAAAATTAAGGTACCAAAATTCTCATGCATCCCTTTAAACATGTTACGACACATAAAATAATATCAAAACAATTTTCCTCAACCTCGAATTAGTGGTCTCGAAACCACTATTTCGACTAGCCCCAGAATCGAGCTGTTACATATTCATTGACGACATTTTGATTTATTCGTGTGATGAAATTAAGCATGTCGAACATTTGTGAATTATACTACAAACTCTGTGTGATAAGCAATTGTATGCAAAGTTTAGTAAATGTGAGTTCTGGTTGCGTGAAGTTGGCTTTTGAGGGCATATTGTGTCAGCATACGAAATATGAGGTTATTCGAGCAAGATTTCAACTATTTTAGAGTGGGAACCTCTGAAAATGTGTCTGACATTCGTAGTTGTTTGGGAATTGCTGGTTATTACCGACGGTTCGTAAAAGGCTTTTCAATGATTGCAACTCCGTTGACGAGATTACTTCAGAAAGATGTGAGATTCGAATGGTCTGAAAAGTGTCAGAAAAGCTTTGATCAGTTGAAAGCCCTTTTGACTGAAGCTCCAGTTTTGGTACAGCCAAAATCGGGTAAAGAGTTCATGATTTTTAGTGATGCTTCGTTAAATGGTTTGGGTTACGTCTTGATGTAGGAAGGCAAAGTTATAGCTTATGCCTCGAGATAATTGAAACCACATGAAAAGAATTATCCGACGCACGACCTTCAGTTAGCTGTGATCATGTTTGCTCTAAAAATTTAGCTCCACTATCTTTTCAGTGAGAAATGTCATGTGTTTTCAGATCATAAAAGCCTAAAATATCTGATGACTCAGAAAGATTTGAATCTGCGACAGAGAAGATGGTTAGAACTGATAAAAGACTACGAGCTTATGATTAATTATCATCCGGGAAAAGCAAATGTTGTTACTGATGCTTTGAGTCAGAAATCGTTGTTTGCCTTACTTGAGATGAATGATCATTTAGTTTTGTCTGATGATGATTTGATTTTAGTTGAATTGAAAGCAAGATCTTACAGCAGATTTGTTATGCCCAAAAAGTTGACAATGAAATGCTAGCGAAATGAGATCAGTGTGATTTGAACTCTGATTTAGAATTTCATGTTGATGATGATGATGATTGTCTGAGATTCTGAGATTGGATTTGTTCTCTGAGAAATCCAGAGTTAATTCAGTTGATTTTGAAAGAAGCTCATAGCAGTTGTTTATCGGTTCATCCGGAAAGTACAAAGAAGTATAATGATTTGAAACAACTTTACTGGTGGCCTGGAATGAAAAGAGATATCTCTGATTTTGTTTCAAAATGTTTGATCTGTCAGCAAGTTAAAGTTAAACATCAAGTGCCATCCGATTTTTTCAACCGATTATGATTCCCGAGTGGAAATAGGATAGAGTGACGATGGATTTTGTTTCAGGTTTGCCCTTAATTCCGAGGAAGAAAGATGCAATCTGGGCTATAGTTGATAAAATTGACAAAATCAGCTAATTTTATTCTGGTGAGAATAGATTATTTGCTTGATAAGTTAGTTGAGTTATACATTTCTGATATTCTGAGATTGCATGGGGTGCCACTATTTATTGTGTCTGACAGAGATCCGATGTTTACTTCGCAATTTTGGAAGAAATTGCAAGAGGCTTTAGGTAGAAAATTGCACTTCAGTACTACTTCTCACCCGCAGATGGATGGCCAATCCAAGTGGATGTAAGAGTATGCCCAAAGATCAATCATGAGATGGTTGTAATAACATACTTAATTTACCATGTTTATTAATATATAGCATTGTCATTATTATTTCAGTTTTTCTTTCTGTGTGTATAAATAAATTGTTTTATAATAATGTCCTGAGAATAATATGATTATTCTTAAAAGATCCTTAGTCGAGTATTATTGTTGACTAGGACAACAATAATGCATTAAGACTAACATGTAGTTGATTGATGATAAAGAGTTGTCATTGATATGGAGTATCAAAATCAATGCATGAATATGTGTGTTAGAGAACAACATATTGGATTGACCCGCTATGAGTTTGTTTCTTGGATTATTATGTAATTGTCACAACATTACTCATAGTGATTAATATGTACATGATTCTCAGACTTGAGATCATTATTATCCCAAACATCGTGAGTTGTATATTTTGATCTGATCAAACGTATAATCGTGAATAAAAGTTGTTCTATAAAGGTGATGTTGGATATACCACAATCTATGTAGAGGATATGGTTGATCAATAAAGGATAAGTCCCTCCTACATAATAGGAGTAATATCTTAGGCCACTTGATTGAGTGAGACTAGAAATGCATGGCCATGCTCAAATAAGTTGATATGAGATGTCATACTAATTTGTATATCATAGTCTACTCAAGATATCAAGAAACATGGGATGGACTATGCAAGTGTGACTATCCCATGACTTGTATCCATTCTGAGAGATAAAGGACTTAAGGATTAATGCATGAAAGGTTAATCACGAATGGTTATGTCGAATCATGACTTCTTCTAACTTAGGTAGCAATGATGCATTGCTAGATGCCACTCATTGTCTGTGACAATAGAATCGTTCTAGTATTACTGCTAACTTTGCAAGAACCTACAGGGTCACACCCTATGGTTGAAATGAACGGAATAAAATATAGTTGGTATTGTGTTTGGTTGTCACATGAATTAAATTAATTAAAGAATTAATTTAATTGGGCAATCAAATATTGAACATATTATATGTACAAGGATGTTGTACACATAATGATAACATAATTTTATTAATATATGAATTTGATTCATATATAAATTTAAATAAATATAGTTTACCGAAATCCTTATTATAATTAATGTAATTATAATTTTCAGATATAATTAATGTAGTTATAATTTTCGGTTAAAAACTTTATTGTATTTATTTAATCTTGAAATACATTCAAGAGATACCAATTATAAAAGGCCCAATTAAGAGGACATCTATTATAAAAGGCCCAATAAGAAAGGCACCCATTATAAAAGGTATTAAAAGGAGACAAAGCTGGATATGAAAAACCCTAAGTGATTGCTTGTTAGGTCTAGCAGCCGTCAAGCAAATAAACCTCCAAAATAGTTTTGGAGATTTCTTAGATTCATAGTCAAACCGGGTGGATCACGTAGAGGCCGACATCGAAAAGGTTGTGGCTTGATTCGACAGTAGATCAAAACTCTTGTTGCCAAGGCGTCGCTGTCTACTCAGATTGAAGTTTTGGTAGTTTCAAAACCTTTATTTCACCCCGATTCATTCCTCACACATGGATTCCTGATTTGGATTGCCGGATCTAATTTTATTCTGCTGCGCCATGGGGTTCCGGCATTCCAATAGCGGATTATTCAAATACTCGAGGATATGTTGAGATGTTGCATTCTTGAGTTTGAAGGTACGTGGAAACAATATTTGCCATTGATTGAATTCGCGTATAATAATAGTTTTCAATATAGCATTAAAATGGCACCGTATGAAACCTTGTATGGTAGGAAATGCCGAACACCTCTGTATTGGTCTGAACTTGATGAAAATAAAATTCATGGGGTTGATTTGATCAAAGAGACAGAACAAAAAGTAAAAGTGATACGAAATAGTCTGAAAGCAGCGTCTGATCGACAGAAATCATACACAGATTTGAAACGAAAAGATATTGAATTTGAGATCAGTGATAAAGTATTTTTGAAAGTGTCTCCGTGAAAGAAAATACTCTGATTCGATAGAAAAGGAAAATTGAGTTTGAGATTCATCGGGCAGTATGAGATTATCGAGCGTATTGGGCCAGTTGCTTATAGACTGTTGCTACCATCTGAGTTAGAAAAGATTTACAATGTGTTTCATGTATCGATGCTTCGGTGATACAGATCCAATCCTTCGCATGTGATTTCTCCGTCTGAGATAGAGATTCAGTCAGATATGACTTATGAAGAAGAACCAATCCTTATCTTAACTCGCAAGGTTAAAGAATTGCGAAATAAGAAAATTCTATTAGTAAAAGTAATGTGGTATCGACACGGTGTTGAAGAGGCTACGTGGGAGCCCAAAGATGATATGAGACAGAAATATCTGAATCTGTTAAACGGTAAGATTTTCAGGGACGAAAATCCCTTAGGGGGGAGAGTTGTAATAGCCCGATTTAGACTTTAGTCAGAACAATGTTTTCGGGACCACAAATCTGAGGTCAGAGAAGTAAGTTAATATTATTTTTTATGTTTATGGCATGTGATAATCTATGTGTGAAAGTTCTGTGTGAAAATTTTATCGTTTGTGTGCCGAATTGTGAAAAAAAGGACCTAATTACGTAAAATGCAAAAGCTGTGTGCTAGTAGTTAAAAGTGCTTATTTGATATGGTGCGTTAAATGAAAGGTCCTTATGTTGATATTGGACCATTAATAGTGGAATTTGACTTATATGCCATTAAATGAAAACTTTTAAATGTTTTAAGTAAGGGTAATTTGGTAAATGGCAAATTAATATATGATTAATTAAAACAAAAACAATTTGATGGCCATTATCATCTTCTTTCACCAATTTTAGAAGAAAAAGAAAGTGTATTAAGCTTTGTTTCATTCGGCCATCAAAAAGGCTTAATTGAGATCAAGAAAAGAGAAATTCGGGCTTAGATCGAGGCAAGAACAAAGTGCTCGATTGATCGACTAGTATCGTTGTTTCTACGTCTGAGGTAAGTTCATGTATAATATGTATTGCTTAAACAATGTTCATAAGTGATGAATGAATGGAAATGTGTAATGTAAGCACAGCAGGGAACTTGTCCAACTCGAGCAAGGACTACACGGGGCTGTTCAATATTCCTTTGAATCCAGCTCAGGCCAGCATCTTAAGGACTCCAAGCACCTTAATGCAAGATGATTCCAGCTTATCCTCAGCTCACCGAGCTCCGTCCAGCTCGAATCAGCTCACTTGAGCTCATTTAAGCTCGTTTGACCTCAACAGATTTTACTTTCAGCTCGTTTCTTTAATCATTTAAATAAATTAAATATTTTTGTTATTTTCATTAAATTGCTACAGCTCATGACCGAAAATGCCTAGCTCAATTAGTTTATTAAATTTTTTTCACTTAGTTGAGCTAGCCGAATTTATTAAGTTAGCCAGTTTATATTAATTGTGTCCTAATTAATATGTTAATTATTATGTCTAAAACATGCTATTATTTCGTTCAGTCGAATTTGGCTAGTTTAATATTGGTTCATGTCATTTGTAGGTGCAGCCGAATGTATGGGTGCATTAAAGGCAAGGTGCATGTACAGCTAGATTCAAAGCAAGGAAGGATTCATGCATGTCTTCCTACAATGTATGGTGTGCTGATCATTGGTTTCCCAAGCATCTATTCGGCCAAGGAGTAGCTACTAATTTAATTCTAAGACACATTCATGAAGGGAGCCAAATGCATGATACATGAACAGTTAGTTACAACGAATGGGAGAATGCATGCATGTCTAGCTACATAAATATTTACTGATTCTTTGAATCCCCTAAATGACTATTCGGGCAAGAAGTACCAATTGGATGTTTCCTTCAAGCCATAGCCGAATCTAGACAAGGCCATTCAGCTCCCTATAACAAAGTTCATCCAGCCAAATTTCCTTTCTCCTTAAGCATGTCTATTGGCGTCTCAAGTGGCTGAACATAGACTTAGCATTTTAATAGTTTTATTCTAGATTAATCTAGCACATTCCCTAGCCAAATACTTAGTAGTTAAGCAATGTCTTTGTCCATTCGGCTACCCTAGTTAGTTAGCTATAAATACTTAGCTATTTTCATTTTGTATAGACTTTTGCCAGACTTTTGCCATTTTTATTAAATGAAACTTTGTTTTTGTGAGGTTAACTTCCTCTCTATTTTCATACCAGTCTCGAGTGACTTATCTAGCGTGCTAATGGCGTCAACCCGAACTTGTTTCTAAACTTATCACCAACCTTTTGGTATGGCGTTCATCTATCCTTCTACCAAACCATCTTTCCATCTTAAACAATATAAGAACCGAGGTGACACTCGTTATAGTGTTAATCGCTCTTGACGTTTAAGTTCTATTTTTCATCCCACCTTCTATCTTATCTATCTTTCTTCATTTGTTAAACCAAGCCCATCCAATTATCTTTCATCTTTTATTTCTTGTTAGCCGACTTCACATATCTCTCTTTTAGCCCTTTGAATCGATTTCATCATATACCTCTATACTTAGCCAAAATACACCTTTCTCGTAACACCAAACGAAACTTCTTATCGACAATCGGGCAATTTATATGACTTGACTCAACTTTACTGAGTCGATTCATATCATTTGGTATCAGAGCTAGCTAAAATCGAGGAGTATAGACGTTCGTGAAGTTCTGGAGTAAGTATTTGAAAAAAAATTAAAAAATAAAAAAATTTGAAAAAATAATTCAAACATATATATTATTATTTTTTCGTGTATAAGTGATTGTACATGTGTTTTTGAATGTATACATCTTGAAAAAAAAAAAGAGAGAGAGACATTCGAAGTTATAAAAAAAGAAAAAAAAAGTGTTGAAGTGTGTATTTATTTTCTTTGTATTCCCGATCCATCAAAATCTTGTTCTACCATCATTAAACACCAATACACCACACACCATCACCAAATTGTTTCTTTCAGCCAACCTTGCACTTATTCATCATTACATGTAGCAGCCCAATTTAGGGGCAAGTCAGAATAGTGGTTTCAGAACCACTAATCTAAGGTCGAATAAAATTATTTTAATGTTATTTTTACGAGTTATAGCATGATTATATAGGTGCATGAAAATTTTGGTGCTTTAATTTTAGGGATTTCATGCTTAATTGCGAAAAAGGACTAAATCGCATAAAGTGTGACAGTTCCATTTTACAAGCTAAAGGTGTCTAAAAGACATAGAATATTAATTGGAAGTCTTTAAAGTGCAATTACCCCTCAATAAATGGTTGGCCAACCATAGGGGACAAACAATGTCAAAATTGGTCAAAGTTGTTGGAATTAGGTGGACTAAATTGATGTTTTATAATAAAATAAAGAAAAGAAAAATATCATCTTTTCTTCTCTTCTTCTCCACTGAAAATTAGCAACAAACTAGGGGCTTTGAGAGCTCAAAAAATTTTGCAAGCTTTTCTCCTTGCAAGTAAGTGCTTTAATGGCCATTTTTTGTTAATTTTTGTACTTTTGGAACCCCTAAAGCTTAAGCTAGTTAAATAGGGGACTATTTTGCAAAGAGGTAGAAAGTTAGGGTTTTTCTATGTGAGAAATTATGTTGTTTGCTGCATTTTTATGGAAGAAAATGAGTCTTAGTTGTTAGATAAACAACTTTTGTAACACCTAAAAGAACCTCTTTGCAAAGGTTGTAAAATAGGTGTTAAATGTGTGAAATAATGAGTATTGAGAATTGCTATAAGAGAAACAAATGTTTACCTAGGCTCGTTAAAGGAAGAAATTGGAATAGAATTGATTTACGAGCCTAAGGGTAAAATAGTCAGTTTGTGAAAGTGTAAGGGCAAAATGGTAATTTTGCCAAAGTACAATTTTTTTTAAAATGCATTGATTAATGTGATAATTAAGTGAGCTAATTTGCTATTATAGATCAAGAAGAACGATGAATTAACCTTGACCGAGGAAAAGGCAAGGTATTGGACTAGATCGGCAATTTGGCCTATTTTGAATCAAGGTAAGTTTGTGTGTAATAAATTCAACATCATGTTATTAAGTTTTTAAATGTTTGATATTAGTGATGTTGTCTATTATTTCTATGAAATTGAGTAATGACATTGAATGCGGAAACGATGAGACTTTATGATGTTGAAGTCCCGGTTGGACTGTAAGAAGTAAAAGGATATCATCATTGAGATTGGTAAGGTCCCGTGTAAGACCATGTCTGGGACATGGCCTCGGCATTAAACTAAAATCCCGTATAAAACCATATCTGGGATATGACATTGGCATTGAATATGAAAATCGTATAAGACCATATATGGGATATGGCATCGGCATCTAGAGGTGACCCCATGTAAGACCCTATCTGGGATATGGCATTGGCATCGTATTTGTGTGAATGACAATGATCATTTATCTTCGAGTATCCCAAGTGTTTCAATGGGGTAAATAGTTAAGCTTATAATAGAGATGAGATTAGTGCTAAAGCTATATGATGAAGTGATACAGGTACATGTGAGTAATTCACGAGAAATGTTTACTATATGTGACAAGACATGTAAATGGGTAAGAGTAAGTTTGAGTAAGTTATGGCATTATGCTTGAGACTTTGTGTTTTTATTCAATGCAATGGATGGATGACAATATGAGCCTTTCTATTGCTATTTATTTCATGCAAACTTACTAAGCTTTATGCTTACCCCTCTCATTTCCCTTTTCCTTCTAGTATTACCAAGCTAACTCTGGGATCGTACGACGTCGGAGTTCGGAATCACACTATCAACTTCTCTTTGGTATAGCAAAGTTAGATTTATTTTGAGCATGGCATGTATAGGACTTGGTCATTTTGTTATGTCATATTTGTTAGCCAAAGTGTTGGCTATTAATGTTATTCAATTCTTTTTGTAAATGGTCATTGGAAATTGGCCAATACTTGACAAGTTCATCTATTCAATATTGATGAAATTCATGAAGTGCATGCTTATGTGGATGTTTTGAATTCGAGTTCTTAGAAGTGTTTTATGGTCATGATATATGTTGAATTGAATTGGTATAAGTATGGTTGCTTTGTAGGGTGGCATTTGGCTTGGTAGATAGCCTTACAAATGTCCACAAGGGTAGACACACTGGTGTGTGTCTAGGCCGTGTGTGACACACGGTCAGCCCATGGGTGTGTCGATAGGCCGTGTGACCCCATGCATGATAGGTTGGCAAGTCAGTATGCTCAATAGTAAACACATGGGCTGAGACACAGCCGTATGTCTTGACCGTGTGGGAGACACAGCCTAAGACACGGGCATGTGCCTAGGCCGTGTGAAGTCTGCACTTGAAATTAGGAATTTAATTTGACACACAGTCTAAGGACACGGGTGCGTGCCTTGGCCGTGTGACCTTTTTGAGATGATGACATCATAAACAGAATATCAAGGTTTTCACGCACGAGCGAAGACACGGGCGTGTCATGGCCGTGTGAGGGACACGGGCTATGGACACAGGTATGTGTCAGGACGTTTGAAAACCCTTGTAGGTTTGAATTGGAAAATAATTCTACACAGGTGTGGAACACGAGTATGTGATATGCCACACGGGCGTGTTCCATCCTTCACACAGGCGTGTGGCCCTGTTTTATGTCAAATTTTTCTTAGTGTTCAAACGTTTTCAGTTTAGTCCCGAATTATTCTGGGTACAAGTTTAGGGTCTCGTAGACCTATAATAAGGACATTAAGGTCTTGAATGAAAAGTTTTAATTTAAAATGAAATTTTATGAATCGATATTGCATGATTGAGCAAGTTAAGTACGATAATGTCTCATACCCGGTTTAGGTGTCGAATACGGGTAAGGGGTGTTACATTACCCTTGTGAGTCTAAACGAGTGTTCTATGAACTTCAAGAGGAGAATAGAGTGGAAAAAGGCACGAGTGTGTGAAAACATTAGAGTGTTATAAAAAAAGCCTTTAAAAGAGCGAAAACACGAGTGTGAGTGAAAAAAAAATTTATTTTCTTTCTGAGTGAAATAGTGAGGTTGTAATATCCTGAATTAGGGGTTACAAATAATTGTAACATCCTAAAAATTAGAGTATCATCTTGTTACTTGTTCTGAAGATAGGTAAGTGTCTTGGCCGAATTTCCTTTTTCTTTCTCTCTTTTCTATGACATTTTTCTTGAGGGCAACGGCCGAATTTTTGGGCAATAGTTGCAAGGTTCTAACTATTCATAGGAATTTATTCTTCTAGACTCTTCGGGACTTTGGAAGCAATCGTTCTAAGCCTCAATTCTTTGACAACCGTTTTGGCGTAAGCCAATAGGTAAGACTTGGTATTTCAAGCAATAACCTTTCGAGATTTGTTGGTATGGCCGAATGGTCTTGTTTATAATTTTGTGGTTCGGCCGAATGTAGGACAAGGTGATCTAGTGCGGTAGATCGGGTCTTCGAAATTTAGTACTTGTGTTAGTGACAGGTGTGTACCTTACACACTTTATAACTCGGTAATATATATATTTATAAATATACTAATCGTGTTATTAAAGTTGGAAACTGTGTGATTTTGATATGATGCCATAAAGGGTATAAGCAAGGATTCGGGTAAGTCCGTTTCGATATGTTTTGCCATATGATACTTATTACCATGATATGTGATATATATTTCTATATGATACATAAATGAGCATATGGCATGATTTGCATGGTTATGGGTAACATGAGAGGAGGGGGAAGATTTGATATCCGTGTCTTTGGGACACCAGAGGTTTGGCACCTCCAGTGGTTTGGTACCACAATTATTTCGTGTCTTCGGGACACCAGAGGTTTGGCACCTCATAGCGACTTGTCCTAGTGGCTTCGCACCACAGTGGGTTGGCCCCACATTTGATATTACAGGATCATCGCCAGTGATTTGGTATCACACGTGGGTTGGCCCCACAACTTTATTATTCGTGACTTTGGGTCACCAGTGGTTTGGTACCACATATTTCGTGTCTTTGGGACACCAGAGGTTTGGCACCTCATAGCGACTCGTCCCAGTGGCTTAGTACCACCGTGGGTTGGCCCCACTTTTGATATATTGGGATCGTCGCCAGTGATTTGGTATCACACGTGGGTTGGCCCCACAACTTGATTATTTATGACTTTGGTTCACCAGTGATTTGGCATCACATTATTGGATATCGTGACTTTGGGTCACCAGTGGTTTGGCACCACCAGTGGTTTGGTACCACACGGGGTAGAAAAGGAGTTATGGATAGCTAGGTTTGGGTGCATTAAATATATATTGCTTGGTTATGAATTGTGTAAGTATATTGCATTAATCGGGGGAAGGATTTATGCACTGAGTCTTGGTGACTCACCTTCTCCCTTATCTTTTCAGGTGATTCGTAAATCGCGGATGAGGAGCCGGATAGACTCGAGGAGGCCATGCAATAAAAATTCGATTTACACGGATTTTGGTTTGGGTACTATATTTTATTTAAATTTGGTTTTTCATCTTTATTTGGATTTGTAATAAGGCTTTTCAAATTATGTTTTTGGATTATTTATATGCTTTGGACTTGTTTTAAACATGGCTAAATAAACTACATGGTTAATTAAATAATATGAGCGCAAAGTTTTCTAAACTACAAAACGCAATGGTTTTCAAAACGTTACCATCGGGTAATATAAATCACTTGATAATATTTAACAACTTAAGTGTTTTCGATAACTCATACTATTTTCCAAAACTCAAGTTCCCAAATTTCAATTAGAAACAGTTTTCAAACTATTCGCTTTGGTTTCTTTTAAATTATAAAAGGTTTTCCAATCCATGGATTTACAATTATGTTTTAAAGATTTAATTACGGAATTTCAAAGAAAATTATCAGTTTTTAACTTATTATACACATGATTTCTATAAACATAGAACAACAAAGAGTTTTTCACTAAAATTTAATCGTTAACTCGATTTTCGTCAAAACGTTTTCCTCTGTGGCATGCCAGATTCGGTCATGGCGTATTGACCGGGTTTGGGGTGTTACAGAGGTTTGTGGTAAGGTGCTCAATTTTTATTTTAGTTTGTAACACTTTTCTTTTCATTGATTAATCATGTCTCGAGAAGAGTATTCCGCATTTGAATTCCAATATTTGTTGAAAGAGATGGAGTGCATGCTCGATCAAAAAATTTCACCAAGTCGAAAAATGGAGTCAAGACCATCACGGAGACACATATCCGATGACTATTTGAGAAGAGATTCTTATCGAGATTTCTATTCGTTCAATATTTCTAGAAAAAGAGAAGCAAACCTTGAGTCTGAGATCTGTTCAAGTACTCCAAAGAATTCACTCATGGAGGATCATTCTGAAAGACTTGGTCGTGATACCTATGTGAATGCTTTCTCTTTCTTTGAACAAAACACTTATCATTCTGATTCTTTTGTTTTATCTTCATGTTGTAAAGAAAAAATGAGAGAAAAAGAAATAAAAAGAAAAGAGAGACAAGATAAGGTCCTGAGAGAAAATGAGCAGATCTTGAACGAAATTGAGAGAAGAAAAAATAAATAAAAGAAAAAGAACAGAAAAGAGAGGAAAAAAGAGATTGAGAGTGAGAAAGAAAGTGAGAAGGAAAAGAAATTTGAAAAAGAAATTGAGAATGAAAAGATAAAAGAAAGTATGAAAGAAACGAGTGTTGTCGATGAAAATGAAACGAAAGAAAAAGATTATAGTGAGCGATAACAAGAAAAAATGAGTGTTGTTTTAACTAACCCACATGAGAGTTGTTCTTGTTCTGTTCCTTCTTTTCACGTTCCAAGAAATCCATGTGACGAGCATTAACTACAATACTTTCCTGATGAGAGGCGATTTAAGTTGGTCAGTAAGGCTAGGGACGTAGGTGACCTTAATCCACACATGCCTAAAGGTAAGTTAGGTAAGGATACTGTAGTCTTTAAGTCTCCACAATTTCACTTGAATGTTGGTAAAAATATTGTCGATGACTTCGTCTTTGAAAAAGCTCCGTACTTAGATATGGTTAATTTTCCTTCTTTGATTATTGTTGAAGTTTTAAATGGTGGTAAGACGAGCATTTCTAATGAAAATCATTGTGCTGACAAGTGTGAAGGTGAAGTAGTGTTTAATCAGCAAATGCAAAACTCGTTCAGGTGTGACAAAAAATTTTCATATAAACATCCCAATTTGATTGATTGTGGTGATTATGTGAATCATTTACTGCCTTGTGTGAAATCCTTAAATTTGTGCAAATCTGTTTTGATGAATGTAAAGAGGTTTGATTGTTTGTTTCAGTGTATGCACAAATCCTTTTGGTTTGGCATGTTTGATTTAATGAAAAAATGAAACCTTTGCTACACTTTGGAATAAGTAATCAAACTCGTGTGTTCAAACTTGGAATTCGCTATTTTGGATCGATATGTGGGAAAATCAAGCATTCTAAATTTTGTGCGAATAATTTATATTTGTTTGATGCTTGGTCTAAGGAAACAAAATTTGCCAATTTTGATTACAATTTAAAATCGTTCCTTGATCATTTTATGTGGCTGTAAATGAAATTCATATTTCATCCCAAAAAGGTAAGATCAACTCATGTTTTTGAACCTGGTATCGATTCATGTGTTCCATTTGTGAATAACATTTCAAGAATTTCCTCCGATTTCATCATCCATGGTGACACTAACTCTTTCATCTTTATGAAGGCGGCACTTTGAAAAACGCAAATTGTCTTTATGTTTACCCTTCATTTCAGGTTGATTCAAGCACAAAGTTTCGACTACACTACAATTCCATAGAGAGAAGGTTTGTGTTGATTGAAAAAGGTAAAATCGATCCTTGCTTTCCTGCTCTTAAAGGTAAACAAGGTATGACTCCTGAAATTTTTAAAACATCTCTGTTCTATTCGAATGATGACAAAAATCTTGTCGATGTTTTGGCTTTGAAAAATTACGTGAATCATGCTGTTGTTAATTGTTCTACTTTGCTTGAAGATTATATATCTATTTTGGTTGATGATAAGAAGATTTTTACTTGTGATAATCGTGATGTTAATGAAAGCGTGGGCAAGAATATAGCCAAATGACGATTGCAAGTTCAAGTGTGCAAAACCATGAAACATGTGGACCTTATCATTTACCTGTTTGTGGTGATGATTTATACTTTTTGTCTTATTGCTCACCTACCATTTACTTAAACAATGACTTGTGGAAGCAATTTGAGATGTTCAAATGCCTTAAAACAAATATGTTTTTGCTTAGATCACTTGATAAGGCAGCGACAAGTAAGACGTTTTGTTTGTTTGATTGTAAAAATGTATTGAATCATACTTGTCTTGAAACTATTATGCATGGTCTACAAATTTGTTTGGATCGCTTTTTGTTAACACATGACTGTAAATTTCAGTTGAATCATTTGCCATCTTCACTGTCGAATTTGGCAAGTCAATGTGAAAGGGCCTACATGAGACCATTCATCCCATTCGGCCAAGGAAAGCCGCATAAGAGGAAATATGTACTAGTGAACCAACAGCTCGACTTGAGGACAAGTCGTTTTGAAGAAGGGGGGAATGATGTAAGAACGGCCGGGAGCTTGTCCAACTAGAGTAAGGACTACACGGGGTTGTTCAATATTCCTTCAAATCCAGATCAAGCTAGCATCTTAAGGACTCCAAGCACCTTAATGCAAGATGATTCCAGCTTATCTTCAGCTCCCCGAGCTCCGTCCAGCTCGAATCAATTCACATGAGCTCATTTAAGCTCATTTGAGCTCAACAAAGTTTACTTTCAGCTCATTTCTTTAATCATTTAAATAAATTAAATATTTGTGTTGTTTTAAATAAATTAAATTGCTACAGCTCATGACCGAAAATGCCTAGCTCAATTAGTTCATTAAATTATTTTCACTTAGTTGAGCTAGCCGAATTTATTAAATTAGCTAGTTTATATTAATTATGTCCTAATTTACTTAATATGTTAATTATTGTGTCTAAAACATGTTATTATTTGGTTCAGCCAAATTTGGCTTGTTTAATATTGGTTTATGTCATTTGTAGGTGCAGCCGAATGTATGGGTGCATTAAAGGCAAGGTGCATGCACGGCTAAACCGAGCCCATCCAATTACTTTCCATTCCACCTTCTACCTTATCTATCTTTCTTCATTTGTTAAATCGAGCCCATCCAATTTCTTTCATCTTTTATTTCTTGTTAGCTAACTTCTCCTATCTCTCTTTTAGCCCTTTAAACCTATTTCTTCATATACCTCTATACTTAGCCAAAATACACCTTTCTTGTAACACCAAACGAAACTTCTCGTTGACGATCGGGCAATTTAGGTGACTCGATTCAACGTCACTGAGTCGGTTCACATCAATGTGATTGTGGAGTTTGGTAATGTGAAATATGAGTTCGAAGATATGTGGCACTAAGTGTGCGTAAATAGAATCGTTACAATGATGAATGGCACTAAGTGTGCGAGATAAAGAAAGCACCGGCTGTATTATTTGGCACTACGTGTGAGATACCGAGACACATTCGGTTTAATGTGATGACACTAAGTGTACGATATTATTATAGCTTCGAATAATTAATTGGCACTAAGTGTGTGAGTTCATCGAACGTTTAAAGAGGGTCGAATGAATTATGGCATCGAGCATTAAAGTGGTAAATGTGATAGATAAATACAAGATGGTACAGGTATGTACAGAACCTATGCGGTTGATGATATAGTGTATGAGATATATGGAAGATTATGTGAATGAATGATGAAAAAAGTTGGATTGAGTAGCATTATAAATGCCTGTATATGAACCTATAGATATGTTATGAAAGTGAGTAATAGCCATGGGTGAGATTGAGTAGTGATGTGAATTGAACTAAGTGTTAGTTAATTTTGCATATTAAATTTGAAATTTTGAGTTAATTGTGTTATATTACGAACTCACTAAGCTTTAAAGCTTACTGTGAGAAGTCTTTCTCTGTTTTACAGTGGTATTTAAAGCTAGCTCGGATCCGGGAATCGTCAGCGACTCAATCACACTATCAGAATCTATTTTAGTACCTTTTGAAAGTTGTATTTATGATATTTGGCATGTATAGGCTAGTGAGGCTGTGGAATTTTTTTAGATGTATAAATCTTGCCATGTGATATGGCTTGATAATGGATGAGACTTTGGATTGATTTTGGTATATGTTTTGCTATGTGAAAATGATGTATGTGATGTGTATATATGGTCTTGCTTGAATGGCCATTATGGTATGCTTTAGTGAAATAAAAATAGTATGTTGCATACTTGATTTGGTAGTTGAGATGGTGAATATATTGCATGTTTGAAATGGTTTGAAATGAAATGTGAATCATATGTTTTAGGTATGGAATTGGTTCATGAAATGGACATGTTTTGAGTTGGAATTGTATATGGAAATCAATGAGGATATTGTAGCATAAATTGTGCATGTTTTGGTAGGGTTTTGACATTAATTGGGCATGAATTGAGTATAGAATGATGCTTGTAGGAATGACCCAAAATAGGTGGCAATTTGGCGGGTGTGTGTCTCGACCGTGTCCTTCAATGTCCCAATTCGAGGCAAGTCAAAATTGCACACGGGCGTGTGATTCAAGTCAATGTTGTACACGGGCCAGACACACAGGCATGTGACAGGCCGTGTGACCCAAGTCAATGTTGCACACAGGGTAAGACATGGTCTAAGGCATGGTCGTGTGAGGCACACAGCCTAGGCACACAAGTCTGTACCCTGTTTTGAAGAAAAAATTTTAAAGTTTTGTAAAAGTTTTAAATGTGATCGGTTCAGTCCCGAACCACTTCTAAAGCATGTTTAAGGTCTCGTAGACCTTCTAAAGGGACTTTGTGTTATTGATTAACTATGATATGCTGATGTGTGAGCAATGGTTGTTTAAATGTTATGATTTGATTGGTAATACCTCGTAACCCTAGTCTGGTGATGGATATGGGTTAGGGGTGTTACAATGCCGAACCAAAAGGATTTGTGCATGCACAAAATCAAATAATCAAACCTCTTTACATCCATCAGATCATATTCGCACAAATTCAAGGATTTCACACAAGGCAGTAAATGATTCACATATTCACCACAATCAAACAAATTGGGATGTTTATATGAAAATTCATTGTCATACCTGACTGAGTTTTGTCTTTGTCGATTAAATGCTACTTCACCTTCACACTTGTCAACGCAATGATTTTTATTAGAAAAACTCTTCTTACCACCATTTAAAACATCAACATTAATCAAAGAAGGAAAATTAACCATATCAAGGGACGAAGCTTTTTCAAAGACGAAGTCATCTACAATATTTTTACTAACATTCAAGGAGGATAGCTGAAATTCAAGTGCTATGGAACCCTTACCTTGTTTACCTTTAAGCAATGGCAGACTAAGGTCCTTCACAATCTTACCTTTGTTGGTCAACTTGAATCGCCTTTCATCAGGAAGATAATGATGCTGGAATTTGTCAATCGAATTTTCAAAAACCTGAAAAGAAACAACACAAGAAAAATTCACATGTTGGTTAGTAAATACATTCCTGACTTTTTCTTGTTCTCTTACATCTTTTTCCGTCGTTTCTTCAAGCTCTCTTTCTTTTTCCATAGTTTCTTTTATTTTTGAAAACTCTCTCGTTTCTTTTTCAACAACACTCGTTTCTTGCATACCCTCTTTTTTTTACCTCAATCTCATTTTCCTTTTCGATTTCTTTTTCTTTTCCAATTTCCTTTTCTCTTCTCTCAACTTCATTTAGGATTCGTTCATTTTCTCGTATTAACTTTTCTTGCCTCTCTTTTCGTTTGATCTCTTTTTGTCTCATTTTTTCGTTACAAGAGGAAGTTAACATAAAAGATTCAGAATAACAATCTTTTCAAAGTGAAAGAGTGGGGTAATCTTCATAGGAGTCATGATAAACTCCTCGTGAATAACCCTCCTTGGGTAAATACTTTGATCCAAACGGAACATGTTCACCTCTTCACAAGTGTTTTTTCATGGATGAATGCCTTGATGCACTTGGAGAGATATTTCTACTTTCTCATTTGTCATCTTGAAAAGTTTCAAACTCGTAGCTCGCTTTATTTCGTCCCAAATTCCTTGAGGAATAGGGTCTCTTTTCACGATAAGGGTCTCTTTTCACATATTTGTTGGATGTTCGTCTCCTTGGCAATCTCGTTTTCATCCTTTCACTTGGATAAATTTGCTCCCATTGGGTTCTTGCTCGATGGCCCCGCTCTTCAACACAAACCAATCGTTCTTGTAGGGGTTTTCGTTTTCTACGAACAATCGATCCATTTCTTTCAGCATATACTAAAAATCTGATTCTGAAAGCTCTTCTTGAAACATGACTTTATTGATGAAAAGAAAAGTGATTAAAATAGAAAATGAATTCCTCAGAACTACAACCTCAAGTTTCACTCACAAAGAAGAAGTAGACGGCACTCCACTCGTGTTTGCACTCGTTATTTGGCTTTTTCTTCGCTCTAATGCTCTCACAAACTCTCGTGCCTTTTTCCACTCAATCCTTCTCTCATGATTTTGTAGAAATCTTTTTTAGACTATATTGACATCTAGGGGTCGACTTCAAATGGGATACAAGGGATTGATGTAGAAGGTGTAGGGTAGGCTGAAAGAAAATAAAATTTGATTTTAGGTGTGGCGTGTTGGGTAGTATATGATAGAAAAGAACTTTGCTGATCGAGATTACAAGAAAATGAACACATAAACTTTCAACACTTTTTTTTAACTTCGAATATATTTTTTTCATATACTTCAATTTTTTTTGTTCAATTAAAACGAAATGAATACAATAGAGAACTTCCGATACAAAAATATTTTTTTCTTCACGAACCTATTTCGAGATGGCCTCGAACTTCCGTTGTAACGCCTCAAAAATCTCGAAACCCTAATTTCTGTGCATGGAAGTTAATACGTATGTGTAGCACTTAGAATAATAATATTAAGGTAGTATCGGGATTATTTGAAGCCTTAGAGATAGGGGTGACCATAGGGAAAAATTTATTTTTCTTGCTTAGTGGACCCTAGTCTCAGGCATGAGGCCTCATAAGCAGATTAAGAGAAGAGAGGACACAAATGGGCTTGTGGTCTAGTGGAAAGTGGCATCATTTAAGAGCTATGAAATGGCGTGTTTCTCAGTTAAGGAGGTCCAAGGTTCGAGGCCTAAAGAGGGGAGAATTAAGGAGTTTTATTTTTGTGCCTAGACAGAAGGAGTTGGCGTTGGAGGGGACTCTGGAAAGGAGTGTTCAGGAGAGAAATTTAAGGTGAAGATAAGGGAGAAAAGTTAGGAGATGGGGAGTAAGGATGTGATGGTGCCGAATGGGACTCTAAGGGAGGGGAGTCTTCGGCCTATGGCTTTAAAAGGAGAAGGGGCCGAATGCTGAAAGGTTCTTTGAGCATTCTCTAGTTTTATTCCCCCCCTCAAACAGTTTCTCCCTTTTTGCCAAAATTTTTCTAAGTCAAATTCCCTCCATTGCCGAAAATTCTATCATCCCTCTTTGTTGAATCCTTCATACTCTCCCTTCTCAAATTTCCTTTTTGGTTCACCACTTGGTTCTAGCCAAATCACCTCTTTTCTTATTCTCCCTAGTGTTGCCAAATTGTCTTTGTCACCTTGCTAGTCTCAAAAGCTGGATTTAAGCCGCTGGATCAAAGGAGAATTTCAATAAGTGTTTAGTTGAATTTTTAGTGTGTTTTGTTAAAAGCCGAAGAGCTATCTAACCTAATCCTTGTCGTTAACCTGTATTAACAAGGGTAAGGCTTGACAATCGCAAGCGTGGTAGGTAAGATTGCTAACAAGGTGGTAAGTGTTCTCGACTCAGTCATGGATTAGTAAATGGCCGAATCTAATGTGGCTCATAGGGGTGACGTATGTACAATATGGGTCACTTGGTTTTGATGATATAGGTGTTTGGGTGCAGATCTAGAAGATAATCGCAAATAGTAGAAAAGGAAGGGCTACTAGAATGTGAGGCACACGGTAAAGGTACAGTGAGGTTTTGGTTTTTGATAAGTATGTGTTAAAGCCTTGGTTAATCGTTAGTAATGTAGATTGTAGGTTCGTGACTAAGGGGCTTGCAGCGCGCGTGGATACCAGGTGTGTACAAACACAACACACACGATCTCGGCAATGCCGAAAAGCCGAAAGTGGCTAAATGGGCCGGTGGGCCCTAAGGCTAGGTTTGATGAGTTTGTTTGGTGTGGTGTATGAATTAATCCTATCAAGCATAATACTTGATCTGGAATTATTTTGGGTCTAACAGGCCATAAGGATGTGATTTGGGCGTAATGGGCCGTAAAGATGTACTTTGGATTTGATGGGCTTTATGAGGACATAGACAAGTATGTTAGGGTTTATGGACTTAAGGCCTAGTTTGATCAACTCTTAAATTTCATAAGACTTAATCTAATTAAACATGTTCATGAACAAGTTGCTGGGTTAGGGTGTGGCAACGGGCATAGGCATGTTTAGGATTGGATCTAGGGAGAGCTTGGTACTTAAGCGGTCCTAGTGGCCCACCTCCTCTTCTCTGGAATCCTACCTGGTGCGTAGTGTCTATTCACTTTAGCCGCAAGGACTTGTTGAAGGGTCCCCCTTATATTTGTAAAATTACTAAAATATCCTTATATTTGAAAAATTTCTAAGATACCACCAAAATACCCCTATCTCGTGCAACTACCCAAATACCTCTATTTTGTACAAGTACCAAAATACCTCTATTTTGTGCAAGTACCAGATTACCCCTATTTTGCAAAATTACCAAGATACCCCTATTTTGCCAAATAACCAAAATACCCCTGTAGGGTAGAATTACAAAAATACCCTTGGGTAGGGAAATGATGAAAATACCCCTATGTGACAAATATGAGTTTATGGATGTTACTCGTGTGTGTGATGCATTCATATGATATTCTGCTTAGGATGCATATGGGTGAGAATTATGGTACGGAGGAAGATTTGAGGATCGCATAGTCGTATTGCCATGGATCCACCGGTGGCTTTAAGCCCATTATATGATTAGCAGCTTTGCTGCAACGTTATGTAGTACCGCAACTGGGCTACCTTTGGTGTGTAGAGGATGGGTGGGTCGATTTAGAAATCCCCACAGGTGTGTATAAGGTTGGAAGGGAAATGGTGTGTGTAGCGGATGGATTATTGGGATGGGTTTTGCATTATCTTGTTTGTATATGATACGATACGATATGATATGATATGATATGATATGAGGCCATTGTGGGCTAAGGCCCAAGACCATCGATTTTGATAGGGCTTAGGCCCAATGTGAATATTTGTATGTGATTTGATTGCCAAGGGTTGTACACACTGAGTTTGGAAACTCACACCCTTTTATTTAATGTTTCAGGTGATCCTGAATAGACGGATCGATGTGGGAGAGGACTCAGAGATGGCCACACTACAAGCTGATCAAATGCTTTATTTTGTTCAAATGAATTTATTTTAAATACTTTTTTTTCATGGGATTGTAATAAGGCCATGTAACTCCTAATTAACTTTAGATTTTGGAAGATTAACATATTTTGTCTTTGAATTTTTAGTGAAATTGAGTAATTTGGGCTTAATTGTAAAAATAAGAAATTGGAGGACTAAAATGTGAAATAAATGTGCTTGTATGGACATAGGAAGAATTCGGCTAAGCATGGTTGAAGTGAAATTTTTTGTATTTTGTGATTTTGTGAAATAGGGACTAAAGTTTCAAAATGTGAAAATGTGAGAGTTATTTTGTAAAATGCCCTAAATATGTGTGTTTAGATTAAATTGAATGAATTGGTGATTAAATGAGCTAAATTAGAATATGTATAGACCAAGAAAGGAGAGTTCGGATCGAGATCGAGGCAAAGACAAAGTACTCGATTGATCCACTAGTCTCGGTATTTCTACGTCCGAGGTAAGTTCGAATATAATACAAGTTGTCTAATTTGTATCTATGTGATGTGAAATGAATGAATGTATAGTTATTGAATTAGAAATGTTATATGTGATATTGAGAAATGAGGCACTAAGTGTGCGAAATAATAATCAGGACAGAATTGATTAGCACTGTGTGTGCGAAATAATAGAAGCTACGACTTTAATGATTGGCACTGTGTGTGCGATACCGAATTATGTTCGGTTTTATATTGTGGCACTAAGTGTACGATGTTATATAAGCTTCGGCTATGAATTGGGCAATAAGTGTGCGATTGAATTGAAGAGATAGGGAACAAATAATAAATTATGGTATCAAGCGTTGAATAGCAAGAACATTAATTAACTAAATGTTGGCAATGGTATGTTTCGAACCTATGTGGTTGATGTTATTGTTTAAAGTTGAATAGATAGATGTATGAGTGTATTATTGAGGATGACATTGTGTTTAGTTGCGAACCTATCTAAGTGATGGTTTGTTTGTGTATTGGTATTGCATTATTGAGTAACATGTATTATATTACGAACTTACTAAGCTTTAGAGCTTACTGTGTGATGTGTTTCTTTATTTTACAGTGTCAGTAAAGCTAGCTCGGATTTGGGGATCGTCAGCGACTTAATCACACTATCGACTATCTATTTTGGTACTTTTGAAAGATGTGTATATTTGGTATATGGCATGTATAGGCTATTGAATGTGGCATGTTTTGATGTTGTTTAAATCTTGCCATGAGACATGGCTTGAAAGTTGAAAAATGTTGATATATCTATATCTATATCTATCTATCTATATATATTTAGATGTGTGTGTGTGTGTGTGTGTGTGTGTGTGGATAAAGTGAATAATGTATATGGTATGTTTCATGCTCAAATGGTTGATGACAATTGTGGTTTAAATGTGAACTTAGGATAGGATTATTTGATACTTGACCTATATGAGTTGGGATGTGAAATTTGGTATTTTTGATGAACTTATTTGAGATAAATTTGAGTATGAAAATAGATGATGTAGTTGATAGTTAGTTGGTGCATATGTTGATAGGTTTTAATTGCCAATTGAAGTATAAATGCTTGTGAAAATAGATGATGTAGTTGATAGTTAGTTGGTGATCCTAAGTGTGGGGGGCAAGTTTGGCCTTGGAAATGGCCTATAATTGCCCACACAGTTGAGCACACGGGCGTGTGCCTTGACCGTGTCTCATAAAATTGTAATTTGATTCAAGTCAAACTCGAACACAAACTAGACACACGGGCGTATGACTGGCCGTGTGGTGCAAGTCTGTGTCGACCACGGGTGAGGCACACGAGCGTGTCTGAGGCCTTATGGACAAGCCAGTAGGTATGCCCTTTTTTGCTACGGCTAGGACACATGGGCGTGTGCAAGGCCGTGTGAGGCACACGGCCTACCCACATGGGCGTGTGACCTCTGTAACTTAGAGAAATGTTTGAATTTGTATGGGTTTGATTTAGTCTTGACCCCTTTCTAACATGTGTTTAAGGTCTCGTAAACCTCATTAAGGGACTATATGTTTATATTTTAATATGTTTAATTGATTATCAACTTTGTGTTATGAAATGAATATAAAATATTCGGAGATGATACGTAATGCTTTCTAACCCTAGTCCAGTGACGATTGCGGGTTAGGAGTGTTACATTTTATTGATATCAGAGCTACGGTTTAGTCAATTCTTGGACTAACATAGCGCGTGTGACTCTAGCTATACATCCCATATATATATAATTGTGATAGTGTGATGAATCTTGACAGTTAAAAATACGTTTTCATATAGCAAATGGATCCCCATCAAGCAATTACTGATGATGTAGAGAGAAATGCGCCTGCTCCCGCTCAAGGGACGGTGCCGGCCACATCTAGGCCGAATGATATAGTCAAGAGGGAGAGGCTAAGGAAGCCTTTTTTCGAATGATGAGTGAGTGGTTTTCGGAGTTCGTTCGAACGAATCCGGCTACTCAACAACCTCCACCCCCACAAGTACCTGTTGTGCCATAAGTGACAGATCTGATTCGATTGAATAAGCCTCCTGTAGATAAAATTCAAAAGTATAGGGCCGAAGAGTTTAGGGCCACAGTTGACGATGATGCTGAACGAGCTGAGTTTTGGCTCGATAATACAATCCGAGTATTTGATGAGATGTTATTGTCTCCTGATGAATGCATTAAATGTGTTGTTTCCTTGTTGAGAGATACGTCATATAATTGGTGGAAAACGTTGATATCAGTAGTTCCGAGAGAGAGGGTTACCTGGGATTTCTTTCAAGTTGAATTTTAAAAGAAGTATATCAGCCAATGATTCATAGATCAGAAACGTAAAGAGTTTCTAGAGCTGGAACAAGGCCGCATGTCCGTTACTGAATACGAACAGGAGTTTGTGAGATTGAATCAGTATGCATGTGAATGTGTTTCGACTGAAGCTACTATGTGCAAACGTTTCATTGAAGGGTTGAATCAAGACATTAAATTGTTGGTTGGAATACTTGGCATAAATGAATTTGTTGTGTTAGTTGAAAGAGTCTGCAAAGCCGAGGAGCTTAGCAAAGAAAAGAAGAAAGTAGATTCTGAAGCTAGAGATGAAAGAAAAAGATTGATGAGTAAGTCGTCTCAACCTTCGACGAAGAGGTTTAGAGATGCAAGCAATCATTCAAATGCTTCATTTGGACATTCGAATAGAGACCGTTTGAGACAAAGTGTGGGTCCAATACTTAAATCCCAATTGAATCAAGTGTTGGAGGTGTCAAAAGCAACAAACCTAAGTGTAGACAATGTGGAAGACGTCATGTGGGAGAATGCTGAGGCAAGTACAATAATAGAACTTGTTACAAATGTGGATTACGAGACCATTTCATTCAAGATTGCCCAGAGTTAGCTGAGAAAGACACTGTTCAGAGTGCAAGACTGAGTAATATGACAGTTAGGGGTAGACCACCCAGAAATATCAAAAATGTGAGTAGAAATCAAATAGGGACTACCGATACAACTGTGAGATTAGAGGCGAGAGCACCTGCCCGAGCCTATGCTATTCACGCACGAGAAGAAGCATCCTCTCCAGACGTCATTACTGGTACCTTTACGCTATTCGATACTGATGTGATTGCATTGATAGATCCATAATCTATTCATTCCTATGTGTGTGTAAAGTTAGTATCAAGTAAGACTCTACCTGTTGAGTCTTCTGAATTTGTGATTAGAGTATCGAACCCCTTAGGCAAGTGTGTCTTGGTGGATAAAGTGTGTAAGAACTGTCCTTTGATGTTTCAAGATGTTTGTTTTTCGGCTAATTTGATGTTGCTACCCTTTGATGAATTTGATATCATTCTGGGTATGGATTGGCTCACTCTGCATAATTCTATTGTGAATTGTAAATGAAAGAGTATTGATTTGAGAAGTCAGAATGGTGAGATAGTTTGAATTGAATCTAGTGATTTGAATGGGTTACCGGTTGTTATATCTTCGATGAAAGCTTTGAATTATGTGAAAAAAGGGTTGCGAAGCTTATCTCGCGTATGTGATAGATACAAAAGTGATTGAAAAGAAAGTTGAGTTTGTACCTGTAGTATGTGAATTCCCAGATGTGTTTCCTGAAGAACTACCGGGATTACCTCCGATTCGAGAAGTTGAATTTGGTATTGATTTAGTGCTGGGGATGACTCCTATCTCAATTGCTCCGTATAGAATGGTACCGACGGAATAGAAAGAGTTGAAGTCTTAGTTGCAAGAACTGACAGATAGAGGATTTGCAAAACCGAGTTTTTCGCCCTGGGGTGCTCCTGTGTTGTTTGTGAGAAAGAAAGATGGTACTATGAGGATGTGTATTGATTACCGACAGTTGAACAAAGTGACGATAAAGAATAAATATCCCCTGCCACGTATTGATGATTTGTTTGATCAGCTGAAAGGAGCTACAGTGTTTTCTAAGATAGATTTGAGATTGGGCTACTATCAGTTGAGAGTTAAAGAATCAAATGTACCAAAGACTGCTTTCAAAAAGAGGTATGGACATTATGAATTTTTAGTTATGCCTTTTGGACTAACGAATGCTCCTGTAGTGTTTTATGGATTTGATGAATCGGATATTTAGACCGTATTTGGATTAATTTGTCGTGGTGTTTATTAACGACATTCTGATTTATTCCTATAATGAGACGCAACATGCCGAGCATTTGAGAATTGTGCTACAAACTTTGCGTGAAAAGCAATTGTATGCAAAGTTTAGCAAATGTGAGTTTTGGTTGCGTGAAATTGGTTTTCTAGGACATACTGTATCAGCTGCAGGAATACGAGTTGATCCAAGTAAGGTATTAGCTATTTTAGAATGGAAGCCACCGAGAAATGTGCCTAAAGTCCGTAGTTTTCTGGGACTAGCAGGATAGGCCGTTTGTGAAAGCTTCTCTATGATTGAGACTCTGTTAATGAAATTGCTACAGAAAGATGTTAAATTTGAGTGGTTAGAAAAGTGCCAGTAGAGTTTTGAACAGTTGAAAGCATTGTTGATAGAGGCATCAGTATTAGTCCAACCTGAATTGGGTAAAGAATTCATAGATTACAGTGATGCATCGTTGAATGGTTTGGGCTGTGTGTTGATGCAATAAGGCAAATTCATCGCTTATGCTTCGAGGCAGTTAAAACCGCATGAAAAGAACTACCCGACACACAATCTTGAATTTGCTGCGATTGTGTTTGAATTGAAGATTTGGCGTTACTACCTACTTGGTGAGAAATGTCAAATTTATACTGATCACAAGAGCTTGAAGTACTTGATGACTCAGAGAGAATTGAATTTGAGACAGTGGAGATGGTTATAATTACTAAAAGATTATGAATTAGTGATTGATTATCATCCGAGCAAAGCTAATCTGGTTGTTGATGCTTTGAGCTGAAAGTCTATATGTGCTTTGCGAGCAATAAGTACTCAGATAGATATATGTGATGATAGTTCGGTTTTGGCTAAGTTGAAAGTAAGGCCGATGTTTATACATCAAAAAAGTGATGATGCACAGAAAAGTGATGATGAGATAATGATAAAACGAGCTCAATGTGATTTGAATCCTGATTCAAAATTTTGAGTTAATAATGATGATTGTTTGAGATTCAGAGATCAGATTTGTGTTCCGAAGAATTTAGAGTTGATTCAGTTGATTTTGAACGAAGCTCACAATATTCATTTGACTGTTCATCCGGGAAGTACAAAAATGTATAACGATCTAAAATAGTTTTATTGGTGGCATGATATGAAACGAGATATTTCAGAGTTTATTTCAAGATGTTTAGTTCGTTTGCAAGCTAAAGCTGAACATCAGGTTCAATCAGATTTGTTACAAACGATTATGATTCCTGAGTGGAAATGGGAGAGAATCACAATGGACTTTGTGTCAAGATTGCCTTTATCTCCAAGAAAGAAAGATGCAATCTGGGTGATAGTTGACAGATTGGCAAAATCAGCTCATTTCATTTCGGTGAGAACAGATTATTCACTTGATAAGTTAGCTGAATTATATATTTCTAAGATTGTGAGATTGCATGGGGTGTCACTATCAATTGTATCTGACAGAGATCCAAGATTTACCTCGCGATTTTGGAAGAAATTGCAAGAGGCTTTAGGCACAAAGTTGTACTTCAGTACTGCATTTCATCCGCAAACGAATGGACAATCCGAGCGGATCATTCAGATTCTTGAAGATATGTTGAGATGTTGCATTCTTGAATTTGAAAGTACGTTGGAGAAACATTTATCGTTGATTGAATTCGCATATAATAATAGTTTTCAATCTAGTATCAAAATGGCACCATATGAGGCTCTTTACGGTCGAAAATGTCGAACTCCATTGTATTGGACTGAGCTGAGTGAGAATAAGATTCACGGGGTTGATTTAATAAAAAAGACTGAGCAAAAAGTGAAAGTGATTCGTGATAGTTTGAAAGCAGCGTCAGATCGTCAGAAGTCCTATGCGAACTTAAAACAAAAAGATATCGAACTTGAGGTTGGTGACAAAGTGTTTTTGAAAGTCTCCGTGGAAGAAAATACTTCAATTTGGCGGGAAAGGCAAGCTGAGTCTGATATTCATCGGGCCGTATGAAATCATTGAATGAATTGGGCCAATTGCTTATAGATTGATGTTGCCACCTGAATTAGATAAGATTCATAATGTGTTTCACGTATCAATGCTTCTACAATACAGATCTGATCCTTCGCATGTGATTGCTCCTACTGAGGTTGAGATTCAGTCAAATTTATCATATAGTGAGGAACCAATTTGAATTCTAGCACGTAAGATCAAAGAGTTGAGAAAAAAAATAATTTCATTAGTGACGGTGTTGTGGCATAAACACGGAGTTGAAGAGGTTACGTGGGAGCCTGAAGATGTTATGAGAGAGCAATATCTAAACCTATTCACTGGTAAGATTTTCGGGGACGAAACTCCCTAAGGGGGGAGATTGTAACAGCCCGGTTTAGACCCTAGTTGGATTAGTGGTTTTAGGACCACAAATTCGAGGTCAAAAAAAGTATTTTAATAATATTTTTGAAGTTTATAATATGTGAATGAGTATGTGTGAAAATTTGGTGTGGAAATTTTATCTTTTGTGTGTCGAATTATGAAAAAGGACTTAATCGCATAAAATGCAAAAGTTGTGTGCTGATTGCTTAAGTGCTTAATTGGCATGACATATTAAATGAAAGGTCCTTATGTTGTAATTATACCATAGATAGTAGAGATAGACATATATGAACATAGTTAGTGGAAATTTTAAATGTATTAAAAAGGGGTAAAATAGTAAAACATGAATTAAGTTAGTATTACTCATAATAAAACAAAAGTTAGTGGATGAGTGTTCATCTTTCTATCGAAATTGAAAGAAGAAAATAAGGGTTTGGAGCTTGTTGAATTCGGCACATTCATAGCTCAATCGGGTATGTGTTTTTGTTTGATTTTTAATGATTTCTACGTTTTTTGTGATCGTTGCTTTGTGTTCTATCAAACGCATGCTTTAATTTTAGAGTTTGGTGGTGATTTTGAGATATTCCATTTATGAACGTTTGAGCTATGTGATGGTTGATGATGAAATATGAAAGATATGTGAAAGGTTAACATATTTTGGCTTTGAATTTTTAGTGAAATTGAGTAATCTGGGCTTAATTGTAAAAATAAGAAATTAGAGGACTAAAATGTAAAATAAATGAAATAAATGGGCTTGCATGGATGTAGGAATAATTCGGCTAAGCATGGTTAAAGTGAAATTTTGTGTATTTTGTGATTTTCTGAAATAGGGACTAAAGTGTCGAAATGTGAAAATGTGAGAGCTATTTTGTAAAATGCCCTAAATATGTGTGTTTAGACTAAATTGAATGAATTGGTGATTAAATGAGCTAAATTTGAATATGCATAGACCAAGAAAGGAGAGATTTAGATGAGATCGAGGCAAAGACAAAGTACTCGATTGATCGACTAGTCTCGGTATTTCTACACCCGAGGTAAGTTCGAATATAATACAAGTTGTTTAATTTGTATCTATGTGATGTGAAATGAATGAATGTATAGTTATTGAATTAGAAATGTTATATGTGATATTGAGAAATAAGGCACTAAGTGTGCGAAATAAGAATCGGGACAAAAGTGATTAGCACTGTATGTGCAAAATAATAGAAGCTACGGCTTTAATGATTGGCACTGTGTATGCGATACCGAATTACGTTCGATTTTATATTGTGGCACTAAGTGTTCGATGTTATATAAGCTTCGGCTATGAATTGGGCACTAAGTGTGCGATTGAATTGAAGAGATAGGGAACAAATAATAAATTATGGTATCGAGCGTTAAATAGCAAGAACGTTAATTAACTAAGTGTTGGCAAAGGTATATTTCAAACCTATATGGTTGATATTATTATTTAAAGTTGAATAGATAGAAGTATGAGTATATAATTGAGGATGACATTATGTTTAGTTGTGAATCTATCTAAGTGATGGTTTGTTTGTGTATTGGTATTGCATTATTGAGTAATATGTATTATATTACGAACTTACTAAGCTTTAGAGCTTACTGTGTGATGTGTTTCTCTGTTTTACAGTGTCAGTAAAGCTAGCTCGGATCTGGGGATCGTCAGCGACTCAATCACACTATTGGCTATCTATTTTGGTTTTTTTGAAAGATG
Source organism: Gossypium bickii (assembly GCA_025503065.1). Taxonomy (NCBI): domain Eukaryota; kingdom Viridiplantae; phylum Streptophyta; class Magnoliopsida; order Malvales; family Malvaceae; genus Gossypium; species Gossypium bickii. The sequence goes on from CP106713.1 coordinate 73,443,733, forward strand.
TGTATATTTGGTATATGGCATGTATAGGCTATTGAATGTGGCATGTTTTGATGTTGTTTAAATCTTGCCATGAGACATGGCTTGAAAGTTGAAAAATGTTTATGTGTGTGTGTGTGTGTGTGTGTGTGTGTGTGTGTGTGTGTGTGTGTGTGTGTGTGTGTGTGTGGATTAAGTGAGTGATTTATATGGTATGTTTCATGCTCAAATGGTTGATGACTATTGTTGTTTAAATGTGAACTTAGGATAGGATTATTTGATACTTGACCTACGTATGTTGGGATGTGAAATTTGGTATTTTTGATGAACTTAGTTGAGATAAATTTGAGTATGAAAATAGATGATGTAGTTGATGATTAGTTGGTGCATATATTGATAGGTTTCGGTTTCCAATTGAAGTATAAATGCTTGTGATTTGAGGCTAGTTGGTGATCCTAAGTGTGGGAGGAAAGTTTGGCCTTGGAAATGGCCTATAATTGCCCACACAGTTGAGCACACGGGTGTGTGCCTTGACCGTGTCTCTTAAAATTGTAATTTGATTCAAGTCAGACTCGACCATAGGCTGGACACACGGGCGTGTTACTGGCCGTATGGTGCAAGTCAGTGTCGACCATGGGTGAGGCACACGGACGTGTCTCAGGCCTTGTGGACAAGTCAGTAGGTATGCCCTGTTTTGCCACGGCTTGGACACATGAGCGTGTCCAAGCCCGTGTGAGGCACACGGCCTACCCACACGGGCGAGAGACCTCTATAACCAAGAGAAATGTTTGAATTTCAAATATTTTTGTATGAGTTCGGTTTAGTCCCGACCCCTTTCTAACATGTGTTTAATGTCTCGTAGACCTCATTCAGGGACTATATGTTTATATTTGAATATGTTTAATTGATGATTGACTTTATGTTATGAAATGAATACGAAATGTTCGGAGATGATACGTAGCGCTTTCTAATCCTAGTCCGGTGACGATTACGGCAATTCTGCTATTCTGTCTGATCTACATATTCTGTCTGGAATGGGCTAAGGCCCTATAATATGTCTGATTCTTAATCTGAGTGGGCTATGGTCCACATCGTTTCTGTGATGGGCTTAGACCCGAACTATGAAATCTTGTATATTATCTGATATTATTGTGTGTATGTGTTCTGTGGGGATTACACACTGAGTTTGCGAAAACTCACCCTTTTCTGTTTAATCTGTTTAGGTAATCCCCAACAGCAGATGGATCGGTGCGGCGGAGGACTCGACGGTGACCACGATTCTGGACCTTTAACGGTTTTTACTTTTATTATGATTCTGATTATATTTAGGCAGTTTTATGTAACATGACCTTTACAGATTTTTTTCTAAAATGTGGGACTATTAATTTATAAACTGCTAGTAGTAGGATAAGACGCGAGTTTTCAAAATAAACAAATATTTTATCAAATACACACAAATTCGCGAAATATTTTAAAAGCTTCAGCAACGTAAAAAATTTTGAAGTTGGATAATGAATGAATAAATGACACGTTTTTTACAGTAACCTAAGATATCAAAAATGGCTTATTGTAATTACGTTTTTCAAAGCACTATCATGTGACGTCGCCATATTCGGCCATAACATCTAGGTCGGGTTTAGGGTGTTGCATTTAGTGGTATCAGAGTCAGTTTGCAAAACTCGGCTATGGATTTGGGTTTTAAAATTGGTTTTTCCGAAATGATTTCAAAATGACATAAAATATTTTTGGACTGAGTATGTGGTACAACGAGTTTTCGGTGCCGATCTGATAAGTGTTCTGATCTCTGTTTAGACTTGTTAAAATACTACTTGCATGCTTGAAACAGCCAATAGGTAGTATACTTTACTGAAACACTCTAGGTAGTGTAAACGTAAAACTGTAGCGAAACTGGAAACCGCAGTAAAACTGCGGTTTGTGATAACGAACTCTGAACTTCTGATACTATTTTGCATAAAACATCTGTTATCAAATATTGGAACTGTAACTAAAGCATAAAACTGTTAATCCAGATAAATTCTAAATTACGATGAGCGCACGAGGTATCTGCGGACGGGGTACTAGAAGCCGTGGTAGAGGCCGTAGGGGGCTTGAGCTAGGTCCTCAGCATCTGAGAATCTGCCTAACCTGGATACGAGCTAGACGCCAATCTCACCTGCTACGGAGACTGGTCTCATGATCGTGAGGCTGGAGATGACGCACTATCACGAGCCATGCTATGGATTTTAGAGAGGGTCGTTGGGCCCAACGCCGGATCTGGGGGTCGTGGGTCAGTTACAGAATGACTCTGATCCAATGGGGCAAAATTATTCAAGGGTGTCACTAGAGTCGCCCCTAACGTGGCTGAATATTGGATGGAGGCCACGAAAAGAATCATGGACGATCTCGATTTCACCGCGGAACAGAAGCTTAAAGGGGTTGTTTCTTTGCTTCGCGACGAAGCGTACCAGTGGTGGCTGACGGTTAAAGAGGGCACTCAGCTCAACCATCTGACTGGGGACTATTTTAAGACGGTTTTCTGAAGTAAGTATGTAAGAGCCAGCTACATCGATGCTAGGAGGCGTGAGTTCCTTAATCTCACCCAAGGAGATCGTTCGGTGGCCGAGTTCCTAAGATTGAGCCGGTATGCCCGAGGTATGGTGGCAACCGAGTATGAGCGTTGTGTCCATTTTAAGGACAGACTCAGGGACAGTTTACGGGTTCTGATAGCTCCGCAGAGGGAGAGTGATTTTTCTGCTTTAGTGGAGAAGGCGAAGATCGCCGAGGAGTATAAGCTCGCTGAGCGCAAAAATCACGAGAAAGGAAAGAATAAGAAGGAATCAGAGTCCTCGAATTCTGTGATGAGGCATAAGAAGAAGGCCAGGTTTGATGGGCCAATGAGAGTTGGGCCCCCTGTTGCACCTACTGGGGTGGCGCTTTGTGGGCACTGTGGTAGATGCCATCCGAGCGAGTGTTGGAGGATGACTAGGGCATGTTTGAGATGTGGGTTGACTGAGCATCGTGTTAGGGATTGTCCGCTGAGAGCAGACCAGATGCAAGTTGTGGGTACTGGTACTGCGCAGTTACCTAGAGTAGCTCAGAAGCCACCTAGGGGCCGAGGACAGGCCAGGGGTGGTAACGGCGTGGGTCAAGGATAGAGAGCACCGAGCAGAGGTGTTGGACTGACTGAGGTAAGGCAGCCTGCACTGGTTTATGTTGCCTGTTGCCACGGGGACCGAGATGCTCTGGATGTCATCACGGGTAGGTTTTTCATTTATAATGCTCTATTATATAGAGACGTCCCATTAGAGGTTCAAGGGATAGTATTCCTAGCTGATCTGATGGAGCTATCTTTCGGGGAGTTCGATTTGATTTTGGGAATAGACTGGCTGGTCAAGCACTCGGTAAGTCTGGACTGTGCTACAAAAAGCATTATTCTGAGAAACAAGGAGGATAACGAGGTAGTGGTGATTGGCAACGTCGAGACTACTTGACGAATGTGATTTCTGCGTTGGTGGAAGAAAAGTTGGTACGGAAAGGATGTGAGGCATTCTTGGCCTACATCAGTGTTTCTGATTCTGGAGAATCTTCGATTAAGGACATCAAAACCGTAAGGGACTTTCCTAATTTTTTTCCTAAGGAGTTACCGGGTTTGCCTCCAAGCTGAGAAGTAGAATTTGAGATTGAGCTCATTCCGGGTACAGCTCCGGTGTCCATCGCCCCTTATAGAATGGCACTGGAGGAGCTTGTGGAGCTTAAGGCTCATATTCAAGAGTTACTAGATCGTGTGTTGATCCGTCCTAGTGTGTCTCCGTGAGGAGCACCTATGTTGTTTGTGAAAAAGAAGGATGGATCCATGCGTTTGTGTATCGACTACCGCCAATTGAATAAGATCACAATTAAGAACAAGTACCCACTACCGAGAATAGATGATTTATTTAACCAATTCAGAGGGGCTTCTGTGTTCTCCAAGATCGGTCTGCGATCTAGATACCATCAACTGAAGGTTAAGGAGGCCAATGTGCATAAGACGACATTTAGGACTCGTTATGGACATTACGAGTTCCTGGTAATGCCATTTGGACTGACAAATGCACTGACAGCTTTTATGGATCTGATGAACCGAGTGTTCCAGCATTATCTGGATCGATTCGTGATAGTCTTCATTGACGACATTCTGGTGTATTTGAAGACTGAAGACGAGCACGATGAGCATCTCCGAGTGGTATTACGGACATTTCACGAGAAACAGTTGTATGCAAAGTTCAGTAAGTGTGAATTTTAGCTCCGAGAAGTATTTTGGGGCATGTGGTTTCTGCAGAGGGGATTCGGGTGGGTCCTCGAAGATTGAGGCTGTGTTAGAGTGGAAACAGCCGAAGAATGTGTCCGAAATCTGTAGCTTTCAAGGGCTGGCGGGTTATTATCAACGCTTCGTAGAAGGGTTCTCCCTGATCGCAGCACCGTTGACCAAGCTTTTGCGTAAGGGAGTTTCCTTTGTCTGGACTGATAAGCAACAGGAGAGCTTCGAGAAGCTCAAATGCTCGACTCAAGCTCTGCTACGATCTACCCGAGCTGGTAGAGACTTCATGGTATACAGTGATGCATCGCATGTGGGTCTGGGTTGCATACTGATGCAGGATGGTAAGGTGGTAGCTTATGTGTCACGTCAGCTCAAGACGTATGAGGCTAACTATCCGGTGCACGATTTGGAATAGGTGGCAATAGTATTCGCTTTGAAAATCTGGAGGCACTATCTGTATGGTGAGAGGTGTACTATCTACACTGATCACAAAATCCTTAAGTATCTTCTCACCCAGAAGTAGTTAAATCTTAGGTAGCGTAGATGGGTTGAACTGCTCAAGGATTATGACTGCACCATGAAGTACCACCCTAGTAAGGCTAATGTGGTGCAGATGCGCTGAGCCGTAGGGCTATGACTGACCTGAGAGCGATGTTCGCTCGACTCCGTTTATTCGACGATGGAAGTCTGATAACGGAACTTCAGGTTAAGCCTACATGGATTGATCAGATCAGAAATAAACAGATGGGGGATAAGTCGCTTGAGGTGCGATTCCTTCAAATTGAGAGTGGAGACACTACTAATTTTGGGGTTAATTATGACGGGGTACTTTGTTTTCGCGGTCGGATCTGTGTACCGAATGATGATGAGTTAAGACAGTCGATTTTGAGGGAGGCGCATAGTAGCCCTTACGCTATGCATCCCGGCGGAAATAAAATGTACCAAGATCTGCGAGAGTTATACTGGTGGCCAGGGTTGAAGCGTGAGGTCACAGACTTTGTTGCTCACTGTCTAACTTGTCAGCAGGTTAAGGCTGAGCATCAGTTACCTTCGGGGTTGCTGCAGCTGGTAAAGATACCAATGTGGAAGTGGGAGCGAGTAACGATGGACTTCGTTAGTGGGTTGCTTTAGCAGCCACTAAGAAAGATTCTGTTTGGGTCATCGTGGATCGATTGACCAAGTCCGCTCATTTCATTCCGATCAGAACAGACTTCTCTCTCCAAAAATTGGCCAAGCTATATATAGCGGAAATAGTGAGACTACATGGGGTTCCTGTCTCGATCATCTCCGATAGGGATCCTCGCTTCACGTCGCGGTTCTGGAAGAAATATCATGAGGCACTGGGTTTGAGGTTGGACTTCAGAACTGCTTTCCATCATTAGACAGATGGTCAGTCGGAGAGAGTGATTCAAGTACTGGAGGATATGTTGAGGAGCTGTGCTATAGATTTCCAAGGTAGTTGGGAGAAGTTTTTGGCATTGGCAAAATTCGCCTAAAACAATAGCTATCAGTCTAGTATCCAGATGGCATCGTACAAGGCCCTGTATGGACAAAAGTGTCGCACTCCCTTATGTTGGACTGAGTTGGGTGAGCGACGTATTCTGGGTCCGGAATTGGTTTCTGAAACTGAAGATAAGGTCCGATTGATTCGGAATCGACTGAAAGTGGCGTCTGATAGGCAGAAGTCCTATGCGGATCTGAGGAGAAAGGATATCGAGTATTCGGTAGGGGATCCAGTTTTCCTCAAGGTCTCGCCATGGAAGAAGGTTCTGAGGCTCGGTCGCAAGGGTAAGTTGAGCCCTCGGTTTATTGGGCCATAGCGTATTCTGAAACGAGTGGGGCTGGTGGCGTACCAGTTGGAGCTTCCTCTGAAATTGGATCGCATTCATGATGTGTTCCATGTCTAAATGTTGAGACGCTACCATTCTGATCCCACGCACGTTGTTCTGGAGGAGGATATTGAGGTCAGACTAGATCTGCCATTTAAGGAGGAGCCGGTTCAGATCCTGGATCGCGACATTAAAGTGCTTCGAAGGAAGTCTATCCCCTTAGTGAAGGTGTTATGGCGGAATCGTAGCACTGAGGAGGCCACTTGGGAGCCAGAGGATTCAATGCGTTAGCAGTATCCTCACCTTTTCTGATCAAGTAAAATTTCGAGGATGAAATTTTCGTTTAAGTGGTAGAGTTGAAATGCCCCATTTTTTCTTTAAATTTGGCATTTATAAATTGTGCACAACTGCCTGTATGCTTCAGTGGTTATGTGTTCTAGGAGTATCTGAAAAGTCTTGGGTCCAAGCCTTGACTTGGGCAAATTTTAGGTACTCTTTTGAATGAAGTCCTATCTCTAGTTAGCAGGCTTATTAGTAAAAGTTTGTAAGATCATGTCAGAATGGGCCTCTGGTCTAGTGGTTTTAGTGTGCGTTGGTATGCTTGAGGTCCTATGTTCCATTCTCCACACTGGCAAGGGATAGTATTTTTTACTGAGTTTCGGCTAGAGTTGTACTGTGGTTGGGCTCTGAGTAGTGGGGAGTTGGATGGAGAAAAGTAAGGGAAGTTGGGATAGGGGGTTACCAGATTTTCTCTTTTGATTTCTTTTCTTTTTGCAATTTCAGTTTCCTCCCCTACCTTCCCCAAAATTCTGACGTTGTTTTCTTCTCCCCTTTCTGCCGCTTTTCCTTCTCCTTCCTTTGCTATTTCTTTTATTTTTGAGTCTCCCTATCAGTGGAAAATTTTTGTAATTCATTGATTATTGCTTTTGGAGCGTCAACGATAAGTTGGTAAGTTTTGGCCTTTGCTTCCTAAACGATGCTTGAATTCTTTTTAAAGAGGGGTTCCTTTTTGGTATTCAGGGATTAATCAAGGGACTGAATATCGTTCCCAATCGACGAGTTAAGCGCGTGGAATTCTCAATTCGATCGAATGTAGGGTTTTGATAGTTAAGGATGAATGGCTTGTTACAATTTCGTTTAAATCCCGGTTATGTTACTTAATTGGGGCTTTGATTGTCGAATATAGGTTTTGGAGTGCTTGGGAGTCATTTTAGCTTCAATCGAAACCAGGTGTGTACCCGGAAATGCAGAAAACGAGGTTTTGACGAAAGTCGAAAACCTCTCTGTCGTCACCACACGGGCGTGTGGTTGCCCGTGTGGTAGGCCGTGTGTAAGACTGTAAGTCACTGCACGACCGTGTGATCGATGAGCCAGGTCGTTCACGAGTGACACGGTCGTGTGACGGCTGGGCAAGGCCGTGTGCGACACACGGGCTTGACCAATTGGGTCGTGTGGGCTACACGGCCGTGTGCGCCCACACAGGCGGGCCACATGGGTGTGTGATCCCATATTTTTGAAATGTTCTGTAAGGTTACACTGGTCGCTCAAGTCGACTATGGACCTACCGTAAGGTCGGTAAGCAATACTTACACCCCTATGTAAGTGATCTGTCTGTCTGATTTTTGTACCTAGTATGATATCTGAATATATGTGTTTAATTACATAATGGCATGACATGATTTTGTATGTTGCATTGCATCAGGGTGGGTTGATGATATTTGGAGGAAGTATCTAAAAGGCTCTCAAGCCTGTTATTTGGCAGCTCAGCTACAACTTTCTGATTATGTGTCGTATTTTGTACAACATGGTGTGTAGGGATGAGTGGGTTGATTTTATCCCCACATGGTGTGTAGGGTTGGACGAAGTTGGTGTGTAGAGGGTGGTGGGTAGGATTCTGCTATTTTGTCTAATCTGCATATTCTATCTGGAATGGGCTAAGGCCCTATAATATGTCTGATTCTTAATCTGAGTGGGCTATAGTCTACATCGTTTCTGTAATGGGCTTAGACCCGAACTATGAAATCATATTTGTTATATGATATTATTGTGTGTGTGTGTTCTATGGAGATTACACATCGAGTTTGCGAAAACTCACCCTTTTCTTTTTAATCTGTTCAGGTAATCCCCAGCAGTAGATGGATCGGTGCAGCAGAGGCCTCGGCGGTGACCACGATTCTAGACCTTTAACGGTTTTTACTTTTATTTATGATTCTGATTATATTTGGGCAGTTTTATGTAACATGGCCTTTACAGATTTTGTTTAAAATGTGGGATTATTACTTTATAAACTTTTAGTAGTAGGATAAGACGCGAGTTTTCAAAATAAACAAATGTTTTATCAACTACACAAATTCGCGAATTATTTTAAAAGCTTCCGCAACATAAAATGTTTTGAAGTTGGATAATGAATGAATAAACGACATGTTTTTTACGGTAACCTAAGATATCGATAATGGCTTATTGTAATTACGTTTTCCAAAGCACTATCACGTGACGTCACTAGATTCAGCCATAATGTCTAGGCTGGTTTGGGGTGTTACAATCTGGCTCGGTGATGTGAGTCGAGTCATCTTAGTTGCCTGATCGTCAACGAGAAAGTATTGTTCCAAAACTTGAAGTTGCTTGTAGTCGGCTAAATATGAAGGAATTGATGGGAAAAGGTTCAAAATAGGTTAAGTATGATAAGAATAAGTTCGGTTTAATAAGAAAAATGAGATAGATAATTTGATGGATAGGTGGAATGGAAATTCGGACTTAAGCATCAAGAACGATCCAACACTAAGAAGAGTGTCGTCCCAAGACTTATATTGCTTCAGGTGGAATATTAATGAAGGAAATCAGACCTTGACCCGTTACCTAAAGAGGTAGGAACCAAAGGTGTCAATATAGGGATGAACGCCACACCAGAATGGTGATAAGTTCAAAGAGAATCAGGTTGACACCACTGACGAGCAGATAAGTCAAAATGAGACTCAAATGAAATTGGAGAGGAAGAAACCTTACAAAAGAACAAAATGTTCATTCAAAATGGCAAAAGTCTAACCTTCAAATTTTTACAAGAAAGCTATTTATAGACACAAAGATGACTACTCAAATTCGGCATCTATGTGTTCACACAATAATAAAAATTGTTCACACTAATACATTAAAAATGGTTCATGAATTCGACAGGTTCATGCACTAGCTGAATGGACACTTTCTTCCCCCTTGGTGTGTGCATGCATGCTAAGCCATGAAGAATCCTTAATTCCATGAATGTCCAGCCTTTAAGATCCTTTTAATCCCCATTGGCCGAATGCTAGGTGCATGGGACATGCATCCCTCTTAATTGAAGCTTTAATGATGAGCTGGTTCATGAATGGTAGCATGTACCTTTGTAAATTCGTCCTCCCCTTTGTGCATGCACATTATTCATTCAATGTGCTGAATTAATGTGTCATTTCCCCTCTGGGACATTCATGACTTCACCCATGCATGTATAGAAGTTGATTGGTCAAATTAAGGTGTGAATGGGGAAATCGACAAGTGTGAACACCTTCAAGGCTGCCTTGGGGAGTTGTTCGGACAGCTTGGGAATTTAATGGGCAGCTACTCCTTGGCTGAATAGTTACTTACAGAAGCCAAACATCCAGCCACCATGCAATGTAGCAGGACATACATGAATCTCTCTATTCGTTGCAACCGGTCATTCACGCACCAAGCATTAATTCACCTTCATGCATTCGGCTGCACCTAATGACAATGAGCAAGATTAAATTCAGCTAGATAAAGTAAATTCAAACTTAAACTCATTAATAATGTAACGAAGACAAATTAAATATGGACTTAATCATGGCTAATAAATTCGGCTAGCTCATAATGACTTAAAAACAAGTAATAAGCTGTGATGAGCTAAAATACTGAGTAATGAGCTAAAACGAAGTAAACAAATTAAAATAAACACTTGGTTTATTCTAGCATTAAAGTAGATGAGCTGTAAAGAAATAGAAACAAGCTCAAATAAGCTGAAACAAGCCCAAATGAGCTGATTTGAGTTGAACGGAGCTTCGGGGCGTGCTCGCATCAAATTTTAGGTAACCCTCAGACTTAGGCGGGTCAGTGCGATAGGAGCTCAGTTGTGTCCACGTTACCATAAAACTATTTTTACGTTAGTTTGGCTTACCTAAATTTCGATTTTGGGAGTTCTGAATAATTTGGTCTCTCCAGACTTTTTGGGTCTGCTTTTGATTTTGGACTTTTATTTTGGTTTTTTTAACATAATGATTGATTAAACGTTTTTTATGAAAACGACAATTTTTCTGAAAACGACTTTAAGTAAAATAAATATATCAGCACCTTTTCCAAACAAATCGAGCACACAAAGTAACAACGATTTACAATGGTTTCAAATAAATAGGAAGTCGAATTTGTAATGTTTCTTTGTAATACTTTCAGATTCGACCGTAACGTCTAGGCCGGGTTTGGAGTGTTACATTTTGTACAATTTTCAATTTAGTCCTTATTAGCATTGAAATTTATTTTTCACTACATAAGCACTTTAAATCAATTCTCTTCCATGTAACACTTCATTTGAATAATTATTTCTAATATTTTTAGTACTTCTTGCCATTTCTAAGTATCTTGCAATCTATTTCTTAATATTATGAAAATTCAATAATTCTTATAATATCCTTCTAACTTCACCTTTCATCCAAATTCACTATCACTTAACACTTTAATCAAATAATTCATTTTAATATATTATTTCACAATCAATTTTTTATGCACTTCACTTCTCTTGTTTCAATTATTAATTTCACAAAACTCACAATTTAGTCCTTAGCATCATGGAAATCCCATATTTACTATAATTTCACTTTAACATCACTTTATGTTCAATTTACCATTAAATCTCTCTTCAATTAATCGTTCTATCATAATATTTTATTACACATATCAAATTATTTTACATTTTAGTTTAGTAGTTTATCACAAATTCCATAAATTTTACATTTTAGTCCTTAGATAATAAGAAAATTTAAGGTACTTACCTCTCTCAACCTTAATCACTTATTTTTCTCTTTTCTTTGCAACCTGAATCACTTCCTCTATCTCTCTCTCTCTTGTTCTCTTGATTTCAAGCCTTAGCTTGATTTTCTCTCTACTCCAATTCTATCTATGTTGAATCTAAATTGATATTCATGTTCACCATAGTCTTCTTATCATTTTTCCCTCCTGTTTGCTATGAAAATTCTTTTGATTTCTAGGTGAAAATGGTTAATTTTATAGAAAGGACCGAATTGCAATGAAAGTAAAACTTTCTTTTCTTCAAGAATGGTAGACAAGAGCTTAAACGAAAGATGGAGAAATTTCCATCATCTTTTCTTTTTATATTCTTAACCATTAACTAAATAATAAAATATATTATATTAAAATAATAATAAAATAATATTAAATAATCTTAACCAATCAAAATCTAGCACCAATACTCATAATCATCATGATGTTTCATAATAGTTATCCTAATCGACAAATGACTATTTTTCCCTCCAACATTCTTTACAATTCCTTCCTTCAACCATCACTTAATTTGGTAAAATTGTGACTTAATCCCTCATATTTATTCATTTACTCAATTTGCTCCCTACTTACCAATTTCATGTCACAAGAAATTAGTTATATTAAAATTTGGTCCTTCAACTTTCTCATAATTATATTTTAACCCCTCAAATTTTGAATAATTTTACTTGAGTCTTAAAACTTTTCACATCTTTACGATTTAATCCTTGCTTTAAATTAATATCTATTATGACTTATTAATTAAACTGCCCTTGGCATCCATCAACCTTCTCTTTCATCAATTATATTTTTTATTTTACTTTATCGAAGAATCCATTATGCACAATTTTCACTTTATACTACTTTTATAACATAACGATTTTAGGGGTGTTAAAGGTAATGTCGCAACATCAAATAAGTGACATCACTACCTCACGCGTTGTTCCAACATTGTGCACAACTTTGCCTCACTACATTGTTTAAATTCATTTTATGTGTTTGAGAGCTCTTTTTTTACCCTAAACACTTCCAATTACCCACAAAATGATTCTATATGATTTCAAATTGTTTTTAATTAAACATCTCTAATTTTATTAAATTATTTAAAGCTTGAATTTTTAAGTAACTCCAAGATTTCCATTTCATATATACTTCGATAGCATCTCTCGTCCATACCGTACGTTAGAACAAGTGAGGGATGTTACATTGTTTACCCCTACTTTTTAAACTAAAAATTCTCTTAATTATTTTACCTTTTAAGCAATATCCATATTGTAATGCCCCTTACTCAGTTCAAAGATTAGCTCAAATTTGGGATGTTACCTTCAATGATAGAGCATCAACGATCACTAATGGTTGATCATTACAAGTTTTGATTCCATAGTCTCTCTTATGAACATCGAAGAAAGAATTTATTTACTACTACTTCCAATTCATTTGTCTAATGTCAACACTTTGTCATAGTCATTTCTAGCCAGAATAACTCAATTACAAACTTATAAACAATTTCAAGATTCTAAGGCACGCAATACTTTTAACCAGGTACATACCATCTATATCATTTCTAAAATATATATTTTTTAATTAAAAACACTTTTTGACAATAATATTGAACACTTAAAATCTTAAATCAAACCGAACTTTACAAAAACATTCTTCTCAAAATCACCTATCAAAAGCAATGCTAACTAACCTTAATCGAAGTAATCCATCCACTAAATTATAAAGTAGTGTAAGCACTAACTTTTCAGAAACATTCTTCTCAAAATCACACATCAAAAGAAATACTAACTAGCCCTTAATCTAAGTCTTACATCCGCTAAATTATAAAGTGGTGCAGGCACTGCATTGGCACAAAAAAAAGAAGGTAAAATAGTAGATTATAAAAAGTGAGTAAAAAACATTCATGTAAAGCTATATAGTATGTTTGAAATACGATACTTGAATAACATATAAAATACCAAAATGTAACATTGCATGATTCATTTTTTTGTTAACTCATCTTAGTATTCTATTTGTGATGAAACTGTTCAAACTCGATTGTATGCAACTGATTTGCTGAAGAGACGCCGAATATAGATAACTTGAAGTACACTTGCAGCAACAAGCAGAAGGTATTCTCCAACTGTGTAACCTATAACACGCTTTCTGGTGCTCTCATTCGCTGCAGGCATATACCAATCATAAAGGTGTACATAAATAACGATTAGATAGTTATACAATGTTATCAGACAATACATTTATAGTATGCAGCAAATGCAATATTGACGTCAATGAATCAATCAAGAGAAACCATCAATCATGTAGTGATACATTAGATACTAAACATTACTTAATGATGCACTTCATTAAACAAGCAGAACAATTTACTTCAGCACTAAGGTCTCTTCAAGCTTAGTCTTCCATGAATATAATGTAAGGTGAAATTATTAAAATAATAACAAAGGAAGAAACAACAGGTAGTCTCTTCAAGATAACATGGTTATCGGGGTCAATGTTATTTAAGTGTTCAATATTATTGTCAAAAAGTGTTTTTAGTTTTCCACTTCTCTTCTTTCAGTTAAACTCTATTTTTAATTAAATTGTTTATTTATCTTTGTACAAACCATGAAGTAAATTGTTCAATAATATTGAACACTTCTCTTCTTTCAGTTAAACTCTATTTTTAGTTTTCCACTTAAACTGTTAATATTATTTGATCTACGAATTTAGCCTATAAATAGACACTTTTCTACCCTAGAAAGACTAAACCCATTACACATTTATGTATTAGCTTTTAGAAGCTTTCAGAGAAATTTGTGTTTACGTTCTGAAGGTTCTTATTTCGGGTTTCGGGGTTTACTTTTATCTCCATCTTTGTACCCTTTGTTTTTGTCGTTTTTGTCAAATTATTTTTTCCTGTAATTTTTTATTCTCTTCAAAGGGTTTTTTCACGTAAAATATTTGTGTTCGATATTTTTCGTTTTTTCATTATTTTACTTGTTCGTTATTTAATCGGGTTTATCCCCAACAAACTGGTATCAGAGATAGCTCGATTTTCACAATCAACCTTTCGGAGATGGTAGTAATAAGGTTTGATATTGATAAGTTTGATGGCATCACAAATTTTAATTTGTGGCAAGTTCGGATGACGACGATTCTAATTTAGAGCGATCTTGAGGTCATTATAAAGAAAAAGCCTAAAGATATGAATAAATCAAAATGGGATATGTTAGATAAAAAAAAGCTCTATGTAACATCCCAGTTTAGACCCTAGTCGGAACAGTGGTTCGAGACCACAAATTCGAGGTTGTAAAAATATTTTAATGATATTTTCTATGTGAATGATATGTGATATAGTCTGTGTGAAAATTCTGTATGATAATTTGATCGTTTGTGTGTCGAATTAAGAGAAAGGATTGAATCGCGTATTGAGTAAAAGCTATGTGCTGAATTATAAATACTTAAGTGTTGTTGGCTTTTTAAAGTGAAGGCCTTAAATGGCAATTAAGCCATTATTTAGATAGTGGATGGTAGAATGTCATAATTACCTTATTTGTTATTTGTTTTATATTTATTAAGAAAGGATAAAATAGTAATTGTTTTAATAAAACAATTTATATGATTATATGAAAGATGATAGTGGATTGTTCATCCATCCACCACCGAAATTAGGAAAGAAAAAAACAAGGTCTGAGCATTTGAACATTTGGCCAAGGTCTAGGCATAAATTGGGTATGTATTTTGCTTCGGTTTTCGATAATTTCTAGGCTTTCGTAATCGTTGCTTCGTGCTCTAACTAACCCATGTTGTAATTTCATGAATTGATGATGTTTTGTGATGAGCCATTGATTAGCATTTGAGCTATGTGCTAGTTGGTAGTAAATATGAGAACTTGGTGTTGGATTAACATGTATTGTCTTTTTTAAATTTTTGGTGAATTTAGCTACTTTGGACTAAATTATGAAAATAGCAAATTGAAGGGTTAAAATGTGAAATAAATGAAATGTATGGGTTTGTATAGACACTAGTAAAATTCGGCTAGACTTGTGCTAAGTGAAATTATGTGAATTTGATGACTTTGTGAAATAGGGACTAATGTGTCGAAATGTGAAAATATGAGGGCTATTATGCAAAATACCCTAAATGTGTGTGTGATTTTATTGAATGGAAATTAAAGGATGATCAACAAGTATTATCGAGTGTTGAATAGTTTGGTGGTCTAACAACTATGTGTAGCTAAGGTATGTATTGGACCTTTGTGGTTGATGAGTATAATCGAACTATGGTTGAGGAAATGAGTACTTTAACTATAGATGATATGGTATGAGTATATGAGAAATGATCTATGTGATAGCTATTGTATACGTTGATTTGAATTGATGATATTATGTATTATGTTAAGAACTTACTAAGCTTTATAAAGCTTACTGTGTGATTTGTTTCCATGCTTTGCAGTGTCAGTAAAGCTAGATCGGATCGGGGAATCGTCAGCATCTCAGTCACACTATCGAAAATCTATTTTGGGTATTTTGGAAAGATGTACATAGTTAAAATATGGCATGTATAGGCTGGTCATTTAAATCATGTTTGATGTTTGTAAGTAGCCATGAGATGTGGCTAGATATGTACTAGTTTTGGCATTAATGGTTTTGGTATATATATATGTGATGCATCTTTTGGTATGGATTGTGAGTTGAGAAATTGACTTATGAATAGTAACTATGTGTTGGTATAATGCTAATAGGAATTAGTGAATTGAGAAGGAATGATGTTTGGTATTGAATGTAGTATGCTTTTGATGAGATAAGTTTTGGTATTGAATTTGTTATGGTTGGAATGGGAATTGAATGCATAGATTGAATGGTCATTTTGGTAAGTTTTTGATTGCCTTATGTTCATGACATGTTTTGAGATGTGTTGCTTGTAGGTTTGACCCTAAGTGGGTGGCATTTTGGCCTTGCAAAATGGCCTATAATGTCACACGATTGTGGCATACGGGCGTGCCTTAGACCGTGGGTAAATTGGCAGAATGTAGCCTAAAACTAACACGGCCTTAACACGGGCGTGTTTAGTGGCCGTGGTGGGAAAGTCAGTATAGGACCACGGTCAGGACACACGGCCGTGCCTGGTGGCCGTGGGGACCAAGTCAGTATATAGACACGATAGGACGCACGGGGGTGTATAGAAGCCGTGGAGGGCACACGGTCTCCTCCCACGGCCGTGTCTCCCCTGAATTTTAGAAAAAGTTTTAAATTTTCCTGAAATTTTGTATGTGCTTCGGTTTAGTCCCGACCCCTCTTTAGTATGTGAAATAGGTCTCGTAGACCTTGATAAGGGACAACATGATTGTAAATGAAGGTGATTAATGATGATTGACTTTGTGTCGTAAATTCTAGATGTTAAAGGTTCTGTTTGACCGGTAATGCCTCTTATCCCTATTTCGGCGACTGTCTCGGGTTAGGGGTGTTACACTCTATCTCTGATTTAATTATATCTAACAAATAATGTGTTGAATAAGATTTTGATGGAGAAAATGACATTCACATTATGGAAAATGTTAGAAACCCTCTATGCAACAAAGTCTCTAGCTAATCTATTGGTGTTGAAATAGCGTCTATACACGTTCGACATGGAAAAAACTAAGTACCTTAGAGGTAACATCATTCAATTTATTACTCTTTTAGATAATTTAAAAAACGTTGAGGTTCAGATTGACGTAGAGATCATACCATTCAATTATTGTGCTATTTACCCCATTCATACAAGTCTTTTAGGGAAATCCTAATTTATGACATTAATAATCTCTCATTCGAGGATGTGAAGGGCAATCAGTTAAGTAAATAAAAACTCAAAAATAAGTTTGATTCGGATAGCAAGTTAGATAGGAAAGTCTCGATTTTGGTACTATCAAGGAAGCGAGACAAGAAATGTCACTATGTAAGAAGTTAGGTCACGTCAAGGCATATTGTTACAAACTGCGAAATAACAGGACTGCTGAGAGCAACAAAGAAGATTTAACTGGTGCTAATTTGGACAATGACAAGGGTGATGATTTCTTGTTGGTATTAACAGGTGAAAACTCTAAGCCTACGTCTAAGTGGATCTTGAATTTGGGGTGTTCTTTCCATATGTGTCCCAACAATTAAAATTAAGGTTTGATTGAGTAATAAAATCAAGGTTTTATTAATGTAATTTTTTTTATTTCTTTTTAAAAAAATTAAAAGACTAAATCAACCTCAAATAATGCAATTTATTTTAAATGCAACCTTGTCATTTTCCCAACCAAGTTGGTACCTGATTGACTCGTCCCATGATAGAGGTAATAAAATATGTATAATAAAATTAAAATTTATTAAACAAAATAAAACCTTGGTTAAGTGAAATATTTATTAATGCAAATGGTATAGGTTCAAACCCTATTATATAAAATTTTTATTGGTTTTTAATTAAATATAATAAAATACCCTCTAATAATATTATTTAACTTCAATACGTAAAGACATTTTTTAACAATTTTGTAACTTTCCTAATTGAATTGGTATCCGATTAACTTATAAAATTAACTCACTTAGGGGTTTAAAAAATAATATAGATAGATACACAATTAACGGAGGAAATAAAACGCGCATAATAAAATTAAAACGTATAAAAAAACATTAAAATAAAATTTTGGTACAATGATAAATTTATAGTTTTACTAATACAATTAGCATGGGTTCAAATTCCAAGATATGCATAATTTTATTATTTTTAAAATAAAAATACTAAAGTACTATCGAATAATATAACTTATTGTAAATATGAAAGGACATTTTAATAACTTTTCTAATTGAGTTTGTACTCAATTGACTAGTGAAATCAAGTTAGTTAGGGGCTTAAATAATAGTAAAGTATGTATATAATTGATGGATGTAATAAAGGACATATAATAGAATTAAAATGTAGTGAACAAATTACAATAAATCTTTGGTTAAGAGGTATAATTAAGATTTTATTAATGCAATTGGTATAATTTCAAATTTCATCATTTGCAAAGTTTTTATTGCCTTTTTTTTAAAAATAAAGTACCTCGATTAGTATAACTTATTTTAAATATGAATGTACATTTTTGTAATATTTTTAATCGAGTTGGTGCTTAATTGACTCGTGACACTAACTTAGTAAGGGTTTAAATAATAATATAAATAAACAATTACTGAAGACAATAAAGTGTGAGTAATAAAATTAAAATGAATGTTAGTGGTAAATTTAATATTCTACTAATACAATTGGCATGAGTTTGAATATCATCATATACATTTTTTTTATTTTTTAAATAAAAAGATTAAAATGCACTCGAATAATATAAGTTATTGTAAATAAGCAAGGAAATTTTTGTAATTTTTCTAAGTTGATGCCTAATTGACTCGTGACACCAACTCAATTAGGATCTTAAATAATAGTATAGATATATCGTTGATGGAGGAAATAAAGTAAGTAAAATAATATTAAAATATATTAAAAAATTTAAAGTAAAGTTTTAGTTGAGTGTGAAAATTAATTTTTTATTATTGCAAATTTCATGGGTTCAAATTCCACCTTATGTAAATTTTTAATTGGCTTTCTAAAGAAAAACTAAAAATAGTAAAATTTCCTCAATTAATATAACTTCTTTGAACTATAGTACATTTTCGTAATTTTCCTCATTGAGTTGGTACTCGTTTAACTATTGACACAAATTCAATTAGGTGATTAGATAATAATATTAATAATTAAGTTGATGGCAAACTAAAACTAAAGTCTCTAAACTATTACTAAGTTTATATTTTGGTCACTCAACGTCGAAAAGTTATAAGATGGCTACTGAATTATTTGAAAGTTTTCATTTAAGTTGCTAGATTTTTAAAATCGTTGTTGTATGGTTTTTTTTCTATTTGCACCACCTACACCAATTGAAAGCTTGCTTTCCCCTTCTCTACTACAATTCAGTTATTTTTCATAAATAACTTTGAACGTAACAAATCTGCGAACCAAAATCAGAACATCGTTCTTCTCAATCTTTGACACTGCCTATCAGATCGACTTGAATCTAAAGTATGTTTCTCTACTTGTCTATAGGTACTGACCCATTGTACGGATCATGAATTCGATACTTGGGACTCGTTAGTCGGGCTTTAAAAAACAAATTAACAGGCCAATGACCTAAATAAAAACATTTAAATAGTTCAATGACAAACATAAGCTTACTAATAGTTTAGTGACATTGAGTGTAGTTTACCCTTAAATTAATTAAGATATCCCATTTGTCATCATAACTTATAATTAATAATGTAGAATTTATATGGCAAGAAGGACTCTTATAAGGGTCTTGCTTTCATTACGATTCTTAGAGAAGTATTTTGAAAATTTGACAGCTCATTGAGGTAAAAGAGATTGCAATTGCCAAATAAGTCTTCTTCTCTAAGTAGCAGTCTGTATTGGTTTTGTTAGTTTCTTTAAAAGTTCGATTAAATTAAATTATTGAATTCTAACTTCTTTGTATAAAACAAATTGAATGGAAAGTTTAATAGAACCATTGCACAATGTCAACTTCTTCTAGGATTTTAGTTCTAGTTTAATATAAATTATTCATTTGACTTGCTAGTTGGTAACTTTGATTCTTTTTTTTTTTTACTAACAAAAGATCATCAAGAGAGTTTTCTTCATCTTCATTGATAGTTTCTTGTTGGATTCAATTCTTTCAAGAATTAGTTTTAGGAGTTTTTCACACTTTATCTTACCTAATTTTCCAAAATTGAAAGCGATAATTAGAGAACTTTGAAAGTTCTTGTTGGTGTCAAAATCCATTTGATTACCAAAGGGAATTGAGACACTTTCGACCATTAGACATCATCATTCATTCCATGGACTTTTCCAGTCCAATTTTCATCGTATCTTGTCTGAATTCTTTGGTTTAATTATCTTAGACAATTTAACTTTCTATTATGGAACCCTTTTATTTTTTTTTGTTTTTGTAATTCAATTATATTTGTTGTCATAATTATGTTACTATCATTATACTACATTTAGTTGGGGGAATTAAAAGAGGTCAAAACAATGAGTTCCATTTTAGTTATATGGGGCGTTTTAGTTGAATAATTGAAACGATGTTTATTGGTTCTGTTAAGCTAGACTGCCAATTGTTGTAACAGCCAAAATAGCCGGTAGCTAATTCCTTTTTAAGTTGGATTATACAACAGGAAAAGCATGCCAAAATTTAGGTTGTTATTGAATATGTTTCTCCTTCATTTCTCTCGTCTTTTCCTTCCCCTTTTTTTTTTTGTTTTCATCATTCTCGGATCGACCGTAACAAGGGTATCAGAGCTCATCGCTCCCCCATGGCCAGCGATGGGATCTCCAACAAATTGCAAAAGGATATAAGGCATCTACAACAGGATTTAGCTCAACTTCAGGTTGAATTGACACAGCTAGACACCAAGTTTGACAGTCGTCTCAAGGAGTTCCGAAAAGGCGTATGTGAGAGTTCAAGTCTAAAATGCAAGGTTCTTCAAGCAATTCCTTGGACACTTACGTCTTGCATCAGTTACAAACTCATCTCAAGATAAAGGAAAAGGAATTTTGGGAAGTCATCCTTTCGGATTTCCCCTGATAAGTACTAATATGGTTTCCCGAATGGTTGAACTAAACAGTGCTACTCCAACATTGCATGGTGCCTACTCAGACCACCAAGTTCATTCTCACATGTTGGATTGCCCAAAATTTGATGGAACTGACTATCGAGGCTGGTGGTCGAAACTTGAGCAATATTTTGAGGTTGAAGGGTTAGCTAGTAGTGCCAAGGTACACACTGTGATGCTTCATTTGGAGGGAAAGCTGCTCGACTAACACCATTTTTACACTCGGAGACAAGAAGGCTTCCATTTGCTAATTTGGGATGGTTACTCTTGCAACTTGAAAGATCAATTTGGGTCCAATTCATTCAAAGACCCCATGACAGACTTGGTTTCCCTCAAACAGTTAAACTTCATTGACCAATTTCATGATGAATATGTGAATCTGTTAAACTAGTTATACTTACCGAAAACTTATGCACTAAGCATCTTTGTGAGTAACCTTAAGGTTGGTATAGGGAAATATCTAAGGCTATTCAAACCTAAAGATACTTTCCAAACACGTTGAAGCTATCCTAACCAATACCGGTGAAGAATTACCAACAGCAAGTAGTAGGATATATAACCTAGATGTAACGATCTGTTTTTAGTGGTGTTAGAAACTCCAATTCTGAAATGCCATTTTCGTAAACTATGTTTGTAAATTTAACCTTTATGAGGGTAGAATATAAATATATTAAATTTTGATTTAATAATTTTGTTTAATTGATAGTTAATTAAGGTACAAGTGTAACGATCATAAAACTAGTGGTATCAAAAATGCAATTTCAGGAACCCATTTTCGTAAACCGAGATCGTAAATATTTTTATTAAATATTTATGAAATTATATTATAGGTTAACTGAAATTTGGATAAGTAATTTTATCGAATTAGTGATTAATTAATGTACAAAGACTAAATTGTAGAAGTAGAAAAAGTTAAGTTATTAGAGATATATTTAATTAGGAATAAGGAACAGGGATTAAAAAGGCAATTATACCTTTTAACTTTATAGTGGCCGGTGTTGGCATGCTTTTCCATGAATTTGTATGAAACTTTTAAGTAAATTAAAATTACATTAAAACATAAAATAAAATAATATTTATATGTTAGTTTAGTGGGGAGAAAGAGAAAACATTTCTCTTCATCTTCCCCAAACATCGAAATTCCATATGAGAAAAGGGAGAAAGAATCAACCTAGGGACTTGGTTTTTAAGCAACCAATTGGTAAGTTCAATTTAATCATTTTCCAGTAATTTTTATGTTTTTAAAATCTCGAGAGCTTAATTTAGTTGACTTGTGCATTAATTTTAAAAATTGTTAAAGTTTATAAGTATTGTCATTGTTGAACCTTGAAGCTTTTGGTGTTAAATGTTTAAATTTAAAGCCTATATATGAAAAATGAAAGTTGTTAATTTTAAACATAGGGATTAAAGTGTAAATATTTCAAAATTTGTATGAGATTTCTGTAATTATGGATAGTAGTGGGCTGTAGAATGATGAAATTGAGATTGATTTCAAAATCGAGGTTCAATTTGAAAGTTATAATTATTTCAATTTTAAGGACTAAATTGAATAAAATGTAAAACTTTAAGGGACATCCAAATAATGAAATTGAACTCAATATATGCACATAATAGGATGATATAATATGTGTGGAATTGATAAATTGAATGAAATAATTGTGTAGATCGAAACTTGGACCAAATAAAAAATAATCAAGGAAAAGACAAAATTGTTGAGTAGTCCTTAAAGTCTTTAACTTGCTTACTGTTTTAACCAAGTAAGTTCATAGAGTATGGTTATATATAATTGTAACATATTCTTGAATTATGGAATCGTTTTTGTGTGGTTGTAATTTGAATTGTTTATAACTTTGTACAAAAAAGTGTGATATAGACTAAATCGTACAGAAATGATAAAATGATTACAAAATTAATTATGATGAATTGCAATTCGAGATATTTAATGATTTGATATTTGATTATTATTAACCGAATAAGATTGGTATGAATTTGATTGAGTATCGAGATAGAAGATTAAATTGAATAATTTGCAAAATATGTATGACTTTGAAATTGAATATGATTTGAATATAATTTGATATTATATCATTACTGAATTATTATTCATACTTAAAAATGACGCAAAATTGTCAAAAGGGAAAGAAAATGCTAGAGTCGACGACGGGTGATACAAGGTTTCGGTTTGTATTTCACTAACCCGAAACTAGTTTTAGTTAAGGCATATTTATGATATATTACACTATATATTATTAAAGTAAGTTATTAATAAATATTGAGTGAAAATGCTAAGAGCGGAAGCAAATATTGAGACTTGGACTAAAGTGAATAGAAAACAAAGTTTTATGATTTAACTAATTTATGAAATTGAATGTGAATAGTGATAGTATATAAAGAAAATGCACTCAAATGAAAGAAAAATACTTGCAGTTAATTGAATTAATTAATTTTATCTTCTATGCCAAATAAAACTTACCATTTCTTTATTACTTCTTTACTCAAACGAAGAACAAACAATTAATTTAATTAATAAGATTTTTTTTATTTTATTTTTTTGCTTTCAACTTAGCATAAAATATTAGAGATCATATAAACAAAAGAAATTTAAATTTTATAAACAATTATTAAATTTAAATTTCATTAAGGATAATCTAAAAACATAAAATAAAATTTTAAAATTTAGGAGATTAAATCAATTAATTTAATTAATTAAAATATTATATTAACAAATTGATTAACATTATCAAGAACAATTGGTTTAATTAACTTTGATGTCTTGAAATTTGAAATTTCAATATTAAAAAAAAAAGGGAAATTTAAATTTTTTTTGCAATAGGATAAACAAGTACGATTGACACTTTTCTAATACATTATTTTAGTTTCTACTGTTTTTTCATTTTAATCCTTGATTTTTTTTTACCTCGATTAATACTTAAAAAAGACATTTTTAGATGACAAAATGAAAGCAACCCAAAAATTGGATGACCAAAATGCAAGTGTGAACAAAACATAGATTTAACATTTGAGTTACTAAAATGAAAGCACCCTAAAATATGAGTGACAAAATTGCACGGACTTCATTTTGAGTGACCAAAATGAAAGTGCCTTAAAAATTGGGTGATCAACTAGGTAGTTTACCTAATATATTAAGCCTTTTATAGTCGAATGGCACTAAGGTATTAATGGTTACAATGTTGCACTTTGTTAAGGTATGTGGCGCTACGAGAAATGTTTTATGAATGAAATATGATTATGGCAGTCTTAAATTCAAATATTAGATAGTTGATGGTTCATTAAAGAATTGATAGGTAAGTGTCACAGGCTGCGGTTCAAAACCCATGACCATCGCAAAAAGAGCGTCCAATGAAGGTCAATCTATTAAATAGGGCTCATTTGACCCATTTGAATTGGTCTGATTAAAATATAAAATGACCAAGCTCATCCACTTGAAGTCTTTGTGGCCCAATGAAGCACTTACAAAAAATTAAGGCTACCTTGGTAAATAAGGAAATTAATCTTAGAAGATTGTAATATAATAAGATTTGATTTTGTAATCTTGGAGATTATGTAAACCCCTTAATTATAGATAGGCTTCAATCTCGTCCGTCGATGAAAAGCTAGTTGTACTGTTGAATTTTCTATTCTCTTAAGCTTTATTTTGTCTTTGATTTGCTGCCACTTTATAATTTGGTGCATTAGAGAAATTCTACGATAATTCTTACTTTGCGAGAGTTAGGATAACTTAGGCCTCTTTTGAGCAAAAAACTGTCTAAAGTCACACGAATTGCCAGACAAAATTCTTAGTCCTATAATAGTTGGTATCAAAGCAAATGTTGTGAAGGTACCGTTCGATATGTCGAAAAAAGTAGCCAAACAAATTGAGCTAATAAAGACCCATGGGAGCGTTAGGAAAACAAATAGTTAGGAAAACAAGTCGATCTAGGGACATGCTGTCGACTTTAAGAGGATGAGTTGTTATTCTCAATAAGTCCATATGGGACATGATAGAGACACTTGAGGAAGTCAAGGAACGCATTGTCAAAAAGCTACATTCATTGAAGGTGAAACTCAAGGAATTTGTGTTGGAGTCTTTCAATTCCAATGTGGAAGCGGTGCAATAAGGGCTCAATTCCACCAAGCATAAGCTAATGGTGAGGAACGATGCTTTCGAGCCATTGTGATGGATTTGAAAAAGGAAACAATTACCACGACGAGAGCTTTAAACACGAGAATCGAGGTACTCAAAGGAGATCTTGTTTTGTGTCGAGCCATTGTGGAAAAAAGTGTTTGGTGCAACACTCAATAATGATATGGATGTCCCAAAGTCGAAATATGCGGGGCAAGATCCACAAAAGATGTGGCCTTCTTGTGGGGAATAGAGCAATACTTTCGTGCCAAAGGTATCACAGATGATGCTACTAAGGTAAACATTAGTACCATGTATTTCACTACTATTGCTCTTTTATGGTGATGCCGTAGGTCCATAGATGAGAAAGTGGTGGAACCACAATTAGGACTTGGAAAGAATTCCAAAAAGAATTCAAGGCACAATTTTACTCGAAGTATGTCAAGGACAAAGCTTAAGCAAAGTAGTGTCAACTTACAGAACGAGTCAATTAAAGTATGTGTGAGAGTTTAACGAATTCACGCTCCAAATTTTCAATTTGAACAAAGAGACATTTCCCCTTTGTGGATGGGTTGAAACTATTGGCAAAGAAAAAGTTGGAACGCCAAAGAGTTTAGGAACTTACCAAAACCATAACAATAGCGTAGTCCTTAATTGAAATTGTTTTGAGAAAAGACAAATTCAATGGAAAAGACAATGGTGGGGAAGATAAAAGAAATGGCGAGTACGTCAATGGTAATAGTGGCAACAGTGACAATAGGAAACCACAAAATGGGAAGTGAAAAACCAACAACCACCCGAAAGAAAAGATGAGTAAGATAAAATGCTTCATTTACGATGGCCTGCATATGGTAAGGAACTGCCAAAAGAGATTTGCATTTTCCGTCATTTAAGGGGATGATAAACCGAAATAAATATCATGAAGCTTAGTTCAATTGTGAGTGGTGTCGAAGCCAAGAGAGATAAGGAGAACAAGAAGTCAATGGAATTCTTCTTGTGTTGTGGACTGCACAAATTGAAGAACTGTTCAGAGCAATCTAAGTTATCCACGATCAACAAAGAAAAAAAAGTAGAGTCTAGGGAGAAAAAGCTATTAGAGCTTGGATCAGTGATCCTCAATTTTGCTAAAACTAATAGGGATGGCAAAGCAAATGAATGCTCTCATTGATATAAGAGCATTAGACTTGTTTGTATCGAAGAAGGTGGTGGGCAAACTTGGTCTCAAAGATAGAAAATCATCTAAAAGGAATAATATGGTAAATGTAAAAGAGGTCTCAACTGTAGGAATAGCGAATGGAGCTGCAGATCGGAGAGTGGAAAAACATGGAAGATTTCAAGATAATTCACTTAGATGATTACGATTTCATGATTATCTTGAATTTTTTTACTAGATTAATGCTTTGCTGGTTCCTTTTGGCAATTGCATATGTATCTTGGAGACTCGTCAACAACAATGCATGACGTAGATAAGTCATGATCAGAGTGCTAATGAGACCCCTTTAGGAATGCTAGAAGTAGATATGAAGCATGTTGAGCTATTAGTGAAGCTACCACATAACAGAGAGGTGAGTTGTACATCAGACTTTGGGGGTAAATTAGTGATGCAAAGTGGAAAGTAGAGACAAATAAATATAACGAGCGAAGTACATCTCAAACACTTTGGTAATGTTTTTCATTCTTACTTGTTAGCTTGGCAAGGACACATGGGCCCTTTCAGAGTGCTAAAGCAGGAAAACCGAGGGGATTACGAACCGAAGTTGACGGGAAAACTCAAGATTAACCCAAAGTTCAATGTGGGCACGCCAAAACCTAGTTGTGTAGGTCAAGCAAATCCCGATCGAGGCAAGTCACAATGGGGGAAGTAAGAGCGACGGGCTCTTGCGAAAGAGATGTACCAACAAGCGAAACAATTTGAGCTAGTCGACGACGAAAGCTGAGGCAAAAGTTCCAAGGGGCTAGACTACCCGATAGAGAGACTAGTAGAGAAAGGGCAAAGGCGTCAAGAAAGTTCCGAAGCGAATCAAACCAGTGCCATTTAAAGGACACAACGAGGGCATTATGAGAACAAGTGGGAGAGAATGTCATAGACCGCGGTTCAAAGCCCGTGACCATTGCACAAAGAGTGTCCTATGAAGGTCAATCTATTAAATGGGGCTCATTGTACCCACTTAAACTGGCCTGATTCGAAAAACAAGTAACAAAGCCTATCTACTTAAAACCTTGTAAAACATTTCTGGAAAATTAAGGTTACCTTGGTAAATAAGAAAATTAATCTTAGAAGATTGTAATTTGATAAGATTTGATTTTGTAAATTGAGGATTATGCAAATTCTTTAATTGTAGATAGGCTTCAATGTCATCCATCGATGTAAAGCTAATTGTACCGTTGGATTTAAAGGAGCACAACTATAAATATATGGCATCTCCCTCATTTGTAATTAAGCATTATATCTATTGTATTCTAAGGTGAATACTAATTGAGAGAATTTACTCAAACACCTTGGGGCGTTGTTTTTCTATGATTATTTTATTACTTCGAGCTTTCTTTTGTCTGAATTGCTTCCACTTTATAATTTGATGCCTTGAAAAAATTCTATGAGAATTCTCACTTTGCGAGAGTTATACTAACTTAAGCGTATTTGAAGTGAAAAAATCGCCTAAAACCACACAGATTGCGAGACAGAAGTTCTAGCCTCGTGACATTTAGAATATAGTTATGATAATATTGTAGGTAAGTTTTGAAAATAAGCATATTATAGTGTTACACAAGTTTGGTTTAGTTTTCATGCATAAAAAGAGACCTACAGTGGTTATCTCAAACTACATTATCCAAGGTATTAGTACCAAAGACAAAGGTATTGGTACTTGCTAAGTTTGTAGCTAAAAGTGCACTTTCTGCATAGATAAATTTATCTTTTTAAGTTTTATTGTGAGTGCAAAAGCAACTAAAGTGGATAAAGAAAAGGTTAGAGCTAATTGGGAGTGGCCTACTCCTAAATTCATTTTTGAGATGAGATCTTTCAGTAAACTAGTAAGTTTTTATCGTAGATTTGTGAAAGATTTTTTCACACTTGTTGCCCCTCTAACTAATATAGCTAAGAATGTTAGAATTGAATAGGGGAAAAGCAAAAACAAACTTTTTTATTATTTAAGGAAAATTTATGTAGTGCACCAATTTTGAAGCTTCTAATTTTTCTAACTTGTTTGAACTAGAATTTGATGCTTTAAGTGTTGGTATTGGTGTCAATTTAATGTAAGAGGGAAAATCGATTGCTTACTAGTGAAAAGCTTAATGGTGTTTAACTTAATTACCCCACTTACGACAAAGAATATCATGCCTTGGTAAAAAGCTTTATGAGTATGGCAACACTACTTACTTCATGAAGAGCATGTCATATATACCGACATGAATATCTTAAACACTTACAGGAACAAAGTAAGTTGAGGAACCTTTCCATATAAAATAAAATATAAGTAAAAGATAATGTGATTGTTAATGCTTTATTTAGATGATAATCTTTAATTACTACTTTGAATGCCAGGTTACAAGAATTTGAACATATTAAAGAATTATATGCACATTATTCCAACTTTGCCTGTATCTTTAATGAACATGAAAGTAGTTTAATTGATAACTTTTATAGACTCGATGGTTATTTGTTTCAAAACAATAGGTTGTGTATTCTCAAATATTCATATAGACAATTACTTATTGGAAAAGCAAATAGAGGTGAATTAATGAGACACTGATGTGAATAAAATTTTAGATATGTTTCAGGAACATTCCTTTTAACCACATCTAAAAAAATATGTTGAATGAATTTGTGTTAAACGTACTGCATGCAAACAAACTAAATCCAAAGTTATCGCATATGGTTACTCATTTTCCTATAGACTTAGTTTTAGGTTTACCAAGGATTAAAAACGGGAGTGATAATATTTTTATCGTTATTGAAAGATTTATTGAGATGGTACACTTCATTCCATGACATAATATCACTAATGCAACACGTGGCTAATTAATTCCTTAGAGAAACTGTGTGCCTACATGACATCCCTAAATACATTGTTCCTGATAGAGAGTTAAAGCTCTTAATTACTTTTAAAAGGTATTGTATGGGCTAAATTATGATGTGAGCACGACCGGGATCTTTTTCAAAACGAGCAAGGACTACGCGAGGCTGCTCACTAAGTCTACGCATCGAGCTCGGGCTAGCACCTTAAACGATCTTCGCACCATAACGCAAGCTGACTTTAGCTCGACTTCAGCATTTGTGATTTACTTGTGAAAATAAAATTTTTGTTACGTGCTGGAACAAGTAATCAAATTCGTTTGTTCAAACATGGAATTTGTTATTTTGGTTCGTTTTGTAGGAAAACCAAGCATCCTAAAATTTGTGCGAATAATTTATATTTGTTTGATGCTTGGCCTTTGAATAAGGGAACGAAATTTGATTACAATTTAAGATTGTTCCTCGATAATTTTATATGGCTGTACATGAAATTCATATTTCATCCCGGAAAGGTAAGATCAACTCATGTTTTTGAACATGGTATCGATTCATATGTTCCATTTATGAATCACGTGTTAGCATGTCCCTTTGTGCCCATCGTCCATAGTGATATTAACCTCTTCCATTATTGTGAACGCGACACTTTGAAAAGTGCAAGTTGTCTTTATGCTTCTTCATCATTTCAGGTTAATTCAACCAAGGAGCTTCAATTACACTACAATTCCGAGGAGAGAAGGTTTGTGTTTATTAAAAAAGGTAAAATTAACCCTTGCTTTCCTACTCTTAAAGGTCAACAAGGTTTGATTCCTGAAATTTTTAAAACATCTCTGTTCTATTCGGATAATGAAAAAAATCTTATTGATCTTTTGACTTTGAAAATTTGCTTGAATCTTGTTGTGGTTAATTGTTCTACTTTGTTTGATAATGATATATCTGTTTTGGTTGATGATAAAAAGATCCTTGCATTTGATAATTGTGGTGTTAATGAATGCGTGGACAAAATATGGCCAAACGGCAATTGCAAAGTTCAAGTTTGCAAAATCATGAATCATGTGAATATTTTCTTTTGCCTGTTTGTGATGACTACGTATAACTTTCGACTCATTACTCGCATTCCATTTATCCAACCCATGATTTGTGGAAGCCATTTAAGATGTTCGAATGCAAAAAAAAAACATATTCATTTTTGTTTCGAACACTAGACGAGGCATTGGCGAGTAAAATGGTTTGTTTGCATGATTGTAAAAATGATGTCTTGAATCTGTCCATTCACATGAATTATACTTGTCTCGATATGCTTATTATGCTTGGACTACAAGTTTGCTTGGATTGCTTTTTGCTAACTCGTGGCTATAATTTTCAGTTGACTCATTTGCCATTTGCCCCATTCGACCAAAGGAAGCCACGTAAGAGGAGCTATGATCGAGTGAACCAACGGCTCGACTTGAGGACAAGTCATTTTGAAAAAAGAAGGAATGATATGAGCACGGCAGGATCTTTTTCGAAACGAGCAAGGACTACACGAGGCTGCTCATTAAGTCTACGCATCGAGCTCAGGCTAGCACCTTAAACAATCTTCGCACCTTAACGCAAGCTGACTTTAGCTCGACTTCAGCCCCCCGAGCTCTATATAGCTCGAATCAACTCACTTGAGCTTAAATTAGCTCGTTTGAGCTCGTTTTTATTTTTGTTCTAGCTAATTTATTTTATTGTTAGAATAAATTAATTATTGAATTAATTTAGTTAATATTATTATAGCTCATAATTATGTTTTAGATTATTACATGTTTTTTAATTATGTTTTGGTCATAGCCGAATTTAATATGTCTTGTCTAGACTTTATTAAATTTGTCTAGTTTAATTATGTTTAATTAAAGTGTCTAAATTATGTTAAAGTTAGGTTCAGCCGAATTTGGCTTGATTTAATTGGGTTCATTCCTTTTTGTAGGTGCAGCCGAATATGGAAGTGCATTAAAGACCAAGTGCATGTATGGTTCAATGCAACGTTTGGGAGCATGCATGAATGACCGGATTCATGGATGGTGGCTCTTTCCTTAATTTTTCAAGGTGTTTATTCAGCCAAAGAGTGGCTGCCAATCTCACTTCCAAAGCTGGTCGTCCCCCTCCTTAAGGCATTATTAAGTCGTCCATACTAAGTGTTCACACCTAGTGACCATTCGGCTAGTGTGTTCACATGTAGGAGACTTTTCAAGGCTGGCCATTCACACTTCATTTGGCCGAACCTAGACATGGCTAATGATCTCCCATGCATTCATCTTCACCAAGTCAATTTTCCTTCAACATAAAGCTGTCTTTTGGTGCTCCATTCAGCTGAATATAGACTAAGTTAATTAATGAATATTTTCCAGATTATTCCAGCACCTTCCTAGCCGAAATTACTTAGCTCTTAAGCTTGTTCATTTTGTCCATTCGGCTATCCTAAGTAGGCTATAAATACTTAACATATTTTAGTTGTAAAAAGACTTTTGCCATTTGGATTATATGAGCATTGTGTTCTTGAGTGAGGCATCCTCCTCTCATATTTCATTCGAGTCTCGTCTGACTTATCTAGCTTGCTAGTGGCATCTACGAACTTGTTCTTAAAATTATCACCTTAACCGATGTGGCATTCATCTATCCTCTACCAAACCACCTTTCCACCTTAACAATATAAGAACCGGGGTAACACTGTTATATAGTGTTGAATCATTCTTGAAGTTAAGCTCGTTTTTCCATTCCACCACTTATCCAAATTTATCCAACTTTATTTCTTTATTAAACCGAGCTTATTTTAATCCTATAAACTTTTCTTTCATTTCAAAACCACTTTGTTAAACTTCCGCTACCATAACCAAATTAAACCATTTTCCAACATCTCGAACAATTTCCTCATCGACGATCGGGCACACAAGTGAATCGACTCAACTAAACCGAGCCGGATCACATCAAATTAGGTACTAAACTTGTTTATTCTACAACTTTTCTTCCACAAACCAATGGATAAACCGAAGTCGTTAATCAAATCTTAAGTTATTTACTTGGAATTGTTATGGATAAAACCTTAAAGAATTCGAAAAGAAAATAATTTGCCTCTTTTAAAATTTTTCTTATAATCATTTTATCCAATCTTTAATAGGACTTTCATTTTTTGAAATTGTTTATGGTTTTGATCCACTAATTATTTTAGATCTTGTATTTGTTTTTGAATGAATTAACTACTTTTAATGGTGAGAAAAAAAAATACAAACTTAAATAGATTAATGAGAAAGCTAAATTACAAATTTTTAAAAAAAAAAGGAATAAGTTGAAGGCCACTAGAGTCAACCAAGGCCAAAAGAATGTTTTGAACTCGGTGATTGGGTTTAGGTTAAAATGTGCAAAAAAAATATTTTCCTTCCAAAAGAAATAACAAGTTGGCACTAAGAGGAGATGGTCCTTTCCAAGTTACCAAAAAATCACTGACAATGCAGATAAGATTGATTTCCCAAATGAGTAAAATGTTAATGCAAAGTTTAATGTTTCTTACCAAACAACATTAGATGTTTCAGATTCGAAAACGAATTTTTTTTTCAAGGAAAAAGAGAATGATGCATACACAAGTAACAAAAATAAAGATTCAATTATACTTTTCCACAAGGTCCAATCACGATATCAAAATCTAAGTAATTCAAGGCAAAATTGAATATCTACGCGCAAGATTTTGTCTTGAAAAGCCAAGAATCTATATTTTAGTTTAATTCGAACTTAACTCAGGATTTGGGCAATCAAGAAATCAAATCATGTTCCAAGATTGTATTTCTTAATTTGAGGCATGTTTGCAAGACCCTCACTTAAGAACTTTTAAAATATTGAAAATGAATCAAGTTCCATTCAAAATTGATGATTCTTGTATTAGGAATCTTGTTTCTTACATTGTTTCCTAATTTGTGTCTTTTGGATAAGGTTAGTTAATTTAGTTATGTGTTTTGCTATTACAAGAAGAGGATATTAAAAGATATCATTTGTTGTCTAAAATATATAATTAAGCTAATTTAGAAGTTATATGGCATGTAGGACTCTTTTATATACCCTTGTATATAAAAAAGCATATACCTTAGAATAAATAGTTGACCAGTTATAGGAGTCTTATTTAAGTGTCTTGCTTTCAATAGGATTTTAGAGAAATATATTGTAAATTTGTCAACTCCTTCAAGTAATAAACATTGCACTTGCCAAATAAGTCATCCTCTCCAAGTAAGTTGCATTCTTTATTAGTTTTATCATGGTGTTTTAAAATATTAATTGAATTCAATTGTTGAATTCGATTTTATTAATGTCAAAAAGATCGACTAAAAATTTCAATAGTGCCATTGCACAATGCAGACTTCTTCTAGGATCTTTAGTTCTAGTTTGAGTTAAATTATTCATTAGACTTCCTTATAAATAAGCAAGGTCCGCCTTCTTTAATTGTTAACTTTGATTCTTTTTTTTATTAATAAAATATCATCAATAGAGTTTTCTTGATCTTCATAAATAGTTTCTTATTGTGTTCTTGATAATAATTTCTTCTTCAATTCTTTCAAGAATTCTCTGAAATTGAAAGGGATAATTAAAGGTCTTTGAAGGTTCTTGTTGATGTCAAAATCCATTTGGTTACCAAAGGGAATAAAGACACTTTTGACCATCAGCCATCATCATTCATTTAATCAATTTTTTCGCCCTATCTTGATTGAATTCTTTGGATTAGTTATTCTTGAAATTCTAACTTTCTTGATTGAAATTTTCAGATTCTTGAAAGGTTCTAAAAGCTTTGTTGCCATAGCTTCCTTTTAATCCAAAAAAGCTTTTTGTTCCATCAAAATTCCTAAAAATCATTCTAGTTCATCTTCTTGATTATTGTTGGATTCAATTTCAAGTTTCTTGTTCAAAAATTAATTGTTATTGTGTTTAGAAATACCAAAATGTGGTTCCACAAGTTGTTTTGTATTTAAGAAGTCTCATTCATTTGAAATCCATAAGAACTCTTTCCTTATTTTTCGAATTAGAATTCTTGATTAATTCTTTACACAATTTTCATAATTCTAATTAAGTTCTCTTTCTTGGAGTTTTTAGAATAATCCAAGGTCTTTAGTGCACCATGTTGTTTTTTCAAGGTCTCTTTCAGTTGATTATTTGGACTTTAAATTCAATCCCAAGTTTTTGCGTCATTTAATCTAGTTGCTGGATGGAAGTTGTCCACTCAAAGGTCTTGGCGAACAGTTCACTAGGAGGCACAAGGGAACCAGTTTGTGACAAATTTCATGATTTTACCATTTGAGAGGTGTGACTTGTCTTAAGGATCCAGTTGTCCCTCTTAACAATGACTGCTCACGTTTCCAATGAGGATCTTCAACAACTTTGGACAAAGTTTGAAGATGTTTTTAGATTCCTAAAGAACTTCCTCCTCATAGACTATAGGACCATCAAATTCTTCTAAAGGATGAGAGTCTCGTAGTCTAGATCAGGCCATATCATTACCTCACAGGTCAAAAATGTGATATGGAGAGGCTAATCCAAGAAATGCTACAAGCAAACATCATTAAAGATAACTGCAATCCCTTTTTTGCATATTCAATTGTTATGGTGAAGAAAAAAAATGACAGTTGGCGCCTTTATGTAGACTATAAACAACTCAACCAACACACTATCAAAGGTAAGCTTCTAATACATGCCATAGAGGAGTTATTTGATGAATTGGGGCATGCTTTCTACTTTTCCAAGCTCGATTTATGGTCTGGTTATCACCAAATCAAGATATGGAAGAAGGATATCCACAAGACTGCATTTAGAACTCATGAGGGCCACTATGAGTTCCTGGTCCTAACCAATGCTCCTTATTTCCAAGAATTAATGAATGTTGATGTCAAACCTCTTCTGAGAAAGTTAATTTTGGTGTTTTTTTACGTTACATCTTAGAGAAATTTTGACACTCGAGGGAATATCAATCATATGCTAAGAAGACCAAGCGTAGCTCTGATACCACTAAGATCGAATACTTGGGTCATATAATCTCAAAGAGATCAGTGGCCATAGATGCTACAGAAATAGAGGGAGTGCTCACAAGTCAAAAAGTGGCATTCTTATTTGATTATGAAGAGATTTTAGATCAATATTGACCACTAGAGCTTAAGGTTTTTGTCAAATAGGCAAACTATCACTCCCTACAAGTAAAAATGGGTGGCAAAGATGCTTAGCTACGATTATATGGTCACCTATAGAAAAGGTACTTAAAATGTTATGGTTAATGCCTTATTTAGATGGCCACAAGTGCAAGAAGGCAAACTGCTTCAGTACACTACATTCTTTGGCCTGATGTGTGGACCAGGGTGTTAGATTCTTGTCTCACGGATGCTAAACTCCAACAACTTTGTTTGGAAGTGTAGCACCAACCTCACTTGCATTCCAAATATTCTTGAGATGGCAAGGTTCTTAAGAGGAAAGGAAAGGTAGTGGTTGGGAATAATGGCACTCTCATGAAGGAACTCTTTTAGTATTTCCATAGAGGAGTAATGGAAGGTTATTCAAGTATCCATGCTACTCGATACAAAATAGCGGGGCTCTTTTACTAGAAAGGTTTATCGAAGGACATCAAGTAGTGGGTGAAGGAGTGTGTCGCTTGTCAGATTTATAAAAGTGACAACACAACTCATCCAAAGCTTTTACAACCTCTGCCAGTACCTAATAGAGCTTGGACAGCAATCAGTATGGATTTCATAAAGAATTTACCAAACTCAAAATTGAAGAATGCCATGCTGATGGTGGTAGACTGATTAACCAAGTATAACCATTTTGTGGCCTTGTCTCATCCATTCGAGACCTTGACAGCGGCTTAAGCATACCTTACTCACATCTACAAGTTGCATGGCACACTTGAATCGATTATGTCAGATAAAGACAAAATGTTCATCAGTAAATTTTAGCAAGAACTTTTCAAGAGGCTTGGCACAAGCCTTCACATGTCCACAACTTATCATCCTGAAATAAATGGCCAGACAGAGATTCTTAATCGTAGCTTAGGTTACTTGATGTGCATAACTGGTGAAAGGCCCCAAGACTGGTTCTTATGGTTGCCTTTAGCTGACCAGTGGTACAACACCACCTACCACTCAGCCATTAGGTTTACACCATATGAGGCCCTATATGGACAAGAGCCTTCACACCATCTGCCTTATTTAGTTGGTATTTCTCCTATGGACATAATGGATCATAGCCTTCAACAAAGGGAGGCAGCAAGGCATCTTCTGAAAATTTCATTTAAAGAGGGCTCACGATCGAATGAAACAAATAACTGACCACAGAAAGAGTGATAGAAAAGTTTAGGTTGGTGACTATGTATATTTGAAGCTATAGCCTTATCTACAGCATACAATGAGAAGACAAATGAATCAAAAGCTCTCTCCCAATTTTTTTGGTCCATATGTTGTGGAAGCTTAAGTAGGGAAGGTAGCTTACCGATTGAAGCTACCAATAGGGTCTCAAATCTATCCTACCTTTCATGTTTCTCAACTTAAGAAACATATTGGGAAAGCCCCAACACAAGCCAATCTGCTACTAGTAAGGACAGATGGAGCCCTTCTGAAGGAGCCAATCCAAGTGGTGCATAAGAGGATGGTAAAGAAAGGGAATCAGGTCGCAACCGAGGTCTTAGTGAACTGGGCCAACACTTTCCCAAAGGATGCTACTTGAGAGAATCTACAAGATCTTAAGCAACAATTTCCACTGTTTGATCCTTAAAGATAAGGATCCTTTTAGGGATGAAAGTAATTGATACGAAAAGGAATTCTTAATAGGCAATTGCATTCAAAAATCTATTATGTTCGTTAGTTTCATTTTATTTCCTTGGTCTAAGCATTGCATTTTGATGTTTTAGATGTTTAGTAAAACGATGCGCTTTAGTCGGATTGTTTAGTGACTAAAACAGCACGTTTTTAAGCTTTGTATCAGCTAAATGAAACAATGCATTTCAGAAGCACAGTTGTCAAGTAACGGCTTCCTTAACTGATTCCCAAAACCGTTGCTCCTTTTCCCTCTGAAGCATGTTTGGAGAGGAAAAGTTGTTATGAAAATTCAGCACTGATTTTGCTTCTCTTCTTTTCTTCTTATTCAATATCTTTTCCGTTGCTTATTTTCTTGCTATTGTATTTATGTCTCATTTACTTCCGTAACATAGACATCTAGATTAGTTTTACCAAACCGCACTTAGCATTAAAATGACACATTTCATGGTATTTAGCATGAACTATGTGCATCTTGTAACATCCATATTCTTTAGTTGGAATTTGTCATTAACAACAAAGGTAGCTGAAAAGAATCTAGATATTGATAATGGCAAATTGACAATATTGTAGGTGTTAAGTCAGTGAAAGTCAAGACTGTCAGTGGCATTGCATCAGAAAGAGACCAATTAGAAATGAACAAAATACATATTTAAATGACAAAACCATCCCAATAGCCCAAAAGCACTAGAGCTAGCTAGCGTATTAAAATGGAAATAAAGCTTTAATTATCAACTTTCAACTCAATGCAGAAGCAGAAAACAGAAGCAACTTACTGTGACGATGCCGAGTATCACGAGCTTTCAAGTACTTTTGTTCTGCTGTAACAGACTCCAAAGCCTCTCTCAGCTCAGCAATTTTAACATTAATTGGGTTCAAATGTTCTGTAACAAAAAAAAAAAAAATGAAGGAAAAATGATCAAATGTGGGACAATAAAATATCAGCGATGTACATACAAACAAGGCAAAAAAAAAAGCAACTTAAATGCAATAGCCAAAGTTGAACACCAATAATAACCACCATTTACAGCTTTCCCTACAAACAAATTAGATAAATAGACATAAAAATACTGCAAAATTTTTTTATAACAAACCATCTTTGGCAAGGTCATGATCAGTGGGAATATGACCGACATGAATATAGAAAGCAATGGTCTCTGGTGTTGAGTAGGGATTGTGAAAACAAAACTTGTACATTCCACTTCGCGGGGCCTTGAATTCAAACTTGTCCCCAGATGTCCCCTTCAAACTGTGAACTGTATTACCCCCAGGCGAAGTTACCTGCATTCAACAAAATATCAGGCAGATTGTTATAAGCTGTTCTTCAAGGAAAACTAAAACCAATTTTAGACTCCTGAAATAATACTGAAACATAAGCCTAAAGTTCAACACAAGTACATATCCCACAGGTCAAATCAGATCAATTCAAATGAATGAGCCTAAAAATAGACCCCCCCCCCATCGTACACCCTGAAAACATATTACATTATCTAAGAACCATTAAAATCAAACACCCACAGGCAGTAGATCACAAATTTACAAATTCAAAAGACCATCCAGAAACATTCAACAATAGTCTCCATGGTTCCACGAAAAGCAAGGTATCAAAAATCTCAAATTTCATAAAAGAACAACCAACCTTTAGCCAATTGAATTAAATATGAAATTATCCTAAGAAGCCAACTTTCACCGAATGGAATTCGAGACCCAGACACAAAACAATTGAAAAATGGGCATAAAAAGTCGACCATTGCCGCAAGGAATCAAATACCGAGATAGCAAATCAATCCAAATTTCGCCAAAAAAAGAAAAGACATCAAAGTCAGAGATCGGGTAATTAACTTACGGTGAAATCAATGCCAGGATGATCAGAACTCCAGAAAATATCGTGGTCGACGACGACAAAGTTGCCTGAAATTGTGTCGCCTTCGTAAAGCACGTATTCATAAACACATTCCATGTCGCTTACGGTCACCGAAAGGGAGGAAACGTTTCTCGCCCAATTAAAAAGAAACAAACAAATCAAAGCCCACTTCTTTCCCCATCTCTTCTCCATCTGTTTTAGAATTTCGATTTTTTTTTTCCTGAATTGATTTCTATCTAACGGCTTACGGTCTGAAAAATCGTACTTCTCTTTTATCAGAGCTTCCATTCTACGAGTCAGCAGTGCACTTACCATATAACTTCCATTTATGAACGAAACGTCGGCGTTTCCTCGACGTCGTTCCGCATCTGCTTTTAATTTTACCCATTATTGTTTTTAATGCTTCTTTGACCCTTATATTATATTTAAATTAGCAATTTGGTACCATACAATTTTTTTATCAATTTGTCCTTGTACTTTCCTTCCGTCTACCCGATTACCTTGTCCATATTTTCCATTAAAATCACGTCATCCGATCAAACGCTATTTTATTTAAAAACAACTTAAAACTCTTTAAAAAATATCAAAATTGCAAAAAAAAAAAAAAAAAAATCTAAACTATCCAATAACGTACTAGAAAAGTTTTAAAAAAATCATAATTTTCTAATTTTTCTAAAAACCCCAAAATTTCAAACAAGCGGATTTTTTTAAAAAAATTATGAAAATTTTAATATTTTTCTGAAAGTTTTAAAATTGCTGCTCATAGATGATTCGTTGTTATTTGGGAATTTAAAGGTAGCTTAAACCTCTACTCTAAATTCTGAGTGTAAGTGTTCCCGCACTTATGATTAAATGTGAGATATGTTTGTTTATGAAATTGTGAAATCATGAACATATGAGATGCTATGATATGTGCTATGAGTTTATGTTGACTGTTGTGGAAGTGAATATGAGAGTATATTATTCATGTCATGTGACGGTAAGTACGAGGGTATGTTTTCATGCCTTGTGAAAAAGATTACATTGTGTTAATAATGTGAATATGTGCGAAAAATCGGTACATAAATATGGAAAATATGCCAAACATATTACCGTTGTATATATTACCGTCGTTGATGGCTATGTGCCAAACTTATAACAGTTACCGATAGCTTTGTGCCATCCTGATTATGGCTCTGTGCCATCCTGATTATGGTTTATAACCATTCTGTTTATGGCTTTTAGTCATTCTGTTAACTGGCAGCGTTGCTGCGATATTTATGGCTTTTAGTTGTTCTGTCCACGGCGCCGAGCCGTTCTGTTGACTTAGTGCAGCAACCGGTGCTAAGCTTGGTGTGTTGGCTGGGTGGGTCTATTTTATCCCCAAGTAAGTGTAGGGTTGGTATGGGTGGCGTGTTGGCTAGACCGGGGTGGGATGCATCCTCATATTGTTGCATATCTGTTTATGAGATTTGTCATTGCACTTGGCCTAGGGCAACTTGTTCTGTATTGGTTTGGGCTGGGCCCAATTGATTTTGTTATGGGCTGTGACCCAAATGATATTGTAGTGGGTTTTGGATCACGTATGCTCGGAACTGGACTGTACTGTTACTGTTAAAGGGCTTTGGCCCAGACTGTTTCGATTTTTGTTATTGTATACTGATTGTTACTTTAGTAAGGGGATTACCCACTGAGTTTTCGTAAACTCACCCCGTTTTTAACTGTGCAGGTAATCCCCAGCGTTAGGAGGATCGGTGCTGGGAGGGACTCGGAGGTGACCACACGACTGCGGCTTTTATGCTTTGGACTTTATATATGTTTTAAATTCTATTTTTGGTTTTAATTTCTGTAATAAGGCCTCTCTGGATTTAATTCTGAATTTGGGATTTTGTTACGTTTTATATCTGTTAGACGTAAACGAGTTTTCAACCCAATTACTATTTTTAAAAAACTTACGTTTTAAACTTCTTTACCTTAAATTAGCTTCTGCAACTAAAAGAGATTTTTAACGAAGTTAATAACGTTTTTAAAAGTGATAACTTTTCAATGAACCACATTTTGAAATAAAACGAACACAAATTGATACTTTAGTTTTTAAATATTAAGGAGGGTTTTTAATGAAAACATGGTTTTCAAAAAACACTTCAATGTGACACACCAGATTCGAGCCTGTAACACACCAGATTCGAGCCTAACTTCTAGGTCGGGTTTGGGGTGTTACATATGCCTAAACATTTGTATAAATAATATGTAAAAGAATGCATGGAATATGACTACATATGTGAATTATGGCACTTAGTTAATCACGTTTTGGGAGTATGTTGTATGTGGTTTGGTTGATGCATGATGACTTGTTTGCGTAGTGGTTGTTCTAGGCATTCACTGAGCTTGTTAAGCTTACCCACTCCATTTTATCCTTTACAGAGTAGTTGTGTTCTCGATGTAAGCGGTGTGGCTGTCGAAAGATTGATCCAAGTCATTCTTTATTCATTATAGTAGGTGTTTTGCTTATTCTAGTTCTAGGAATAAAAAGGCAATGTGGTAGACATTTATATCAGATTGTTAAGACATATTTGGGATTATTTGCATATTATGTATGTTAAGCAATTTGAAATGTTGTAGCAATTCTCAAAGACTAAGTGGGGAGGATTTTTACTGTTGAATGATAAAGGGTGGAATTACTCATGTGTTATTTTTATATCATAATAATGACATGGCAAAAAATTGACCATTCTACTGCTCAGGGATTCACTACTGCAGTCTGTTCTTGTAATAGCCCGATTTAGGGGCTAGTCGAAACAATGATCTCGGGATCACTAATCCGAGGTCAGAGAAAATTATTTTCATGTTCTTTTATGAGTTAGAGCATATATAAGTGCATGAAAATTTCGGTGCTTTAATTTTAGCGATTTCATGCTTAATCGTGAAAAATGACTAAATCGCATAAAGTGCGAAAATTCAAAATTACAAGCTAAAGGTGCCTAATAGCCATAGAATATTAATTGGAGGTCTTTAAAGGGCAATTAGCCCCTTAAATAAAGGTTGGCTGGCCATAGGGGACAATAGAGGTCAAAATTTGGTCAAGCAGGTGTGTTAGGTGGACTAAATTGAGATTTTATATTAAAATAAAGAAAGAAAAGATATCATCTTTTCTCCTTCATTTCTCCACCAAAAATTAGCAGCAAATGGGGGTTTGAAAGCTCAAGATTTTCAGCGCACTCTTCTCTTTACAAGTAAGTGTTTTAGTGATCATTTCTTGAAAATATTCATACTTTTAGAACCCCCTAAAGCTTAAGCTTTCTAAAGAGGGGTCTATCTTGCAAAATGGTGAAAAGTTTAGAGTTTTGCCATGTGAGCTTTAAGTTGTTTGATGCATTTTTATGGAAGAAAATGAGTTTCCAGGAAAACACCTAAAAGGACATCTTTGTAAAGGATGTTAAATTTGTGGTAAATGTGTGAAATAATGAGTTTTGATGGCTGCCATAAGAGAAATAAATGTTCACCTAGGCTCGTTAAAGAAAGAAATTTGATTAGAATTTATTTTCGAGCCTAGAGGTAAAATGGTCATTTTGTGAAAGTCTAAGGGCAAAATAGTAATTTTGCCAAAGTATGATTATTGAAATGCATTAGTTAATGTGATTTTTAAATGAGCTAATTTGCTATTATAGATCAAGAAGATTAACCTCGACCGAGGAAAGGGCAAAGTATCAACTAGATCGACAATCTATCCTATTTTGAAATCGAGGTAAGTTTGTATGTGAT
The DNA here is from genome assembly GCA_025503065.1 of Gossypium bickii. NCBI lineage: Eukaryota > Viridiplantae > Streptophyta > Magnoliopsida > Malvales > Malvaceae > Gossypium > Gossypium bickii. Next base: position 73,486,043 of record CP106713.1, read on the forward strand.
AAATTCAACATCATGCTAGTACCTTTGAGAATGTTTGATATTATAATGATGCATAATATTTCTATGAAATTGAGTTATGGTGTTGAATGAGAAGAATGATGAAAGTTGTGATGTTGAAGTCCTAGTTGGACTATAATAAATGTGAGAATATTATCATTGAGACATGAGATGGATAAGGTCCCGTGCAAGACCATGATCGGGACATGGCCTCGACACCGAATTGAGATCCCGTATAAGACCATATCTGGAATATGGCATCGGCATTGAATATGAAAATCATATAAGACCATATCTGGGATAAGGCATCGGCACTCAGAGGTGACCCCATGTAAGACTGCATCTGGGATAGGGCATTGGCTTTGTATTTATGTGGATGTTGATGAACATGTGCCTTTGAGTATCCCAAGTGATTTAGTGGGATAAATAGTTGAGCTTGAAATAGAAACGAGATTAGTTCTAAAACTATGTGATTGAGTGAATACAGGTACTCGTGAGTAATTCATGAGAAATGTTTAGGATATATGACATGGTATGAATTCAATAAGAACAAGTACGAGTAAGTTATGGCAAAGTGCTTAAGACTTTGCGTTTTTATCCAATGCCATGCATGAATGACATTATAAGCTTTATGTTGCTATTTATTTTCATGCAAACTTACTAAGCCTTATGCTTACCCCTCTTATTTCCCTTTTCCTTGTAGTTTTATCAAGTTAGCTCGAGAATTCGTGGAACGTCGGAGTTTGGAAATCACACTATCAACTACTCTTGGTATAGTAAAGTTAGATTCATTTTGAGTATGGCATGTATAGGATTTGGTCTCTTTTGTTATATCATATTTGTTAGCCAAAGTGTTGGCTATTAATGTCATCAAATTCATTTTGTATGTGGTCATGGGAAATGGGCCAATATTTGACAAGTATATATATTCAATGATGATGAAATTCATGAAGTGTATGCTTGATTGGATGACTTGATTTTGAGTCCTTATAAGGGCTTTATGGTCATAATATATGTTGGATTGAATTGGTATAAGTATGAGTGCTACGTAGGGTGGCATTTGGCTTAGTAGATAGCCTTTCAAATGTCCACACGGGTAGACACATGGGCGTGTGTCTAGGCCATGTATGACACACGACCAGCCCCATGGACGTGTTGATTGGCCGTGTGCCCCTGCATGCTAGGTTTACAAAGTCAGAATGCTCAGTAGTAAACACACGGGCAGAGACACTGCCGTGTGTCTCAGCCATGTGGGAGACACGACCTTGGCCATGGGCGTGTGCCCAAGCTGTGCGAGGTCTGCACCTAGATTTGGAATTTAATTCGCCACACGGTCGAAGGGCACAGGCGTGTGACTGGCTGTGTGATACAAGTCAGTGTCGACTACAGGCCAAACACACGGGCGTGTGATAGGTCATGTGATACAAGTCCGTGTTGACCACAGGTGTGGAACACGGGCGTGTGATATGCCACACAGGCGTGTCCCACTCTTCACACGAGCGTGCGGCCCTGTTTCATGTCAAAATTTTCCAAGTGTTTGAAAGTTTCCGATTTGGTCCCGAGGCATCCCGAGTATATGTTTAAGGCCTTGTAGGCCCATAAGAAGGATGTTATGAATGTAAATAAGAAGTTTTAAGTTGGAAAGAAAATCTATAGCCCAAAGTTGTATGTTTAAGCAAGATAAGTTCGGTAATGCCTAGTATCTTGTTCCAACATTGAACACGGGTAAGGGGTATTACAATTTCTTTCGAAAGCCAAACTTTGAGCTATCATTCTGAGTTTTTGTATGTCTACAGAACTCGAGAATGATACCCAGACTTTTCTTCCTTTCCCTATATAGATCGCAACTTCTATGTCTAGAGTGCTGCAAATATTCTTTCAAATACTCACATGTATCAACCGATAATAATCCAATCTATTTAATCATTTTAGAATTAAATAAGATCTAATAACATACCATAAAAGAATCTATGTCTAGAGCTTGTATGCATGCATTTAAAAGAATCACAAGTCGAATGAAACAATAATCTACAAAAAATCAGACCATGGGCTTTAAAAGATAAAAAAAATCACTCAAATAATTCCAACCCAATGAGATTTAGCTTATGGGTTGGACATTCAAATCCAAAACAAAACCATTCAACATCATCATTTAAGTTTATGAATCATAGAGTTCAAATAAGAAAATAAAGGCAGAACTGCAAGAAATTCTCGCTACTCCAGGTTTCACTTTAATAATTAGATTTGATGCAAAACTAAAGGCAGATTTCTTTTCCCCTTCCTTGTGTCTATGACTTTTCTATTTTTTAAGCTGTTACCCTCTCCTCTCTTTTCTTTGAGATTTTCCACGGGAATTTGATACGGAGAGAAAAATTGCCCTCCAATTCTCTCTCTCACAAAATCCTCTTTGTTTTATTTTCTCTTTCCTCCTTTATAGGTAGGTCCCTCCCTCTCAGCACATACCTTTTTCTTCCTTTTTTTCAAGGTGGTTTATCTGGTACAAGTACAGCTGGTTGAGAGTGACGTAGGCTGGGTGTTACGTCATCTTCCTGGAATTGCCATGGCATTCTTGTTGGCAATATAACCAATAATTTTCTATGGCAATATTTCACTTCTTTCATTTTACTACTCTTTTCTCTCTTCTCTTCTTCATCCTACACCTGCTGCCAACCACAACCAACACCTTTCTTCCCCAATAATAAAAGTAACAAATAATAACATTTATAGCACAATCCAAGTTTTGTTATGCAATGTTCTACAAATATCCTAAAAATGCAAACATATTTACTTAATTATAAATAATTAATTCAATCTAGAGGCTTGACATATAACTATTTTCAAGAGTTATCACACCCCAAACCTGAATTATTGCTTGTCCTCAAGTAAAATATGTATGAGTGTCCATGAATGCATGAATTTGCCAAAACACACAGTTACCATATATATTGTTAAACCATTTGCCGTATATTCTATACCCTTATTCTCAGTAGTCTTCTATTAAAAAGAAAAAATTGGTTCAAGTTTTATAGGCTTGTTTAGCAAATGAAATGTAGAAAATATTTCCTAAAAATAAAAATTCCTAAATAATTATGCAATTCTAACTATAATAGACCTTTCTTAATGTATTTAGGTTATCTATCCTTTAAACTCAATTTCTTTATTCTCATTTGTTTTGTCATATTAAAATTTTAATTACAAATATTATTTTTTTCTAGGGAATTCATCTTGTCACATGGTTTCTTTTCTTGACAATCTCAATGGACCATACACCTAGATTGCCAGGTAGTATATCATGCCACAATTTGAATGTAGTTCACTTATAAAGCTAAAGCTTTTAACTAAAAAGATGGATGGAGCAAACAACTAGCTCCTTAGCTAATCAGCCTAGAACTATAGTGGAGTGTCCTTAAATTGTTATTATTAATAGTTTTTTACTCACTCTTATTTGAACTTGTTTTTCTGATCAATAATATGATGGAGCAAACAAAGCATTACTAATCTACTCAATAGTTTCAAACATTGGAGTGTAAAACTATTGCCATGGTATTCCTTATTATTCATAACCAAATTCTTGAATTTAGGTTTAAGAAATTCTAAATGCATTAAAAGAACCCTACTTCAAATTAATTGCAATGATACTTAAGTTATTCTACTTTTAGGAATCAATTTTAAAAAAGCTATCCTAACCTAAACATGCTTTGTAACACCCCTTATCCGAGTTCTATGCCAGAACCGAGCCCGAGGCATTACCGTAATAAAACCACTTGATCGCCACTTAGGCTCATTGTGACTACTCTCTTAAGTCACCTCAACAACCTCAATCTCGACTTACGAGGCCTCACTCATATACACGAGGGCTCCTAGACTATATCGGAACTTTTTCCAATCTTATAAATTTTCTCTTTGGTACAAGGTTAACACATCCGTGCATAGACCCACACGTCCATGCTCCACAACCGTGGTGAATACTGACCACATACACACGGCCTCAAAGCCTAGTCACACGCCCGTGTGGCTAGCCCACTGACTAAACTCACACGGCTATGCTTACTAACACATAATCAATTAAGCATCATAGTATAAGCTAAACAATAATTAGCATTATACTAACATATAATGTACAACTATGCTTACTCTTTCTATCTCTTACCACATTTCCAACACCTCATGAGTCACATACTCATAACCATTGAAATGCACCCCTGCATTTCAATATCACATTTACACAATATACAACACAACATCATTTCTCAATAATTCATCCACACAGCTAATTAATTCAATTATACAACCACACAGCTAATCCACACAGCTAATTTCTCGGTGGTTTTGCACTTAGCCCACCACAATCAATTAATAAGGTAGTATCGCACTTAACCTACCACAAAGGTATTCGTAGTGGTTTCGCACATAGCCCACTAGACGATATACCTAATGATAGCATCGCACATAGCCAGCTCATCGTCAATATGTATTAGGATGGTATCACACTTAGCCCACCATTTAGCATTCTCACTACACATTCATATATCTACTTACTTAACCATACATCCTTTCACAAATTCTACCACATTCATCCCACATAGGTTCTCAATCAATCATGCTACACACTAGCTAGCATTAACAATTTGTAAGTATGAATGCATTGTTTATGAATAGACTTACCTCGATACTCAAAAGTATAGAAACGTGCAATTTAGTCCACCACCTTGCTCTTGCCTCGATTTAGATCCGGACTTTGTTTTTCTTGATCTATAATGAATAAATCATCTTATTCAATACACACATTGACTAAATTGACACTTATCGCATACTTTGGCAAAATTACTTTTTTGCCCCTAATCTTTCTCATAATTACACTTTTACCCCAAGGCTTGTAAAGTGATTTTCATTCAACTTTCTAACATTTCATGCTTAGCTGATTTATTTACTCAACTAAAGCAATCATCAATTCTCACTAAATCACTCATGTATGACCAATCTCAAGACTTTTACAAACAAGTCCCTACATGCATTTTTCATGGAATTCACTTAGCAAAAGATGTTTCTACTACATCAAGTTTTCATAATCTTCCATAAAACATCAAAATACATGCATGTCATACATGGGTACATTTTTTGAACATCAATCCTAGCTTAACATATAGCTAAAAATAGCTTACTCATGTTACAAGGACTTCAAAAAATACGAAGAATATGAAAAACGGGGCTAGGATGCACTTACTAGCAAGCTTGAAAAATTGAAGAACCCTAACTATGGCTTCTTGAAATTTTCGGCAGCTTGGAGAAGAAGGTGAATGAAATTTTGTCATCTTTTCCCCCATTTAATCACTTATTTGACAAATGACCAAAATGCCACTTTATCAAACTTTCAAATATTAACCCACTCATGCCCATTTTTGTCCAAAAATTAGAAATTGGAAAATTTCTATTTAAGGACTTCTAATATATATTCTAAAGCCATTTCACACAAATAGCTTCTAGAATCTCACATTTTGCAACTTTTGCAATTTAGTCCTTTTGAACAATTCAGCCGCAATTTCACAAAATTGCTTCATGAAACTTTCACACTGGCATGCATACATGGCATAAACCTCAAAAACTCAGTCATAACCCTCGAATTTGAGGTCTCGCACCACTATTCTAACAGGCCCTAAACCGGGATGTTACATGCTTAATCAACTATCACAATTTTCTAAATTAATTAAAGAGTTAGTATCCTCATAAAAAATCACCGATAACAATATACTCAGTATAGTCTAGCAATTATTTGGCATTTGTATGTAATGGCAAAATAAATGACAATGCATGATTATTAAAACATATATCTATTGCATACTATATTTACGACACAACATACCCCCAAACCTAAAGGATGCATTGTCCTCAATGCATGAACAATGAAACATTTCAAAATGAAAAAAAAAAACAACTTACAATTATAAAAATGCAATGACAACCAAATGTAAATGCATGAAACATATGTTATAAAATGACAAAAAATTCAAATGAAAATAAAAACAAAAGCTCGGAAGGAATTGGGGTTACTCTAATTAGGTTGGGTTGATTTTTTGGTAGCACGTTTGTAACATTGGTTCCTTTCCACTTCACTAGCATCATCTTGAACGGATTTCCCAAAAGATCACTTGTAGCGCTTCCTTTTAAGCTGGTTAATGGGCACCTATTTTTCATCATCAGTATCGGACTTCGTGAGATCATCAATCATTCAATAGACACACACTCTTGCTCAGTCATAGGTGTAGTGGATTTCAATATAGTGGTAGTGTCAGCAGGTGTAGCAGTTTGAGTCACACCAGCTTCATCCTTATCAGATTCAATATGCACAGATTCAGTTTTCTCCTCTTTTCTTTCTTTTTCTGTAGTCTTCGTATCCGTAATGGCTTCTTCTCCATCTCCATCATCATCATCATCTGGATCCAACAACAATTCTTTAAAAAAAAAAAAGGAATGTAGGCATAGGTCAGGTAAAGTTCTTCTGAAGAGATTTCTTAATGGCCTTATCCCTTCTTCAGACATATCCCCAAAATAGAGCCATTTCTTCTTAAGCTCGGCCAAGATCAGTGGCTAGCCTCAGTTGATGTTTCTTCATTTTTTGGAATTGTTGTTGCAACATCTCAAGAGCATCAATCACTTTTTGCTCAAAGTTACTGTGAGATATTGATGGAGTAGCATCAGTACTCATATGTGGTGAAGATGTAGATGTAGAGCCCAGATGCTGTGACATTTCCTCCCAAAAAATCTTAGGGCGATTTGTTTTGTTATGGCTCCTTTGTTGGGGATTGTTCTTCATTTGCTTGAATAGGAGCCTTCAACCTCTAACAAAGAATCGTGATGAGCAACAAAAAATTTAAGGTACCGGCATTCTTTTAGGAGCAGCGGTGGACTTTTCTAAAGATGATGTTTCCAATATTGATCTTTCTGCTAGTCATAATAAAGTGTAATAATATTAGTCATTCTTTTGAAATAGTGGAGTTGTGAGTAAAAGGGATGAAACAAGTTTTAAGGAAATGATACCAAACCCTACAGTGAGGCTTCAACGATACACGGTCAATAGTGTAGCAATCATTTCAAGAAACTATCCACTTCATTCCTTCTACATGTAAATCTATCAGAACTTGGTTGAGTCCTTCAGTTATCATAGTATTGACAAATTAAGAGTGTTCATCAGGGCTATCAGATAACCAATATTGCATATTGATTGAGTCTTCATCGAACATCACCGAGACACCATGCACATATATAAAAGCATTATCAGGAGAGGTGAGATAAGCATAAAATTCTTTCACTACCTTGGTGAGGACGTCATTGGGGTGGAGACAGAAGATTTGCCACCCATACTTCTACACAACAGAATAGATCGCTTCAAAGTAGCCCATAAAGGGGACATCCTGGAAAAGGAAACCTTTTTCCATGCAAAATAGCCTCTTTGATATGTTTTGGATATACCTTTCTTTCATGATTTTGCTAAAGAATGTCCGCAGATGCACGGAGGTGTAAGAAAATAGTGCTTAGCGAGCCATTTGAGAGAAAATAGTGACTGGAAAATGAAAAATGTGAGACTTTTACGATTTTATGGAGTAAAAATAGAGAAGGGTAAAGAATATGAAACAGAAAAGAAGTTAGAAAAGAAGTGAATCGACATGGGTAAAACGCGAGAGAAAATATAAGAATGGCATGGGGGATAAGATTTGTAATAGCCCGATTTTGGGTCTAGTCAGAATAGTGGTTTTGGGGCCACAAATCTAACGTAAGAAAATATTTTTTCTATTATATTTTTATGGTCAAAATTTCACGGAATGGTTTTTTGAAAACTTCGTTCAAAAATTTCGACGTTTGGGCACTTAATTTAGTCAAAAGGACTAAATCGTAAAAAGTGCAAAACTTGAGTTCTAGAAGTTAGAGGTGTCAAATTACTATGAAATTTTAAATTGGTCGTCCTTAAATGGTAATTAGACCATTGGTTAAGTTGATGGACAAAAATGGACATGGTTTGGTATATTTCTAAAGTTTTTCATTAAGGGCAATTTGGTCATTTGGTAATTATAATGAATTAAAAACAAAATTAAAAGCCAATTTTTGTACCCCATGGTCGAGTTTCACAAAGGAAAACCATGGCTAGGGTTTTTCAAGCTTCCAAGCTCGATTGTAAGTCGTTCTAGCCCCGTTTTTAATGATTTTTACGTTTTTTAAATCTTCGTAACAAGATCTATCTATTTCTACCACTAATTTGAAGGGATATCAAAGTTTAAAATTTTAACCATGTTGAATATATGTGTATTTTGATGTTTGATGGTAGAAAATGAATGTTAGTTGTTTGTTAAGTGACTTTTGCTAAGTGATTTTCGGTGAAAATATCAAAAAGGACTAAATTGTAAAAGTTATAAAATGAGTAGTAAAAATGTGTTTTAATGGAAATTGTGGGCTGCTATAGATATGAAAATGGTTCAGCTAGGCTTGTTTATTAAAGAAATTGAATAGATTTCATTTTACGAGCCTAGGGCAAAAAAATGTAAATATGTCAAAGTTTGGGGGAAAAAATATATTTTTCCATAATATGATTTTTGGATTCAATTGAATAAGGTGAATAATGAATGAGTGAAATGTGATATTATATATATCAATAAAAACGAGGCTCGGACCTAGAACGGAGGAAAAACGAGTAATTGACGATTAAGTCCTTTTGCTATTTTGATGCCGAGTTAAGTTCGTATGTAAATAATGTATTGTTTTATTTATGTTTTAAATGCTTTAATATTGTATGAATTATGATTGACTCCTTGAATGTAATTGACAAAGTTCGACAAGCGAGAAAATTTTGATTGAACCTTAGGAATAGTTAGGGTACAAATGTCATGACATTAGGTTTATTTGAGTTTACATGTAAAACCATATCTGGGATATGACATCGATATGAGATTTCGTGTAAGACCATATATGGGATATGGCATCGATATGAGATTTCGTGTAAGACCATAGCTAGGCTATTGGCATCGATATGAGATCCCATGTAAGACCATATCTAGGATATGACATTGGTATAGTACTATGTGCACGAGATTCTGGTATGGGTTCAATCATCCTAGCTTGAATAAAATTTAGCTAACATTGTTGTAAACAAGAACAAAGAACACATAGCAAACATTTTCAGATTAAATCAAAGAAAAGAAAGATTAAACCCAAATCAAAGTGGTTGTCACCCAAAACTCTGATAGACGAGGCTCCTTTGCTCCTTTACTTTGCTCCTTTGCTGATGGCTCTCCAAGGTGGCCGACCAAGGGCTCTTTAAGAGACTTAATTGCTAAAATCTCTATAAAGAGATTATGCTAGGTGTGGGGAATGAAAAATGCTAAGAGAATTGAGAGAGAAGAGAGAATGTTGAAGGATGAGGGATGATGGATGATGAATGAATGAATGATGGGGTCTTATTTATAGGTGAGGAAAGGGGGATAGTTTGCTAAAAATAGGAGGTTCCATCTCTTCAAGCATCTTCAAAGGTTGGTCGGCCATGAATTGAGGAAATTGAGTTGATTTTTGCTCAATTTAAGTGCCACAACAACTCAGGACTGAGACTCGGTCAAGTGCAAATCTTTAGGCAAATCTCTAATTTCTTCAACATTGCAAGGACCTTATGCAATTAAACCAAAAAGTGGTTTATGTGGATAGCCAAGTGTAGCCGAAAATTGGGTTGACTTCATCTCCAATTTGGACGGTTTTGTAATCCAACAAAGCTATTAAACTTGTCCAAAATAAATCAATAAATTAGAGAACCAAAGAATAAAATTTATCCAATTTAAATAATTAATTATAACTCAAATTATTAATGAAATATCTAAAAATGAATATTTAAATATAAATTTATATTTTATTATTTAATTTAATCATGCATGACCCGCTTCATGTCTCAAAAATATAATATGCTCATTTTAATATAAAATAAACCATTTTATGCATGAAAACTATATAATAAAACATAAAATCACATTTTAATAATTTCTATGTCCTAATTTCATATTTTCACATATTTCATTAATTTATTAAACAATTACTTAGTTTTAACAACAAATTTAAGTAAAACTGTGATAAATTATATAGGAAAAATCCTATATATTTTTCCATTTACGCCAGACCAATGAGATTTTAATTTGCTAATAAATAATTTAAGCCTGGAATTAATAACAGGACTTGTTGTCTAGGTGCAAATTGCCGTGGCAAAATCTTGCTGTCATGCCATCATTTGGTCTTTTCTTTGTACAGCTTGGCATTCCCATAAGCTTGTGCTCTGAATTCTTCCATCTCATTCAACTTCAATAGGTAGTTAGTACCAGCAGCACTGTAATCCATATTCAATTTCTTAATTGCCCAATATGTCTTATGTTCAAGTTCAATAGGCAAATAACAGGGTTTCCCATAAACAAGCTTGAAAGGCGACATCCCCAAGGGTGTATTGAATGTAGTGCGATATGCCCACAAAGCTTCATCCAATCTGGATGATCAATCTTTGCGGGTGGGATTGATACATTCTCCAGAATTTATTTAATCTCTCTATTAGATACTTCCGCCTGTCCATTAGTCTGGGGATGGTATGCCATGGCAATTTTATGCTTAACTCCATACCTGTTCAGAGCATTAACAACTAATTTGCAGTTAAAGTGTGAGCCTTTATCACTAATTAGAGCACGAGGGGTACAAAACCTGGTAAAAATATTCTTATGTAGAAATTTCAGTACCGATTCGGCATCATTCGTTGGTAAAACAACAACCTCAACCCGCTTGGAGACATAATCAATAGCTAAAAGTAAGTATACATTGCCCCAAAAAGGTGGGAATGGACCTATGAAATCAATTCCCCATACGTCTAATAGTTCCAGTTCTAAAATAGTTTGCAAAGGCATTTTATACCTCATCGATATATTTCTAGTTCTTTGATAGTGATTGCTAGCTTGGCAAAATTCAAGAGCATCTTTAAACATGGTTGGCCAATAAAAATCATATTGGAGAAGTTTTGCAACAGTTCTCATGCCCCCGAAATGTCCCCCATATGATGCTCAATGACAATGATATAAAATACTTTGAATCTCGCTATCTGGAACACACCTTCGAATTATCTGGTCTGCATAATTTTAGAATAAAAATAGCTTATCCCAATAATACTGCTTGGCATTAAGGATAAATATCATTCATCTTTGATTGGTGAGCTTAGGTGGCAGCAAACCACTAACCAAAAAATTTACGATATCGACATACCATGGTAATGCCATAGCAACTAACAGTTGCTCATCTGGGAAATCATCCTGAATGCGCTGAATATTACCATATTCATTTTCCTGCTTCAATTCAAGACAAGTGATCAACCACTTAATTTTTTGTGCCTTTCCTATCTCTAATTTCTAGATTAAATTCCTGCAATAGTAGTATACATTGAATTAATCTAGGCTTGGCGTCTTTCTTGGTCACCAAGTACTTAATATCAGAGTGGTCCATATAAACTGTAACTTTGGTGCCCACTAAATAAGCTCTGAATTTTTCAAAGGCAAATACCACAGCTAACAACTCCTTCTCAGTGGTAGTATAATTTAGATGTGAATCTGTCAACATTTGACTTGCGAAGTAGATAGCATGAAATACCTTATCCTTTTTTTGCTGCCCCTATGGAAAAATCACTGGTATCACACATCAATTGGTAAAGTCCAATCTGGTGCTATGACTATTGGTGCTGTGACTAGCCACCTTTTCAATTCCTCAAATGCTTGTAAGCATAGCTCATCAAAATTGAAAGATCTGATGTGTTTTAACAATTTACACATGGGTTTGGATATTTTCGAAAAATCCTTGATAAATCATCGATAGAATCCTGCATGGCAAAGAAAACTGTGAATATCTTTAACTATGGAGCATGGTGGCAATTTCTCAATAACCTCAATTATTTCTTTCTCGATGGCATCCCTTTGCTACGAAATCTTATGTCCTAAAACAATACATTCACATACCATGAAGTGACTTTTCTCCCAATTAAGAACAAGGTTGGTTTCTTCACACTGACAAAGAACTAACTCCAAATTCTTTAAACAATCTTCAAAAGTATTGCCAACCACTGAGAAGTCATCCATAAAAACTTCTAAAAATTTCTCCACCATGTCCGAAGATATTGCCATCATGCAACGTTGAAATGTTGCAAGGGCATTGCATAATCCAAGTGGCATTCATCGTAACACAAAAGCTCCATAAGGACATGTGAATGTGGTTTTCTCTTGATCAGTAGGAGCTATGGCAATCTGGTTGTACCCCGAATAACCATCTAGAAAACAATAGAAGGCTTTCCCTGCTAATTTTTCTAACATCTGGTCGATAAATGGTAAAGGAAAATGGTCCTTCCTTGTCACTTTGTTTAGTTTCTGATAGTCCATACAGACCGTCCATCCCGTGGCAGTACAAATAGGAATGAGTTCATTGTTATCATTGCTTATCACAGTGACACCCCATTTTTTAGGTACACATTGAACAGGGCTCACCCAAGGACTATCAGAAATTGGGTATACAATTCCAACATCCAGCCATTTGATAATCTCCTTTTTAACAACTTCCTTCAATGGGATTCAATTTTCTTTGCTGCTCAATAGATTTGCCATGGCAATCCTCCAGCAATATCTTGTGCATGCAGATTGCTGGAATAATTCCTTTGATATATGCAATCGTCCACCCCAATGCCTTCTTAGATTTTTTTAAAACTTTCAATAATCGAGCCTCTTAATCTGTAACACCCCTATCCCCAGTCCGTCGCTGGATTAAGGTTAGGAGCATTGCCGGACAGATCAGAAAATTTCACAGGCAAAATCATACATTCAATCATCATTCTAAGACATAATGTCCCTTATCGGGTCCTCGAGACCTTAAGCATGCTTATAAACTGAGTTGAGGCTAAACTGAAACACATATGAAATTCCATGAAAATTTGAAACTTTTCTAAAATACAGGGGAGACACGCCCGTGGAAGGAGACCGTGTGCCCTCCACGGCTTCTAGACACCCCCGTGTAACGTACAAACTATTCCAACACGGTCATTAGGCACGGCCGTGTGCCATGGCCGTGTATTTTTAGGCCATATACTGACTTCTCCACCACGGCCACCAAGCACGCCCGTGCTGAGGCCGTGTATTTTTATACTAGCTATTGACTTGTTCACCACGGCCAGGACACATGCCCGTGTCGAGGCCGTGTGATTTTAGGCTGCATCCTGCCAATTTACGCACGGTCTAAGGCACGCCCGTGTGCCACAACTGTGTGACATTATAGGCCATTTACAAGGCCAAAATGCCAACCAAAAGGTTCATACCAATAAGCATCATTTACCAACACATATCAAGCATATATAGCAACCAAAAACATACAAATAGCCATCCAAATCATGCACATTTGATCACTAAGATAATCACAACTATATATTAAATTTTTATTCAATATAAATACATTCAAAACCAATACTAAACATACCAATTTGCATAACTAAAACTCAATTATACCTATACCATTTGTCTATGTACTTACCATCTCATAACCATTCCATATATCAACTAATCATATCATAACAAATTCACATGTCACATTCATCTAAGCATGATACCAACACATAACTAGCCAAATCACATGGCTAAGTTTACTTTACAAATCATCACAAGAACTAGCCTATACATGCCATATCTAGCTATATAGATATCCAAGGTGTACCAAAATGATATTAGTAGTGTGATGACGATCCTTGACGGTCCCGAGCCTTCAGTAGCTTTGATGACCTATAAAGCAGATTAAACACACACACACAGAGTAAGCTTTCCAAAAGCTTAGTAAGTTAATATACGACAACTTAGCATAAAAAGCATATGTTTGCTTTGATTCATACAATTTTGACCACATTAGCCATATTCCCAATTCAAAGATCATATAAACACATAACTCATTTCATCAAAACCTTATACAACATATCATCAATTCCATATTCATAGCATCATAATAAGATCATATTGATGCTTACCTTGTATACACAATTAGTGTATAATCAACATACCTGAATTGAATTTACTATCACATATTTGTTCATAGCTCGGACTTACAATCAGTATCATAGACTTGCTCGTTGAACAGTAATAAATCCAATAGGATACTCAAAAAGCTCAGAATAATTGTACAATGCCAACGTCCCAGACGAGGTCATACATGCACTCGGATATCGATGCCACTGTCCCGAACAGGGTCTTATATGAATCAAAACGATGCCGATGTCCCAGACATGGTCTTACACGTAAGTGTCATAATGATGCCAACATCCCAGACATGGTCTTATACATAAAGTTTATATTGATGCCAACGTCCCAGACGTGGTCTTACACATAATCAGATATCAATGCCACTATCTCAGACAGGGTCTTACACGAATCTCAAATCAATGCCAACGTCCCAGACGTGGTCTTACATGATAAAACAGAACATATACCTATATCAAGGTTCGTACGAGGCTTCTCAGACTTAGTCAATATACCAAACTCATCTCGGATTCAATTACAAAATTTCTCATAATTATTCATTATCATCATTAAACATATGAATAATTACAAATGCCTGCATATTCATTTATTTGTATAGTGACTTACCTCGGATTCGGTTTATCGGAATAGAAAACGGCTACTCGATAACTTTCGCTTTCCCGCGATCTAAGTCCGTTTTCTTCGGTTCTTGATCTAAACATATTCAGAATTAACCCTTTTATTCACTAACTCATTCAATTCAATCCAAGGACACACATTTAGGGCAATTTGCAAAATAACCCTCATATTTGCACATCTTAGCAATTTAGTACATTTTTCTCAAAATATCAAATTCACAAAATCTACTTATACACAAGCTTGGCCGAATATATACATATCACATACAAACCCACATTTTTCATCAAATTCACCATTTAATCCCTCAAATTATTATTTTCTTAATTTAGCCCTATTTAGCTAAATTCATAAAAGCTTTAAGAACAAAACATGTTCATCTACCACCAATCTATCATTTAACACCTTAAAGCATCACAAAGCTCAACCTAGCATCAATGGCATAACTTGCAAACATCACCAATACACAAAATTGAAACACGGGTTTGATAGTAGACGAATTAACGATTACAAAAACGTAGAAATTCTCAAAAACCGATCAAAAACTAACCTTGAATTAAACAAAACTATGGCTGAACCTTTGCTTAGAATTTCTTTTTTCTTTCTTTGCTTATTCGGTGGTGTTATGGATGAATAATATCCACCATCACTTTTGTTTCTTTTAATATAATATAATATAACTTATAAAATAAACATAATATAACTTTTAACATATAAAAATAACATATAAAATCATGTTAATAAGCCATGTTACCGTCCACTATAAATGAAAATGGGCTATTTGCCCTTTTAGGACTTTACTTTAATAAAGCCATCTCAATTTAGCCATTAATCAACTAAGAGGCCACTTTTACCAATTATGCAATTTAGTTCTTTTGGTGAAATTTATCACACAGACAATCAAATTAACTTGCGGAAATTTAACACATGCTAAACCACATATCAATAGTACAAAATATATTATTAAAATATTTTACGGACTCGGATTTGTGGTCCCGAAACCACTGTTCCGACTAGGGTATAAACCGGACTGTTACAATTCTCCCCCTTAGGGATTTTCGTCCCCAAAAATCTTACCGTTAAACAGATTCGGATATTGTTGTTTCACTGAGTCTTTAGGCTCCCAGGTAGCCTCTTCAATCCCATGTTGATTCCACAGTACTTTCACTAACGGAATCTTCTTATTTCTCAACTCTTTCACTTCACGAGCTATTATGCGGATCGGTTCCTCTTCATATGTCATATCAGATCGGATTTTAATTTCAGATAGGGCAATCACATGTGTCGGACTGAATCGATATCTACGAAGCATTGAAACATGGAATACATTATGTATCTTTTCTAGCTCAGAGGGTAACTTTAATCTATATGCAACAGGCCCGACACGTTCCATGATCTCATACGGTCCGATGAACCTCGGACTTAATTTGCCTTTACATTCAAATCGAAGCACTTTCTTCCATAGAGACACTTTCAGAAATACTTTATCGCCAATTTCAAATTATATATCTTTTCGTTTCAAGTTTGCATAAGACTTCTGACGATCAGATGCTGTTTTCAAACAATCTCGGATCAATTTCACTTTTTGTTCTGAATCTTTTATCAAATCAACCCCATGTAGCTTATTTTCACTGAGCTCAGTCCAATACAGAGGTGTATGACATTTACGTCCGTACAAAGCTTCATAAGGTGCCATTTTAATACTCGACTGAAAGCTATTATTGTATGCAAATTCAATCAAGGGTAGATACCATTCCTATGAACCATGAAACTCTAGTACATAGCATCTTAACATGTCTTCTAGAATTTGAATAGTCCATTCAGACTGACCATCTGTTTGCGGATGGAAAGCTGTACTAAAGTGGAGTTTCGTGCCTAAAGCCTCTTGCAATTTCTTCCAGAATCTCGGCGTAAACCTCGGATCTCTATCGGATACAATAGATAGTGGCACCCCGTGCAATCTCACAATCTCAGAGATATAAAGCTCAGCTAATTTTTCAAGTGAGTAGTCAGATCTTACTGGAATAAAATGGGCAGATTTCGTTAATCTATCTACCACGACCCATATTGCATCTTTCTTTCTCGGAGTCTGAGGTAAACCAGAAACAAAGTCCATGGTCACTTTATCCCATTTCCACTCAGGAATCAGAATTGGTTGCAACAACCCAGACGGAACTTGATGTTCATCTTTCACTGGCTGACAAACTAAACATTTTAAAACAAAGTCAGAAATGTCCCATTTTATACCAGACCACCAGTAGTGTCGTTTCAAATCCTGATACATTTTCGTGCTTCCCAGATGAACAGATAGATGACTGTTATGAGCTTCATTCAAGATCAACTGAACCAGCTCTGGATTTCTCGGAACACAGATATGATCTTGGAATCTTAAACAATCATCAACAATTTGAAATTTAGATTCAAAATTCACCTCACACTGCGCTCGTTTCGCTAGCAATTCATTATCAAATTTCTGAGCATCACATATCTGTTGCAAGAACAACGATTTGCTTTTAATTCAGCTAACACAGAACTATCATCAGACAAATCTAACTGAGCATTCAAAGCATATAATGCAAACAATGATTTTCTACTTAAAGCATCAGCAACAACATTCGCTTTACCCGGATGATAATCTATCACAAGTTCATAATCTTTTAATAGCTCTAACCATCTTCTTTGACGCAGGTTCAAATATTTCTGAGTCATCAGGTATTTCAGACTTTTATGATCTGAAAACACGTGACATTTCTCACCGTACAGATAATGACGCCAAATCTTTAGTGCAAACACAATCGCAGCTAACTCAAGGTCATGCGTCGGATAATTCTTTTCATGAGGCTTCAAATGTCTCGATGTATAAGCTACCACTTTGCCTTCCTGCATCAAAACACATCTCAGACCATTTAACGAAGCATCACTGTACACAACAAATTCTTTACCCGATTCAGGCTGTACTAACACTAGAGCTTCTGTTAACAGAGTTTTCAACTGATTAAAACTTTTCTGACACTTATCTGACCATTCAAATCTGACATCTTTCTGAAGTAATTTAGTCAACGGAGTAGCTATTGTCGAAAAGCCTTTCATAAATCTGCGATAATAACCAGCCAGACCCTGAAAACTGCGGACTTTAGATACATTTCTCGGAGGTTTCCAATTCAAAATAGTAGAAATCTTGCTCGGATCAACTCGAATCCCAGATGCTGACACAATATGTCCCAGAAAATAACCTCGTGCAACCAGAATTCACATTTACAGAATTTCGCAAACAATTGCTTTTCTCTCAAAGTTTGCAAAACAACTTTCAAATGTTCCTCATGCTCAGCCTCATCACGCGAATAAATCAAAATGTCATCAATAAACACAACAACAAATCGATCTAGTTATGGTCTAAAAATTCTATTCATCAGATCCATAAAAATAGCAGGAGCATTGGTTAGTCAAAATGGCATAACTAAAAATTTGTAATGCCCGTACCTCATTCTGAAAGCAGTCTTCGGAATATCTGAATCTTTCACTTTCAACTGGTAATATCCCGATCTCAGATCAATTTGAAAACACAGTAGCTCCTTTCAACTGATCAAACAAATCATCAATTCTGGGCAACGGGTATTTATTCTTTTTCACAAACAAAACCAGAGCACCCCAAGGTGAAAAGCTCGACCTAGCAAATCCTCTCTCAGTCAATTCTTGCAACTGCGATTTTAACTCTTTCAACTTCGTTGGTGCCATTCTATATGGAGCTATCAAAATAGGTGTAGTACCAGGTAGCAACTCAATACCGAACTCAACTTCACGAATTGGAGGTAAACCCGATAATTCTTCAGGAAACACATCAGAAAACTTACAGACAACAGGCACTGACTCAATCTTTCTTTCAGACAATTTCGAATCAATCACATAAGCGAAATATGCCTCATATCCCTTATTCAAACAACTCTGAGCTTTCAAAACAGATACAGCAGGCAATCCATTCAAATCATTAGATTCAACTTGTACGATCTCATCATTCAGACATCTCAAATCTATAGTCTTTCTTTCACAGTTCACAACAACATCATGCATAAACAACCAATCCATTCCCAGGACAATACCGAATTCATCAAATGGTAAGAGCATCAGATCAGCAGGGAAACAATTATCTCGAAACATTAACGGACAGTCCTTGCATACTTTTTCAATAAGGACACTTTTACCTAAGGGGTTCAATACTTTTATAGCAAACTCAGTAGACTCTACAGGCAAAGTCTTACTGAATACTAAATTCATGCATATATATGAATGCGTAGAACTAGGGTCTATTAAAGCAATCATAGAAGTATCATAAAGAGTAAAAGTACTCGTTATAACATTTTGTGACGAAGTTTCTTCTCGAGCTCGGATAGCATATGCTCTGGCTGGCACTTTACCTTCGGATCTGACAACGTTATCTCTCGTAGTTCTCGGACTACAACTAACATTTCTAAAATTTTTCGATGACCTACCTCTCACAGGTGCATTATCAGATCTCAAATTCTGAACAGTCTCTGGTTCGACAGACTCAGAGCAATCACGTATAAAATGATTAAGCGATCCACATCTAAAACAAGCTCTGTCGTTTAATCTACAACTTCCTGGATGCCTTTTTCCACAATGTTTACATTCAGGTCTCTCGGATCAAACATTACCAACACTGGCCACTGAAGTTGCTGGATAACTAGCCTATACATGCCGTATTTACATATATCCATAAGTTCAAAAGTACCAATCGACAATTGGATAGTGTGATGTGTAACTCCGACTTATCCAAATCGAACGAGCTACCGAACCACTATAAAACACTGAAAAGAAACAGAGTAAGCTTTATAGCTTAGTAAGCCTGTATAATTTAGAATTAAACTTACCATTTAGACATGATCAAGACAATAAATAAGGTGCACTCAATTCAATTATCAAATGCCTAAACACAAGCATTTATTAACAAGTTAGTCACATAAGTGCATATAATCATCCATTATCTCAATTTAGTACTCAATACATTGTATCATATCAAGTTTATATATCATGTACCTCATTTGTAACATTTCACTCTTAATCATATAATTAATAATTCATTCAATAACAACAACTCATTCGTAATAATAGTAATTTATCCGTATAAACAGTAATTCATCTATAATAACAGTAATTCATCCATATAAACAGTATAAATAGTAATTTATCCGTATAAATAGTAATTCATTCGTATTAGCAGTAATTCATTCGTAATAAACACATAGCTTTTTCATATAACCAATAACAAAATTTACGCCCGTTGAACCTATTAGAATTTCAAGGGATACTCGGGTGATATACATTACGTATATAAATCAGTAATCCATCAATTCATTATCATTTTCACTCTTTCGAGCTATGGTCAATAAGCTCCTCTTGAGCTGATGGATAGTAAGCTCTATTGAGCTGAAACGGTAAGCTCTGACGAGCTAAAAATAGTAAGCTCTCACGAGCTAAGAATAGTAAGCTCTTACGAGTTGTTACATCGGTAAGCTCATACAAGTTGCGGTGAGCCCACACTACATGTAGGATCTCAACCTAAATGGTAACCCTAGTCACATTTCCCTCGTATCCTATGAATTTCTACAGTTCAAACGGGGCTCGATAACTATCAGACTATATCAATAAGGCATTTGAATTTAAATTAGATCATTTACTCAATTACATACATTCATTTCAAATAATTACAAGAATTTAAAATTTCAATTCTAATTATACAGACTTATCTCGAGTTGCTTGGATGGAAATTATCGACTATTCGTCCACTTTTTTTCCCCCTATCTCGACTTATCTTGATTTATATATTATCAAAATTTACTTATTTAATCATCATTTCATTCAATTTAGCACAAAACACACATTAGGGCCATTTTACCAGTTTGCCCCTAAACTTTCACATTTTTACAATTTAGTCCTTATAACATAAAATTGCAAATTCATGCAATTTAGTACAGACCCATGCTTAGCCGAATGTAATACATATTACTAGCAGCCCATATTTTCAATTTATTCACACTTTTAGCCACATAATTTTACAATTTCACAAATTAATCCCTTTTTTGACATTTTTGTCAAAAATCACTTTACAAAACTAGTAAATCTATCAACAACTATTCAAAATCCATCATCAGCCATCAAATTACTCAAGCATTCAATAATGGGAACATGGTAAATCTTTAATAGTTTCAAAATTTAAGGTACGGGCTAGCTAGAATACGAAGCAACGATGACAAAAATATAGAAATCATTGAAAACGAGACAAATTTGGACTTACAAATTAGCTCCAAAGTGACCGAATGCTTTCAAGCCCTAAAATGGCTTTTCTCCATGCTGCATTCAGCTATGAAAAAGATGATAACCTTTAATTCTTTGTTTGTTTTATTTATTTTATGTTATAAACCAATTTACCAAATTAACCTTACTAATAAACCATTTAAAACGCCTACTAATGTGTCCATAAAAGTCCACTAACATTTAAAATGATCTAATTACCATTTAAGGCCACCATAATTAAAAGCCAAAGCTATTTGTCACCTTTAACTAATAAAACATGCATTTTACATTTTATGCGATTTAGTCCTTTTTATCAAATTAACCATTCAAACAGTAAAATTTCTTTATGAAACTTTCATGAAATTAATCTATCATGTTGTAGACCTTATTAAAATAATAAAATAAATATTTTGACTTTGGATTTATGGTCCCAAAACAACTATTCTGATTTGACCCAAAAACGAGCTGTTACATGTTCTTTGATGGGTCTGTCTCTATCATTTATTATTGATGTAATGGCTCTTCTCCAACCTGATCATTTCTAATTCTTTCCATTTCTCGCAATTGTTTCCCCTTCTTTTCAAGGTTCTCTCAATTTTTGGATAAAAAAATACTCTTTAATTGCAAAAATATCTCTACTCATGCACCAATAAAAAACTTGAAAAAAATTAAAAGAACTAATTAAGCTAAACTAACAAAATTAAGAGGTAATAACACACCAAAATTTCACCAATATTGCTTTGTCGATCTCAAGAAACGGCGCCAAAAACTTGTCGCGTGTGACTGTGTAATGCGAATGTGCAAGTATACACGTCAAATAAAGTAATAAAGTGTTGAGTGAGTATCATCTCCACGGGGACTAGAATTGATTAAAATAATTGGTTAAGCTATTAATTATGAAATTTACTAATTAAATTGTGCAAAAGAAATAGATAACAAATTGATAAAGAGACTTAATGAATGGATTAATAAAATCAATTATGAAAGAAAATATGGCAAGGCAATTGAAATGCTGTGGTAATTCTCAAAGACTAAGTGGGGAGGATTTTTACTGTTGAATGATAAAGGTTGGAATTACTCAAGTGTTATTTTTATATCATAATAATGCTATGGCAAAATATTGACCATTCTACTGCTCACGGATTCACTATTGCAGCCTGGTTCTTTCGAAAGCCAAACTTTGAGCTATCATTATGAGTTTTTGCATGTCTACAGAACTCGAGAATGATACCCAAACTGTTCTTCCTTTCCCTATACAGATCGCAACTTCTACGTCTAGAGTACTGCAAATATTCTTTCGAATACTCGCATGTATCAACTGATAATAATCCAATCTATTTAATCTTTTCAGAATTAAATAAGATCTAATAAAATACCATAAAATAATCTATGTCTAGAGATTGCATGCATGTATTGAAAAGAATCATAAATCGAATGAAACAGTAATCTACTCAAAATCAGACCATAGGCTTTAAAAGATAACAAAAATTCATCTATATTATTCCAACCCAATGAGATTTAGCTCATGGGTTGGACATTCAAATCCAAAACAAAAGCATTCAACATCATCATTTAAGTTTATGAATCACAAAGTTCAAATCAGAGAATAAAGGTAGAACTGTAAGAAGCTTTAGCTACTCCAGCTTTCACTTTAATAATGAAATTTGATGCAAAACCGAGGGTAGATTTCTCTTCCCCTTCCTTGTGTCTATGACTTTTCTCTTTTTTAAATTGCTACCCTCTCCTCTATTTTCTCTGAGATTTTCCATGAGAATCTAATGCAGAGAGAAAACTACTCTCTAATTCTCTTTCTCCCAAAATCCTCTTTGTTTTATTTTCTCTTTCCTCTTTTATCGGGTAAGTCCCTCCCTCTCAACACACACATTTTTGCTTCCTCTTTTTCAGGGTGGTTTATCTGGTACAAGTATAGCTAGCTGAGAGTGACGTGTACGAAGTGTTCCGTCATCTTCTTGGAATGGCCATGGCATTCTTGTTGGCAATCTAACCAATAATTTGCTAAGGCGATATTTCACTTCCTTCATTTTCCTACTCTTTTCTCTCTTCTCTTTTTCATCCTGCACTTGCTGCCAACCACAACCAACACCTTTCTTCCCCAATAATAAAAGTAACAAATAATAACATTTATAACACAATCCAAGTTTTTTTATACAATGTTCTAAAAATATCTTAAAAATGTAAACATATTTACTTAATTATAAATAATTAATTTAATTTAGAGGCTTGAAATATAACTCTTTTCAAGAGTTATCAACGTTGGGTGGTATAGATTTTTTCGCAGTTATAGGGATTGATTTGACCATGGCTAAGTACTGGTTGGAAAGAGTCGAAAGGATCCTCGATCAGACGTCCTACTTTGATGAGGAGAAACTGGGTTGTACTGTGTCCCTACTTGATGAGGAGGTGCATCGTTGGTGGAATACTATTAGGAGAGGTATAACCATTGATTGTTTAACTTGGGATTATTTATTTAAGGTGTTTAGGAGAAAGTTTATGGGCGAGAAGTATATGAAAGCTCGTAAGAGGGAATTTTTTGATCTTGTGCAAGGTAGGTTATCTGTGGTTAACTTTGAGGCAAATTTTGTGCGCCTCAGTCAATATGCTCTTGAGATGGCGTTGATTGAGAAGGATCATTTTAAGAGGTGCCTTTTCAGGCTCAATTGAGAGATTCGAGTTTATTTAGTGGCCCACAATACAGTTCTTTGATGAGCTTGTGAAAAAAGCCAAGGCTGTGGATGAGACTTTGGCTGAGCCAGCTCGTTTTGTAGTGGCTGATGTAATAGTCTGGTTTATACATTAGTCGGAACAATGGTTTTGGGACCACGAATCTGAGTCTGAATAATATTTTAATATTATATTCTGTGCCGTTGGTATGTGACTAAGCATGTGCTAAATTTCCGTAAGTTAATTTGTCCGTCTGTGTGTTTAAATTTGACAAAAGGATTGAATTGCGTTAAATGTGAAAATTGTATACTATTTATTAAAGTCCTTTTGTGTTGTGGCTTTATAAATGTGAGGACTTATGTGGCAATTTAGCCATTCCCATGGTTAGTGGATGGCTAAGGTCATAAATGACCTTGTAACTATGTGATATATATTTATATGAAAGGTTATTATGGTAAATTAGTTTATATCATATTATTAATAAAACTAAAGCTTAAAATAAGCTTTAATGCATTTGTTCATCCATCAAAAAACAAAGAAAAGAGAAATAAACTTTGGCTAAGCATTCAGCTACTATCAAGCAAAATTCAAAGTTAGTTTTTGGTCAGTTTTCGATAATTTCTACGTTTTTGCAATCGTTGCTTTGAAAGCTATCAAACCCATGTTTAAATTTAATGAATTGATGATGTTTGTGTGATATGCCATTGATGATTTGTTAAGATTTTTGATGATTTTTGGTGTTAAGTGAAAGATATGAGTTAGATGAACATACTTTGTTCTTGAATTTTTGATGAATTTAGCTAAATAGGGCTAAATTGAGAAAATGGCAAATTGAGGACTAATTTGTGAATTTGATGAAAAATGTGGGCTTATATGTGATGTATGAATATTCGGCTAAGCTTGTGTATAAGTGGATTTTGTGAATTTGATGTTTTGAGAAAAATGGACTAAATTGATAAAATGTGCAATTGTGAGGGCTAAATTGCAAATAGCCCTAAATGTGTGTCCTTGGATTGAATTGAATGAATTAGTGAATAAAAGGGTTAATTCTAAATATGTTTAGATCAACAACCGAGGAAAATGGACTTAGATCGCGGGAAAGCGAAAGTTATCGAGTAGCCATTTTCGTTTCAATATATCGAATCCGAGGTAAGTCATTATGCAAATAAATGTACTTGTATGATATTATAATTGTTCATATAACTAATGTTGATTATGGATACTTATGAGAGGTTATGCTTATGAATTTCTGAGAAAAGTTTGATATAGTAACTAAGTCCGAGAAGTTCCGTGTGAACCTAGGAGTAGATAGGATTAGCTATGTCATGACATAGGTATCCGTTCTGTTTTATCATATAACACCACATGTGGGACATTGGCGTTGATTTGAGACTCGTGTAAGACCACGTCTAGGACGTTGGCATCGATATGAGTATTACGTGTAAGACCACGTCTGGGACGTTGGCATCGATATGAGCATTACGTGTAAGACCATGTCTGGGACATCGGCATCGTTTTGATTAGTAGAAGTGGCATCGATATCCGAGTGCATGTAAGACCTCGTCTGGGAAGTTGGCATTGTACGACTATTCCAAGATTTCTGAGTATCCTACTGAATTCCTTATAGTTCAACTGGCAAGTCTTTGATATGAATTGTAAATCTGAGCCATGATCAAACAAGTGAACGAATGTCTGTTTCAGGTACGTTTGGTATATATATACACAAGTGTGTATAAAAAGGTAAGTACCTATAAGACTTTGACTCGAATAGGTGTATGTTTAAATGTGAGAATGAGAATATTAAAATGATGAATGTGGCAAATGTGGCCACAAGTATACGAAACAAAGCATAATTGCGATATATGCTAAATGATTGGAATTTGCCTATGTATCTATTTGCAATATTTGCATTTTATGCTAAGTTTGTTTGTATATTGACTTATTAAGCTTTTTGAAAGCTTACTCTGTGTGCGTTTCTCTGTTTTATAGGTTATCAAAGCTACTGAGGGCTCGGGACTGTCACGGATCGTCATCACACTAATAAACTCATTTTGGTACATTTTGGGAATGGTTATATCTAGATTTGGCATGTATAGTCTAGTTTTTGGTACAAATTGATGTATATACTTAGTCATGAGATATGACTATTTTGGTTCATATTATGCCTTGATGAATGTGCTATATGTATAGTTTTGGTATGGTTAAATGCCCATGAATTAGTCTAGTTTTTGGTTAGTTAAATGATGAAGTTATGCTTTGGTTATGTATTTGTTTTGGCTTGAAAGATGGCATGAATGAATTAGATATTAAATGCATAGATTGAATGGACAAATTGTTATGTTTTGGTTGTTATATGTTCAAGATATGTCTTAGGTTGTGATGTTTGTAGGTTTGACCCTTATGGGTGACAGTTTGGCCTTATAAATGGCCTATAATGTTACACGGTCGAGGTGCATGGGCGTGCCTAATGATTGTGGGTGTATAACGGGATGTAGCTTAGTAGTACACGGCCTCTACATAGGCGTGTCATCTGGCCATGGTGTGTAAGTCAGTAGCTAGATAAGAGCACACGACCTTGGCACACGGGCGTGCTTGGTGGCCGTGGTGGGAAAGTCAGTATATGGCCTAAGAGTACACTACCATGGCACACGAGCGTGCCTATTGATCGTGGAGATATAGTCAGTATATGGACACAGGTGGACACATAGGGGTGTCTAGAAGCCGTGGAAGGCACACGGTCTCATTTCACGGGCGTGTTTCCCCTGTAGTTTAGAAAAGTTTCAAATTTTCCATGGAATTTGTAGGTGTACCAGTTGAGTCCTGACCTAATTTATAAGCATGATTAAGGTCTCGAGGACCCATTTAAGGGACATTATGTTGGAGAATATTGAATGAACGTATGAATTTCTGTAAATGCTTTTCGATCTGTCATGTAACGCTCCTAACCCTAATTTGACGATGGACTCAGGATAGGGGTGTTACATTTGGTTGGTATCAGAGCTACGGTTTAGCCGATTCTCATAGTTTAGCTGTACATGCCATATATCTGAACTGTGATAGTGTGATGAATCCTGACGTATAAAATGTGATTTTCGTATAGTAATGGATCATGAAAGAGCCGTAGCTGATGACGTAAAAAGTAATGCACCTGCTCCCGCGCAAGGGACAGCGCCCTCTGAATTGAGATCGGCTACGAGCAGTCAAGAGGGAGAAGCTAAACAAGATTTCTTTCAGATGATGAGTGAGTGGTTCACTCAATTCGTAAGAAATAACCCGACTGTTTCGCAACCCCCGCCCTCAGTTAATCCCCCTCAGACAACAGTTATGCTACCAGTTATACATCCGAATCTATTGAATAAGCCTCCTGTTGACAAAATCTGTAAGTATGAGGCCGATGATTTTTGAGCTATTAATGATGCTGAAAAGGCCGAGTTCTGGATTGAAAATACTATTCGAGTATTTGATGAAATGTCTCTAACTTCAGAAGAATGTATAAAATGTGTTGTATCATTACTTCGAGATGCAACTTATCAACGGTGGAAAACTCTGATTTTTGTGGTTCTGAAAGAGCGTGTTACATGGGATTTCTTTCATATCGAGTTCCGGAAGAAATATATCAGTAAGAGATTCGTTGATCAGAAACGGAAGGAATTTCTAGAACTTAAACAGGGCCGAATGACTGTTTTTGAGTTTGAACAAGAATTCGTGAGACTGAGTCAGTATGCCCTGGAATGTGTATCTTCTGAAGCTATAATGTGCAAAAGATTCGAAGATGGTCCTAATGAAGACATTCATTGCTAGTCGAGATTTTGGAAATAAAAGAGGTCGTTGTACTCGTTGACTGAGCTTGCAAAGCTGAGGCACTTGGAAAAGGTAAGAGAAAAGCTGAGTCTGAAGCTCGAGATGTGAAAAAGAGATTTCAGAGTAAATCATTTCAGTCTACTCTGAAAAGATTCAGAAATAATCAAAGTCGTTTCAGAGATAATATGGGACATTCGAATAGAAATCAATCAAGATCGCAAATGAGTTCTAAAACCCCAGTAACTTCAGTGGCTAGCATTGGAAATGTTTGATCTGAGAGACCTGAATGTAAACATTATGAAAAAAGGCATCCGGGAAGCTATAGATTAAACGACAGAGCTTGCTTCAGATGTGGTTGCTTGATCATTTTATCCGTGATTGCCCTGAGTATGTCGAGCCAGAAACTGTTCAGAATTTGAGATCTGATAATGCACCGGTGAGAAGTAGACAATAGAAGAATGTAAGAAATGTTAGTGGTAGTCAGAGAACTACGAGAGACAATGTTGTCAGATCTGAAGTTAGAGCGTTAGCCAGAGCGTATGCTATCCGAGCTCGAGAAGAAGCTTCATCGCCAGATGTTATAACTGGTACTTTTACTCTTTATGATACTTCTGCGATTACTTTGATAGACCCTGGTTCTACGTATTCATATATTTGCATGAATTTAGTACTCAGCAAGACTTTGCCTGTAGAGTCTACTGAGTTTGCTATAAAAGTATCGAACCCCTTAGGTAAAAGTGTCGTTGTTGACAAATATGCAAGAACTGTCCGTTAATGTTTTGAGATATCTGTTTCTCTACTGATCTGATTCTTTTGCCATTTGATGAACTTGATATTATTCTGGGTATGGATTGGTTGTTTATGCATGATGCTGTTGTGAACTGCAAAAGAAAGACTATAGATTTGAGATGTCCAAATGATGAGATTGTACGAGTTGAGTCTAATGATTTGAACGGATTGACTGCTATGATATCTGTTTTGAAAGCTCAGGGTTATTTGAATAAGGTTTACGAGGCGTATTTTACTTATGTAATTGATTCGAAAATGTCTGAAAGGAAGATTGAATTAGTGCCTGTTGTCTGTGAGTTTTCTGATGTGTTTCCTAAAGAGTTACCGGGTTTACCTCTGATTCGTGAAGTTGATTTGGTATTGAGTTGTTACCTGGTACTACACCTATTTCGATAGCTCCATATAAAATGGCACCAACAGAGTTGAAAGAATTAAAGTCACAGTTGCAAGAATTGACTGAGAGAGGGTTTGCTAGACCGAGTTTCTCGCCTTGGGGTGCTCCAGTTTTGTTTGTGAAAAAGAAAGATGGCACGATGAGGATGTGTATCGACTATCGTCAGTTGAATAAGGTGATAATAAAGAATAAATACCCGTTGCCCAGAATTGATGATTTATTTGATCAGCTAAAAGGAGCTACTGTGTTTTCAAAGATTGACCTGAGATCTGGATACTATCAGTTGAGAGTGAAAGATTTAGATATTCTGAAGACTACTTTCAGAACGAGCTACGGGCAATACGAATTTTTAGTTATGCCATTTGGACTAACCAATGCTCCTGCTATTTTTATGGGACTGATGAACAGAATTTTTAGACCGTATCTAGATCGATTTGTTGTCGTATTCATTGATGACATTTTGATTTATTCGCGTGATGAGGCTAAACATGCTGAACATTTGAATTTTTTTTTGCAAACTTTGAGAGAAAAGCAATTGTATGCGAAATTCAGCAAATGTGAATTCTGGTTGCACGAGGTTAGTTTTCTGGGACATATTGTGTCAGCATCTGGGATTCGAGCGGATCCGAGTAAGATTTCTGCTATTCTGAATTGAAAACCTCCGAGAAATGTATTTGAAGTCTGCAGTTTTCTGGGTTTAGCTGGTTATTACTGTAGATTTGTAAAAGGCTTTTTGACAATAGCTACTCCGTTGACTAGATTACT
Source organism: Gossypium bickii (assembly GCA_025503065.1). Classification (NCBI taxonomy): domain Eukaryota; kingdom Viridiplantae; phylum Streptophyta; class Magnoliopsida; order Malvales; family Malvaceae; genus Gossypium; species Gossypium bickii. The sequence continues at coordinate 73,515,452 of CP106713.1, forward strand.
TCAGAAAGATGCCAGATTTGAATGGTCAGATAAATGCCAGAAAAGTTTTAATCTGTTGAAAACTCTGTTAACAGAAGCTCCAGTGTTAGTAACAGCCGAAATTGGGTAAAGAATTTGTTGTATACAATGATGCTTCGTTAAATGGTCTGGATGTGTTTTGATGCAGGAAGGCAAAGTTGTAGCCTATGCTTCGAGACAATTGAAGCCTCATGAAAAGAATTACTCGACACACGACCTTGAGTTAGCTGCGATTGTGTTTGCGCTAAAGATTTGGCGTCATTATCTGTACGGTGAGAAATGTCACGTATTTTCAGATCATAAAAGTCTGAAATACCTGATGACCCAGAAAGATTTGAACCTGCGTCAAAGAATATGGTTAGAGCTGTTAAAAGATTATGAGCTTGTGATAGATTATCGTCCTGGTAAAGCAAATGTTGTTGCAGATGCTCTGAGTAGAAAATCATTGTTTGCATTACGAACTTTGAGTGCTTAGTTAGATTTGTCTGATGATAATTCCGTGTTAGCTGAATTAAAAGCGAAACTGTTGTTCTTACATCAGATATGTGATGCTCAGAAATCTGATAATGAATTGCTAGCGGAACGAGCTCAATATGAAGTGAATTCCGAATCTGAATTCTGAGTTGTTGATGATTGTTTGAGATTCCGAAATCGTATCAGTGTTTCGAGAAATCCAGAGTTGATTCAGTTGATTCTGAATGAAGCACATAATAGCTATCTATCTGTTCACCCTGGAAGCACTAAAATGTATCATGATTTGAAACGACATTACTGGTGGTCTGGCATGGAAAGGGATATTTCTGACTTTGGTTCAAAATGTTTAGTTTGTCAGCAAGTGAAAGCTGAACATTATGTTCCGTTTGGGTTGTTACAACCAATTCTGATTCCTGAGTGGAAATGGGATAGAGTGACAATGGATTTTGTTTCTGGTTTACCTCAGACTCCGAGAAAGAAAGATGCGATTTGGGTCATAGTTGATCGATTGACGAAATCTGCCCATTTTATTCCGATAAGATCTAATTTCTCACTTGACAAATTAGCCTAGCTTTATATTTTTGAGATTGTGAGATTGCACGGGGTGCCACTGCCTGTTGTATCTGATAGAGATTCGAGGTTTACGTCGAGATTCTGGAAGAAATTGCAAGAAGCTTTGGGCACAAAATTACATTTCAGTACAGCTTTTCATCCGCAAATAGATGGTCAGTTTCAACGAATTATTTAGATTCTTGATGACATGTTAAGATGCTGTATACTTGAGTTTAATAGTTCGTGGGAACAGTATCTGCCACTGATTGAATTTGCGTATGATAACAGTTTTCAGTCGAGCATTAAAATGGATCCATATGAAGCTTTGTATGGACATAAATGTCGTACACCTCTATATTGGACTGAACTCAATGAGAATAATCTACATGGGGTTGATTTGGTAAAAGACTCAGAATGGAAAGTGAAACTGATTCGAGATTGTTTGAAAGCAGCATCTGATCGCCAGAAGTCTTATGCAGACTTGAAACAAAAAGATATAGAATTTGAGATCGACGACAAGGTATTTCTGAAGGTAACTCCATAGAAGAAAGTGCTTCGATTCGGACGTAAAGGAAAATTAAGTCTGAGATTCATCGGACCGTATGAGATCATTGAACGTGTCGGACCTGTTGCTTATAGATTAAAGTTGCCCTCAAAGCTGGAAAAGATACACAACATATTTCATGTTTCAATGCTTCGTAGATATCTATCCGATCCGTCACATGTGATTGTCCCATCTAAAATTGAAATCTGATCTGATATGACATATGAAGAGGAACCGATCCGTATCTTAGCTCGTGAAGTGAAAGAGTTGAGAAATAAGAAAATTCTGTTAGTAAAAGTACTGTGGAATAGACATGGGATAGAAGAGGCTACGTGAGAGCCTGAAGATTCTTTGAGATAGCAGTATCCGACTCTGTTTAACGGTAAGATTTTCGGGGACGAAAATCCTTAAGGGGGGAGAATTGTAACAGTCTGGTTTATACCTTAGTTGGAATAGTGGTTTCGGGACCATGAATTCGAGTCTGAATAATATTTTAATATTATATTCTGTGCCGTTGGTATGTGACTAAGCATGTGCTAAATTTCCGTAAGTTAATTTGTCCGTCTGTGTGTTTAAATTTGACAAAAGGATTGAATTGCGTTAAATGTGAAAATTGTATGCTATTTGTTAAAGTGCTTTTGTGTTGTGGCTTTATAAATGTTAGGACTTATGTGGCAATTTAGCCATTCCCATGGTTAGTGGATGGCTAAGGTCATAAATAACCTTGTAACTATGTGATATATATATATTTATATGAAAGGTTATTATGGTAAATTAGTTTATATCATATTATTAATAAAACTAAAGCTTAAAATAAGCTTTAATGCATTTATTCATCCCCCCAAAAAAAAAACAAAAGAGAAAGAAACTTTGGCTAAGCATTCGACTACTATCAAGCAAAATTCAAGGTTCATTTTTGATCGGTTTTCTATAATTTCTACGTTTTTGCAATCGTTGCTTTGAAAGCTATCAAACCCATGTTTCAATTTAATGAATTGATGATGTTTGTGTGATATGCCATTGATGATTTGTTAAGCTTTTTGATGATTTTTGGTGTTAAGTGAAAGATATGAGTTAGATGAACATACTTTGTTCTTGAATTTTTGATGAATTTAGCTAAATAAGGCTAAATTGAGAAAATGGCAAATTGAGGGACTAATTTGTAAATTTGATGAAAAATGTGGGCTTATATATGATGTATGAATATTCGACTAAGCTTGTGTATAAGTGGATTTTGTGAATTTGATGTTTTGAGAAAAATGGACTAAATTGATAAAATGTGCAACTGTGAGGGCTAAATTGCAAATAGCCCTAAATGTGTGTCCTTGGATTGAATTGAATGAAGTAGTGAATAAAAGGGTTAATTCTGAATATGTTTAGATTAAGAACCGAGGAAAATGGGCTTAGATCGGGGGAAAGCGAAAGTTAGCGAGTAGCCGTTTTCATTCCGATATATCAAATCCGAGGTAAGTCATTATGCAAATAAACGTACTTGTATGATATTATAATTGTTCATATAAGTAATGTTGATTATGGATACTTATGAGAGGTTATGCTTATAAATTTCTGAGAAAAGTTCGATATAGTAACTAAGTTCGAGAAGTCCCGTGTGAACCTAGGAGTAGATAGGATTAGCTATGTCATGACATAGGTATCTGTTCTATTTTATCATATAAGACCACGTCTAGGACGTTGGCATCGATATGAGTATTACGTGTAAGACCATGTCTGGGACGTTGGCATCGATATGAGCATTACGTGTAAGACCATGTCTGGGACATCGGCATCGTTTTGATTCGTATAAGACTCTGTCTGGGACAGTGGCATCGATATCTGAGTGCATGTAAGACCTCATTTGGGACGTTGGCATTGCACGACTATTTCGAGATTTCTGAGTATCCTACTGAATTCCTTATGGTTCAACTGGCAAGTCTGTGATATGAATTGTGAATCCGAGCCATGATCAAACAAGTGAACGAATGTCTATTTCAGGTACGTTTGGTATATATATATACACACAAGTGTGTATAAAAAGGTAAGTACCTATAAGACTTTGACTCGAATAATGCATGTTTAAATGTGAGAATGAGAATCTTAAAATGATGAATGTGGCAAATGTGGCCACAAGTATGCGAAACAAAGCATAATTGTGATATATGCTAAATGATTGGAATGTGCCTATGGATCTATTTGCAATATTTGCATTTTATGCTAAGTTTGTTTGTATATTGACTTACTAAGTCGTCAAAGCTACTAAGGGCTCGGGACTGTCACGGATCGTCATCACACTAATAAACTCATTTTGGTACATTTTGGGAATGGTTATATCCAGATATGGCATGTATAGTCTAGTTTTTGGTATAAATTGATGTATATACTTAGTCATGAGATATGACTATTTTGGTTCATATTATGCCTTGATGAATGTGGTATATGTATAGTTTTGGTATGGTTTAATGCCCATAAACTAGTCAAGTTTTTGGTTAGTTAAATGATAAAGTTATGCTTTGGTTATGTATATGTTTTTTCTTGAAAGATGGCACAAATTAATTAGATACGAAATACATAGATTGAATGGACAAATTGGTATGTTTTGGTTGCTATATGTTCAAGATATGTCTTAGGTTGTGATGTTTATAGGTTTGACCCTTATGGGTGGCAATTTGGCCTTATAAATGGCCTATAATGTCACATGATCGAGGTGCACGGGCGTGCCTAATGATCGTGGGTGTATAACAGGATGTAGCTTAGTAGTACACGACCTCGACATAGGCGTGTCAATTGGCCGTGGTATGCAAGTCAGTAGCTAGCTAAGAGCACACAGCCTTGGTACACGGGCGTGCTTGGTGGCCGTGGTGGGAAAGTCAATATATGGCCTAAGAGTACACGGCCATGGCACACGAGCGTGCCTATTGACTGTGGAGATATAGTCAGTATATGGACACTGGTGGACACACGGGGGTGTTTAGAAGCCATGAAAGGCACACGGTCTCATTCCACGGGCGTGTTTCCCCTGTAGTTTAGAAAAGTTTTAATTTTTCCATGGAATTTGTAGGTGTTCTAGTTGATTCCCGACCTGATTTATAAGCATGATTAAGGTCTCGAGGACCCATTTAAGGGACATTATGTTGGAGAATAATGAATGAACATATGAATTTCTATAAATGCTTTCCGATCTGTCTGGTAACGCTCCTAACCCTAATCCAGCGATGGACTCGGGATAGGGGTGTTACAGCTGAAATTGGTAAGAGGGCTTTCCATTGGTGCTTCTGGATGTCTGCCCAGGAGGGGGCATGATAATTACAGCTTTGATAGGGGTGCAAGACATGGGTCTCGACTGAGTCAGTCTAAACAATAAAGTAATATTGTAACTAGCACTGGTGGATTGACCGGTGGCTCTGGATGGCCGCTTTATGCTCACTGTAAATGTAGTCATCTTGGAGAGTGTCATAATTTGATAGGTGGATGTTATAAGTGTGGTTCAAAAGAACATTTTCTTATGGACTGTTCGAATAGAATTGAGGTATCACAGACTCAGAGTTCGGCAACTACTACTGCGCTTGCTAGGGGTTGTGGTCTCGGTAGAGGTAATGGGAGACCAGTTGGGTAGCGGATTGTTGCTCACACACAAGCCTCACTTGTTGAGTCTGGAGGTCTAGCTTGAGTTTATGCTATTAGGGAACCTGAGGATCAAGATTCGACTGATGTTATTACAGGTACTTTCACTTTGCAATCTATTCCGTTGTTTTCTTTGGTTAATTCTAGTTCTATACATTCATATATTCTGAGTGAATTAGCTTGTAAGTTAGGGATTACTGTAGAGACTATTTATTTGGGAATTACTGTAATTAGTTCTTTTGGAGATAGTGCTGTTGCGAATAAGGTTTATCATAGGTGTCCTCTTATGATACAAGGGCACGTTTTCTCTATTGATCTCATGGAGCTACCATTTTATGGATTTGGTGTTATTTTGGGCATGGACTGGTTAAATGAGCATAAAGCTAAGGTAGATTTTGAGACTAAGCGAATTACCTTGAGAAATAGTGATGGGTTGGAAATTGTTGTTGTTGGCGACAGACTGGGTTTTATGTCTAATGTGGTTTCGGCTATGAAGGCTGAGAAGTTGATGGGTAAAGGTTGTGAAGCTTATTTGGCTTATGTTATGAATTTGGTTAGTAAGGAGTTAAGAGCTAAGGATATTCAAACCTTTAGGGATTTTCTTGATGTGTTTCCTAAAGAGTTGCCTGGCTTACCGTCGAAAGGAGAAGTGAAGTTTGGAATTGAGCTTTATCCTGGTACTACACCGGTGTTTATTGCACCCTATTGCATGGCACCAAAAGAGCTCAATGAGTTAAAGATTTAGTTGCAAGAGTAGTTGGATATAGGGTCCATTTGACTAAGTGTATCTCTAAGGGGTACATCAATTTTATTTGTTAAGAAAAAGAATGGTACGATGCAGATGTGTATTGACTATAGACAGTTGAATAAGTTGACTATTAAGAATAAGTACCTTTTTCCTCAGATTAATAACTTGTTTGATCAGTTTCAAGGTGTGACGGTGTTCTCGAAGATTGATTTAATATTTGGGTATTATCAATTAAAGGTGAAGGAGGCTGATGTGTTGAAAATTGCTTTTAGGACCTGATATGGGCATTATGAGTTTTTGGTGATGTTGTTTGGTTTAACTAATTCCCCTATTGTATTCATGGATTTGATGAATTGAGTATTTCATTCGTACTTGGATCATTTTGTGGTCGTATTTGTAGATGATATTTTGGTGTATTCTCATTCTAAGGAAGACCAGGAGGAGCATCTAAGGGTTGTCTTGTAGATTTTGAGGGATGAAAACTATATGCAAGGTTAAGTAAGTGCGAATTTTAGCTTAAGGAAGTGCCATTTTTGGGACATGTGGTTTCGCAGAAGGGATTCGAGTGGGTCCTAAAAAGATTGATGCGATTGTAGAGTGGAAGCAGCCTAGGAGTATTACTGAAGTTCAAAGTTTCTTAGGTTAAGCTGGTTACTATCATAGATTCGTTGAAGTGTTTTCTCTCATTGCTGCACCCTTAACAAAACTACTTCAAAAGAGTGTGGTGTTCGAATGGACTGATGAAAGGGAAAAGAGTTTTGATCAGCTTAAGACAGTGTTGATGAAGGCACATTTGTTGATTCATTCGGAACATTGAAAAGATTTTATGGTTTATAGTGACACTTCGTATATAGGGCTCGATTTTCTGTTGATGTAAGAAGGTAAATGATAAAGGATGAGAAGGATAAACGTCAAAGTAGATCATAAAGTTTGTCAAAGTCGCGGATTTGACTTAGGGCTCTAGATGTTTGGAAAGAAACTTGGATTTTGACAGAACCTGAAATGAAATTGAATCCAAGTCAGATAAAACAATTAAAATAAATAACTAAAATAAAATAATAAATCAAAGATTAAGGAAGTGAATAAAGAAGATAAATGGAAAGATAGAACATGGATTGTAGAAGTCCTAAGAAGCGTTGGAAACACGAAGAATCCACAACCCCCTTCAAGCGGCTCTAATTTCCCTTCCAAGATAGAAACCTTGGCAAGAAAAAGTTTGAAGATGATCCCCACAATCTATAAAGATTGTTAAAACTCTTCTAAAAGAAACTCAAGAGAAATTCTTGAAAAGAAAAACCTAGAGATAATTTATTAACTCAAAAGAGAAATAGAATAACAATGAATTGTCTAAATTGTGTACAATGCAAAGGCCTATATATAGGCTAGCTAAATAAATCTAAATAAAACTTCTAAGTATACTAGAACTCTAATTTAATCTAAACAAGAAGTAGTTTTAAACTAAACTTTCTTGTTAATATAAAACTCTCAAATAACTTAAAATATTTAATAATTATAAAAAAATTAGAATAAAAAATAAGAACTGATAAATACAATATTGGGCTCATATATAATAAAAATTAAGCCTAAAACACAAACCCAATATGATTTAAACTTGAATTAAAAGCCTAAAATTCGTAATTCCCGTCATAATCCTGTTTAGAAATTCAGCTCGCGTAGTCTTCACTAAAATGGTCATAACTTGAGCTCCCCAACTCAAAATCAAGTTATTCAAAATGAGTTTTGAAGATAAGAGATAGATATTCAAATTCCATGTGGACATCTCAACCTAGAAATGCCAGGATCGCATTCAAAAAGTCATCATAAATCTGTTCATTTCTCAAGCCTGAAAATTGGTAGCTTTGGTGATTGGAATTTAATAAATCTCACCCCATCCATGCATGTATCATTCTCCTTTTCCTCAAAAAGATTCATCCTCGAATCTTGTCTTTGATCGAATCCTGATTTGATTTGCTTAGCCTTTGACATTGTTTTTGGGCCTTAAGGTGGTGTGAACCCATCACATTCATGGGTCTGAAATTGTGCCTTGAGACTCGCATCATTCCCCCTTCCTCAAGAAGATACGTCCCTGAATCTTTAGCTGCACAGAAAGAAAAGGGATTAGAATAAATAACAATAAAATGAATAAAATACTTTCCTAAGCTTTCTTGTGTGCCAAAACTATATCTAGGATCAAAGATATGATTTTGATATCCCAAATTAGCATGGATCAAGTATCTCTCCTTAAAAAACAAACCATCAACACTAGATAAAGAAATATTAGGCACATAAGTGTTCAAGTAAAAAATAACCTGTAACTTTTTTTTGAATATGCATGGTCATCCATAAGAATTTCCAACGATAAGTCAAGAATTTCACATGATTATAAAAATAAAAAAATTAATATTATTATGTAAAAATTCATCGTTAAAGGTCAAGATAGAAAATTTTGTTGCGAGAGGAAATATATAAAATTCTTTAAAAAAACTATTTGATGCAATAGAATTACTATTTTTAACCTTTACAAAGGTAGATAAACCCATCAAATCAGTTGAACTTTTAGACCAAGGTTTAATGAAATTTGACCAATGAGAAAACATGTTGTAAGGAAATATTTGACAAAACAAAATCAGTGGCATACTGATAAAAAAACATTCAAGGTATGCCTTTTTAAATTAATTTCTATTGTTTCCTTACATTCTTTACCTTGTAGCACTTGTGGGGAATTATCAATATTCAACTTACCTTTTTCCCACAAGTAAAATCGTCTATCGATGGTAGAGTAATATAATTGAAAGCCTGTAAATTGATCGTTGAAGTCCTATAACGAAGAAACACCACTAAACAAATTTGAGTTAGGGTTAGTTCAAACAAAATCACTCTTACTTTTGTATTGGTATTTTCTTGCTTTTTTTTCTTTGTCCACTTGAGAACTCTCCAAATTTAACTCATAGGGATTTTCACTCACCAAATTTGGACTATCAAGTAGACTTATATCACTCCATGTCTCTTTTCTCTCTAGCTTTTCAGATGATTCTTCTTCACTTCATATATCCCGGTCACAAGTATTATAAGTATTCAATTTAGTATAATATATCTCAGTAGGAGAACATGATGTTTCTATTTCATCTAACTCTATAGATTCAAGGAAAAAAAATTCATTATCATTTTTTTCGGTTCACAAAGTTCTCCATCTTCTTTGATCAACAAAAGTCTCATGTTGGCATAATCACGACTACAATTTCTACGCCCTTTACACATAAAACATTCAATGTTATGAGCTCTTTGCTGTTTTGGTGAAAAATTAGTAGCAATGAGCTGCTTGAAAGATGTAGAAGAATGTTTTGTAGGAGCTCCACTTTTCCACTTAAAAGGTTAAGTTTAAAAGGTTAAGTTTCAGCATGTTTTGGCAGTAACTTATTAATAGCATAATAAGGTTTCGAATTTGAAAGTAGAACTTGAAGTTGTACCTCAATAATGATGCGCCAAATGGACGAGATTGATGTTGCTGAAATTGTTGCTCAATCTCAATTGCCTTGTGTACCATCTCCTCAAGATCAATACAAGTTTGAAGATTAAGAGCATTGGCCATCGAAACGTTCAAGCCATCTACAAATTGCACCATGGTAGTTTCTTCAGCCTCTCATATATTTTCTCTTTGCATAAGCATCTTCATCTCCTTAAAGTGCTCATCAACAAATCGATTACCTTTAACAAGGTGTTGAAGTCTCGTTGAGACCTCTCTATAGTAATGAGAAGGAACGTAATGCTTTCGCATCACTTGCTTCAACTAGTCCCATGTTTCAATTACCCTTTCACAGTTTCTTTGACGATCAATTCCAAGTTTAATCCACCAACTCAATGCATAATCTAAAAATCCAAGGGTCGCCAATTGGACTTTTTCCTCTTCCCGGCATTTATAGTAATGAAACATAAGTTCAATATTTGATTCCCATTCAAAATATGCTTCGAGATCTTACTTTCCTCGAAATGGTGGAATGTTGAACTTTGGTTTAGCTAAAAAATGTTGATACGGTCATTATTAACCAGAGTCTCATCATTTGCACAAGAGACACGTCAAACATTATTTGCACGAAAACGAAGCTAATCAACCTTATTTTCCCAAATACTATTCCAGCACTCAATTTTGGTACTTAGACATTTCAAATTTTTGTTGGTCGTGTATAGAATAGTGTCACGTTGCTGATCTCGAACATTTTAAACCTCTTGATCCCTTCTCAACTTCCCAATCATAGTATTATGAATCATAATAAAAGCATGAAAAGAACACAACACTCAAGAAAAAAATTAAACAAACCTCACTGGTATGCACTCAGAAATAAAAATCAGATTATCGATGAGGTAAGAATTAATCTTGTGAGTCGTTTAAAAAGTGTCTATATCAATTAATCAGAATGTATTAGAATCAAACTATCAAAGCAAACCTAATAGCACTGTGAGTCCAAAATTGGCTTAGACATCAAATAATTCTGTTGCATAGAGGAAGGAATATGCAACGTGCTTTAACCTATTAACACAAGAAACAAGAAAGTGTTAAAATGTGTAAAGGAACAAATAAAAAGTAAAAACAAATAAAAACCTAAAGCTAAGAGTCAATGAAAATTGCTGAAACCCAAAAACCCAAAAAATTGCGAAGCAACTTGACAAACTTCGTTCGAGGTGTTCCCAATTTCCAAAAATCACGAAATTTAAATTGAAGCCTCCTCAAATAATGTAGATCTGATCTGGAAAGTTTTGGCAGAAAATTCAACCCACATAATTTTTTTATTTTTTTCGTATTTTATTTTTTTGTACTTTTTTCAATCACTTGTTTTTGTAGGAAATATTTTTTAAAACTCTAAAATAGTGCAAGAAATAGTATGTAAAATTTCAAATCTTTTACCCACTGAAAAATATTTTTTCTAAAAACTGTCGGGGTAAAAAAAAATATGTTTTGAGGCTGTTTGCTAGAAATCAGTTTATAAAAATGAAAAGAGCACCTAAAAGGCCCAAATATGATAACAAACGTTAAAGGATGAGAAGGATGAACGCGAATTTGACTTAGGGCTCTAGACGTTCAGAAAGAAACTTAGATTTTGACACAACCTGAAACAAAATTGAATCTAAGTCAGATAAAACAATTAAAATAAATAACTAAAATAAAATTGTAACACCCCAAACCCGGCCCAAACACTACAACCGGATCTGGTATGTCACTAAGGAATTTTATAAAACATGTCACATTTTGGAAAACGAGTATCAGGTTTAAACATTTTAACCAAAAAACTTAGTAATTTAATATTCTGTATAAAATATAAATTTAAAGGATACCTACGTGAATTAGGGAAAAAAAAAAAACTAAGTTGTTACATGTCTTAGCTTAATTTTAGCATGAAATTTAAATGTCTAGTAATAAAACCCAACATAAAACCCAAAATAAATATGAGTCTAGTGGCCCAAGGCCTTATTACATTGAAACTTAAAATCCAATAATAAAAAAAAATATTAAAATAACTAAATAATGAAAAGTCCTTTGCTGAATCCAAATACTCTCTCGCATGGCCACCTTGTGCTCCTCTTCAGCCCGGTCCGATGCACTAGGTGCTACCTGAAAATGTTAAATAAAAGGTTGAGTTGCGAGACTCAGTGTGCAACCCTCATGCACCATTAGATTTGGGCCTTAACCCCACAGAACAGAATAACAGGTTAATATATAACAAAAATTATGCAAGCCCAACCCAAATCCTAGGTTTCCATCCGCTACACACCACCCTTACCTGCCAGTCACACCATTGGGGAGTCATGCTGCACACCATCGATGGCAGTCATGCTGCTCATCGTCAGATCATGGCCGTAGCCACTACAACAGGTCATGGCAAAAGCCACTGCAACAGGTCACGGTAAAAGCTGCTACAAGAGGTCACGGCAAAAGCTGCTACAACAGAACACTTCCCCTTTCATCAAACCCAACCCCATGCAATCACAGAAATCGGCATACTTATCACATATGTCATCTTAACAGGAACATTCACTTAAGAATGATAGAGATCACTAACCTGGTGATTCGCTTTTACCCTCCTTGGGTTTCATCCGTTATGCCGGGATTTCGGCATTTTACAGAATATTTCATATTAATAAACATATTTTTAACAGGCAATCTAAATGGTGTGGAAGTGTTACACACCTGATATCGCGTAGTACTACACTCTTAGTCAATATCCTTACTATCTGGATCTACTACCCTCAGTCTATAACTTGGCTCAAAAACCGAAAGAACATGAAGATTAGGCCTCCCCTACATTTGGCCAAGGGTTAGTATATGTTGGAACGCCGATACCCCATGGCGCAGCAGAATAAAATTAGATCCGGCGATCCAAACCATGGATCCATGTGTGAGGAATGAATCGGGGTGAAATAAAGGTTTCGAAATTACCAAAACTTCAATCTGAGTAGACAGCGACGCCTTGGCAACAAGAGTTTTGATCTACTGTCGAATCAAGCCACAACCTTTTCGATGTCGGCCTCTACGTGATTCACCCGGTTTGACTATGAACGGAAGAAATCTCCAAAACTATTTTGAGGTTTATTTGCTTGACTACTGCTAGACCTAACAAGCAATCTCTTAGGGTTTTCACATAAGCTTTGCCTCTTTTAAATACCTTTTATATTGGGTATCCTTTTAATTGGGCCTTTTATAATGGGTATTTTTTTTTCATTGGGCCCATTATTTGGTATCCTTTTAATACCCTTTTATAATTGGTATCTCTTGAATGTATCATAAGATTAAATAAATATAATAAAGTTTTTAACCGAAAATTATAATTACATTAATTATATCAGAAAATTATAATTACATTAATTATAATAAGGATTTGATAAACTATATTTATTTAAATTTATATATGAATCAAATTCATATATTAATAGAATTATGTTGTCATTATGTGTACAACATCCTTGTACATATAATATGTTCAATATTTGATTGCCCAATTAAATTAATTCTTTAATTAATTTAATTCATGTGACAACTAAAAACAATACCAATTATATTTTATTCCGTTCATTTTAAACCATAGGGTGTGACCCCGTAGGTTCTTGCAACGTTAGCGATAATAATAGAACGATTCTAATGTCACAAACAATGAGTGGCATCTAGCAATGCATCATTGCTACCTAAGTTACAAGAAGTCATGATTCCATATAACTTTTTGTGATTAACCTTTCATACATTAATCCTTAAGTCCTTTATCTCGGAATGGACACAAGTCATGGAATAGTCACACTTGTATAGTCCATCCCATGTTTCTTGATATCTTGAGTAGACTATGATATACAAATTAGTATGACATCTCATGTCAACTTATTTGAGCATGGCCATGCATTTCTAGTCTCACTCAATCAAGTGGCCTAAGATATTACTCCCATTATGTAGGAGGAACTTATCCTATATTGATCAACCATATCCTCTACATAGATTGTGGTATATCCAACATCGTCTTTATAGAACAACCAATTATGGTGTATGTTTGACTGTATCAAAATATACAACTCACGATGTTGAGATAATAATTATCTCAAGTCTGAGGATCATATACATATTAATCACTATGAGTAATGTTGTGACAATTACATAATAATCCAATAAACATACTCATAACGGGTCAATCCAATATGTTGTTCTCTAACACACATATTCATGCATTGATTTTGACAATCCACATCAATGACAACTCTTTATCATCAATCAACTACATGTTAGTCTTAACGCATTATTGTTGTCCTAGTCAACAATAATACTCGACTAAGGATCTTTTAAGAATAATCATATTATTCTTAGGACATTATTATAAAACAGTTTATTTATACACACAGAAAGAAAAACTGAAATAATAATGACAACGCTTTATATTAATAAACATGGTAAATTAAGTATGTTATTACAACCATCTCATGATTGGTCTTTGGGCATACTCTTACAATCTCCCACTAGCACTAAGACCAATCACTCATATATCTAATACCAAGTGACTTAGTGTGACGATCATGCCTGGCGTCAGGTCGAGGCTTGGTCAGGGGATCAGCAATGTTATCATCTGAAGGTACTCTGCATATCTCTACATCCCCTCGATCGATAATCTCACGAATAAGATGGTAGCGTCTAAGTATATGTTTGGATCGCTGGTGAGATCTGGGTTCCTTAGCTTGTGCAATAGCTCCATTGTTATCACATCGGAGCTCTATAGCATCTGATATGCTAGGCACAACCCCTAGTCCAGTAATGAACTTCTTGATCCAAACCGCTTCCCTTCTTCGCCTCACTGGCCGCACAATATACTCAGCCTCTGTTGTAGAATCGGCTACTGTACTTTGCTTTGAACTCTTCCAGCTCACAGCACCACCATTAAGGCAAAATACAAAACCTGATTGCGATCGAGAATCATCCTTGTCGGTTTGGAAGCTGGCATCAGTGTAACCTTTTACACTTAACTCTTTCTCACCTCCATATAATAGGAACGTATCCTTAGTTCTTCTTAAGTACTTAAGGATACTCTTGACTGTGGTCCAGTGACCTTCACCGGGATCTACTTGATACCTGCTCGTCATACTTAAGGCATACGATACATCTGGACGGGTACATAACATAGCATACATGATAGATCCAATAGCGGAAGCATATGGAATTTTACTCATACGTTCTCTCTCTTGTGGAGTTGAAGGACACATTTCCTTCGAGAGTGAAATACCATGTCTCATAGGTAGAAATCCTCTTTTAGATTCTTCCATACCGAACCTTTTCAAGATTACTTTATCTATGTATGTACTTTGGCTTAGACCTAGTAGTCGCCTTGATCTATCTCTATAGATCTTGACTCCTAAGATATAAGTGGCTTCCCCAAGTCCTTCATAGAAAAACAACTTCTTAACCAAGTCTTAATAGATCGCAAAGTAGGTATGTCATTTCCCATGATAAGTATGTCATCCACATATAGTACCAAGAATGTGATAGTGCTCCCACTAACTTTCTTGTAAACACATGGTTCATCTTCATTTTTGACAAAACCAAACTCTTTGATTGCATCGTTAAAACGAAGATTCCAACCGAGAAGCTTGCTTTAATCCATAAATGGATCTTTGCGACTTACATATCTTTCTAGCATCCTTTGGATTTACAAAACCTTCAAAGTTGTGTCATATACACATCCTCTTCAAGTTTCCGTTAAGGAAAAGTCGTTTTGACGTCCATCCGCGATTTCATAATCATGAAATGCGGTATGGCGAGCAAGAGATCTGATGGATTTAAACATAGCTACAGGAGAAAAGGTTTCATCATAGTCAACACCATGAATTTGGCGAAAACCTTTAGCGACTAATCGCCTTTGTATGTTTGTACATTACCATCCATGTCGCTTTTCTTTTGAAAACCCATTTGCACCCTATAGGTTTAACCCCTTCGGGTGGATCAATCAAAGTCCATACTTGGTTTTCATACATGGAATCCATCTCAGATCTCATGGCCTCAAGCCATTTCTCAGAGTCTGGGCTCGTCACCGCTTCTTGATAAGTCCTAGGCTCATCTTGATCTATAAGAAGAACGTCACCATGCGTTGTAATGAGAAATCCATATCTCTCAGGTGCACGGCGTTCTCTTAAAGATCTGCGCGGTGGTTGTGTTTCTATAGTAGTTGTTTGTTCCTCAATTTCTTGTGGAATTTGCTATTGTTCAATCTCTGGTTCAGTGGTATCTTGTGATTCTCGAATTTCTTCAAGTTCAATCTTTCTCCCACTTCCTTTTCTAGAAGTAAATTCTCTCTTTAGGAAAACACCAGTCCGAGCAACAAACATTTTGTTCTCAGTGGGATTAAAGAAATAATATCCTTTGGTTTCTTTTGGATACCCCACAAAAATACACTTTTCAGATCTGGGTTCAAGCTTAGTAGACGTCTGACGTTTAACATAAGCTTCACAGCCCCAAATTTTCATAAAAGACATACTAGGACGTTTCCCAGTCCACATCTCATATGGCATCTTTTGAACCGATTTAGATGGAACACGATTTAATGTGAAAGCAGCTGTCTCAAGTGCATATCCCCAAAAGGAAGTCGGTAGATCAACATGACTCATCATGGATCGAACCATGTCTAACAAAGTTCGATTTCTTCTCTCAGATACTCCATTCCATTGAGGAGTACCAGGAGGAGTAAGTTGTGAGACAATCCCACATTCTTTCAAAAGATCATCAAACTCTAGGCTCAAGTACTCTCCACCTCGATCAGATCGAAGTGACTTGATAGTTTTGCCTAGTTGATTTTGTACTTCATTTTTGAATTCCTTGAACTTTTCAAGGGACTCAGACTTATGGCGCATGAGATAAACATACCCATATCTACTGAAATCATCGATGAAAGTAATGAAGTAGTGAAATCCACCTGCGGCTTGTGTATTTATTGGTCCACATACATCGAATGTATTAGGTCTAATAAATCACTAGCTCGTTCACTTTACCAGTGAAAGGAGATTTAGTCATTTTTCCCAATAAGCAAGATTCACATACTTCAAATTGTTCAAAAACAAATGAATTCAAGTGACCATCTTTATGGAGTTTGGATATCGTTTCTCACTTATGTGGCCCAAACGACAATGCCAAAGATAAGTTTGATTTGAGTCATTTATTTTAGATCTTTTAGTATTTATGTTGTAAATGGGATTAGTTCGATCTAAAATATAGAGGCCATTAATTAATTGTGCCGAACCGTAGAAAACATTATTGAGATAAAATAAACAACAATTATTCTTAATAATTATCTCAAAACCAATTTTGTCTAAACAAGAAATTGAAATAATGTTTTTAGTCAAGCTGGGCACAAAATAACAATCCTCTAAACATAAATCAAGTCCACTAGGCAAAGATAAAGTATATGTTCCCACAACTAATGCAAACAACTTTTGCTCCATTTCCAACTCGTAGGTCCACATCTCCTCTAGCCAAAGTCCTACTCCTTTGTAGTCCCCCTGCATGAAGTACAAATATGAGAACCACAACTAGTATCTAATACCCAAGAAGTAGTAGTTGATAAATTAATATCAATAACATAAATACCGAAGCGGACATTCCGCTTGCTTTAGCCTTCTTGACTTCTTCAAGATAGACAGCAGGCGATTCCGTTTCCAATGTCCATCACACCACAATGAAAACAGTTTCCTTCCTTAGACACCCCACCTTTAGGTTTTGGTGTAGCCTTTCCTTTTCCAAATTTGGGCTTACCTTTGCCCTTAGGCTTTGTTTGAACTTTGGCCTTTCCTTGCCCTTGTTATTACGGACCATCAAGTATGGGCTTGGGTCCAACCTTTTTCAAGTTGCCTTCAGCAGATTCAGTAACATACCGAGCAATTGTGGTAGAGTCTTGTCAATTTCATTCATATTGAAATTGAGGACAAACCGGTTTGTAGCTATCGTGCAACGATTGCAAAATAACATCATGGCCAACTCTTGGCTCAATGGAAACCCAAGCTTAGATAGGCTTTCAATATAGCCAATCATCTTAAGGACATGAGGTCCCACTGGGCTTCCTTCACCAACTTACATTGGAATAGGGCTTTAGAGATATCAAACCTCTCTTGCCGTGCTTGCCCTCGATAAAGTTCTTTCAGTGCTCGATCATATCATAAGCAACCATGTCCTCATGTTGCTTTCAAGTTCAGATTCATAGTGGCAAGCATAAGACATCCAACATCTATCATGTCATCGAGATACTTCTTGTAAGCATCTCTATCAGTCCTCAAGGCATTAGCGGGTGGTTCATTAGGAAGTGGTTGTTCAATGACATATAATTTCCGTTCTTGTTTAAGGACAATCCTTAAGTTACTGGAACCAATCAAGAAAATTCAAACCATTCAATTTGTCCTTCTCAAGGACCGATCGAATGAGCGTGTGCTAGTGTTTGCAGACCATAATATATCTACAACAATTAAATATGCATGTGAGTAAATTTACCATTTTTATATCAATCATTAAAAGACTTTATTAAATGATATTCCCACTATTTTATTTCAAAATTAATAACCTCGATATTAATTTGGAAAAACTTTCTCAAAAGTATTTCTAGTAGGTTAAGGATCCATATTTCACCACCTCTTAAGTCGAAGCTTTGGCTTTACTCTTAAGATTATGGTTATTTAGGTAAGCAACATTTGCTAATTACATCATATGTAACTCCTAATATTTGGTGAACAACTCTCGTTCTAATCATCTTATGATTTATCCAATTTACTTGCCTCTAGGTTTCTAATCCTATTAGAGTAACCTAGTTAAGTCATTAACCAATTTTTAACCAAATGAATATCACTTGTTTATTCTTCGCGTTTAACCAAGATAAATACTAGTACTTCGCTTTGGCGAGAACCTACATAGTATTGATCGAGGCCTTAACGAGGGCAAAATTGGAAGGCCATGCTTGACTTAATATTTTAATAGAGGGATTTTATTAAGGTTGTTGCATCTCACCAATTACTGATCTATTTCAGCCCATTTAGTCTTCTAATCGATCTCATCAATTAATAAGGTTTATTATCTTCAAATTTTAATATATATAAAAAAATTGGCATGCTTTAGACATCCATAGCATCTCATACATGAATAAATAAAGCAATAAATAAATGCAATAGTTATAGCCCATAAACTAAGGTGGTTCAACCCAAGCCAATGGGAAAACCAAAAAGAAACCTAAAGGTGTAAGCCATTTCACAAGCTATCATTCTAAATCATTGTCCCACCTTCCTTCTCGTTTGGCCCACAAACAACTCTTGCAAATTACAATATCTAAACTCGTTTTACATACGAGGGAATAAGATGAGAAGAGAAATACAAAGAGAATAGTAGTAAGGCACGACATGCAGCCGTATTTAAAAAAATACAACCTTTTATCGAATGGGTCATTGGGCTATAACTAAGCATTTCAAACACCGTGCTAGTCAAAAATAGCATACATAATTCAATTATTATTATTTTAAAGTGAATTATAAAATATCCTTTGAACCTTTTGTAGCCCATCAAGTTTATAAATTTCTTTTATTAACAAAACTTTTTGCGAGGGACTGAGGATGTCGGAGGAAGCGGGCCGAAGGCCCGCGGCCGGAGCCATCCTCGAATCCTCATCCGGGTGCGGGGTGGAGCCCCGCGTTATAGACGAGGGGTGCGGGCGGAGCCCCATGCAGATAGACTGTCAGTGCGGTGGCGAGCCCTGCGGTACAAATCGCATATCCCAGTCAAATGAAACCTCACGATTTGATAACTTTTTATCAACAGAATCATATTTTTAGGATTTTAATCCTTGAGGTTTCATATCGGAACAACCCTTGTTCCACTAGCCAGTTAACACTTACTGGAAACTATAAATACCATCGTCGCATTATTACAGATTTGTTAATAGTTAACAGTAATAACATAAAATCAAGTAGGCCACAACACCATGATTAACATTTAATCAATTTCGAAAGGAACGTTTATCGAGTTATGCTTAAACGATTTAAACAATCGAAAATACAATAAGATCAAAACATGAATCTCATACAATTGCATCACCCAAGTATTTAAACCCGAGTTCGTATCACACAAGTGGCTCTGATACCACCGTTGGAACGCCGATACCCCATGGCGCAGTGAGAATAAAATTAGATCCGTGATCCAAACCATGGATCCATGTGTGAGGAGCGAATCGGGGTGAAATAAAGGTTTCAAATTACCAAAACTTCAACTGAGTAGACAATGACGCCTTGGCAACAAGAGTTTTGATCTCATTGTCGAATCAAGCCACAACCTTTTCGATGTCGGCCTCTCACGTGATTCACCCGGTTTGACTATGAGCGGAAGAAATCTCCAAAACTATTTTGGAGGTTTATTTGCTTGACCAGTGCTAGACCTAACAGGCAATCTCTTGGGGTTTTCACATAAGCTTTGCCTCTTTTAAATACCTTTTATATTGGGTATCCATTTAATTGGGCCTTTTATAATGGGTATTTTTTTTTCATTGGGCCCATTATTTGGTATCCTTTTAATACCCTTTTATAATTGGTATCTCTTGAATGTATCATAAGATTAAATAAATATAATAAAGTTTTTAACAGAAAATTATAATTACATTAATTATATTCAAAAATTATAATTACATTAATTATAATAAGGATTTTGATAAACTATATTTATTTAAATTTATATATGAATCAAATTCATATATTAATAGAATTATGTTGTCATTATGTGTACAACATCCTTGTACATATAATATGTTCAATATTTGATTGCCCAATTAAATTAATTCTTTAATTAATTTAATTCATGTGACAACTAAAAACAATACCAATTATATTTTATTCCGTTCATTTAAACCATAGGGTGTGACCACCGTAGGTTCTTGCAACGTTAGCGATAATAATAGAACGATTCTAATGTCACAAACAATGAGTGGCATCTAGCAATGCATCATTGCTACCTAAGTTACAAGAAGTCATGATTCCATATAACTTTTTGTGATTAACCTTTCATACATTAATCCTTAAGTCCTTTATCTCTGGAATGGACACAAGTCATGGAATAGTCACACTTGTATAGTCCATCCCATGTTTCTTGATATCTTGAGTAGACTATGATATACAAATTAGTATGACATCTCATGTCAACTTATTTGAGCATGGCCATGCATTTCTAGTCTCACTCAATCAAGTGGCCTAAGATATTACTCCCATTATGTAGGAGGAACTTATCCTATATTGATCAACCATATCCTCTACATAGATTGTGGTATATCCAACATCGGTCTTTATAGAACAACCAATTATGGTGTACGTTTGATGTATCAAAATATACAACTCACGATGTTGAGATAATAATTATCTCAAGTCCGAGGATCATATACATATTAATCACTATGAGTAATGTTGTGACAATTACATAATAATCCAATAAACATACTCATAACAGGTCAATCCAATATGTTGTTCTCTAACACACATATTCATGCATTGATTTTGACAATCCACATCAATGACAACTCTTTATCATCAATCAACTACATGTTAGTCTTAACGCATTATTGTTGTCCTAGTCAACAATAATACTCGACTAAGGATCTTTTAAGAATAATCATATTATTCTTAGGACATTATTATAAAGCAGTTTATTTATACACACGTAAAGAAAAAGCGAAATAATAATGACAACGCTTTATATTAATAAACATGGTAAATTAAGTATGTTATTACAACCATCTCATGATTGGTCTTTGGGCATACTCTTACAATCTCCCACTAGCACTAAGACCAATCACTCATATATCTAATACCAAGTGACTTAGTGTGACGATCATGCCTGGCTGTGTCGGAGGCTTGGTCGTGGATCAGCAATGTTATCATCCGAAGGTACTCTGCATATCTCTACATCCCCTCGATCGATAATCTCACGAATAAGATGGTAGCGTCTAAGTATATGTTTGGATCATTTGGTGAGATCTGGGTTCCTTAGCTTGTGCAATAGCTCCATTGTTATCACATCGGAGCTCTATAGCATCCGATATGCTAGGCACAACCCCTAGTCCGAGAATGAACTTCTTGATCCAAACCGCTTCCTTTTTTTCGCCTCTTTGGTCGCAATATACTCACCTCTGTTGTAGAATCACATCTTGACTTTGCTTTGAACTCTTCCACTCACAAAGCACCACCATTAAGGCAAAATACAAAACCCGATTGCGATCGAGAATCATCCTTGTCGGTTTGGAAGGCGCATCAGTGTAACCTTTTACACTTAACTCTTTCTCACCTCCATATAATAGGAACGTATCCTTAGTTCTTCTTAAGTACTTAAGGATACTCTTGATCGTGGTCCAGTGACCTTCACCGGGATCTACTTGATACCGCTTCGTCATACTTAAGGCATACGATACATGCGGGCGGGTACATAACATAGCATACATGATAGATCCAATAGCGGAAGCATATGGAATTTTACTCATACGTTCTCTCTCTTGTGGAGTTGAAGGACACATTTCTTCGAGAGTGAAATACCATGTCTCATAGGTAGAAATCCTCTTTTAGATTCTTCCATATCGAACCTTTTCAAGACTTTATCTATGTATGTACTTTGGCTTAGACCTAGTAGTCGCCTTGATCTATCTCTATAGATCTTGACTCCTAAGATATAAGTGGCTTCCCCAAGTCCTTCATAGAAAAACAACTTCTTAACCAAGTCTTAATAGATCGCAAAGTAGGTATGTCATTTCCCATGATAAGTATGTCATCCACATATAGTACCAAGAATGTGATAGTGCTCCCACTAACTTTCTTGTAAACACATGGTTCATCTTCATTTTTGACAAAACCAAACTCTTTGATTGCATCGTTAAAACGAAGATTCCAACTTCGAGAAGCTTGCTTTAATCCATAAATGGATCTTTGCGACTTACATATCTTTCTAGCATCCTTTGGATTTACAAAACCTTGAGGTTGTGTCATATACACATCCTCTTCAAGTTTTCAGTTAAGGAAAGTTGTTTTGGCGTCCATCCGCGATTTCATAATCATGAAATGCAGCTATGGCGAGCAAGATCCTGATGGATTTAAACATAGCTACAGGAGAAAAGGTTTCATCATAGTCAACACCATGAATTTGGCGAAAACCTTTAGCGACTAATCGCCCTTTGTATGTTTGTACATTACCATCCATGTCAGTTTTCTTTTTGAAAACCCATTTGCACCCTATAGGTTTAACCCCTTCGGGTGGATCAATCAAAGTCCATACTTGGTTTTCATACATGGAATCCATCTCAGATCTCATGGCCTCAAGCCATTTCTCAGAGTCTGGGCTCGTCACCGCTTCTTGATAAGTCCTAGGCTCATCTTGATCTATAAGAAGAACGTCACCATGCGTTGTAATGAGAAATCCATATCTCTCGTGTGTGCGGCGTTCTCTTAAAGATCTGCGCGGTGGTTGTGTTTCTATAGTAGTTGTTTGTTCCTCAATTTCTTGTGGAATTTGCTATTGTTCAATCTCTGGTTCAGTGGTATCTTGTGATTCTCGAATTTCTTCAAGTTCAATCTTTCTCCCACTTCCTTTTCTAGAAGTAAATTCTCTCTTTAGGAAAACACCAGTCCGAGCAACAAACGTTTTGTTCTCAGTGGGATTAAAGAAATAATATCCTTTGGTTTCTTTTGGATACCCCACAAAAATACACTTTTGAGATCGGGTTCAAGCTTAGTAGGCGTCGACGTTTAACATAAGCTTCACATGACCCCAAATTTTCATAAAAGACATACTAGGACGTTTCCCAGTCCACATCTCATATGGCATCTTTTGAACCGATTTAGATGGAACACGATTTAATGTGAAAGCAGCTGTCTCAAGTGCATATCCCCAAAAGGAAGTCGGTAGATCAACATGACTCATCATGGATCGAACCATGTCTAACAAAGTTCGATTTCTTCTCTCAGATACTCCATTCCATTGAGGAGTACCAGGAGGAGTAAGTTGTGAGACAATCCCACATTCTTTCAAAAGATCATCAAACTCTAGGCTCAAGTACTCTCCACCTCGATCAGATCGAAGTGACTTGATAGTTTTGCCTAGTTGATTTTGTACTTCATTTTTGAATTCCTTGAACTTTTCAAGGGACTCGGACTTATGGCGCATGAGATAAACATACCCATATCTCTCGAAATCATCGGTGAAAGTAATGAAGTAGTGAAATCCACCTGCGGCTTGTGTATTTATTGGTCCACATACATCGAGAATGTATTAGGTCTAATAAATCACTAGCTCGTTCACTTTTACCAGTGAAAGGAGATTTAGTCATTTTTCCCAATAAGCAAGATTCACATACTTCAAATTGTTCAAAAACAAATGAATTCAAGTGACCATCTTTATGGAGTTTGGATATGCGTTTCTCACTTATGTGGCCCAAACGACAATGCCAAAGATAAGTTTGATTTGAGTCATTTATTTTAGATCTTTTAGTATTTATGTTGTAAATGGGATTCGTTCGATCTAAAATATAGAGGCCATTAATTAATTGTGCCGAACCGTAGAAAACATTATTGAGATAAAATAAACAACAATTATTCTTAATAATTATCTCAAAACCAATTTTGTCTAAACAAGAAATTGAAATAATGTTTTTAGTCAAACTGGGCACAAAATAACAATCCTCTAAACATAAATCAAGTCCACTAGGCAAAGATAAAGTATATGTTCCCACATGACTAATGCAAAGCAACTTTTGCTCCATTTCCAACTCGTAGGTCCACATCTCCTCTAGCCAAAGTCCTACTCCTTTGTAGTCCCCTGCATGAAGTACAAATATGAGAACCACAACTAGTATCTAATACCCAAGAAGTAGTAGTTGATAAATTAATATCAATAACATAAATACACCAAGCGGACATTCCGCTTGCTTTAGCCTTCTTGACTTCTTCAAGATAGAGAGCAGGCGATTCCGTTTCCAATGTCCAGTCACACCACAATGAAAACAGATTTCCTTCCTTAGACACCCCACCTTTAGGTTTCGGTGTAGCCTTTCCTTTTCCAAATTTGGGCTTACCTTTGCCCTTAGGCTTTGTTTGAACTTTGGCCTTTCCTTGCCCTTGTTATTACGGACCATCGGTATGGGCTTGGGTCCAACCTTTTTCAAGTTGCCTTCAGCAGATTCGTAACATACTTGAGCAATTGTGGTAGAGTCTTGTCAATTTCATTCATATTGAAATTGAGGACAAAATGGCTGTAGCTATCGTGCAACGATTGCAAAATAACATCAAGTGGCCAACTCTTGGCTCAATGGAAACCAAGCTTAGATAGGCTTTCAATATAGCCAATCATCTTAAGGACATGAGGTCCTCTTTGGGCTTCCTTCACCAACTTACATTGGAATAGGGCTTTAGAGATATCAAACCTCTCTTGCCGTGCTTGCCCCTCGATAAAGTTCTTTCAGTGCTCGATCATATCATAAGCAACCATGTCCTCATGTTGCTTCAAGTTCGAGGATTCATAGTGGCAAGCATAAGACATCCAACATCTATCATGTCATCGAGATACTTCTTGTAAGCATCTCTATCAGTCCTCAAGGCATTAGCGGGTGGTTCATTAGGAAGTGGTTGTTCAATGACATATAATTTCCGTTCTTGTTTAAGGACAATCCTTAAGTTACTGGAACCAATCAAGAAAATTCAAACCATTCAATTTGTCCTTCTCAAGGACCGATCGCAATGAGCGTGTGCTAGTGTTTGCGACCATAATATATCTACAACAATTAAATATGCATGTGAGTAAATTTACCATTTTTATATCAATCATTAAAAGACTTTATTAAATGATATTCCCACTATTTTATTTCAAAATTAATAAACCTCGTATATTAATTTGGAAAAACTTTCTCAAAAGTATTTCTAGTAGGTTAAGGATCCATATTTCACCACCTCTTAAGTCACTTTGGCTTTACTCTTAAGATTATGGTTATTTAGGTAAGCAACATTTGCTAATTACATCATATGTAACTCCTAATATTTGGTGAACAACTCTCGTTCTAATCATCTTATGATTTATCCAATTTACTTGCCTCTAGGTTTCTAATCCTATTAGAGTAACCTAGTTAAGTCATTAACCAATTTTTAACCGTGAATATCACTTGTTTATTCTTCGCGTTTAACCAAGATAAATACTAGTACTTCGCTTTGGCGGAACCTACATAGTATTGATCGAGGCCTTAACGAGGGCAAAATTGGAAGGCCATCTTGACTTAATATTTTAATAGAGGATTTTATTAAAGTTGTTGCATCTCACCAATTACAGTCTATTTCAGCCCATTTAGTCTTCTAATCGATCTCATCAATTAATAAGGTTTATTATCTTCAAATTTTAATATATATAAAAAAATTGGCATGCTTTAGACATCCATAGCATCTCATACATGAATAAATAAAGCAATAAATAAATGCAATAGTTATAGCCCATAAACTAAGGTGGTTCAACCCAAGCCAATGGGAAAACCAAAAAGAAACCTAAAGGTGTAAGCCATTTCACAAGCTATCATTCTAAATCATTGTCCCACCTTCCTTCTCGTTTGGCCCACAGCAACTCTTGCAAATTACAATATACAGAAACTCGTTTTACATACGAGGGAATAAGATGAGAAGAGAAATACAAGAGAATAGTAGTAAGGCACGACATGCAGGCCGTATTTAAAAAAAAATACAACCTTTTATCGAATGGGTCATTGGGCTATAACTAAGCATTTCAAACACCGTGCTAGTCAAAAATAGCATACATAATTCAATTATTATTATTTTAAAGTGAATTATAAAATATCCTTTGAACCTTTTGTAGCCCATCAAGTTTATAAATTTCTTTTATTAACAAAACTTTTTTTATAGGACTCGAGGATGTCGGAGGAAGCGGGCGAAGGCCGCGGCGAGCCATCCTCGAATCCTCATCCGAGGTGCGGGGTGGAGCCCCGCGTTATAAGACAGTGGTGCGGGGCGGAGCCCCCGCGGTATAGACCACTGAGTGCGGTGGCGAGCCCCTGCGGTACAAATCGCATATATCGGTCAAATGAAACCTCACGATTTGATAACTTTTATCAACAGAATCATGTTTTTAGGATTTTAATCCTTGAGGTTTCATATCGGAACAACCCTTGTTCCACTAGCGATTAACACTTACTGAAACTATAAATACCATCGTCGCATTATTACAGATTTGTTAATAGTTAACAAAGATAATAACATAAAATCAAGTAGGCCACAACACCATGATTAACATTTAATCAATTTCAGAAAGGAACGAGTTATCGAGTTATGCTTAAGCGATTTAAACAATCGAAAATACAATAAGATCAAAACATGAATCTCATACAATTGCATCACCCAAGTATTTAAACCCGAGTTCAGTATCACACAAGTGGCTCGATACCATCGTTGGAACGCCGATACCCCATGGCGCAGTGAGAATAAAATTAGATCCGTGATCCAAACCATGGATCCATGTGTGAGGAACGAATCGGGGGTGAAATAAAGGTTTCAAATTACCAAAACTTCAATCTGAGTAGACAACGACGCCTTGGCAACAAGAGTTTTGATCTCTTTGTCGAATCAAGCCACAACCTTTTCGATGTCGGCCTCACGTGATTCACCCGGTTTGACTATGAACGGAAGAAATCTCCAAAACTATTTTGGAGGTTTATTTGCTTGACGGCTGCTAGACCTAACAGGCAATCTCTTAGGGTTTTCACATAAGCTTTGCCTCTTTTAAATACCTTTTATATTGGGTATCCATTTAATTGGGCCTTTTATAATGGGTATTTTTTTTTTCATTGGGCCCATTATTTGGTATCCTTTTAATACCCTTTTATAATTGGTATCTCTTGAATGTATCATAAGATTAAATAAATATAATAAAGTTTTTAACCGAAAATTATAATTACATTAATTATATTCGAAAATTATAATTACATTAATTATAATAAGGATTTCGGTAAACTATATTTATTTAAATTTATATATGAATCAAATTCATATATTAATAGAATTATGTTGTCATTATGTGTACAACATCCTTGTACATATAATATGTTCAATATTTGATTGCCCAATTAAATTAATTCTTTAATTAATTTAATTCATGTGACAACTAAAAACAATACCAATTATATTTTATTCCGTTCATTTTAAACCATAGGGTGTGACCACTGTGAGGTTCTTGCAACGTTAGCGAGTAATAATAGAACGATTCTAATGTCACAAACAATGAGTGGCATCTAGCAATGCATCATTGCTACCTAAGTTACAAGAAGTCATGATTCCATATAACTTTTTGTGATTAACCTTTCATACATTAATCCTTAAGTCCTTTATCTCTGGAATGGACACAAGTCATGGAATAGTCACACTTGTATAGTCCATCCCATGTTTCTTGATATCTTGAGTAGACTATGATATACAAATTAGTATGACATCTCATGTCAACTTATTTGAGCATGGCCATGCA
Source organism: Gossypium bickii (assembly GCA_025503065.1). Classification (NCBI taxonomy): domain Eukaryota; kingdom Viridiplantae; phylum Streptophyta; class Magnoliopsida; order Malvales; family Malvaceae; genus Gossypium; species Gossypium bickii. Next base: position 73,543,424 of record CP106713.1, read on the forward strand.
TTTCTAGTCTCACTCAATCAAGTGGCCTAAGATATTACTCCCATTATGTAGGAGGAACTTATCCTATATTGATCAACCATATCCTCTACATAGATTGTGGTATATCCAACATCGGTCTTTATAGAACAACCAATTATGGTGTACGCGTTTGATTGTATCAAAATATACAACTCACGATGTTGAGATAATAATTATCTCAAGTCTGAGGATCATATACATATTAATCACTATGAGTAATGTTGTGACAATTACATAATAATCCAATAAACATACTCATAACGGGTCAATCCAATATGTTGTTCTCTAACACACATATTCATGCATTGATTTTGACAATCCACATCAATGACAACTCTTTATCATCAATCAACTACATGTTAGTCTTAACGCATTATTGTTGTCCTAGTCAACAATAATACTCGACTAAGGATCTTTTAAGAATAATCATATTATTCTTAGGACATTATTATAAAACAGTTTATTTATACACACAGAAAGAAAAACTGAAATAATAATGACAACGCTTTATATTAATAAACATGGTAAATTAAGTATGTTATTACAACCATCTCATGATTGGTCTTTGGGCATACTCTTACAGTATATACCCGAATTTAAACGTAAAAATTAACAGATATCCTTACCTTGAAATCCTGAAAGTAACACGATTCGAGTGTTACTGAACTCTGACTTAGAGATCTAAGCGATTGACTCCCCTTCAAATCTCGGAATGTAACACCCCAAACCCGGTCCAAACACCATGACCGAATCTGGCATGTTACGGGAAAAACGAGTTTGAAAATTTCGAATTTGTACCAAATAGACTTGATAAAAACTTTGTTCCTTTTTGAAACCAAGTTGTTTAATGATGTCACTAAAACCTTTAGACTTAGTAAAAATTTGCCTTTAAGTTTGAAAACAATTGATTTTCAAAAACTTATAAAATCGATCACGATACCGATGGTATAGTTGAAAACACATCGTTAAAGTTTTGAAATCGTTGTTGTGTCATGTTTTAGCAAATTAACCCAATCAGTCTTGTTAAAGCATATAAAAATCAAACTTAAAACATAATAATAAAAGGCATAATTTAAAGGCTTTTTACAAGTCCGAAATAAAACCCAAACAAAATTAAATACACTAAAGTACTCAAATGCAAATGGGTGAGTAAACTTTTATTAGAGCATGGCATGCGCACCCGAGTCCATCCCGGCCCAAGTCGCGTCACGAGTCACTGAAATGTCAAAGGAGAGGGTGAGTCGAGTGACTCGATGTGTAAATCCCGCTCCCGATAAAACAACATGCTAACACCCATCATACATAGCAACATAATCAATGCAACCCGATCCTAACCATCCATACTCCTTTCTACCCGTGTGGTACCAAACCACCGGTGACATACTGATCCACGATGTGTTACCAAAACAACGATGTCCCAAAGACATAATATCCATCAATGTGGTCCCAAACCACTGGTGTCCCAAAAGACACAAACTGTGCTACCAAAGCACTGGTGACCAAGTCACAAATCCAACGATGATGGGGACAACCCATCGTGTGTTACCAAAACACTAGCAGACGATCCCCGTATCTCAAGTGGGGCCAACCCACGGTGGTCAAACCACGAGGACAAGTCGCAATGAGGTGCCAAACCTCTGGTGTCCCAAAGACACAATGTGCTACCAAAGCATCGGTGACCGTAGTCACAAATCGGGTGATGGGGCCAACCCATCGTGTGTTACCAAAACATCGGCGTCAATCCCGTTTAATCATCTGTGGGGCCAACCCATCGCGTGGTGCTGAGCCCACTGGGACGAGACGCCGAGGTACCAAACCTCTGGAGGTGCCAAACCTCCGTGACCCAAAGTCACAAAGTGTGCTACCAAAGCACTGGTGCTCGTCAGCACAAACTATCACTGCTCCCTCATCTCATATCACCCATCAACATACCATACTCATGTATCATGCATCTCATGCAAGTCATGCATATCATGCCAACATACCAAGCAGTCTCTCATAACATGCATACAAAACATAGGTCATGATATAATACTTTATTAATAGTACTCATAATAGAACGAACTTACCCGAATCGTCCACATACCCCATTTGGGTATTCACTTGTCCAACATACTGTTATAGTTTTAACAGGCAAATCGGTTTATTATTAAAAATATTACTAAGTATCAAGGTGTTAGTTACACACCGATAACTCTGAGTCTAGAAATCCAACGAAAGCTAATCCTCGAGTATTGACTCCTACAATCGGCCAAAGATAGGGGTTAGGCACAAAGACATTCGCCAACACCATTAGACCAACAAGGATTGTCGAATCACCCTTACCTTGCTATTGGTTTGCTTTCCAAACAAACCCCGAACCGAAAGTGGCTCTTTTGACAATCGGCCTTCACCTAGAAATAGAACCATTAATCTCTTGTAGCCCATCTTAAAGAAATCGAAAGAATGTAGTAATATTACTTACCACACTTATCTAATCACTTAACAAATGAAGATGGCCCTCTTGTTTGCTTGAAACCCTTTGATGTCCTATAACACAATCGGTTCATCACCAAAGGATTAGCACTCAACAACAAAGTCACATTCGGCTCTTTATCAATCCAAACGATTAAGAATGGAAAAGAGAAGAAATGGCCATTCGGCCAAAAGCTTACCACCACCAACGATTAAGGCAAGGCTTCCAAAACACCACCGGTATTTGGCCACTACAACCACCGAGAGAAGGGATGAGTTCGGTCGGCACTTTGATCAAAAGGAGAAAAAGTTCGGCCAACAAAACACCAAGGGAAGGGAGGTATTCGGCTAGAACTCAGAAGTACCACAGAGGAAATATGGTCTAAAAGATGAGAAGGAATCGGTCAACAGATGAGAAGGGTTCGGCTTGAGTGTTTAACACCTCTACTTTCGGCTTTGTATGAGAAGAAAAGAGAGTCTAGCTGAAGAGAAATGAGGTTACGGCAATGGGGTTTGAGAGGGAAAAGAAGAAAGAAACCAACGATGGATAGAGGTTGCACTTTCGGTTTTGAGCAATAAAGAAGATGGAGAAAATGTTTTAGAAGTCAAGTTTCGGTTCAATAAAGTGGAAAAGAAGAAGAAGGTATAGGGAGAGAGCATTCGGTCACACCAAACAAAGGAACCAAAGCAAAATTTGACAAGAAGGTTTTTTTTTTTTTTTTTTTTCTAAGAAGAAAGAATGAGAACCTTGTTGAATTTGGCTAACAAATGTGATCGAAAAGTGTACCAAAATTCCTAAATGAATTTCGGCACACACACAACCCATCCCAAGCCGTCACTTCCTCCCCCTAAACTCTCCAAAAGATTCGGCCAAATCCCCCTATTCACTCCCAACCACCATTTCAAAAAGTTTGAACAAGTCCCCCTCCACCAATTTCTCTCCACCATCCAAGTCACCTTGACCAAGTCCAAGGTGGAGTTTAAATCACACACAACTCCTCCCTCCTATGCCGTCCCAAAAGAAAGCAAAATGTGGCCACTTTGCAGCTTGAACACAGGACCACACCCCCTGCAAGTGGCGTCACATTCACAAGCCCTTAGTGGCGCCTACCATGCCACTCCACCAACTCCTCTTTTGTGCAATAAAATCCCCTTTTATTTTCTTAAGCCCCAACTCTATCAGCTCCCCACACCTAAGGCCAAAAACTAAAATTTTCCTACCTACTCAGGCATTCACTTAGCCTATAATTAAGCCCCTAAAACACCGAAATAGCAACACAGCATGCCAACACATGCAATATCATGCAACACAAAATAGCCCCTAACCCGGGATATTACAGTTCTACCCCCCTTAAAAATAATTTCGGCCTCGAAATTACCTGATCAAAAGAGTTGCGGGTATTGCTGTCTCATCGTAACCTCGGGTTCCCACGTAGCTTCCTCCACACCATGATTTCGCCAAAGTACCTTAACCAAAGGCACGGACTTCCTACGCAGAACTTTCACATCCCGATCAAGAATCTGCACAGGTTCCTCTTCCATAGTCAAATCCGGATTTACCTCGATCTCCTCCACTGCTACTACATGCGATGGATCTGAACGGTACCTCCGAAGCATCGAAACGTGAAAAACATCGTGAATCTGGCTAAGCTCCGCTGGCAACTCAAGCTGATACGCCACTGGTCCAACTCGTCTCAATACCTTATACGGCCCAATAAACCTCGGACTTAGCTTGCCTTTTCTGCCAAACCTCAGCACCTTCTTCCAAGGCGAGACCTTTAAGAAAACCTGATCTCCCACAGCGAACTCTATATCTCTTCGCTTAAGATCGGCATAAGACTTTTGCCGGTCCGAAGCTTCCTTTAAACGAGCCTGGATCACTTTGACCTTGTCCTCAGTCTCAGCAACCAACTCAGGTCCTAACAACTGACGTTCACCTAACTCTGTCCAACAAGTAGGTGAGCGACACTTCCTACCATACAGCGCCTCATATGGTGCCATCTTGATGCTTGCTTGGTAACTTTTGTTATAGGCGAACTCGGCCAACGGCAGAAACTCATCCCAACTGCCCCTGAAGTCCAGAACACAACCTCTCAACATGTCTTCCAAGATCTGAATGACCCTTTCTGATTGCCCGTCAGACTGAGGGTGAAAAGCCGTACTGAAATCCAAACGAGTACCCAGAGCCTGATGCAAAGCTCTCCAGAACCTCGACGTGAACCTCGGATCCCTATCTGAGATTATCGAAACTGGAACACCGTGTAGCCTTACTATCTCTGACACATAAAGCTTCGCCAACCTCTGAAGTGAATAGTCCACTCTCACCGGAATGAAATGGGCCGACTTAGTCAGACGATCCACAATAACCCAAACTGAATCCTTCTTGCTTGGCGTAAGCGGTAAACCACTGACGAAATCCATAGTTATCCTTTCCCATTTCCATCGAGGAATTTTCACAGTCAAGCAAACCCGAGCGGCAATCGATGTTCGAGCCTTGACCTGCGACAAGTCGACATTTTCCAACAAACTCTGTCACCTCTTTCTTCAAGCCGTGCCACCAAAATCGCTCTTTAAGATCCCTATACATCTTGCTACCTCCGGGATGCATAGCATAAGGGATCTATGTGCGTCTGAAGAATCTTCTCCTCTACTCAACATCTTTAGGCATACAAGCCTTCCTTGGAAACACGAGAACCTCATCACTAGATAAGTCAGTAACCCTCCAAACCACCATTACGCAGACATGTAACCTTGGCGCACTCGTAACCTCATCCTCCAATCTGCTTCTCTTTGATCCGCTCAACCCAAGTAGGCTTAACTCGCAGCTCGCCAAAATACTCCCGTCGTCATACAAACTTAAATGGGCAAACAAAGCTCTTAAGTCCGAAACAACCCTACGGCTCAACGCGTCTGCCACCACGTTAGCCTTGCCCGGATGATACTCGATCGAACAGTCGTAGTCCTTAAGCAATTCAACCCATCTCATACGCCTCAAATTCAGATCCTTCGAGTCAATAGGTACTTGGGCTCTTATGATCGGTGTAGACTATTGACTTCTCCCGTATAAGTAGTGCCTCCAGATTTTTAGAGCGAAGACTACGTTTGCCGACTCCAAATCGTGCGTCGGATAGTTGACCTCGTGTGGCCTCAGCTGTCGAGAAGCGTAAGCCACAACCTTACCCTCCTGCATCAGCACACAACCCAATCCCGTATGTGATGCGTCGCAATAGACCGTGTATTCCTTACCCACCTCAAAGTTGAATTAAAAGCAGAGCCTCTGTCAAGATCTTTTCAACTTATCAAAACTCTCCTCATTGTTTCTCGGTCCACACGAACGGAACTCCCTTTCTTAATGACTTAGTCATCGGTCTTTGCAATTAACGAGAAACCCTCAACAAATCTTCGATAGTATCCCGCCAAACCCAGAAACTCCGAATCTCAATGGATCGACTTAGGAGGCTTCCAATCCAAAACCGCCTCAACCTTCCGAGGATCTACTCTAATCCTCACGGTGATACTACATGACCCAAAAACGTCACTTCACTAAGCGAACTCGCACTTCATCGAACTTAGCATAGAGTTGCTTCTCCTCAAAATCGCAACACCACTCTTAAGTGTGCATCATGCTCTTCCTCCGACCTTGAGTATACCAAGATATCGTCAATAAAAACCACGACGAACCGATCCAGACATCTTTTGAAACACCCTATTCATCATATCCATAAAAGCTGCGAGCGTTAGTCAACTCCGAGCGGCATTACCAGGAATTCGTAGAGCGTCGCATCGAGTCCAAGCTTATTTGTCTTATGGATATCCGCTTCTTAACTTTCAACCGATGGTACCGGACCTCAAATCGATCTTCAAAACACCGATGCACCTTTCGGTGATCAAACAAGTCATCTATCCGTGGCAACGGATACTTGTTTTTAATCGTCGACTTATTCGGTTGGCGGTGAGTCGATACACATCCGCATCGAACCGCCCTTCTTCTTGACGCGAATACCGGCGCTCCCCACGGCGAAACACTTGGCCTAATGAAGCCTCGATCCAACGGCTCTCGTGATTCGAGCCTTAAGCTCCACCAATTCCTTTGGTGCCATCCTATATGGAGCAATAGACATTTGGCGCGATCCACTGGTAGCGAGATCTATCCCAAACTCTACCTCACGATCGGGTGGCAAACCCTAAGCTCCTCTGAAACACATCCACAAATTCCTTATGATGCGAACCTTCTCAACAGCAGATTCTTAGCCTCTAAGGCATACACATGAACCACATACGCTCAGCGAATTCTTCCCGACCATCTTTACTGACTTTCAAAGCGGATACCACATTTGATAAATAATCTCTCCTATTACCTATCATAATCACTTCATCTCCCTTATCCGTCGATAGAACCATGCGCTTAGCCGCGCAATCCACTTTGGCCTGGTACTTCACCAGCCAGTCCATCCCGAGAATCAGATCGAACTCCTCAAACGGCAGTTCCATCAGATCAGCAGCAAAAATGACCCCTTGGAGTTCTAGGGGTACATCCTTATACAACTTATCTACCACTACAGAGTGACCTAGAGGGCTAAGTACAGTCATCTGTCTAGAAGATATCTCAGAGTCTAAGTCCATGGTCTCAACTATACTACTAGCAACATACGAATGCGTGGAACCCAAATCAATTAAGGCAGTATAGGGAGAACCAAAAATCAAAAACGTACCGGTGATTACGTCCCCGTGCGCCCTCTCGCGGCGCCTAGCAAAGATACACTGCACGAGACCGGTGTCGTGCCTCGAGAACTACCGCACCTCTCGCGGTGCTCCACGACCTCGACCAAATCCATTACGCCTCGCCATTACCACGGCCCCTCTGCGGTGGCGGTCCATTACCTCTGAACCGATTACATTACGACTCTCGGATGAATCCACGGCCATCATCTACGCGGACAATCCACGATGCGATGATCCGATGAACCACACTCGAAGCGACCTTTTCCACCGGTCCAACAACCACCCCAATGAGATTTCCCTGCCGGTTACATCTGCGGTGGTCCCCGCTAGCAAAGCACCAAATCTAGCAGATCGATTACGCCCCACTCGGTCTAGCCTCTCTCGCGGATTACCCGACGAACCAGCGGACCCAAAGCTCCTCTTAAGCCTACTCCTATCCATGTTCTCGCCTCACCGATTCCTTAACACCTTCGGCTACCTTAGCCTTCTCGACTAAGACAAACAAACTCGCGCCCTGGCGTGGAGCAATCAGCGACCTCAACTCGTCTCATGAGACCATCCTCAAAACGAACACACCTCTCATGCTCGGTGGCTACAATGCCCGGGCATACCTACTCACCTTCAAGAACTCACCAGACTAAAGAATGATTTACTCTCCCGAACAAGCCTCGAAATGCCTTTCACTGGAGTCGATGTAACAAGCCCCGATGTATTTCTTTTGATATGCGGCTCTGAAATAATCCCATGTCGATCCTCACCGCCACACTTTGTCCCGAACCGTGAGCCACCTGGTATGACTCATCCCGGAGAAGCGATACAATCCCCTTAAGTTTCTCCTCGATCGTCAAGTCCGGATCGTCCATGATCCGCATTCGGTTGCCTCAGCCAATACTCGGCGATGCTAGGAGCAACACCGATACACCTCGGAAGAACTTCGGCCCGCTAGTTGCCCGAGTCGCTCAGAAGCAGATTTCCTAACTCCCGCACCACCACTTACACCACCACTACTCTTTCCAACACCCGCGGCATCGCTCGTGACACCGCGTCATCTCGGTCGATCTTGGAACTCACCACCTCCGGTGGTGGCGGGCCAGCATCTCATTTTACGAACCCCCGCCCGGATCCTACGGGCTCGTAAACCGTCATCCTACCCCTACCTCTACCACGAGTATTACAACCACGTCCGCCTCGAGTGCTCATGTCTAAACGATCTACGATCGATTAAAAGGATTTTTATGCATTAGTATCGTTCCCACTTTCTTAACCGCAAAGAAATTTTATGGATAGAGTTTATTCGGGGTTCTTTCGAGCAATCAAGGTTTCAATCTTCTATCCTATTCACCCAAAAGAGATTATACATTCATTCCTTAAACCTTTCCATACCTATGCACTCTTGGACATTCTTCGCCATTTCTAGCCCAAGTGGTATTTTCGTCATTTTCCTACAGGTATTTTAAGTAATAAAAGATATTTTAAACTTTCGTAAAATCGGTCAATTTGAAATTCAAAAATTTGAGAGTGTTCTTTGAAAATTTTGTAAAATACTTCGTTTTGAAAACCAGGGGTATTTTAGTAATTTTCACAAACTGAGGGCGTTTTCGTAAATTTTCCAAAATCAAAATTTTGATTGATATTTTGTAAAACAGAGTGTTTGAATTTCGTAACATCATTGAAATTTTGGGGCAAAATCATTGAGTTGCTATTTGATAAACCAAGGGCATTTTAGTAAATTTACCCCTAAGGGCATTTTTGTAATTTTCCATAAATCAGGTTTTTTTTCAAGAAAATTGTTGTAAATGTGACATTTTTAGTTTTGAAAGAGTTTATTGCAAAAAGTTTGAAAACATTAGGGTTGTTGTTGTATTTTTGAAAACATGGCTAATTCCCTTTTCGGGTTTTAATCGTTAGGTTAAGTCTACAACCGAGCCTTCTTGGTCAGGGTGAACTCGAGCTACGCACCAGGTGGGATACCTGCGAAGAGGAGGTGAGTCACGAGGACTGCTTAAATACCAAGCTCTTCCGGATCCTCTCCTAGACATGCGTACAGGAGTTGCCACACCCTAGCCCCGTGGCTGAGTCATAGATTGGTTTAGTGCTTTAAGTCTTATGCTTTAGTTCAAGTGTTTGAGTAATCTAATCCTAGGGTTCAAGTCCTATAAGTCTAACTACGTTCCATAACACCTACCCTTCTACAAATAATAATGCATGGAAGAGTTAGAACCACTTACTCAAAGAACTAGTGCTAGGAAACTCGGTGCCATGCCTTGTAAACCATGTATTCCATCACAAAACACTTTAAAACAAACTTTTGAAAACAGTTTGGGCCTCAAGCCCACAGCCGAGCTTTTGAACTTAGCTCTGATACCACAATTGTAACACCCCAAATCCGGTCCAAACACCATGACCGAATCTGGCATGTTACGGGAAAAACGAGTTTGAAAATTTCGAATTTGTACCAAATAGACTTGATAAAAACTTTGTTCCTTTTTGAAACCAAGTTGTTTAATGATGTCACTAAAACCTTTAGACTTAGTAAAAATTTGCCTTTAAGTTTGAAAACAATTGATTTTCAAAACTTATAAAATCGATCACGATGCCCGATGGTATAGTTGAAAACACATCGTTAAAGTTTTGAAATCGTTGTTGTGTCATGTTTTAGCAAATTAACCCAATCAGTCTTGTTAAAGCATATAAAAATCAAACTTAAAACATAATAATAAAAGGCATAATTTAAAGGCTTTTTACAAGTCCGAAATAAAACCCAAACAAAATTAAATACACTAAAGTACTCAAATGCAAATGGCTGAGTAAACTTTTTATTAGAGCATGGCATGCGCACCCCGAGTCCATCCCGGCTCCAAGTCCGCGTCACGAGTCACTGAAATGTCAAAGGAGAGGGTGAGTCGAGTGACTCGATGTGTAAATCCCGCTCCCGATAAAACAACATGCTAACACCCATCATACATAGCAACATAATCAATGCAACCCGATCCTAACCATCCATACTCCTTTCTACCCCCGTGTGGTACCAAACCACTGGTGACATACTGATCCACGATGTGTTACCAAAACACCGATGTCCCAAAGACATAATATCCATCAATGTGGTCCCAAACCACCGGTGTCCCAAAGACACAAGCTGTGCTATGCAAAGCCTTTGGTGACCAAGTCACAAATCCAACGATGATGGGGCCAACCCATCGTGTGTTACCAAAACACTAGCAGAGACGATCCCGTATCTCAAGTGGGGCCAACCCACGGTGGTCAAACCACGGGGACAAGTCGCAATGAGGTGCCAAACCTCGGTGTCCCAAAGACACAATGTGCTACCAAAGCATGGTGACCGTAGTCACAAATCGGTGATGGGGCCAACCCATCGTGTGTGTTACAAAACACTTGGCGTCAATCCCGTTTAATCATCTCGTGGGGGGCCAACCCATCGTGGTATCGAGCCCACTGGGACGAGGCCATTTGAGGTACCAAACCCTGCGGAGGTGCCAAACCTCTCGGTGACCCAAAGTCACAAAGTGTGCTGCAAAAGCACGGTGCTCGTCAGCACAAACTATCACTGCTCCCTCATCTCATATCACCCATCAACATACCATACTCATGTATCATGCATCTCATGCAAGTCATGCATATCATGCCAACATACCAAGCAGTCTCTCATAACATGCATACAAAACATAGGTCATGATATAATACTTTATTAATAGTACTCATAATAGAACGAACTTACCCGAATCGTCCACATACCCCATTTGGGTATTCACTTGTCCAACATACTGTTATAGTTTTAACAGGCAAATCGGTTTATTATTAAAAATATTACTAAGTATCAAGGTGTTAGTTACACACCTGATAACTACGAGTCTAGAAATCCAACGAGAACGAAAGCTAATCCCCTCGAGTATTGACTCCTACAATCGGCCAAAGATAGGGGTTAGGCACAAAGACATTCGGCCAACACCATTAGACCAACAAGGATTGTCGAATCACCCTTACCTTGCTATTGGTTTGCTTTCCAAACAAACCCCGAACCGAAAGTGGCTCTTTTGACAATCGGCCTTCACCTAGAAATAGAACCATTAATCTCTTGTAGCCCATCTTAAAGAAATCGAAAGAATGTAGTAATATTACTTACCACACTTATCTAATCACTTAACAAATGAAGATGGCCCTCTTGTTTGCTTGAAACCCTTTGATGTCCTATAACACAATCGGTTCATCACCAAAGGATTAGCACTCAACAACAAAGTCACATTCGGCTCTTTATCAATCCAAACGATTAAGAATGGAAAAGAGAAGAAATGGCCATTCGCCAAAAGCTTACCACCACCAACGATTAAGGCAAGGCTTCCAAAAACACCACCGGTATTCGGCCACTACAACCACCGAGAGAAGGGATGAGTTCGGTCAGCACTTTGATCAAAAAGGAGAAAAAGTTCGGCCAACAAAACACCAAGGGAAGGGAGGTATTCGGCTAGAACTCGAAGTACCACGGAGGAAATATGGTCTAAAAGATGAGAAGGAATCGGTCAACAGATGAGAAGGGTTCGGCTTGAGTGTTTAACACCTCTACTTTCGGCTTTGTATGAGAAGAAAAGAGAGTCTAGTGAAGAGAAATGAGGTTACTGCAATGGGGTTTGAGAGGAAAAGAAGAAAGAAACCAACGATGGATAGAGGTTGCACTTTTGGTTTTGAGCAATAAAGAAGATGGAGAAAATGTTTTAGAAGTCAAGTTTGGTTCAATAAAGTGGAAAAGAAGAAGAAGGTATAGGGGAGAGCATTCGGTCACACCAAACAAAGGAAGCAAAGCAAAATTTGACAAGAAGAGGTTTTTTTTTTTTTCTAAGAAGAAAGAATGAGAACCTTGTTGAATTTCGGCTAACAAAATGTGACCGAAAGTGTACCAAAATTCCTAAATGAATTTTGGCACACACACAACCCATCCCAAGCCGTCACTTCTCCCTAAACTCTCCAAAAGATTCGGCCAAATCCCCTATTCACTCCCAACCACCATTTCAAAAAGTTTGAACAAGTCCCCCCTCCACCAATTTCTCTCCACCATCCAAGTCACCCTTGACCAAGTCCAAGGTGGAGTTTAAATCACACACAACTCCTCCCTCCTATGCCGTCCAAAAAGAAAGCAAAATGTGGCCACTTTGCAGCTTGAACACAGGACCACACCCCCTGCAAGTGGCGTCACATTCACAAGCCCTTAGTGGCGCCTACCATGCCACTCCACCAACTCCTCTTTTGTGCAATAAAATCCCCTTTTATTTTCTTAAGCCCCAACTCTATCAGCTCCCCACACCTAAGGCCAAAAACTAAAATTTTCCTACCTACTCAGGCATTCACTTAGCCTATAATTAAGCCCCTAAAACACCGAAATAGCAACACAGCATGCCAACACATGCAATATCATGCAACACAAAATAGCCCCTAACCCGGGATATTACACGGAATGCCGTAATTTAAGAGAAAAACTTAAGATTAGTTTCCTTATAGCCATTCTGTAACACCCCAAACCCGGTCAACCACACCACGACCGAATCCGGTATGTTACGGGGAAACGAGTTTGAAAGTTCCGAGTTTGCACTTAATAGATTTGATAAAACTTTGTTCCGATTAGAGAAAAAAAACAAGTTGTCTAATATCGTTACTAAAACATTTAGACTTAGTAAAAATTTGATTTGAACATCATTGGAGTTTACTTAATATCAAAACATTGTATGATACCCGATGGTATAGTTGAAAACATATCATTTTGTTGGTTTGAAATCGTTGTCCTTTTCAAGTTTTAGCAAATTAACCCAATTAATTTATTAAAGCATGTTGAAAATCTAATCAAGCATAAGTAAAGTAAACATAACCATAAAGACCCTTTTTACAATCCAAATAAAACCCAAATGGAGGTAATTAAACTAAAGTACCCAAATGATAGAGTCCGAGTAAAACTTTATTAAGTATGGCATGAGCACCCGAGTCCATCCGGCTCCATGTCGCGTCACGAGTCACTGAAATGTCAAAGGAGAGGGTGAGTCGAATGACTCAAATGCATAAATCCCGCTACCGATAAAACAACATGCTAACACACATCATACATAGCAACATGATTAATGCAACCCGATCCTAAACCATCCGTATCTCTGTTCTACCCCGTGTGGTACCAAACCACCTGGTGGTGCCAAACCACCTGGTGACCCAAAGTCACGATATCCATAAGTGTGGTGCCAAACCATTGGTGACCCAAAGTCACGAATAATCCAATGATGGGGCCAACCCATCTCGTGATACCAAATCACTAGCGACAATCCCGTATCTCTCAAGTGGGGCCAACCCACGGTGGTGTCAAACCACGGGGACGAGTCGCAATAAGGTGCCAAACCTCCGGTGTCCCAAAGACACAATGTGGTCTTAACCTTTGGTGACCATGAGCCACAAATCGATGATGGGGCCAACCCATCGTGCGTGATACCAAATCACCGGCGTCAATCCCAGTATAATCAAGCTGTGGGCCAACCCACCGTGGTGCTAAGCTTGGGGACGAGACGCCGAGGTGCCAAACCTCTGGTGACCCAAAGTCACAAAATATCATCTGTGGTACCAAACCACCTGGAGGTGCCAAACCCTCGGTGTCCCAAAGACACACGGTGTCCCAAAGACACGGATATCATATCCCCTCCTCTCATATCACCCATACATATCATATCGATGCAAATCATGTAAATCATGCACTCATGCCATTGGGTTTAACATCACATCACATACATCAATAACTATGATAGCACATACCATCAATAGAACTCATAGTAATTGAACTTACCTGATTCATGCACATACCCCATTTGGGTATCCAATAATCCATCATATTGTCATGATTTTAATAGGCAAATAGGTTTAATCACAATATTACTAAGTATCAGTGTGTTAGTTTACACTGTTTAAGCGCAATCCCTAATACCAAAAGAAACGATCTAAGGCTCCTTGATTATCGGCTCCTACAATCGGCCAAATAGGAGTTAGGCACTAAGACCATTCGGCCACAACCATTTAATCCAAAAGGGTTTGTCAAATAACCCTTACCTTGCAAACGTTTGGTTTCCTACCAAACCCGAACCAACTAATGGTCCCTTTGACAATCGGCCACCACCTAATAAGAAGAACCATTAATCCTTAATTATCTTGGCTTAATGAGATAAAAGAATCACTAACAGAACTGGCCCTTACCAAAACTTACCCCAAATGGCTAATCAAAGGACGAAGGCTCCACTTGTTTGTATCCAAAACCCGAATGACCTATAGTGAAATCAGTTTCAAAACCAAAGATTAACTCTCAACAACAAGGCCACATTCGGCTCTTAATCAACCAACATCTAACAACGCAAAAGAAGAAGGAAATGGCCATTCGGCCCATCACTTACCAAATTCCCAAACGATTGAAGCAAGATCCCAACACTCTCATCGATATTCGCCACTACAACCACTAGGAGAAGGGAGATATTCGGCTAAGTTGAAGACTAATGGAAGAGAAAAGAGATTCAGCTAGAGTAAGCAAAAGAATTATGTGTTCGAAAGAAAAAGAGAATCGGCCAAAGTCTTGAGAAGAGAAGAAAATGGAAAAGAGATAGGTGCTTTTCGGTTTTGAGAAGAAAGAAATGGAATGGATGAATGAAGATTTCGGTTTAGGGGCAAGGTAAGTTTCGGCACTAGTGTTTCAAAAGAGAAAAGAATGAAATATGAGCAAAGAGAATACTAGTTTTGGTTTATGCAAGTGAAGAAAGAAAAAGAGAAAAATGCAAGAGTGCATTCGGCTAACAAAGAAAATACGAGGAAAAATAAGGCAACTTTCGGCAAGCTTTAGAGAGGTTTGGGTCTTTCGGTTTCAAGAGAAAATACAAGAAAATACTTACTTGAGAATTCGGCTACCAATGACAAAAAGAGAGAATTTGTTTGACACAAAAGTGACCGAAAAAAATAAAAGAAAAGCCAATTGAATTTTTGGCACTCCCCATTCCCATACTCACCAAACCGTCACTCCCCCTCCAACCTCCCCTAAAATTCGGCCATAATCCCACCAATTGCTCACCTCCACTAATTCAAAATGGTTGAACTAGTCAACCTCCTAAACTCACTCTCCACCTATCATTCAAATGGGAAGACTTAGTCTTAGGTAGAGTTTGAGCTGCCACAAACTCCTCCCTCCATGCCGTCAAAATGAGTGCCAAAAAGTGGCCACTCCGCAGCTCGAACACAAGGCCTACACCCTTGCATTAGGCGTTACCCACACAAAGCCTTAGTGGCGCCTAGCTTGCCACTACACCAGCTCTCTTTTTGTGATAACTCTTGCCAATTAAAACTCGTAAGCCCCAGCTACCTCTGCTCCTCATTCCTTAGCTCAAAAACTAAAATTATTCCACCTATTCCGGCTTACTTCTAGCTCACAACTAAGCCCTTAAAACATAGAATCAGCAACATAGCACACCAACACATGTCATTTTATGCAACAATAAAATAACCCCCTAACCCGGGATATTACAGTTCTACCCCCTTAAAATAATTTCGGCCTCGAAATTACCTGGTCAAAAGAGTTGCGGGTATTGCTGTCTCATCATCTCCTCGGGTTCCCACGTGGCCTCTTCCACTCCATGATTTCGCCAAAGTACCTTAACCAAAGGTAAAGACTTTCTGCGCAGAACCTTCATATCCCGATCTAGAATCTGCACAGGTTCCTCTTCCATAGTCAAATCTGGGTTTACCTCGATCTCTTCCACTGCCACAACATGCGACGGATCTGAACGATAACGCCGAAGCATCGATACATGAAATACGTCATGAATCTGACTAAGCTCTACTGGCAACTCAAGCTGATACGCTACCGGTCCTACTCGTCTCAACACCTTATACGGCCCAATAAACCTCGGACTTAACTTGCCTTTTCTGCCGAACCTCAGC
Organism: Gossypium bickii; assembly: GCA_025503065.1. NCBI lineage: Eukaryota > Viridiplantae > Streptophyta > Magnoliopsida > Malvales > Malvaceae > Gossypium > Gossypium bickii. The sequence continues at coordinate 73,559,576 of CP106713.1, forward strand.
ACCTTCTTCCATGGCGAGACCTTTAAGAAAACCTGGTCCCCCACAGCGAATTCTATATCTCTTCGCTTAAGATCGGCATAAGACTTCTACCGGTCCGAGGCTTCCTTTAATTGAGCCTGAATTAACCTAACCTTGTCTTCGGTCTCAGCAACCAACTCGGGTCCCAACAACTGACGTTTACCTAATTCCGTCCAACACGTAGGTGAGCGACACTTCCGCCGTGCATAACGCCTCGTATGGAGCCATCTTAATGCTTGCTTGGTAACTATTATTATAGGCAAACTCCGCTAACGGTAGAAACTCCTCCCAACTACCTCTGAAATCCAGAACACAACCTCAAAGCATATCCTCTAAGATCACGAATAACTCTTTCCATCGCCGTCCATTCGCGGGTGAAAAGTCATCTTTGAAATCCAAACGAGTACCCGAGCTCGATGCAATGCTCTCCAAAACCTCGGCGTAAACACGGGATCCCTATCCGAGATAATCAAATCGGTACCCCGTGCGACCTCACTATCTCGACACATAGAGCTTCGCCAACTCTCGCAGTGATGAATAATCCACACTGATTGGAATGAAATGGGTGACTTAGTCGACGGTCCACGATAACCCAAACCGAATCTTTCTTGCTTGGCGAAGCGGTAGACCACCGACGAAATCCATAGTTATTCTCTCCCACTTCCATTGAGGAACCTTTATCGGGTGAAGCAACCACGACGGCAATCGATGTTCGGCCTTTTTGACGTTGACAAGTCGCACTTACCAACAAACTCGGTCACCTCTTTCTTCAAACCCGCCACGTAATCGCTTTCTTTAAGGTCTCTATACATCTTGCTACTTCCAGGATGCATAGCATGGAGGCTGCTATGTGCGTCCTGAAGAATCATCCGCCTCAGCTCAACGTCCTTAGGCATACAAGCTTTCCCTTGGAAACACAGCACCCCATCACTAGACAAACTGAAACCCTCCAAACCACCATTTTGCACCTGTAACCTTCGCGCACTCAGAATCTCATCATCTCTAATCTGTTTTCTCTCGATCCGCGCTCAACCCAAGTAGGCTTAACCTGCAACTCTGCCAGAATACTCCCGTCGTCATACAAGCTCAAATGGGCAAACAAAGCTCTTAAGTCCGAAACAACCTTACGGCTCAACGCGTCTGCCACCACGTTAGCCTTACCCGGATGATACTCAATCGAACAGTCGTAATCTTTCAAAGAACTCAACCCATCTCATACGCCTTAAATTCAGATCCTTCTGAGTCAATAGGTACTTCAGACTCTTATGATCGGTGTAGACTATCGATCTCTCTCCATACAAGTAGTGCCTCCAAATCTTTAAGGCGAAGACTACAGCCGCTAGCTCCAAATCGTGCGTCGGATAGTTGACCTCGTGTGGCCTCAGTTGCCGAGAAGCGTAAGCCACAACCTTACCCTCCTCCGCATCAAGACACAACCCAATCTCAGATGTGATGCATCGCAAAGACAATCGTGAATTCCTTACCACCTCAAAGTTGAATTAAAACAGGAGCTTCAGTCAAGATCTTCTTTAACTTATCAAAACTCTCCTGCTGCTTCTCAGTCTAAACGAACGGAACTCCTTTCCTTAACAGCTTAGTCATCGGTGCTGCGATCAACGAGAAACCCTCTACAAATCTTCGGTAGTATCCTGCCAAACCCAGAAAACTCCGAATCTCAGCCACTGACCTAGGCGGCTTCCAATCCAAAACTGCCTTAATCTTACGAGGATCTACCCTAATCCCCTCAGCCGACACTACATGGCCCAAGAACGTCACTTCCCTAAGCCAGAACTCGCACTTACTGAACTTAGCATAGAGCTGTTTCTCCCTCAAAATCTGCAGCACGACTCTCAAATGCGCATCATGCTCTTCCTCTGTCTTTGAGTACACTAAGATGTCGTCTATGAAAACCACGACGAACTGATCCAGATACTGCTGAAACACCCTATTCATCATATCCATAAATGCTGCCGGTGCGTTAGTCAACCCACATTACCAGAAATTCATAGTGCCCATACCGAGTCAAAAACATTTGTTTTATGGATATCCGCCTCCTTAACCTTTAACTGGTGATACCCAGACCTCAGATCAATCTTCGAGAACACAGACGCACCCTTCAGCTGATCAAACAGGTCATCTATCCGTGGCAATGGATACTTGTTCTTAATCGTCGACTTGTTCAATCAAGCGGTAGTCTATGCACATCCGCATCGTACCATCTTTCTTCTTAACAAAAGTCTGGCGCCCCACGGCGAAACACTTGGCTCGATAAAACCTCGATCCAATAACTCTCGGATCTCGAGCCTTAAGCTCTACCAATTCCTTTGGCGCCATCCTATACGGAGCAATAGACACTTTGGCGCGATCCCTGCAAATGATCTATCCCGAACTCTACCTCGCGATCCGGCGGCAACCCCCGAAGCTCTCTCAGAAACACATCGGCAAACTCCCTAAAGATTTAACCTTCTCTACAGCAGGACTCTTTAGCCTCCAAGGCATACACATGAACTACATACGCTTCACGCTCTTTCTCGACCATCTTCTCGCCTTCGTGAGCGGATACTACATTAGATAAGTAATCTCTCCTATTACCTATCATAGCCACCTCATCACCCTCAACCGTCTTAAGAACCATGCGCTGGGCGCGCAATCCAACCTCGCTGGTACTTGACCAACCAATCCATCCTAAGAATTAGATCGAACTCCCAAAGCGGTAGTTCCATCGATCAAGAGCGAACACTACCCTTGGAGTTCTAGGGGTACATCTCTAAACAGTTTATCTACTACTACAGAGTGACCTAGAGGGCTAATTTACGGTCATCCGCTAGAAGATATCTCGAGTCTAAATCCATGGTCTCTACTATAATATCGGCAACATAAGAGTGCGTTGAACCCACATCAATCAAAGCAAAGTATAAGGAGAACCAAAGATCAAAACGTCACGGTTATGACGCGTGCGGTGCATCGCCCTCCTCTCGGCGCCGCAAAGATACACCAAACCAGGCTGTCGTGCCTCAGAACTACCCGTACCTCTGTCCGGTGCTCCACGGCCTCGACCAAAACCATTACCGCCTCTGCCATTACCACGACCCCTCTGCGGTGGCAGTCCATTATTCTGAACGACACGGCCACGACTCCGACTAAATCCTGGCCAACTTACGCGGACAGTCCCTCACACGGTGCTCAAGAGAACCACACTCGAAGCAACCTTTTCCTCCAGTCCAGCAGCCACCCCAATGAGATTTCCCACACTGATTGCACTACGGCGGTCCCTGCCTAGCAGCAACAAACCTAGCAGGCTGATTCGACCCACTCGGTCTAGCCCTCTTTTGCGGATTACCCGACGATCCAGAAGACCCAAAGCTCCTCTTATGCCTATTTCTGTCTATATTTTGCCTCACGGACTCCTTAACACCCTCGGCTACCTTAGCCTTCTCAACTAAGACAGCAAACTCGCGCTCCTGCTGTGGAGCAATCAGCAGTCTCAACTCGTCTCTCAGACCGTCCTCGAAGCGAACACACCTCTCGTGCTCAGTGGCCACAATGCCCCTAGCATACCGGCCCAATTTCAAAAACTCAGCCTCGTACTCGGAAACGGACTTACTCCCTTGTACTAGCCTCAGAAATGCCTTTCGTTGGGAGTCAATATAACTAGCTCCAATGTACTTCTTTTGATATGCAGCCCTGAAATAATCCCATGTCGATCCTCACGCCGCCACATCGCATCCGAACCGTGAGCCACCACTGGTATGACTCATCCGGAGAAGCGATACTATGCCCTTCGACTTCTCTTCACCGTCAAGTCCGGATCATCCATGATCCGCTCCGTCGCTTCCAACCAATACTCGCAGATCTTTGAGCAACAACACGAAACACCTCGAAAGAATTCGCCCCGTTTGCCCGAAGTCGCCAGCATGATTTCCTAACTCCTGCGCCACCACCTATACCGCTACCCTTTCCAACACTCGCAAAGACGTCGCGCTGTGACGCTGCTGCGTCTCGCCTCGATCTTGGAACTCACCACCTCCGGTGGTGGCGGAACCGTACCTCATTTTCCGACCACGACCGGATCCTACGGGCTAAAGCGTCATCCTACCCCTACCTCTACCACGAGTATTACGACCACGTCCGCCTCGAGTACTCATGACTAAACGCTCTACGTATCTGATTAAGAAAATTTTTATGCATTAGTATTGTTCCACTTTCTTATTCGCGGAGAAATTTTATGATATAGCTTTAATCAGGGATTCTTTCGAGCAAACAAGGTTTCAATCTGCTATCCTAGTTCACACAAAGGAGTTCATGCATCCATTCCCTAATTCTTTCCATACCTATTCGCTCTTTGGACATTTCTGCCCATTTCTATCCCAGGGGTATTTTCGTCATTTTCCTACAGGGTATTTTCATGATCAAAAAGGTTGTAAAAACTTTCATAAAACATGTAAAATTCCCATAACTGGAGGGTGTTTTTGAAAATTTTGTAAAATACTTCGTTTTAGGAAACTAGGGCTATTTTAGTAATTTTCACAAACTGAGGGCGTTGTCGTAATTTTCCCAAAATCAAGATTTTCGATTGATATTTTGCAAAGCAGGTTTTTAAAGTTGGTAACATCATTGGAATTTTGACATAACCATTGAGTTGATATTTTATGAACCGAGGGCATTTTAGTAAGTTTACCCCTAAGGGCATTTTTGTAATTTCCCACAAATCAGGTTTTTCGAGAAAATTGTTGTAAAAGTGACATTCTCAGTTTTAAAGAGTTTATTGCAAAAGTTTGAAAACATTAGGGTTGTTGTTTCATCCTTTTTCGAAAATATGGCTAGTTCCCTTTTCGGGTTTTAGTCATTATGTTAAGCCTATGACCGAGCCTTCTTGGTCAGGGTGAACCAAAACTACGCACCAGGTGGGATACTGCTGAAGAGAGGAGGTCGATCCACGAGGACCGCTTAAATACCAAGCTCTTCAGGATCCTCTCCTAGACATGCGTACAGAGGTTACCACACCCTAACTCAGTACTAAGTCATAGATTGGTTTAGTGCTTTAAGTCTTATGGTTGGTTTGGATGTTTGAGTAATCTAACCCTAGGGTTTCAGTCCTATAGATCTATCTACGTTCCATACCACCTACCCTTCTACAAATAGCAATTCACAAAAGAGTTTAGAACTACTTACCTGGGCGAACTGGTGCCGGAGACTCGGTGCCATGCCTTATAAACCATGCATTTAACACCAAAACACTTAAAACAAACTTTTTGAAAATAGTTTGGGCCTCAGGCCCACAGTCGAGCTTTTGAACTTAGCTCTGATACCACAATTGTAACACCCCAAACCCGGTCAACCACACCACGACCGAATCCGATATGTTACGGGGAAACGAGTTTGAAAGTTCCGAGTTTGCACTTAATAGATTTGATAAAACTTTGTTCCGATTAGAGAAAAAAACAAGTTGTCTAATATCGTTACTAAAACATTTAGACTTAGTAAAAAATTGATTTGAACATCATTGGAGTTTACTTAATATCAAAACATTGTATGATACCCGATGGTATAGTTGAAAACATATCATTTTGTTGGTTTGAAATCGTTGTCCTTTTCAAGTTTTAGCAAATTAACCCAATTAATTTATTAAAGCATGTTGAAAATCTAATCAAGCATAAGTAAAGTAAACATAACCATAAAGACCCTTTTTACAATCTAAATAAAACCCAAATGGAGGTAATTAAACTAAAGTACCCAAATGATAGAGTCTGAGTAAAACTTTATTAAGTATGGCATGAGCACCCCGAGTCCATCTCGGCTCCATGTCCGCGTCTACGAGTCACCTGAAATGTCAAAGGAGAGGGTGAGTCGAATGACTCAGTGCATAAATCCCGCTCCCGATAAAACAACATGCTAACACACATCATACATAGCAACATGATTAATGCAACCCGATCCTAACCATCCGTATCTCTCGTTTCTACCCGTGTGGTACCAAACCACCGGTGGTGCCAAACCACCGATGACCCAAGTCACGATATCCATAAGTGTGGTGCCAAACCACTGGTGACCCAAAGTCACGAATAATCCAATGATGGGGCCAACCCATCTCGTGATACCAAATCACTAGCGACAATCCCGTATCTCTCAAGTGGGGCCAATCCACGGTGGTGTCAAACCACAGGGACGAGTCGCAATGAGGTGCCAAACCTCTAGTGTCCCAAAGACACAATGTGGTCCCTAACCACTGGTGACCGCAGTCACAAATCCGATGATGGGGCCAACCCATCGTGTGATACCAAATCACTGGCGTCAATCCCGTATAATCAATTGTGGGGCCAACCCACCGTGGTGCTAAGCCACTGGGACGAGACGCTGAGGTGCCAAACCTCTGGTGACCCAAAGTCACAAAATATCATCTGTGGTACCAAACCACTGGAGGTGCCAAACCTCTGGTGTCCCAAAGACACAGTGTCCCAAAGACACGGATATCATATCCCCCTCCTCTCATATCACCCATACATATCATATCGATGCAAATCATGTAAATCATGCACTCATGCCATTGGGTTTAACATCACATCACATACATCAATAACTATGATAGCACATACCATCAATAGAACTCATAGTAATTGAACTTACCCGGATTCATGCACATACCCCATTTGGGTATCCAATAATCCATCATACTGTCATGATTTTAATAGGCAAACAGGTTTAATCACAATATTACTAAGTATCGGTGTGTTAGTTTTTACACACTGTTTAAGCGCAATCCCTAATACCAAAAGAAACGATCTAAGGCTCCTTGATTCTCGGCTCCTACAATCGGCCAAATAGGAGTTAGGCACTAAGACCATTCGGTCACAACCATTTAATCCAAAAGGGTTTGTCAAATAACCCTTACCTTGCAAACGTTTGGTTTCCTACCAAACCCGAACCAACTAATGGTCCCTTTGACAATCGACCACCACCTAATAAGAAGAACCATTAATCCTTAATTATCTTGGCTTAACGAGATAAAAGAATCACTAATGAGACCGGCCCTTACCAAAACTTACCCCAAATGGCTAATCAAAGGACGAAGGCTCCACTTGTTTGTATCCAAAATCCGAATGACCTATAGTGAAATCAGTTTCAAAACCAAAGATTAACTCTCAACAACAAGGCCACATTCGGCTCTTAATCAACCAACATTGGCAACGCAAAAAGAAGAAGGAAATGGCCATTCGCCCATCACTTACCAAATTCCCAAACGATTGAAGCAAGATCCCAACACTCTCTCGATATTCGGCCACTACAACCACTAGGAGAAGGAGATATTCGGCTAAGTTGAAGACTAATGGAAGAGAAAAGAGATTCGGCTAGAGTAAGCAAAAGAATTATGTGTGTGAAAGAAAAAGAGAATCGGCCAAAGTCTTGAGAAGAGAAGAAAATGGAAAAGAGATAGGTGCTTTTCGGTTTTGAGAAGAAAGAAATGGAATGGATGAATAAAGATTTCGGTTTAGGGGCAAGGTAAGTTTCGGCACTAGTGTTTCAAAAGAGAAAAGAATGAAATATGAGCAAAGAGAATACTAGTTTCGGTTTATGCAAGTGAAGAAAGAAAAAGAGAAAAATGCAAGAGTGCATTCGGCTAACAAAGAAAATACGAGGAAAAATAAGGCAACTTTCGGCAAGCTTTAGAGAGGTTTGGGTCTTTCGGTTTCAAGAGAAAATACAAGAAAATACTTACTACTTGAGAATTCGGCTACCAATGACAAAAAGAGAGAATTTGTTTGACACAAAAGTGACCGAAAAAAATAAAAGAAAAGCCAATTGAATTTTCGGCACTCCCCATTCCCATACTCACCAAACCGTCACTCCCCCTCCAACCTCCCCTAAAATTCGGCCATAATCCCACCAATTGCTCACCTCCACTAATTCAAAATGGTTGAACTAGTCAACCTCCTAAACTCACTCTCCACCTATCATTCAAATGGGAAGACTTAGTCTTAGGTAGAGTTTGAGCTGCCACAAACTCCTCCCTCCATGCCGTCAAAATGAGTGCCAAAAAGTGGCCACTCCGCAGCTCGAACACAAGGCCTACACCCTTGCATTAGGCGTTACCCACACAAAGCCTTAGTGGCGCCTAGCTTGCCACTACACCAGCTCCCTTTTTGTGATAACTCTTGCCAATTAAAACTCTTAAGCCCCAGCTACCTCTGCTCCTCATTCCTTAGCTCAAAAACTAAAATTATTCCACCTATTCCGACTTACTTCTAGCTCACAACTAAGCCCTTAAAACATAGAATCAGCAACATAGCACACCAACACATGTCATTTTATGCAACAATAAAATAACCCCCTAACCCGGGATATTACACATTCGGCTAGAGTCCCTAAAAAGCCAGAAAGGATTGAAGCCTTATAAATCGATACTTATCTTTAGTTTCCTTCGAGATTCAGCACAAGCAGATACCACAGAGAGGATTCGGCTTCTAGGAATGAAGATTCGGCTATGATGAGACTTCAGGAAATAGAGACTGAACTTTTGGAGATTCCGGCTATGGAAGGGAATAGGGGTGTTGTTTCTGCTTTTAGAGTATGAGAGATGAACAATAATAAAGATCAAAAGATTCGGCTAGAAGGAGGTTTCAAAGAAGAAGAAAAGAGGAGAGGGAAGTGGTGATTTCGGGCTTTGAGAGAATAAAAATGAGGAAAGAAAGAAAAAGATTAATTACTTGAGGTGGCCTTTGAAATTTCGGCACATCCCTTGCCTATACTAAACCGATTCCTCCCCCTTACTGAGTGTGATTTTCGGCCAACACTAGCTTCTACAAGATAGCTCCTATCCTTTTCCCTTATCTTAATCTATTAACTCCTCAAAAATAGCCCTAATTAGTACCAACTCCTCTCTCCTTTATCTGCCTATTATCCTCATAAATTAAACATTAAAAATCCCTAAAAAATAGCCTTGTTGCCGTCCCCCCTATGGCTCCCTTTTAAGTGCTGAACTTGGCCCAATTACTTGGGCTTCAAGCAGCCCTCCTTTGCCATTGACGCCAACTCCCTTCCCTCTTAGTGGCACCATTTTGCCACTGGGCCACAAGCCTAGTATGTCATTTAAACTACTAAGCCTTTATTTTAAGCCCTAGAGTATCTAAACAGAATATTTAATCAAGGCCTTGACCACTTCCTGAGCCCAATTTGGACCCCTAGCACTTAAATTAACACATTAAACATATTCACCCAATAAACGCATAGGCCCAAAAATTCAGGATGTTACAAAAATAATAAATTAAAGATTAAGGAAGCGAATAAAGAAGATAAATGGAAAGATAGAACGTGGCGTGTAAAAGTCCTAAGAAGCCTTGGAAACACGAAAAATCCACAACCCCCTTCAAGCGGCTCTAATTTCCCCTCCAATACAGAAACCTTGGCAAGAAAAAGTTTGAAGATGATCCCCACAATCTAAAAAGATTGTTAAAACTCTTCTAAAAGAAGTTAAAACTCTTCTAAAAGAAACTCAAGAGAAATTCTTGAAAAGAAAAAACCCAGAGAGAATTTATTAACTCAAAAGAGAATTAGAATAATAATGAATTGTCTGAATTGTCTACAATGAAAAGGCCTATATATAAGCTAGCTAAATAAATCTTAATAAAACTCCTAAGTATACTAAAACTCTAATTTAATCTAAACAAGAAGTAGTTTTAAACTAAAATTTCTTGTTAACATAAAACTCTTAAATAACTTAAAATACTTAATAATTATAAAAAATTTAGAATAAAATAATAAGAGCTGATAAATACAATACTGGGCTCATATATAATAAAAATTAAGCCTAAAACACAAACCCAATATGATTTAAACTCGAATTAAAAGCTTGAAATTTGTAATTCCCGTCATGATCCTGTTTAGAAATTCTACTCGTGCAGTCTTCATTAAAATGGTCATAACTTGAGCTCCCAAACTCAAAATTGAGTGATTCAAAATGCATTTCGAAGCTAAGAGATAGATATTCAAACGCCATGAGACATCTCAACCCAAAAATATCAGGATCCCATCCAAAAAGTTATTGCAAATTTTTTGATTTCCCAAGCTTAAAAATTGGTAGCTTTGGTGATTGGAATTTAATAAATTTTACCTCATCCATGCATGTATCATTAAAGTTGTGGCTTATGCTTCAAGGCAATTGAAGACACATGAACAAAACTATCCTACTCATGATTTATGTTAGCGACTATGGTGTTTGCGCCTAAAATTTGGCGTCATTATCTTTATGGAGAGAAGTGTGTGATTTACACTGATTATAAGAGCCTTAAGTATCTCCTCTCCCAAAAGGAGTTGAATTTAAGGCAAAGGCATTGGATTGAACTATTGAAGGACTATGACTATGTGATTGAGAATCATCCTGGTAAGGCGAATGTTGTTGCTTACACTTTGAGTAGGAAGTCGATGACGAAGTTGAGAGCTATGTTTGCACGCTTGAGTTTAGCTAGTGATGGTGGTTTGTATGCTAAAATTCTAGTGAGGCTAACTTTGTTGTAGCAGATTAAGGAAAAACATTTGTTAGATGGGGATTTGCTAAAGAGAATTCGATAGGTTGAGCAAGGAATTAAGGGGGATTTCCATGTAGACGACGATGGTATCTTGAATTTCCAAGGTAGATTGTGTGTGCCGCAAGATATAGATTTAAGGCAAGTGATCCTTACCAAGGTTCATAGTAGCCCTTATGCTATACATCCCGGCAGTGGGAAGATGTATCATGATCTTCGTGAAATTTATTGGTGTCCTGGGTTGAAGCGTGACGTTACGAATTTTGTGGCTCGATGTTTGGTTTGTCAAAATGTGAACAATTTCCTTTAGGTTTGTTGCAACCTATCATGATTCTTGAATAGAAGTGGGAAAGTATTACTATGGATTTTTTTCGGGTTTGCCATTGACTCCGTCGAAGAAGGATTCAGTTTGGGTTATAATTGGTCGATTTTCGAAGAGTGCGCATTTCCTAGCAGTGCGTACCAATTATTCATTGTAGAAGTTAGCAAAGTTGTATATTGCTGAGATTGTTCATCGTCATGTGGTTCCAGTTTCGATTATTTCTGATAGGGATCCGAGGTTTACCTCAAGGTTTTGGAAGAGTTTGCAAGAGACTTTGGGATCGAAGCTTACTTTCAGTATGACTTATCATCCCCAAAGTGATGGTCAACCAGAGAAGGTAATTCAAGTGTTAGAAGATATGTTGTGAAGTTGTGTGATTGAGTTCAGTGGTAGTTCGGAGCAGTATCTGCCCTTAGCAGAGTTTGCTTACAATAATAGTTTCCAAGTGAGTATTCGCATGGCACTGTTTGAAGTGTTGTATGGTAGGAAGTGTAGAACTCCTTTGCGTTGGACAGAGTTGGAGGAAAAGCATATTTTTGGACAGAATTAGTTCGCGAGACCAAAGAGAAAGTAAAATTGATATGTGAAAGGTTGAAAGGAGCAACAGATAGGCTAAATCTTATGCGGATTTGAAGCGTCGAGATTGTATAGCCCATTTTTAGTGAAATCAGAACAGTGGTTTTGGGACCAAAAATTTGATGATTAAATTATTATTTATTATTATTTTACTGTCTATGGGATGTTACTAAGGTCGTATTAAAATTTCGTTAAGAAATTTTGGTGTTTGCATGATTAATTAAGTGAAAAGGACTAAATCGTAAAAAGTACAAAAGTAGAGTTCTATTCGTTAAAAGGGTCAAATGGATATGAAACTTTAAAGTGAATGAAATTAGATGGTAATTAGACCATCTGAATAGTTAATGGATATTCATGGCAAGGTTTTATAGAAATTTTGATAGTTTTTAAAGGGTAAAATGGTAATTTAGTAATTAAAGTTAAAATTAAACTAAGAAAAGATGTCATTTTCATTTATTTGATTTTTTTTCAACCAAAATTTCCATGAGAGAGGAAGCTTTGAATTCGGCTAGGGTTAATTCACTTACATGGTATGATTTTGAGTCTCATTTTTAATGATTTTTATGTTTTCGAGATTGTCGTATCTTAATCTAGCTAGCCTATGGATCAATTTGTAAAATTGTTAAAGATTGAGGGTTATGCCATGAATTCTTTTGTATGATTCTTGATGTTTAATGATAGATTATGAGTCCTTGTTGATAAATAAACAAGTTTTGTAAAGTGATTTTTGATTGAAATTGTATTTAGGGACTTGGTTGTAAAAATAGTAAAAGTACAAATTAAATTTATGAAATGATGGTTTGTATGAATTGGTTTAAGTCCCTAAAGAATTTAGCTAGCTTGAGAAGAGGATTAAACAGTTTAGATTTCAATTTACGAGCTTAAGGGCTAAATTGTGAAAAGTTAAAATGTTAGGGGCAAAATAGTAATTGTTACAAAATATGAAATGTGGACTAAATTGAATGCTAGGGATATTAAATGGATTAAATTTGTCTATCTAGATCAATGTAGACCACGTACGGATCTAGCTCGGGGAAAAGCTAAAGCCTTGGATTAGTCGATTACGTACCTACGCCTTAGTCGTGAGGTAAGTTCGTAGTGTTTTGATATGTAAACGAATTTCTATTATTGTACTTATATGATAATGGTTTAGTTATTATGTTTTTAGAAGATTATTCCTGAATTGCACGTACGTGTTTGTACTTCAGTACCCCTAAATTGATCATACGCCCTGTTTGTACTTTGGTACCCTTGAATTGCACATTCGTGCCCTTGTTTGCACTTTGGTACCCATGAATTTATTTTTGTGCCCTAATTAGACTCTAGTATCTCTAAATTGAACAATATATGAATTGTACTCAATTATAGTTAGATTAAATGATATACTATGTTCTTACTAAGCTCTACAAACTTATTTGTTCTTGTGGATTGTTTTGTAGATCATCACTGCTGACATTTTGGACGGATGAAAACTTTGGCTCACACTATCCATTGATATTGGTAGCTTTTGTATCTCTTAGGGTAATAGCATGTATAAACTTATGATGTTGAATTTGTGGTGTTTGACGAATATGTAAATAATAACTAAATGTGTTTGTGTTTTAGTGTCATCTATGCATAATAGGCATAATGCTTACTTTAGAAAGTTCTTTTGGTCACTTTTGATAATGGATGAGAATGGTTTATTAATATCATTTGATGGTTTAGGTTATTGAGCTACCTTATGTTGTATGTTTAGTAAGTTCTTGGAACTAGTAATTGATGAATGGTAAGTGTAACAGCCCGATTTTGGCCTAGTCAGAACAGTGATTTTTGGACCACAAATCTGATGAGGAAAATTTTATTTTTATTGTCTATGATTTCGTGAAATGAGTTAGTGAAAATTTCTTTCAAAAATTTTGACGTTTGGGCACTCAATTTAGTCAAAAGGACTAAATTGTAAAAAGTACAAAAGTTGAGTTCTACATGCTAGAGGTGTCCAATTGTTATGAAAGTTTAAATTGGAGGTCCTTATAGGGTAAGTAGACCATTGTTTAAGTTGTTGGAAAAAAAGGGACATGGTTTGGCATGTTTCCAAAGGTTTTCATTAAAGGAATTTTGGTCATTTAGTTATTAAAATGAATTAAAAACAAAATTAAAAGCCAATTTTTATCCATCTTCAACCCCATGGCCGAATTTCACAAGGGGAAACCATGGCTAGGGTTTTTCATGTAACACCCCTTACCCATATTCGACGCCGGAATAGGGTACGAGGCATTACAGGACAATAACACAAACATTCATGAAATGCCGAACCATAAAATTTCTTACAATTTAAAAGTTTTCATATTTTATTATGATAAACCGTAAAAGTAACATATTTTAAGCCCACATTTTATATGCTTTTGGATGATTTATCCCTTGATTTATGTAAAAAGGTGCTCTTAATCCTTTCTTTTCATGTCTTATACCCAGGAAAGCACCCGAGGATGAAAAGAACATAAAACGGGCCCAAAATGAAGTAAATGGGCCATATCATGAATTTGACACGGCCTAGCCCAGCGACCACACGGCCGTGCCACGCCTAACATCTAGTACACGGTCTATCCCCCGATTCACACGGTCGTGCATCAAGTTAGAAATCCGAACACGGCCTAGAGTCGATCCATACGGGCGTGCTACATGGCCGTGCCTCTGTCGTTAGAATGAGCAATTTCAGTCAGAAAAGGATACTTGGAGAGAAAGAATCGCATTCTAAGAGCCTATATATACCCCCTAAGTACCACCTTTGAATAGGCGTCAAAGCTAGGCCAAGGAGCCAAGCCGAGAAGGTCAAAGTTAGGGAATAAACGCGAAGATAGCGAGTTGATCCATCCCAAGAAGCCAGAATTATACTCAAGACGGCGAAATTCTCCTTCAATTCCTTCAAGGGGTTTTAGGATTTTCTCATGTTTTGTTTTAACTTTTCTCTTGCGATGTTTTGTTTATTCATTATGAATTAAACCCCTCAGATACTTGAAGGGGATGAAACCTAGATGGATCCTTTTATTTGATTTTTAAGTTATATGGTAATTACTTAGTTTGTTCTTAATTATGTTGCTTAATCCAAATCTAATGTGCTTAGGTGGAGGAGGAATAGACCCTGCCTAAGAGTAGATCTAACATAATTAAGCGGAGTTGATCGAATGCCTAGAGATAGGGTTACGAGATTTTGCCGGATTAGGGTGAAACCTAATATGGGAGCCCATTGATCGATTTACTGCTATCCTAGGGGGTTATTATAAGTGAACGAGAGTTCCACTAATTAACCTAGGGTTAGACGTTATTCACCTCGAGAGAGGGTTTAATATAGGTTAAGGAGTCTTACGGATCAAGCTAAGTAAAAGAAATCATATAATTTAGGGTTAATTAATAAGTGAAGTCTAGGTGGATTCTTCCTGAAGGTATCATCGTAATCAATTGAGTTTTCCTTCAAAGTTATTTTCCTATTCATCCTTTTTGTCTTTGTGTCCTTAGTTTAGTCTTCGTCAATATAGTTAAAAGCAACTTCACTCTAATTTTAAGGCTAAATAATAAAAAGAAAGTTAGTATTAGTACTTTTAGTTCCTTTCGGTTTGATATCCAGTCTTGCCTAAGCTATACTACTGTTCGATAGGTACATTTGCCTTTAATCGTTGTCGAAGTTAGTTTTGAGGTTTTGATCATTCTTTTATAAATTTTAAAACTTTGATTTCAGCGATCAAGTTTTTGGCATCATTGCCGGGGAACTAAAATATTAAGAAAGCTCTATTTTTATTACTTTAGCCATTTTTTTTATTGCAATTTATTTTCATTAATATTATTATTATTATTTACTTTGCTAATTTTTCCTCTATTTTGCTTTAGGCAGATAATTTTAGTCTATAGAGAAGATGGCACTGAATAATTATCAGTGGCAAGTCATGAGGACAATTCCTACTAAAGCAGCCAGTGCCGTCGACCTCGACGTGTTCACCAGGTTATCTACCCAGTTAGAGATGATGAATAAAAGATCGATGGTTTGTGTAGTCTCTCGCAGGTACACCCAGTAATGCAATATGACTCGAATCCAGGAGGCGTGACGAATCCTGAGTACCCACCCTACGGATATGGCATAGAGAACGAACAAGTCCACTATATGGGTAACTACTCTAGACCTCAAAATAATTTTTATAATGACACTTATAATGCAGGTTGGAGGTACCATCCCAATTTCTCGTGGAATGATCAAAGTAGCCAAAGATAGGAACTTTACAACCACCTCACCAACAAGAAGAGGAGTCGAACATTGAAGAGATGCTGACAAAATTTATGGCATCCACAGAAACCCCTCTCCAAGACACTGAGAAAACATTTAAAAGTCAACAAACACCGGTTGAAGAAAAGAAGAACCAATTACAGGAAGTTACTAAGTTAGTAAGGGAAGCCACTAAGGTAGTTGAACAACTTGCAAAGCTAATGTCAGAACGATCGCAAGGACGTCTACCAAGCAACACTGAGATTAATCCAAAGGAGCAAATTCAAGCCATAGCAGCTCAGAAACATGCAGAGATAGACGAACCCATCTCAAAACAAGAAGACAAGGTAGATGAAGGTAAGGTAGAGGTAACACAAGAAAAGCCAAAACCGGTAATCAAAGAATACCAACCTCGCATACCTTACCCCGAAGCATTAAAGAGAGACGATTCAGAAGAACAATTCAGTAAGTTTCTTAAACTTTTAAAGAAATTACATATTAACTTACCTCTTCTTGAAGCTCTTTTTCAGATGCCAAACTCGAGGAAATTTTTAAGACAGCTCTTGATAAACAAACGCAAATTAGACGAGGAGCACCACGTGGAATTAAACGCAGCATGCTCAGCAATGTTACAGAATAGACTACCGCAGAAACAAAAAGACACAGGGAGTTTTACAATTCCATGTTTAATTGGTAGTTTATCTATTGATAATGCTTTAGCTGATTTAGGGGCAAGAATCAATGTTATGCCTTATAAAATGTTTAAACAACTAGGTCTAGGGAAACCCAGACAAACTAGGATGAGCATTCAGTTAACTGATAAAACTATCAGAATTCCTAGGGGTATAATATAAAATGTTCTAATCAAATTGATAAATTCATATTCCCAGTAGATTTTGCTGTCTTAGACATGAATGAGGATAATTCGATTCCTTTAATTTTAAGAAAACCCTTTCTAGCAACTGCCAGGACTAAAATTGATGTTGGTACAGGAGAACTCATTCTTCGTGTAGGTGACGAATCAATCAGTCTACAAGCTTTTGACTCAGCCAAGACATCAAGTGATGAAAGTGAGAAAGCAAATTCAGTTCACAATCAAATTGTTCAACTTTCACCACAGGAAATACCACAAGGCTACAAACTTGAGCCGAATCATGGGCCCCAAGCAGTACAAGCTCATAACAGTGAATTGTTAGTGGAATCTGACCCAAGGCAAGAAACTGTGGTAAGTGAAGGTAAGGTTGAGGTAAGCCATGATTTACCAAACCTGGTAAATACAGAGTACCAAGCTCGTGTGCCATTTCCCAATGCAATAAAAAAAGACCACACAGAGGAAGAATTCGGTGAACTCACACTTCGTGAAGACAACGAAACAATCGCTCTTCAAGCTCTTGACTCAGCTAGGACATCAAGTAATAAAGGTACAAACGTTAATTTTATTGATAACCATTTGGTTCAACCTTCTTTACAGGAATCATCACGAAATTACCTAGCTGAGCTAGATCTTAGACCTTGTGCCAACAAAGAAGAATTAGATGAGGAACGAAGCCTTAGGGTCGACAAACTAAAAGAGGAGGAATCACAAATCAAAGAGGAATAGGAACCGCACGAAGTGAAACCGAAGGAAACCCCAAACAAGCCGATAGAAACAACAAATCACGTCAAAATAGGGGATCATGTATTGTTGAATAAGGAAGACCCTCGAATCACCAATTCAGACCTCAAGGCAAACGAAGAAATCACTTTTGAGGTACTTAATGTCTTCCTATACGGCAAAGTCGAGGTAAGCAATCCTAAATTCGATACTTTTGAGGTAAACATTACTCGACTTAAACTATATATACATAACTGAAGTGATCGCATGAGAAAGGATTTTCACCTCCTCAAACCACCATAACCATACGAATAAGAGATAAAGTCTAGCTTAAGACTATAAACGAGTGCTTCTCGGGAGGCAACCCGAGCACTAACCCCATTTTTACATTTTTTATTTTATTTTATTTTTCTTTTATTTTTCCTTTTAGCACCTAACCATAAACTAACCAAAGAGCAGATTTCTAGGCCACACGGCCCTACACACGGGCGTGCCCGTAGCCGTGTGGAAGCCAGGGGATGAACCATGGGCATGCCAGTAGCCGTGCACGACATAGAAATTTTTTTTCCAACACGGGTGGCGATAATAGTCCACGCCCGTGCCAACGCCTCATGCGAGGTTACTGACTTGTTAAGCAAGGGCTAAACACGGCCGTGCCTACCAACCGTGCCAACATTCTGACTTATCAAACACAGGAGGAGCACACCCATAGTAAATGACTGTATGAAGAAAGACACGGGCGTGCCACTACACCCACGGCCGTGCCCGAAGACCATGAACGCACCCAAAATTCAAAATTCCAAAACACGGGCTACATCTCTATTTAAAACTCGTTCTCCCATCTTCTAGTTGTCTTTCATTTTCCATTATTTATTTTTGTTTTTATTTTAATTTTATTTTCATTTCATTTTTTTACTTTATTTTATTTTATTTTCTTCTTCTTATTCTTTATGATATTTAGATTTAGCTTAGGATACAATAAAATCAGAGTGGCTGCTTTGAGGATTCAACTTCAAATGGTTCGAGACGCTTCCCCACGATCACCTCCAATCCTATCCGGTTTCTTCATCCAAAATTCAGAAAGTTTCACTTCTCTCCCCATCTTATGATTTTATGATTATTTTGATATTATCTATCTTTGTACATTGAGGACAATGTACATCTTAAGTGTAGGGGGTTAATTATAGTATTATCTGAAAATCCCTGAATTATGCCTTGATCTTAAAGTAAGTTTCTCATATTACGATTTGAGTGAAATTTTCTTTGATTTATGATTTCTATTGATATGTTTTGGATTAAGTCATTGATAATTGTGTATTGATAATTAAATTTGAAGAATACTAGGGAATCAAGCATGATAAGTCTAATTTTCTAAAAATTAAAATTTTAGGTTGTCAACCGGAATTTGAATGTTATCTTGAAATTTGAGATTTACAAGGTTGATGTCAAAAATACCCATAATTTTTGTGAGATTTTGAGCCTTATAGAGCATACATTCTTTTTCATGCTCACTTCTTGATTATGAGTGTGTCAACTATGAACTGTTATTCTAGAACTTGCCTTGATTATACATGTAAGACCATAGTTATGATTTGATATACCGAGATGATAAAGGCACCTAGGTTTTAACCCATTAATTCCACTAAACAGCCTACCCTCGTAATTAACCCCTAGTGAACCCCGTTGATCCTAACAAACCCTTTTTATTGACTCACCTACTGATATTAACCAAAAACCCCTTTGTATTTGTTATTACCCTTCTTTTTGACTACCCTTTAATCGAGATATGATTTGACTAGTTACCTAAGTTTTTATTATGAGTTGAAGTTGTCTTTATTAGTTTGTTCTTAAAAAAAAAGCAAAGTATATTCAGTATTAGTATTATGAAGAGTGAGCTTATACAAGTTAAAGTCTAATTATCAAAAGAAAAAGCTCGTATTAGTAGGATTATTATATTTTCAGTTGATGTAATTATTATCTTAGAAATTTTTAGATAGGTAACTTATCAATTCAATCTCGATTCTAACCTTCTAAATTCAGCCTTTATCCACACTTTTAGCCCTAGCCTCGTTACAACCCTAACAAAGACCTTTTGATCTGTTTATCACATCATTTTATAGTGGTGGAGATTTGATTTTTAGGCAAGCCTATGGGATTAGCAGTGCTTAATTTTGACCCTTAAACACTTTTTGAGTGATTTGAGTGAATCTTTTGTGAGGATGTCAATCCTTGTAGATTTTGAATTTAAGGTAATTATTTAGATGAAGGGAAACACCTATGTTTTTGTGCTACAAATGTATGACTTATCTTGTTTGAATCTTTAGGAATCTTTGAGTTGAATTATCCATGTATAAATTATCTATGAATTAGGATAAGGCATTGTTGATAGAAATTGTGAATCATGGAAAGTTCGTTTTAATTGTAAGTTGAGAATTTTGCTTGATGACAAGCAAAAGCTTAAGTGTGGGGGTATTTGATAAACCGTAAAAGTAACATATATTAAGCCCACATTTAATATGCTTTTGGATGATTTATCCCTTGATTTATGTAAAAAGGTGCTCTTAATCCTTTCTTTTCATGTCTTATACCCAGGAAAGCACCCGAGGATGAAAAGAACATAAAACGGGCCCAAAACGGAGTAAATGGGCCATATCATGAATTCGACACGGCCTAGCCACGCCTAACATCTAGTACACGGTCTATCCCCTGATTCACAAGGTCGTGCCTCAAGTTAGAAATCCGAACATGGCCTGGAGTCGATCCACACGAGCGTGCTACATGGCCGTGCCTCTATCATCAGAATGAGCAATTTCAGTCGGAAAAGGATACTTGGGGAGAAAGAATCGCATTCCAAGAGCCTATATATACCCCCTAAGTACCACCGTTGAAGATGCGTCAAAGCTAGGCCAAGAAGCCAAGCCGAGAAGGTCAAAGTTAGGGAATAAACGCGAAGATAGCGAGTTGATCCATCCAAGAAGCCGGAATTATACTCAAGACAGCGGAATTCTCCTTCAATTCCTTCAGGGGGTTTTAGGATTTTCTTATGTTTTGTTTTATCTTTTCTCTTGCGATGTTTTATTTATTCATTATGAACTAAACCCCTCAGACACCTGAAGGGGATGAAACCTAGATGGATCCTTTTATTTGATTTTTAAGTTATATGGTAATTACTTAGTTTGTTCTTAATTATGTTGCTTAATCCAAATCTAATGTGCTTAGGTGGAGGAGGAATAGACCTTGCTTAAAAGTAAATCTAACATAATTAAGCAGAGTTGATCGAACGCCTAGAGATAGGGTTACGAGATTTTGCTGGATTAGGGTGAAACCTAATATGGGAGTCCATTGATCGATTTACTGCTATCCTAGGGGGTTATAAGTGAACGAGAGTTCCACTAATTAACCTAGGGTTAGATGTTATTCACCTCGAGAGAGGGTTTAATATAGGTTAGGGAGTCTTACAGATCAAGCTAAGTAAAAGAAATCATATAATTTAGGGTTAATTAATAAGTGAAGTCTAGGTGGATTCTTCCTGAAGGTATCATCGTAATCAACTGAGTTTTCCTTCAAAGTTATTTTCCTATTCGTCCTTTTTGTCTTTGTGTCCTTAGTTTAGTCTTCGTCAATATAGTTAAAAGCAACTTCACTCTAATTTTAAGGCTAAATAATAAAAAGAAAGTTAGTATTAGTACTTTTAGTTCCTTTGGGTTCGATATCCGGTCTTGCCTAAGCTATACTACTGTTCAATAGGTACATTTGCCTTTAATCGTTGTCAGAGTTAGTTTTCAGGTTTTGATCATTTTTTTATAAATTTTAAAACTCTGATTTCAGTAATCATATTACAAAGTCCCTAAAATGGGCCTACGAGGCCAAAAAAATACCTTGGGAATGGTTAAGGACCGAACCAAAAGCTTTAGAAAAATTTAGAAAATTTACATAAAAACTGGGCACACACCCGTGTGGCACAGGGACACGCCCATGTGGGCAGGCCGTGTAGTTGCACATGCCCATGTCCCCAGCCCATGTAGATTTATTTTTCATTTCGAACCTATAAGGGTTTTCACACGACCGAGCACACGCCCGTGTCCTTCACAAGGCTGAGACACACGCCTGTGTCTTTGCCCGTGTGCAAAGATCTGGGTATTCTATTTATGACGTCAGCACACATTTTAGGTCACAAGCCAAGGCACATGCCGGTGTGCCAGCCCGTGAGACGTACTGAATATTTTGTAAATTAGATGCAGGGGACACATGGCTAGGCTACACGCCCATGAGGCGTACCGTGTGTCACACACGGCCTAGACACACGCCCATGTGTCTACCCATGTGGATAATTATAAGGCTATTTACCAAGCCTTTTTCCGACCCTGAAAAGCATCCACACTTATTCCATTTCCAACCCAACTTAACATGCTATTATTAGACATCTAATTGTCCATATTAAGAGCATTCATGTACCATTTAACAACCATACTCATCATAAACTTATAACACAACCAATAATAATCACATCACATGGCATTATACAAAATGATGTATCAAATGACTGATACGAACTCGTCTCGGTGATGATTCGAGTCGTTTAGATTGCCCGATCATTAAAATGAGAAGTATTGTTTGAAATAGAACAAAGGGATTAAATTCGGCCAGGCATGGTATTCAGTTTCCAAATTAGGTTCAAAATGGCTAGGTGTAGTGATGATGATTAGTTGGCTATCAAAGAAAAAACAAAGGAATAAGAAAAAGTTTGGTTTGGATGGAATTGGATCGAAGTGAACTTATGAAACAAGAGTGAACCAACACTATGATTGAGTGCTTACCCGAAACTTATATGATCTTAAGGTGGATGGATGTTGAAGGATAGATTGACTGTGACCTTCTATCAAGAGTGATAGGAACCAATCGGTATTTGGGTGAACGCCACACTCGGTTTAGGAGTGATAAGTTCGAAAAGAAATAAGGTAGACGCCACTAGCTTTTGCTAGATAAGTTAGCTTGAGTCTTAAAACAAAATAGGAGAGTTCGAAAACTCACAAAATGTTATAATTTCTTTTCCCATTCAAGGTATGCCTCCGAGTCGGATCGACGTTGAAACGGTGGAATGGTTAGCTTGTTACTCTTCAAATCGCCATCAACACGTTCATGCTTTCTAAAGCATCGATTTCTTTGAACGCGTCGCCTTTCGCTTTGATTGGATGCTTGGTATGACGGATCGAACCAACCACTAACAATAGCAAATTTTCTTTCGAAACTTAAAGATATATTGTTTAATCCTCACCACAAAACCTCACTAGTCACTCACAAAGGAAAATAAGATGGTACTCCAATCGTATTTGCACTCAAGATTGGCTTTTTCTACACTCGAATGCTCTCTCAACAGTCACGCCTTTTACCACTCATTTCACCTCTCAAAGTTCGTAGAAGGCTTGATTAGACTTATAAGCAAGCCTAGGGGTCGGCTTCAAAAGGGTTACGATGGTTGATGATGTTGGTTTTGGTAGGCTGAAAGAAAATAAAAAGGGTGGAAATGTCGCGAAATAGTTGATTTTTGGGCAGAAATACACTTGATGACCGGAAACGCTTTTGATCACTTTCAAAGCAACTTTTTTTTTAATTTCGAATTTCTTTTTTTTCAATATATAAATTCAACACACTTTTTACAATCACTTTTCTTATATATTTTTTTCTCAAATTTTTTGTTCTGAATTTTTTTGATTTTTTTGAATTTTATTTCGAATACTTACACCCGGGTTGTTCGAATGTCTGTACTCCTTGATTTTGGCTAGCTCTAATACCAAATGATACGAACTCATCTCGGTGATGATTAGAGTCATTTAGATTGCCCGATCGTTAAAATGAGAAGTATCGTTTGGAATAAAACAAAGGGGTTAAATTTGACTAGCCATGGTATTGAGTTTCCAAAATAGGTTCAAAATGGCTAGGTGTAGTGATGATCGTTAGTTGGCTATCAAAGAAAAAAAACAAAGGAATAAGAAATAGTTTGGTTGGGATGGAATTGGATCGAAGTGAACTGAAGAATCAAGAATGAACCAATACTTTGATTGAGTGCTTACCCGAAACTTATGTGATCTTAAGGTGGATGGATGTTAAAGGATAAATTGGCCGTGACCCTCTATCAAGAGTGATAGGAACCAATTGGTATATGGGTGAACGCCACACTCAATTTAGGAGTGATTAGTTCGAAAAGAAACAAGGTAGAAGCCATTAGATTTTGCTAGAGAAGTTAGCTTGAGTCTTAAAACAAAATAGAAGAGTTGGAAAACTAATGAAATGTTATACACATTCAAAAGGTAGCAAAAAGTCCATTACAATGAGATAATTACAAGTATTTATAGTGCTAGATAAGGCCTAGCCGAAAAGTCACAATTGTTCAGCTTAAATGAGCTAATAATGAGCTGAAATAAAACTAAATCACTAAAAACAAACTCTTGAAATTCTAGGCCTAAGTAGCAGCAACTATCAATATGATTTAATGTTCTAATTCAGCTGATTTAATAAGCTTGAATGCTTAGGTTTCATTCTTGAGCAGCCAAAGAGTTTAGAATAAGCCTTAAATTCTCCCTTGGTGAGCTGAATAGATACTAGCAACATTGATGATATTTTTGGGCATACAAACAAACCATGGAGTGTTCTTAAAGAGACATTCGATTATGGAATGTGTAATCACTCCTTTGTCCATTGCTATTCCTGAACAACTCCTTGGAGAAGATGGAGAGGCTGCCTAATTTTAATGATGCACATTACTCTCCTCTAAATGTTCTAACAACCCTTGTATGTAACCAATTTAGCTGAATAGTTGCATTTATCACTTTGTAACAACCCCTTGTACATAACTGATTCCAATTGAATAGTCACCTACAAGCATTTATTAAAAAACACATTAAAACACATTAAAACAGACTAAACTTAATAAGCTTAATTAATAAACTGTAAATAAACACATTTAACACATTTAACACTTAATTTAATAAACTGTAAATAAACTCATTTAACAATAAGTTATTCCAGCAACTAAATTAACTAAAATAAGTTTAATAAAAATAAAGTCTAGCAACCCAATTATTAACTAAGATGAGTTTAATAAAGTTCAACAACTCAATTATTAACTAAGATGAGTTTAATACAATTAAAGTTCAGCTTACGGTAAATTGCAAAGGACGCCTATTGAGCTGAATGAGCTTGTAATAAAGCTTCATTTTGCACTTAGGCCCCTCGAGCTTAGGCCAATCCCAGTGGTGTCGAGTCGCATCGTAACATGATGCAACCGGGTTCATATCAATGACATAGACCACATTCTTGGCCAAACAATTATGACACTTACAAAAAAACCAAATTCCTATACATGCCATAATTCAATGTAAATCTCAATATACCAAAATGTGTGGATAGTGTGGATGATCCTCCGATGGTCTCCGTATCCCGAGCTGGCTTGGCGACACTATAAAAAAAAGGAAAAGAGAAGGGAGTAAGCTTTAAGCTTAGTAAGTCTATATGTAAACAATGAACATCATACCACATACTTATCAATCAAGAACATTACATACTAATCAAGAACAATTCAGATCCTTGTAGTTACACTTACTCATTTCAAACCTTACCACGTTATAGATACATATCATAGACATTGCTCACATTTACATGCACTTATAACCCTGCACTTGTCACCATATTATCACACGTAATTTCACTTAGTCAAAGTTTCCTGATGAACACTTCGAAATAATACCAGATACACGGTGGTTTCACACACAGCCCCCAATAATAAATAACACGGTGGTATCACACACAACCCACCAACAATCCCATATTCACGGTGGTATCGCACACAGCCCACCAATAATCCCATATTCACACTATTCATCCGTATCCTTTTTCTATTCCGAAGGTTCATCCGAGAATTTCCTCACCTTCCATCATTTTAACAAATATCAATGATATTCACTCACATTTCACATAATACATTAATATGGAAAAACATATATACAAAGGATGTATCATTTACATATAAACTTAAGTCGATACAAAATATGTCAATTTGCAATTTAGTCCGAAACGTTGCCTTTTCCTCGGTCAAGGTCGATTCCACGTTCTTCTTGATCTATAATGACATATTTAGCTTATTTAATATACAAATTATTCAAATCAGTCCAAAATCTTCCTATGGCAAAATTTACAATTTAGCCCCTAACTTTCTCAATTTTTACACTTTAGTCCCTATGCTCGTAAAATGAAATGTGTTCATTTTTCACACACCCAAGCCTAGCCGACTCATATTCCCTATTACAGCAGCCCACAATTTTAACTATTTTACATTTTATACACATATTATTTCATCTTTTGCAAATAAGTCCTTTTTTATCAATTTCATCAACAATCATCTAGCAAAAGTTGTTTATCACACTTCAAACTTTCATATTCTACCACTAGACATCAAAAAATATGTATATCATCCATGGATAAAATTTTAAACATAAACCCTAGCTCAAAATAGTGGTAGAAATAGCTAACTCGAGCTACGAGGATTTGAAAAACACGAAGAACATCAAAAACGGGGCTAGGAGGTACTTACAATCAAGCTTGAAAGTGAAACAAAACCCTAGCTATGGCTCCTTGCAAATTTTTGGCTATGGAGGATGAAGATGGACACCAATTTTGACTTCTTTTTCCCTTTTTATTAATTTATTAACTAAATGACCAAAATGCCCTTAAGGCTCTTCCTTGAGATTTTTTCCCTTCCATGCCCATTTTTGTCCATCATGAGATATAATGGTCTAATTACTAAATAAGGACCTCTAATAAATTTTCCAATGCTATCTCATACTTAAAACTTCTAGAATCTCAAATTTTTCACATTTTGCAATTTAGTCCAACTTATCAAATTGGACATCCAAACAATAAAATTTCTCAACCAAAATTTCACATAAACATTCAATCACTCGATAAACACTAAAACTCAATCAGAATAAATATTTTGAACTCAAATTCATGGTTTTGAAACCACTGTTCTGTTTTGGCCCTAATTCGAGCTGCTACAACTCTCCCCTATTTAGGGATTTTTGTCCCCGAAAATCTTACGGATAAAGAGGTTTGGGTACTATTTTCTCAAGGCTTCTTCCAGTTCCCACGTTGCCTCTTCTACACCATGGTTTTGCCACAACACTTTTACTAAGGCTATACTTTTATTCCTCAACTGCTTAACCTCTCGAGCCAAAACCTTAATCGATTCCTCATCATAGGTCATATTCGGTCATATCTCAATTTCTGTCAGAGGAATTACATGTGAAGGATCGAAATGATATCGTCGCAACATAGACACATAGAACACATTGTGTATTCTCTCCAACTCCGCCAGCAAAACTAACCGGTAAACTATTGGTCCAATCCTCTCAGTAATCTCATACAGCCCAATGAAACACGGACTCAACTTGCCCTTTCGACCAAATCTCAATATTTTCTTCCACGGGGATACTTTTAAACACTTTATCACCCACCTGAAACTCAATTTCTTTTCTTTTCAAATCCGCATATGACTTTTGTCAGTCTGAAGCAGCTTTTAGAAAATCACGGATTACTTTCACTTTCTCCTCGATTTCTCTATCTAAATCAACCACATGAATCTGTTTCTCACTAAGCTCAGTCCAATACAAAGGATTTTGACATTTGCGACCATACAATGCCTCATACGGTGCCATCTGTATACTCAACTGATAACTGTTGTTATAGGCAATTCAACCAAAGGTAGATTTTTTTCCAACTACCTTCGAACTCTAAAACACAACATCGGAGCATGTCTTCGAGAACTTGAATCACTATTTAGGATTGAACATCAGTTTGCGAATGGAACATAGTACTAAAATTCAATTTCGTACCCAAAGCTTCTTGCAACTTTTTCCAAAACCTCGCTATTCGAAATAATGGATATAGGCACCCCATGTAATCTCACAATTTCGGCAATATACAGCTCAACCAACTTATCAAGTGAGTAATCAATACGTACCAGTATAAAGTGAGTCAATTTCGTTAATCTATCAACGATAACCCACATGACATCTTTCTTTTTCGGAGTCATAGGCAACCCTGTTACAAAATCCATCGTGATTCGGTCCTATTTCCACTCAGGAGCCATCATTGGCTGAAGTAAACCCAAAGGTACCTGATGCTCGACTTTCACTTGTTGGCAGATCAAACACTTTGTCAGAAACTTAGAGATGTCTCTTTTCATACCCGGCCACCAATACAACTTATTCAAATCATTATACATTTTTGTACTGCCCGGATGTACTGACAAACAACCATTGTGTGCCTCATGTAAAATTTTCTGAATTAACTTATCATCTTTCGGTACACATACCCTATCACAAAACATCAAGTAATCATTTGGTTTGATTCCAAAACCTGAATCACTACCCGATTCACACTGAACTCTTTTAACTTGCAATTCCCTGTGTTTCTTTTGAGCATCACAAATTTGCTAATGAAATAACAGTCTAGCCTTCAACTCAGCCAAAATCGAACCATCGTCAGACAAAGCCAAACTCGTACTCATAGCTCTCAAAGCATACAAGGATTTTCTGCTCAAAGTATCTACGATTACATTCCCTGTAACATCCTTAAATCAGGGTCTCTGCATTTTGCTTGTGTTGCATATGACGAATTGTCTATTATGGTTATTTATCGTGTTTTGGGGTCTAGGTATAACCCTGGGTTAGGCTTGAGTTAAGGTTAAAATTTTGTTTTAGTGCTTTGACAAGAGGGAGCTAGGGGTGTGAGCTGTTAAAAGAATTTATTGGAGGAATTAGACACAAGAAGTGCCTTGGTAAAGTGGCAAGGAGGTGCCACTTAAGGCTTGGAGGAGGTGACGCCACAGGGAGCAAGGAGGACCTTGGTTCGAGCTGCAGAAATACCCCTTTGTGTCTTTATTTTTGATGCTACAAGAAGGGAGTTGTGCTCAGGTGGGACTCTCATGGATAGATGAGGATTGAGTCAATCTATTTGAAATAGATGGAAGGGAGAAAAATTTGGTGTTTGACTCATTCAAAATTGTTTGAATGAGTGGATGAGAGGAATTCAAGGAGAAGTGAAGGGGACGGCAAGTGTTTGGTGTTTAGCCAAATTGTGAGTGGTGGGGTGAGTTGGAAATCTATCGGTCTTGGTTCTTTTGGGGTGGTGGCCGAATGTGCCTAGGTTGGTAGCTAAGAATCGAAAAAGCTCGAGAGGTCTTGCTCTTTTGTTGTGTTTAGTGTCAAGCCGAAACCTCAATTGCACCCCTCTCAATCTCTCTTTTCTCTTTTCGGCATATTAGGTACTTGGCCGAACCATCTTTGTTTTTCTTTGTAAAAGCCAAAACCCAAGTGGCATTCTTCCTCTTTTCTCTTGGTTTCCTATTGCCGAAACCCTTCTTTTC
Organism: Gossypium bickii; assembly: GCA_025503065.1. Classification (NCBI taxonomy): domain Eukaryota; kingdom Viridiplantae; phylum Streptophyta; class Magnoliopsida; order Malvales; family Malvaceae; genus Gossypium; species Gossypium bickii. Next base: position 73,588,259 of record CP106713.1, read on the forward strand.
TATTTCATTCATCTTCACCATCCTCACCATCTTCAAGAGCTGAAACTTGCTTGTATCTTCTTCTCTTTATTTTTGTTCAAAAGCCGAAAGCAATACTCCCTTCTCCATTCGGTTTCTCTTCTCAAAATTCTTGTGCCGAAATACCCAACTTTCTTCTCCTCTTCTATTCGGTAGCATCATTCCCTGTGCTTTCTTTTTCTCTTTGAGATTCATAAGCCATAGCCGAAATCTCTTTTCTCTATTTTCTTCTCCCTGATTGACACTTTGGCCAAATATTGTGTCTATAAACCCCTCTCTTCTTGCGATTTCTTTTCATCATCTCAAGTGCCGAATCTATCTTGTTCTTTTGGATTAGCCAAATCTCCTGGTAAGTGGTTTCTTCTCCCTTTTCTTCTATTCTTGATCAATTTGGGTAATACCGAATCTCTTTTGTCTTCTTTATCACTCTTTCAATCTTTATTAATGGATCTTAACCCCTATTCTTATTCTTTAAGGGTAGCCGAAACCCTAACATCAATAAGGTGTGCCGATCTTTGGTGATTAGAAGCCGGATTCGTCATTAAGGTAAGGTGGTGCCAGATTCTGTTGGATGTATGTTATGGCCAAATGGCCTATGGACTCTAAGTGTTGTGTTAAAATCAATTGTAGGGAGGAGCATAGCCAAATACTGTGAATCTCCGGGATTTGGTTGGAAACCAAATCGGCTTTAAGGTGGTGCTATATTTGGGCGACACATCCTTCGGGATTTCTATTTGTGCCGAATAGGCTTTGTAGTTACTAACAAGGTGTTGGCCGATTATAGGAAAGGGAAACAATGCTTCGGGATTTCACTAGATCCGAGTAGTTTCGGGATTCTTACTTAGATCTGCGATTAGTCAGGTGTGTAAACACTTACACACTTTATTAGTATAATTATGCTTATTATGTTACTGTTATAACCATTGGCATTAGAGACTTTGCCTTATGGGCATAAGCTTGGAAACCGGGTAAGTTCCCTGTTATGTGATTCTTGGTATACATCACCATGATTTGTTAAATGCTATGTTATATGTTATTTGCATGATCATTCGATATTATGACACGTATGTTATGAACATGATGATGGGCTTGATGAGAGGAGGGGGATGATTCATTTTGGACTATCACCAGTGGTTTTGACCACAAGATGGGTTGGCCCCATCATTTGATTTGTGACTTCGGTCACTAGTGGTTTTGACCACACTATTATTATTATTTGTGACTAAGTCCCAGTGGTTTTGACCACCAGTGGTTTTGACCACACTATTGGTATTTGTGGCTGCGGTCACCAGTGGTTTTGACCACATCTGGATATTGTGACTCGTCCCAGTGGTTTGGTACCACAGTAGGTTGGCCCCACATGATATATTACGGGATTGTCATCAGTGGTTTTGACCACACGATGGGTTGGCCCCATCACTTGATTTGTGACTACGGTCACCAGTGGTTTTGACCACACTGATATATTTGTGACTTCGGTCACCAGTGGTATTGACCACCAATGGTTTTGACCACACAGGGTAGATAAAAGAGATCGGATGGTTAGGTTATGTGTTGCATAATCTACATGTTTTACTGATGATCTGTGTAGGTGCTTGAACTATCGGGTTGGGGATTTATACACTGAGTCTCGGTGACTCACCCCTTCCCTTACATTTTGCAGATGAGGCATAGATCGCGGATATGGAGCCGAGGAGGACTCGAAGTGGCCATGCATCTTAGTTTGGTTTTGGACTTTAAACTGCTATTTCGTTTTTATTAGCTTTCTTTTAATTTGGTTTTGGGTTTGTAATAAGGCCGCTAGTATTATTTTAGGTTTTAATTACTTCTCTTTACTTTGATTATATTATTCATTTATTGGATTTATGGACTTGTTAAATTAACCGGTAAAAAGCAATGTTTTCAATACTATAACTCTTTCGGGGTTTAAAAACGTTACCATCGGGTAACAAAGTTCACAAAATAATAAGGTAACTTGGATGTTTTTATAACTTAAATTTTCAAACAACTTCAAAAGCAAACGGTTTTTAACTTGATTATACTTGTCACACTCAGTTTTTAATAAATATTAAATGTTTTCTAAAATTTGTAGTATCAAGTGAATTTTTCTAGCATAGGTTTAAAATAGCCTTTACACGATTTCAACATCACTTTAACACCTTTTAAACGATCAAAGAGTTTCTTGGAAAATTTCCCGACACACTTGTGTTTTCAAACTGTTTTCACTCCGTAACATGCCAGATTCGGTCGTGGTGTGTTGACCGGGTTTGGGGTGTTACATTCGCTTTCTAAGGATGATAATCAATCACTAGCTCATAATCTTTCAATAATTCGAGCAACCTCCGTTGTCACAAATTCAAGTCCTTTTGGTTCATCAGGTGCTTCAAACTTTTGTGATCGGTAAAGATTCAACATTTCTCACCATACCAATAATGATGCCAAATCTTCAAAGAAAAGACGATGGCAGCCAAGTCCAAATTGTGCGCCTGATAATTCTTTTCATGCGGTTTTAGCTGTCTCGAGGCATAAGCTACTACTTTGCCCTCTTGCATCAACACACAACCAAGACCATTCAATGACGCATCACTATAGATCACAAACTCCTTTCCCGACTCAGGTTGTACCAAAACCGGTGCTTCAGTCAATCATGCTTTAACTTCTCAAAACTTTGCTGACATTTTTTAGTCCACTCGAACTTAACACTCTTTTGAAGCAACTTAGTCATAGGAGAAGCAATCATCGAAAATCCCTCAAAAAACATCGATAATACACGGATAAGCCCAAAAAACTTCTAACCTCGGATACATTCTTTGGTGGTTTCCAATCAACAATCGCCAAAATTTTGCTTGAATCAACTCGAATACCATCACCTGAAACGATATGTCCAAGAAATCTGACTTCACGAAGCCAAAACTCACTTTTACTAAACTTATCAAATAATTTCTCCTCTCGTAGAATCTGTAATACTATTCTTAAGTGTTTGGCATGCTCGGACTCATCTCAGGAATAAATCAATATATCATCTATGAACACTACCACAAACGTATCCAAATATAGCTAAAAAATTCGGTTCATCAAATCCATAAACATAGCTGGTGCATTAGTTAAACTGAAAGGCATCACAAGAAATTCATAGTGCCCATACCTCGTTCTAAAAGTAGTTTTCAGCACATTGGATTCTTTAACTCTCAACTGATAGTAGCCGGATCTCAAATCTATTTTTGAGAATACAATTGCACCCTTCAATTGATCGAACAAATCATCAATTCTCGACAATGGATACTTGTTCTTTATAGTTACCTTGTTAAGTTGATGGTAGTCAATGCAAAGCCTCATTGTTCTGTTTTTCTTCTTTACAAATAATACAGGAGCACCCCAGAGAGAAAAACTCGGTCTAACAAATCCCTTATCGATCAACTCTTACTGCTGAGCCTTTAAATCTTTCAATTCGGTTGGAGCCATTCTATACGAAGCAATGAAGATCGGTACAGTCCCATGTATTAGATCGATAGCAAACTCAATCTCTCTAATCGGAGGTAACCCAGGTAATTCTTTCAGGAATACATATGGAAATTCACAAACTACTGGCACAGATTCAAGTTTCAGTTCAGACATCTCAGTATTCAACACATATGCAAGGTATGCTTCACACCCTTTTCTCATACACTTCTAAGCAGCCATGTACAAAATTACCACAGGCATCTTATTTGAGTCATCTGTTTCAACCCAAAGAATCTCGCCATTTTCACATTTCAACTCAACAGTTTTCTGTCTACAATTTACCTTAGCATCATGTAATGTCAAACAATCCATGCCCAAAATAACATCAAACTCGTCAAATGGAAACAACATTAAATTAGTCGGAAAACAGTGACCTTGAATCGTCAAAGGACAATTCTTGCAAACCTTATCTACTAACACATACTTGCCTAAAGGGTTTGACACTTTAATCACAAATTCAATCAATTTAACGGTAATTTCTTACTATTTACCAAATTCACACAAATATAAGAATGAGTGGATCCGGGATCAATTAATGCAACAACATTAGTATCATAAATAGAGAATGTACCCGTAATCACATCAGGGGATGATGCATCCTCACGAGCTCGTATGGCATAACCTCTAGCAGGTGCTCTCGTTTTTGACCTTGCAGCTAAACTCTTCATTATGTTTTTACTACTAGCTCTATTTTCGACATTTTGCGATGGTCTAGCTCCGCTAGTAGTATTACTTGGTCTAACACTTTGAAGTTTCTCTTCTTCAACTTTCTCAGAATAGTCTATGATAAAATGTTCTTGAGAACTACATTTGAAGCAAGCTCGACTGTTTCCCCAACACTCTCTAATATGTTGTCTACCATAATTCTGACACTCGGGCCTATTAGACTTCACATTACCCACACTCACCATCGAAGTGGCTTGAACTCTAGAGCCCGAATATGTCTTACCATGGTCTCGGTGTGAATACCCAGCTGAAATTGTTATCCGAAGATTCGTTTCTTTGGACCTCTTTGATTGGGATTGGAACGACTTACTCATTGGCCTCTTTCTTGCATCTCAAGCCTCAATAATAGCTTTTCTTCCTTTTTTATTCAACTCTTCAACCTTGCAAGCTCTATCAACCAATACCACGAATTCTTTCAACTCTGAGATCCTAACTAACAATCTAATATCCTCGTTCAGCCCACTTCGAATATCTTGCACATGATAGCTTCGGTAGACACACACTCTTAAGCATACTTACTGAGTCTGACAAATTCACGTTCATACTCTGCCATAGACATTTTACCTTGCTACAATTCGAGGAACTCTTTCAGTTTTTTATCGATGAACAGCTGACTTATATATTTCTTTCGAAACTCCTCTAAGAAGAAATCCCATGTCACTCTCTCTTTCGAAACTATAGATACCAGCGTTTTCCACCAGTGATATGTCGAGTCCTTCAGTAATGATACAACACATTTTAAGTATTCTTCGGGCGTGCAAGAAAGTGCGTCAAATACCCGCATAGAATTCTCAAGCCAGAACTCTGCTTTATTAAGATCATCATCTACGTTGGCTCTGAATTCCTTGGCCCCTTGTTTTTGAATCTTATCAACCAAGGGTTTGGTCAATCTTACCAAATCAATACCTTGAGGAGCTACAGGGACCGACTGAGGTATAAGAGGGGGTGGAAGAGGTTGAGCATTAGGATTTGCACGAACAAACTCAGTATACCAATTACTTATCATATAGAGAAAGGCTGCCCGAGCCTCCTCTCCTTGACCTAAGGTCTCAGGTCTACTTTCTACTGGTGCGGCCCCTTGTACAGGAGCCGACGCATTACTTGCAGCACCATCAGCAATAGCTCGTTGGGGATACCACTAAAATGTAACACCCCTTACTTGTGTTCAACGCCGGAATAGGGTATGAGGCATTACAAAACAATAACACAAAGATTCATGAAATGTCTGGCCATAAAATTTCTTACAATTTAAAATTTTTCATATTTTATTATAAAGTCCCAAAAATAGGCCTACGAGGCCCAAAACATACCTTAGGAATGGTCAGGGACCAAACCGAGAGCTTTAGAAAAATTTATAAAATTTACATAAAAACTAGGCACACACCCGTGTGGCACAGGGACACGCCCGTGTGGGCAGGCGGTGTGGTCGCACACGCCCATGTCCCCAGCCCGTGTAGATTTATTTTTCATTTCAAACCTACAGTGGTTTTCACACGGCCGAGCACACGCTCGTGTCCTAGGCTGTGTCCTTCACACGATCGAGACACACGTCCGTGTCTCTGCCCATGTGCAAAGACCTGGGTATTCTGTTTATGATGTCAGCACATATTTTAGGTCACAGGGCCAAGGCACATACCCGTGTGCTAGCCCGTGTGATGTACTAATTTTTTTGCAAATTAGATGCAAGGGACACACGGCCAGGCTACACGCCCATGAGGCGGACCGACAATTATAAGGCTATTTACCAAGCCTTTTTACCACCCTGAAAAGCATCCACACTTATACCATTTCCAACCAAACTTAACATGCTATTATTAGACATCTAATTGTCCACATTAAGAGCATTCATGCACCATTTAACAACCATACTCATCATAAACTTATAATACAACCAATATTAACCACATCACTTGGCCTTATACAAAATGATGTACCAAATGACATAGACCACATTCTTGGCCAAACAATTATGACACTGTGGTAGAAGTAGCTAAATTGAGCTACGGGGATTTCAAAAATACAAAGAACATAAAAAACGGGGCTAGGAGGTACTTACAATCAAGCTTGAAAGTGAAACAAAACCCTAGCTATGGCTCCTTGCAAATTTTTGGCTATGAAGGATGAAGATGGACACCAATTTTGACCTCTTTTTCCTTTTTATTAATTTATTAACTAAATGACCAAAATGCCCTTAAGGCTATTCCTTGAGATTTTTTCCCTTTTATGCCCATTTTTGTCCATCATGAGATATAATGGTCTAATTACTAAATAAAGACCTCTAATAAATTTTCTAATGCTATCCCATACTTAAAACTTCTAGAATCTCATATTTTTCAATTTTTGCAATTTAGTCCAACTTATCAAATCGGACATCCAAACAATAAAATTTCTCAACCAAAATTTCACATAAACATTCAATCACTCAATAAACATAAAACTCAATCGGAATAAATATTTTCACCTTGAATTCATGGTTTCAAAACCACTATTCTATTTTGGCCCTAATTCAGCCTGCTACATTTCTAGCTTCCAAGCTCGATAGTCTGTTCTAGCCCGTTTTTAATGATTTTTACATTTTTGAAATCCTCGTAACAAGATCTATCTATTTCTACCACTAATTTGAGATATGGTTAAAGTCTAGGATTTTGACCCATGATGAATATGTGTATTTTTGTGTTTAATGGTAGAAAATGCATGTTTATGGTTAGAGAATGACTTTTACTAAGTCTAAAAAGGACTAATTTGGAAAAGTTATAAAATTTGTCATAAAAGTGTGAATTAGTGGAAATTGTGGGCTATTGTAGTTATGAAAATGGTTCGGCTAGGCTTAAAATACAAAGAAATTGAATGAAAATCATTTTAAAAGCCTAGGGGAAAATTGTAAATATAATAAAGTTTAGGGGCAAAAATGTAATTTTGAAAAAATGTGAATTTTGGGTTAATTTGAGTAACATGTTGAATAAATAAGTGAAATATGTTGTTATAGATCAAGAAAAACAAGATTCGGACTTAGAATAAGAGGAAAACAATGAATATGACGAATAAGTCCTTTTCACCGATTGTCCTACCGAGGTAAGTTTGTATGTAAATAATACATCATTTTTTTTATTTATGTTTTAATATTTTGTTATATTATATGAGATATGGTTGAATATGGAGTAATTATTTGATGTAAATTATGAATTGTGATTGATTATGGATGAATTAGTAAATTGTTGAAAAGTGAGAATTCCTGGTTGAACCTTCGGAATAGGAAAGATACGAATGAGGTAGTTCGGTCACATGTGTGGCACTAAGTGTAGTCCACTATGTGTACAAGAGAGCTATGAGATTGTTTTAGGTCATGTGTGTAGTACTAAGTGCAGGCTACTACGTGTACCAGACCAATAGGTCGCATGTGTAGTACTAAGTGCAGGCTATTATGCGTACCCGATAGCTTTGATCACATGTGTGGTACTAAGTGCAGGCCACTATGTGTAAGTGATGCTTTTGGTCACACATTTAGTACTAAGTGCAGGCTACTATGTGCACCAGATAGCTTCGGCTACAAGGGTGGTACTATGTCTAGGCCACCGTGTATCTGTTATTATGTCGATGAGTTCAACGGGAAATTGACTAAGTGAAAATACATGTGATCATGTAACGACTAAGTGTAATTGAATATGATTATGTGATGAGTAAGTGCAGGTATAAGTGTGAAAATTTATGAACAATGTGCTCAAATGGGAACATCGTCCGGATTATGTACATAGAGATAATTAATTTTTTAGTGAAGAAGGGTCGAAACTGTTAGACAGTAGAATAGGGGAGAATTTAAAGAATAAACTGTACTTATTGGCTAAACCATAAATTATGAATATTTTATGGAAATAAGATATGTGAGTCTAGTTTTAGGAAATATTAGCGTATCTTAATTTGGAGTTTCGTAGCTCAAGATATAAATAATTTAGTGACTGTGACTTGAGTAGATAGCTTGAGATGGACATAAGTAAATAGTGAAATTTTGTGCAATTATGATTGTATTACCTTCAGAACATATTGTGAGGATTGGTAAAACATATTAATTAATTTCTTATTATTTACATGCTAACTTACTAATCTCTATAGCTTACCCTCTTCCTTTCCTTTTTCTTATAGTGTCACATATGCTAACTCGAGTTGGTGGTCGTCGGAGATTCTATCACACTAGCAAGTTATTGATTGGTATTGTATCAATGATCTTCAAGTATTTTTAAGTCTATGGCATGTATAGGGACTTGATTATGTGTGTATATGTTATTATGAGTTGGCCTAGAATGTTGGCCTATGCTATTTGATGGTTATTGTTGTATAAGGCCGTTTAATGTGGCTAAAATTGTTATGTTATAAGTCTATAATGTTGCATTTCAAGGATGTGTATGCTTGCATGTGTTGGATGAGTAAATGTGTGATAATTATGAGTGGTAAATGTGATTGGTTGTGTAAGTTGCATGATATGAATGGTTAAGTGTGTGTGATTATGCATGATGAATGTGGTTTGTAAATGGTATGCGGATGTCTTAGTGTGGATGTTTGAATGCTTAATAATACCATGTTGTGTGATGATAAATTTGGATAAGAGTATAAGTGTTTTGGGGTGGTAAAAGGCTTGGTAAATAGCCTTACTTGTGGCCACATGGGCAGCCACACGGCCATGTGCCCAGGTTGTGTGAAGTCTGCACTTGATTTTTGGAAATTCAAAACGCCACACGGCCTAACACACGGGCATTTATCTCGGCTATGTGAAGGACATGGCCTTGGACACAGGCGTGTGCACCTATTTTTCAAGAAATTTTCTAATGTTCCAAAGTTCTCGGTTTAGTCCCAAACCACTTCCAAAGTATTATTGAGCCTTGTAGGCCTTATTTAGGGACTCAAAGATAAAAATTTGAAAATTTTTAATTTGGATGAAATTTTATGACTCACTTTAATATGTTTACAAGTGTATGTGTTCCGATAATGCCTCGTACCCTATTCCAGCACCGAATTCAGGTAAGGGGTGTTACAGTAAGTGGCAACATATGCATGTTTAGGTAAGTTTTGGATGTTTGCATTTGAGGTGCCTTGTATGGCATATTGGTTGATTGATTTTAAACTATTGAATTTGTCCTTTCATGTGAGTTTTAGTCATGTTTTGATGTCTTGATTAGGTGCACAAAAGTCCTATAGGTGTGTGCATGATTTGGTGTTGAAAATGGCTTGATTTTGGGCAAATTCATGTCCACATGGCTTGAGACATGGGTGTGTGACTCAGTCGTGTGTGACACATGACTTGGTAACACAGCTGTATGTCCCTTGTAGGTTCTATTGCATGCAAGTCAGTTGGTTACACATCCTAGCACATGGGCATGTGGGGTTATTTTGAGAGTTACACGGGTTGGCACATGAGCGTATGACACGGGAATGTAACCCTACTCAGAGAGTTACACGGGTGAGGACAAGGGTTGGACATGGCCGTGTGTCCCTAGTTCGAAGGTTACATGGCCTGAGACATGGATGTGTGTCTCAGCCGTGTGAGGCACACGGCCGTGTGACCCCTGTAGTCAAATTTTTCTAAATTTTTCTTAAACTTTCAAAATGTTTCAGATTGGGTCCCGAGTTGTTTCTAAGGTGTTTCTAGGGCTTTGAGGGCTCGATTAAGAGACAATATGTATATGAATGAATGTATTATAATATGTTTTCAATGATATATGAAATGCATGTTTTGATGTTCCATTTGTTTGAAGGTTTCCTCGTGGAAAAAGGTTTTAAGATTTGGAAGAAAGGGTAAATTAAGTCCAAGGTATGTTGGACCTTATGAAGTTGTTGAGAGGATTAGACCCGTAGCTTATCAACTCAAGTTGTTGCCAGAACTTGAGAGAATTCATGATGTTTTCCATGTATCTATGCTATAGAAGTATCACTTAGATCCATTGCATGTTGTGTCAGTTGAAGAGATTGAGGTTTGACTTGATCTTACTTATGAGGAAGAACCAGATGACATTCTAGCTCGTGAAAAAAAGGTTTTGTGAAACAAGAGAGTTCCATTGGTTAAGGATTTGTGGCGCAATCACAAAAAGGAATAGGCTACTTGCGAAATCGAGGAAGCAATGAGACATCAATATCCTTACTTGTTTAGCTCAAGTAATTTTAAGAACGAAATTTTTTTAGTGAGGGAAAGTTGTCACACCGCAAAATGGGGCCTAGGAGTTTCAGGGTATTTTAGGAATTTTGATGTATATGAGCTTGGAATTTTGTAAGGTTAGTACTCGATAATGTTTTGGACAATGGTTATAATAAAGTTAAGTCAATTTTTGGAAATGAGTTTTAATTATCATTAATTTTAGAAATGGGATTGATTTGTAAAAAGTTCAAAGCTGTGAGTCTTTATGAAGCAATTAAACCAAATTTTCAAAATCAACTTAATAAACCCCCATTCCCTATTTTATTCCACGAAAGCATTTCTTCTCATTTTCTTGTGTCGTTTCTTGCTCTCCTATATCCCTCCCACTTGGTTTTGATCTTCAATTCCTAATTCTCTTTGAATCCTAACACCCTTGAGCCTTAAACCTCCATAAAAACCAAGAAAATCACCCAAGAATTCCACCATCTTCATCATCTTCTCCAAAATGTGAGTTTTTTCAGGTTTGAGTCAAAGCTCGATTTTCTTGCATTCAAGGCAGCCAATCATTTTCCTATTAGATTTAAACATTAGTTGGTTCTTTAAATTGAATTTTTAGCCATTAAAATAAGTGTTTTAGGTAAAAACTGAAAATTGGGTTTTTAATGGTGAATTTCGAGTTTGTAGACACAAACTTGGTTTTAAAGTGTTTTTCAATTATTTTTAATCTAATTAGAAGCTTTCTAAAGTAACTTTGAAATTTCATCAATGATTTCTCAGGTTTTAATGAATTTTTGTTTGAATGAATTTTGTTACCTTAAAATGTGTAATTTTGTTCGGTTTAAAGGTTAAGAATTAGCTGTAGATGAATATGTAGATGAATGGAATTTGTTTCATGCGAAAAGATTAAGCGTAGACTGAGTTATTCGAATTTTAAGTTTGTCGTGTTAAAGGTTTTGGTTAGAAAAGAGTGTAGCCTAGGCTTGTGTTTGTGGCTGTTTTAGGTGAGTTATTGATTGATTGTTGATGAGATATATGTGTGGTTTGTCTTTTTGAAGTGTCAGAGTTGATAGGACCTTCAACGAGTAGAGATAAGGGCAAAGGAAGCTTGTCTAAGCTTTCAGTTTTTCGACAAAAGCAAATATTTCTGTGAGTGTTTTAGAATGACTGCTAGTAGATGATTTGTTATGTATTTGGGAATTTAGAGGTAGCTTAAACCCCTACTCTAAATTCCTAGTGTAAGTGTTCTCGCACCTATGATTAAATGTGAGATATGCTTGTTAGTGAAATTGTGAAATTGTGAAATTGTGAAATTGTGAAATTGTGAAATCGTAAACATATGAGATGCTATGATATGTGCTACGAGTTTATGTTGACTGTTGTAGAAGTGAATATGAGAGCATATTATTCATTTCATGTGACAGTAAATACAAGGGTATGTTCTCATGCCTTATTATAGAGATTACATTGTGTTAGTAATGTGAATATGCAGCAAATATGTGCGAAAAATTAGTACATAAATATGTGATATTAATATGGATACTTTAGCCTTGTGACTTAACAAGACCGTTGGATATAGTTGGCATGCCATAGGATTGTGAGTATTCACCTATGTGTGTTGTGATAGATAGGGCACTGAGGCCCAAGGACAGTGTTAGAGAGATAAGAGAATGTGAGCTAAGCTCCATTCACTGGGATATGCATGTATGGTGTGTTGGAGAGTATTAGCCATACGCTTCACTTACGGGATATGATTGACTCTACGAGTCTATGTGTGGTGTGATAGAGATCTGTGCATCTAATGAGTGGTGATAGAGTCCACTTTAAGTTTGAATGATTTAAATGCTCTTATATGCTGAATTTTTGTAACTGAAGTAGAGGTATCGATATTAGGGCTTTTAAAACGATACCTCTATATTTTCGAAAGTGCAGGGAGTCAGAATAGCAATTTGGTATCGATACCTTGGCCCGAGTATCAATACTAGGGGTGTAATTATCGATACCTTGCAAAAGGTATTGATATTTTCTGACGTTTTAAAATTTGGTGAGAAACAAAATGCTAGTTTGGTATTGATTTTCCTGGTGGTATCGATACGACTTAAAGGAAATATTGATAACATAGAGGCAGTATTGATACCTACATAACATTTTTGGAAAATTTTGATAAATGGTCCTAATGCATAATTAATACCTATGTTATGTTATTTTATGAATTCTTGGAATGGTTTATCAACAAAAAGTGAATGTATGGTTTATAATTCATGATAAAGCTATGGTATTATTAATCGAAAAAAAAAAGATGCATGAGAAATAACATGTCATTTTAGATGAACAAGTAGTAAGACAGTGGTGTGGCATCTTGATATTCGACTTGGTGTCTAGGCTGATATGGGGTGTTGCAATGGATTTGCCTGAACTCACATTACACGAGGTTTTCCCATCATCGTCCTAGGACACGTAGAGAACTGCATTAGGAAATCTCCATTCATTAGTTCCTTGTTAAGAGGTTGTCATGGCAATGGACTTTTCCTTCAGAGTTTAATATTAGAGTTCATGTTTTCTATCCTGCAGTGATCAAACACAAACTCATTTACAAACTTTTGATCCACTAATACAATCTAAGCCCAACACTTTAATTCCCCAACATACACCCCAAATAACACACATATCATTACATACATTCCAAACATATGTATCTAGCCAAACTTCAACATCACAGTACTGATACAACACCCATCACATACTTAAACTTATCAGATTCCATACAAAATATACGTACTATCCTTAGTAGAGATTCATAATATCACAAATATTCTAAAGTAATCATTCATATAATCACATACATATCCTATTCCTACTATACTTTTCTAGATTTCAGATTCTTAATTTGATCAATTTTCCTATAGATATGCTTTGGTATGAATAGTATACATGCAAGAGTCAGCATAAAAACTTACCTGACATTCACATACAACAGCTTGAACTCTAGACTCAACATCCAACATGAAACTGCAGCAACCACTACTAAGAGAACATAAGAACATCGTCAAAGACTCAGTCAAAAACAATTCTTTACATCTCATACACTGATAACCCCCATGTAGAGTCTCATACTTTCATTCTACTACTCATATTTTCTTTACAGATTTTGGAGTTCAACATGCAGAATCAAATTACTTACCCAAACATTCAGTATTTATTGATGAGATCCTGAATTACAACTTCCAGCTTAAAAGAGAAAGAAATGTGTTTGGTTCCAGAAAGAACCATATAGTAGTAATTTAGAAGAAGGAAGAAAAAGAACAACCTTCTATCTCTAAGCTCATACACACATATATATAGTCAAATTTCACTTACAAGAGCTCAACATGCGTCACCTGTGTGACAGCCCGTTTTCAGTAAAATTGAAACAGTGGTTTCGGGATCACAAATTTGAGTCAAAAAGAAAATTTATTTTAATATTATTGCATTGTTAGCATCATGATAGGAAAGACGTATGAAAATTTTGATAAGAAAATTTTACCGATTATATGTTTAATTATGGAAAGGATCAAACTGTATAAAATACAAAAGTTGAGTTCTAGTAGCTATATGTATTAAATAGCTATGGAATTCAAAACTTGAGGTCCTTATATGGTAATTAGACTATTAAAAAAAGTTAGTAGATATTACTGATGATTCATCCATGGAAATAAAAGAAAAGGAAAGGAAAAAATTGGAAAGTTGAAAAATTAATGATGATAATTAAATTAAAAGACAAAAATATCATATTATTATCATCTTCTCCCCCAAATTTCTATGGAAACCCTAGGAAATAGAAAGAAAATCAAGCAAGCCTAATTGGGTAAGTAATCTTGTCCTGTTTTTAGTAATTTTTATATTTTCGAGATCGAAATAACCTAATCAATCTATTTTGTAAAGTGAATTTTAATGAAATTGTGATTTAGGGACTAAATTGTAAAGATGTAAAACTTATGGAAAATTTCTGATTTTTGTGAAATACATGAGATGTAAATGTTATATGAAAAATATAGCTAGTCTTGGAATAAGGATTAGATTGCATGAATTTCATTTTTCGAGCCTAGGGACGAAATTGGAATTAATGAAAAGTATAGAGGCGAAATGGTACTTTTGCCTAAAATGTGAAATTGATTTAATTGAATATGAATTTCATTAAATTGAGTTAAATTTAATCGTATAGATCCCGATAGACCTAGTTCGGAATTAGATCGAGGAAAGGAAAAAGTATCAGATTAGTAGAAAAGCATATACGAACAAGTGACAAGGTAAGTTCGTGTAACTAAATTGTGTATACTTTCATGTTTGAATTGAATATTATATATGTGAATTATGAATTTGCTATGTATATGAAAATAATTATATATCTAACATGTCCGAGAATTGTTAAGTTCCGTTTGAATAGATGAAATTCGATGGATACAAGTTTTCCAAGATTGGTTGTTTTCTTGCAAATGTTACGGACACACCTCAGCTCAAAAGAGTGTCCTGAGGTTCCCGTATGAGGTTCTTGCGGGCTTCCCGTTATAGCTCTTTGGAGCGTCCCGACGGGTTATGGTCCTATATGTGTTGTGGACACACCTCAGCTCTTATGAGCATCCCGATGTATGGCTCTTTGTGAGCTTCCCGTTAAATTGGCTCTTTATGAGCTTCCCGGCAGTGCTCGCTTGAACTTCCTGATATATGGCTATCTGGAGCTTCTCGTTAGAAGGCTTTTTATGAGTTTTCTGATAAGCTCTTCGTGAGCTACTTGGTTATAAGTTCTTTGTGAACTTCCTGATTATGCTTTTATGAGCTTCTCGTTATATAGCCCGGATAAGCTTCCCGATAGGCTATTTATGAGCTTCCCGATATGGCTCTTTGTGACCTTCCCGTTATAAGGCTCGAGAGTGTGCTTCTCGGTTACGTGCTCTAATGAGCACCCCCGTATATGAGTTGACAGATTATTGATAAGTACACCTTGTTTGTACCACCCAGGTATCCATTGGTATTTCAATAATTCAACGGAAAAAAGCTCCTGATGTGAGAAAATATGAGAATTAAATCAATTATATTTCGAATATCCCTGAAATACCTAGAAATGGCTGCGTGATGAGCTCATCTCTGTTTCCTTGATATTCATGTAAATTTCATGACTAACTTGTTTAATTAGAGCATGTGTTTAGGCAATTGGCCACATTGTTTTGGGTGCATGTTTGTATGCTTACTTTAAATAAATATGATTGGTAAGTTAAATTCTTGTTATATGAACTTACTAAGCATTATATGCCTACTTTTTTATTTTCCTCTGTTTTATAGTGCTCGGAAGCTCGTAAATGTTGGAAATCAGTCGAAGCATCAGCACACTATCCTTCAACTCGTTTTGGTATAATTAGCAAACTTATTTTGGTATAATGGCATGTATAAGCTAACTTGGCCAATGTTGGTATGTAAATGGTTGTTTGTAATCTTGCCATTAAAATGGCCAGTGGTGGTATGGTCAGTGTATAATTATATAAGGATATATCATGATTAATATATGTGTGCTTGGTATGGTTAGATTGAAATATGGTAAACATATATGTTTTACAAAAGGTATGTTTGAATACATAAATATATATGATGATATATTATGCATAATGTTAAGGTTGGCTTGGTTTTATTGTCTTGAATTGATTGATATATATATGCAAGTACTGATATAGGTTGAAGACAAATTGGGTGAGAAAAGTGGCCTTGAAAATGGCCTCTTTTCGTCCACACGGATAGGCACACGGGCATGTGTCTTAGTCAAGTGTGACACACGACCATGTGCACGGGTGTGAGGTTTGGCCATGTGTCCCTGCATCTTAAAAATTGAGAAATAGAATGCTCAGAATTGGTCACATAGGTAGAGACACGGGCGTGTGTCTCAGCCGTGTGAAATACACGATCCAACACACTAGCGTGTGTCTTGGCTGTGTGAACCCTGCACCTAATTTTCAAAAATTAAATTGTCCACATGGCCTAGCACACGGGCGTGTAATTGGCCGTGTGACCCAAGTCAGAGAGTTACATGGGCATGGACATGGGATGGGACACGGCCATGTGCCTCACATCGAATGCCCACACGGCCTACCCACACGGGCGTGCGACTTTTGTTTTTATGAAAAATTTTAGAATTTTGCAAAAAGTTCTCTGAGTTCCCAATTTAGTCCTGACTTGTTTCTAACTCATGAATTGGGTTTCAAGGGTCCATTTAAGGGACAATATGATTAAATATGACTGATTTCAGATATGAATAGTAAATGACATGAATTAATTATAGTTATGGATGTTACATTTATTGGTATCAAAGCTACGGTTTAGCTGATTCTTGGACTAACGTGGCAAGTACTAGTTTAGCTATACACACCATTATATGATTTGTGATAGTGTAATATCTCCTTACTTTTTTAAACATATTTTTCATATAGTCAATGGAGTCGAAAATGGTGGTTTTGGAAATTGAGGTATCGAGATCTTGTTTCCCTAAACTGGACTTGTAAATATTTTATTTAATATTTATAGAGTTATATTAGATGTGAATTAAATTTTTAGTTACGTAATTTTGAAGAAAGAGTGTTTAATTAAAATAAAAGGACTAAATCAAATAAGTGATAAAAGTAAGAATTAATACTAAATTATAAGGTGAATCTATATTGAAGGACTTATTAAACAAAATAGACCATTGTTTTTACAGTTTTTGAGAGTGGATGTTTATGAGGATAACTATTATATATAAGAGAAAAAAAAGGGGGCGAGTCTTCTTCAACCTAGCTGATTTTTTTTTCGAAAGAGAGGACACTTAAAAAAAATCTTCTTGTTTTTCTGGCTACAATTCGATTAGAGAGGGAGAGGAGAATTGTTGCATGCTAAATTTTGAGCTCGTTTAGGAGCTGATTTTCTTCAAGAAACTTTCAAAAAGGGGAAGGAGAAGGCAGCAGTAAGAGGGGAAGAGATCTTATGCTCGAGTTCGAGTTTTTGTGAGTCCTCTATACAGTTTTCTTTCTTGATTGCTTTGTTACACTTTCATGCTGGTATGAATGTATAAATCCAAGGAAAATTTTTGTGGAATGCATGTTGTCGAGGGAGCTGCTTATGCATGCATTTTTTTTAAGTAGGCTATTAAATATTTTCGCTAGAAAAAGATGGTTCGGTTGGTGGTGATCTATGCTATCCAAAGTCCATTTTTTTTTATGAATGTTGTTCAATTGAGCATAAATAAATGAGGTCTGAATAATGGAAATTAAGTGGTTTAAATGTTAGTTTATAATGTCCATAAAGGACGTGAATTTATGATGTATGGAATTTGTAATTTAAGGTGTTTAAATGCTGCCATTTACAAAGTCTGTAGGCTGTAATTTGGGACGGTTAAATGATGCCATTCATGATGTTGGGAGGTAAAGATTGAAGGTGTCCAAAGGCCATAATTTTAGTTTTTCTAAATGAGCTTGAAATTTATTTAATACATGGTATTATGAGTGTTTGTTGTTGTCCAGAGCAAGAGAACAATTAATTGTAAAATTGGTGATTAATGCCCTCTTTTTTGGATTCATTATTATTGTCCATGTAAGAGTAATTAAATATTGGTCCCAATTGAAATGTAATGTTGTACTTGTTTACAATACTGACCAATTGAAAGAGAAATTAAAAGTGCTTGGCAAGTAAAAAGTTTAATTATGTTAGCTGCATGTTTGTTCCTCGAGCCAGGCCTTGTCTATGTGAGAATTGAAGTAAATTTAATAAAACTTCCCAAACTAATGAAGGAGGATCGAATTTGAAGAGGTAGTGAAAATTGTGGATAATTGAATATGTTTAAATTTGTTGGGTAGTTGAACTGCTATAGGCTAAAATATAGAGAAATTATCGGAGGTTAAAGGCCAATTTTGGCCACTATCCAAATTCTAGATTGCAGTATTTAATTTCCATGTTTAAAGACTTGTAAACTTACTAGAAATTTGGAGTGGTAGATGTTGTATTTTATGTTGCCGAGTGCTGAAATTTGAGGCATTTAAATTCTGCAAATTATGAGGTTTGGAAGTTCGAAATTGAGGTGATTAGATGCTGTAATTTACCATGTCTGGAAGCTAAAATTTGAGGTGTTAATTATATGCTGTAACTATTAATGCCTTAGGTTGAAATTAAAAAAAGAATGTAATAGCTATAATTATGATGTTCTGATGCTATATTTAGACTAAATATTAATTTTGTAAGCTGAAATTAAAAAGGGTAGTAGCTATAATTAAGATGTTATGTTGTTGCATCTAGATTAAAATGTAAGTAATTATGTTGTCTTAAACATTATCTAAAGGGGATTAATTATCGTATATTAAACTGTCTTTACAATGAAATTATGATATCTTAATGCTACAAGTTGAAAGGAGTTTACAGCTATAATTTATTGTGCTTTGGTATTGTGATTAAAAATGTATAACTTTGGGTTCGATATTGATTATATGTCGTTATTACATAAACTGAGTTCAATTGCATGTCCAAAGTTGGATAATTCCATGTAATTTGGTTGGACTAATTTTTATGCCTTAATTAAGTTTAAATTTATGTCCCAAGCTAGTAAATTTCATTTTATATGGTTGGAATTAATATATGCTATAATCGAAGTTTAGTTGTGATCCAAAATTGGACAACTTCATATTATTCGGTTGGACTAAATAAACGATTTGGTTTAAATTTGGTTGCTATTCAAGAGCTACAGTTTTTCATGTTATTCAGTGGTGGTGAAGTACATTGTAACGACCTGGATTTCTCAAAAAGAAAGGAAAGACAAAGCCGTGGAGGAATAGCTCAGAATGTTAGGTACTTAGTGATTCGATCATTGAATCATCATCCAACAAAAAATCTCGTATTCATTGGGTTGGTGAAACTTTTGTTAATATGGTTGGGATGTACCTATAGGAATTTATGTTATATTCTACTTAGTTGGAGAATAAATTCATACTTCGAGATGTTTTATAAATAGGCACATATGATAGTTGTTAATGGTTCGTACTGTAATAGCCCGATTATGACCTTAATCGAAATAGTGGTTTTGGGACCACAAATCCGGGTCGATAGAATATTTATATATTATATTTGATGTCTATGATTTATGAGTGTGCATGTGCAAAAATTTTCGTGAATTAAATTGATCGTTTGTGTGATTAATTTAAAGAAAAGGACTAAATCGCATAAGTGGTAAAAGTAGCCTTTTATTAATTGAATGGTTCAAATTGATTTGGCTTCTTTTATATAAGGACATAGGTTGGAAATTGGCCATTGAGTATGATAGTGTGCGGCATATGGTTTTACTTTCATGATAACATGTTTTTCTTTTATATATTATAATTATAAGTTAAAAATGTTCTAATATAATATATGTTAATAATATTAAAATAATGAAAACATGTTTTATTCATTTCATTTCTTTGTTCAACACCGAAAAACAAAAGAAAGGAGAAGAGCTTGAGCTCTCCATATTCGCCTCTTGCATGTTTAATTAAGATCAAGAACGAAAAGAAGCGGGAGTTGATCGGGAAAAGCTAAGTTTAACGAATAGCCGGAAAACCTAAATTCATCGACTTCCGAGGTAAGTTTATAAGCGATCGAGTTTATTTGAATTATTTATATAATCACATGTATGAAATTAAATGAATTAATGGATTGAGTAATAAATTTACCGAATGTGAAATTGGGTGTTTATATATCTTGGCCGAATGTGATGTTGAATGGGAGAAAGATTATTGATAAATTAGCCAAATATGATATTGGTGAATGAACAAGTATGTTATATTTTAGTTGTGCCGAATGAAAAAATGATGGAATAAGAAGGTTTAAATATTATAGGAAAATCATATTCTTGTGTATATAGATATATATGTGTATGAGATTGGAATTATAAGTTTTGCTTAACCAAAGAAAGGTTCGGATAAGGGCACTTTGTGTGCGAGATTAACACCGAGCACTATGTGTGTGATATCAATAGGACGGCACTATGTGTGCGGAATTAAACACCGAGCACTGTGTGTGCGATATCAGTGGGACGGCGCTATGTGTGTGGAATTAAACACCAAGCACTTTGTGTGCGATATCAGTGGGACGACACTATGTGTGCGGAGTTAAACACCGAGCACTGTGTGTGCGATATCAGTGGAACGGCACAATGTGTGCTAGAAATATGTAATGGCACTAAGTGGATGATACGTTACGGAGAATTGCACTATGTGTGCGGATTATCGAACCTCTCAAAGACATAAAACAAGGAACAAAGGTGACTATATGAACTATGTAAGTAAATATTTGCATGGAAAATTTAATAACGTGGTGCTAAGGAGGTAAGTATCTTTTGTACTTAAGATTGTTGATATGTAAAGTGTTTATTAATAACTAAACTTGAAATTTAAATGGTAGGGAATATTGGAACTTATTCGGCTTGGTGAAATCAGTACATATGATATTGCAATGTGGTAGTATATTATAAGAAATGTTATTATGAACTATTGAATAATGATTTAATTGATTTCTTCTTTGTTTATAAATCATTAATTATATGTGTGTTTTTTTTAATTTGCTTATAACTTACTAAGCTAAGTTAGCTTATTGTGAGGGTGTTTATGTGATTATGGTATAGATTTTGGAGGCTAGCTCGTGCTCGGGAATCTTCGTCAAAGTCATCTGCACTATCATATAACCTTGGTATTCTATAAGTTGAATTTTTTTAGAAATCTATGGCATGTATAGGCAAACTTTCTTTTGGATTTTGTATGAATGTTATGTAATTATATGTATATATGCCTATGCCATACGAAAATGGCTTTTTTTCTATATTTGGGTTAGTTGGTTTTAAATTATTGAGCTTGATAATGATGATGTTGTGTATATTCGGTTGAGGTAAGTTTATTTTGGAAATTTATCCCATATTATTATTACATATATATCATCTATGAATGCATGAACATAGTTTGGGTAAATCGTATAGTAAATTTTGAATGGTGGATGATCTTATGTGTTTATAAATAGACATGCATATACTTATAAATTATGTAAGGTCATGGGATAATTGTATTATACTCTAAATATGTGGATTTTGTATGTGTTATAATAACGATCAAATTGTGGTATATTTAATTTATAGTTTTGAGCGTAGTTTCCATGAAATGTTTGAATTTGATTTATAAAGGTTTTGGATTAAAATAGCATTGAAGCTTTCGGTTGTGCTATTTACATGTGTTTGAGTAAGTGCCATTTGTATATAGGGATAAATGACATTACGGGTCATATACTTTTGAGATAAAAATTTTTGTACATAATGAGTATATGATCTTGAGTGAGATTGGACATTATATGGATAATTCGGTTTGGCATAAAGTTTTGGTGTGGGTTTATTAGTTTAAAAGTGTTTGTTACTTTGTTGGTGAAATGAGTATAAGTGATGTGCATATTTGGTCATGACTTAATAATTACCAAATGAATAGTAAATTATGCCTTTTAAATAGTACTACTTTTATGTGTATTTGGTAATATAGAGTCAAGATATATATATGTAAATGTTTTGATATTCAAAGATATTATAATATTATTATTAATAGTGAAATCGACTATGATTAAATTAAGAGTTAATTATATTACTATGCGTATTTGATTTATATGTATATGCTGAATTTGATAAAAAAAATTTCTGGTAATCCCTCGTAACCCCAATCCGGTGACGGATATGTGTTAGAGGTGTTACATTTTATTGGTATCAGAGCTACGGTTTAGTCGGTTCTTAGACTAACGTAGCGCATGTGAGTCTAGTTATACATGCCATAGTTATTAATATGATAGTGTGATGACTTCTGACAGTGTTATGTGTTTACTTCTTCTATATAGTAAATGGATCCTGACCCCGAGAGAGCTTTAGCTGATGATGTTGAGAGCGCAGCGCCTGTTCCCGCGCAAGGGACTGCGCCAGAAGAATCTCGATCGGGTACGAGTAATCTTGATGAAGGGGCTAGACAAGCCTTTTATAGTATGATGAACGTTTGGTTCAATCAATATGTTCGAGCCAATCCGGCTATTCAACCACCCCTGAATCCGAGCATTTCCCCTGTAGTACAGGTGGTACCCCCGATTGTAAATCTTGAAAGAGTAAGCAAGCCTCCGGTTGATCGCATTAGAAAGCATGGAGCTTAGGAATTTAGAGCTAAGGATGCGACGATGCCGAGCGAGCTGAATTTTGGCTCGATAATACTGTTCGTGTTTTCGACAAACTGACCTGCACACCCGATGAGTATCTGAAGTGTGCCATATCATTATTACGGGATTCTGCCTACTATTGGTGGAATACGCTCGTGTCAATTGTCCCGAAAGAGAGGGTTACTTGGGACTTCTTTTAGACGGAATTTCGTAAGAAGTATATAAGCCAGCGCTTTATAGATTCTAAGCGTAAAGAATTTCTGGAGCTTAAACAGGGTCGTATGACCGTATCCGAATATGAACGTAAGTTTGTGCGACTTAGTCGCTATGCTCGCGAGTGTGTTTCGTCGGAGGCTGCTATGTGACGGAGATTTGAGGATGGTTTAAATGAAGATATAAAGCTCCTGGTTGGCATTCTTGAAATTAACGAGTTTGTTGTACTAGTTGAACGAGCTTGTAAAGAAGAAGAGTTGGGAAAAGAAAAACGGAAAGCTGAGCATGATCTAAAGATGTTCGGAAGAGATCTGCGAGTAAATTTTAGTAGATGGCAATGAAGAAGTTCAAGAATGATGGTAGTCGATCCAAACCTAACACCGGGATTTTTATACGAGAACGACCACCTGTGAGTTCTCAGGCTACGTCAGTTGCTAGTGTTGGCAATGTAAAATCAAGCAAACTGGAGTGTCAGCCGTGTGGCAGGCGACATTTTGGAGAGTGCTGGGGTAAATCTATTTCTCGCACTTGTTATAAGTGTGGCTCGCAGGACCACTTCATTCGGGATTGCCCAGAGAATATTGAAAAGGGTACTGCTTAGAGTGTGACACTGAGTGGCATTGCAGCTAGGGGCAGATCATCTCGTTTTGAGGGAGGTAGGTGTGGTGCACAGAGGGGGACTACAGATACAGTTCTTCGATCAGATGCTCGTGTACCGGCTAGAGCTTACGCCATTCGTGCTATAGAGGAGGCCTCATCCCTAGATGTCATTACCGGTATTTTCACCCTCTTTAATACTAATGTTACTGCTTTGATTGATCCCGGCTCAACTCATTCGAATGTATGTGAAACATTAGTATCCAATAAGACTCTACCAGTTGAGTCTACTAAGTTTGTGATTCAGGTTTCAAACCCCCTGGGTCGATGTGTATTAGTTGATAAAGTGTGTAAGAACTGCCCTTTAATTATTCGAGACATGTGTTTTTCAGATGATCTGATGCTATTACATTTCGATGAGTTTGACATTATTCTCGATATGGATTGGTTGACAGTTCATGATGCGGTGGTAAATTGCAGACAAAAGACTATTGAATTAAGATGCCAGAATAACGAGATAATCCGTATTGAGTCTGCGAATTTAAATGGACTACCTACTGTGATATCTCCAATGTTTGCTAGGCAGTATTTAAGAAAGGTTGCGAAGCCTATCTTGCGTACATGATCGACATCAAGGTAACAGAAAAGAAGATCGAATCAGTACCGGTTGTTAGTGAATATCCGGATGTGTTCCCGGAGGAATTACCAGGGTTGCCACCTGTTCATGAAGTAGAATTTAGGATTGAACTAGTGCCAGGAACCACTTCGATATCAATAGCCCCGTATAGAATGACACCGACTGAATTAAAAGAATTGAAGGCTCAGTTGCAAGAATTGACAGATAAGGGTTTTGCTCGACAGAGTTTCTCTCCCTGGGGTGCGCCTGTTCTATTTGTGAAAAAGAAGAACGAAACTTTGAGAATGTGCATTGATTATAGGAAGCTAAATAAGGTAACAGTAAAGAACAAATACCCATTGCCATGTATCGATGATTTATTTGATTAGCTTAAAGGAGCCTCGGTATTTTCAAAAATTGATCTGAGGTCATGGTATTATCAGTTGCAGGTTAGAGAATCGGATGTGCCGAAGACTACTTTTTGGACGAGATACGGTCATTATGAGTTCTTGGTGATGCCGTTTGGGCTCACTAACGCCCCCGTAGTTTTTATGGATTTGATGAATCAGGTATTCAGACAATATCTAGATCTGTTTGTGGTTGTTTTCATAGATGACATACTAATCTATTCACGAGATGAGACCGAGCATGCTGAGCATTTGAGGTTGGTGTTACAGACTTTGCATGATAAGCAATTGTACGCGAAATTCAGCAAATGTGAGTTTTGGTTGAGTGAAGTTAGCTTCACAGGGCACGTTGTTTCAAAGATCGGGCATTGGGTTGACAGAGTAAAGTTTCAGCTATACTTGATTGGAAACCTCCGCGAATTGTTTCTGAGGTTCGTAGCTTTTTGGGACTCGCCGGATATTATAGATGCTTTGTGAAAGGGTTTTCTATGATAGCATCACCGATGACAAAGCTATTACAGAAAGACATTAAATTTGAATGGTCAGAAAGGTGTCAGAAGAGTTTTGATCAACTGAAGACCTTACTAACGGAAGCTCCAGTGCTAGTTTAGCCAAAGTCGGGTAAAGAGTTTGTTATTTTTAGTGATGCATCTTTAAATGGACTTAGTTGTGTATTGATGCAGGAGGGTAAAGTCGTAGCCTATGCCTCGAGATAGTTGGAACCGCACGAAAGAAATTATCTGACGCACGACCTTGAGTTGGCCACAATAGTCTTTGCTTTGAAGATATGGCGTCACTATCTATTCAGTGAGTAATGCCACATCTATTCGGATCATAAGAGTCTAAAGTATTTAATGACTCAGAAGGATCTGAATTTGAGACAGCAACGATCGTTAGAACTGTTGAAAGACTACGAGCTCGTGATTAATTATCACCCAGGAAAGGCTAATGTGGTTGCTGATGCACTTAGCCGAAAGTCATTATTTGCTCTTCGTGCAATGAATGCGGATTTAGCCATGACCGATGATGGTATGATCATTGCAGAGCTGAAAGTGAGACCATTGTTTGTACAACAGATCCGAGAAGCTCAAGAGGTTGACGATGATTGAAAAGCAAAAAGAAGTCATCGTGGCTCGGGTGTGGATTCAGATTTTCAGATAGATACTGAAGGATGTCTACGGTTCAAGAATCGGATATGTGTACCGAAGAACCCTGACTTGATTCGAATGATTTGTGATGAAGCTCATAATAGCAGATTGAAAGTTCATCCAGGTAGCACGAAAATGTTTAACGACCTGAAATAACATTACTGGTGGCATGGTATGAAACGAGACATTTCAGACTATGTGTCGAAATGCTTAGTATGCCAACAAGTGAAAGCTGAGCATCAAGTGCCATCGGGACTACGTCAGCCGATTATGATACCTGAATGGAAGTGGGATCGAGTCACTATAGACTTTGTGTCGGGTTTGCCTTTGATGCCAAGTAAGAAAGATTCAATCTGGATTATCGTTGATAGATTGACAAAACCGGCTTATTTATTCCGGTACGTACGGATTTCTCACTTGATAAATTAGATGAGTTGTACCTATCGCAGATAGTACGGCTACATGGACTACCTATTTCTACTGTTTCGTATAGAGACCCAAGGTTCACATCTCGATTTTGGAAGAAACTGTAGGAAGCTTTAGGTACTAGGTTGCACTTCAGTACAGCTTTTCACCCTCAGTCGGATGGTCAATCCGAGCGTGTTATTCAAATACTCGAGGATATGTTGAGATGTTGCGTTCTTGAGTTTGAGGGTATATGAGAACGATATTTGCCTTTAATTGAATTTGCTTATAATAATAGCTTTCAATCAAGTATTAAAATGGCACCTTTCGAAGCATTGTACGGTCGAAAATGTCGTACACCGCTATACATGGGGTTGATTTGATCAGAGAGATGGAACAAAAAGTTAAAGTAATTCGAGAAAGTCTTAAAGCAGCTCCGAATCGTCAGAAGTCGTACGCGGATTTGAAATGAAAGGACATAAAGTTTCAGGTGGGCGATCGAGTGTTCTTGAAAGTATCACCGTGGAAAAAGATACTTAGATTTGGTCGTAAGGGAAAACTAAGTCCGAGATTTATTGGACCGTGTGAGGTTATCGAGCGTATTGGGCCAGTTGTGTACAGATTGAGGCTACCGTCAGAGTTAGACAAAATTCATAATGTTTTCCATGTATCGATGCTTTGACGATATAAATCTGACCCTTCTCATGTGATCAGTCCATCAGAGGTGGAAATTCAACCCGATTTGACTTACGAAGAAGAACCGATTCGCATATTAGCTCGTGAAGTGAAAGAGTTGCGAAATAAGAAGATATCTTTAGTTAAAGTAATGTGGCATAAGCACAGGGTTGAGGAAGAAACCTGGGAAACCGAAGAATCAATGAGAGAGCATTATCCACACTTATTCGTGGGTATGATTTTTCGGGGACGAAAATTTATTTTAGAGGGGGAGAGTTGTAACAGCCCGATTATGACCTTAATCAAAACAGTGGTTTCGGGACCACAAATCTGAGTCGATAGAATATTTGTATATTATATTTGATGTCTATGATTTATGAGTGTTCATGTGCAAAAATTTTCATGAATTAAATTGATCGTTTGTGTGATTAATTTAAAGAAAAGGACTAAATCACATAAGTGGTAAAGTAGCCTTTTATTAATTGAGTGGTTTAAATTGATTTGGCTTGTTTTATATAAGGACTTAGGTTGGAAATTGGCCATTGAGTATGATAGTGGGCGGTATATGGTTTTATTCTTAGGTTGGGAATTGGCCATTGAGTATGATAGTGGGTGGCATATGGTTTTATTTTCATGATAACATGTTTTTCTTTTATATATTATAATTATAAGTTAAAAATGTTATAATATAATATATGTTAATAATATTAAAATAATGAAAACATGTTTTATTCATTTCATTTCTTTGTTTAACACCGAAAAAGAAAAGAAAGGAGAAGAGCTTGAGCTCTCCACCGTTCGGCCTCTTGCATGTTTAATTAAGATCAAGAACGAAAAGAAATGGGAGTTGATCGGGGCAAAGCTAAGTTGAACGAATAGCCGGAAAACCTAAATTCATCGACTTCTGAGGTAAGTTTATAAGCGATCGAGTTTATTTGAATTATTTATATAATCACATGTATGAAATTAAATGAATTAATGGATTGAGTAATAAATTTGCCGAATGTGAAATTGGGTTTTTATATATCTTGGCCGAATGTGATGTTGAATGGGAGAAAGACTAGATAAATTAGCCAAATATGATATTGGTGAATAAATAGGTATGTTATATTTTAGTTGTGCTGAATGAAAAAATAATGGAATAAGAAGGTTTAAATATTATAGGAAAATCATATTCTTGTGTATATAGTTATATATGTGTATGAGATTGGAACTATAAGTTTTGCTTAACCAAAGAAAAGTTTAGATAATGGCACT
Organism: Gossypium bickii; assembly: GCA_025503065.1. NCBI lineage: Eukaryota > Viridiplantae > Streptophyta > Magnoliopsida > Malvales > Malvaceae > Gossypium > Gossypium bickii. The sequence continues at coordinate 73,616,129 of CP106713.1, forward strand.
TTGTGTGCGAGATTAACACCGAGCACTGTGTGTGTGATATCGGTGGGATGGCACTATGTGTACGAAATTAAACACCGAGCACTGTGTGTGATATCAGTGGGACGGCACTATGTGTGTGGAATTAAACACCGAGCACTGTGTGTGCGATATCGGTGGGATGACACTATGTGTGCAGAGTTAAACACCGAGCACTGTGTGTGCGATATCGGTGGGACAGCACTATGTGTGCTAGAAATATGTAATGGCACTAAGTGTGCGATACGTTACGGGGAATTGCACTGTGTGTGCGGATTATCGAACCTCTCAAAGACGTAAAACAAGGATCGAAGGTGACTATATGAACTATGTAAGTAAATATTTGCATGGAAAATTTAATAACGTGGTGCTAAGGAGGTAAGTATATTTTGTACTTAAGATTGTTGATATGTAAAGTGTTTATTAATAACTAAACTTGAAACTTAAAGGGTAGGGAATATTGGAACTTATTCGGCTTGGTGAAATCATTACATATGATATTGCAATGTGGTAGTATATTATATGAAATGTTATTATGAACTATTGAATAATGATTTAATTGATTTCTTCTTTGTTTATAAATCATTAATTATATGTTTTTTTATTTGCTTATAACTTACTAAGCTAAGTTAGCTTATTGTGAGGGTGTTTATGTGATTACGGTATAGATTTTGGAGGCTAGCTCGTGCTCGGGAATCTTCGTCAAAGTCATCCGCACTATCATATAACCTTGGTATTCTATAAGTTGATTTTTTTTTTTTTAGAAATCGTTGGCATGTATAGGCAAACTTTCTTTTGGATTTTGTATGAATGTTATGTAATTATATGTATATATGCCTATGCCATACGAAAATGGCTTTTCTTCTATATTTGGGTTAGTTGGTTTTAAATTATTGAGCTTGATAATGATGATGTTGTGTATGTTCGGTTGAGGTAAGTTTATTTTGGAAATTTATCCCATATATGTCATCTATGAATGCATGAGCATAGTTTGGGTAAATCGTATAGTAAATTTTGAATGGTGGATGATCGTATGTGTTTATAAATAGACATGCATATACTTATAAATTATGTAAGGTCATGGGATAATTGTATTATACTCTAAATATGTGGATTTTGTATGTGTTATAATAACGATCAAATTATGGTATATTTAATTTATAGTTTTGAGCATAGTTTCCATGAAATGTTTGAATTTGATTTATAAAGGTTTTGGATTAAAATAGCATTGAAGCTTTCGGTTGTGCTATTTCATGTGTTTGAGTAAGTGCCATTTGTATATAGGGATAAATGACATTACGGGTCATATACTTTTGAGATAAAATTATTTGTACTAAATGAGTGTATGATCTTGAGTTAGATTGGACATTATATGGATAATTCGGTTTGGCATAAAGTTTTGATGTGGTTTTATTAGTTTAAAGTGTTTGTTACTTTGTTGGTGAAATGAGTATAAGTGATGTGCATATTTGGTCATGACTTAATAATTACCAAATGAATAGTAAATTATGCCTTTTAAATAGTACTACTTTTATGTGTATTTGGTAATATAGAGTCGAGATATATATATGTAAATGTTTTGATATTCAATGATATTATAATATTATTATTAATAGTGAAATCGACTATGATTAAATTGAGAGTTAATTATATTATTATGAGTATTTGATTTATATGTATATGATGAATTTGATAAAAAAAATTCTGGTAATGCCTCGTAACCCCAATCCGGTGATGAATACGGGTTAGGGGTGTTACATGTACCATGTATATGTTTGGTGTTGATGATGCTATGCGAGTTTTTAAATGTGATTATAATTCTTTGGATGTGAATTAATATATATAATTAGAAAATAGGATGCATGAAATGCAATGATTAAGTAGGTTAATAGTTGAGATACTGATATATATATTAATCATGACTTAGTCTTGGATTTAAATATATGATTTTTTTAATTTATATTGTAATTAATGTTTTCATTTGCTCCGACAACAAATATGATATCCCATTGCCGCACATGGTGATTGGGTCAATAATTGGGGTGTTACAGTAATGTTGTGTAACCGAGCTAGAGCTGAATCCGAGGAAGCTGAGAGCAATGCTCCAGCTTCAGTTTAAAGAGCTGCATCTAGTAGTACTAGAAGGCCCGTATCTGAAAGTCAATGTGAGGAGGCAAAAGAAGCATTCTTTCAAATAATGAATGAATGGTTTACTGAATATCTGAGAACAAATCCTGTTGTACAACAACCTCCCCCTTCTGCTCCTCAACCAGTTCCGGATATGCCACAAGGTATTGAATCTGTTAGAATTGGTAAGCCTTCGGTAGATAAAATTAGGAAATATGGGGCAAAAGAATTCAGGGCTACTGTCGATAATGATCTAGAAAGGGCTGAATTTTGGCTAGAAAATACAATCAGGGTTTTGGATGAATTATCTTACAGATCTGAAGAACGTTTGAAATGTGTTGTATCTATGCTAAAAGACTCAGCCTACCAGTGGTGGAATACTATAAATTCTGTTGTACTAAGGGAAAATGTTACATGGGAATTTTTCCAAACAAAATTCAAAAAGAAGTACACTAGCCAGATGTTCCTTGACCAAAAAAAAAAGAAGAAGGAATTTTTAGAGCTCAAACAGGGGAATATGACTGTATCTTAGTACAAATGAGAATTTGTTCGGCTAAGTAAAAATGCCAGGGAGTGTATCCCGACTAAAGTTGCCATGTGTAAACGATTTGGAGAGGGATTAAATGACAACATCAGGTTGTTAGTTGGGATTTTGGAATTAAAAGAATTTGTTATATTGGCTGACCAAGCACATAAAGCTGAAGAATTAAATAAAGAAAAGAGGCAGACAGAGATGGAAGCTCGGACTTCAAGTAAAAGATTTATGGGCAAGTCACAATCATCAGCTTCAAAGAAATCGAAGAAATATCATGATCGTTCTGTCATATCTACGGGGTATTCTGGAAAAGACCGAGGTATTCAATGCTCTAACCCGAGATCTCCGCCCCTATTTGTACCAAGTGTAGGTAGTGTTGTAAGTCCTAAACTCGGAGAATGTCGTATGAGAAGCGAAGCTTGCTACAGGTGTGGTTTTTTTGACCACTATCTTAGAGATTGCCCGGAAAGACCTGAAAAAGATATTATTCAGACGTCAAAGCCAAGTAACCCGCCTCTAGAGGTAGACCACCTCGTCACCCCGGCAATGTCAGTGGTAGTCGAGGTGCGACTAAAGATTCAACTATTAAATTTGAAGCACGAGCACCGGCAAGGACATATGCTATTCGTGCAAGAGAGGATGCCTCTGCACCAATCATCATTACTGGTACATTTTATTTTCCTGATACTGATATTACTACTTTAATTGATCCTGGTTCAACATATTTATACATATGCATAAACTTAGTGTTTGTTAAAAATTTCCTGTCAAGTCCACTAAATTTGTGGTTAAAGTTTCAAATCCCTTGGGCTAGTATGTGATGGTGGATAAAGTTTGTAGAAATTGTCCGTTGGTGATACGGGGTTATTGTTTCTCTACTGATTTAATGTTGTTGCCATTTGATGAATTTGACGTAATTCTTGGTATGGACTGGCTAACTCAGCATGATGCAGTGGTAAATTGTAAATAGAAGTACATTGTGTTAAAATGATAGAATGGTGAATTGCTCCGTATTGAATCTGATAAGCTAGATGGGTTGTCTAATGTGATCTTAGCTATATTAGCATAGAAATATATCAGAGAAGGGTATGATGCCTATGTTGCATATGTGTTGGACACCAAAGTATTTGAATCGAAGATTAAGTCAGTGTCAGTTGTTTGTGAATTTCCTGACGTGTTTCTGAAGGAATTACCTAGATTACCATCAGACGGAGAGGTGGAATTTTTTATAGATCTTGTTCCGGGAACAACCTCGATATCCATAGCACCTTACAGAATGGCCCTTATAGAATTAAAAGAGTTTAAAGTGTAGTTGCAAGAATTGACTGATAGAGGTTTTGCTCGACCTAGCTCATCACCTTTGGGTGCACCAGTTTTATTTGTTAAGAAGAAAGATGGGTCGTTGAGATTAAGTATCAATTACAGACAACTCAATAAGATTATAATAAAGAATAGGTATCCACTGCCTTGATAAACCGTAAAAGTAACATATTTTAATCTCACATTTAGCTTACTTTTGGATTGTTTATCCCTTGATTCATATAAAAGGGTGCTTTTAATCCTTTCTTTTCATGTCTTATACCCAGGAAAGCACCCGAGGATAAAAAGAACGAGAAACGGGCCCAAAATGGAGTAAATTAGGCCAAGGAAGAAATCGACACGGCTTGGCCGAAAGATCACACGGTCGTGCCATGCCAGTCATCTAGAACACGGCCTCCTCCCGATTCACACGGCCGTGTCTCATTAAAGAATCCAAGCACGGCCTGACAACGATCTACACGAGCTTGTGCCATGGCCGTGTCCCTGTCGCTGGAAAGAGCAATTTCACTCGAATTTGGATACTTGAGGAGAAAGAAATGTATTTCAAGAGGCTATATAAACCCCCTAAGTATCAGTTGAAAGGGGGCGGTTAGCTAGGCTAAGGAGCCAAGTCGAAAAGGTCAGAGTTGTGGGAATCACTCGAAGGAAGCCAGTTGATCCATCTCAAGAAGCCGAAATTCTACTCAAGACGGTGGATCTCTCCTTCAATTCCTTTAGGGAGTTCTAAGGATTTCTTATGTTTTGTTTTATCTTTTCTCTTGAGATGTTTTCTTATTTTGTTATGAACTAAACCCTTTAGATACCTAAAGGGGATGAAACCTATGATGGATCTTGTTATTATTTTCTGAATTATATGATAAATACTTAGTTTGTTCTTAATTATGCATGCTTAATCTAAATTTGATGTGCTTAAGTGGAGGAGGAATAAACCCTACCTAAGAGCAGATCTAGCATAATTAAGCGGAGTTGATCGCACGCCTAGAGATAGGGTGACGAGATTTTGCCTGATTAGCGTGAAACCTAATATGGGAATCCATAAATCGATTTACTGCTATTCTAGGGGGTTATTATAAGAGAACGGGAATTCCACTAATTAACCTAGGGTTAGACGTTATTCGCCTCGAGAGAGGGTTTAATATACGTTAGGGAGTCTTACGGATCAAACTAAGTAAATAAATTATATGGCTCAGGGTTTAACAATAAGTGAAATCTAGGTGGATTCTTCCTGAGGGTATCGTCTTAATCAACTGAGTTTTTCCTAAAGTAAATTTCCCAATTCGTTCTTTTTGTCTTTGTATCTTTAGTCTAGTAGTTCGTTAAATGTAGATTAGATAACAACTTCATTAATTTTAGGCTAAATAATAAAAAGAAAGTTATTATTAATACTTTTAGTTCCTGTGGGTTCGACAATCTGGTCTTGCCTTAGCTATACTACTGTTCGATAGGTACACTTGCCTTTAATTGTTGTCAGAGTAAGTTTCTAGGTTCGATCATTCTTTTATAAATTTTAAAGCTTTGATTTCAGCGATCATGCCTCATATTGATGACTTGTTTGATCAGTTGAAAGGTGCCACTGTATTCTTAAAGATTGATCTTCATTCTGGTTACTATTAGTTACAGGTGAAAGAATCAGATGTACCAAAGACAACCTTCAGAACCAGGTATGGGCATTATGAGTTTCTTGAGATAACGTTTGGTTTGACGAATGCACCTACGGTATTTATGGATCTAATGAATAGAATTTTTAGACCATACTAGGACAGATTTGTGGTAGTATTTATTGATGACATCCTGGTATATTCTTGGGATGAAAATGAACATGCTGATCATTTGAGAACAGTGCTGCAAACTTTACGTGAGAAACAATTGTATGCCAAATTTAGTAAATGTGAATTTTGGCTCTGGGAAGTCGGTTTCCTTGGGCATATAGTATCTGCAGAAGGTATTAGGGTGGATTCGAATAAAATTTCAGCAATTGTTAACTGGAAACCACTGAAAACTGTGTTTGAAGTTAGAAGTTTTCTGGGATTAGCTAGATATTATCAGGGTTTGTAAAAGGGTTTTCAATGATAGCTTCCTCGATGACTCATTTGTTATAGAAAGATGTGAAATTTGAGTGGTCTAATAAATGTCAGCAGAGTTTGGACAGACTGAAAGTCTTGTTGATTGAAGCACCTGTACTAGTTTAACCTGAATTGGGTAAAGAATTTATAATTTACAGCAATGCATCATTAAATGGTTTTGGTTGTGTCTTGATGCAAGAATATAAGGTAATAGCCTATGCTTCTAGATAGCTAAAACTACATGAAAAGAACTACCCGATACATGATTTAGAATTGGCAGCCATTTTGTTTGCTTTGAAAATTTGGTGACATTACTTGTTTGGTGATAAGTGTCATATATTCACTGATCACAAGAGTATAAAGTATTTGATGTCACAGAAAGACTTGAACTTGAGACAGCGTAGGTGGCTTGAGTTACTGAAAGATTATAATCTGGTTATTGAGTATCATCCAAGAAAAGCTAATGCAGTTGCTGATGCTCTGAGCAGAAAATCTTTATTTTCTTTGCAAGCAATGAATACCTGGTTGTAATTATCTGATGATGGTTCAATCATAGCTGAGTTAAAAGCTAGACCAATATTCCTGCAACAGATTTGTGAAGCTTAGCAGAGTGATGATGAATTACAAGCTAAACGGGTACAACATGAGTCAAATCCCAATTCAGAATTTCAGATTAGGTCTGATGGTTGTAAAGAATTGAAAACTTGTACAGAAGATTTTGAATGAAGCTTATAATGGTATTATGTCTGTGCACCCGGGAAGTAATAAAATGTATAATGATTTGAAAAAGATGTACTGGTGGTCGGGAATGAAACGTGACATTTCTGAATTTGTGTCTAAGTGTTTGGTATGTCAGCAAGTTATAGCTGAACACCAGGTGCCTTCAGAATTATTACAGCCAGTTACAATACCGAAATAGAAATCGGAAAGAGTTACCATGGATTTTGTATCGGGATTAGCCCTATTTCTGAAAAAGAAAGATGTCATTTGGGGAATTATTGATCAATTAAAAAAGTCTACACACTTTATTATTGTACTATGGATTTCTCCCTGGATAGATTAGTAGAGTTATATATTTCTGAGATTGTTAGAATACTTGGAGTACCAATCTCTATTATTTCAGACAGGGATCAATCTCTATTATTTCAGACAGGGATCCTCCGTTTACATCTCGACTTTGGAGTAAGTTGCAAGAAGCTTTGGGTTCACATTTACATTTCAGTACCGCCTTCCATCCTCAGACTGATGGTCAGTCTGAGTGTGTGATTCAAATTTTAGAAGATATGCTTCTGTGCTGCGTACTAGAATTTGAAGGTAATTGGGAAAGATATTTTCCTTTAGTTGAATTTGCATACAATAATAATTAGCAATCAAGTATTAAAATGACATCGTACGAGGCTTTGTATGGTCGTAAATGTAGAACTCTATTATATTGGACTGAGCTCAGTGAGAAAATGATACACGGAGTTGACTTAGTCCATGAGATTGAAGAAAAGATAAAAGTGATCAAAGACAGTTTGAAAGCAGCTTCTGACCGTCAAAAGTCTTATGCCAATCTTAAATGTAAGGAGATAGAATGTCTAGTCGAAGATAAGATATTTTTGAACGTGTCACCTTGGAAGAAAGTTCTTTAGTGTGGTCGTAAAAGAAAACTAGGTCCATGGTTTATTGGACCATATGAGATTATTGAAAGAACGGGACCTGTTGTATACAGATTGGCATTACCACTAGAGCTTGACAGAATTCATAATGTTTTTAATGTGTCTATGTTGCGACGGTATTAGTCAGATCCTTCACATGTTATTTCACCGACGGAAATTGAGATTCAGTTTAATATGACTTACAGTGAGAAACCAATCAAAATTCTGGCACGTGAGAAGAAAGAGTTAAGAAATAAAAAGGTAGCTATAGTGAAAGTTCACTGGCAATGACATGGTATAGAAGAGGCTACCTGGGAACCGGAGGATACCATTAGAAAGCAAGACCCTAACCTCTTTACTTGTAAGATTTTCAAGGATGAAAATTCTTTAAGGGGGAAGAGTTGTAACAACCCATTTTCAGTAAAATCAGAACAGTGGTTTCAGGATCACAAATCCGAGTCAGATTAAAAATTTATTTTAATATTATTGCATGGTTTGCATCATGATAGGAAATACGTATAAAAATTTTGAAAAGAAAGTTTTACCGGTTATATGTTTAATTATGGAAAGGACCAAATTGTATAAAATGAAAAAGTTGAGTTCTAGTAGTTATGGGTATTAAATAATTATGGAATTCAAAACTTGAGGTCCTTATATGGTAATTCATCCATGGAAATTAAAGAAAAGAAAAGGACTAAATTGGAAAATTGAAAACTTAAAGATGATAATTAAATTAAAAGACAAAAATGTCATATTATTAACATCTTCTTCCCCAAATTTCTATGGAAACCCTAGGAAAGAGAAAGAAAATCAAGCAAGCCTAATTAGGTAAGTAATCTTGTCCCATTTTTAGTAATTTTTATATTTTCGAGATCAGAATAACTTAATCTATCTATTTTGGGGGATTTATTTGCAAAGTTATCAAAGTATTAAAATTTTTCCATGGATGAATATGCAAAAATTTTGAAATTTATGGTAGAAAACGAAAGGTTGTTGATAGATAAGCAACTTTTGTAAAGTGAATTTTGATGAAATTGTGATTTAGGGACTAAATTGTAAAGATGTAAAATTTATGAAAACATTTTTATTTTTTTGAAATACATGAGCTGTAAATGTTATATGAAAAATTCAGCTAGGCTTGGAATAAGGATTAAATAACATGAATTTCGTTTTCTGAGCCTAGGGACGAAATTGGAATTAATGAAAAGTGTAGGGGCAAAATGATACTTTTGCCTAAAATGTGAAATTGATTGAATTTAATATTACTTTCATTAAATTGAGTTAAATTTACTCGTATAGGTCCAGATAGACCTAGTTCGGAAATGGATCGAGGAAAACAAAAAGTATTGGATTAGTAGAAAAGCATATACGAACAAGTGACAATGTAAGTTCGTGTAACTAAATTGTGTATATTTTCATGTTTGAATTTAATATTATATATGTGAATTATGAATTTGCTATGTGTATGAGAATAATTATATATCTGACATGTTCGAGAATTGTTAAGTTCTGTTTGAATAGATGAAATTCGATAGATACAAGTTTCCCAAATTGGTTGTGGTCTTCCATATGTTGCGGACACACCTCAGCTCAAAAGAGCATCCTATTATTAGCCCTCTCGAGCTTCCCGTATAAGGTTCTTGCGAGCTTCCCATTATAGCTCTTTAGAGCGTCCCGATGGGTTGTGGTCCTACATGTGTTGTGGACACACCTCAGTTCTTATGAGCATCCCGATATATGGCTCTTTGTGAGCTTCCCGTTAAATTGGCTCTTTGTGAGCTTCCCGACAATGCACGCTTAAACTTCTCGATATATGGCTATCCGGAGCTTCCCGTTACATGGCTTTTTGTAAGTTTCTCGATAGGCTCTTCGTGAGCTTCTTGATTATAAGTTCTTTGTGAACTTCCTGATTATGGCTCATATGAGCTTCCCGATAGGCTCTTTATGAGCTTCCCGATATGGCTTTTTGTGAGCTTCCCATTGTAGGGCTCGAGACTGTGCTTCCTGGTTATGTGCTCTAATGAGCACCCCCGTATATGAATTGACAAATTATTGATAAGTACACCTTGTTTGTACCACCCAGGTATCCATCGATATTTCAATAATTCAATGGACAAAAACTCCTTATGTGAGAAAATATGAGAATTAAATGAATTATATTTTGAATATCCCTGAATTACTTGGAAATGGCTACGTGATGAGCTCATTTTTGTTTCCTTGATATTTATGTAAATTTCATGACTAACTTGTTTGATGAGAACATGTGTTTAGGCAGTTAAATTCTTGTTATATAACTTACTAAGCATTATATGCATACTTTGTTTATTTTCTCTGTTTTATAGTGCTCGGAAGCTCATAAAGATTGAAAATCAGTTGGAGCATAATCACACTATCCTTTAGCTCATTTTGGTATAATTAGCAAACTTATTTTGGTATAATAGCATGTATAAGCTAACTTGGCCAATGTTGGTATGTAAATGGTTGTTTGTAAACTAGCCATTGGAATGGCTAGTGATGGTATGTTCAGTGTATAATTATATGAGGATATATCATGATTAATATATGTGTGCTTGGTATGGTTACATTGAAATATGGTAAACATATATGTTTCACAAAAGGTAAGTTTGAATACATAAATACATGTGATGATATATTATGCATAATGTTAAGGTTGGCTTGGTTTTATTATCTTGAATTGATTGGTATATATATATATATATGCCAGTATTGATGTAGGTTAAAGACAAATTGGGTGAGAAAAGTGGTCTTGAAAATGACCTATTTTCATCCACACGGGTAGACACAAGGGCATCTGTCTCAGCCGTGTGTGACACACGGCCATACGCACGGGCATGTGGTTTGGTCGTGTGTCCCTTGCATCTTAAAAATTGAGGAATAGAATGCTCAGAATTTGTCACACGGGCAGAGACACAGGCATGTGTCTCAGCAGTGTGAAATACACAGTCCAACACACTGGCGTGTGTCTTGGCCGTGTGAACCCTGCACCTAATTTTTCTAAAATTAAATTGTCCACATAGCCTAGCACACGGGCATGTGACTGGCTGTGTGACCCAAGTCAGAGAGTTACATGGGCATGGACACGGGCTGGACACGGCCGTGTGCCTCATATCGAATGCCCCCACAGCCTACCCACACGGGCGTGTGACCCCTGTATTTAAGAAAAATTTTGGAATTTCGCGAAAAATTCTCTGAGTTCCCGATTTAGTCCTGACTTTTTTCTAACTCATGAACTCGGCCTCGAGGTTTCATTTAAGGGACAATATGATTGAATATGACTGATGTCGGATATGAAGAGTAAATGACATGAATTAATTGTATTTGTTCTGTAAACTCTAGTTATACTTTGTAACCCTGTTTCGACGACGAATATGGGTTAGGGGTGTTATATTATTGGTATTAGAGCTATGGTTTAGTCGATTCTCAGACTAATGTTGTAAGTACTAGTTTAGCTATACACACCATTATATGATTTCTAATAGTGTGATATCTCATGACCATTTTAAACATGTTTTTTATATAGTAATTTTAACCACCCAAAAGTCAATGGAGTCAAAAACAATGGTTTTGGGAATTGAGGTATCGAGATCTCATTTCCCTAAACCGGACTTGTAAATATTTTATTTAATATTTATAGAGTTATATTAGATGTGAATTAAATTTTTAGTTACGTAATTTGAATAAAGAGTGTTTAATTAAAATAAAGGGACTAAATCAAATATGTGATAAAAGTAAGAATTAATACTAAATTATAAGGTGAATCTATATTGAAGGACTTATTAAATAAATAGACCATTGTTTTTTATAGATTTTGATAGTGGATGTTTATGAGGATAACTATTATATGTAAGAGAAAAAAAAAGGGGGGGGAAGAGTCTTCTTCAACCTAGATGATTTTTTTTTTAAAAGAGAGGAAACTTAAAAAAACTGCTTGTTTTTCTTGCTACAATTCGATTAGAGAGGGAGAGGAGAATTGTTGCATGCTATATTTTGAGCTCGCTTAAGAGCTGATTTTCCTCAAGAAACTTGCAAAAAGGGGAAGGAGAAAGCAGCAGCAAGGGGGGAAGAGATCTTACTCAAGGTTATGCTCGAGTTCGAGTTTTTGTGAGTCCTCTATACATTTTTCTTTCTTGGTTGCTTTGTTACACTGTCATGCTAGTATGAATGTATAAATCCAAAGAAAATTTTTGTGGAATGCATGTTGTCGAGGGAGATGCTTATGCATGCAGTTTTTTTTTTTTTGAGTAGGCTATTAAATTTTTCGCCAGAAAAAGGTGGTTCGGTTGGTGGTGACCTATGCTATCCAAAGTCTTTTTTTAATGAATGTTGTTCAATTGAGAATAAATAAATGAGGTCTAAATAATGGGATGTTACAAAAATCTCGTATTCAAGACCACAAATGAGGATGGCACATTGGGTTTTCCTTAAGGAAGGGCTATACAAGGGCTAAGTCAAAAGAAGTTAATCATCGGGGTAATATGGTAAACTTATGTTTAGTTTAGTGTGGAATGAATTAACTAGGGTCAGAGTTGTCGATGTGGTTAAGGCAATTGCAATTCTGCCAATAGCAATAGCGGTTTTCGACCGTATATACACACATATGGTTATCTTTAAAGAGTCAAATAGAGAAAGGTAAAATGGGAGTCTGAGATGAAGCTGCACTGAATCAAGTCCCATAAGAAATTGTTATTTGGAATAGCATATTTATGGCTAGATAAGTGGATATGTTCACCAACGGTTAGCTCAGAGAAAGCAACTCATTGGTTACGCCAGTAAATTTATGGAATCTCCTACGAAACACAAGGAGTTCTAATTCTATGCATGAAATCCTACTTTCCCTAAAATTTAAGAGTTTTGTATGAATTTTGATGTACATGATCTCACTAAGTTCGTTTGAACTTATAAATTTACTACCTTGTATACAGGGTAAATGAATGACTCGGGGATCATGTGGTGGGACCAAGTTGAACATCACCAGAATTTCACGAAAGGCAGGGTATTTATTTCATGTATTTAGAGGGGCACCCTTAGAGGCCATGCCTCAGGGACTAATTGAGTATATTTGTAATAAAGACTTAAGTTTAAAGTTATTGTAAATAATTATTCATGCTTAATAAGGTAGGATGATTGTAAGATCTTAGTACTAGTATGATATGGAACATGTTGGAAGTTTAAATTTTGAAATTTGATGTTATTCAAGGGATTGAATAAAGTTGAATGGTAAGAAAAATAGGCATATAATTTGGTATCCTCTAAGTTTGGAAGTAACTTAGATTATAAATTTGGTTAAGTAATTCGCGTTAATTGTGACACTTGGTGTAACTGCCCGTTTTCAGTGAAATCGGAACAGTGGTTTCGAGACCACAAATTCGAGTCAAAAAAAAATTTATTTTAATAATATTGCATGGTCTACATTATAATAGGAAAGACGTGTGAAAATTTTGATAAGAAAATTTTACCGATTTCATGTTTAATTATAGAAAGGACCGAATTACAAAAAATGTAAAAGTTGAGTTCTAGTACCTATAGGTATTAAATAGCTATGGAATTCAAAACTTGAGGTCTTTATTTGGCAATTAGACCATTAAGAGAAGTTAGTAGATATTTTTGATGATTCAGCCATGGAAAATTAGAAAAATAAAAGGACTAAATTGGAAATTGAAATAAATAAAAGATGATAAATAAAATAAATATCTAATATCATCGTTTTATATCTTTTTTCCCAATTAAAAGCCATGGAAACCCTAGTTTGAGAGCTTGAAGAAAGAGAAAACTTTTTTGGCCAAATTAGGTGAGTATTCAAGTCCCATTTTTAGTAATTTTTACATTTTTGAGATCGTAACAACCTAAACTATCTATTTTGGGGATCAATTTGCAAAGTTATTAAGATATTAAAATTTTGTCATGGATGTATGTGCTGAAAATTTGAAATTAATGGTAGAAATTGAAAGGTTGTTGATAGATAAACAACTTTTGTAAAGTGAATTTTGATGAAATCATGATTTAGGGACTAAATTGTAAAGATGTAAAATTCATGGAAATTTTCTAAATTTTATAAATTTCATGGGCTGTAAATGTTATATGGAAAATTTGGTTAAGCTTAGAATAAGGATTAAATTTCATGAATTTCATTTTCCGAGCCTAGCGACAAAATCGTCATTTATTAAAAGTTAGGGGCAAAATGGTAATTTTTCCTAGGATGTGAATTCGATGGAATTGAATGTGAATTATATTAGATTGAGTTAAATTTACTTGTATAGATCCGGATAGACCTATTTCGGAATTGGTTTGAGGAAAACAAAAAGTATCGGATTAGTAGAAAAACATATATGATCAAGTCACGAGGTAAGTTTGTGTAACTTAATTGTGTATATTTATATGCTTGAATTGAATGTGATTATGTCAATTGTATAAATGTCATAAATATATGAAATGATCATACATCTGACAATGCCCAAAAAATGTCAAGTTCTATTTGAATAGATAAAAGTCAATGGATACAGGATTTCCCGTATTGGTTGCGGTCCAGCATATGTTGCGGACACGTTATAGCTCTTACGAGTGTCCCGTTATAAGCCCTTTCGAGCTTCCCGTATATGGTTATTGCGAGCTTCCCGTTATAACTCTTCGAAGTGTCCCTCTAGGTTGTGATCCTACATGTGTTGTGGACACACCTTAGCTCTTATGAGCTTCCCGATATAGGCTCTTCGTGAGCTTTTTGTTAAATTGGCTCTTTGTGAGATTCCTGATAGTGCTCGCTTGAACATCCTGATATATGGCTATCCGGAGCTTCCCGTTATATGGCTCTATGTGAGCTTCCTAATAGGCTCTTTGTGAGCTTCCCGATTAAAAGTTCTTTGTGAACTTCTTAACTATGGCTCTTATGAGCTTCCTGTTATACAGACCGGATAAGCTTCCCGTTGCATGGCTTACATGAGCTTCCTGTTATATGGCTCGAAAGAGGGCTTCCCCGTTATGTGCTCTAATGAGCCCCCCCGTATGTGAATTGATAGATCATTGATAAGTACACTTGTGTGTACTACCCGGGTCTCCATCGATATTTCAATGATTCAACGGACAAAACTCCTGATGTGAGAAAATATGAGAATTAAATGAATTATATCTTGAATATCCCTAAAATACCTAGAAATGATTGTTTGATGGGCTCATCTTTGTTTTGTTAATATTCATGTAAATTTCATGACTAACTTGTTTGACGAGAGCGTGTGTCTAGGCAATTGGCCACAATGTTTTGGATATATGTTTGTATGCTTACTTCAAATAGATATGATTGGTAAGTTAAATTCTTGTTATACGAACTTACTAAGCATTAAATGCTTACTCTGTTTGTTTCCTCTATTTTATAGTATTCATAAGCTCATAAAGGTTGGAACGGTCAGAGCAAGATCACACAATCCTTCAACTCAATTTGGTATAATTAGCAAAACTACTTCTTGTATAATGGCATGTATAGGCTAAGTTAGATCAAATGATGAAATGTTTTGGTTGTAAATAGCCATTGGAATGGCTAGTGATGATACATTTTGTGTATATATGTACATGAAGTTGTACTATGTTGATATGAGTATGCATGAAGTGGTATAAGAGGTACAAGCATATTTAAATGGATGTTTGATCAAAAAGGTAAGATGGATACTTGAACATATGTAGTTGTATATAATGCATAAGATTGGTTTTGGCTTGGTTTTAATGTCTTGGATTGGTTGGTGCATGTGTGTTGGAACATTTATGTAGGTGGAAGACAAGCCTGGGTGAGAAATAAGGCTTAGAAATAACCTTATTTTTTCCACACGGGAAGAGACACGGGCTTGTGTCTCAGCCGTGTGTGGCACACGGGCATGCGCACGGGCATGTAGTTTGGTCGTGTGTCCCCTACATCCTTAAAAATTGAGAAACAAAATGCCAGGTATTTTCACACGGATGTGCCTCTTGGCCGTGTGAATCCTGCACCTAATTTTCAAAAATTAAATTGTCCACACGGTCTAGCAAACGGGCGTGTGGCTAGCCATGTGACTCAAGTAAGAGAGTTACACGGGTATGGACACGGGCTGGGACATGGCCATGTGCCTCACAACGAATGCCCATACGACCTAGGACACGGGCATGTCAAATTCTGGTATATTCTCAGGATGAAACTTAACATGCTGACCATCTGAGATTTGTATTGCAAACTCTACATGAGAAACAACTGTATGCAAAATTTAGTAAATGTGAATTTTGGCTTCGAGAAGACAGTTTCCTTGGACATATAGTATCTGTAGAAGGTATCAGGGTGGATTTTTATAAAATTTCAGCTATTATTAATTGGAAGCCACCGAAAAATGTGTCTGAAGTCAGAAGTTTTCTGGGATTAGTCGGTTACTATCGGAGATTTGTACAAGGATATTTCATGACAGCTTCCCTGATGACACGTTTGTTGCAGGAAGATGTGAAATTTGAGTGGTCTGATAAACGTCAGTAGAGTTTTGATAGGTTGAAAGCCTTGTTGACTGAAGCACTCATATTAGTTCAACCTGAATTGGGTAAGGAATTTATAATTTACAGTGATGCATCATTGAATGTTTTAGGTTGTGTTTTGATGCAAGAAAGGAAAAGTAATTGCTTATGCTTCTAGACAGATAAAACCACATGAAAAGAACTACTCGATAAATGATCTAGAATTGGTAGCCATTGTGTTTGCATTAAAAATTTGGCGACACTATCTGTTTGGTGAAAAATGTCATATATTCACTGATCATAAAGGTTTGAAGTGTAACAGCCCGATTTAGGGCCTAGTCAGAACAGTGGTGCGAGACCACAAATCCGAAGTAGTAATATGAGTTTTTAAGGTATTTGAGATGGTTGCATGATATTATGAAAGTTTCATGAAGAAATTTTATGAAAATTTCTAGCAAAGAGTCCATTAGGACTAAATTGCAAAAGTTGCAAAATATGAGTTTCTAGAAGATTTTTGTATTAAGTAGCTTTAGAATATTAATTAGAAGTCCTTAAATAGCAATTTGCCCAAATTATAAATTTTGGACAAAAATGGACATGAGTTAGTAAATGGAGAATTTTTAAAGAGAAGGGCATTTTGGTCATTTAATCAATTAAATGATTAAAAAGGGAAAAAGATGATAAAAATTCTTATTCATCTTCTTCCTTGTGCCGAAAATTGGATAGACTCCATAGCTAGGTTTCTTCAATTTTTCAAGCATGCTAGTAAGTTCATTTTAGCCCCGTTTTTAATATTCTTCGTATTTTTGGAATCCTCGTATTATGAATTAGCTAGTTTTAGCTATAAGATGAGCTAAGATTCATGTTCATAAATCTACCCATGTATGAGATGCTTGTAAAATGATATTTTATGGAAGATTATGAGAGTTTGATGTTAGATAAACATCTTTTTCTAAGTGAATTTCATGAAAAATGCTAGTAAGGACTAGTTTGTTAATATTATGAAATTTGTCAAATTTGTCATACATGGTAGAAATAGTGAGAATTTGTTATTGCTATAGTTGAGATAATGAATCAGCTAATCATGAAGTTTAAGAAAGTGGTATGAAAATTATTTTACGAGCCTAGGGGTAAAAGTGTAAATATGAGAAATTTTAAGGGCAAAATAGTAATTTTGCCAAAGTATGAGTTAAGAGTCAATTTAGTCAATGTGAGTATTAAATGATCGAAATTATTATTATGGATCAAGAAAAATGAAGCCCGGATTGAAACCGAGGCAAGAACAAAGTCGATGACTAAATTGCATATCTACATACATTTTGTATATCGAGGTAAGTTTGTATGATTTCCAAGCTTCATGAATATTTTCATTGAATTGCTTGTTATGTTGTTAAATATACATTACTTTCATGAGAATGTTTAATGGTATGCTATACAAAGAAATTAATGAGATTAAGCATGAGAAAGTCCCGATTGAAGTTGAATTACTTAGGATACTCAATCTACCATATGAGATAAGAAAGTCCGTATAAGGCCAAGCCAAGGCATGGCATCTGCAATCAAGCAAAATTATCATGTAAGTCCAAGAAAAGTCTTGGCATCGAAGAGTTATTATGAGATGAAGACCCATGTAAGCCCAAGCCAAGGCATGGCATTGGTGAGTCTCCAAGTAAAGATGTCATGTAAGTCCAAGACAAGTCTTGGCATTGAAAAGCTATCATGAGATAGAGATCCCATGTAAGTCCAAGCCAAGGCATGGCATTGGTGTGTAACAAGAAAGATTTCATGTAAGTCCAAGTCAAGGCTCGGCATTGACCAGTTCATGAGTAAAGATATCAAATAAGACCATGTCAAGACATGGAAATGGTAAGTTCCCAAGGGAACACACAATGAAGACTTTGAGTAAGTCCATGTCAAGACATAGCATCAATACCAAGATGAGAGATCCCATGTAAGACCCTATCGAGGATATGGCTTTGGCATCGAGTTATATGTGGGATGAGATTTAGTATCCTCGATTATTCATAGAAATTCATCGGGCAAATGAGTAAAGCTTAAATGAGATAGCAAGAAAAGTAAGCAAAGCTATTATCAAGCTGAAAATGAGTATTATTCATGTTATGAATGATGAATTAGAGATTATGATTAATATAGTAAAGTATGCTGATCTATGTGATCAAGTGATACAGGTATCTTGTCTACCTCACGAGCTTGAGACTAGTAAGTGTCATGAGATATGTAAGAATTAGTAAGAGTAAGTAAGCTTAAACAGCTGAAATTATGATGCCAATGTTTATGCCAAAGGGTTTTTGTTAAGCAAACATATTGCTATGTGCATTATATGCAAACTAACTAAGCTAAATGCTTACTTCTTTTATCATTTCTTTCCATGTAGTTCCTCTAAGCTAATCTCGTGGAATATCGTTATTGGAGCTCGAAGCACACTATCCATCACTATTTTGGTATAGCCAAGTTGTTTTTATTAAGTATGGCATGTATAGGAAACACTTCATCTTGAGTATACGTTTTAAGAAGAACTAAAGTATAGGCTATCAAGCTTATTATTCTTTTGTATATGGCTAAGTGATAGGCCAAGATGGGCTAAGTATGTATGTCTATTGATATTAATGAAGCCTATAGTATTGTTCATGAAAGATGTAGTAATCCGAGTTGTTGAATTGAATATGAGATTGATCTTGATTTTAGGGTGGCAATTGGCTTGGTAAATAGCCTTTAAGTGCCCACACGGATAGACACACGGGTGTGTGTCTAGGCCGTGCATCCCCTGCACCTTAGTACCTTAAGTCAGAATAGACTATGGGTTAATCCCACAGCCGTTTGTTTAGGCCGTATGTGACACACAGTCAGAACATGGGCGTGTGCCCCAGGCCGTGTGAATATAGTCAGTGTCGACCACGGTTGGAAGACACTGGTGTGTCAAGGCCGTGTGAATATAGTCAGTGTCGACCACGGTTGGAAGACATGGGCGTGTCTAAGGGGTACACGAGCTTGTCCCAGGCCACATGGGCGTGTGACCCCTGCTTTAAAGAAAAGTTTTCGATTAAGTTTCGAAAGTTTTTAGATAGTGTTTAAGGCCTCGTAGGTCCATGAAATGTATGATTAGACTAAGAAAGAGAAGTTTTTAATTCGGAACAAAATTTTACAGCCCGTAAATGCATGTTTAAGAAAGTTCAAGCATAGTGATGTCTCATATCCGGTCTCAGCCTTGGACTTGGATATGGGGTGTTACATGAAGTATTTGATGTCACAAAAAGACTTGAATCTGAGATAGCACAGGTAGCTTGAGTTATTAAAAAATTATGATCTGGTTATTGATTACCATCCAGAAAAAGCCAATGTGGTTGCAGATGCTTTGAGCAGAAAATCTTTGTTTGCTTTACGAGCAATGAATACCCAGTTCTCATTGTCAAATGATAGTTCAATTCTAGCTGAGTTAAAAGTCAGAGCAACATTTCTGTAGCAGATTTGTGAAGCTCAGAATAGTGATGATGAATTACAAGTTAAATGGGTACAATGTGAATCAATTTCTGATTCATAATTGCAGATTGGTTCCGATGGTTGTGTATTATTTAGAGGCAGAATATGTGTACCAAAGAATTCAAAACTTGTACAGAAGATTTTGAACGAAGCTCATAATGGTATTATGTCTGTGCACCCGGGAAGTAATAAAATGTATAATGATTTGAAAAATATGTACTAGTGGCCGGGAATAAAACGTGATATTTCTGAATTTGTGTTTAAGTGTTTGGTATATCAACAAGTTAAAGTTGAACAACAAGTGCCTTCGGGATTATTACAGCCAGTTACAATACCGGAATAGAAATGGTAAAAGTTACCATGGATTTTGTATCGGGATTACCCCTATCTCCGACAAGGAAAAATGTCATTTGGGTAATTGTCGACAGATTGACAAAGTTTGCACACTTTATTCAAGAACATATGGATTTCTCCTTAGACATATTGGTTGAGTTATATGTTTCTAAAATTGTCAGATTACATGGTGTACCTGTTTCTATTAATTCTGATAGAGATCCTCAATTTATATCTCGGTTCTGGAATAAGTTGCAAGAAGCTCTGGGTACAAAGTTACATTTCAGTACCGCATTTCATCCTCAGACTGATGGTAAATCCAAACGTGTGATACATATTTTAGAAGATATGCTTTGGTGCTGTGTGCAAGAATTCGAAGGTAATTGGGAAAAATATTTGCCTTTAGTTGAATTTGGATACAATAATAGCTATCAGTCAAGTATTAAAATGGCATCATATGAGGCTTTGTATGGTCGTAAATGTAGAACTCTGTTGTACTGGATGGAACTCAGTGAGAAAAAGATACATGGAGTTGATTTAATCCATGAGACTGAATAAAAGGTTAAAGTGATTCGGGATAGTTTAAAAGTAATCTCTGATCAACAAAAGTCTTATGCTGATTTTAAACGAAAGGAGATAGAATTTCAAGTCAGAGACAAGGTATTCTTGAAAGTATCACCTTGGAAGAAAGTTTTTTGATTTGATCGTAAAGGAAAACTGAGTCCACGGTTTATTGGACCATATGAGATTATTGAAAGAATCAGACCTGTTGCATACAGATTGGCATTACCACTGAAGCTTGATAGAATTCATAAAGTTTTCCATGTGTCTATGTTGCTACGGTATCGGTCAGATCTTTCACATGTTATTTCTCTGACAGAAGTTAAATTCAGCCTGACATGACTTACAGTGAAGAACCGATCAAAATTTTGGCATGTGAGACGAAAGAGTTAAGAAATAAAAAAGGTAGCTTTAGTGAAAGTTCTTTGGCAACGACTTGGAATAGAAGAGGCTACCTGGGAACCGGAGGAAACAATGAGAAAGCAATACCCGGACCTCTTTACTGGTAAGATTTTAAAAGATAAAAATTTTTTAAGGGGGAGTTGTAACAGCCCGTTTTTAGTGAAATCGGAATAGTGGTTTTGGGACCACAAATTCAAGTAAGAAAGAAAATTTATTTTAAAAATATTGAATGGTCTCCATTATAATAGGAAAGACGTATGAAAATTTCGATAAGAAAATTTTATTGATTTCATGTTTAATTATAGAAAGAACCAACTTGGATAAAATTCAAAAGTTGAGTTCTAGTACCAATAGGTACTAAATAGCTATGGAATTCAAAACTTGAGGTCCTTATATGGAAATTAGACCATTAAGAGAAGTTAGTAGATATTTTTGATGATTCATCCATGGAAAATTAGAAAAAGAAAAGGACTAAATTGGAAATTGAAATAAATAAAATAAATATCTAATATCATCATTTTTATCATCTTTTCGAATTAAAAGTCATGGAAACCCTAGTTTGAGAGCTTGAAGAAAGAGAAAACTTGTTTGGCCAAATTAGGTGAGTATTTAAGTCCCGTTTTTAGTAATTTTTACATTTTCGAGATCGTAATAACCTAAACTATCTATTTTGGGGATCAATTTGCAAAGTTATCAAGATATTAAAATTTTGCCATGGATGTATGTGCTGAAATTTTGAAATTTACGGTAGAAATTGAAAGGTTGTTGATAGATAAACAACTTTTGTAAAGTGAATTTTGATGAAATCATGATTTAGGGACTAAATTGTAAAGATGTAAAATTCATGGAAAATTTCTGAATTTTATAAATTTCATGGGCTGTAAATATTATTTGGAAATTTTGGTTAAGCTTGGAATAAGGATTAAATTGCATGAATCTCATTTTTCGAGCATAGGGACAAAATCGTCATTTGTTAAAAAGTATATGGGCAAAATGGTAATTTTGCCTAGGATGTGAATTGGATGGAATTGAATGTGAATTATATTAGATTGAGTTAAACTTACTTGTATAGATCCGGATAGAGCTAGTTTAGAATTGGATCGAGGAAAACAAAAAGTATCGGATTAGTAGAAAATCATATACGATCAAGTCACGAGGTAAGTTCATGTAACTTAATTGTGTATATTTATATGTTTGAATTGAATGTGTTTATATGAATTGTATAAATTTCATAAATATATAAAATGATCATATATCCGACAATGCCCGAAAAATGTCAAGTTCTGTTTGAATAGATGAAAGTCGATGGATATAGGATTTCCTGTATTGGTAGTGGTTCAGCATATGTTGCGGACACATTACAGCTCTTACGAATGCCCCGTTATAAGCCCTTTTGAGCTTCCTGTATATGGTTCTTGCGAGACTCCTGTTATAGCTCTTCGGAGCATCTCGATAGGTTGTGATCCTACATGTATTGTGGACACACCTTAGCTCGTATGAGCTTCCCGATATAGGCTCTTCGTAAGCTTCCTGTTAAATTGGCTCTTTGTGAGATTCCCGATAGTGCTCACTTGAACTTTATGGTATATGGTTATCCGAAGCTTCCTATTATATGGCTCTTTGTAAGTTTCCCGATAGGCTCTTTGTGAGCTTCCCATTATAAAACCTGGATAAGCTTCCCATTACATGGCTCACATGAGCTTCTTGTTATATGGCTCGAAAGAGGGCTTCTCGGTTATGTGCTTTAATGAGCACCCACGTATGTGAATTGATGGATAATTGATAAGTACACTTTGTGTGTACTACCCGGTATCCATCGACATTTCAATAATTCAAGGGACAAAACTCCTGATATGAGAAAATATGAGAATTAAATGAATTAGATCTTGAATATCCCTGAAATACCTAGAAATGATTGCCTGATGGGCTCATCTTTCTTTTCTTAATATTCATGTAAATTTCATGACTAACTTGTTTGATGAGAGCATGTGTCTAGGCAATTGGCCACAATCTTTTGGATATATGTTTGTATGCTTACTTTAAATGAACATGATTGGTAAATTAAATTCTTGTTATACAAACATACTAAGCATTAAATGCTTACTCTGTTTCTTTCCTCTACTTTATAGTACTCAGAAGCTCGTAAAGGTTGGAGTGGTTGGAGCATGATCACACTATCCTTCAGCTCAATTTGGTATATTTAGCAAAACTACTTTTGGTATAATGGCATGTATAGGCTAAGTTAGATCAAATGATGAAATGTTTTGGTTGTAAATAGCCATTGGAATGGCTAGTGATGATACATTTTTTGTATATATATATACATGAAGTTGTGCTATGTTAATATGAGTATGGATGAAGTGGTATAATAGGTACAAGCATATTTAAATGAATGTTTGATCAAAAAGGTAGGATGGATACTTGAACATATGTTGTTGTATATCATGCATAAGATTGGTTTTGCCTTGGTTTTAAAGTCTTGGATTGGTTGGTGCATGTGTGTTGGAACATTTATATAGGTGGAAGACAAGTTTTTGTGAGAAATAAGGCTTAGAAATAACCTTATTTTGTCCACACGGGAATAGACACGAGCGTGTGTCTTAGCCATGTGTGACACATGTCCATGCACACGAGCGTGTGGTTTGGTCGTGTGTCCCCTACATCCTTAAAAATTGAGAAACAGAATGCCAGGTATTTTCACACTGATGGGTCAATCGTGTGTGACACACGACCTAGCACACGGGCGTGTGTTTGTCTTGGCCGTGTGAATCCCCTGTACCTAATTTTTGAAAATTAAATTGTCCACATGGTCTAGCATACGCGCGTGTGGCTGGCCGTGTGACTCAAGAGCTGGGACACCGCCATGCGCCTCACAACGAATGCCCACATGGCCTAAGACACAGGCGTGTCACTTGGCCGTGTGAGCCACACGGCCTACCCACACGGGCATGTGTCCCCTGCATCTAAGAAAAAATTTGAAATTTCGCAAAAAAAAAGTTTGAGTTTCTGAATTAGTGCATAAATTGGGCCTCGATGGTCCATTTAAGGGACAATACGATTGAATATGATTGGTTTTGGATATGAATAGTAAATGACCTGAATTAAATGTATTTGTTCTGTAAACTCCAGTAATGCTTTGTAACCCTGTTTCGATGACGAAAATTGGTTATGGGTGTTACACTTGGTGTCCGGACCTTGTGATTAATTCAGATATAGGGTGTTACATGGTAAATGGGTTAGCAAGGTTTTCCTCTGATACAACCTTGACTACATCCACTATTTAGTTTGCTACTACCTCATTTATGATGTGATACTTTCTATCAATGTGTTTTGTCCTCTTGTGGTTTTTGGTTTCCTTGGTGTTAGCTATTGCCGCATTGTTATCACAATACAACATGGTAGCTTTTTCTTTACTAGGGACGACTTAAAGATCTGTAAGGAACTTCTAAAGCCATATTGCTTCTTTTGTTTCCTTTGAAACAGCCACATATTCGACCTCCATAGTAGAGTTGGCAGTATAACCTTGCTTAAAACTTTTCCATACTATGGACTTGCCACATAGGATAAAGACACAAACCAATATTAAATTCCTCGAATCTCGGTACGTTTGGAAGTAAGAATCAATATAACCAATAAGAGTGAGATCTCCTCCTGAATACATAAGAATATAATCCAGCTGTAATGCCCACCACTCGATCTGATTTACTGGATCAGAATGTTAGATGTTACACCCTATTACAGATGTAACTTAACTTTTAGTTCATGTATGAGTTTTATCTATGAATACAAAAAAGTCTCTTATGGGTGTACATTGTATGGTTTACATGTACAATTCACATTAATAAAGTTTCAGTATTCCTTATTTTATTCCTTATTTTATCTCTCAATCTACTATAAACACATTGGAACGATACTTAAACAACTTATGCTCAGACTTAAACAAGCCGCTTAGCTTCCTCTGTATACACAATAGCCCATCACGCCACTTCCTTCTTGGCATAGCCCTGGCATCATTCCTCAGTGCATACTCCCTTATAACTTGAAATAGGAAATAACTTTAATAGGTTCATAAGAGCTTAGTGAGATAATCCATAAATATCTATTTCGTTATATCAAAGTGTGATGATTGCTTAGCGTGTCCTTCATGTGTCCTGTGACTTTTCCTTATTCCTTCTGGCGGTTACTTTACTGAGATTTTTGTTAATAGACTATAACTACTTCTTTCTATTTTTGACCTTTGTCTTCCTCTTTGTACCTTTAAGGACTTATCTTCCTTTCATATTCATTAAGCCCTCCCTCTATTAAGTTTTAAGTTCAAAGTCCAAACTCAAATGACCTTTTTTTTCCTTTGAGCATACTATATATTCTTCACTTTCTATGTCCCTTCTTAATTCTTATCTTTACATTGTCCTTAACCATGTAATTTACCTTATTAATAGACTTAAGATATCATTTCATACTTACTGATTTTTCCACATCTTTCACACGAGGTAGACTACGCCCATTACTTAACATAGAGTTCGCCCAAATCTTCCTTACTTTAGGGTACTATCTATACATGCTTATAACACATATCTCGGATTCGCCACCTATTCTAGTGCACTCCAGCATTACTATTCATTTCTTGTTACTATGCGGAGTGTAACACCCCTAACCCATATCCGTCGCTGAAACAAGGTTACAGAGCATTACCGAAAATTTCACTTCAAACGAATACAATTTTTAAACATTTCAAATCATAACAATAATCATATAAAAAAACAATCCAAATCATACATATTCTCCCTTAAACAAGCCCTCAAGGCCTAAAAACATATTAGAAACAAGTCGAGAATAAATCGAAAACTCATAGAATTTTTCCAAAAATAGTGAAAATTTTCAACATTGCAGGGGTCACACGGTCGTGTGATTCACACAGCCAAGAGACACGCCCGTGTCTCAAGCTGTGGAGGCATTCGAAGTAGGGACATACGGCTATGTTCCAGCCCGTGTAACTCACTGACTTCGTTCACACGGCCAAGCCACACACCCGTGTGCCAGGTCGTGTACCTTTCGAAATAACCTCACATGCCCATGTGTCAGGTCGTGTGTTAGGCCGTGTAATAGCCTGACTTGCAACTCTTTGAAAGCTACAGGGGACACACGGCCGTGTTACCTGGCCGTGTCTCACACACGACTGAGACACACGCTCGTGTCTCTACCCGTATGGACAAAAACATGCCATTTTACAAGCCATTTTTCTCACTCATCTTGGCATCTACCTACACCCAAAATTGCACATATATACAAACCATAACAAGGCACCAAAATCATGCATAATCAAGCTTTATACATAAGGTTTAATAACATACAACCAATATACCCATAGGCACTTCAAATAACTACAGCAAAACATCTACTACCATGTACTTAATTTGGCCAAAATAAACAATCAACTTCTAAGCATATTTGCATCAATACATACCATTGAATTTACTTACCAAAACACAGTAAATGGTACTAAACATGCCATTCAACTCTAGCATCAACATTCATATATGTCATTCACAACAAAGTACCAATTCACCACATTTCCAAATAAGGCACATGACATTTATAATATGCATATTCATTACTATCATTTCATCTTCCATCATTCAAACATATTAAACCAAACATCAATCATTTTAAGGCTATTTATATACATACCTAAATATGCCATTTCACCAAAAAAATGCCAAAACACAAGCCAAGTAAATTGGCCATGTCAACAACCAAAACACATAAGCTCACATTTTCCAATATACCTATACATGCAATTATATCCAAAATCAAAACAACCGAAAGTACCAAAAGAGCTGATGGATAGTGTGATATAGCCCCGACAAGCTTCCAACCTAAATGAGCTTCCGATGCACTATAAGATACGGAATATAACATAGAGTAAGCATATAAGCTTAGTAAGTTCGTATAACATAAAACATGGCTTACCATTTAATCATATAATAGGTAAGATAGACATGGCATAATCTAACACAATTTGGGAAAAGCCTAAACATGTAC
Source organism: Gossypium bickii (assembly GCA_025503065.1). Taxonomy (NCBI): domain Eukaryota; kingdom Viridiplantae; phylum Streptophyta; class Magnoliopsida; order Malvales; family Malvaceae; genus Gossypium; species Gossypium bickii. The sequence goes on from CP106713.1 coordinate 73,643,140, forward strand.
ACCAAACATGTTAGCCATATAAGTATTGTAACAGCCCGGTTTAGACCCTAGTCAGAACAGTGGTTTCGAGACCACAAATCCGAGGTCAGAATGATAATTTAATATTATTTTCTATGTGAATAGTATGTGATATAGTCTGTGTGAAAATTTTGTGTGGTAATTTTATTGACTGTGTGCCGAATTAAGAGAAAGGACTTAATTGCGTAAAGAATAAAAGCTATGTGCTAAATTATAAGTACTTAAATGTTGTTGGCTTTTTAAGGTGGAGGCCTTATGTTGTTATTAAGCCATTAATAAAGATAGTGGATGGGTAAATGACAAACTAGCCTTAATAAATATTTGTTTTATATGTTTAATGAAAGGGCAAATGAGTAAAATGTTAATATGTAATAATAATAAAAAAACAAAAAGGAAATTGATAGTGGAAGTATTCATCTTCTTCCACTGATTTAGAAAGAAAAAAGAAGGGTTTTAGCTTTGGTATTTTCGGCTAGCTTTTGATTCAAATTCAAGGATGTTTTGACTCGGGTTTTAATAATTTCTATGTTTTTGTAATCGTTGCTTTGTGCTCTACAAAACTCATGCTCAAATTTTGTGAATTGATGATGTTTATGAAATGTGCCATTGATGAAATGGTGAGCTTTGTGATGAGTGTTGGTGTTAAATGAAAGATATGTGTTTAATGAACATGTTTTGTTCTTGGAGTTTTGATGAACTTAGCTAATTAGGGCTAAATTGAGAAAATAACATTTTGAAGGATTAAAATGTGAAATAAATGAAGTGTCAGGGTTTGTATGAACACAAGCAAAATTCAGCTAAGCATGGGTGCAAGCTAATTATGTGTATTTGATGATTTTATGAATAAAGGACAAAAGTGTCAAAATGTGAAAATGTGAGGCCTATTGTGTAAAATGCCCTAAATATGTTTGTTTGGATTAAAATGAATGATTTGGTAATTGAATGGACTGAATTTGAATGTGTATAGACCAGGAGAGAAGAGGTTCGGATCGAGATTGAGGCAAAGATAAAGTGCTCAATTAATCGACCACTTCGATAGTTTGACGTCCGAGGTAAGTTTGGACATAATACGTGTATTTAGTTATGCTTAATGTTATGAAATGAATGGTATGATATTGTTGAAATGTGAATGCTATGTGATACATTGAGTCAAATGGCACTACGTGTGCGTATTTGGAAATGTGACCAAATAAATAGCACTGTGTGTGCGGTGTAATATAAGCTTCGGCTTTGTGGTTGGCACTGTGTGTGCGATACCGATTTAAGATCGATTTGATATGGATGCACTAAGCGTGCGATGCTAATTAAGCTTTGGTTAACTATTTAGGCACTAAGTGTGCGAATAAACTGAAGAAGGGATGAATGTTGATCGAAGTGATTCATGAGTACTGAGTAGCATAAATATTTGACAACTAAGTGTTAGCTAAGGTACGTTCGGAACCTATGTGGTTGATGAAATTACGAATGAGTTTATGGAAGGTTAATTGAAATTACAAGCTTTGGATGATATGAGTTATTAGATTGTGAAATAATCTACGTGATGATATGTTTTGATTTAATGAATTTTGTTACGAACTTACTAGGCTTTTGAAAGCTTACTGTGTGATTGTTTCTCTGATTATAGTGTCAGTAAAGCTAGCTCGGATCAGGGGATCGTCAGCTTCTTAATCACACTATCGGCAATCTATTTTGGTACTTTTGTGAAGATGTATATAGTTGAAATATGGCATGTATAGGCTAGTTGTTTGATACATATTTAAGGTATGTAATTAGCCATGTGATGTGGCTAAATATATGGTTGCTTCAAACATGAATGGCTTTGTTATATGAGGCATATTTTGGGTATGGTTTATGGTTGAAGAGAATGATCTATAAATGGTAAACTTTGTATTGGTAAAATGCTAGTATGATTTAGTGAAATTAAGAAGGAATGATGTTTAGTATTGAGTCTGATTAAGTTGTATATGTTAGCTTATATGATGATATGTTTGAAAATGAGATTGTATGAGTTGATAGGTTGATCATATGATAGAAAATGGTTGCCAAATTGTGTGTATAAACAAGCTTAAGTGTGCTTGTAGTGATTGACCCATGTGGGTGGCATTTTGGCCTTGCAAATGTCCTATTTTTGGCACACGGGCGTGCCTAGTGACCGTGGCCGTAAGTCAGTTTATGGCCTAGGAACACACGGCCATGGCACACGGACGTGCTTGGTAGCCCTGTGGTTTTTGACAGGATCGACCACAACCATGGCACACGGGCGTGCTTGATGGTCGTGGAGAAAAGGTCAGTTTCGACCACGGGGAAGACACACGGGTGTGTCTAGCAGCCGTGGGAGGCACACAGCCTACCCCCACGGGCGTGTATCCCCTGAAACCTAGAAAAGTTTTAAATTTTCGAGAAGTTTCTGTATGTGCTTCGGTTTAGTCCCAATCCCTCTTTAACATAAGTTTAAGGTCTTATACGCCTTAATAAGGGACTAATCGTATATGTTGATGTATTATGATGATGATTAACTTTGTGTCGTAAATGAGTTGTGAAATGATCCGATTGTCTGGTAATGCCTCTTAACCCTAACCTGACGATGATTTCGGGTTAGGGGTCTTACAAGTATGCATCATAAACAAATTAATAATGGATGAACACAACATTTATACATGTAACAAATTCATATACCATCCATTTCAATGTTCAATATAATGTAATGTAACACCCCTAACCCGCATCCATCACCGGATTAGGATCAAAGGCGTTACCAGACAGATCAGAAACTTTTACAGATATTACACACAATCATATATCAACTGTAGTCAAAGTGTCCATTAAATAGGTCAACGAGACCTTAATCATGCTTTAGAGTAGGACTGGGACTAGGCCGAACACTTACGGAAATTCTCGGAAAATTTAAAACTTTTCTAAGTTATGTAGGACACACGCCCGTGTGTATAGGTCGTGTGTCTTCCATGCGCACTAGACACACCCGTGTCTTGGTCGTGTCAAAACATAACATGCATATTGACTTTTCGACACGGCCATTAGGCACGCCCATGTACCATGACCGCGTGCTCTTAGGCCATATACTAAGTTATTAACACGGCTACTAGGCACGCCCGTGTGCCTTGACCGTGCACACTTAGCTCGATACTGACTTAATCCCACAGTCACTAGGCACGCCCATGTGCCACGACTGTGTAGGCAAAACAGGCTACTTGTAAAGCCAAATTGCCACCCACAATAGGGTCATACCTACAATCACAAGCAATCCTATTTCCACAATCAAATGGCAACCAAAAACATACCAAACGGTCTTCATATCAACCATTCAACCTCATTTCTAACTATGCTAATTTGTTCAATCAATTTCCATGTAAATCCAAGTATAATTCAACCATAACCTCATTAAAATACTAAGGCATCAATTCATCCATAAGCTTACCATTCATAAGGCCATCTCATTGCCATAAAGACATACCAAATCATGCATCATATATCATATTCACAAATGCATATTACCAACACTTAACAAGCCACATCTCATGGCTACTTTATACACATTTCAAGGATATCCATGGTGACTAGCCTATACATGCCATATCTAACTATATACATTTCCAAAAGATACCAAAATGAGCTTAGGTAGTGTGATGACGATCCTTGACGGTCCCGAGAAGCTTTGACAATCTATAAAACAAAAACAAGCACACACACACAGAGTAAGCTTTCAAAAGCTTAGTAAGCCAAATACAAATAAACATAACATAAAATGCACATAGCCATATTAATATAATGACCATAATGGTTCTCATAACTAATTCATCTCATTCTTTCTTTGGCTCATTTGCCTAGCCATAACTTATCACATTCTCAACTTAAACACCTTATATGCACATAGCTCATTTAAGCATAATTTCACATATCATCTCATCACTTCATTGCACATATCCATTTTAGTAAGTTCACATAGATACTTACCTTTCATACACTCCTTGTGTATTTATCAAACATACCTGAAATGGATAAACATTCACGTAATTGTTCATAGCTCGGAATTGCCCGTTGAACCGTTCGGAATCTAGTAGGATATACAGAATACTCAGAATAGTCATACAATGCCAACGTCCCCGATGTGGTCTTACATGTAATCAGATATCAATGCCACTATCCCCGAGAGGGTCTTATACGAATTAATATGATGCTAATGTCCCAGACATGGTCTTATACGTACATCTCATCTTGACGCCAACGTCCCAGACGTGGTCTTACATGAAATCTTGAATCAATGCCAACGTCCCAGACGTGGTCTTACAAGAAATCTCGAATCAATGCCAACGTCCCAGACGTGGTCTTACATGATAAACAGAACAGACACCTATGTCATGACATAGCTAATCCTATCTATTCCTAGGTTCATACGGGACTTCACGGGCATTGTCACTAAGTCGATCTTATCTTAGAATTCATGTATACAACATCTCATAAGTATTCATCATTATCAATAGTCATATGAACATACATAGTTCAATACAAATATGTTCATTTGTATATTGACTTACCTCCGATCCAGATATTCGTTCGGACTTGATATTTGAATACTTTCGCTTTCCTGCGATCTAAGTCCGTTTTCTTTGGTTCTTGATCTATACATATTCAAATTTAACCTTCTTATTAAACAACACATTCAATTCAATCTAAATTCACATATTTAGGGCAATTTGCAACTTAGCCCTCATATTTGCACACTTTATCAATTTTGTTCATTTTTCTCAAAGCATCAAATGTACAAAATCAACATATACCCATGTTTAGCCGAATACTCATGTATCCCATACAAGTCCAAAAATTTCATCAAATTTACAATTTAGTCCTTTAAAATACTATTTTCACAATTTAATCCTAATTAGCTAAATTCATCAAAACTTCAGGAACAAAACATGTTCATTTAACACATATCTTTCATATTTCACTATTAAGCATCACAAATCACATGAGTTCATCAAAGTCTCATTTCAAAAACATCATCAATTCTCAAAATTGAAGCATGGGTTTTGAAGTAGACAAAGCAACAATTACAGAAACGTAGAAATTATCAAAAATGAATCAAACCATACGTTGAATTTAAGGCTTAAGGTAGCCGAATATGAAAAACTCAAACCCTTACTTTCTCTCTTTTAACAATCGGTGGATGAACATAAAAGATGATGAAATTTTGGCTTTTGTTTTTGTTTATTAACATTTTATTATCAGTTTACCATTTCAGCCCTTTTAAAACATATAAAACAAAATAAATTCTAAGGTATTTAGTTATTTGCCCAACCACTAACCTTAATATTGGCTTAATTGCCACATAAAGCCTTCACACTTATAAAGACATGACAAATAAGTATCTTTTCATAAAGCATACAAATTTGCATCTCAATGCAATTTAATCTTTTTATCAAATTAAGCACACAGAGAGACAAATTAACTCACGAAAATTTAGCACATGCTTAATCACATATTGAAGACACAAAAAATAATATTAAAATATTTCACTAACTCAGATTTGTGGTCCCGAAACCACTGTTCTTACTAGGGTCTAAACTAGACTGTTACAATTCTCCCCCTTAGGGATTTTCGTCCCCGAAAATCTTACCGTTGAACAGATTCGGATATTGCTGTTTCATTGAATCTTCGGGCTCCCATGTAGCCTCTTCTATTCCGTGTCGATTCCTTAACACTTTTACGAACAGAATTTTCTTCTCAACTCTTTTACTTCACAAGCTAAGATACGGATCAGTTTCTCTTCATAAGTCATGTCAAATTGGATTTTAATCTCAGACGGAGTTATCACATGTGACGGATCAGAACGATGTCTATGGAGCATTGAGACATGAAATACATTATGTATCTTTTCTAATTCGGAGGGCAACAACAGTCTATATGCAACAGGTCCAACTCACTCAATGATTTCGTACGGTCCGATAAACCTAGGACTTAACTTGCCTTTACGTCTGAATCGGAGTACTTTCTTCCACGGAGATACCTTTAAAAACACTTTGTCACCAATCTCAAATTCAATGTCTTTTCTTTTCAAATCTGCGTAAGATTTCTGACGATCAAATGCTGCTTTCAGGCTATTTTGAATTACTTTTACTTTCTGTTCAGTATCTTTTATCAAATAAACCCCGTGTATCTTACTTTCACTGAGCTCAGTCCAATTCGACATTTACGTCCGTACAAAGCTTCATAAGGTGACATCTTGATGCTTGACTGAAAACTATTGTTATACGCAAATTCAATCAACGGTAAATACTGTTCCCACGAACCATTAAACTCAAGGATACAACATCTTAACATGTCTTCGAGAATTTGAATAATCGTTCGGACTGACCATCCATTTGCGAATGAAAAGCTGTACTGAAATGCAATTTCATGCCTAAGCTTCTTATAGTTTCTTCCAGAAACGTGATGTAAACCGCAGATCTCTGTCTGATACAATGGATAATGGCACCCTGTGCAATCTAACAATCTCAGAAATATAAAGCTCGGCTAGTCTATCAAATGAATAGTCAGATTGTATTGGAATAAAATGGGCGGATTTCGTCAATCTATCAACTACAACCCAAATCGCATCTTTCTTTCTCGGAGTCAGAGGCAATCCCAAAATGAAATCCATTGTCACTCTATCCCATTTCCACTCAGAAATCAAAATTGATTGTAGCAACCCAAACAGAACCTGATGTTCAGCTTTAACTTGTTGACAGACTAAACATTTTGAGATAAAATCGGAAATATCTTTTTTCATGCCAGACCACTAATAATGTTGGTTCAGATCATGATACATTTTAGTGCTTCCCGGATGAACAGTTAGTCAACTATTATGGGCTTCACTCAAAATCAACTGAATCAACTCAGGATTTCTCAAAACACATAATCAATCTTGGAATCTCAAACAATCATTATTGTCAATTTGAAATTCAGAATCAGAATTCAAATCACACTGAGCTCGTTTCACCATTATTTCATTATCCACTTTCTGAGCATCACATACCTGTTGTAAAAACAAAGGTTTTTCTTTCAATTCAGCTACCACTGCACTATCATCAGACAAATCCAATTTAGCATTCATAGCACGTAAAGCAGACAATGTTTTCCGGCTCAAAGCATCAGCTACAACATTTGCTTTACCAGGATGATAATCTATCATAAGCTCATAGTCTTTCAACGATTCTAACCATCTTCTCTGACGCAAATTCAAGTCTTTCTGGGTCATCAAGTATTTCAGACTTTTATGATCAGAAAATAAGTGACATTTCTCATTGAACAGATAATGTCGCCAAATCTTTAATGCAAAACAATCGCAACTATCTCGAGATCATGAGTCGAATAATTCTTTTCATGAGGCTTCAATTGTCTCGAGGCGTAAGCTACTACTTTACCTTCTTGCATAAGAACACATCCCAGACCATTTAACAAAGCATCACTGTACACTACAAACTTTTTGCCTGACTCTGGCTGTACCAAAACTGGAGCTTCAGTCAAAAGGGCTTTCATCTGATCAAAACTTTTCTGACACTTATCGGACCATTCAAATCTAACATCTTTCTAAAGCAATTTAGTCATCGGAATAGCTATCGTAGAAAATCCTTTTACAAACCGGTTATAATAACTAGCTAGTCTGAGGAAACTACGGACTTCAGATACATTTTTCAGAGGCTTCCAATCTAAGATAGCAGAAATCTTGTTCAGATCAACTCGTATACCAGAAGCCGATACAAGACGTCCCAGAAAACTACCTTCACTTAACCAGAATTCGCATTTGCTAAATTTCACATATACTTGTTTTTCTCACAGAGTTTGCAACACAATTCTTAGATGTTCAGCATGTTCAGTTTCATCCCGTGAATAAATCAAAATATCGTCAATGAATACAACAACAAATCGATCTAGGTACGGTCTAAAAATTCTATTCATCAAATCCATAAAAACGGCAGGAACATTCGTTAATCCAAAAGGCATCACTAAGAATTCATAATGTCCGTACCTCGTTCCGAAAGCAGTCTTCGAAATGTCTGAACCTTTCAGTCTCAATTGATAGTATTCCAATATCAGATCAATCTTTGACAACACCATGGCTCCTTTTAGCTGATCAAACAAATCATCAATCCTAAGCAACGGATATTTATCCTTTATGGTTACTTTGTTCAACTAACGATAATCAATGCACATTCTCATCGTGCCATCTTTCTTTTTCACAAACAGAATAGGAGCACCCCAAGGTGTGAAACTCAGTCTAGCGAGCCCTCTATCAGTCAACTCTTGCAACTGTGACTTTAACTCTTTCAATTCTGTTGGTGCCATTCTATACGGAGCTATCAAAATAGGTGTCGTACCAGGCAATAGATTAATACCAAATTCAACTTCATGTATCGGAGGCAATCCCGACAATTCTTAGGAAATACATTAGAAAATTCACAAACAACTGGCACTAATTCAACTTTCTTTTCAAACACTTTTGAATCAATCACATAGGCAAAATATGCTTCATACCCCTTTTTCACATAACTTTGAGCTTTCAATATAGATATCACTGCAGGCAATCCGTTCAATTCACTAGACTCAATCCGAACTATTTCATTATTCTGACCTTTCAAATCAATGATCTTTCTTTTACAATTCATAATCGCATCATGCAATGTCAACCAGTCCATACCCAGAATTATATCAAATTCATCAAAAGGTAATAGTATCAAATCAACAAGAAAACAGATATCTCAAAACATCAATGGACAATTCTTGCATACTTTGTCAACCAAAACACTTTTACCTAAGGGGTTCTATACTTTTATAATAAATTCGGTAGACTCTACGGGCAAAGTCTTACTGAATACTAAGTTCATGCATATATATGAATGTGTAGAACCAGGGTCTATCAATGCAAGCACAGAAGTATCATAAAGTGTAAATGTACCCGTTATAACATTTGGAGATGAAGCTTCCTCCCGAGCTCGGATAGCATACGCTTTGGCTAGCACTCTAGCTTCGAATCTCGCAACAGTATCTCTCGTAATCCTTTGACTACCACTGACATTTCTTGTATTTTTAAAAGGTCTACCTCTCACTGCAGCCTTATCAGATCTCAGATTTTGGGCAGTCTCTTGCTCAACAGACTCTGGGCAATAACGGATGAAATGATCTAATGACCCACATTTGAAACTGATGCGAACCTGGTCGCATCATGGTTTGACTCCATCCGACGCCATCGAGAGTGGCCTAAACTTGAGGGGCCCAAGTGCAAGATGAAACATCTCATAGTCCTGATTGATTGTTGGGCCAATGATTTTAAGGACATTTAATTTTATTAAGTTTTATTTAAATTAATAAGTTTGCATATTTTAATTTTAACTTGCACTTTGTGTGTTCTGCATTTAATGAAGTAATGCATTATGTAACTTTCATGTTAGTTTAGTATGCATAATAAATAATGACTTGCATTATGAAACTCCCATGTTAGTTTAAGTCTACAAGTTTTGCATTAAGTAACTCATTTGTTCATTTAGTTTGCATTTCAAACCATGCATTTAAGCATATTAGTTTAATAAATGAGTTGTTGGACATTTATTCAACTAATCTTAGTTTAATTAATAAGTTTTTTGTTGAATTTTATTTAATAAGTGTAGATCCTAATTAATCTAGTTACTAGGATTATTTATTGATGCATGAGTTTAAGTTTATTTATTTATGCTTCTTTAATTAACTAGTTGCTGGAATAATTGATGCATATGTTTTAGTTCATTTATTTAGTGTGTGTTATGCTTGATAAGTGTTTAAATGTGCTTAATATCTTTTTTTTAATGTGTTAGTTGCAGGTGTCTTTTCAATTGAAAACCGTTACATTCAAGGGGAAGAATTATTCTTCAATAAAAGGAGATGTTATCATTCATTAAAGGGAGCATTATACATCATTAAATTCAGCAGCAGCCTCTTACATCTTCCATAACCGATTGTTGATTAAAGTGATCACTTCATGAGTTAATTTTTCATTAAAGTTGTTGGTGTCCTATAACACCCCAAACCCGGTCAAAACATTACGACCAGATCTGGTATGTCTCAGGATGAAAATGTAGAAACGATTTTTTGAATTTTTTACGAAAAATACCGTAAGTTCAAAAACTATTTGTAATAGTTGATGTATATAAAAGAAGAAATCAGTGATTTGTAGTTTAAGGAAAAATTCCCGATTTGTGTTAATCGAATATTCGTTATATTTGTTGGCACTTGAAACAAAATAGTTGTTTGTGTGACTTATTGTCTTGAAAACTCCGTATTAATTTTTATGTTAAAAATAATTAATAACGTCATATCATAAAATAAAAAAAATTTTAAGTTAAGAAGGCCTTATAACAAAACAATATCCCCATTTAAAATAAATTATAAAAAGAAACGAGTTTACGAAAAGAAAAGATTTTATGGCCTCCACGAGTCCGCCTCGGCTTCCAGATCCACGATCTACTGATTACCTGGAAGGTTAAACATAGGGGTGAGTCACCAAGACTCAGTGTGTAAATCCCCTATATCACATAAACGGCTCATAGCCCACAATCACATTTTGGGCCTTAGCCCACTCAAGATGGCATACAAGAGTTATGAATGCAATATGTCCCAGCCCAACCTAGTTTTTCCATCCTCTGCACGCCACCGTACCGGCCCAACACACCGTGGGGATTTCTACAATCAACCCTCCACCCGCTACACGCCTCATATGTGGCATCAAGCCACTGGTGACAGAGTCACTAATTATAACACGTGGGGCCAACCCACTTGTGGTACCAAACTACTAGTGACAATCCCTGATAATCATATATGTGGGGCCAACCCACAGTGGTACCAAACCATTGGGACAAGTCGCAGAATCATATTTATATACGTGGTATCAAACCACCGTGGTACCAAACCACTGAGACTTAGTCACTGAATCAACTACATGGGGCCAACCCACTATGGTACCAAACCACACCACTGTGACAGTCTTAATACTTCCCCTTTCACATCATAATCCAAACCCATGCATAACACGTAATACTATGCTTTCTACGTCAACACCATGCTTTCTATGTCAACACTCTCGTTAGGCGGGACGACGGCTATCTGTCTACCCCATGCAGACGTCGGCTCTCTACCACAGCCCGGCGAAAAATCCCGAGCCACCGACACAGCATGTTTCTTAAACTTTGGAACCGAAACTATGGGTACACTCCCCTCCTCAACTTGGCCATTTCTTGCATCCATGAGCAGAGGTTAGAGAGATACGTCATTGTCTAATATGAAGACGTTGATTGAGGCATTAAAACCAAGAGGGAAAGTTAATCATGGGATATAATAAGATAACCCATCACCTTGTCTACTGATGATCGTCACCACAACTACTTCACCCTCAAACTGAGATGATTTGCAAAAGAGAGAGGTTCGACCTAACAACATAGGTAGCCCTTGAATGTTCGGCTAATCAAAAAGAGACTAGAAGACAAATCAAAGGGTATTGGACGAATTTACCTTACGTTAGAACAGGTGAAGAAAACCCAAACAGATTCAGTGAAGCGTAATCCTTCACACCTTAGGCTACTCAACGCCCTTGCTTCGGCAAGAAAAGATGAAACAAATACCTGATTAGCGAAGAAAGATAGCAATTGAGGGGTTTAGAGAAGAAAAGAAGTAGATGTCGTAAGGTAAAGAAGAGAGAGATTCGACTTTTCCAGAACAAGAGAAAAGAACCTTACCCTAAATGATCTCGAAACAGGGTGGAGTCGCTCCAAAAGACCAAAAGGCTATTCGACTAAGAAAGAAAGAAAACAAGGCGTCAATGAAGATGAACTATGGTTTTGGCTTAAGAAGAGAAATAGAAAAGAAAGATGGAATACTAGGAAGTGGTATGGTGTTTTCGATTATGGAGTTAAAAGAAATGGAAGAGAGAAAGAAGAGTTTCGGCAAGGCTCAAATGGTTTTGGCTTAGAGGAAAAAGAAGGAGAATAGAAAGAATGCACTAAGAAAATAAAGAAAAGAAATGCACAATTGGTCTTCTCAAATTCGGCCAAAGGTTCAAAGAAGAAAAAAGTAAAAGTTTGCTAACCCTTCCGGCATATAAGGAATAGGAACTCAAAGAGAAAATAAAAGAACTAAGAAGGGTTTTAGCACAAATTGGCACTCTACATTCCCTTAATGACCGAATTCACTCTAAAGAAAACTAAAGAGAAGCCTAAGACCCCAAATGCTTTTTGGCACACCCCTTTCCTAGCACAAAACCAAAATTCTTCCACCCTTCCAACACTCTAATTTTGGCCAACAACTCAACAAGCCACCATTCCTTTGTTGAGCTCCTACTTTTACTCCTATTCACCCATTTGAAACCGTTGAACAATTCAAATCTCCCCCATCACCTCCTAGCCACTCATTTCAAACACTTTGACTCCTTCCACCAACCACCCTGAAGAGTCCCATTGGCAGCCACCTCCTTAGCTTCTTAACGCAAAAAGAGAACTTTCCAGTGCTGCCAACGCGACTTGAACTCCTTCCCTCAGCTACCCTGTAACACCCCAAACCCGGTCAATACACCACGACTGAATCTGGCATGTTACAGAGGAAAACGTTTTGAAGAAAACAGGTTACCGGTTAAATTTTAGTGAAAAACTCTTTGTTGGTTTATGCTTGTAGAAATTTGGTGCATGATTAGTTAAAACCCATAATATACTTTGAAATCACGATAATAAATTTTTAAAACTTAGTTGTTGATCTATAGGTTTAGAAAATGTTTATATCATTTATAAACTGATGGGTTCTTTCCTAGTTATTTAGAAATCAGTTAAGTTGAATGTGGAAAACTTAAGTTTGAAATCCATTTGAGTTGTTGTTGTTATCAATTGATTTGTATTACCCGATGGTAAAGATTTGAAAACCATGGGGTTCTACAGTTTAGAAAATATTGGGCTCAAATTATTTAATCAACCATGTTTAAAACAGATCCAAAGCATATAAATAAACCAAAAACATAATTAAAAAGGCCTTATTACAAACCCAAAATAAAAATGAAACCAAATTTAAATAAAATAAAGTACCCAAACCAAAGTCCATGTAAAACCGAGTTTATTTAATGCATGGCCACCTCGAGTCCGCCCAACTCCTCATCCGCGATCTATGATTCACCTGAAAAGATAAGGGAGAAGGTGATTCACCAAGACTCAGTGCATAATTCCCCTCCCGCTTAATGCAACATACTTACACAAATCATAACTAAGCAATATATAGAATGCACCCAAACCTAGCAATCCATAACTCCGTAACTACCCCATGTGGTACCAAACCACTGGTGGTGCCAAACCACTGGTGACCCAAAGTCACGATATCCAATAATAATGTGGTGCCAAACCACTAGAGACCCAAAGTCACAAATAATCCATCTGTGGGGCCAACCCACGTTGTGATACCAAATCACTGGCGACAATCCCGTAATATCAAATGTGGGGCCAACCCACCGTGGTGCTAAGCCACTGGGACGAGTCACTATGAGGTGCCAAACCTCTGGTGACCCAAAGTCACGAAATATCAATAATCCAAGTGTGGGGCCAACCCATGTGAGATACCAAATTAGTGGCGACGATCCCAAAATATCAACTGTGGGGCCAACCCACTGTGGTGCTAAGCCACTGGGACAAGTCATTATGAGGTGCCAAACCTCTGGTGACCCAAAGTCACAAAATAATCTGTGGTACCAAACCACTGGAGGTGCCAAACCTCTGGTGACCCAAAGTCACAAAATAATCTGTGGTACCAAACCACTGGAGGTGCCAAACCTCTGGTGACCCAAAGTCACGGATATCATACTTCCCCCTCCTCTCATATCACCCATACCAATGCATTACAAGTGCAAGTTATGCCATCATGCTTTAATATACAACGTAAAGCAAATATATCATAAATCATATTATTATGCACCTTATAGCGAAAATCATATCGAAACGGACTTACCCGAATCCTTGCTCACACCCATAAGGCATCATATCAAGATCTCACTGTTTTCGGCTTTTAATCATGATTAGGTTATTAATATATTACCAAGTTATAAAGTGTGTAAGTTACACACCTGTTACTAACGCAAGCACTAAATCCCGAAGGCCCGATCTACTGCACTAGATCTCCTTGCCCTACATTCAGCCAAACCACCAAACCATTAACAAGGCTATTTGACCACACCAATAAATCCCAAAGGATGAGGTAACGTATAACTAACCCAACCCTTATCTTTCTGCCTTACGAATGCTAACCACAGTACAAGATATGCAAGACTGCTTCTCCCCCTACAATCGGCCAACAACAAAATTCACTTCCAATAGCCTTCAGCTTTTCAACAACTCAAAGAATGAAGAACCAATATAGATCCTTACCACTTGACTTACCAAACTCGATTGTCAGAGAATAAAGGGCTTAGATCGACTGCTTCCAAAACTCCGAAGAACCTAGGAGAAAATCGGTTCCTATAAATGATTAGAACCTTGTTAACAAATGCCAAAATTCGGCTTTTACCCTTATGAAAGTCGACAGAGAGAAGAGAAAAGAAGTAATGGGTTTCGGCCATGGACACTTACCTTCTTAAAACCGATTGAAGAAGAACTCAAAGAAGATCCACCCTTGTTTGATATTCGGCCAAAGCAACTAGAAGAAAGAGTAGGGTGATTTGGCTATGGTTGATTGCAAACAACCAAATGGGATTCGGCTAGAGTGGAAGAAGAGAAAGGAAAAGAAAGTGAAAGGGGGAGAGAAGATTCGGCAAGTGGAAGGAAGAAGAAGGTTCGGCACAAGAGTTTGAGAAAAGAAAAAGATGAAGGGGAAGAGAATGCGTTCGATTTTGAACAAGAATAGGAAAAAGAAAAAGAGAGAGATGGGAGAGTAGAAGATTTAGCCACCAACAAGAATAGGGAGCAAAGGAGAGGAGATGTTTGGGAGAGTAAGGTTTCGGCTACTAATGAAATAAAGAGGAAAGCAAGTGCAAAATTCGGCTAAATGCCTAAGGAAGAAATCGGCAAGAGTCTAAGGTGTTTGTGGCTTTCGGTTTCAAAGGAGAAAAAGAGAGAGAGCTCAAATAAAGATTCAGCTAGGTGCCTCAAATGATATTTGGCAAGCACCAAAGGAGGTTCGGCTTTGCTCCCAACCGATTGCATCAAAATTTTAGATAGCCGAAAGTGCCACAAAGAATTTCGGCACCCTTCTAAGTCCCAGCAGAATACTTCACCTCCCCACCTATTCAAATTTCGGCAAACTCTCAACTCTCTCTTAGCCACCAATTCAAACGAGGTTGAATTGATCAAACTCCTAAATTTTCTCTTTGCCACCTGTTTAAAATAATTTGACTTAGTCCATACTTATCTGACAGAGTTTGTGCTGAGAACAACTCCTTCCCCCCTTGGCGTCAAAATACAAGGCAGAAAATGGGATTTCTGCTGCTCGAACCTGAGCTCTCCCTTCCCTGCGTGTGGCGTCAATCACAAGGCTCTAAGTGGCGCCTCCTTGCCACTTTACCAAGCCCAATCTTGTGCTAAAATCCCCCACGAATTACACTTAACCCCTAGCTCCTTCAGCTCCCTTTACTTAAAGCTTAAAAACAAAATTTTCCTGCAACCCGGGCCGACTCTAGACTTATAAATATATCTTGGAAAACCTCAAATAATAACACAACAGTCCATACTCATGCAAAACAATTCAATCACAAATAACCCTTATTTCAGGATATTACAGTTCTACCCCCTTAAAAATAATTTCGGCCTCGAAATTACCTGGTCAAAAGAGTTAAGGGTATTGCTGTCTCATCACATCCTCTGGTTCCCACGTAGCTTCTTCCACGCCATGGTTTTGCCATAATACCTTCACCAGTGGAACGGACTTCTTACGTAAGACTTTTACACCTCGATCTAGAATCTGTACTGGTTCCTCTTCCATGGTCAAATCTGGACTCACCTCAATTTCCTCCACTGCTACAACATGCGATGGATCTGAACGATAACGCCTAAGCATGGAGACATGCAACACATCGTGAATCTGACTCAGCTCTGCTGGCAACTCGAGCTGGTAGGCTACTGGTCCCACTCGTCTCAGCACCTTATATGGCCCAATAAACCTTGGACTTAGCTTGCCCTTCTTTCCGAACCTCAACACTTTCTTCCATGGCGAGACCTTCAAAAAGACCTTGTCACCCACGGCAAACTCTATATCCCTCCACTTGAGGTCAGCGTATGACTTATGTTTGTCCGAAGCTTCTTCAAACGAGCCTGAATCAACTTAACCTTATCCTTAGTCTTTGCAACCAACTCTGGTCCTAACATCTGTCGCTCACCCAACTCCATCCAGCATGTAGGTGTGTGACACTTCCTACCATAAAACGCCTCATATGGTGCCATCCTAATGCTTGCCTGGTAACTATTGTTGTATGCGAACTCAGCCAATGGTAAAAACTCTTCCCAGCTGACTCTGAAGTCCAAAACACAACCTCTCAGCATATCCTCTAAAATCTGTATAACCTTTTCCGACTGCCCGTCAGACTGTGGATGAAATGCCGTACTGAAATCCAACTATGTACCCAAAGCCTGATGCAACGCTTTCCAAAACCTCGACGTAAATTTGGGATCCCTATCCAAGATGATCGACACTGGCACACCGTGCAACCTTACTATCTCTGCCACATACAGCTTAGCTAACTTCTGAAGCGAGTAATCAACCCTTACCAAGATGAAGTGAGTCGACTTAGTCGACGATCCACAATCACCGTGATCGAGTCCTTCTTACTAGGTGTAAGGGTAATCCACTGACAAAATCCATAGTGATCCTTTCCCACTTCCACTGTGGAATCTTCACCGGCTGAAGTAAACCCGACGGCAACTGATGTTTGGCCTTGACCTGCTGACACGTCAAACATTTACCCACAAACTCCGTTACTTCCCGCTTCAGACCTGGCCACCAAAATTGCTCTCTTAAATCCCGATACATCTTGTTACCTCCAGGATGCATAGCGTATGGGCTGCTATGTGCATCCTGAAGAATCCTCTGCCTTAACTCGACATCCTTCGGCATACAAGCTCTCCTTGGAAACACAGTACTCCATTACTGGACAAACTGTAATCCTCTAAACCACCATTCTGAACTTGCAACCTCCGCGCATTCAAACCCTCATCCTCCAACTGTTTCTCCTTGATCTGCTCTACCCAAGTCGGCTTAACCTGCAATTCCGCCAAGAGACTCCCATCATCATACAAGCTAAGGCGAGCAAACATCACTCTCAAGTCTGATACAACCTTACGGCTCAACGCGTCTGCCACCACGTTAGCCTTGCCCGGATGATACTCAATCGAACAGTCGTAGTCCTTCAACAGTTCAATCCACCTGTTCAATCTCAAGTTCAAATCCTTCTGAGTCAAAAGGTACTTCAGACTCTTGTGATCCGTATAGACTATCGACTTCTCCCCGTACAAATAGTGTCTCTATATTTTAAAAGCGAAAACCACTGCAACTAATTCCAAGTCATGCGTCGGATAGTTAACTTCATGCGATCTCAGCTGTCGAGATGCATAAGCCACTACCTTCCCTTCTTGCATCAGCACACATCCCAAGCCCGTATGTGATGCATCGCAATATACCTGAATTCCTTTCCTGCCTCAGGCTGAATCAAAATCGGAGCTTCAGTCAGAATTTTCTTCAACTTGTCAAAACTTTCTTTCTGCTTATCAGTCCACACAAATGGAACTCCTTTCCTTAATAACTTGGTCATTGGTGCTGCAATCAACGAAAATCCCTCTACAAATGTCCGATAATAACCTGCCAAACCTAGGAAACTCCAAATTTCAGCCACCGACTTAGGTGGCTTCCAATCCAACACTGCCTCAATCTTTTGAGGATCCACTCTAATCCCCTCATCTGATACTACGTGACCCAAGAAAGTCACCTCTCTAAGTCAGAACTCGCACTTACTAAACTTGGCAAATAACTGCTTTTCCCTCAGAATCTACAACACTACTCGCAAATGCGCATCATGATCCTCCTCTAACGTTGAGTATACCAAGGTGTCGTCTATAAATACCACGACAAACTGATCCAAATACTACTGGAATACCCGATTCATCATGTCCATGAATGCTACCGGCGCGTTAGTCAACCCAAACGGCATTACCAAAAACTCATAGTGCCCATACCGAGTACGAAACGTCGTCTTGTGGATATCAGCCTACTTCACCTTTAGCTGATGATAGCCAGACCTCAAGTCAATCTTTGAGAATACCGATGCACCCTTAAGCTGATCAAACAGGTCATCGATCCTTGGCAACGGATACTTGTTCTTGATCGTCCGCTTATTCAATTGGCAGTAGTTTATACACATCCGCATTGTACCATCTTTCTTCTTGACAAAGAGTACCGGCGCTCCCCAAGGCGAAACACTTGGCCGGATGAAACCTCGGTCCAACAACTCCTGAATCTGAGCCTTTAATTCCACTAATTCCTTCGGCGCCATCCTATACGGAGTAATAGATACTGGCGCAGTTTCGGGTAACAGATCTATGCCAAATTCAACCTCACGATCTGGAGGTAGTCCCGGAAGTTCCTCTGGAAATATGTCAGCAAATTCCTTTACTGTTCGAACATTCTCTACAGCAGACTCCTTAGCCTCTAAAGCACACACATGAACCATAAACGCTTCACAGCCCTTCCTGACCATCTTCTCAGCTTTCAAAGCAGATACCACGTTGGATAGATAATCTCTTCTATTACCTATCATAACCACCTCGTCACCCTCAGCCGTCTTCAAAACCATACGCTTAGCCGCGCAATCCAAACTTGCCTGGTACTTCACCAGCCAGTCCATTCCAAGAATCAGATCCTCAAACGGCAATTCCATCAGATCAGCTACAAACACTACCCCTTGTAGTTCTAGGGGTATATCCCTATACAGCTTATTTACTTCTACAGATTGACCTAGAGGGCTAATTACTGTCATCTCCCTAGAAGTAGTCTCAAAGTCTAAGTTTATGGTCTCTACTATGCTACTAGCAACATATGAATGCGTCGAACCCACATCAATCAAAGCAGTATATGGAAATCCAAAGATTAAGAGCGTACCAGTTATGATGTCCGGTGCGTCGCCCTCCTCTCGACGCCTCGCGCATACACCAACCCGGTGTCTTGCCTCGGTGTTGCTGCACCACTCGCCCGGTGCTCTGCGGCCCCGACTGAACCATTACCTCTCTACCATTACCACGACCCCTCCGCAGTGGCGGTCCTCATTTCGAACCGAGCACGACCACGACCCTCGATCAATCTCGCTAACGACGTGGGCGGTCCTCTCACACGATGGTCCAGCGAACCACACTCAAAACATCCTTTTCCACTGGTCTAACATCCTCCCCAATGAGATTTCCCACATCGGTTACACTGCGCTGGTCCCTGATTAGCAGTAATAGACCTTCCAAACTGATTCGGCCCACTCTGCCTAGCCCTTTTCTTAGAATTATCAGCTGACCCAGATGATCCAAAACCTCTCTTACGTCTATTTCTATCCAGATTCTACCTCACAAACTCCTTAACCCCTTCGGCTACCTTAGCCTTTCCACTAGGACAGCAAACTCCCGCTCCTGTTATGCAGCAATCAGCAACCTCAGCTCATCTCTTAGTCTATCCTCAAACCTGACACATCGCTCATGTTCTGTAGCCACGATACCCCTAACATACCGGCTCAACCTTAAGAATTGCGCCTCGTGACTACTGGACTTACTCCCGAAACCTTCAGAACGCTTCACGCGCATTAATATAACTAGACCCAACATACTTTTTTTGATAAGTTGCCTTAAAATAGTCCCAAGTGAGATCCTCTGCTGCAGCACTATCCCGAACTGTCAGCCACCACTGGTACGACTCATCCCGGAGAAGCGACACTATCCCTTTCCGCTTTTCCTCAGCAGTCAAATCCAAATCATCCATGATTCGATCTGTCGCCTCTAACCAATACTCAGCTGTACTGGGAGCCACACCAGAGACACCTCAAAATACCTCGGCTCTATTGGCTCGGAGTCGCTCAGATACAGATTTTCGAGCTCCCGCGCCTTCACCTACACCGGCTACCCTCTCAAGAACTCGCAAAGATCGCTCGCGACATCGCTGCGTCATCCCCATGCGATCCTAAAACTCACCACCTACAGCTAGTGGTGGTGCTGGTATCTCATTCTCCGACCCCACTGCCGGACTCCCACCTGGTTCATACACGATCATCCTACTGACGATCACAAGACACGCGTATTACGACCACGACTTCGAGTGCTCATGTCTAAAGTCTCGACTTATCTGATTTAGAAGTTTTATGCATCAGTCATTATTCCACTATCTTAAAGCATAGTTTTATGAACAATTCTTATTAAAGAGTTTTGTTTCCGCGAGTCCATAGAGTCCTATAATTTTCAGTCTCTAGGGTAGTCCACTATCACTAGTCATTCAAAGTTTATCTCATCCAAAAATCATACACAATAGTTAGGGGTACTTACCTGAGCGGATTGGTACTGGAGACTCAGTGCCATGCCTTTCGAACCATATAATTCCTAAAACAAAACATTTAAAACCATATTTGAAAACATTTTGAGCCTCGGGCCCACAGCTGAGCATTTGAACCTGGCTCTGATACCATAATTATAACACCCTAAACCCGATCAATAAACCACGATCGAATCTGGCATGTTACAGAGGAAAATGTTTTGAAGAAAACAGGTTATCGGTTAAATTTCAGTGAAAAACTCTTTGTTGGTTTACACTTGTAGAAATTTGGTGCATGATTAGTTAAAACCCATAATATACTTTGAAATCACGATAATTAATTTTTAAAACTTAGTTGTTGATCCATAGGTTTAGAAAACGTTTATGTCATTTATAAACCGATGGGTTCTTTCCTAGTTATTTAGAAATCAATTAAGTTGAATGTGGAAAACTTAAGTTTGAAATCCATTTGAGTTGTTGTTGTTATCAATTGATTTGTATTACCCGATGGTAAAGATTTGAAAACCATTGTGTTCTACAGCTTAGAAAATATTGAGCTCAAATTATTTAATCAACCATGTTTAAAACAGATCCAAAGCATATAAATAAACCAAAAATATAATTAAAAAGGCCTTATTACAAACCCAAAATAAAAATGAAACCAAATTTAAATAAAATAAAGTACCCAAACCAAAGTCCATGTAAAACTGAGTTTATTTAATGCATGGCCACCACGAGTCCGCCCGGCTCCTCATCCGCGATCTATGATTCACCTAAAAAGATAAGGGAGAAGGTGAGTCACCAAGACTCAGTGCATAATTCCCCTCCCGCTTAATGCAACATACTTACACGAATCATAACTAAGCAATATATAGAATGTACCCAAACCTAGCCATCCATAACTCCGTAACTACCCCATGTGGTACCAAACCACTGGTGGTGCCAAACCACTGGTGACCCAAAGTCACGATATCCAATAATAATGTGGTGTCAAACCACTGGTGACCCAAAGTCACGAATAATCCATCTGTGAGGCCAACCCACATTGTGATACCAAATCACTGGCGAAAATCCCGTAATATCAAATGTGGGGCCAACCCACTGTGGTGCTAAGCCACTGGGACAAGTCGCTATGAGGTGTCAAACCTCTGGTGACCCAAAGTCACGAAATATCAATAATCCAAGTGTGGGGCCAACCCATGTGTGATACCAAATCAGTGGCGACGATCCCAAAATATCAACTGTGGGGCCAACCCACTGGGACAAGTCGCTATGAGGTGCCAAACCTCTGGTGACCCAAAGTCACAAAATAATCTGTGGTACCAAACCACTGGAGGTGCCAAACCTCTGGTGACCCAAAGTCACGGATATCATACTTCCCCCTCCTCTCATATCACCCATACCAATGCATTACAAGTGCAAGTCATGCCATCATGCTTTAATATGCAACGTAAAGCAAATATATCATAAATCATATAATTATGCACCTTATAGCGAAAATCATATCGAAACGGACTTACCCGAATCCTTGCTCACACCCATAAGGCATCATATCAAGATCTCACAGTTTTCGACTTTTAATCATGATTAGGTTATTAATATATTACCAAGTTATAAAGTGTGTAAGTTACACAACTGTTACTAACACAAGCACTAAATCCTGAAGACCCGATCTACTGTACTAGATCTCCTTGCCCTGCATTCAGCCAAACCACCAAACCATTAACAAGGCCATTCGACCACACCAATAAATCTCGAAGGATGAGGTAACGCATAACTGACCCAACCCTTACCTTTCTACCTTACGAATGCTAACCACAATACAAGATATGCGAGACTGCTTCTCCCCCTATAATCGGCCAACAACAAAATTCACTTCCAATAGCCTTCGGCTTTTCAACAACTCAAAGAATGAAGAACCAATATAGATCCTTACCACTTGACTTACCAAACTCGGTTGTCAGAGAATAGAGGGCTTAGATCGACTGCTTCCAAAATCCCGAAGAACCTAGGAGAAAATCGGTTCCTATAAATGATTAGAACATTGTTAACAAATGCCGAAATTCGGCGTTTACCCTTATGAAAGTCGACAGAGAGAAGAGAAAAGAAGTAATGGGTTTCGGCCATGGACACTTACCTTCTTAAAACCGATTGAAGAAGAACTCAAAGAAGATCCACCCTTGTTTGATATTCGGCCAAAGCAACTAGAAGAAAGAGTAGGGTGATTCGGCTATGGTTGATTGCAAACAACCAAATGGGATTCGGCTAGAGTGGAAGAAGAGAAAGGAAAAGAAAGTGAAAGGGAGAGAGAGGATTCGGCAAGTGGAAGGAAGAAAAAGGTTCGGCACAAGAGTTTGAGAAAAGAAAAAGATGAAGGTTAAGAGGATGCGTTCGATTTTGAACAAGAATGGAAAAAGAAAAAGGGAGAGATGGGAGAGTAGAAGATTCAGCCACCAACAAGAATGGGGAGCAAAGGAGAGGAAATGTTTGGGAGAGTAAGGTTTTGGCTACTAATGAAATAAAGAGGAAAGCAAGTGCAAAATTCGGCTAAATGCCTAAGGAAGAAATCGGCAAGAGTCTAAGGTGTTTGTGGCTTTCGGTTTCAAAGGAGAAAAAGAGAGAGAGCTCAAATAAAGATTCAGCTAGGTGCCTCAAATGATATTTGGCAAGCACCAAAGGAGGTTCGGCTTTGCTCCCAACTGATTGCATCAAAATTTTAGATAGCCGAAAGTGCCACAGAGAATTTCGGAACCCTTCTTAAGTCCCAGCCGAATACTCCACCTCCCACCTATTCAAATTTCGACAAACTCTCAACTCTCTCCTAGCCACCAATTCAAATGAGTTTGAATTGATCAAACTCCTAAATTTTCTCTTTGCCACCTGTTTAAAATAATTTAACTTAGTCCATACTTATCTGACAGAGTTTGTGCTGAGCACAACTCCTTCCCCCCTTGGCGTCAAAATACAAGGCAGAAAATGGGATTTCTGCTGCTCGAACCTGAGCTCTCCCTTCCCTGCATGTGGCGTCAATCACAAGGTTCTAAGTGGCGCCTCCTTAACACTTTACCAAGCCCAATCTTGTGCTAAAATCCCCCACGAATTACACTTAACCCCTCGCTCCTTCAGCTCCCTTTACTTAAAGCTTAAAAACAAAATTTTCCTGCAACCCGGGCCTACTCTAGACTTATAACTAGATCTTAAAACACCTCAAATAATAACACAACAGTCCATACTCATGTAAAACAATTCAATCAGAAATAACCCCTATTTCAGGATATTACATACCCCCTTGTTGATGCCACCCTCCTTGCTCCCTAAGTGGCGTCACTTGCCACTCCACCACATCACCTTTTGTGTCAACAAAACACAAGAAAATGCCATTAAGTCCTGCCCCCTTAAAGAAATTTCGACCTCGAAATTTACCTAGTCAAAAGAGATGAGGGTATTACTGTCGCATCACATGCTCTGGCTCCCACGTGGCTTCCTCTGAAATGTGATTCTGCCACAACTCTTTAACCAACGGAACCACCTTTCTCCACAGCATCTTAACATCTATATCTAGGAATTGAACTAGTTCCTCCTTAAAAGATAAGTCAGGCTTTACTTCGATTTCTTCCACTGTCGCTATATGAGATGGATCCGAACGGTAGCGTCTGAACATCAAAACATGGAACACATCATGTATCTGACTTAATTTCGAAGGTAACTCGAGCTAGTAAGCTATCGGTCCCACACGCTTCAATACACGATAAGGATCGATGAACCTGGGGCTCAGCTTGCCCTTCCGTCCAAACCTTAAGACTTTCTTCCATGGTGAAACCTTTAAGAAAACTTGATCACCTACTGTAAATTCTATGTCTTTACGTTTCAAGTCTGCATAATATTTCTGTCTGTCAGAAGCTTCCTTCAACTGAATCCGAATCAACTTAACCTTGTCCTCTGTTTCCGAAACCAATTCTGGACCCAATAACTGTCATTCACCAAACTCTGTCCAGCAAGTAGGAGTGCGACATTTTCGACCATACAATGCTTCATAGGGTGCCATCTGAATACTAGACTGATAGCTATTGTTGTATGCAAATTCTGCCAACGGTAGAAACTCCTCCCAACTACCCCTGAAGTCAATGACACAGCCCCTCAAAATATCTTCCAAGATCTGAATAACACTCTCAGACTGACCATCAGTCTGTGGATGAAACGCTATGCTCAAATCCAATCTTTTACCCAATGCTTGGTGTAACGCCTTATAGAACCTCGATGTAAACCTGGGGTCTCTATCAGATATGATAGACACAGGTACCCCATGCAACCTCATAATTTCTGCTACATACAGCTTGGCTAACTTCTGTAGAGAGTAGTCAACGCGAACCGATATGAAGTGAGCGGACTTCGTCAATCGATCAACAATCACCCATACCGAATCTTTCTTAGTAGGCGTAAGAGGTAGCCCACTCACAACATCCATCGTCATCCTCTCCCACTTCTACTATGGAATCTTCACCGGCTGTAATAACCCTGAAGGCAATTTATGTTCTGCTTTCACCTGCTTACACGTCAAGCATTTACTCACAAATTCAGTTACCTCCCGCTTCAGACCCGGCCACCAAAACTGTTCTCGCAGATCCCAATACATCTTATTTCCTCCAGGATGCATAGCGTATGGGCTACTATGCGCTTCCTGTAGGATCCTTTGTCTTAACTCAAAATCTTTTGGCATACAAGTCTTTCCTCGAAAACATAATACCCCATCACCGTTCACACTAAAATCCGTTATCCCATCACCTGCCACTAACTGAAACTTCAAACTCAACAATTCATCAGCCAACTGCTTCTCTTTAATCTGATTGACCCAAGAGGGCTTTACTTGAAGTTCAGCTTATAAACTTCCATCATCATATAGGCTGAGATGAGCAAACATTGCTCTCAACTCAGAGATCACCCTACGACTCAACGCATCCGCCACCACATTAGCTTTACCCGGGTGGTATTTGATCGAGCAATCATAATCTTTTAACAATTTGATCCACCTCCAATGCCTTAAATTCAACTCCTTCTGGGTAAGGAGATATTTTAGGCTCTTATGATCTGTATAAATGACAGACTTCTCCCCATACAGATAATGTCTCCAGATCTTCAAGGCAAATACTACTGCAGCCAATTCCAAATCATGTGTGGGATAATTCACTCCATGCGGTCTCAACTGCTGAGACGCATACGCTACTACCTTCCCTTTCTGCATCAACACACATCCCAATCCTGTGTGCGACGCATCGCAATAAACAACAAACTCCTTCCCCGCCTCAAGCTGTATTAACATTTGAGCCTCAATCAATATTCTCTTTAGCTTCTCAAAACTTTCCTGCTACTTCTCAGACCAGACAAATGGTACTCCTTTCTGTAACAACTTAGTTAATGGTGCCGTAATTAACGAGAATCCCTCAGCAAACCTTCTGTAATACCCAGCCAGGCCATGAAAACTCCGAATCTCTGCCACAGACTTAGGCGGTTTCCAATCCAACACAGCTTCAATCTTTTGGGGATCAACCCTAATCCCCTCAGCAGACACAACATGACCCAGAAAGGTAAGTTCCTTCAGCCAGAATTCACACTTACTGAATTTGGCGTATAGATCTTTCTCCCTCGGAATTTGTAAAATCACCCGAAGATACAAATCATTCTCCTCTTTCGATCTTGAACAGACCAAGATATCGTCTATAAATACCACAACAAACTGGTCCAGATAGGGTTGGAATACTCGGTTCATCATGTCCATAAACGCTTCCGGTGCATTGGTCAACCCAAACGGCATCACTAAAAACTCACAGTGACCGTAGCGAGTTCAAAATGCCGTCTTATGAATATCCGCTTCCTTAACCTTAAGCTGATGATATCCCGACCTCAAATCTGTCTTTGAGAAGACGGAAGCTCCTTTCAATTGATCGAACAAATCGTCAATCCTCGGCAGCAGGTATTTGTTCTTGATCGTTAACTTGTTCAACTGCCTATAGTCAATGCACATCCGCATTGACCTGTCTTTCTTCTTAACAAATAACACCGGCGCTTCCCAAGGTGACACACTCGGTCGAATAAAACCCCGATCCAATAGTTCTTGAATCTGCGCTTTTAGCTCCACTAACTCCTTCGGCGCCATTCTATATGGGGCAATAGACACTGGAGTTGTTCTCGGAAGAAGATCAATACCGAATTCCACTTCGCGATCCGGAGGTAATCCTGGAAGCTCTTCTGGGAAAACATCAGAAAACTCCATCACTGTTCTAACATCCCCTACAGTTAGCTCCTTGGCTTTCAAAGCTCGAACAAAAGTTAAAAACGCCTCACATCCTTTTCTCACCATTCATTTCGCCCTGAAAGCAGACACTACATTGGACAAGTAGTTTCTCCTTTCTCCTATCACTAAAATTTCATCATCCTCAGGAGTCCTTAACACCATGCGCTTAGCAGCACAATCCAAGTTTGCTAGATATTTTACCAACCAATCCACACCTAAGATTAAATCGAACTCCCCGAATGGTAGTTCCATCAGATCTGCCAGGAAAACCATCCCTGAACTTCTAGAGGTACATACCTAAAGAGTTTGTTCACCACTACAGATTGTCCTAAAGGGCTAAGTACAGTCATCTCCCTAGAAGCAATCTTAGAGTCTATGTTTAAAGTTCCAGATACCACACTAGCAATATAGGAATGTGTCGACCCAATATCAATCAATACAGTAAAAGGCAATTCGAAAATCAAGAACGTACCAGTTAAGACGTCCGGTGCGTCGTCTTCCTCACGATGTCTGGCTGCATAAACTAACCCAGGCTGTCTTGCATCTGTGCTCCCAGCACCTCTTCCTGGTGCTCCACGCCCCCGACCGAAACCATTACCTCTTCTAGCTGGACCACAACCTCTCTGTGGTTGCTAACCACCTCTACCCGGCTGAACATAACCACGACCTATCGGCGCGCGCGCGCCGGTTCTCTCGTGGGATGATCTCTTACGATGATCGGTGAGACCCACACTTGAAACATCCTCTATTACTCGTCCAACACTCGCCCAAATGAAATTTACCACATCGAGTACACCTCTAAGGCCGACTATCAGCAATAAGTCTCGCAACACGACTCAGCCCATCCAACCTAGGCTTTTTCTGATAACCCCCAGCTGTCCCCAATGATCCAAAATTCCTTTTATTCTGACCTCTATCCCTATCTTGATTCTGCTTTTCGGACCGCTTCACCTCCTCGGCTATCTTAGCCTTTTCCACTAAAATAGCAAAATCTCGTTCTCACTGCGGAGCTATCAGCACTCGCAACTCGTCTCTCAAACCATCCTCAAACCGAACACAACGCTCATGGTCTGTGGCAACAATACCCCGGGCATAACGACTTAGATGTAAGAATTTCGCCTCATACTGGGCCACTGACTTATTCCCTTGAACCATATTTAGAAATGCCTTACGTTGCGTATCCACATAACTTGACCCAATGTATTTCCCTTGAAATGCTAATTTGAAGAAATCCTAGGTAATCTGGTCGGCCGCTGTACCATCCCTGACCGTAAGCCACCATTGATATGCCTCATCCCGAAGAAATGACACAACTCTTTTCAACTTCTCTTCCACCGTAAAATTAAGATCATCCATAATGCGCTCTACTGCTTCTAGCCAATACTCAGCTACATTAGGAGCTACACCAAACACACCCCAATCATTTCAGCTCCATTGGCTCGAAGTCGTTCAGACACAGATTTCTGAGCCACTAATCCCGCGCTCGCTCCAGCGACTCTCTCCAAAACTCGCAACATCGCCTGGGACACCGCATCGTCTTCGCCTGTTTGATCCTGAAAATCCGCTTCCGCAACTGGAGGTACTAGCATATCATTTCCCGACCCATGTCCTGATTTCGAGGGTTCAGACCCAATACCCCAGCTTCTACCACGGCCGCGTACAACATGTCCACGTCCCCTAGTACTCATGGCTACCGATATAACTTAATCTGATTAAGAGTTTTATGAATTAGTACTTTCTTTCACTATTTATTACCGACCAATCTTATGAAAAATAGTATTAACAGTAATTCTCACGAGTTCGTATCTATACCTAAAGATTTCTGTCTCTAAAGTTTGAATCTCCAAACAATCGCAACATAACATAATTATTTCATGCAAGAACAATCAATGATTAGAATACTTACCGCGTGGATCTGGTGCCGGTGGACTCGGGTGCCATACTCCAGAATAATTTATTTCCTTAAATAATATTCCAAATCGATTTTTTTTCAAAATGTTTACTGAACCCATCCCATAGCTGAGTTTTGCAACCAGGCTCTGATACCAAAATTGTAACACCCCAAACCCAGTCAAAACGTTATGACCAGACCTGGTATGTCACAGGGTGAAAATGTAGAAACGATTTTTTGAATTTTTTACGAAAAATACCGTAAGTTCAAAAACTATTTGTAATAGTTGATGTATATAAAAAAAGAAATCAGTGATTTGTAGTTTAAGGAAAAATTCCCGATTTGTGTTAATCGAATATTCGTTATATTTGTTGGCACTTGAAACAAAACAGTTGTTTGTGTGACTTATTGTCTTGAAAACTCCGTATTAATTTTTATGTTAAAAATAATTAATAACGTCATATCATAAAATAAAAAAATAAATTTTAAGTTAAGAAGGCCTTATTACATAACAATATCCCTATTTAAAATAAATTATAAAAAGAAACGAGTTTACGAAAAGAAAAGATTTTATGGCCTCCACGAGTCTGCCTCGGCTCCCAGATCCACGATCTACTGATTACCTAGAAAGTTAAACAGAGGGGTGAGTCACCAAGACTCAGTGTGTAAATCCCCTATATCACATAAACGGCTCATAGCCCACAATCGCATATTGGGCCTTAGCCTACTCAGGATGGCATACAAGAGTTATGAATGCAATATGTCCCAGCCCAACCTAGTTTTTTCATCCTCTACACGCCACCCGTATCGGCTCAACACAACGTGGGGATTTCTACAATCAACCCTCCATCCGCTACACGCCTCATATGTGGCACCAAGTCACTGGTGACAGAGTCACTAATTATAACACGTGGGGCCAACCCACTTGTGGTACCAAACCACTGGTGACAATCCCTGATAATCATATATATGGGGCCAACCCACTGTGGTACGAAACTACTGGGACAAGTCACAGAATCACATTTATATACGTGGTATCAAACCACCGTGGTACCAAACTACTGAGACTTAAACACTGAATCAAATACGTGGGGCCAACCCCTTGTGGTACCAAACCACTGTGACAGTCTTAATACTTCCCCTTTCACATCATAATCCAAACCCATGCATAACATATATATCAAATGAATGCAACATGCTATCAAGCAAAGTAACAAATTACAGCATACATCTTTATACTCACAAAGGGAATGTTAAAGTCACGTACCTGGTATCCCCAGCCTTACCCACAAGGGTATTACGACAGTCTACACAGTCTTTTCAGCTTTTTAGCCCATACAGTTAATAACACAAAACTAATAGCAAAGTGTGAAATTTACACACCTGATAACACATAATACTATGCTTTCTACGTCAACACTCTCGTTAGTCGGGACGACGACCATCTGTCTATCCCACACAGATGTCGGCTCTCTACCACAGCCCGGCGGAAAATCTCAAACTGCCGACACAGCACGTTTCTTAAACTTTGGAACCGAAACTATGGGTACACTCCCCTCCTCAACTTGGCCGTTTCTTGCATCCATGAATAGACTTGATCAGAGGTTAGAGAGATACATCTTTGTCTAATATGAAAACGTTGATTGAGGCATTAAAACCAAGAGGGAAAGTTAATCATGGGATATAATAAGATAACCCCTTACCTTGTCTACTGATGATCCTCACCACAATTACTTCACCCTCAAACTGAGATGATTTGCAAAAGAGAGATTTTCGACCTAACAACATAGGTAGCCCTTGAATATTCGGCCAATCAAAAAGAGACTAGAAGACAAATCAAAGGGTATTGGACGGATTTGCCTTACGTTGGAATAGGTGAAGAAAACCCAAACAGATTCAGCGAAGCATAATCCTTCACACCCTAGGCTACTCAGCGCCCTTGCTTCGGCAAGAAAAGATGAAACAAATACCTGATTAGTGAAGAAAGATAGCGATTGAGGGGTTTAAATAAGAAAAGGAGTAGATGCCGCAAGGTAGAGAAGAGAGAGATTCTGCTTTTGCAGAACAAGAAAAAAGAACCCTACCCTTAATGATCTCGAAACAGGGTGGAGTCGCTTCAAAAGACTAAAAGGCTATTCGGCTAAGAGAGAAAGAAAACAAGGCATCAATGAAGATGAACTATGGTTTCAGCTTAAGAAGAGAAATAGAAAAGAAAGATGGGATACTAGGAAGTGGTATGGTGTTTTCAGTTATGGAGTTAAAAGAAATGGAAGAGAGAAAGAAGAGTTTTGGCAAGGCTCAAATGGTTTTAGCTTAGAGGAAAAATAAAGAGAATAGAAAGAATACACTAAGGTTCGGCTGACAAAATGAAGAAAAGAAATGTACGAATGGTCTTCTCAAATTTGGCCAAAGGTTCAAAGAAGAAAAAAGTAAAAGTTTGCTAACCCTTCTGGCATATAAGGAATAGGAACTCAAAGAGAAAAGAAAAGAACTAAGAAGAGTTTTAGCACAAATCGGCACTCCACATTCCCTTAATAACCGAACTCACTCTAAAGAAAACCAAAGAGAAGCCTAAGCACACAAATGCTTTTCGACACACCCCTTTCCTAGCACAAAATCAAAATTCTTCCACCCTTCCAACACTCCAATTTCAGCCAACAACTCAGCAAGCCACCACTCTTTTGTTGAGCTCTTACTTTTACTCCCATTCAACCATTTGAAATCGTTGACCAATTCAAATCTCCCCCATCACATCCTAGCCACTCATTTCAAACACTTTGACTCCTTCCACCAACCACCCTGAAGAGTCCCATTGACAGCCACCTCCTTAGCTTCCTAACGTAAAAAGAGAACTTTCCAGTGCTGCCAACGCGACTTGAACTCCTTTCCTCAGCTACCCCCTTGTTGACGCCACCCTCCTTGCTCCCTAAGTGGCGCAACTTGCCACTCCACCACATCACCTTTTGTGTCAACAAAACACAAGAAAATGCCATTAAGTCCTGCCTCAGCTGGCTTTCCCCTAAAGTGCCTAAAAGTAAAATTTGCACCAAGGTTTAGGCTTAACCCCGAGCCTTCCCAGGACCCCTAAACACATCAAAACAACATATAACACATGCCAACACCCAGCAACATACAATAATTCCAAGCCCCTAATTTTAGGATGTCACATGTCCATTCGGTTGACCAAGGGGATTTCAAAGGTTTTTTCTAAGCATTCAAGACCATTGATTCAGCTGAATTGAAGTGTATTGAAGGGTGGAGTTATTTAGTTTGGCATTCCAAGAGTTTTTGAGCCATTAAAAGGAGTTGTTATCATTCATTAAAGGGAGCATTATACATCATTAAATTCACCAGCAACCTCTTTCATCTTCCGATTGTTGATTAAAGTGATCACTTCATGAGTTAATTTTTCATTAAAGTTGCTGGTGCCCTTTCGGTTAACCAAGGGGATTCCAAAGGTTTTTTCTAAGCATTCAAGACCATTAATTCAGCTGAATTGAAGTGTATTGAAGGGTGGAGTTATTTAGTTTGGCATTCCAAGAGTTTTTGAGCTTTATTTTAGCTCATTATTAGCTCATTAAATTGATCATATGTGACCATTCAGTTAGCCTCTTTTAACACTATAAATAGTTGTAATCAGCCTATTGTAGGAGACTTTTTGATCCTTAATCAAATTTATGAACATTGTGGTCTGGAGTGAGTTATCTCCTCTCTATCTTTCGTACAAGTTTCTTAAACTTATCAAGCTTGCTTGTGGCATCTACAAATGATACGATTCGCCTCGGGGTGAGTCGAGTCCTATATGAGTTGCCCGATCGTCTACGAGGAGAGGTTGAGTCTTCGGGAAAATAATAGAAAATATGGATAAGTTTGCGGAAGCTTTGAATAGGTTTACTTTTAGAAATGGAATTAGGTTAGGAATGGAAGTGAATAAGAATTGGAGGTGATTTAGATAATGAGAAGGATAGGTTCAGCTAGAGATAAGAAAGGAAGAAGATGATGTTCAGATGGTTTGTTTAATAGGAATGAATGAAGATGGATGGACGATAGATGTGTGATAGTTTGGTGGAGGTGGAGAAATGAACTTAAACGAGAGAAACGATTCAACACTATATGAAAGTGTCACCCCAGTTTCTATATTGTTTAAGGTGGAAGATGGAGATAGAGTGAAAGCCACACCAAGGGTTTGGTGATAAGTTCAAATGAACAAGTTTAAGACGGCTGCTGCTGAACTTAATAATGTATAATGCTCCCTTTAATGAATGATAACAGCTCCTTTTAATGAAGAATAATTCTTCCCCTTGAATGTAACGGTTTTCAATTGAAAAGACACCTGCAACTAACACATTAAAACAAACATATTAAACACATTTAAACACTTATTAAGCATAGCATACACTAAATAAATGAACTAAAACATATGCATCAATTATTCCAGCAACTAGTTAATTAAAGAAGCATAAATAAATAAACTTAAACTCATGCATCAATAAATAATCCTAGTAACTAGATTAATTAGGAGCTACATTTATTAAATAAAATTCAACAAAAACACTTATTATTTAATGTAACACCCCTAACCCGTATCCGTCACCGGACTAGGGTTAAAGGCTTTACCAAATAGATCAGAAACATTTACAGAAATGTCATACATACATTTATCATTCAAGATCAAAGAGTCCCTATATTGGTCAACGAGACCAAAAACATGCTTATAAATCGGGTCGGGACTAAACTGAAACACATACAGACATTCTTGAAGATTTAAAACTTTTCTAAGTTTCAGGGGTTACACGAATGCCTATTTATAACTAAAATTCTAAAACTAGAATCTAATTACATTTGAAGTCCGAAATAATTGTTCGGATAAGAATTAAAGAATAGACTCTAATTTAATTACATTTGAATTCCTAATAGTATCCCGATAAGGACACATTAATTGTCCGCTTCTTGGTGGCTTCCAAGTAGCTTCCTTTAATTGGTGGATGCTATGTTGGCTTTTTCCACGTAGCTTCCTCGAACAGTATCTTGATAAGGACGCTTTTGGTTGTTTCCACGTAGCTTCCTTAAATAGTGTCTTGATAAGGATGCTTTTGGTTTTTTCCATGTAGCTTCCTTAAATAATGGTTGCCATCATGGTTGCTTCCAGGTGGCTTCCTTTTTTGGCAATATCTGCTGCTTGCATCATTGCTCTTGTCATTTTCCATGTAGCATTGATGGTTGATTACCTCATTACTTACATCATTTGGATGCTGACGGGTTGTCATCTTCCAATTCGTCTTCATCCTTCTTGGATGTTTCTCAGATTCATTTCCTCGATCTCGTCAAGGTGTAATGATTCCGGTGAAGGGACTGGTGTGTTCCAGCGTTCCCATACTTCTCTGATCTCCGCTGTTAACGGATAATCTTCGATCTCCATTTCCGCTATTTTTGTTAATAACGAAACGGCTTCTTCATTTCTATTCCTTCCGACCTGAGGGTTTGCAATGTCGTAGGCTAGAATTCTCCTTCCATCAGTCCAGAACTCGTAACTGTTTTGTTGGAGTAGGAACTGAGCTTCTGCCATTAAATCAATTCCGGCTTGGATTTGATAATGGGGAAAATTCTTATAACACTCGTCAATGATTTTTGACAAATGTTCTTGATCTTCCTGGGCTGCCAAGAGGGATCTTCCTCCAAGCATTTTATGAATAATCCATATTTGATATGGCTGATGAAATTTTTCTTTTTCAGCAATACCAATGAGACTGTTTATCTCAATATGGAAATAATAGACAAAATCGTCTATGTTTACAAAATTTGATAGCCGGGATTTGACAATCGCTGGAAAATCTTTTAATAAATCAAAAGAGAGATTTTGGACTGTTATTTCTTTAACAAATCCCCATTCAATACTTGTTATATCGAACGGCTCATGATTTAAACGAAATTTGATAGTAGGAATTTTTTCTCCTATATCATTTATAAAAACATAAGCTTGCGAAAAATATTTAGAAAAAGTTTCCAAAAATAGAGCTTGCTGTTTGCAAATGGCTCTTTTTATTTTTGAAAATATTTCTGAAGGTAAAATTTGTCTACATTTGTTATATAGACATTTTCTAAACATCTTATTAATAATAGGAGTGTTTCTCCCTTTATCAATAAAATATTGAAATGTATCAAGAAGATTGTTTATCTCCTTAATATCCATGTAATCATAGTAAATTTATTGGGCTCAAAGAGCTCAATAATTTTATTATTAATTTCTTTTATTTCAACCTCTGCCGTATTAGTATATTCATTAATAGCAGTCCAGCTTATTGCTAGATCTTCTGCTAAATCACTTATATCAGAATTTTTTGTCTGAATTCTAAGGCATAGACACTCTTCTATTAGAGGGTCTGTTATGGAAATAAAGTAATTTGGTTTTACCTTAAATCCTATAACACCTGTGTGTAGATTAGATTGAATTCCTCCAATAAGTGCTTTTATTGGATTTTCAAATCTTTTATCTAATAATACTGCTAAAATAGGAACATGATGACCTCTTTTGTAAACTAAAATAGACACACCCGTGTGTCCTCCCCGTGGTTGAAACTGACTTTTGCTCTACGGCCACCAAGCATGCCCGGTTACTTTGGCCGTGGTCGATCCTGTCAAAATTCACATGGCTACTAGGCACATCCGTGTGCTAAGACCGTGTACTCTTATGCTAGCTACTGACTTAGCCCCACGGTCACTAGGCACGCCCGTGTGCCACAACCGTGTGGCAAAATAGGCCATTTGCAAGGCCAAAAAGCCACCCACTTGGGTCTTACCTACAAGCAATATTTACCAGCACATTTCATGCATACTAGATAACCAAAATAACCATTCAATCTAGACATTCAATATCCATTTCAACCATGCCAACTTCCAAGACCAAAACATATGTATATCAAGTATAATTCATCTAAATGCTTACCCAAAAACTTGATCAATTCATTTGCTTCAACCATACCAAGGTATACTTCATATATCACATTCATTTAAACATAATACCAACATATAACTAGCCAAATCACATGGCTAAATTCACTTCATTTACAAATACAAAAGACTAGCCTATACATGCCATATCTAGCAAAATATATATCCAAAATGTACCAAAAACAAATTGAATAGTGTGATGATGATCCTTGACAGTCCTGAGCCTTCAGTAGCTTTGACGACCTATAAAACAGAGAAAATGCATACACGGACTAAGCTTTCCAAAAGCTTAGTAAGTCATAATACAAACAAACTTAGCATAGAAGGAATATATACTCATAGATTCATTGGCACATTTAAACTTTGGTCCATGTTCTTGGCCATATTTGCCACATTCATCAATTCAAAAGTGTCATACACAAAGCTCTTTCATACTTACTATCACATTTCATATTATTATTCAAATGTACATAATCATCATAGCAAGATTACATAGGAACTTACCTTATATACACACTTAGTGTATAAATCAACGTACCTGAAACAGATTCACTATTTACATGGCCATTTCATATCACAGACTTGGCTGTTGAACCGTAAGGAATCTAGTAGGATACTCGGAAAGCTCGGACTAATCGTACAATGCCAACGTCCCAGACGAGGTCTTATATGCACTCAGATATTGATGCCACTATCCTAGATAGGGTCTTACATGAATCAATACGATGCCGATGTCCCAGACATGGTCTTACACGTAAAGATCAAATCAATGCTGACGTCCCAGATGAGGTCTTACACGAAATCTCAAATCAACACCAACATCCCAGACATGGTCTTACACGAAATCTCAAATCAACGCCAACGTCCCAACGTGGTCTTACATGATAAAACAGAACAGATACCTATGTCATGACATAACTAATCCTATCTATTCCCAGGATCGTACGGAACTTCTCGGATATTGTCACTAAGTAATCCTTATCTCAAAATTCATGAATAGATCATATCATAAGTATTCATCGATAACAATAGTCATAAGAATACACATAATTCAATACGAATACGTTTATTTGCATAATGACTTACCTCGGATTCGATTTAACTGAAATGGAAACGACTACTCGGTTACTTTAGCTTTCCCATGATCTAAGTCTGTTTTCCTCGGTTCTTGATCTAAACATATTCAAAATTAACCCTTTTATTCACTAATTCATTCAATTCAATCCAAAGTCACACATTTTTAGGGCCATTTGCAAATTAGCCCTCATATTTGCACAATTTATCAATTTAGTCTATTTTTCTCAAAACATCAAATTCACAAAAGTATCACATATCTATGCTTAGCTGAATGCTTATGGACATCATACAAGCCCATAATTTCCATCAAATTTGCAATTTAGTCCCTCAAATTTCTATTTTCACAATTTAGCCTTATTTAGCTAAATTCATCAAAATTTCAAGAACAAAATATTTTCACTAAACACATATCTATCATTTAACACCATAAATCATCATAAATCATATGAGTTCATCAAAGTCTCATATCATAAACATCATCAATCCTCAAAATTGAAACATGGGTTTTGTAATAGACAAAGCAACGATTACAGAAACGTAGAAATTATCAAAAACCAAACAAAACTCTTACCTTAATTAGCTTGAGCAAGGGTCGAACATTCAAAGGTTTTAACCTATTTTTCTTTTCTTCTTTTTCGGCGGAAGAACATATAAATGACCACCATCTTTTTAACTTTGTTTTTATTATAATATCTTATAATGTAGTATAATAACTTAACTTATAAAATAAACATATAAAAGCATAATATATATATGCATGTTGCCGTCCATTAACCAAAAATAAAGGCTAAATTGCCACATAAATCCTCACACTTATAAAGACACAACAAATAGGCATCCTTTCATAAAACATGCAAATTTGCATTTCAATGCAATTCAATCTTTTTTGTCAAATTAAACACACAGACAGGCAAATTAACTCACAAAAACTTACCACATGCTTAGTCACATATCAACGACACAGAAAATAATATTAAAATATTATTCAGACTCAGATTTGTGGTCCCGAAACCACTGTTCTGCCTAGGGTGTAAACCAGACTATTACAATTAAACTAAGATGAGTTGAATAAATGTCCAGCAACTCATTTATTAAACTAATATGCTTAGATGTATGGTTTGAAATGCAAACTAAATGAACAAATGAGTTACTTAATGCAAAACTTAATTTAATAATGCAGGCTTAAACTAACATAGGAGTTTCATAATGCAAGTCATTATTTATGATGCATACTAAACTAACATGAAAGTTACATAATGCATTACTTTATTAAATGCAGAACACACAAAGTGCAAGTTAAAATTAAAATATGCAAACTTATTAATTTAAATAAAACTTAATTAAATTAAATGTCCTTAAAATCATTGGCCTAACAATCAATCAGGCCTATGAGATGTTTCATCTTGCACTTGGGCCCCTCAAGTTTAGGCCACTCTCGATGGCGTCGGATGGAGTCAAACTATGATGCGACCAGGTTCGCATCAGAAGCAAGCTTTGTCAGTCAATCTACAACTACTCGGATGTTTTTTACCACAATGTTTACATTTAGTTTCTCGGATCGTATATTTCTAATACTTGCCACTATTGTTATCGTATATTTCTCGGATCTCTATTCGAATTTCCCACATTAAATTTTGAACGGCTATGCTCATCTTGAAATTTCTTCGAAGCAAACTAAAATGATCTACTCTGAAACCTTTTTCTCACATCTCTAGCATCAGACTTAGCTTTCTTTTTATCTTTTCCCAGTGCCTCAACTTTGCATGCTCGATCAACAAGTACTACGAACTCTTTTATTTCCAAAATTCCAACTAGCAAACAGATATCTTCATTAAGGCCATCTTCGAATCTTTTACACATTATTGCTTCGGATGATACACATTCACTAGCATATTAACTAAATCTCACGAACTCTCGTTTATATTCCGTAACAGACAGATGGTCCTGTTTCAATTCTAGAAATTCTTTCCATTTTTAATCGATGAATCTTTCACTGATATATTTCTTCTAGAACTCAATCTGAAAGAAGTCCCACGTGACTCCTTCTTTCGGAACAACAAAAATCAGAGTTTTCCACCACTGATAGGCCGCATCTCGTAGTAGTGATACAACACATTTAATACTTTCTTCCAGAGTCAAAGACATTTCATTAAATACCCGGATTGTGTTTTCTAACCAGAACTCGGCCTTTTAGGTATCATCATCACTAGTGGCCCTGAATTTTTCAGCCCCGTACTTACGGATTTTTTCTACCGGAGGCTTGTTCAACAGATTCAGATTCATAGTCGGAGGCATAGCAGATGTCTGAGGGGGATTAACCGGGGCGGAGGTTGTGAAACAGCCAGATTATTTCTAACAAATTGAGTGAGCCATTCACTCATCATCTGGAAGAAAGCTTGTTTAGCTTCTCCCTCTTGACCGCTCGTAGCCGGTCTCAAATCAGATGGCACTGTCCCTTGCGCGGGAGCAGGCGCATTACTTTCTACATCGTTAGCTACGGCTCTTTCAGGATCCATTGATATACAAAATCACATTTTACACGTCAGGATTCATCATACTATCACAGTTCAGATATATGGCATGTATAGCTAGCCTCTGATATGCAATGTTAGTTTGAGAATCGACTAAACCGTAGCTCTAATACCAATCAAATGTAACACCCCTAACCCGTATCCATTGCCGAATTAGGGTTAAAGGCGTTACCGGACAAATCGAAAACTTTTACAGACATTACACACAATCATATATCAATCATAGTCAAAGTGTCCCTTAAATAGGTCAACGGGACCTTAATCATGCTTTAGAGTAGGGCCGGGACTAGGCCGAACACTTACGATAATTCTCAAAAATTTTAAAACTTTTCTAAGTTATGCAGGACACACGCCCGTGTAAACAGGCCGTGTGTCTTCCACTGGCACCAGACACACCCGTGTCTTGGTCGTGTTAAAACATAGCATGCATACTGACTTTTCGACACGGCTACTAGGCACACCCGTGTACCATGGTCGTGCGCTCTTAGGCCATATACTGACTTATTAACAAGGCTACTAGGCACGCCCGTGTGCTTTGACCGTGCACACTTAGCTCGATACTGACTTAATCCCACGATCACTAGGCATGCCCGTGTGCCACGACCGTGTAGGCAAAACAGGCTACTTGTAAAGCCAAATTGCCACCCACAATAGGGTCATACCTACAATCACAAGCAATCCTATTTCCACAATCAAATGGCAACTAGAAACATACCAAATGTTCTTTATATCATCCATTCAACCTCATTTCTAACTATACTAATATTGTTCAATCAATTTCCATGTAAATCCAAGTATAATTCAACCATAACCTCATTAAAATACTAAGGCATCAATTTATCCATAAGCTTACCATTCATCAGGCTATCTCATTGCCATCAAGACATACCAAATCATGCATCATTTATCATATTCACAAATGCATATTTCCAACACTTAACAAGCCACATCTCATGGCTACTTTATACACATTTCAAGGATATCCAAGGTGACTAGCCTATACATGCCATATCTAACTATATACATTTCCAAAAGATATCAAAATGAGCTTAGGTAGTGTGATGACGATCTTCGACGGTCCCAAGCCTTCAATAGCTTTGACAATCTAGAAAACAGAAACAAGCACACACACACAGAGTAAGCTTTCGAAAGCTTAGTAAGCCAAATACAAATAAACTTAACATAAAATGTACATAGCCATATTAACATAATGACCATAATGGTTCTCATAAAAAATTCATCTCATTCTTTCTTTGGCTCATTTGCTTAGCCATAACTTATTACATTCTCAACTTAAATACCTTATATGCACATAGCTCATTTAAGCATAATTTCACATATCATCTCATCACTTCATTACACATATCCATTTTAGTAAGTTCATGTAACATCCTGAAAAGGGCCTATGCATTTTCGGTTTAATTGTATGAAATGACAAGTCTTAAGCATTATGAATAAATTTTTGACATTTTTGAAAACTCATAAATGTATGAAAATGAATGGAAATGAATATTTTTGGAAACCTGGAAATGCATTGGACATGAACATTTTAGGAAACCTAGAAATGTAAGGAAATGGTTCAAAAATGGAAAGTACACATTTTTGGAAACTAAGAAATGAAAATGGAAATGATCCAAAAATGGAAAGTATACATTTTAGGAAACTTGGAAATGTAAGAAAATGGCAAGTAATGTGAGCCGATCGAAAATTTTAAGAAACTTGAAATGACCCCAAAATGTCAAATTTTAAAGTTTAAAATAGGAAATAAGGGCAAGGTGGCCTTAAAAGAAAAAGTTGGAAAAATTTGACACACAAACAGGCTTGGAAAAGTGGCCTGAAGATGTCACTTAGGGCTTAAGGAAATGGTGCCATATGTAGGAGGAATGGGCCTAAGTTCGAGTCACTTGAGAAGCAAATAATGAAGGTTTTAATTTTACTTCCAGAAGGCTGAGGTGGACGGCACATGTATTTAAAAAGAGAGGTGTTTTATTTTCATAAATATGTGAATAATAAGTGATAAATAAAGGATTTTCTTTAATTGGATTATTTGAGGAGATAATTGATGGATTAAATGCTTTTATTTTAAATAAAGGAGATAATATTATCATAAGGAAGAGTGATGGCCAAGGCAAGGACTCTTGGCTTAGTAATTTCGGCTAAAGGAGGAGAATTAAGGCTATTCTCTCATCTTTTCCTAAGTGTGCCAAAATTTTCCTAGCTTTCTCCCCCTCTCTGCCGAATTTTTCTTTAAGCAAAATCCATCTTCTCTTCTTCTATTTTCTTCTCTGTTTCTACTGTCAAAGCCAAATCTTTATTGATTCTAAGTAAAGGAGCAATCAACTACAACATCAAAAGGGTAAGATCTGTGGTCAATCAATTTCTATTCCTTTTCTTTTTACCAAAATGAGGGTACTAATCCTATTAGCAATTTTGGCCGAATCTGC
Organism: Gossypium bickii; assembly: GCA_025503065.1. Classification (NCBI taxonomy): domain Eukaryota; kingdom Viridiplantae; phylum Streptophyta; class Magnoliopsida; order Malvales; family Malvaceae; genus Gossypium; species Gossypium bickii. Next base: position 73,684,867 of record CP106713.1, read on the forward strand.
AAGGGGTCTCTCAGGTTTCTACCATTATCGAATAGAAGGATCAAGGATCTAAGGTAAGAAATATAGATAATCGGTCAAGGTTATGATTATGTCTCAATATTAGATTAAATCTGACATGAAGTTATAGGGATTTCGACAGATATTCAAGGCAAGGGAAACTTTTGGGATTTGGAAATTGTAAGGTAAGTGCATAGATCCAATCGGCCTAGGATTATTTTGGTATTATTTTCCATTTTCTCAAAAGTTAGAAACTGACATAAATTTCCTGGTTTGGTGGTTAGCCGATTTCAAGAAAGAGGAACACAAATCTTCGGGATTTGATTATCAATCAAATCGGCAAACAAGGTATGTGACAGACAAATTTTGACCCTAATCGGAACGGTGGTTTCGGGACCACGAATCCGAGTCTGAGAAATATTTTCATATTATAGTTTGTGTTTATTATGTGTGATTTGGTGAGTGTGAAAGTTTCGTAGAAAAATTTAATCATTTAAGTGTTCAATTTAATAAAAATGATGAAATTGCAAAGGTGACCAAAGTTGTGAGCATGATTAAAAAGGGTAAAGTGAATTGTTTATGAAACTTTAGGATTTGCATGTCAAATTTCCCACTTTTAAAATAGTGGACGGTAAGCATGCCATGACTATTATAATTTAGTATATTATAATTAAAATATTATTTGTATAATAAGCATGCTAATATGTGATAATTTTTTAAAAAAAAAAAAGAAAAGAAACATTTTTAAATTCTATTTTCTCTCCTATTCTTCATCTTCTTCACCGATTATACTTGAAGGAAGAAAAGAAAACTTAGAACCTCCATTTGTTTCGGTTGGGCATGTGGTAGTAAGGTGAGTATTTTAGCTTGATTTTTTTTGAAAATCTTTACATATGGGATTTGGTTGCTATGAAGGCAAATAAAATCATGTTAAAATTTTTGAGATTTAGCATGATAATATTCAGCCTAGGATGAAAACTCTTGAGCTGTTTTTTTTTTATTTGATAAATGTTTAGTTTTGATTCAAAAATGACATGAATAGCTTAAGAGACTTAGAAGAATTGAAGACTTGTGGTCTAAAGTATATGGAAGTTATAGAAATTGTTTGGAATTGAGCATGGAGATGCTCTTATTATTCGGCTGGAATTGGGATGAGTAAATAGTGGTTATTTAGCTTGTTGCTTGGTCTTATATTGAAGAATATGCATGGGTGCATTGAATTAGCAATTCGGTCATAAGAGAAAATGAAAATTTAGCTATTATATTTTTGTTATATATTATATATATAAATATAAAGTTAATGTACAGCCATAGATAAGAAGGTAAGTCTTAAGTTAAAGTACATTAAATAGATTATTACCAATATGTTCAATAATATTATTTTGATATACTTGAGCAAGGTTGATAGCTGAATATAAATGTTCATGTCTTGGATTGAATATGTGTGGAAATGTAACGTGGGTTGGTACAGTTGATATGGTATGTGAATGTGATGTACGTGCATGAGTTAAATTATTATAATCGCATTATATTCAAATTAATGTTCGAATTTGAATGATATTGATTGAAATGTATAAGTCATAATTATTACTCGTATTCGGACATGCATAATATACATGTTGGAAAAATTCTATTTTAATGCCGAAAGCATGGAATTAATATGTTTAAATGTTACAAATGTTGGGGGATTAATCGGTAAATTATATATTATATGATTTTGCTTTTAAATTGAATGAAAATGTGGTTAAATTGGTTTAATTGAACTGAATTAGATCAAGAACAAAAGGAGAAGAATTTGGAGCGAGGAAAAGCTAAACTAAAGCGAATAGTTGGAGATTTGAATCTATCGACTTCTAAGGTAAGTCCTTAAGCTATAGTATATTGGAGAATTATTTATGAATCTATTGTACGATAATGTTTGATAAATTTTAGTATATGTTCATGTCATAGCCGAATGTATATAAGCCTATTAGAATGGTTTTGATTGTTTGATGTAAATAAGCCAAAGTACATTCATTATGTGATATAGTTATGAAAGGTGTTAGCGATGATTGATTGCATTAATGTGTTTCGGGCTTTAAGCCTAGCAGGCCTATTGCCGGTGATTTAATTGAGCTTGAAGCCCTAGCAGGCCTTGTGCCGGTGTTACTTATCGGGCTTTTACGCCTAGCAGGCCTTGTACCGGTGTTACTTATCGGGCTTTTATGCCTAGCAGGCTTGATGCCGGTGTTGTATTTTACAAACTAGAAACCGAAATTGTGTTCAAGGCGAATTAAAGCAAACTTATCGAGTTAATGGCACAGGTAAGCATGTAAAGTAGGAAGGTACTTCTTACCTATTTAAGACAAGGTAAACCAGTGATTCAGTGATTTATTACAAATGGTATGTGTTACGTGTGAAGTGTATATATGTATATTTATGGTTATAATATGTTTTCTCGGTTTTACTAATGAATGATACGGATATTGTGACTTTGGTTTCTTAATATGTGGGTAAAGAGAAATTTTCCTACGAATTCATACTTATTTACATGAGTATGAAATTGAAAGCTTGATAATAAATATGAGTACAAATGTACAAGTTGAATTATAGTAATTTAAATATTGATATTTGAATGTTATTTTTTTTTATCATGAAATTAGGACTTACTAAGCTAGTAAGCTTATTATGTGAAATGTTTCCTCTGTTTTATAGATTAGGTTCAAGCTACAAGCTCGTCGGGATCGTTCGAAAAGTCGCCCACACTATCAACCTACATTTTGGTACTCTTTCATTTTGGTTTTTGAACGAAGGCATGTATAGGAAAGACTTTATCTTTGTTTTGATGAAAACTTAAGGTTCATGTGTATAATAGCCATGCGAATATGGCTAAATTTTTAGTTAAGTATGCTTTTTGTGCCTTTGATAAAAATGTCGGTTTATGTTGGCAATGTTTATGCATCCTTAATTGAAGTTTAATCGTTTTTGATAAGGAAATGTATGTATACGAAATGAACCCTTGAATTAGGGATGTGGGTATGTTCGATTATAAGCTAATTTTTCATAATTTGCAACGAAACAGTTTGTAGTTAGTAGCAGTGATGTGATTTTGAAAAATCACCAAAAATAGCGTATATTGAATTAGAAAGTGAATAAAATATGAAATTAAATCTTATTGTGTCTATTTTTACATGGAAGAAACAGAGTAGGCAAAGGATTTATATATTATGAGATATTTAAGTTTTAGTGAGACTTGCTCTGAATGAATTCGTGAGCCCCTGTTCTGTCTTGGTAAAATTATTAAAAATTGTAAAAAAATAATTATGGAGCATGGTTTATATGTTTAGAATCCTTAATGAGTGTATTTGTGTTTGGAATAAACAAGGACATTATTGAAATTTGGTACAATGAGATAATTGTATTTTTGTAAGGATAGGTCAGAATTGTCAACCAATGAAATAGGGGTAAATTTGATGAATAAACTGTATTAATTGGCCATATGAAAAATTCTGGAAAAATTATGGTAAAAAGTTATATGAGTCTAGTTTCAATGAAAATTTATGGATTTAAATTCTGAGTTTTGTAACTCGAGTTATGATCAATTTAGTCAGCATGATGCAGTTGGACAGTTTTAAAAATTTATGCACAACATTAATAGTCAAGTCTAGTAATGCCACATACTCGACTCCGGCAAAGGTTTCGGGTAAGGGGTGTTACATTTGATTGGTATCAGAGCTTACGATTTAGTCGATTCTAGGACTACCGAAGCGCGTGTGAGTCTAGCTATACATGCCTTTATTATATGTTGATAGTGTGGTGACTTCTGACAGCCTGAACTTTGTTTTATATAGTAAATGGACACTAATCCTGAAAGAGCCGTAGCTGATGATGTAGAGAGTGTAGCGCCTGACCGTGCACATGGATCAGCGCCGGTAGACTCTCGACTGCTTCGGGTAGCCACGAAGGAGAGACTAAACAAGCCTTTTATCAGATGATGAATGAGTGGTTTGCCCAATTTATTCAAAATAACCCATTTGTACACCAACCTCCACCCCCGAATAATCCAACTCGATTCCTTGGCACTTCGATGATAGATCCGATGAGATCTAGTAGGCCCCGATTGATAAAATTCGAAAATTTGGGGCCGAAGAATTTAAAGCCAATGATGATGATGACGCGAGAGAGAGCCGAAAGTGGCTTGATAACACTATTCGGTACTTGATGAGCTATCTTGTACTGGATGAATGCTCGAAGTGTGCTATATCCTCATCTTTGCGGGACCTTTGCATATCACCGTGGAATACACTAGTATCGGTGGTTCTGAAAGAAAAAGTGACATGGGATTTCTTCCAAAATGAACTTCGCAAGAAGTATATTAGCCAAAGATTCATTGATCAAAAACGAAAGGAGTTCCTCGAGCTGAAACAGGGGCGAATGACCATAACGGAATATGAAAGAAAATTTGTCAGGCTCAGCAGATATGCTAGAGAGTGTGTTTCTACTGAAGCTATTATGTGTAAATGATTTGAAGATGGCCTAAATGAAGATATAAAGATGTTTGTTGGCATTCTTGAAATTCAAGAGTTTGTGACTTTAATTGAGAGAGCTTGCAAAGCTGAAGAGCTCGGGAAAGAGAAAAGAAAGGCTGAGACAGAAGCTAGAGACATTCGTAAAAGACCTTCGGGTAAGGTCTTTCATTCCACAACCAAGAAGTCCAGAGATGACTACAGCCGACATAAAGCTACTACAGATCCACCTAGACGGGATCGACCTCCTATGAGCTCCCGAGCTACCTCGATAGCCAGTGTTGGTAACGTTCCACAGAATAGAGTTGAATGCAAGCACTGTGGGAAATGGCACTCAGGGAGTTGTAGATTTCATGATCGGTCTTGCTTTAAATGTGGATCGTCAGATCATTTTATTAGAGAATGTCCGAGGTTAGCTGAGCAGAATACAGTTCAGAACACTAAGCCGAGCAACATGTCAATGCGAGGTAGACCACCCAGACATTCAGGCAATGTAGGTGGTAGTCAGAAAGGAATGAAGAACACTACAGTTCGATCTGAGGCTAGAGCTCCGGCTAGAGCATATGCTGCACGAGCCAGAGAGGATGTTTCCTCCCCCGACGTCATTAACGGTATTTTCACTCTTTATAACACTACTGTAATTGCACTAATCGATCCTGGTTCAACTCATTCTTATGTGTGTGAAACTTTAGAATTTGGCAAGACTCTGCTAGTTGAGTCTACCGAGTTTGTGATTCGTGTGTCCAACCCTTTGGGTAGATGTGTGCTTGTTAATAAAGTGTGTAGGGGTTGCCCGTTGATGATTCGGGATTATTGCTTCCCAGCTGATTTAATGTTGTTGCCCTTTGACGATATAATCTTGGGTATGGACTGGTTAACTTCACATGAGGCAGTAGTGGATTGTAAAAGAAAGCTTATTGATTTGAAATGTCGAAACGGTGAGACCATCAGAATCAGATCCTGTGACGTAAATGGGTTGCCCACAGTAATATCTTCAATGTTAGCCCGGAAGTATGTGAGAAAAGGGTGTGAACCTTATTTGGCTTATGTACTGGATAATAAGATGTCCGAGAAACAAATTGAATCTGTATCAGTTGTATGTGAATACCCGATGTGTTTCTGAAGAACTCTGGGTTTACCCCCAAAGATCTGAGAGATTGAGTTCGGCATTGAGTTAGTGCCGGGTGCGGCTCCGATTTCGATAGCTCCATACCGAATGGCACCTACTGAATTAAAAGAATTGAAAGAGCAGTTGCAAGAGTTGACAGATAAGGGCTTTGCGCGACCGAGTTTCTCTCTGTGGGGTGCATCGATTTTATTTGTGAAAAAGAAAGATGGGACTATGCGAATGTGTATCGACTCTACGGCAACTAAATAAGGTAACTATAAAGAATAAGTACATTACCTCGGATTGATGATTTATTTGATCGGTTGAAGGGGGCTTGTGTTTTGAAAATAGATTTAAGATCGGGCTATTATCGATTTATGAGTCGAGATTCAGATGTGCCAAAGATCGCATTCGAACGAGGTACGGACATTATGAGTTTTTGGTTATGCCTTTTGGACTCACTAATGCACCTTTGTTTTATGGATCTAATGAACCGAGTCTAGACGCTTTTTGGATCGGTTTGTAGTAGTGTTTATTGATGATATCTTGATCTACTCCAAAAATGAAACGGAACATCTTTGAGCATTTGAGATTAGTACTACAAACTTTGAGAGATCAACGATTGTATGCAAAGTTCGAGTAAGTGTGAGTTCGGATGAATGAAGTCAACTTCTTGGGTCATGTTGTTTCGGTGTCGTATTCGGGTGGATCCAAACAAAATAGCGACCATACTCGATTGGAAACCACCAAAGAATGTTTCCGAGATTGAAGTTTCCTAGGCCTTGCGGGATATTATAGACGATTTGTAAAAGGTTTTTCTGTAATAGCTACACCTTTGACGAAATTACTACAGAAAGATGTCAAGTTTGAGTGGTCAGAAAAGTGTCAGAAAAGTTTCGAGTAGTTGAAAGCCCTTTTGACCGAAGCTCCAGTGTTAACTCAGCTTGAATCGGGTAAAGAATTTATTATTTTTAGTGATGCCTCCTTGAATGGGTTGGGTTGCGTTTTAATGTAAAGAAGGCAAAGTGGTAGCCTACGCTTCGAGACAATTGAAGCCGCATGAGAAAAATTATCCAACTCACGATCTGGAGTTAGCAGCCATTGTGCTCGCATTGAAAATTTGGCGTCACTATTTATTCGATGAAAAATGTCATATTTATTCGGATCACAAAAGTTTAAAATATTTGATGACTCAGAAAGATCTAAACTTGAGACAACGCAGATGGTTAAAATTGCTGAAAGACTATGAATTAGTGATTGACTACCATCCGGGGAAAGCCAATGTTGTTGCGGATGCGTTAAGTCGAAAATCATTATTTGCTCTTCGTGCATTGAATGCACAGATGGCTATGTCTGATGATGGTTCGATCCTACCCGAGTTACAAGTAAGACCGATGTTTATTCAGCAGATTTGTGATGCACAGAAAGTTGACAAAAAGTTGATTGCTATTCGGATTCAGTGTGGAAATGGTACAGAATCAGATTTTCAGATTGATGCAAATAATTGTTTGAATTATAAAAGCCGATTGTGTGTTCCAAAGGACTCAGATTTGATACAGAGAATCCTGAGTGAGGCCCATAGTGGTCGACTATCGATACACCCGGGTAGCACTAAAATGTATAACGATTTGAAGCAGTTCTATTGGTGGCCTGGCATGAAACGAGATATATCTGAGTTTGTTTCCAAGTGCTTAATCTGTCAACAAGTAAAAGCTGAGCATCAGGTACCATCCGGACTACTGCAACCAATCATGATACCCGAATGGAAATGGGATAGAATTACAATGGATTTTGAATCCGGTCTTCCTATGACACCGAGTAAGAAAGATGCCGTATGGGTTATTGTTGATAGATTGACTAAATCAGCTTATTTTGTATCGGTACGTACCGACTACTCACTTGATAAGCTTGCCGAATTGTATGTGTCACAGATTGTAAGGTTGCACGGTGTACCGAGTTCCATTGTTTCAGATAGGGACCCGAGATTCACATCGCGGTTCTGGAGGAAATTACAAGATGCTCTAGGTACTAGACTTCATTTTAGTACAGCCTTCCATCCACAAACAGACGGTCAGTCGGAGCGAACTATTTTGATACTTGAGGACATGTTGAGGTGTTGCGTTCTCGAATTTGAAGGTACGTGGGAACGATACCTACCTTTGGTTGAATTTGCTTATAATAATAGCTTCCAATCTAGTATAAAAATGTCACACACCGTTGTATTGGACTGAGCTCAGTGAGAATAAGATACACGGGGTCGATTGGATTAAAGAAACAGAACAGAAGGTGGTTGTTATTAGAAGTAATTTAAAAGCTGCTTCGGATCGTCAAAAGTCTTATGCCGATTTGAAACGTAAGGACATTGAATTTCAAGTCGGAGATCGGGTGTTCTTAAAAGTTTCTCCGTGGAAGAAAATACTCCGATTTGGTCGGAAAGGCAAGTTGAGTCCGAGATTTATCGGACCGTATGAAATCATCGAGCGTATAGGGCCTGTTGCTTATAGATTGAAATTGCCCCTTGACTTAGAAAAGATACACAATGTATTTCACGTTTCGATGCTTCGCAAATACAGATCGGACCCGTCCCATGTGATCACACCGTCAGAGGCTGAAATTCGATCCGATTTGACATATGATGAGGAACCGATTCGTATCTTGGCACGGAAAATGAAGGAGTTGAGAAATAAGAGGATTCCACTAGTGAAAGTATTATAGAATCGACACGGAGTTGAAGAGGCCACGTGGGAACCTGAAGATTCAATGAAGCAACAATATCCGATCTTATTTAACGGTAAGATTTTCAAGGACGAAAATTCTTAAGGGGGGAGAATTGTGACAGACAAATTTTGACCTTAATCGGAATGGTGGTTTCGGGACCACAAATCTGAGTCCGAGAAATATTTTAATATTATAGTTTGTGTTTATTATGTGTGATTTGGTGAGTGTGAAAGTTTCGTAGAAAAATTTAATCATTTAAGTGTTCAATTTAATAAAAAGGATGAAATTGCAAAGGTGACCAAAGTTGTGAGCATGATTAAAAAGGGTAAAGTGAATTGTTTATGAAACTTTAGGATTTGCATGTCAAATTTCTCACTTTTAAAATAATGGACGGTAAGCATGCCATGACTATTATAATTTAGTATATTATAATTAAAATATTATTTGTATAATAAGCATGCTTTAATATGTGATAATTTTTTAAAAAAAAAAGAAAAGAAACATTTTTAAATTCTATTTTCTCTCCTATTCTTCATCTTCTTCACTGATTGTACTTGAAGGAAGAAAAGAAAACTTAGAACCTCCATTTGTTTCGGTTAGGCATGTGGTAGTAAGGTGAGTATTTTAGCTTGATTTTTTTTGAAAATCTTTACATATGGGATTTGGTTGCTATGAAGGCAAATAAAATCATGTTAAAATTTTTGAGATTTAGCATGATAATATTCGGCCTAGGATGAAAACTCTTGAGCTGTTTTTTTTTATTTGATAAATGTTTAGTTTTGATTCAAAAATGACATGAATAGCTTAAGAGACTTAGAAGAATTGAAGACTTGTGGTCTAAAGTATATGGAAGTTATAGAAATTGTTTGGAATTGAGCATGGAGATGCTCTTATTATTCATTTGGAATTGGGATGAGTAAATAGTGGTTATTTAGCTTGTTGCTTGGTCTTATATTGAAGAATATGCATGGGTGCATTGAATTAGCAATTCGGTCATAAGAGAAAATGAAAATTTAGCTATTATATTTGGTTATATATTATATATATAAATATAAAGTTAATGTCTGACCATAGATAAGAAGGTAAGTCTTAAGTTAAAGTACATTAAATATATTATTACCAATATGTTCAATAATATTATTTTGATATACTTGAGCAAGGTAGTGGGTGATAGCCGAATATAAATGTTCATGTCTTGGATTGAATATGTGTGGAAATGTAACGTGGGTTGGTACAGTTGATATGGTATGTGAATGTGATGTACGTGCATGAGTTAAATTATTATAATCGCATTATATTCAAATTAATGTTTGAATTTGAATGATATTGATTGAAATGTATAAGTCATAATTATTACTCAGATTTGGACATGCATAATATACATGTTGGAAAAATTCTATTTTAATGCCGAAAGCATGGAATTAATATGTTTAAATGTTACAAATGTTGGGGGATTAATCGGTAAATTATATATTATATGGTTTTGCTTTTAAATTGAATGAAAATGTGGTTAAATTGGTTTAATTGAACTGAATTAGATCAAGAACAAAAGGAGAAGAATTTGGAGCGAGGAAAAGCTAAACTAAACGAATAGTTGGAGATTTCGAATCTATCGACTTCTAAGGTAAGTCCTTAAGCTATAGTATATTGGAGAATTATTTATGAATCTATTGTACGATAATGTTTGATAAATTTTAGTATATGTTCATGTCATAGCCGAATGTATATAAGCCTATTAGAATGGTTTTGATTGTTTGATGTAAATAAGCCAAAGTACATTCATTATGTGATATAGTTATGAAAGGTGTTAGCGATGATTGATTGCATTAATGTGTTTTGGCTTTAAGCCTAGCAGCCTATTGCCGGTGATTTAATTGAGCTTGAAGCCTAGCAGGCCTTGTGCGGTGTTACTTATCGGGCTTTTACGCCTAGCGTGCCTTGTGCCTTGGTGTTACTTATCGGGCTTTTATGCCTAGCGGGCTTGATGCTTGGTGTTGTATTTTACAAACTAGAAACAGGAAATTGTGTTCAAGGCGAATTAAAGCAAACTTATCGAGTTAATGGCACAGTAAGCATGTAAAGTAGGAAGGTACTTCTTACCTATTTAAGACAAGGTAAACCAGTTGATTGGTGATTTAGTACAAATGGTATGTGTTACGTGTGAAGTGTATATATGTATATTTATGGTTATAATATGTTTTCTCGGTTTTACTAATGAATGATACGGATATTGTGACTTTGGTTTCTTAATATGTGGGTAAAGAGAAATTTTCCTACGAATTCATACTTATTTACATGAGTAAGAAATTGAAAGCTTGATAATAAATATGAGTACAAACGTACAAGTTGAATTATAGTAATTTAAATATTGATATTTGAATGTTATTTTTTTTTATCATGAAATTAGGACTTACTAAGCTAGTAAGCTTATTATGTGAAATGTTTCCTCTGTTTTATAGATTAGGTTCAAGCTACAAGCTCGTCGGGATCGTTCGGAAAGTCGCCCACACTATCAACCTACATTTTGGTACTCTTTTATTTTGGTTTTTGAACGAAGGCATGTATAGGAAAGACTTTGTCTTTGTTTTGATGAAAACTTAAGGTTCATGTGTATAATAGCCATGCGAATATGGCTAAATTTTTAGTTAAGTATGCTTTTTGTGCCTTTGATACAAATGTCGGTTTATGTTGGCAATGTTTATGCATCCTTAATTGAAGTTTAATCGTTTTTGATAAGGAAATGTATGTATACGAAATGAACCCTTGAATTAGGGATGTGGGTATGTTCAATTATAAGCTAATTTTTCATAATTTGCAACGAAACAGTTTGTAGTTAAAAGCAGTGATGTGATTTTTCAAAATCACCAAAAATAGGGTATATTGAATTAGAAAGTGAATAAAATATGAAATTAAATCTTATTGTGTATATTTTTACTTGGAAGAAACAGAGTAGGCAAAGGATTTATATATTATGAGATATTTAAGTTTTAGTGAGACTTGCTCTGAATGAATTCGTGAGCCCCTATTCTGTCTTGGTAAAATTATTAAAAATTGTACAAAATTAATTATGGAGCATGGTTTATATGTTTAGAATCTTTAGTGAGTCTATTTTTGATTGGAATAAACAAGGACATTATTGAAATTTGGTACAATGAGATAATTGTATTTTTGTAAGGATAGGTTAGAATTGTCAAGCAGTGAAATAGGGGTAACTTTGATGAATAAACTATATTAATTGGCCACATGAAAAATTCTGGAAAAATTATGGTAAAAAGTTATATGAGTCTAGTTTCAATGAAAATTTACGGATTTAAATTCTGAGTTTTGTAACTCGAGTTATGATCAATATAGTCAACGTGATGCAGTTGGACAGCTTTAAAAATTTATGCACAACATTAATAGTCAAGTCTAGTAATGCCACATACTAGACTCCGGCAAAGGTTTCAGGTAAGAGGTGTTACAAGGTAAGTATTAGTAATACCATTCCTATTAGGACTTGGTTTTAAAATCGAAAAGGTTATTAATGTGTTTTTGTATGATGGGCCGAATATAGGAATTAACAGATCTAAAGTTAGATCGGGATTTTCGGGATTTCAAGGAACCTATTAAGCGAATCAGGTGTGTACCCATTCTAACCTTCAATACGTTATATGGTAATTATTAATTAGATGAATATGCATAAGAATGTGAATGTGGCTATGTGCCCTAATGTGGTACAAAAAGTACTCAGGTACGTTTTGTACTTCTGATAGGATTATGAATATGTTATACTTTTAACATGTGAATAGTAATATGAATGAGAAAAATAAGTATGTTGTGCATGATAAAATATGTGGGGCATTTTGGGCTATATGTGAAAAGGGGAAGAAGATGTTGACTTCGGTCTCACCAACGGAATATGGTGACTACGGTCACATAATTTGAATATGGTAACTATGGTTACATTATCTAAATTTGGTAACTTCGGTTACATTATTTGAATATGGTGTCTAATGACACAAATTATATGGGCGATGAGCACGTCGACTGCAGCGACTGCCTTCGATGGTGTGTAGCGGATGGAGGGTTAACTTAGTAGTCCCCACGGTGTGATTAGCAGGTACGGGTGGTGTGTAGCGGATGGACAAATAGGCTTGGGTTTGGGTTGCATCATCATTTATTTGTATATGAATATGAATTTGATATGAACATGTATGCCTGATGTGTTGAATGTTAGTATTGTGTGCACATTGAGTCTATTGACTCACCCCTTTGTGGGACTATTTTTCAGGTAATGAGCAATAATGGACCGGGTCGGCAGGAGCTAAAGGTGGCCATGCACTGCAAGAAAGGATTTGTATTATTTGGGACTTTATTTCTGTTAAGTATTTTAAGTTTTTAAGTTTGGGAATTATCGATGTAATAAGGCCGAAAAGGCCATAGTTTCTATTTCGTTACTTTTATTTTCTTTTAACCACTATGTTATGAATTAATTTATATTTTAAGTTTAAGTAAGAAATTTTTTTTAAGTAAACCCTAAATTATTTTGTCACCTTAAAATAAATTGATTCCCAAACATAGTTAATGGGTTTTCAACCTAAGCGCAACTCGAATTGATAACTTCTTTAAAAATTTCACGAACTTTCGCTAAGTAACAAAGAATTTTGAAACCAATTTTTTCTTAAGGAACATACCAGATCCGGTTTGGGCTCGTGGGCGGGTATGGGGTGTTTCGATTTAATATCGAGCCCGATTTTAAACTCTCTCGATGCGTGGGCTAAGGCCCAAAGCGCTTTTTTATTTCGAGCCCAAATGATCTTCTTTGAAATAAGCGGTGTTACGGCATGGCACCTAAGTCTCCGACCATGATCCACGTAAGGTAAGTACCCTAACTTTATGTGTGATTACGTGATTTATGAGCTGTATAAGGGTAGAAAAGGCATGGAGCGTAGAATAGAATGATAGGAACATGAACCCAGGGCTAGATTACTCAAACACAAAACCACATAAGATTTAATGCACTAAACAAACCTATGGCTAAGTCACTGAGATAGGGTGTGGTAACCCCTGGATGCATGTCTAGGATTGGATCCGGAAGAGCCTGGTATTTAAGCAGTCCTAGTGACTCACCTCCTCTTCGCAGGAATCCTACCTAGTGCGTAGCTTCCGGTTCACCCTAACTCGAGAGGGCTCGGTGGTGTGGCAACCCTGCATGCGCATGTCTAGGAATGGTTTCGGTGGGAGCTTGGTACTTAAGCAGTCCGCGTGACTCACCTCCTCTTCACTCGAATCCTGCCTGGTGCGTAGCTTTGGTTCACCCTGACCAAGAGTGCTCGGTCATAGGCTAAATATAATGACTAAAACCCGAAAGGGAACTAGCCATGTTTTTAAAAAAAAAAAAACAAAACAACGAACCCTAGTTTTAAAATTCTTAAAACTTTCTTTTAAATTTGTAAAACTATCTTTACAAAATTTCCCAAAAAATTCTCGATTTGTGAAAATTACAAAAATACCACAGTGGTAAAATTACCAAAATGCCCTTGATTCACAAATTGTCAAACTTCTCAACGATTTTGCCAAAACTTCATTATTTTATAAATGTTCACGAACCCTAATTTGCAAACTATCAAAATACCATGATTTTGAAAAATTACAAAATTGCCCTTACTTACAAAATTACCAAAATGACCCTGATTACCAAAATTTTTGCAACATCTCCATTTTGGAAGGAATAATTCTCAAAAAGAACCCACAAAGTTTTACAACTTTTGAAATATCCCTGATTTATTAAATTTTACAAATTTACCCTAATTTGTGAAAATTTACCAAAATACCCCTGAAGTCGAAAATTACCGAAATACCCCCGAATTTTAAAATTTTTCCAAATTACCCCGAGACTTTGAAATTTTCAAAATACTTTTTGACAAAAACACCAAGGAACGTTTTTTTCTGAAAAAGTACGAAAATGCCCTGTAGGACAAAATTACGAAAATACCCCTTGGTAGTGGAAAACAACAACGAAAACTATAATGTTTCTCTGAATGAACGAAAGTTCATACTTGTTTGATGGATGAATGAATGAATGGAAAAGACTGTGTGTTTGTATGAATAAGAAAGAACCACTCTTAAATCCCTTTTCATAAAACTCCTTCGCGGGTAAATAAGTGGAACAATGACTAATTCATAAAACTTTTTAATCAGATCTCGACGATAAAAAATGAGCTCTAGAGGACGTGGTCGTCGTAGACGAGGTAGAGGAAGGATGATTGTGTCGGAACCCGTTAGATCGGGTCAAGGTTCTGACAATGAAATACCACCGCCACCACCACCCCATTTTGTTAATGTTGAAAGCAAGCTCGAGACGGGGAAGATTGTGTCGTGAGGTCGTGCTTTGCGAGTCTTGGAATTGGTGGCTGGTGCAGGAGGAAATTCAGGAAATCGTAAGTCTGTGCCTGAACGGCTCCGAGCTAATGGAGCTAAAATGTTTCGTGGAGTGTCTGGAGTAGCACCCAGTACAGCTGAGTACTGGTTGGAAGCAACGGAGCGCATTATGGATGAGCTCGATCTGACTCCATAGGAAAAGTTGAAAGGGATGGTGGCATGGTAGAGGATCTGACCTGGGAATATGTTAAGGAGGCATTCCAGAAGAAATATGTGGGAACCAAGTATACAGACGAGCAAAGAAAAGCTTTTCTGGGGCTAGTTCAAGGGAACAAGTCCGTAGCAGAATATGAGGCATAATTTCTGAGGTTGAGCCGTTATGCTCGAGGTGTGGTGGCGACTGAACATGAACGCTGTGTCCGTTTTGAGGACGGACTGAGAGACGACCTGAGACTGTTGATAGCACCGCATCAGGAGCGGGAGTTTTCTTCTTTGGTGGAAAAGGCCAAGGTGGCCGAGGGAATTAAAAATGCTACCAAGCAGGCTGTGGACAAGAATAAGCTTAAGAGAGGTTTTGGACCATCTGGAAAGGGTCATAAGAGGCTTAGGGTTGACGGGCCACGAAATCAACAAGCTGGTACGGGCTGGCAGTACCGCCCTTGTGAGCATTGTGGAAAGAGGCACTTGGGAGAGTGTTGGAGAAAGACGGGGGGATGTTTCAAGTGTGGGTCCAAGGACCATATGCTTAAGGATTGTCCCAAACAACCAGATGAGAGCCGACCGGCGATTCGAATGCTAGCTGGGTGGTAGAGGCGGGCTGGCGGCCTCAACGGGGTCGTGGTTTGGCCAACAGAGGTAATGGTGCTGGCAGAGGCCGTGGAGCACAGGGCCGACGTGCTGCTAATGCAGAAGCAAGGCAACCGGGTTTGGTTTATGCGGTTCGCCGAAGGGAGGATGGTGACGCACCGGATGTAATAACTGGTACGTTCTTTATTTCTGACAAACCCTATTTTGCTCTGATTAATGTGGGCTCAACCCATTCCTATGTTGCATGTAGTGTAGTGGAAACACTAGGCCTAGACTCAGAACTCTCTGATAGACAGATGACTGTAGTAAGGCCATTAGGCCAAACCGTAGTGGTAGACAAGATCTTTCGGAATGTACCCCTAGAGATTTAGGGAGTGGACTTTCGGGCTGACCTAATGGAGTTACCCTTCGGAGAGTTTGAGCTTATACTTGGAATGGATTGGCTAGTAGAGCATCGAGCCGTGTTGGATTGTGCGGCTAAACGTATGGAACTAAGAACCCCCGAAGATGAGGTAGTAGTGATGATTGGAGAAAGGAAGAACTACTTGTCCAACGTAGTTTCGGCGCTAAAGGCTGAGAAGATGGTTAGGAAGGGGTGCGAGGTGTTCTTAGCCTTCGTAAGTGCGTTGGGAGGAAAAGATGAAGGTGTTCATGGAGTTAGGATGGTAAGGGACTTCGTAGATGTGTTCCCAGATGAATTACCAGGAATACCCCCAGATAGGGAGGTGGAATTTGGGATAGATTTGCTACCAGGAACAGCTCCTGTGTCAATCGCTCCATACCGAATGGCGCCAAAGGAGTTAGTGGAGCTTAAGGCTCAAATCCAAGAACTGTTGGATCGTATGTTCATCCGACCCAGTGTGTCTCCGTAGGGAGCACCGGTCCTATTTGTGAAGAAGAAGGACGAAACTATGCGTATGTGCATAGACTACCGTCAGTTGAATAAGCTGACCATTAAGAATAAGTATCCTTTGCCAAGGATCGATGACTTGTTCGATCAGCTGAAGGGGGCCGCAGTATTTTCAAAGATCGACTTAAGGTCGGGATATCATCAGTTGAAGGTGAAGGAGGCTGATATCCATAAGACCGCTTTTAGGACAAGATATGGCCACTTTGAGTTTGTAGTGATGCCGTTTGGATTGACGAACACTCCAGCCACGTTCATGGACATGATGAATCGGGTTTTCCAACCCTACCTGGATAGGTTCGTCGTTGTGTTTATCGACAATATTTTGGTATACTCGAAGTCAGAGGAGGAGCATGATGAGCATCTCCGAGTGGTGTTGGAAGTGTTAAGGGAAAAGAAGCTTTATGCCAAATTCAGCAAGTGTGAATTTTGGCTTAAGGAGGTGGCATTCTTAGGTCATGTGGTATCCGTAGAAGGAATAAGAGTGGATCCTAGGAAGATTGAAGCAGTGTTGGATTGGAAACCACCTTGGTCCGTGGCTGAAATTCGAAGTTTCTTAGGCTTGGCAGGCTATTACAGAAGGTTTGTGGAAGGGTTCTCGTCTATAGCCGCGCCTTTAACAAAGTTGCTAAAGAAGGAAGTACCCTTTGTATGGTCGGATAAGCAACAGGAGAGCTTTGAAAAGTTTAAGAAAGTGCTGACGGAAGCTCCAGTGTTAATTCAGTCGGAGGCAGGCAAGGGTTTCGTGGTGTATTGTGACGCTTCGTATACGGGATTAGGATGCGTGCTAATGTAAGAAGGTAAAGTGGTTGCGTATGCGTCTCGGCAGTTAAGGCCTCATAAGGTTAATTATCCAACCCATGACTTGGAACTAGCAGCAGTGGTTTTCACCCTCAAGGTTTGGAGGCACTACCTTTATGGAGAAAGGTCAGTGATCTACACGGACCACAAGAGCCTTAAGTACTTGTTGACTCAGAAGGAGTTGAACTTGAGGCAACGAAGGGGGTGGAATTGCTTCGAAGACTATGATTGCTCGATAGAGTACCACCGGGCAAGGCGAATGTGTAGTAGTGAGGCATACTAAGTCGAAAAGGTTGTGTCGAGATCTAAGGGCTTTGTTCGCTCACTTGAGTGCAGTATGATGATGGAAGCTTTGTTGGCGGAATTGCAAGTCAAGCCCACGTGGCTGAATGAGGTGAAAGAGGGACAAATGGCTGATAAAGATCTAAGTCCTAAGTTTCAACAAGTACGGAGCAGAGAATTAGGGGATTATGGCGTCAATGAAGAAGGAGTATTGTGCTACAAAAGAAAAGTCTGTATGCCAAAAGACCAGGAGTTAAGACAAAAGATTCTTCGGGAGGCGCATGGTAGCCCTTATGCTATGCATCCTGGAGGCATTAAGATGTATAGGGATCTAAGGGAACAATTTTGGTGGTCTGATCTTAAGTGGGAAGTGACTGAATTCGTGGGGAAATGTCTGACGTGTCAGCAAGTTAAGGTTGAACACCAAGTCCCATCAGGATTGCTTCAACCAATCGAAGTTCCCCAATGGAAGTGGGAAAGAATTACCATGGACTTTGTTAGTGGGCTTCCCCTTACGCCCACTAAGAAGGACTCGGTATGGGTGATAGTGGACCGTTTTACCAAGTCCGCACATTTTATTCCGGTGAGAATCGACTATTCCCTTCAGAAGTTAGCCAAGTTATATGTGGCAGAGATCGTAAGGTTACACGGAGTACCAACATCGATCATCTCCGACAGAGACCCAAGGTTTACGTCTCGATTTTGGAAGGCACTTCATCAAGCGTTGGGCACTAAGTTGGATTTCACTACGGCGTTTCATCCACAATCAGACGGGCAGTCTGAACGGGTTATACAAGTGTTGGAAGATATGCTGAGAGGCTGTGTGATGGATTTTCGAGGAAGTTGGGAAGATTATTTGCCTTTAGCTGAGTTTGCCTACAATAATAGCTATCAAGCAAGCATTCGGATGGCACCATATGAAGCATTGTATGGTCGGAAGTGTAGAACTCCTACTTGTTGGACCGAGTTAGGAGAACGTCGAGTTTTGGGCCCGGAGTTAGTGGCAGAAACTAAAGAGAAAGTTGAGTTAATTCGGGCACGACTGAAGGAAGCCTCTGATAGGCAGAAGTCGTACGCAGACCTTAAGCGAAAGGAGATCGAGTTTGAAGTGGGAGATCAAGTATTCCTGAAAGTCTCACCTTGGAAGAAGGTAATGAGGTTCGGTCGAAAAGGGAAGTTAAGCCCAAGGTTTATAGGGCCTTATCAAGTACTGAAGCGAGTTGGGCCAGTGGCATACCAATTGGAGTTGCCACCAGAGTTGCAGCAGATGCACGACGTATTCCATGTATCCATGCTACGTCGCTACCGATCGGACCCATCTCATGTGGTACCTGTTGAAGAGGTGGAGCTAAAGCCAGACTTATCCTATGAGGAAGAACCGATTCAGATTTTGGAACGAGATGTAAAAGTACTACGAAGGAAGTCAGTGCCTCTAGTCAAAGTGTTATGGCGCAATCATGGATCGGAAGAAGCTTCGTAGGAGTCTGAAGAGACAATGTGACAGCAATACCCTCAACTATTTTAGTTAAGAAATTTCGGGGACGAAATTTTGTTTAAGGGGGGTAGAACTGTAACATCCTGAAAAGGGCCTATGCATTTTCGGTTTAATTGTATGAAATGACAAGTCTTAAGCATTATGAATAAATTTTTGACATTTTTGAAAACTCAAGAAATGTATGAAAATGAATGGAAATGAATATTTTGGAAACACGGAAATGCATTGGACATGAACATTTTAGGAAACCTAGAAATGTAAGGAAATGGTTCAAAAATGGAAAGTACATTTTTGGAAACTAAGAAATGAAAATGGAAATGATCCAAAATGGAAAGTATACATTTTAGGAAACTTGGAAATGTAAGAAAATGGCAAGTAAATAGAGTAGATAGAAAATTTTAGGAAACTTGGAAATGACCCTAAAATGTCAAATTTTAAAGTTTAAAATAGGAAATAAGGGCAAGGTGGCCTTAAAAGAAAAAGTTGGAAAAATTTGACACACAAACAGGCTTGGAAAAGTGGCCTGAAGATGTCACTTAGGGCTTAAGGAAATGGTGCCATATGCAGGAGGAATGGGCTGAGAGTTTGAGTCACTTGAGAAGCAAATAATGAAGGTTTTAATTTTGCTTCCGAATATTTGAGGTGGGACGGCACATGTGTTTAAAAAGAGAGGTGTTTTATTTTCATAAATATGTGAATAATAAGTGATAAATAAAGGATTTTCTTTAATTGGATTATTTGAGGAGATAATTGATGGATTAAATGCTTTTATTCTAAATAAAGGAGATAATATTATCATAAGGAAGAGTGGTGGCCAAGGCAAGGACTCTTGGCCTAGTAATTTCGGCTAAAGGAGGAGAATTAAGGCTATTCTCTCATCTTTTCCTAAGTGTGCCGAAATTTTCCTAGCTCTCTCCCCCTCTCTGCTGAATTTTTCTTTAAGCAAAATCCATCTTCTCTTCTTCTATTTTCTTCTCTGTTTCTACTGTCAAAGCCGAATCTTTGTTGATTCTAAGTAAAGGAGCAATCAACTACAACATCAAAAGGGTAAGATCTGGGGTCAATCAATTTCTATTCCTTTTCTTTTTACCAAAATCAGGGTACTAATCCTATTAGCAATTTTGGCCGAATCTGCAAGGGGTCTCTCAGGTTTCTACCATTATCGAATAGAAGGATCAAGGATCTAAGGTAAGAAATATAGATAACCGGTCAAGGTTATGATTATGTCTCAATATTAGATTAAATCTGACATGAAGTTATAGGGATTTTGACAGATATTCAAGGCAAGGGAAACTTTTGGGATTTGGAAATTGTAAGGTAAGTGCATAGATCCAATCGGGCTAGGATTATTTTGGTATTATTTTCCATTTACTCAAAAGTTAGAAACTAACATAAATTACCTGGTTTGGTGGTTAGCCGATTTCAAGAAAGAGGAACACAAATCTTCGGGATTTGATTATCAATCAAATCGGCAAACAAGATAAGTATTAGTAATACCATTCCTATTAGGACTTGGTTTTAAAATTGAAAAGGTTATTAATGTGTTTTTGTATGATGGGCCGAATATAGGAATTAACAGATCTAAAGTTAGATCGGGATTTTCAGGATTTCAAGGAACCTATTAAGCGAATCAGGTGTGTACCCATACTAACCTTCAATACGTTATATGGTAATTATTAATTATATGAATATGCATAAGAATGTGAATGTGGCTATGTGCCCTAATGTGGTACAAAAAGTACTCAGGTACGTTTTCTACTTCTGATAGGATTATGAATATGTTATACTTTTAACATGTGAATAGTAATATGAATGAGAAAAATAAGTATGTTGTGCATGATAAAATATGTGGGGCATTTAGGGCTATATGTGAAAAGGGGAAGAAGGTGTTGACTTCGGTCTCACCAACGGAATATGGTGACTACAGTCACATAATTTGAATATGGTAACTATGGTTACATTATCTAAATTTGGTAACTTCGGTTACATTATTTGAATATGGTGTCTAATGACACAAATTATATGGGTGATGAGCACGTCGACTGCAGCGACTGCCTTCGATGGTGTGTAGCGGATGGAGGGTTGACTTAGTAGTCCCCACGGTGTGATTGGCAGGTACGGGTGGTGTGTAGCGGATGGACAAATAGGCTTGGGTTTGGGTTGCATCATCATTTATTTGTATATGAATATGAATTTGATATGAACATGTATGCCTGATTTGTTGAATGTTAGTATTGTGTGCACATTGAGTCTGTTGACTCACCCCTTTGTGGGACTATTTTTCAGGTAATGAGCAATAATGGACCGGGTCGGCAGGAGCTAAAGGTGGCCATGCACAGCAAGAAAGGATTTTTATTATTTGGGACTTTATTTCTATTAAGTATTTTAAGTTTTTAAGTTTGGGAATTATTGATGTGATAAGGCCGAAAAGGCCATAGTTTCTATTTCGTTACTTTTATTTTCTTTTAACCACTATGTTATGAATTAATTTATATTTTAAGTTTAAGTAGGAAATATTTTTTTTAAGTAAACCCTAAATTATTTTGTCACCTTAAAATAAATGGATTCCCAAACATAGTTAATGGGTTTTCAACCTAAGCCCAACTCGAATTGATAACTTCTTTAAAAATTTCACGAACTTTCGCTAAGCAACAAAGAATTTTGAAACCAATTTTTTCTTAAGGAACATACCAGATCCGGTTCAGGCTCGTGGGCCGGGTATGGGGTGTTTCAGTTCACATAGATACCTTTCATACACTCCTTGTGTATTTATCAAACATACCTGAAACGGATAAACATTCAGGTAATTGTTTATAGCTCGGAATTGCCTGTTGAACCGTTTAGAATCTAATAGGATATACAGAATACTCAGAATAGTCGTACAATGCCAACGTCCCCGACGTGGTCTTACATGTAATCAGATATCGTTGCAACTATCCCCTACAGGGTCTTAATACTTATTAATACGATGCCAATGCCCCAGACATGGTCTTATACATATATCTCATCTTGACGCCAATGTCCCAGACGTGGTCTTACACGAAATCTCAAATCAATGCCAACGTTTCAGAAGAACAGACACCTATGTCATGACATAGCTAATCCTATCTATTCCTAAGTTCATACGGGACTTCACGGACATTGTCACTAAGTCGATCTAATCTCAGAATTCATGTATACAACATATCATAAGTATTCATCATTATCAATAGTCATATGAACATACATAGTTCAATACAAATATGTTCATTTGTATATTGACTTACCTCCGATCCAAATATCCGTTCGGACTCGATTATTCGACTACTTTTGCTTTCCCGCGATCTAAGTCTGTTTTCTTCGGTTCTTGGTCTATACATATTCAAATTTAACCCTCTTATTAAACAACACATTCAATTCAATCAAAATACACATAATTAGGGCAATTTGCAACTTAGCCCTCGCATTTGCACACTTTATCAATTTAGTCCATTTTTCTCAAAACATCAAATGTACAAAATCAACATATACCTATGTTTAGCCGAATACTCATGTATCCCATACAAGTCCAAACATTTCATCAAGTTCACAATTTAGTCCTTCAAAATACTATTTTCACAATTTAATCCTAATTAGCTAAATTCATCAAAACTTCAAGAACAAAACATGTTCATTTAACACATATCTTTCATATTTCACTATTAACATCACAAATAACATGAGTTCATCAAAGTCTCATTTCACAAACATCATCAATTCTCAAAATTGAAGCATGGGTTTTGAAGTATACAAAGCAACGATTACAGAAACGTAGAAATTATCAAAAACGAATCAAAACATACCTTGAATTTAAGCCTTAAGGTAGTCGAATATGAAAAACTCAAACCCTTGCTTTCTCTCTTTTAACAATCGGTGGATGAACATAAAAGATGATGAAATTTTGGCTTTTGTTTTTGTTTATTAACATTTTATTATCACTTTACCATTTTAGCCTTTTTAAAACATATAAAACAAAATAAATTCTAAGGTTATTTAGTCAGTTGCCAATCCACTAACCTTAATATTGGCTTAATTGCCACATAAAGCCTTCACACTTATAAAGACATGACAAATAAGTATCTTTTCATAAAGCATACAAATTTGCATCTCAATGCAATTTAATCCTTTTATCAAATAAGCACACAAACGGACAAATTAATTCACGAAAATTTAGCACATGCTTAATCACATATTGAAGACACAGAAAATAATATTAAAATATTTCACTAACTCGGATTTGTGGTCCCGAAACCACTGTTCTGACTAAGGTCTAAATTGGACTGTTACATGTAATATCAGTTCAATGTAATTCACATGCATCCCTGTCTTAGTTCATATCGAACTCATACCGTTCTGTATCAGAACAATGCCCATTGAACCATTTAGAATATCGTTGAATACCCGGGATAGCTCGCACATAGTGTGATAAATCATATAAATGTAATTCGTCAAATCCTATACATGTATTCTCACACGAGCTATGAATATGGGCATGCTCACAAGAGCTGTGGGTCGGAACATAGCTACACTATGCTGCTCACGCGAGCTGTGGAGTATCTGCAACACATGCCAGACCTCAACCATCGGTAGGACATTCAGGAATAGCACTCGACTCATGTAAACCCTAATGACATGTCATTTGTATGCTACGAATTCCTAAGGTTCAAACGGGGCTCGATAATCATCGTATGTCGTTGGATATGCAACCGGTGTATATGTATAGCAATTTACAACACAAGTATATTTCATTTGAAAAAATATATGCACGATTTAATTACACGAACTTACCTCGACGAATATATGTAGATACGGAGGCGATTAATTTGAGACTTTCTATTTGCCCCGATCTAAAGCCGTACGAGGTCTGTCGTGATCTATATGTATATATTTAAATCAATTCAATATGTATTTTATTTTATTTTATCCAAAACCTTATTTTTGGTAAATTTATCATTTTACCCCTATATTTTTAATTTCTTGCAATTTAGTCCCTAGCTCATAAAAGTAGAAATTTATGCAATTTCACCACAACCCACTATAGCCAAATATCAATTAGGTCCCTAGCAAGTGTTATATTTCATTTATTTCAGAATTTCACCATGTAAAATTTTCCATTTTTTAAGTTAATCCCTATTTAACAATTTCACCAAAAATCACTTAACAAAAATTGTTTATCTAACAAAAAATACTCATTTTCTTCCATGAATCATCAAAACTTATGCACATTTATTAATGGAAAAACTCTAATAGTTTAACAGTTTCACAAATTAGTCCCTGGGCTAGCTAGATTAAGCTACAACAATCCCAAAAACATAAAAATCATTAAAATCGGGACAAAATATCTTATCAATCAAGCAAAACTAGAATGGCCGAACCCTAGCTTCAACAATGGATTATTTTCTCTTTTAATTTTGGTTGATGATGATGAATAAAAGATGATAGCTTATTTTATTTCATTAGTTTTTTATCATTATTTTACCATTTACTTAAATAGCCTTTAAAAACATCACTAATTACACTTATACCAAGCCATGTACTTCCATTATCACCATTTATGGTCTAATTACCACATAAGGACTTAAAATTTAAAGTTCTATAGCTATTTAATACCTTTAGCTACTAGAACTCAACTTTTACACTTTATGCGATTTGGTCATTTTTATCAAATTGAGTATGTAAACGGTAAAATTTCTTAACGAAATTTTTAGACGGTACTACTATCATGTTGTAGGAAATAAAATAATAGTAAAATAAGTTTTTGAATTAAAATTTGTGGTCCCAAAACCACTGTTCCAATTTCACTGAAAATGGGCTGTTACACAAAGTTTGCCGATTCATTTACATACGATGCCTTTCTTTAAGTGTTTATTGGATACTTAGTTCTTTCTACTTGTCTCATACATCATCTCTTACACTTACTATACCTCAAAGTCTTATCTTTACTTTGCCTTTAGAGGACCATTCATAGCATTCTTTTCTAATTCCTTACACACTGCCATTCATTCAGAATTTTGCCATGAAAGAATTCGCTCATTTAAATAGTCGCAAAGGCTTCTTTTGTACTTGCCACAAGGGCTTTCCTTTACAGAGTTGCCACCACGTCATCCTATCGTTAGGTTGCGCCACCAAGGCTTCCTTTACAGAGGTAGCCACAAAGGCTTTACATTTAGTACTCACCACAAAGGCTTTCTTGTCAAGAGTTGTGCCACAAAGGCTATTTTTTATATCTAGTACTCGCCACAAAGGCTTTCTTGTCTAAAGTTGTGGCACAAAGGCTATTTTTATATTCAGTACTCGCCATAAAGGCTATCCTTTATATCCAATACTTGCCACAAAGGCTTTCCTATCCAGAGTTGTTCCACAAAGGCTATCCTTTTTATTGGGTACTCGCCACAAAGGCTTTCCTTCTCCTAGTGATTTAGGCGATAGGGATTTTCCTAGACTCACAATTAGTGAGGTTTTTCCTTCATCGTCCTAGGACACACAGAGAACCACATTAGGTAATAACCTTTCTTAATTTTCCCCATATGATGTCATAACCCACCAATTACGGTCTTACATGATATAGCTTTCTTTAGTGCCATGACCATGGGCTTGTCATTTCAGATATTCATGTTTTTAGTCCCGACGGACCCCTTTGATGACTCTGGGAACAAACACAAACTCTTCATACTTAGACCTATCTTTCATTTTAACTTACTCATAATAGACACATCAAGACCTTTCAAACATATTAACATATTTCCATTATCTAGACACAAGCATACATTTAACCTCAAGGTTCACCTTTCATACTTTGACCACAAAACTTCATGTTATCCATACATGCAAGTTCATAAATCTTATGTTCCGCATAAGAGTTATCACATCTTGTTTCACCAGTTTTATTTCATGATTTGGTTACTTAGCATTAAAGTTTTTAGTAGGCATTTTATACATGCATGAGTTAGTTTAGGGACTCACCTGATGACCTCAAATAGCAGTTTATCCTTCAGATCCATCATTCATCAGGATGCAACCTGCTTTGCCTTGTAGACTAGAAACACTTCATTAAAACTCATTTGAGTAACGATTGTCATCATTTTAAATCTAGACATGTCTCAAAGCCATGTTTCCTCAATCATACTTACAGATCTATGTTTCTTTGACAGACAGAGTCACGAAATGTACCTTGTAGTGAAGAAAATCACTAGAGATATCCAGGAGTCCTAACTCAACTTAGAACAATGTTTCTATCTTTCTTTAGCTCTAGATCTTAAATGTTTTCAGAGGAAGAAGGGTGAAGAAGATAACCTTCTTCTTAACTTAATCGAAGTGTCCATTTAACTCAACCCAAGTCTCTATAGGAACTTGGTAAACTGAGTGGCCTTATCAAAATTTGCCACCTCTAAGAACTTACTCGATTGCTCCTTTAGCCCTTAACCATTCTAGTTTATGTTTAGTTAATTCCTAACCATCTTTCCTCACAACTTAGCTGCCATGGGACCCCATTGGTCACTAAATATAATATATCATTGGCGTGGACTCAAACCTTATAACCATTCCTTTCGTATTACCACTTCTATTTCACTTATCATCATAACTTGATGGGGAGTCCTTGTCTATTTGTTTTCATGTTAGAGTCCGTCCATTCTATACGCTGAAAAGGGCTTTTGGGTAAACACTACTTCGCCAGTAGTACTTCTTTATACTATGTGCCATAAACATATATATATATATTCTTACCAACACTCATTGATTTGTTATACTTACTTTTCTTCAGAGTTAGTCATAAACTTTGTTCTTTTAGAATATCCTATACGTTGTACATACTAGATTTAACCATGGGTTCATTTATTTTCATTCAGAGTCTGCTAGACTAAAGCATCACTGGTGCATTAGGAAAGTCCTTACACTTAATCGAGTCTTAACATTGGGCCCTTGAAACTTACCTTTAAGCCTTACTTTTATAAATGACACTTAAATAGTCAGAACTTCGCTGGGTAGGTTGTTACACTTTCGTTCTTCGTAAATACTTAAGTGTATGCTTAACTGTTTGTCAGTGTCTCAGACTGAGATTCACCTACTATCGACTCACCAACCCTATTGCAAAATAAATATCCGAGCGTGTGTATAACATAGCATACATGAGACTTCCTACCACCGAAGCATAAGGAACCTTTCTCATATATTCTCTTTCTTTTACTATCTTTGGACAATCATCTAAAAAAAAAAGATGAAAGCCCGACATAGATATTTGGACAGTTCTCATGTATTCTTTATTGGCTAAATGTTCTTTTCTGATTATCTTGTGTTTTCATTCGGTTCTTTGCTCTATTGTTCAAATATGTTCTTAACTCTTTGTTTTCTCATATTGGTAGCCCTAATTCGACTAAAACTCATCAAGAACAAGTCACTCTATAGCTGAATTGGACTCTCTCTTAAGATTCCTAATTTGATTTGATTTTCTTATTTTTTTTCTATCTTAATTGCTTGCCCTTTTGATTATTAGATCTAACTTGGATTATTGCATTTCAGATTGTGACAAACTCCAAGTTTCCTTTCCTTCGTCTAAAGCCTTAAGGCAAATCTATGACTTTAACAAACTTGTGATCATGTTCCACACGCATCCCAATCAAATTGCTAATTAAAATTTTCCATGGTAAAATTAGAGAAGTATTTAGGATACGATTGACATGCTAAGGAATAGATATGGAATTCTAATTTTGCTTAGGAGGTGTCGCACTTATGTGTGCTTTATATCGCATTCAAGGCTTGCATTTAGGTGTATCATGGTGTGGTGCATTGTGTGCTCTCATAAGCCTTTAGGTGTGTTAGGAGGGACGTTATATGATGCCTTCGAGCCAACACTCATGTGCTTCCTGAAGTGTTATGGATGATTACCATGTATACAAGTCTTCTTTTACTAGTGTTTACGAAGGGTTGCATCTTATACAAGAATCAAATTATAATATATGAAAAATATTGATTTAAACATGAATTGTGAAATGAATTCCAGGGGTTAAAAATGACTTTATTAAATGCAATTTTAAGTATAAGATAATATTGAACCATAAAGCTATGAAATTAAAAAAAGTGAGAATGAATTTTATAAATCAATCTATTTAAAAAGGAATTTCAATTCATGAAATGCATGACATGAGAACTTGAACTATGCTCATTATAATTTTATTTATAATATGAAATAACCTCTTATAAGCCCTTAAGGTAAGATGAGTATCTTCCTTGATTGCTTGCTAATCATTTATGCTTAACGTGCCATTGTTTCTTGCGCATAGATTCGTTGTGGATTTTGTGAAGTCACATCCGTTTTGGAAGTCTCCATCACTTTTGCAAAGTTGAAGAGTATATATTAGTACTTAGTTCTTGTCTTCTATAACATGGCATGTACATAGGTTGAGTGCCATTCAATATCAAGTTTGTATGATTTGGTTTTAATTCGATGAATGATAAGATATAGTTTTTTTTTCTTAAAAATGTTGAACATGTTTTTATGAATGAATATGAGTCTAAGAGTCATTTTATTATGTTCAAAATTATTTGAGACTTATTGGTACCATATGGTGTTGGTTGGGGATAGTTTTAAGTGTTTTTGGATCCAATTTTTTGCCTTAGGGAACCCAGATTCTGGTACCAAACCTATTGTTATCATAACATAGTTTGATAGTAGCTAAATTACTACAGTAACAAGCCTAGGTATCGATACCTTGGGTACAAGTACTGATACCTAGCCTCAGGACAAGGCCATTGCTTTGGTCGTTCTGAGCACCCTGAAGCTTGCACTTGACCCCAGACACCTCCAATCACAGACAAAAAGTTTTTAAATGGTTTTAAAATTTTAAAGCATTCAAAATGATTTTATCTTATTTCTAAAATTTTGCTTTAAGCTTGAAAGTTACTAGTAGAATCTTCCGTTCGTATCAAACATCAAGACAAACAGAAATATTATAATTAGGATATTATTTAGATACAATTTCCATTGATAAATATAAATATATGTAGAGTCCTTAACTAATGACAACACTACACACTTTTAGTGGCGTTTTTAGTGGCGTTTTAAAGAAAAACGCCGCTAATATTGCACATTCACGGCGTTTGAAGGAAAACGCCACAACAAAATGAGCTATAGCGGCGTTTATTACAAAAGCGCCACTAAAAAGGATAAATAGCGGCATTTTTTCCTCAAACGTCGCTACAAATCAGAGCATTAGCGGCGCTTTTCAAAAAACGCCGCTAAAAGTATGAGCATTAGTGGCACTTTTCAAAAAACAGCGCTAAAAGTATGAGCATTAGCGGCGCTTTTGAAAAAACGCCGCTAAAAGTATGAGCATTTAGCGGCGCTTTTCAAAAAACGCCGTTGAAGGTATGAGCATTAGCGGCGCTTTTGAAAAAACGCCGCTAAAAGTTTGAGCATTAGCTGCGCTTTCAAAAAAATGCCGCGAAAAGTATGAGATTTAGCGGCGCTTTTCAAAAAACACTGCTAAAGGTATGAGCAATTCAAAAAATGCCCAAAAACGACGACGTTTTAATTGCAACTTAAAAATGGGAAAAAATTAGCGCGCTAAATGTGATTTTTAGCGGCGTTTTTATTTAAAAACGCCACAAAAATTTTTTATTTCAAAACAAAAACGACGCCGTTTTAATTACAATGCAAAAATGGGATAAAGTTAGCGGCGTTTTTTTTATATTTAGCGGCGTTTCTGAAAAAAACGCCACAAAATATTTTTTATTTCAAAACAAAAACGACGCCATTTTAATTACAATGTAAAAATGGGATAAAATTAGCGGCGCCGCTAAAGGCTGACTTATAGTGGCGTTTGTTATAAAAACGCCGCTAAAGGTGATATCACAAACCATTTTTTATTTCAAAGCAAAAACTAAGGGTGGCATTTATTCAATCTATTTCAAAACAAAAAAAAAGCGATGTTTTGATTATTGTATAATAATTCAATTTTAATTTACGTTTAGTGTTTAAATTTTTTGCCTTAGTGTTAAGCTTTAGCATTTAGGGTATAAAGGTGTGGGTCGTATGGTTTAATGGTTAATGTTTATAGTTTAGTGTTTTAGTGGTTTACAGTTTTGGATTTAAAGTTTAGTATTTATGGTTACAGGGTTTATATGTTTGTAAGGGTTTATGATTTAGGGTTTCATGGTTTACGATATTTAGGGTTTAGGGTTTAAGAAAAGGTTTATGGTTTATGGTTTTGGGGTAATGTTTTAAAGTTTAGAGTTTGGGGTTATGTGTTTAGATTATTATGGGGTTTAAGGGTTTAAGGCTTATAGTTTAGGGTTTATAGTCAATTAATAGTTAAGGGTTGATAGTTCAAGAGCTATAATTTAGGGTTTAGGGTTTTAGGGTTTAAGGTATATGTATCCATTACCCCAATGTTCATTTCTTTAAATTAGGTTCAAATTTTTATCCTCAATTTATATATGAAATAATTTATTATATAATTGTAAAATAGATAATATGAATTATAATATTAAAATTATTATATAGTTTGGGGTTTGGGATTATGTGTTAGAGATTAGGGTTTGAAGTTTGGATTTGGGGTTATATATACTGGGATTTGGGGTTAAGTGTTTTAATTTATATATTAAATAATTTATTATATAACCGTAAAAGAGATATAAAAATTATTTTATTATTATTAACACTAATACTATTATTTAAAATAATTTTAAAGATTTATGGGTATATGACTGATATATTTTAAATTTATAAATATTTAAAATAAGTAATTGGATTAATTAATAATAGTATAAAAATTATATTAAAAATTACCGGCGTTTTATACAAAAACGCCACAAAACCCATCAATAGATTCGAAGACGGCATCTTTTGAAAATTTGTTGTATGAATTAGTGGCGTTTGTGAATAAAAATATATTGATGTATTTATGTATTGCATACATAAAAATTTATAATTATTCAATATAAAAATATATTGATGTATTTATATTTTAAAATAATGTTTATGCATGATTAAATCAAAATTAAAGTTTCAATACATTTAAACCACAATTAGAATTTCACATCTAGAATTACACATTAAACCAAAATTCATATATAATTCTGAGATGTAGGTGTATACATAATAATTAAATGCCATTTATATAAAAATCTAAACAACTAATGCAGACTATACTTCAAAAATAATGTTGATGTAAAAAGAAAGAAAAAAGAAATTCGTAAAAGAGTTTGGTAATGGAAATTAAATTTTTAAAATTTAATAATAAAAAATTAAAATCTTAAAAACTTAAAAATTTAATATTTAATATTTTTGTTAAAAAGTTCAATACTCAAAATATAATAAAATTTAAAATTAAAAAAATGGTAATCTCAACACAAAAATTTTGAAAAAAAAAATATAGGTTAAAAATAGAAAAAAATTAAAATTGCATAATAGTGGTGTTTTTGTAAAAAACGCCACAAAAAAATGGAGCTTTAGTGGCATTTTTGCATAGTGGCGTTTACAAAAAACGGAGCTACAAAAACGCCACAAATAATTACAAACTTTTATACATAAAACGGTGCCATTTTTTCCCCTGCTAAACAACTAAATCCACTATCCTATAAGCCCGATTTTTTCCCCAAACTCAAACACACAGAATTTCCCAAATTTTCCCCATCGTTCCCAATCTGTTTCCCTCCCCAAACTCAAAATTCCTTAATCCCAAATTTCCCCTATCGCTTCCCAATTAGTTTCCCTCCCCAAACTCAAATTTCTTAATCCCAAATTTCCCAGTAAGAAGCCTATTTTGCTTTTTTTTTTTTTCGCGGTTTCATGGTTATTCTCGCCGAATAGAAGTTTCAGTATTTTCTCCCTTTATCAACACAATTTTCTTCAAGGTAACACTTCTTTTTAATCACTACTTTTTTTTTGTATATTATCTAAATTGGGTATTTTTCATTCTATGCATATATTGATTTCTATGCTTCAATTTTTTTTCTTTTGCTGTTTTTGGCTATCATTTGATATAATCCAAATTGGGTTTCCTTCATTTAATTGATCCATGTTTGTTTCTGGGTTTATATTGATTTCAGTAAAAGCTTGAGTCTTTAAATGATTTAGCTAATGTGTGTGCAAGTTTTGGTTCAATGAATGCTTCTATTTTTTTAATCCCAAATTTTGTTATTGATTGTTTACATTGGTATTTGATTTAATCCCTTTAAATTGCTTTCCAGCGTTAGTTTAGCTTCATCTTTGGTCCCTTTAAATTGCCTTTTGCTTTAATTTCATTTCTCTCTAGTGTTGAACTCTGTATGATCGTTTTATATTGGTTTCTAAATTTCCAAACATATTAAAAGATCAATGTTTTTTTTAAGAATCTCAGACTTTTAATGTTGTTTGGAAATCAACTATATCATTGGAGTTCACGGGATCGGAATACCAATAGGAAAACTTGATATGTATGTTGCGGCTGCTGGTCTCAACCCACAAAGGTTATGGTCTATCTTTCTTTTTCTTTTTGTGTTTTTGCAAGCATTTGCATGCCTGCCACTTATAATTTGGCTTATACTTTTTTATTTGTACTTAACACCAATTAGTTAGGCCTGTATCAACCATTTGCCACCATTTTCATACATGTGTTTTGGTATTGACTGTATTTGACATATTTAGCCATCAGTTGTAGTTCTCTCTTATATGCATGTGAACTTATATTTGTGGCTAAGTGGACAATAGTTATGAACTTGCACCTATATATGTTGTTGTTGCATGGATCAAAATCTTAGAATGACTCTCTTGATGGCATGTTGGCTACTATGTAATTAAAGCAATATAATATCTATATTTAGTCCATGAAACAAAGTTAGATAAGTGTGTGCCTATATATATATATCTAAGGTATTTGTATCTTTTTATGTTATGCCATCATTTAGAGACAGCAAATGCATGTTGTGTAACCCCCTATATGTAAATTTATTATGAGCAATGGCTGAAAAAATGGCAACTAAATTCCTTCATAGTTTTTAGTGAAAATGACTCTCTTGAACGTTTGAATTTTCCTTTGTTTTGCTGCATTGAATGTTTGATCGGGTGGTTTTTGTGTGCTTGAATATGAAGTTTTGTTTTGGATGATCATGTTATCTATCAGAGTGGTGGTGTTTAGGCATATGGCTATATTATGTTTATTAATGCTCATTTGTTTATAAATTTACAATTAATTATTAAATCTTGCAAATTATAGTGTGTTCCTTTTTGTATAAAATAATGTGTAAAATCTTAAATACGTGTATAAATGGGCTAACCCGCAGGGTCGTTGTCTACTTGTCTGTATTGGGACTGATTAGTAGTGGACCCAATCAGATTACAATAACAATTGTTGAAGGAAACGAAACTGCATGGAAACTTCTTCACCTGTGGATTTATACGGCTGGGTAGTGGCTTTATCTTTTCATCTGAGGTGAGTTGATTGAGTTGAAATTATTTCAACTAATTTTAGTTTCTAAACTGATTTTTCTACATGCTGGACCCTTGTTATAGATACGTACTTCTAGTATGTCAATTTTTGTAGCATTGGTTTGAACTTAAGTTGTATGTTTCTGGAGTAGGCATGCTGCATTTTTTGCCTAAAATTTTGGATATCTTGAATGAGGTATTATATTGGTCTCATAGTAAGTATCAATACTCTTACTCCTAAGTACTAGTAGTTGTGAAGTTGGTAGCCAAAATTTTGAAGTAGGAGTGACTCATATTGATACATGGCTTACAAAATATCAATATATATATTTATAAGTATATGTACATCGTTGATTTATCTCAAAACAAGAAAATATTGAAGAAAACATTTAATATATATAATGGACCGCAAGT
This sequence comes from Gossypium bickii, assembly GCA_025503065.1. Lineage (NCBI taxonomy): Eukaryota > Viridiplantae > Streptophyta > Magnoliopsida > Malvales > Malvaceae > Gossypium > Gossypium bickii. The sequence goes on from CP106713.1 coordinate 73,718,683, forward strand.
TCTAAAAGAATTATGACATTTTTAAAAGAATTATATTTTAAATTAATAATCTAATTATTTATTAAAATTACTTTAAGAATAATTATTATGTGCTTATATTATCTTAAATAATGTTCTCCAATGAGTACAATTGAATATATTATGAAAACCATAATATTGAATGGTTATTATAAATATTAGTTTTCTAATAATTAAATATTCAAAACAATCCATTTACATAATTTAATTTTAAAATCAAACTTCACCATTTACATTTATCATCCAATAATTAAGTAATTAAAAATATATTATAATTTATTGAATCATTACAATTATTTTAAAATAATTGTATTTATTTTTAATAAATGTTTTATAACAAAAAAAACAATTTTTTTTAAAGAATATTTACATTTATATGGCTTTTTGGTTTATTACTAATTACTAATTACTAATTTTTTATATTAATAATATTTGATTTTAATATTTAATAATTTCAATGTTCTCCAAAATGGTATTATTATAAAAAATAAATTATTTTTTCAATATTTTCAAAATTTTCAGCCAACCTCAAATGAAAAACTAAACCAATTAATATTTAAAAAAAAACTACAATGTAATGCATGCCATATATGTTCACACCTCGACTTTCTCAATTTGAAAATTTATTTTAACTTACATAATACATAATACATAACTTACATAAAATTATTTAACTTACATAATACATAACTTGCATAACTTACATAGCTTTCATCAAATTATTTAACTTACATAATATATAACTTACATAATACTTGTATAGATAAAAAAAAAAGATTCAAAGTATATAGGTTGGAAACCTGATGGGTTGCCTTATATCTCACTGTTAGATATAATGGATCCTCACTAGGTGCAACAATGCCACGTATGATGAATCTTAAAGAATACATAACTTACTTAATTTTAAGATAAAAATTCATAATAAAAAGAGTTTGGTAATGGTAATTAAATTTTTAAAATTTAATAATAAAAAATTAAAATCTTAAAAACTTAAAAATTTAATATTTAATATTTTTGTTAAAAAGTTCAATTCTCAAAATATAATAAAAATTAAAATTAAAAAAATGGTAATCTCAACACAAAAATTTTGAAAAAAAAATATAGGTTAAAAATAGAAAAAAATTAAAATTGCATAATAGTGGTGTTTTTGTAAAAAACGCCACAAAAAATGGAGCTATAGTGGCTTTTTTGCATAAAACGCCACAAAAAAAGGAGCTATAGTGGCGTTTACAAAAAACAGAGCTACAAAAACGCCACAAATAATTACAAACTTTTATACATAAAACGGTGCCTTTTTTTTTCCCTGCAAAACAACTAAATCCACTATCCTATAACCCTGATTTTTTTCCCCAAACTCAAACACACAGAATTTCCCAAATTTTCCCCATCGTTCCCAATCTGTTTCCCTCCCCAAACTCAAAATTCCTTAATCCCAAATTTCCCCTATCGCTTCCCAATTAGTTTCCCTCCCCAAACTCAAATTTCTTAATCCCAATTATTTTGCTTTTTTTTTTCGCGGTTTCATGGTTATTCTCGCCGAATAGAAGTTTCAGTATTTTCTCCCTTTATCAACACAATTTTCTTCAAGGTAACACTTTCTTTTAATCACTACTTTTTTTTTTGTGTATTATCTAAATTGGGTATTTTTCATTCTATGCATATATTGATTTCTATGCTTCAATTTTTTTACTTTTGCTGTTTTTGGCTATCATTTGATATAATCCAAATTGGGTTTCCTTCATTTAATTGATCCATGTTTGTTTCTGGGTTTATATTGATTTCAATAAAAGCTTGAGTCTTTAAATGATTTAGCTAATGTGTGTGCAAGTTTTGGTTCAATGAAAGCTTCTATTTTTTTAATCCCAAATTTTGTTATCGATTGTTTACATTGGTATTTGATTTAATCCCTTTAAATTGCTTTCCAGCGTTAATTTAGCTTCATCTTTGGTCCCTTTAAATTGCCTTTTGCTTTAATTTCATTTCTCTCTAGTGTTGAACTCTGTATGGTAAAAAAAAGAAAGAAAAAAGAAATTCGTAAAAGAGTTTGGTAATGGTAATTAATTTTTTAAAATTTAATAATAAAGAATTAAAATCGTAAAAACTTAAAAATTTAATATTTAATATTTTTGTTAAAAAGTTCAATACTCAAAATGGTTTGATTTTAATAATATTTGATTTTAATATTTAATAATTTCAATGTTCTCCAAAATGGTTTTATTATAAAAAATAAATTATTTTTTCAATATTTTCAAAATTTTCAGCCAACCTCAAATGAAAAACTAAACCAATTAATATTTTAAAAAAAAACTACAATGTAATGCATGCCATATATGTTCACACCTCGACTTTCTCGATTTGAAAATTTATTTTAACTTACATAATACATAATACATAACTTACATAAAATTATTTAACTTACATAATACATAACTTGCATAACTTACATAGCTTTCATCAAATTATTTAACTTACATAATACATAACTTACATAATACTTGTATAGATAAAAAAAAAGATTCAAAGTATATAGGTTGGAAACCTGATGGGTTGCCTTATATCTCACTGTTAGATATAATGGATCCTCCCTAGGTGCAACAATGCCACGTATGATGAATCTTAAAGAATACATAACTTACTTAATTTTAAGATAAAAATTCATAACTTACATAATTTTAAGATCAAACTTCATAACTTACATAATTTACATAACTTACAAAGTATTCAATTATATATATGATCATATCATTACTTACATAAATTATAAATTAACAATTTAGTCGTGTAATTTATTGTCAACTTTAGACTTCAACAACTACAAAATGGATAGGAGTTGGATGAAATTGTCAAGGGTAAGCAACGGTTATCGAAATGGAGTAGAAACTTTTCTGAATTTCGCATTTCAAAATGCAAGCCAAGAGAATATGATTCTTTGCCCGTGTAAGAAGTGTTGCAATATCAATTGGCATTATCGTGAAGTTGTCTACGAACATCTAGTTGTTGATGGCTTTGTCCGGGGGTACAAAAAATGGTTTTTTCATGGAGAGTGTACATCTAGTAGAGCATCTTCATCGATGAATCTAGGTTATCCTCATAGTGCTTACAATCAGAATGTTAGAGATGATAACATGGAAGGTATGTTATGGGATGCTTTTAATATGCGCAGTGATGGTTTCGGGTCATTTCCACCTGACTTGGGTGCAACCGATAATTATAATTTTGGTGGAAATACTTTCACCGAAGGGAGAAGAAGTGTACCTGTTGAACAGCCAAATGAAGAAGCGGCGAGGTTCTACACGTTACTTGTGAAATGAATGAAGAACTGTATGAGGGATCAAAAATTTCCAAACTATATTCTGTATTTATCTTTTTCACTTGAAATGTTTGGGAAGGTGGACCGGAAACTCGTTGACAATGCTGTTAGAGTTTCTGCAAGAAATGTTCCCGTGTGCAAAAATCTCTCAATCTTCCAAAGACATGAAGAAATTGATAAAAGATTTGGGCCTTGGCTACAACAAAATTCATAATTGCCAAATGACTGCATGTTGTATTGGGGCGACCGGATAATCCAACAGTGCTGTCACGTATGCGGTCAATCCCGTTGGATTAATAAAAATACAGAGGATGGTAACGAGGATGAACACGATACACAGTCAAGGAAGCAGCCAGTTAAGATTTTACGGTATTTTCCGCTAATACCAAGGCTTCAACGGCTTTTCATGTCGTCGAAGATAGCCGAATTAATGACGTGGAACTGTGATGGACGAACCGATGAAGACTATTAAGGCATCCTGCAGATTCTTTAGCTTGGAAATCATTTGACTCAAAATTTCCAAGCTTTGCAAGCGATCCTCGTAGTGTGAGGCTGGGGATAGCAGCTGATGGATTTAACCCTTACAAAATCATGAGCACTGCGTACAGTACTTGGCCGGTGGTGCTTATTCCTTATAATTTGCCTCTGTGGGTTTGCATGAAACAATCATCCTTTATCTTGTCTATGATTATCCCTGGAGAGAAAGGGCCCGGTAATGATATTGACATATATTTGCAGCCACTTATTGAAGAGTTAAAATACTTATGGGCTGGTGTTGAGACATACGATGTGTTGAGAAAAGGAGAACTTCAATTTACGTGCGGCTTTGATGTGGACTATCAATGACTTCCCGGCTTATGCTAATTTATCTGGTTGGAGTACCAGGGGACGTTATGCTTGTCCGTGTTGTGCTGCGCAGACATGTTCGCAATGGTTATATAATGGGAAGAAGTTCTCTTACATAGGGCATCGTCGGTGGTTACCAGAAAATCATAGATTTAGATTTTGAGTGCTCGGTTTGTGATGCATCAAGAATTCGAGAAGCTCCTTCATGCAGCACCGGTGGATCCGAAATATTGTTAATGTTGAAAGATATGAATTTCATTTATGAGAAGATGAATCAGCCGGCCAACCCGCAAAGAAATAGAAGATCTAGGGATGAATCTGATGATGAGTCTGATGAAGAGGACGATCCTAATGAGGCGGATTTATGGAAAAAAAGACGTATTTTTTTTTAGTTGCCTTATTGGGAGCATCAGATTTTACGCCATAATCTTGATGTCATGCACATTGAGAAAAATGTCTGCTAGAACATCATTGGGACTATTTTGAATGTCGATGGAAAATCAAAAGACAATCTTTAAAGTCGACTTGATTTAGTCCACATGGAAATTCGGCGTGAGCTTCATCCCCAAGCACTTCCGAATATGAAATATCGGTTGCCGCCTGCTATTTTTTCAATGTCGAAGACGGAGAAAGAAGTGTTCTGTATGGTATTGAATGATATAAAGGTCCCGGATGCGTATGCATCAAATATATCTCGATGTGTAAGTCTTAAGGATCGAAGACTATATGGCTTAAAATCGCATGACTATCACATCTTGATGCAAGACTTACTGCCAGTTGCTATGCGGTGTTGTATGTCGAAAAAGGTGACGTCTTTATGCAATCTGTCAAATATAATGAAAGGCATTTGTGGTAAAGTTTTGAATGTTCAAGAACTTGAGACACTACAAGATTGAGCCGCATTGACTTTATGCAATCTGGAGAAGATCTTCCCGCCTTCCTTCTTCACTATTATGGTGCACTTGTTAATTCATCTCCCGCGTGAAGCAATACTTGGTGGACTCGTTTTCTATCGATGGATGTATCCCATTGAAAGGTCTTACTTTATTTGCAAATTATTCCTTCATTCACTTCAATGCCTTTAGTTGCAACTTTTGATAATGTTGTATATCGTGTTTAGGTTCCTATCCAAATTGAAGTCTTACTGCCGCAATAAGCGTTATCCGGAAGGATCAATTGCTGAGGGCTACTTGGTAGAGGAATGTATGACTTTCTGTTCGAGGTATTTGGAAGATGTTGAAACAAGAATGAACAGACCAAGTAGAAATGCTGGGCTCACAGATCATAACTTGGCCGAAACTTATTTTTTTCATAGTTTCGGAGAACGGATCGGCAGAGTCGAAATCGCAGAATTAGACGATAGATCGTGGGTCCAAGCACATCGATACGTTTTTTTTCATCACGATTCAATGGAACCATTTCGGAAGTAAGTTCTAGAATTTGATAAATACTCATCAATTATAATTTGTTTGTCTTCTAACAAAGTAAATCTTTTTTAAACGTAGTGAGTACAAACAAATATTGAGAGCTCATTCACGATCCCGAAGATTAAATCGGCGAGAAATTAATAAGTTGTTCACAGAATCATTCCATGAATGGTTAAGCCAAATGGTATGCAATTTAAGTTTTCTTTGACAAGTAATAATGTTTTCTCATAACATTTATAATTACTCGATTTACTTTCGATTCAATAGGTTTGGATTCGGAATGAAGTTAATGACGAAGTTAAATGGCTTTCACAAGGTCCAAACAGAATAGTGAAAAGATATAGTGCCTTCCTCATCAACAGATACCGATTTCATACAAGGTATCGCAAGAGATTGAGGAGAACCCAAAATTGTGGAATCGTTGTTAATTCTTCAATTACAAGTTATGCTAGTGCTAGGGACAGTAATCCTGTCGAGGGGAATCTAGAGTATTACGGACTTATTACTGACATCATTGAGTTGGATTATTACAGAAAGTGCAAAGTTGTCTTATTTCGAGGTGATTGGGCTGATGTGAATACAACTCGCAGAATTAAAAACGATCAATACGGCTTTACAATGGTAAATTTCTCTCGATTGATTCACACCGGAGAACAACTGATAGACGAGCCGTATGTGTTTTCTTCTCAAGTTAAACAAGTTTTTTACTCGGAAGATCCAACTGATGAGGGTTGATACGTTGTATTTCGAAACACCCTTAGAGACTTCTTCGACATTGGCAGTGGAAGTAGAGATGACATAGTCAAAAGATCAGAAACATTGCCTTTTCCAGAACAATACTTAAATGAAAATATCCCCAGTACTAGTCAACAATTTCAATGGGTTCGTCAGGATGTGGATGAAGATATTTACGAAACATGATTTAGTAAGATTTTACGATTTATTATTTATATGTAATATTATAATTTTAATGTTGGGCATGTTATATAATTTGACTGTTTTAAATGTACTATTATTGTTGTTATTTGTTACTAAAGTGTTGAACTATTTCATGGGTATTGCAGGAAAAATGCCTAGAAGACGATTACGAGATTTAAACATGGTCCAGACTACTCCAAATTTAGAAGAAGCAAATAGTGAACAACAAACAGTTGTTGGATCTTCTAGTCTGCCGGACATAGATGACGAGCCTGGAGAATTTGAAAGTAATGTTAAGTTTATTTTACATGCATGTTGAATTTTATTATTGATTCATTTTTCAATTTTAATATAATAATATATCATTTTTCAGCTGAAGGTGATGGGATGTGCAGAGGTCGGGGACGTACATTACTTAAAGATTTATACGACTTAGAGCCTACTGATCGTGTTAAAGTAAGGAGAAACAATCATGGCCAACCTATTGGATCTGAAGCTCGACTGTTAGCAGGCTATTTGGGCATTATAGCACGAAATGCCAATATGTTGCCTATTAACTACGAATCATGGCATCACATGCCTGATGCCAACAAAAATCAGGCTCTCGATAATATTAAGGTAACAAAATGTGAATGTAATTTATAATACTTTAATTTAACTTTCATTTATATTAACTTTTTAAACATTTTTTCTTTAGAGTAGATTTACTTTAGAGGTCTCCGATGACTATGTTAAGAAGACATTGGGTAAAAAATGGAGAGATAATAAAAGCACGCTAAAAAAATAATATTTTAAGAAAGACATAAGCCTCGACGAAAAATTGCAAAATGTCCCGTCGGGAATGTTGAGGTACCAATGGGAAGATCAAGTTAGATTCTGGAATTCAAAGAAAGGAGAGGTATTACGTACTTGTAAAGTCTTATAAAATTTTCGGTTTATCGTATTTACTATATACATAATTCAAATTCCATTATTTAGGACTGTGAGCGAGTTGGAACAAGCAGTAGACAGAAACAAAAATTTACGCACATGGTAGGTTCTAGAAGTTTTGCTTGTGTAGCTGAGGCCGAGGTATTATAAGTTATTATTTCTTTAAAATATTAATGACTTTATACTATTAAATTATATTTTTCTGCTATAATGTAGGAAGCTTCATCTGGTCAAAAAGTTGGGCGCCTTGACTTTTTGACATTACATATAGGAAGAAGGACGGATCTCCGATGACATCGAAAGTCGAGAAATTTTGGTATATTTACTTAGTAATTGATTTATTATAAATATTTATAATGTTTAATTATAGTACTTTAATTCATCGTTTGTAGTTTTAATTTTATAATTTTAAGTTATGTTGCATTCCTTTTTATTATATATTTCGTTTCTAACTCTTTCATTGATTTATTAGGATAAACTAAAGGAGAAGAAGACGAAGTATGAAACGGTTGCTTCGAGTGATAGTTCTGTTAATCTCGAGGAGATTGATAACAGAATTATTACTAATGTTTTGGGTCCTGAAAGGTACACGACTGCTTCGATTGATAGTTCTGTTAATCTTGAGTATATTTATAACAAAATTATTACTAATGTTTTGGGTTTTAAAAGGTATGGTCGGGTTCGATGTCAAGGATCTGGGGTTACCCCGACCCAATATTTTGGATCCGACTCCCAGCAGTACATGCCTTCCGGGAATATATCTCTTGCTGAAGTTCAGAGATTAAAAGACTAGATAGCTCAGATGGAAGCGAGCACAGCTGAGCAAATTTCTCAACTTAGAGCGGAGGCAGCAGCGAGGGAGGCAAAGCAGAACATAAAGTATGAAGAACTCCAGCTACAGCTTCAGACTATGATGAAGATGTTCCAGCAGTCGCAGAGGCATCCATAGACATTTGTTTTCTTGTTGTAAGATAATTTTTAACATTGTTACATTTAACATTATTGTAAGAATTGTTTGAATTATACTTCGTTTATTAATGTATATCATATATCTTTTATTAAATTTGAAGTATCGTTTAAATTTAATGCTTTTAGTGAGATTTAAATGTTTTATTTGCTGTATTGAGTTCAAATTATAAGCAATTGCTGCTGTTTTTGGTTTGTTTTAATGCAGAGAGGGTAGGATATTGGATAAAATGAGCATTGCAAATCTGTGCAAATTAGCGGCGTTTGTGTCAAAGCGCCGCTAAAAGTCCATACCTTTAGCTGCGTTTTTTTGAGAAGCGCCACTAAAAGTCCATATCTTTTGAGGCATTTTTTCAAAGTGCCGCTAAAAGTCTCCACCTTTAGCGGCGTTTTTTAGAAAAGCGCCGCTAAAAGTCTTTACTTTTAGCGGCATTTTTTCACAACAAACGCCACTAAATTTTGCGACGCTTTCTTTAGCGGCGTTTTTTGCAGCGCTTCAAAAGCGCCGCAAATACTATTAGTGGCGCTTAAAAGCGCCGCTAAAAGCCAAAAAAAGGCCGCTAAAAGTCTATTTTGATGTAGTGGAACTTAGCTTTTCTTCAAGTTTTTTTCTCCACTTATCGATTCAAAATATACTTTTCATACTTAATTTAATTTTCTCAAAACAAAAACAAAATATACAAAATTATATATTTCAAAAGCGAAATAAACCTTAACATCATTAATGATGTTATACTCAATGAAGGTCTTACCAAGTTCCAACAACTGCATAAAATGGCTAAAATATACGTAAGGAAAGAGAAAGGGATATAAATGGAGAACAGAACAGGAACACGAAGAATAACCCTGTAATTGTTTTGATCAGTCAAAACATTATTACTTCAATTCAATCAAGCTATACGCATTACATTCTTTTTGTCAATGTGAAAGATAAATTCAACAAGCCAAGCCAACCAGAAAATTTTACTTGGTTTTGGCATCATTTGATCCCTGATAAAGAAGCCAGTAATGAAACTGTTAGATCGTAGCTATGGATCTGGTTTTTAAGTCATCAAAAGTTAGATAAGAAACTCACAAGTGATCTTAGCATCTTATCTACTTGGAACTGGAACCCAAATAACGCAGTTGCTCAACTAAAACATCTACATATTGCTCATCTTCTTCTTCGACATCTAAAACTGATATTTCTTGATCAATATCATGAGTATCACTATCCATTAAATCATCCCAAAACCCTTCGTCGAGGCTTTTACCTTTACTTCCATGATCTTTGCTTTCTTCTACATGCTCAAGTTCTATATTGTTTCGGCTCCCCGTCAGTCTCTGCAAGTTCATAACAAGTTTATCTAACTCAGTAACTTCAAAGTCAGCAACATCGTAGCCCTCAGGTTCAGTTTTGGCTCCTAAAAGTTCGCTAGTTTCGACATCCATGGACCTTTGATCGATCCGCCGCTGTCTCTTCTTGGTGATTGCTTCCTCATGTTCTTTACTTCTATCATTGTGTTGGATTAGTTGCTGAACAAATCTTGCATTCTGCATTGCTTTGGCCAAGAAACTCATCATTTGCTGCTGTTTCATCTCAGTCTTTCTTAGTCTTTCTTCCACTGTTAGCAGGCAAGTTCTGTTGTTCTGCTGTTGCCGTCTAAGTTTCACCAGTTCCACCATTAAAACCTGCTTGTCACGCCTTAACCTATCAATCTCTCCATCAAGACCAAACCTCCCAACTTCAACACAATGATCTAAAGCATACTGTGAAGCCTGAGGTTGATGTGTCTTTCTCCTCCTAATATTCTTAAGCAAATTCCTTTGCCCTCTAAGAAACTTTTCATTAGCAAACTCCCACCTATCTGTATCAACCTTTCTAAACCCCTACATCAACCAAGTCTTTATTCTTAATTGACAAATACCAAATCCAAAACTGAAGAAAAGGAAAGAGCACGACATCTATTGACTTTAAACTGACAAATCTAACTTCCATAAAATATAATTATTCTAATGCGGCAGATTGCAGATGCTAAAGCATCATAATATAGTGGAATAAATGTATGGTTTATATAATATGATTTCTGCACTTTCCATTTCCTAACTAGTAATCAAACAAAAATGTCCACAACTAGTAACCTTATCAAACAATAAGGAAAAAAAATGTACCAGTTAAATCTCCATCCAAACAGATAAGTCAGTACTCAGGAAAAAATATACAAATAAAATAAACAATCTAGCTCTTTCATGAATACGGTTTAAGTCACATCTAAAGAAACATGTACAGTTTCAGAAACTAATCAAAGCAATTTTATTTCATTTTATTTTGCAATAAAGGAACATCGTAAGCTGGATAAAAAGGTTAACCCAAGAGCACATAGACATAGCATTTACTTACATAGGTATTGAGTTGCCTGACGAATCTAGGCAAAAGAGTCATGGAAAATGCCTCGGGATCCCATACAATGAAACTATTGTTGGCTCTACCCCAAGCGATGATGTTATTGGTGCTTGAATCATTAATAATATCATACGTTTTTGTGAGGAAAGGAGGAGGACCTGCATCATGGAGTCCTTTCATTGGTTGAGCGGTAACCATAGAAGGCACCAGCTGGATATGAAGAGCTTGCTCCTGGAAACTCTTCTTTAACTCTTCCATAAGGATTCATCTTTCCTTACCAGGGAAAAATAAAAACTTGACCTGGTTTAGTTTCCTTTTTCTTTCTATATCAACCTGAAGCAATTGAACTTTTCTGCTGTGCTGCTGGGTGCCGAAAACAGCCTTCGAAACCGGGGCCTGAAATGCAGATATATATATACAGAGAGAGAGAGAGAGAGAGAGAGAGAGAGAGAGAGAGAGTATAGAAATGAAATTAAATTCAGGTTATGAATGGAGCCAAAAAAGTTCAGAGGTCTGAAGCGACCAATAAGCAGGAAAAACATGGAGGAATTGAGAAACAAGAGATCACATATGTGACATGGGTGTCATTAGTTTATATAATAAAGAGAATAGAAAATTTTCATTTTAGTTCTTCTACATTGTCAAGACATTTCTTTCCCTTTTGTCAGTTAGGATATAGATAATGCAAAAAGATGCCATAATGAGATATTTTCCTCTCTCACATGCAGGTAACTACCGTTTTAAAAAATGGATTAATGAATTCTTCAAAAAGAAGATAAAGAAATTCGTTGAATTAGAACTTATATATTTATTTCATCATCAAATGGTGGAAGAAGTAGAAGTATATTTTTGTTCCAAGTACTTGGACAAATTCACAGGCAAATTACATGCTATCTTAAAAAAAAATTAACGATGTTAATAAATTAGATTAATATGTGTGATAAATTTTAAATTCAGATATTAAATAATTAAAGAAAATTTAAGTATCAATTAAATATATTTAAAAAATTAAAGACATAAAGATAAATTTAACATTCAATCTTTGTTATCCATATCAACTTTAACTTGGAATTATCATAAATTTTAATCGAAGTATTCATTGTAACAATATTATATTTTAACATCTAATATAATCGCGTCAAACAATAAATGAATGTTTGAAAAGCAAAATAATATAGGTTTTGGCCGATCAACGCGCTTGATAGAATGATGCCTCAAAATAACACTTTGGTTAGGGATTTAGGAAAGATGTTGTACGGGGTTCTCCAAAAATATCTAAGTGTTGGAGTTTTTTTTATGGAAAATAACTAAGTGTTTAAGTATTATTATATGCACTAATCTACTTTAGTAATTACAAAATTCTAGCATTATAACAAGGAGTTAAGCGTCCCCGTCTTTATTGGACCCTACACTCTTTTTTCATCAAATTTTCTTGAAGGTGGTATGTGGATGGACAACCCCTTTTTCTTGTTTGGCAAAGTAGGGTGGATATGTCGGCTAAAATAGATTAGGTCTTTCAAATATGATAGTGTGGCACCACTCATTACTTACTTCTGTGCTCAGTTAGCATTTTTATTCTTAATCAGCGTCTCAAAAGTCTGTAGGTTGGACTGCTATATATAGTTAAGTAAAAAATAATCACATGCCATGTTTCTTTATTATTTTCCCTGTTTTCCATTTTAATCCAAATGATTAAGTGTTAAATTTTTTCTTTATCTCCAAATACGATCATAAGTTAATATTTTGTATAAATAATAAAAAACAAGACCTTTAATGAAATTAAAGTCCCTTAGGTAGAGATTGCAAAGATTTTTAGAAACAACTTTTTTTAGTTTCAATAATATTTAAACATACAAAAATTAATTAATAATGTAAAAGAAATGTTAAAAGTTCCTAAAAATACGAGTATGAATATGAAGATTTTAAATTAAAATATTTTCATATATAAAATTTAAACTATTGAGATTTACTTTAGTCTTTTGAATTTATAAATGGAGATGACTCAAGCAATAGTGATTAATTAGTACAGCCTAATAGCGAATGACAAGTGTAATTAACAATTATTTATTTTAATAATAAAAATAGAACAACAAGATATTTATACGGCACTTTGACCCGAAGCTCCTAAAGAGGAAAAGAGAAAATAAAAACAAGTTTAAAAGATGGGACTCGTGGCCCAAAGCTTCTACTTCACTTTATTCAAATTGGGACACGCTAAAAACGATAGAAGTGGCAAATTTCCAAGCTTCCACGAAATCAAATAAAATAATACCAAAAACCGAGTAAATTAATAGTTATTATAGGATGAGTGTAGAATCCGGGGAGAGCAGAAGTAAGTTTAACCGTAAATATCGGTAAATTTGATATAATCCATTTTTTTCGGTTTTTTTATTAGTATAAAAAAGTTAATTACAAAAATTAGACAATCCCCCATAGAGGTCTTCAACAAGCATAAATCTTTAGAACTATGATGGGTTAATTTGACCATTCTCTAAATATGTGTTTAATGGTCCAATGTTTGAAGTGCGATAATTTTTTAACCAAAATAAAATTGGATCTTTTTGAAGACCTCTTCTAAGTGGCCGTAACGGTCTCAAGATAATTTGTCTGAATTATAACACTCTTATAGCCCCTCTCAGATAAAATAATCAGCCCATCCAAAATACCCCACAACTCAACATAAAAAATAGAACAATTTCTCAAATGTCTATTAAAACCAAAAATCCATGCTCTGTCTCGATCACGTACTGTTCCCCCTGCTGCCACAAAACCAGCTTCTTCCTGGACAGACTCATTTCTATTCAAAATAACCGAATCTTTATATAAACAGAAAGAGGAAAACTTACCTCATGACTCGATCATCTTGCCCCTAGTAGAAGAGACTTTTTTTTTGGTTTTGATTTAGTATATTGGAGCAATTTTCTTTAGATTTGTCATCGGTTATTGTTTTATTGGTTGGTTTTTAATTTTTAAATCACAAAACCGAATTTAATAAAAGAAACCGGTTTTATATCATATTACTTTTTAATTATTTAAAAAATATATAAAAAATATATTTATATTTTAATTATTTAAAATTTGAGTTGTTTAACTGAAAAACTAATCAAATTAATGTTGAGTTGTTTAACTGAAAAACTAATCAAATTAATGTAAGTTTGATTTTATTGATTTTAGCAAAGAAAATCAATCGATTCAATTTTAATGTGTTCAAATGGATTTTGAAAAAAATTGACCCATTAAATTTATTACTATCACTATGCACTGCAATCTAATAATAATTTCATAAGTAATATGGCAGTTTTCTTAAACTCTTGTGCGGTAGAACTTTTTACCTTAAAATGAAGGAAAATCTTTCAAGTGGTGTTTCGCTTTAAGAATAGCACTCCGTTTGAAATTTTGAACACACCGCAGCCCCAAAAATCAATTGGGGGGAGAAGCTGCAATTTGCAAACTGAAACCCTAGTGGAAGAGAAAAGATTTAATTTACCCGTTTTATTTGTATTTTATTTATTATATTTTTTAATTTGTAACTTCTTTAACATTTTAATTATTTATATCATTAATTTATTATTAATATAAATATTATTTTAATAACTTTTAATTATTATTCAGTAAAAAATATATTTTTAAAAATATTATTTTACTAATCTTTCTTATTTTTGTTTAACATAAATATAATTTTAATATATATATTTATTACTCAATATATATTTTTAATATATTTTAATTATATTTCATTAATCAATATAAATATGATTTCAATTTTTTATTATATTTAAATACATATTTTAATATAATATCTTTAATAGATATTTTCTATTATCACCTCAATGTTATTGCCGCGTTTAAATCTAAATGCATATCTTGCTGTTAATTTTAATCTCATCAATATAATACTTAATCTCACTACTACTATAACTAAGCTTGCCGTCACACTATTTTAAATATCATTGAAACTAACTCACCACCTATTTAAATTATGTCTTATTCTTTTTAATTTTAGAGTTACTAATGTTTTTTTTTTTTTTTGATATTTCGTTTGTTAGCTTAAATCATTGAATTATTCCCGTGATGAAAAGAATGATTAACCGGATTAATGGGTAGGACATTTGTATTTACCAATTATTGGGTGATGAACACATTTTTAAGCATGATATATTATCTTTCTTTTTAAAAAAATCAATAATTTTTTATTTTAACTGAAATTTTGATAGATAAAAGAAAAATATGTTAATGCAGAGTTAAACAAGAAGAAACAATATAGTATACTTTTCTATCTATTTGTTATACCAGGTTGAGAATTATCAATTTAAAGCTCAAATAATGCGACCCAGACCAAGCTTGCCTTAAACAAAATGCAATTAGCAACACATGAGATAAGTTCTTATAGCTTTTGGTGCTTGGAAAAACCACATACAAGCACTTTTAGTGTGTTGACGGATGCTTGACAAAGATAACCTTGTATTTTTTACAATTTACTATTGATCGATGAAGATTAGAGTTAGGGGACCACTGATTAACCCATACTTGTCCTCTAAGTTAAATTGTGTCTATAAATGGTTTAAGTAACACCATACTCCTCTAATCCTATAATGCCTCAAACCCAACCTGATTTATCCGAATCTCGAGTGTTACTACATACAATACTTAACAAAATTTTGAATAGTTGACAAACATTTCTTACTTATAACGTTTCACTTATTATTTCATATAAAGATTCAATATTAAAGAAACAAAAGATGGTATTTAGAAAGAAAGTATTACATCAGACCGAATATAGTCCATTACAACAAAAACATTTACTAAATATTGACTCTTGGGATGTAATATTACAATACGCCACATTTCCACTATATGCATAATAATCCAATCCGCCGCTTTCTTGGAGTATTCATGGTATCGTCCCTTCTGGCGCATATCTCTTACCATAGCACTTAAAACAGTAACTGTAACAACCCATTTTCTGTGAAATCGGAATAGTGGTTTCGGGACCACAAATCTGAGCCGAAAAAAAAATATTTTAATATTATTGCTTGGTTTACATTATGATATGAATGTCATATGAAAATTCTGATAAGAAAATTTTATCGATTATCTGCTTAATTACGGAAAGGACCAAATTGTATAAAATGAAAAAGTTGAATTCTAGTAGCTAGAAGGATCAAATAGCTATGGAATTCAAAACCATTAAAGAAAAGTTAGTAAATATTTTTTGGTGATTCATCCATGGAAAAATTGGAAAAGGCTAATGACTAAATTGGAAATGAGAAAAATTAAAAGATAATAAATAATTAAATAGAATTAATATCATTTTATATCATCTTTATCCTCAATTTTTCTATGGAGACCCTAGGAAAGAGAAAATAAAATTTCTTGGCTTAATTTGGTAAGTATTCTTGTCCCGTTTTTAGTAATTTTTATATTTTTAAGATTGGGATAGTTTAATTTATCTATTTTGGGGATTAATTCGAAAAGTTATCGAAGTATAGAAATTTTTCCATGGACGAATATGCTAAAATTTTGAAATTTATGGTAGAAAATAAAAGGTTTTTGATAGATAAAAAAAAACTTTTACAAAGTGAATTTTCATCAAATTGTAATTTAGGGACTAAATTGTAAAAATGTAAAATTCATGGAAAATTTCTAATTTTTATGAAATATATGTGCTGTAAATGTTATACTAAAATTTTGGTTAGGCTTGGAATAAGGATTAAATTGTATGAATTTCATTTTCCGAGCCTAGGGACGAAATTGGAATTTATGAAAAGTTAGGGGAAAAATGGTAATTTTGCCTAGAGTGTAATTTGAACTCAATTGAATATGAAATATGATAAATTGATGATTAAATTCATTTATATAGATCCGGACAACTCAAATTCGAAGCTAGATCGAGGAAAAGAAAAAGTTTCGGATTAGTAGATTTTTATATATACGAACAAGTGTCGAGGTAAGTTCCTGTAACATAACTATACATGTTAATATTGTTGAATTGAATGTTACATTTGGAATGAATGTAGTATGTGTTTATGTGAATTATATAAAAGTTATAAATACATGAAATGAGTACATGATCGGAAATGTTCATAAAGAGTTAAGTACTGTTTAAATAATGAAATTCGATGGATACGTGTGATTTCCCGTGTTTGAATGTGATTCTGCATATGTTATAGATAGGATTTAGCTCGGACGAGTAATTTTGATATAGCCCTCTCGAGTATCCTGATATATAGTTCTTGCGAGCATCCTGATCGGTAGTAATTTAGTATGTGTTGCGCACTACTGCAGATCTTTGTGAGCGTCCTGATATGCGATCGGTTGTGATCCTGCATATGATGGGGACACAAACACAACTCTTCATTAGCATCCTATTAAGCTCGCTTGAGCTCTTTGCTACCTTATCCGATACTCCTTAATATTATCTCTTCAGAGATATCTGATAAGCTCTATGAGCTTCCTGAGTAAAACTCTTATGAGTTTCCTGATTAGCCCGGATAAATGTCCTGAGACATGGCTCTTCCGAGCATCCTGATATGTGGCTCGAGAGTGTGCTTCCTGATTAAGTACCTTAATAGGTGGTACCCCTGATTATGAATTGATGAATTACAGATTTGTACACCTTGAGTGTACTACCTGAGGATCCATCGATATTTCAATGATTCAAAGGATAAACTCCTGAAATGAGAAATTATGATATTTAAATGGATTATATTTTGAATAGTCCCGAAATATCTGAAAATTTGTAACATGATGGCTCATCTATGCTTATTTGATATACATGTGAATTATGTAATTAACTTACTTATTTGAGTGTATGTGTTTAGGTAAAATTGTCAAATTATTGGAAAGCATGTTATTGTATGCTTATTTTAATAAATGTGATTGGTAAATTTATTTCCTGTTATACGAACTTACTACACATTAAGTTCTTACTAGGTTTTATTTTCTCTGTTTTTATAGTGCTTGAAAGCTCGCGAAGGTTGGAGATCAGTCGGAGCAACATCACACTATCCACTAGCTTGTTTTGGTATAAATAGTAAACTTATTTTGGTATAATGGCATGTATAGGAAACTTGACCATTGTTGGTTTATAAATGTTGTTTGTAAATTAGCTATTGGAATGGCTAGTAGTGATTTGCTTTGGTATATTTACAAGGTTATATTATGACAAACACCTATGTGTTAAGTATATTAAGTATGGTTGATCAAGTTATTCTTAACATATAAGTTAAACAAGAGTAAGAAAATAAACATGAATGCATATGATAAAATATCATATTAGATATTAGAGTTGACTTGGTGTAGGTTATTGGCAAATTTGGGTGAGAAATAAAGCTAGGAAATGGCTTTATTTTGTCCACACGGGTAGATACACGGGCGTGTGTCTTGATCGTGTGTGATACACGGCCTGAAACATGGGCATGTGGTTTGGCCATGTGTCCCCTTTATCTTAAATTTGAGAAACAGAATGCTCAGAATTTAGCACATGGGCAGAGACACAGGCGTATGTCTCAGCCGTGTATGTTACATGGGCAGAGACACAACCGTGTGTCTCAGGCGGAAGTGTGTCTTGGCCATGTGAAATCTGCACTTAATTTTGGAAAATTAAATTAACCACATGGCCTAGTACACGGGTCTGTGGCTAGCCGTGTGGCACAAGTTAGAGAGTTACATAGGGTCGAACACAGTATGCAGTACAGGCGTGTCCCTTTGACCACACGGGCATGTGTGCCCTGCATCTAGGAAAAATTTTGAAAATTTCATGAAAAATTCTTTGAGTTCCTGATTTAGTCTTGACTCGATTATAATGTTTATATTGGGCCTCGAGGGTCCATTCAAGGGACAATATGATTAGTTTTGGATATGAATAGTAATTGACATGAATTATGTGAAATTATTCTGTAAACTCTAGTAATGCTCTGTAGCCCTATTTTGGCAACGGATACAGGTTAGGGGTTTTACATTTATTGGTATCAGAGCTATAGTTTAGCCAATTCTCGTACTAACGTAGCAAGTACGAGTTTAGCTATACATGCCATTATATAATTTATGATAGTGTGATATCTACTGACCATTTTTAAATGTGTTTTTCATATAGTAATGTCATCTAACCAAGCTAGAGCTGAATCCGAAGAAGCTGAAAGTAATGCTCTAGCTTCAGTTGAAAGAGTTGCATCTAGTACTAGAAGGCCCGAATCTGAAGGTCAAAGTGAGGAGGCAAAACAAGCCTTCTTCCAAATGTTGAATGAGTGGTTCACTGAGTATTTGAGAACAAATCCTACTGTACAACAACCTCCCCCTCATGCTCCTCAACCGGTTCTAGAGATGCCACAGGGTGTTGAACCTGTTAGAACTGGTAAGTCACCGGTAGATAAAATCTGTAAATTCGGGGCAGAGGAATTTAGGACTACTACTAATGATGATCCAGAAAGGGCTGACTTTTGGTTAGAAAATACCATCTGGGTTTTAGATGAATTATCTTGAACACCAGCTGAATGTTTGAAATGTGCAGTATCTTTACTGAAAGACACAACTTATCATTGGTGGAATACCATAACTTCTGTTGTGCTGAGAGAAAATGTTACATGGGAATCCTTCTAGACTAAATTCAGAAATAAGTACATTAGTAAGAGATTTCTGAATCAGAAAAAAAAAAAAAGAACTTTTAGAGCTCAAATAGGGAAATATGACTGTATCTGAGTACGGGCGAGAATTTGTTCGGCTAAGCAAGTATGCTAGAGAATAGGTTCTAATCGAGGCTAATATGTGTAAACAATTTGAAGAGGGATTGAATGAAGATATCAAGCTGTTAATCAAAATCCTTGAATTAAGAGAATTTGTGGTTTCGGCCGATCAAGCACACAAAGCTGATGAATTGAGTAAAGAAAAGAAACAAGCTGAAAGAGAAGCTTGGGTTTTTGGTAAAATATTTATGAGCAAGTCACAATCGTCTGCTTCGAAGAAATCAAAGAAGTACCATGATCATTTTACCACCTTTACGGGATATTCTGGAAAAGAGCGAGGCTCTCAACGCTCTAACCCGAGGTCTTCATCTCCATCTATAACTAGTGTTTGAAGTGTCGGTAATCCCAAACCAAATTTAAATATTGCAACAAATTTCACTTTGGGGAATGTCATTTGAGAAGTGGAGCTTGTTACTAATGTGGTTCTCTCGAGCATTTTCTTAAGGATTGTCCACGGAGAATTGAAAAAGATACTAACAGACCCCAAAGCTGAGTAATCCTATCTCGAGAGGCAGGCCACCCCGTCATCCTAGAAATATCATGGTAACTGAGGTGCTACAAAAGATTTAACAGTTAAATCTGAGGCCCGAGCACTGGCAAGAACATATGCTATACGTGCTAGAGAAGATGCTTCTGCACCAGATATCATTACTGGTACATTTTCTCTACTTGATAATGATATTTCTGCTTTAATTGATCTTAGTTCCACACATTCATACATATGTACAAATTTAGTGTCTGTTAAAAATTTTCCTGTTGAATTCACTGAATTTGTGGTTAAAGTTTCAAACCCCCTAGGCCAGTATGTTATGGTGGATAAAGTCTGTAAAAATTGCCCGTTGATGGTAAATGGTTATTGTTTTTCAGTTGATTTGATGTTACTACCCTTTGATGAATATGATGTGATTTTGGGAATGGACTGGCTAACCCAGCATGATGCAGTGGTAAATTGTAAACAGAAATATATTGTGTTGAAATGTCAGAATGGTGAGTTACTCCATGTTGAATCTGATAAATTGGATGGGTTATTTAATGTGATTTTAGCAATATTAGCACAGAAATTTATCAGAAAAGGGTATGATGCTTATCTTGCATATGTGCTAGATACTAAAGTATCTGAATCTAAGATTCAGTTAGTGCCAGTTGTTTGTGAATTTCTTGATGTATTTCCAGAAGAACTACCTGGTTTACCTTACAGAATGGCTCCTACCGAATTGAAAGAATTGAAAGCAAAGTTGCAAGAATTGATTGACAGAGGCTTTGCTCGACCCAGTTTTTCACCTTGGGATGCACCAGTTCTGTTTATAAAGAAGAAAGATTGGTCATTGAGACTATCTATTGATTACAAATAACTGAACAAAGTTACAATAAAGAACAAGTATCCATTACCTCGTATTGATGATCTATTTTACTTGTTGAAAGGTGCCACTATAATTTCAAAGATTGATCTTCGTTCTGGTTATTATCAACTACGGGTGAAGGAATCAGATGTTCCAAAGAAAAATTTCAGAACCAGGTATGGGCACTATGAGTTTCTTGTAATGTCATTTGGTTTGACAAATGCACCTGCAGTATTTATGGGTTTGATGAACAGAATTTTCAGACCATATCTAGACAGGTTTGTGGTGGTATTTATTGATGATATTCTGGTTTATTCCCGATATGAAAATGAGCATGCTGATCATTTGAGAATTGTAACAGTTCAGTTTAGTCCCTAGTCGGAACAGTGATTTTGGGACCACAAATCTGAGTCAGAAAAATATTTTAATATTATATCCTGTGTTTTTTAGTATGTGATTTGACATGTGTAAAATTTCCGTGATTAAAATTGATTGTTTGTGTGTTTAATTTGTAAAAAGGACTTAATTGCATGAAAGATAAAAGTTGTGTTTAATTAGTTATATGTCAATTTGACATGGCTTATTAAAGATGATATCCTTATGTAGTAATTTGCCCATTAAACGTTAGTATGGACATAAATGGCCTTTATATTTATAAGTTTTATATGTTAATAAATAAGGTTAATTTGGTAAATGAGTAAATAATGTGCATTAAATAAAAAAATCATAAAAATGGCCATTATATTCATCCTTGTTCACGAATATTGAAAGAAAAAGAAAGAATAAAAGCTTGCTAGGTTTCGACTATGGTTTTGCTTGATTAAGGTATGAGTTTTGTTCGGTTTTTGATAATTTCTACATTTTTGTGATCATTGCTTCGAGTACTATCAAGCCCATGTCTTAATTTTAGAATTTGATGATAATTTTGAGTTATGCTATTGATTATTTTGTAAGGTTTGTGATGATAGTTGATAAAATATGAAAGATATGTGATAGATTAACATGTTTTGTCTTTGAATTTTTGATGAATTTGACTATTTTGTACTAAATTGTGAAAATAATAATTTGAGGGACTAAAATGTGAAATAAATGAAATATATGGACTTATATGAACTATATGAATATTCGGCTAAGCATGGGTAATATGAAATTTTGTGTATTTTTTAATTTTATTAATTAGGGACTAAAATGTCAAAAATGTGAAATGGAAGGGGCAAAAGTGTAATTGGCCCATTTATGTGTTTTTTGGATGAATTTGGATGAATGTGTGATTAAGTTAGTTAAATTTGAATTTATTTAGATCAAGAATGAAAGAAAACGGAATTAGATCGGGGGAAGTCGAAAGTAGTTTAGTAGTCGATTTCATTCGTCGTTATCCGAGGTAAGTTCATAAGTAAATAAATGTTGTTAATTTTATTGTATTTATTTTAATAGTGCCGAATTGAATTATTATTTGTGTAAATGAATATGCTGAAATGAATTGAGCATGGGAGCAATATTTACGGGCCTGAAATGACCGAGATCCGACGTATGAAAGCCCCGTACGAACCTTAGGAATAGTTAGGATACATATGTCATGACATAGGATTCTGATATGTGTTTTCGTGTAAGACCACGTCTGAGACATTGGCATTGACTTGTGTTTTCGTGTAAGACCATGTCTGGGACATTGACATCGTATTTGATTCGTGTAAGACCCTGTTTGGGACAGTGGCATCGATGTGTGATTACATGTAAGACCACATCTGGGACGTTGGCATTGTACGATCCTTCCGACTATCTGAGTATCCTTATTAATTCTGAATGGTTCAATGGGCATTATCGAGATGAGATCAGATGTGAAAACGAACTAAAAGATCCAGGTATGTGCTTTGTGATATGTATATGAAAACAAGGTAATGTTTATGATGAATACATGAATTGGACATGGTAAAAGATAAATTTATATGTGCTTATGAGTATATGTGAATATGAACATTGATGTTATATTGCTATTGTAAATATGATAATATTTGAGTTGCAAGCATATTAAACGTACATTTGGTTAAGATTTGTTTGATTTGGTTAGCTAATTTAATGCAAGTGTTTATTTGTTCATTATTTGCTTATGACTTACTAAGCTATAAAAGCTTACTTTGTGTGTGTGTTTGTTTGATTGTTTTATAGATTATTAAAGGTATGGAAAGCTCGGGAATCATCGAGGATCATCACCACACTATCGAACTATATTTTGGTACCTTTTAAATATGTACATATTTAAGTATGGCATGTATAGGCTAGAAGTATTAGAGTATGTTTTGACATGTGCAAAAACGGCTATGCAATATGGCTTATTAATGGATGTGTCTATGAATGAGTTTTGTTTATGCTTATTGATGCATAAGTTGGTATGTTATGATGTGCTCATAAATGGCTAGATGAAATGGTACACAAATAGGTGAGTTCATGGTTGATTTTGGATATTTAAATGATAAGAAATTGTTATGAATTGAAATGGTTTAGATGAAGTATTAGTTATATGTTTTTGATGGAAAGTTGATGCTTTGAATTGGTATATTTGAGTATGAATTGTATATGCAAATGAATGATGTGGTTAAGGGTCAATTTGTGCCTGATTTGGTATGTTTTTGGTTGTTATTAGATTATGAATTGAGACATGTTGAATGCTTGTAGGTTTGACCCAAAATTTGGGTGGCAAATTGGCCTTGCAAATGGTCTATATTTGCCCGCACCGTTGAGCACACGAGCACGTGTCTTGACCATGTCTCTTAAGTTTGTAATTCGAAACAAGTCAGACTCGCACACAGGCCAGACACACGGGCGTGTGACAGGCCGTGTG
This sequence comes from Gossypium bickii, assembly GCA_025503065.1. Classification (NCBI taxonomy): domain Eukaryota; kingdom Viridiplantae; phylum Streptophyta; class Magnoliopsida; order Malvales; family Malvaceae; genus Gossypium; species Gossypium bickii. The sequence goes on from CP106713.1 coordinate 73,742,401, forward strand.
AATTAAGTCAATGTTGCCCACGAGTCAGGCACACGGGTGTGTCTTGTGGCTGTGTGGATAAGTCAGTATGTATGCTCTATTTTGCCACAGTCTAGACACACGGGTGTGTCTAAAGCCGTGTGAGGCACATGACTTGCCCACACGAGCGTGTGACCTCTGTAACTTTAAAAAATGTTTGATTTTCAAAAAATTTTGTATGTGCTCGGTTTAGTCCCGATCTCTTTCCAATGCATGTTTAAGGTCTCGCAAACCTTTTAAAGGGACTTTATGTATATGATTTGCTATGATATGATGATGGTGTATTTATGTATGTGAAATGGTAGTAAAAGTTCCGATATGTCTGGTAACATCTTTTAACCCTAGACCGACGATGGTTACAGGTTAGGGGTGTTACAAGAATAGTGTTACAAACTTTGCGTGAGAAGTAATTATATGCCAAATTCAGTAAACGTGAATTTTGGCTACGAGATGTAACATCCCTAAGCTTGGACCGTCACCGGAATAGGGTTAAGAGGCGTTACCAAACATTCAGAACATTTTACCACCAATTCATGATACAAAGTCAATCATCATTAAAACATATCACAACATAATCATATAGTCCCTTAATGAGGTCCACGAGACCTTAAACACAAGCTAGAAAGGGGTCGGGACTAAACCGAACACTTACAAAAGTTTTCAAAATTTCAAACATTCTTCAACACTATTGAGGTCACACGTCCGTGCAATCAGGCCCTGTGCCTCACACGGCTACCAGACACACCCATGTGTCCAGGCCGTGTCAAAACAGAGCATGCATACTGACTTATCCCCACGGCCACTAGACATGCCCGTGTGCCATGGCCGTGTGTTACTAGGTTAACTATTGACTTGATCACACGGCCACCATGCACGCCCGTGGGCCCCGGCCATGTAACCTGTATAGACACACCTAGAAGTGACCCTTAAACCATACAGCAGAGACACACACCCATGTCTCTTGTCCATATATGCAAAATAGGCCATTTGCAAGGCCAATGTGCCACTCATACAAGGGTCAACCCACATGTTCAATTAAACATCTTTCCATGTACCAATAGCAACCAAAAACACCCTCAAAATATTCATCATATCAACCCAATTCAATCTCAATTCTAGGATATCAACTTATATACCAATTTGCTCAACTAACACATACATTACCAAGCATGATTCATCCACATTATCATTTGATTACAATGACTTCAATTCATCACTAAACTTACCATTCATAAAACATTTCATATGCTATCAAGTCATGCCAAAATATACTTCGTAAACCACAATCATCCATGCATTTTACCAACATCTTGTCTAGCCATATCACATGACTGTTTACACATCACAAACATGTTTCAAATAACTAGCCTATACATGCCATATTTCAACTATGTACATCTTTCTAAAAGTACCAAAATAGATTACCGATAGTGTGATTGAGATGCTGACGATCCCCGGATCCGAGCTAGCTTTACTGACATTGCAAAGCAGAGAAACAAATCACACAGTAAGCTTTCAAAGCTTAGTAAGTTCGAAATACAATACAATTAATTTACTGAATCAAAACAATATACACATTAAACTATCACATAGATAATTTACCAATGTCACACAAATTCAACCATATCCAATACTCACATAGAATTCCATTAATCTACTTTCAATGTCATCAACCATATAGGTATTATACATAACTTTACCAACACATAGTTACTCACCAACCTTGATACTGAACCACTCGACTTTACATTTCGATCAACCTTTGCTATTCTCTTGCTTTGTCACACACTTAGTGCCAATACGTTAAACCAAGCTTATATCGATATAGCACACACAGTGCCGATTCAACAAGCCGAAGATTCTATCATCTCGCACATACAGCGCCAATCATTTCTGTCCCGTTTCTAATTTCGCACACTTAGTACCTTCTAATTCAATTTAGCGCATAGCATTTCTAATCTCATAGTTATATAAATATTCTTTCAATTCACATCACATAGAGCATAAATTAACAACTTGTACTATATCCGAACTTACCTTGGACGTCGAAATACTGAAACGGTCGATTAATCTAGCACTTTATCTTTGCCTCGATCTCGATCCGAACCTCTACTCTCTTGGTCTATACACATTCAAATTCAATCCATTCAATCACCAAATCATTCATTTTAGTCCAAACACACATATTTAGGGCATTTTACATAATAGCCCTCACATTTTCACGTTTCGACACTTTAGCCCCTAATTCACAAATCACGAAATACACATAATTCCATTTCACCCATGCCTAGCCGAATTCTCTCTATATTCATACAAGTCCATACATTTCATTTATTTTACATTTTAGTCCCTCAATTTACACTTTTCTCAATTAAGCCCAAATTGCACAATTTCATCAAAATTTCAAGAACAAAACATGTTCAATAAACACATATCTATCATTTAACATCAATACCCATCACAAAGCTCACCATTTCATCAATGGCACATCTCATAAACATCATCAATTCTTCAAATTACAACATGGGTTAGCTAGAGCACAAAGCAACGATTACGAAAACGTAGAAATTAGAAAAAACCGAAGACAATTTAACTTTAATCAAGCCAATTGCTAGCCGAAAATACCAAAGCTTTAAACCCTTCTTCTTTCTTTAATATTCGGTGGAAGAGATGATAGAAAATGGCTTATTTTCTAGCTTTTATTTTATTTAACATAATATTATACCCTTTTACTAATTTGCCCTTTTCATTAAACATATATAACCTTTATATATTAAGGTTATTCTAGTCCATTGCCACCCACTATCACTAAATATGGCCTAATTGTATCATAAGGCCTCCACATTATAAAGACAATAACAATTAAACACTTAACAATTAGCACACAACATTTTACACTTTATGCCGATTATATCCTTTTTCTTAATTCGACACATAGTCAATAAAAGTACCGCACAGAATTTTCACATAGGCTATATCACATATAATACACACCAAAAATAATATTAGAATATTATCCTGACCTCAGATTTGTGGTCTCAAAACCACTGTTCTGACTAGAGTCTAAACTAGGCTGTTACAACTTTCACCCCTTATGGATTTTCGTCCCCGAAAATCTTACCGGTGAACAGATGTGGATATTGCTCTCTCATAACCTTCTTAGGCTCCCACGTAGCCTCTTCAATTCCGTGCTTGTGCCACAATACTTTTACTAAAGAGATTTTCTTATTTCTCAACTCTTTGGTTTCTCGTGCCAAAATTCGGATCAGTTCTTTATTATACGACAAATCTGGCTGAATTTCAACCTCGGAAGGAGCAATCACATGAGATGGATCAAATCTGTACCGTCGAAGCATTGACACATGAAACACGTTATGAATCTTTTCTAACTCAAGTGGCAACATTAATCTATAAGCAACCGGTCCAATTCTCTTGATGATTTCATACAGTCCAATAAACCTTGGACTCAGCTTGCCTTTCCGGCCAAATCAAAGTATTTTCTTCCACGGAGACACTTTCAAAAACACTTTATCACCAATCTCAAATTCGATATCCTTCCATTTCAAGTCTGCATAGGACTTCTGACGATTAAGGCTGTTTTTAAACTATCACAAATTACTTTTACTTTCTGCTCAGTCTCTTTTATAAGATAAACTCTGTGAATCTTATTCTCACTCAGCTCAGTCCAATACAATGGAGTTCGATATTTTCGACCGTAAAGAGCCTCATATGGTGCCATTTTAATGCTATATTGAAAACTGTTATTATACATGAATTCAATCAACGACAGATGTTTTTCCCACGTATTCTCAAACTCAAGTACACAACACCTCAACATATCTTCGAGAACCTAAATGATCCGCTCGGGCTAACCATCCGTTTGCGGATGAAAAGCAGTACTGAAATGTAGTTTCGTGCCTAAAGTCTCTTGCAATTTCTTCCAAAATCGTGAGGTGAATCTCAGATCTCTGTCAGACACAATAGATAGTGGCACCCCGTGCAATCTCACAATTTTAACAATGTACAATTCAGCCAATCTATAGAGTGAATAGTCTGTTCTCACCGAAACAAAATAAGCTGATTTCGTCAATCTATCAACTATCACCTAGATTGCATCTTTCTTTCTCAGAGATAAAGGCAATCCCGACACAAAGTCCATCGTAATTCCCTCCCATTTCCATTCAGGAATCATGATCGGCTATAACAAACCGGACGGAATCTGATGTTCAGCCTTAATTTGCTGACAAATTAAACGTTTTGACACAAAGTCAGAGATGTCCCGTTTCATATCATGCCACCAATTAAACTGCTCCAAATCATTATACATTTTTGTACTCCCCGGGTGAACAGTCAAACGACTATTGGGAGCTTCGTTCAAAATCATTTGAATCAAATTTGAATTTCTTGGAACGCAAATTCGATCTCTAAATCTCAGACAATCATCAGTATCAACTCGAAATTCTGAATCAACATTCAATTCACACTTAGTGCGTTTATCATTCATTTCAACATCACTTTTCTAGGCATCACAAATCTGACGTACAAACTTTGGCTTTACTTTTGACTCGACCAAAACCGCGCTATCAGCACACAGATATTTTTGAGCATTCATTGCTCGCAAAACACATATAGACTTTCGGCACAAAGCATCAGCTACAACATTAGCTTTACCCGGATGATAATTAATCACAAGTTCATAACCATCTTCTCTGTCGCAAATTCAATTCTTTTTGGGTCATCAAGTACTTCAAACTCTTATGATCAGTATAGATGTGGCATTTCTCACCAAATAGATAGTGATGCCAAATCTTCAATGCAAACACAATCGCAGCCAATTCAAGATTGTGTGTCGGATAGTTCTTTTCATGCGGTTTTAACTGCCTCGAAGCATAAGCAATAACTTTTCCTTCTTGCATCAGCACACAGCCCAAACCATTCAACGATGCATCACTGTAAACTATGAATTCTTTACCCGATTCCGGTTGAGTTAACACTGGTGCCTCTATCAACAACGTTTTCAACTGATCGAAACTCTGTTGGCACTTTTCTGACCACTCGAATTTGACATCTTTCTGTAGCAACTTTGTCAACAGAGTCGCAATCCTCGAGAAGCCTTTCACAAATTGTCTATAATATCCCACTAGTCCCAGAAAACTATAGACTTCAGACACATTTCTCTGAGACTTCCATTCTAAAATAGCTAAAATTTTACTCGGATCAACTCGTATTCCCACAGCTGACACAATATGCCCCAGAAAACCAACCTCACGAAACCAAAATTCACATTTGTTAAACTTAGCATACAATTGTTTCTTACATAGAGTTTGTAGCACAATTCTCAAATGCTCGGCATGCTCCATCTCATCATAGGAATAAATCAAAATATTATCAATGAACACCACAACAAAGTGATCCAAATACGGTCTGAATATCTGATTCATCAGATCCATAAACATTGTAGGAGCATTTGTTAGTCCGAAAGGCATCACTAAGAATTAATAATGTCCGTACCTTGTTCTGAAAGTAATTTTTGGCACATCAGATTCTTTAACTCTCAACTGATAGTAGCCTGATCTCAAATCTATCTTAGAAAACACTGTAGCTCCTCTCAGTTGATCAAACAAATCACCGATACGAGGCAACATATATTTTTTCTTTATCGTCACTTTGTTCAATTGTCGGTAATCAATACACATTCTCATTGTATCATCTTTCTTTTTCACAAATAACACAGGAGCACCTCAGGGCGAGAAACTCAGTCGTGCAAATCCTCTATCAGTTAACTCTTGCAACTGAGACTTCAACTCTTTCAATTCTATTGGTGCTATTTTATACGGAGCTATTGAGATAGGAGTAGTCCCCGGCACTAATTCAATACCAAATTCAACTTCCCGATTCGAAGGTAATCCTGGTAGTTTTTCAGGAAACACATCTGGAAACTCACAAACCACAGGCACGAATTCAACTTTATTTTTTGACACTTTTGTATCAATCACATATGCTAGATAAGCTTCACAACCCTTTCTCACATAGTTCAAAGCTTTCATTGCAGATACAACAGCGGATACCCCTTTCAAATCACTGGATTCAATTCGAACTATCTCACCGTTCTGACTTCTCAATTCAATACTCTTTTTTTTACAATTCACAATGGCATTATGCAAAGTGAGCCAATCCATTCCCAGGATTATACCAAATTCATCAAATGGTAGCAACATCAAATTATCTGGAAAGCATATATCCCGAAACATCAATGGGTAATTCTTGCACACTTTATCCACCAAGACACACTTACCTAAGGGGTTCGATACTCTAATCACAAATTTAGTAGACTCAACAGGTAGAGTCTTACTTGATACTAAATTCACACACATATACGAATGGGTAGAACCTGGATCTATCGATGCTATCACATCAGTATCAAATAGAGTAAAAGTACTAATGATGACGTCTGGAGATGACGCTTCCTCTCATGCTCGTATAGCATAGGCTCGGGCAAGTGCTCTCGCCTCCAATCTCATAGCTATATCGGTAGTCTCTCTCTGGCTTCCGCTCATATTTTTGATGTTTCTGGGTGGTCTACCCCTAACCATCGTGTCACTTTATCTCACATTTTGAACATTCTCTTCTTCGGCTAACTATGGAAAGTCTCTAATGAAATGGTCTCGTGATCCACACTTGTAGCAAGTTTGATTATTATATTTGCCCCAACATTCTTCCACATGTCGTCTTCCACACTGTTTACACTCAGGTTTGTTACTTTTGGCACTATCAACCTTGATTCTATTGGAGCATGAGTTCTTGGACCAACGCTTAGTCTTGCGCGGTTTCTATTCGAATGTCCAAATGAAGTATTTGATCGGTTTCTTGTATCTTTAAATGTCTTCATCGAAGGTTGAGAAAACTTACTCATCGATCTTTTTCTTTCATCACGAGCTTCAAAATCAGCTTTCTTCTTTTCTTTACTGAGTTCCTCGGCTTTGCAAGCTCTTTCGACTAGCACAACAATTTCGTTTATATCAAGTATCCCAACCAACAACTTAATGTCCTTACTCAACCCTTCTATGAAGCGTTTACACATAGTAGCTTTGGTCGAAACACATTCCCGTGCATACTAGCTCAATCTCACAAATTCTCGCTCGTACTCTGTAATTGACAAACGGCCCTGTTTTAGCTCTGGAAACTCTTTACATTTCTGATCAATAGATCGTTGATTGATATACTTCTTTCTGAACTCAACTTGAAAGAAATCCCTGGTGATTCTCTCTATCGGAATCACGAATGTCAACGTCTTCCACTAGTTATAAGCTGTATCTCTCAACAAAGAAATTGCACACTTAATACACTCATCAGAGGTCAACGACATCTCATCGAATATTCGAATTGTATTCTCGAGCCAAAACCCAGCTCGCTCAGCATCGTCATCAGCTGTGGCCCTAAACTATTTGGCCCCGTACTTACAAATCTTATCCACAGGAGGTTTATTCAATCTGATCGGATCTATAACTTGTGGCACAACAGGTACTTGTGGGGGTGGAGGTTGTGGAGTAGCCGGGTTCATTCAAATAAACTCCAAAAACCACTCGCTCATCATTCGGAAGAAGGCTTGCTTAGCCTCTCCTCCCTCACTACTATCATTCGGCCTAGATGTGGCCGGCGCTGTCATTTGAGCTGGAGCCGGCGCGTCACTCTCAACATCTTCAGCAACTGCTTAATTGGGATCCATTACAATATGAAAACACATTTTCATCTGTAAGAATTCATCACACTATCGCAATTTCATATATGGCATGTATAGCTAGACTCTCACACGCCACATTAGTCTGAGAATCGACTAAACCGTAGCTCTGATACCAATAAAATGTAACACCCCTAACCCTAGACTGTCGCCGGAATAGGGTTAAGAGGCGTTACTAAACATTCAAAACATTTCACCACCAATTCACGACACAAAGTCAATCATCATTAAAACATATCACAACATAAGTATATAGTCCCTTAATGAGGTCCACGAGACTTTAAACACATGCTAGAAAGGGGTTGGGACTAAATCGAACACTTACTAAAGTTTTCAGAATTTCGAACATTCTTCAACACTGTTGAGGTCATATGCCTGTGCAATCAGGCCGTGTTCCTCACACGACTACCAGACACATCCATGTGTCTAGGCCGTGTCAAAACAGAGCATGCATACTGACTTATCCCCACGACCACTAGACACGCCCTTGTGCCATGGTCGTGTGTAACCTGTACATACACACCTAGAAGTGACCCTTAAACCACACGGTAGAGACACACGCCCGTGTCTCTTGTCCATATATGCAAAATAGGCCATTTGCAAGGCCAATGTGCCACTCATACAAGGGTCAACCCACATGTTCAATTAAACATCTTTCCATGTACCAATAGCAACCAAAAACACCCTCAAAATATTCATCATATCAACCCAATTCAATCTCAATTCTAGTATATCAACTTATATACCAATTTGCTCAACTAACACATACATTACCAAGCATGATTCATCCACATTATCATTTGATTACAATGACTTCAATTCATCACTAAACTTACCATTCATAAAACATTTCATATGCTATCAAGTCATGCCAAAATATACTTCGTAAACCAAAATCATCCATGCATTTTACCAACATCTTGTCTAGCCATATCACATAGCTATTTACACATCACAAACATGTTTCAAATAACTAGCCTATACATGCCATATTTCAACTATGTACACCTTTCCAAATGTACCAAAATAGATTGCCGATAGTGTGATTTAGATGCTGACGATCCCTGGATCTGAGCTAGCTTTACTGACACTGCAAAGCAGAGAAACAAATCACACTGTAAGCTTTCAAAGCTTAGTAAGTTCGAAATACAATACAATTAATTTACTGAATCAAAACAATATACACATTAAACCATCACATTGATAATTTACCAATGTCACACAAAATCAACCGTATCCAATACTCACATAGAGTTCCATTCATCTACTTTCAATGTCATCAACCACATAGGTATTATACATACCTTTGCCAACACATAGTTAATCACCAACTTTGATACTGAACCACTAGACTTTACATTTTGATCAACCTTTGCTATTCTCTTGCTTTGTCCGCACACTTAGTGCCAATTTATAAACAAAACGTAGTTGTCATCGCACACTTAGTGCCAATACGTTAAACTAAGCTTATATCGGTATCGCACACACAGTGCTGATTCAATAAGCAAAAGATTCTGTGCCGATTCAATAAGCCAAAGATTCTATCATCTCACACACGCAGTGCCAATCATTTCTGTCCTGTTTCTAATTTCGCACACTTAGTGCCTTCTAAATCAATTTAGCACATAACATTTCTAATCTCATAGTTATATAAATATTAATTCAATTCACATCACATAGAGCATAAATTAACAACTTATACTATATCCGAACTTACCTCGGACGTCGAAATACTGAAATGGTCGATTAATCTAGCACTTTATCTTTGCCTCGATCTCGATCCGAACCTCTTCTCTCTTGGTCTATACACATTCAAATTCAATCCATTCAATCACCAAATCATTTATTTTAGTCCAAACACACATATTTAGGGTATTTTACATAATAGCCCTCACATTTTCACATTTTGACACTTTAGTCCCTAATTCACAAAATCATGAAATACACATAATTCCATTTTGCCCATGCCTAGTCGAATTCTCTCTATATTCATTCAAGTCTACACATTTCATTTATCTTACATTTTAGTCCCTTAATTTACATTTTTCCCAATTAAGCCAAATTGCACAATTTCATCAAAATCAAGAACAAAACATGTTCATTAAACCCATATCTATCATTTAACATCAATACTCATCACAAAGCTCACCATTCCATTAATGGCACATCTCATAAACATCATCAATTCTTCAAATTACAACATGGGTTAGCTAGAGCACAAAGCAACGATTACGAAAACGTAGAAATTATCAAAAATCGAACAAAATCTAACCTTTAATCAAGCCAATTGCTAGCCAAAAATACCAAAGCTTTAAACCCTTCTTCTTTCTTTAATATTCGGTGGAAGAGATGATAGAAAATGGCTTATTTTCTAGCTTTTATTTTTTTAACATTATATTGTACCATTTTACTAATTTGCCCTTTTCATTAAACATATATAACCTTTATATATTAAGGTTATTCTAGTCCATTGCCACCCACTATCACTAAATATGGCCTATAAAGACAATAATAATTAAACACTTAATAATCAGCACACAGCATTTTACACTTTATGATATTAAATCCTTTTCTTAATTCGACACATAGTCGACAAAATTACCACACAGAATTTTCACACAGGCTATATCACATATAATACACACCAAAAATAATATTAGAATATTATCCCAACCTCAGATTTGTGGTCTCAAAACCAGCAGGATGTTACACGAGAAGTTGGATTTCTCAGACATGTAGTATTTGCAGAAGGTATTCGAGTGGATCTAAACAAAATTTTAGCCATTTTTAATTGGAAGCCACCAAAGAATGTGTCTGAAGTTAGAAGTTTTCTGGGACTAGCTGTATATTATCGGAGATTTGTTAAAGGGTTCTCGATGATAGCTTCTCTGATGACTCGTTTGTTGCGGAAAGGTATGAAATTTGAGTGGTCTGATAAATGTCAAAAGAGTTTTGATAGGTTGAAAGCCTCATTGATAGAAGCACCTGTGTTAGTTCAGCTTGAATCGGGTAAGGAATTTGTAATTTATAGTGATGCATCGTTAAATGGTTTATGCTACGTTTTGATGCAAGAAGGTAAAGTAATAGCCTATGCTTCAAGACAACTAAAACCATATGAAAGAAATTACCCCAATACATGATCTTGAATTAGCAGCAATTGTGTTTGCATTGAAAATCTGGAGGCATTACTTATTTGGTGAAAAATGTCACATATTCACTAATCTTAAAAGTTTGAAGTATTTGATGTCATAGAAAGACTTGAATTTAAGACAGCGCAAGTGGCTTAAATTATTGAAAGAATATGATCTTGTTATTGATATCATCCGGGGAAAGCTAATGTGGTTGCTGATGCTCTAAGCAGAATGTAACAACTCATTTTTGAGTCTAATAAGAATAGTGGTTTCGAGACCACAAATTTGAGGTAAAAAATTATTTTAATATTATTTTATGTGTTTACAAAATGATAGCATGTATGTATGAAAATTTCGTGAGCTAATTTTATCATTTAATTAGTCAATTTGAGAAAAAGGACTAAATTGAGTAAAATGCAAAAGTTGCATTCTACTTGTTAAAGGTGTCAATTGGCTATGGATTTTAAATATGATGGCCTTAAATGGTAATTAGACCATTTAAAATGTTGATGGACAATAATGGACATCCATTATGAGATTTTATATGTTTACTAATAAGGTTAATAATGTAATTAGCTAGTAAATGATATAATAAATAAAACCAAAACCAAAATTATGTTTTATCATCATCTTTTAGCCTAAATTTGAAGAGAAAAAGAAAGCTTCCATGTCCATCTAGGATTTGGCACATTCTTGGTGTGATTAAGGTACGGTTATAGCTTAGTTTTTGATTATTTCTATGCTTTGTACTCGTTGCTTCGTATTCTAGCTAGCCTGTGCCTTAATTTTTGAATTTGTTAATGATTTCATGAAGTGCCATTGTTGAGTGCTTGAGATTTTAAATTTTTGATAATGGAAAATGATTAATTATTGATAGATTTAATAGTTTTGTAAAGTGATTTTTTACAAAAATGTCAAAAAGGGATTAATTTGTGAAATGTTTAAATTGTGTGGTTGAAATGTGAAATAAATGAAAGTTTAGGGCTGCTAAGGACCCTATAGAAATTTGGCACTCATGAATTTAGAATGAAATTGTGTAATTTGTGTTTTTATGTGATAAGGACTAAATTGTAAAAATGTGGAACTTTAGTGATTAAAGTGTAAAAAAGCCTAAATATGTGCTTGTGGACTGAATTGAATGAATCAATGAATAAATGAGTTAATTTTGAATACATATAGATCGAGAAAAGAGCAATTTGGATTTAGATCGGGGGAAAAGCAAGGTTATCGAATAGTCGACCCAAGATGTCAATTTCGAATAAGAGGTAAGTTCGTATAATTAAACTTGAATGTGTATCTATTTAGTTGATGGATGAAATTGAGATAGTATTTATTCTATTGTACAAATGTTGAGATATTAAATGAAACGTATTAATTGAGTAAGGCAAGTTGCCTAATAAGACCATAACTGGGCTATGACAATCGAACAATAAGACCATAACCGGGTTATGGCATGTGAACGAAAGACCACGGCAGGGCCTTGGCAATGTATGTGAAAGACCATAGTTGGACTATGGCATCAAAAAATCAATGAATTTGCATCGAAAGCATTTGTAAATCGAAGTGGTTCGATAAAAGTATTGATGAGAAATAGAAATGTCTCAGTACAGGTATGTACGAAAAACCATTCGAGTATAAAACTAATGAAAGTTGAGAATTGATGAATGGTGTTATGGTTAAACTTTATGATAGTCCATGAATTGATGGCTTAAATGTTTATGATATTATCTATATGAATTTGTTAATGAATTTTGAGATTATTTCATGTTCACATACGAACTTATTAAGCTTATAGCTTACTTTGTTTAATTGTTTCTATGTTTTATAGTTCTACGAAGCTAGTTCAGATCCGAGAATCGTCAGAGACCTCATCGCACTATCGATCATCTATTTTGGTACTTTTGAAGCTATGTATATATGGTATATGGCATGTATAGGCTTGTGTCAAAATGGTTTAATTGATGAATGTGTATTTTGGCCATTTAAGTTGGCATAGGATGATGAACTTGATGATGCTTATGAACGTGCAAATAGTTCTACTTTTAAAATTTGTAATAGACCTATCTTGAATGAATGGAGTTGAAGTGATTATTTATATTTGGATTGGTTTAGTTAGATGAATTATATATGTGAATTATGCTCAGTAATGCAAGATGAATTGATTAGCATTTGAATAGGTAAGTGGTATGGAATTAAGTATTGAATTTAGTTGAAAGGAATATGGTATGATTACGTATTGGTTGATGAACCTTTCGTTGCATATTTGTGTCTTAAAATGATGCCATTTTAGCTTGTGTAGGTATGTGCAAAAAGGGTGGCAAATTGGCTTTACAAATGGCCAATTTTTGTCCACAAGGGCGTGTGTCTCAGCCTATTCTACACACGGTCATGCTACACAGCCATGTGTCCCCTTGTATTGATATTGAAGTGAAGTCAGTATGCTCCACACAATGTCACACATGAGCGTGTGACTGGCCATGTGGTTTAAGTCAGTATTCCCCCCTAAATGGCACACGGCCTAGCACATGGGCGTGTGTGGGCATTTCGTAGGGCACACGGGCGTGTGGTTGGCCTTGTGACCCAAGTCAGTATACTCTTCAAATTTCACACAGCCTGGCAAATGAGTGTGTCTTCGATTGTGTGTTGCAAGTCAGTATGTATGCCCTGTTTTCGCACGGCCTAAGACATGGGCATGTCTACTAGCCGTGTGAGGTACACGGCCTGTTCACATGGGTGTGTGACCTTATATGATTGAAAAGTTTCTAAGTTTTCTGAAATTTTTGTATGTTATTGGTTGCAGGCTCTCATAAGGGACAATATGAACATGATTGATTGGAATTTGAGTATGAATGTATAAATGTATGAATTGTGTATGTTTAATGATGTTTATAGATTGGTAATACCTCGTAACCCTATTTTGACTATGAATACGGGTGAGGGGTGTTACATTTATCGGTGTCAGAGCTACGGTTTAGTCAATTCTAGGACTAACATAGCGTGTGTGTGAGTCTAGCTATACATGCCATATATATACTCTACGATAGTGTGATGATTCCTGACAGCTCAAATTGTATTTTTATATAGTAATGGATCCTAAAAGAGATGTAGCTGATGATGTAGAAAGAATGTGCCCACTCCTGCTCAAGGAGCAGCGCCATCTGATACTAGGCCTGTATCGAGTAGTCATAAGGGAGAGGCTACACAAGCCTTTTTCCAAATGATAAGTGAGTGGTTCACAGAGATCGTTCAAACGAATCCGACTGCTCAACAACCTCCACCCCCACCTGTTACTCAACAAACCCCTGTTATTCCTCAAGTTATAGATCCGATACGAATGAACAAGCCACCAATAGATAAGATTCGGAAACATAAGGCTGAAGAGTTCCAGTTACTGTTGATGATGATGCGAAGAGAGCTGAGTTCTGGCTCGAAAATACAATCCAAGTATTCGATGAATTATCTTGTACTCCTGATGAATGTATCAAATGTGTTGTATCTTTACTGAGAGATAATGCGTACCATTGGTGGAAAACATTCATATCTCTAGTTCCTAAAGAACAAGCTCCTTGGGAGTTTTTCCATTCCGAGTTCTGAAAGAAGTACATCAGTCAAAGATTTCTCGATCGGAAGCATAAAGAGTTTCTTGCGTTGAAACAAGGTCGAATGACTGTCACTGAGTATGAAAGAGATTTCATACGTTTAAGCAAGTATACTCGAGAGTATGTGTCTACTAAGGAGATTATGTGTAAATGATTCTTTGATGGGTTGAACAAGGATATAAGACTATTAGTTGGGATTCTTGAATTGAAAGAATTTGTCGTGTTGGTTGAGGGGTGTTACATTTATCGGTGTCAGAGCTATGGTTTAGTCGATTCTAGGACTAACATAGCGTCTGTGAGTGTCTAGCTATACATGCCATATATATACTCTGCGATAGTGTGATGATTCCTGACAGCTTAAATTGTATTTTTATATAGGAATGGGTCCTGAAAGAGCTGTAGCTGATGATGTAGAGAGTAATGCGCCCACTCCTGCTCAAGGGGCAGCGCCATCTGATACTAGGCTTGTATCGAGTAGTCATAAGGGTGAGGCTAAACAACCCTTTTTCCAAATGATGAGTGAGTGGTTCACGGAGTTAGTTCAAACGAATCCGACTGCTCAACAACCTCCACCCCTACCTGTTCCTCAACAAACCCCTGTTAGTCCTCAAGTTATAGATCTGATACGGATGAACAAGCTGCCAATAGATAAGATTCGGAAACATGGGGCTGAAGAGTTCCAGGCTACTGTTGATGATGATGCGGAGAGAGCTGAGTTCTGGCTCGAAAATACAATCCAAGTATTCGATGAATTATCTTGTACTCCTGATGAATGTATCAAATGAGTTGTATCTTTGCTGAGAGATAACACGTACCATTGGTGGAAAACGTTCATATCTCTAGTTCCTAAAGAACATGCTCCTTGGGAGTTTTTCCAATCTGAATTCCGAAAGAAGTACATCAGTCAAAGATTTCTCGACCGGAAGCATAAAGAGTTTCTTGAGTTGAAACAAGGTCGAATGACTGTCACTGAGTATGAAAGAGATTTCGTACGTTTAAGTAAGTATACTCGAGAGTATGTGTCTACTGAGGAGATTATGTGTAAATAATTCATTGATGGGTTGAATAAGGATATAAAACTATTAGTTGGGATTCTTGAATTGAAAGAATTTTTCGTGTTGGTTGAAAGGGCTTGTAAAGCTGAGGATCTTAGCAAGGAAAAGAAAAAAGTAGATTCAAAAGCTAGAGACTCGAGAAAAAGATCGATGAATAAGCCGTATCACTCTTCATCAAAGAAATTTCGAGATTTGTTTAGTCAATCAAACACATTAGTGGAATACTCAAATAGAGATCATGGGAAGCAAATTACAAGTTTAAATACTCCAGCTATGTCAGTGGCTAGTGTGGGTAATCTTAAATCAAATAAACCGGAATGTGGATGTTGTGGAAAACGACATTTTGGAAAGTGTAGATTGAATGATAAAGCCTGTTTGAGATGTGGCTTGCATGAACATTTCATCCAGGATTGTCCTGAGATAGATGAGAAAGATAAGTCCCAGAATGTGAAATCGAGCAATCCTACTGTGAGAGAAAGATCATTCCATAATGTTGAAAATGTGAGTGGTGGTAGAGGTGTGACATGAGATATTGCTGCGAGATCCGATGCTATAGCACCTGCCAGAGCCTACGCTATAGTGCTATAGTGAATTGTAGTCGAAAGACAATTGAACTAAAATGTTAGAATAATGAGATTATTAGAATTGAATTCTGATGATCTGAATAGTTTGCTAGTTGTGATCTCATCTATGTCAGCTCAGAGATTTGTGAGAAAGGGGTGTGAAGCTTATCTGGCTTATATACTTGATACGAAATTGACAGAAAGAGAAATAGTACCAGTTGTGTGCGAGTATCAAGATGTGTTTCCAGAAGAGTTACCGGGCTTACCACCTATCAGAGAAGTTGAATTTGATATTTAATTAGTACTGGGGACAATGTCGATATCGATAGCTTCATACAGAATGGCCCCAACTGAGTTAAAAGAATTGAAAGCTTAGTTGCAAGAGTTGATAGATAAGGGTTTTGCTAGATCAAGTGTCTCTCCCTGGGGTGCACCGGTGTTGTTCTTGAAAAAGAAAGATGGCATGATGAGAATGTGTATTGACTACAGACAACTGAATAAAGTGACTATAAAGAACAAATACCCTCTACCACGGATTGATGATTTGTTTAATCAGTTAAAAGGGCCAACAGTGTTTTCAAAATCGATTTGATATCGGGTTATTACCAGTTGCGAGTGAAAGACCCAGATGTGCCGAAGACTGCATTTAGAACAAGGTATGGACACTACAAATTTCTTGTTATGCCTTTTGGACTAACAAATGCACCTGCTGTTTTTATGGACTTGATGAATCAGATTTTCATGCCGTACTTAGACTGATTTGTAGTTGTGTTTATTGATGACATTTTGATTTACTCACATAATAAATCTGAGCATGTCGAGCATTTGAGAATCGTGTTACAAACTTTGAGAGATAAATAGTTGTTTGCGAAGTTCAGCTATAACAACCCTTACCCGTATTCAACGCCAGAACAGGGTACAAGGCGTTACCAGACTTATACGCAAGCAATCATACAAAACTGAGACATGAATTTCCACTCAAATTTGAAACTTTTCAAAAACTGTTGTTTGCAAACTTTTCAAAACTTTGAAAATCGTGTTACAAACTTTGAGAGATAAACAGTTGTTTGCAAAGTTCAGCTGTAACACCCCTTACCCATATTCAACGCCAGAACAGGGTACAAGGCGTTATCGGACTTATACGCAAGCAATCATACAAAATGAGACATGAATTTCCACTCAAATTTGAAACTTTTCAAAAACATACATATCATCCCTAAAACGAGCCTACGACTCCCGAAACATACATTAGGAACGGTTTGGTACCAAACCTAGAACTTTAGAAATTTTCAGGAAACTTAGAAAATTTTCATCATTAAACAGGTCCACACGCCTGTGTGGGTGAAGGGACATGCCCGCGTGACATATCACACGCCCGTGCTTCAGGCTATGTCCAAAATAGGGGACATTCTGTTTATGACGTCATCAAAGAAATAAGGTCACACGACCAAGGCACACGCCCATGTCCTTAGGCTGTGTAGCGAATTAAATTTTGAAATTTAAGTACAGACTTCACATGGCCTATGCACATGCCCATGTCCTATAGCCGTCTCTCACACACGGCCGAGACACACGGCCGAGACACACGGCCGTGTCTCGTGTCCATGTGTTTACTACTGGCATTCTGTTTTGCATTAATTAGAGTGCAGGGACACACGACCATAGCACACGCTTATGGGGCAAGCCGTGTGTCACACACAGCCTAGACACACGCCCGTGTGTCTACCCATGTGGACAACTTTGGGGCTATATTCCAAGCCATTTGTCACCCTTAATAACACATGCACACTTACATATCTCAATGACATCTAACATGGCATAAATAAGTACTTAAACATTCATAAACATGGCTCGTACATGGAAACTTCTCATCAATTTATACTTGCTTAAGACCACATTATGACAAATCCAATTTTTCCAACTCATATACAAATATGCATCATTCCCTCAATTTCATGCATGCATTTTCATGGCAACATATACGCACACAAAACTACCATCCTTCATCCAACTCAAGTTTAGCAAATCAGATGCAACACATCATCATACGACCACCAATAGCCATAGGCCATATCATAATGACATTGGCACATGCATGCATATATGAATAGTTTTACAACTCAATAATCAATATGAGCCACATCCCATGGCCTTATACAAAATGAATCAAATATGATCATAATCCAACACATTTGGCTAAACCAATATGGCATATAACAAAAAGACCATGTCCCTATACATGCCATACTCAAAACGTTGAGACTAACTATACCCAAAAGTTCTAATTGATAGTATGATCGAGTCTCCGATGTCCTTCGATCCCCGAGTTAGCTTGGCAATACTATAAAAAAATGGAAAAGAAAGAGGAGTAAGCATAAGGCTTAATAAGTTTGCATGTAAATAATTAACAACATTAACCATGCATTATTGTACACATAACATAATATAATCTATCACAATGTCATCAAGTATCATAGATACATTTTAAATCATGTTATTTACATAATGTACAATAAAACTCATGATCATGATCTATTCATTCACTACTTACAGAGATCTCATCGATTTATAATCTCAATATGTATGAGCTTTGTGTACATACCTGCACCCTTTCAACATGTTCATACCTTGTCATTTCGTTGACATAATCTTTTGACTACCCGTTGAACCGCTTAGAATACTAAAGGATATTCAGGAATAACATATACATTGAATCATACCAATGCCATATCCCAGATATGGTCTTACATGGGATCACATATCGATGCCTATAGCCCAGCTATGGTTTCACACAATTCTCATATCGATGCCATGTCCCAAACATGGTCTTACACGAAATCTCATAACGATGCCATATCCCAGATATGGTATTACACGTAAACTCATAACCCTAATGTCATGACATTTGTATCCTAACTATTCCTAAGGTTCAACCGGGGCTTTCTCACTTGTCGAACTTTGTCTAATTCATTCAAGGAGTAAATCACAATTCATACAATAATAACAAAATTAAAACATAAATAATAACGCATTATTTACATACGAACTTACCTCGGTACCAAAATATGGCTAACTATTCGATTTAGTCCACAACCTTGTTCTTTCCTCGGTTTAGGTTCGGATTGTGTTTTTCTTGATCTATAATAGCAAATTTAACTCATTTAATAATCAGATTACTCAATTCAGTCCAAAAGTCATATTATGGCAAAATTATATTTTTACCCCTAAACTTTGACATGAATACATTTTTACACCTAGGCTCGGAAAATGAAATCTATTAAATATCTTTGATTCTCAAGCCTAGCCAAACCTCTTTTATACTTATAGCAGTCCACATTTTTCATTTAATCACACTTTTAAACACATTCTGAAATCTTTTTACAAATAGGTCCTTTTGTCAATTTTCACCAAAAATCACCTAGCAAAAGTTGTTTATCTAACATTAAACTTGCATAATCTACCATTAGACATCCAAATACATGCATGTAACACATGGGTAAATTTTTAAACATGAACCCTAGCTCAAATAAATGGTAGAAATAGCTAGATCGGTTGATAACAACTTCAAAAACATAAAGAACATAAAAACCGGGGCTAAGATGCACTAACTATCAAGCTTGAAAGATAACAAAACCCTAGCTATGGTGAGCTTGAGATTTTCGACAAAGGTTGAAGAAGATGGACAAAATTTTGACTTGATTTTCCCTTTTTATTCTTTTATTTACAAGAATGACCAAAATGCCCTTAATACCTTTTTTTGAAATTTTACCTATCCATGTCCATTTTTGTCCATAAAAATAAAAATTAGTCAAATTTCTATTTAAGACCCTCTAATTAAAAATCCATGGCAATTTCATGCTCAAAGCTTCTAGAACATATATTTTTCAACTTATTCAATTTAGTCCCAATTATCAAATTGGACACTTTATGCATAAAATTTCTTCATGAAATTTTCACACAATCATGCAATCATGCCATAGGCCTCAATATACTCATAAAACAATTATTTTTACTTTGGATTTGTGGTCTCGAAACCACTATTCCAACTAGGCCCAAAATCGAGATGTTACAACTCTCCCTCTTAGGGATTTTCGTCCTCGAAAATCTTATCGGCAAAGAGGTTGGGTATTGTTTTCTCATGGTTTCCTTGGGTTCCCATGTTGCCTCTTCAACCCCATGCCTTTGCCACAAGACTTTCAGAAGAGCAATACTTTTATTTCTCAATCGTTTAACTTCCCGAGCCAAAATCTTAACCGGTTCTTTGCCATAAGTCATATCTAGTTGAATCTCAACCTCTGTCGGTGAAATCACATGTAAAGTGTCTGATCAGTATCGACGCAACATAGACACATGGAACGCATCGTGGATCCTTTCCAACTCAAATAACGATGCTAACTGATACGCTACTGGCCCTATCCTTTCGGTAATCTCATACGACCCTATAAAATGTGGACTCAATTTTCCCTTTCGACCAAATCTGAGAACTTTCTTCCACAAAGACAGTTTCAGGAATACCTCATCACCGACCTAAAACTCAATATCTTTCCGTTTCAAATCCGTATAGGATACTGTCTATTTAAAGCTGCTTTTAAGAAATCACGAATTACCTTTACCTTTTCTTCGGTTTCTCTAACCAAATCGACTCCGTGAATCTAATTCTCTTTGAGTTCAGTCCAATACAAAGTTGTCCAACACTTACGACCGTACAATTCCTCATAAGGTGCCATTTTCAAACTCGATTGAAAACTGTTGTTGTAGGCGAATTCTACTAAAGGTAGATATTTTTCCCAACTACACTCGAATTCAAGAATACAACACCGAAGCATGTCTTCAAGAATCTGAATTACTTTTTTGGATTGACCGTTAGTTTACGGATGGAAAGCGGTACTAAAATTAAATTTCGTAACCAAAGCTTCTTGTAATTTTTTCCAAAATCGCGAAGTAAACCTCAGATCTCTATCTGATATAATCGATAAAGATACTCCGTGCAATCTCACAATTTTAGAAATATACAATGCGGCTAGCTTATCAAGTGAAATAGTTAGTACGTAACGATATAAAATGAGCCGACTTCGTTAATTGATCTACAACAACCCATACGACATCTTTCTTTCTCGGTGTCAAAGGCAAACCCATGACAAAGTCCATTGTAATTCTACCCCATTTCCACTTGGGAACCATTACAGGCTGAAGTAAACCTGAAGGAACTTGGTCTTTGACCTTTACTTGTTGACAAACTAAGCATCTCGACACAAACTCTGAAATGTCTCTTTTCATTCCTGACCACCAATACATTTTCTTTAAGTCATTATATATCTTTGTACTACTCGGATGAACAGATAAACAACCACTATGTGCCTCGTGTAAAATTTTTCGAATAAGCTCATCATCTCTCGGTACACAGACCCTATCTCGGAACATCAAACATCCATCAGAACTAATTCGAAAGTCTGACTCCATATCACATTGAACTCTTTTAGCTTGAAAATCACTATCGCCTTTCTGAGCTTCACAAATCTCTTGAAGGAACATCGGCCTAGCTCTCAACTCAGCTAGAACAGAACCATCATTTGAAAAAGCCAATCGTGTATTCATAGCGCTCAATGCAAACAAGGATTTCCTACTCAAGGCATCATCGACCACGTTCGGTTTTCCCAGGTGATCTTCAACCACTAGCTCATAATCCTTTATCAACTCTAGCCATCTCCGTTGCCTTAGGTTCAAGTCCCATAGAGTCATCAAGTACATTAGACTTTTATGATTAGTGAATACCCGACATTTCTCGCTATACAAATGGTGTATCCAGATCTTCAATGCAAACACAATAGCGGTTAGCTCTAAATCATGTGTTGGATAGTTTTTCTTATATGGTTTCAATTGTCTCGAGGCATAGGCTATTACCTTGCCTTCTTGCATAAGTACACAACCCAATCCATTCAAGGATGCATTAATATAAATTACAAATTCTTTTCCCGGTTCAGGTTTTACTAAAACTGAAGCCTCAGTCAATAATGCCTTTAGTTTCTCAAAACTCTGTTGACACTTTTCTGTCCATTCGAACTTGATATCTTTCTGTAACAGCCTTGTCATCAGAGTAGCAATCGTGGGAAATCCTTTAACAAACTATCTGTAATAACCAGCTAAGCCTAGAAAGCTTCTAACCTCTGACACATTCCTCGGCGGTTTCCATTCAATAATAGCCAAAATCTTACTCGGGTCAACTCGAATACCATCACCCGAAACAATGTGTCCCAAAAATTTGACTTCTCAAAGCCAAAACTCGCTTTTACTAAACTTAGCATACACTGTTTATCTCTCAAAGTTTGCAAAACCGTCTCAAGTGTTAGGCATGTTCGGTCTCATCACGAGAATAAATCAGTATATCATCAATAAAAACAACAAATTTATCCAAGTACGATCCATCAAATCCATAAATACAGCAGGAGCATTCATTAAACCAAAATGCATAACTAAAAATTCATAGTGACCATACCTCATCTAAAATGCAATTTTCGGCATGTCCGAGTCTTTAACTCTCAATGGTAGTAACCAGACCTCAAGTCAATCTTGGAAAATACTGCGGCTCCCTTCAATTGGTCAAACAAATCATCTATTCTCGGCAAAGGATACTTATTCTTTATGGTCACCTTATTGAGCTGTCGGTAGTCAATGCAAAGCCTCATAGATCTATCTTTCTTTTTCACAAATAATATTGGTGCACCCTACGGAGAAAAACTAGATCTTACAAAACCTTTATCCGTCAATTCTTGCAACTGAGCTTTTAACTCCTTTAATTCGGTCGAGCCATTCTGTACGGAGCAATTGAAATAGATGCAGTACCTATAACAGTCTAGTTTATACCCTAGTCGGAACAGTGGTTTTGAGACTACAAATCCGAGCCCGTATAATATTTTAATATTATTTTCTGTGACTATGACGTGTGAATATGCATGTATTAAAGTTTCGTAAGTTAATTTGCCCGTCTGAGTGTTTAATTGGTGATAAGGATTGAATTGCATAAAAGGGTAATAATGGCTTTCTATTTGATTAATGATTAAATCAATGTGGCTTTTAAATGTTAAGTATTTAAGTGGCAATATAGCCACTATTATAGTAAGTGGACGACGAAGGTAATAAATGACCTTGTAACTATGTGTTATGCATAATATTATTAAGGGTTATTTTTGTACATTAATGATTAAGTTTATAATAGTAAAATAAAACATGAAATGTCTATCTTCATCTTCTATTTTGCCACCGAATATTGAAGGAAAGAAAAAGAAGAAAGTTGAGCTAAGTTTCGGCAATTGTAAGCTTGAATTTATGTATGTTTGACTTTTGTTTTTGATGATTTTTATGTTTTTAATATTATTGCTTAGTCTACTATCAAGCCCATGTTGTAATTTGAAGAATTGATGATATTTGTGAGTTGTGCCATTGATGAAATGGTAAGCTTTATGATGATTTTAGTTGTTAAATGAAAGGTATATGTTAAATGAACATGTTTTGTTCTTGAAATTTTGATGAATTTAGTTAAATAGGGCTAAATTGAGAAAATATTAATTTGAGGGACTAGTTTGTAAATTTGATGGAAAATATGGGCTTGTATGAGATGTATAAACATTCGACTAAGCATGAGCATGTGATGATTTTGTGTATTTGATGTTTTGAGAAAAATGGACTAAATTGATAAATTGTGCAAATGTGAGGGTTAATTTGTAAATAGACCTAAATTTGTGTCCTTGGATTGAATTGAATAAGTTAGTGAATAAAAGAGTTAATTTTGAAAATGTATTGATCAAGAACCGAGGAAAACAGACTTAGATCACGGGAAAGCGAAAGTAACTGAGTAGCCATTTCCATTTCTGTTAAATCGAATCCGAGGTAAGTCATTATGCAAATAAACGTATTTGTATTGAATTATGTGTATTCTTATGATTATTGTTATCAATGAATACTTATGATATGATCTGTTCATGAATTTTGAGATAAGTATTACTTAGTGACAATATCCGAGAAGTCCCGTACAAACCTAGGAATAGATAGGATTAGCTATGTCATGACATAGGTATTTGTTTTATTTTTATCATGTAAGACCACGTCTGGGACGTTGGTGTTGATTTGAGATTTCGTGTAGGACCTCATCTGGGACGTAGGCATCGATATGAGCGTTACGTGTAAGACCACGTCTGGGACGTTGGCATTGATATGATCTTTACATGTAAGACCATGTCTGGGACATCGACATCATATTGATTTGTGTAAGACCCTGTTTGGGACAGTGGCATCGATATCTTAGTGCATATAAGACCTCATCTGGAACGTTGGCATTGTACGACTATTCCGAGCTTTCTGAGTATCCTACTAGATTCCTTACGGTTCAACGGGCAAGTCTGTGATATGAATGGCTATGTAAATAGTGAATCCGTTTCAGGTACGTTGATTTATACACTAAGTGTGTATATAAGGTAAGTGTCTATGTGATCTTACTATGATGATTATGTATATTGGGATAACATTATGATATGCTAAAGTAAGCATGAAAGAGCTTGTATATATAAGACTTTTGACTTGATGAATGTGGCAAATATGGCCAAGTACATGGACCAAAGCATATATTTTGCTAAGTAATTAAGATGTGGCAATGTACCTATGTGCATATATGCCTTCCACACTAAGTTTCTTTGTATTATGACTTACTAAGCTTTTGGAAAGCTTACTCTGTGTGTGTGTTTTCTCTGTTTTATAGGTTGTCAAAGCTACTGAAGGCTCAAGACTGTCAAGGATCGTCATCACACTATTAAACTCATTTTGGTACATTTTGGAAATGTATATAACTAGATATGGCATGTATAAGCTAGTATTTGATATAAGTTTGTTATATGAACTTTGCCATGTGATTTGGCTAGTTATGAGTTGAGAATTTGCTTGAATGAATGTGATATGTGAAGTATGTTTTGGCATGGCTAGTTGATTCATGTAATGGTCAAGTTTTGGTTAAGCAATTGATTGAATTATGCTTGTGATGAGATGAGTTTTAGTCCTGTAATTTGGATGGTTATTTTGGTATGTTCTTGGTTGGCAAATAGGTATGAGATATCTTAATAAATTTGCTTGTAGGTAAGACCCTTGTGGGTGGCATTTTGGCCCTGCAAATGGCCTATTTTGTCACACGGTTGTGGCACATGGGTGTGCCTAGTGACGTGGGGCTAAGTCAGTAGCTAACATAAGAGTACACGGCCTTGGCACACGGACGTGCCTTGTAGCCATGTGATTTTTGACAGGATCGACCACGGCCAAAGTACACGAGCGTGCTTGGTGGCCGTGGAGCAAAGGTCAGTTTCGACTACGGGGAGGACACACGGGTGTGTCTAGCAGCCGTGGGAGGCACACGGCCTGCCCACACGGGCGTGTAACCCCTGAAACTTAGAAAAGTTTTAAATTTTCCAAGAATTTTATATGTGTTCCAATTTAGTCCCAACTCGGTTTATAGCTTGTTTTAGGTCTCGATGACCTAATAAGGGGACATTATGGTTGAGGTTAATATTCAATTATATGACATTTCTGTAAATGTCTCTGATCTGTTCGGTAACGCATTTAACCCTAGTCCAACGATGGATACGGGTTAAGGGTGTTACATTTGGTTGGTATCAGAGCTACGGTTTAGTCAATTCTCAGGCTAACGTAGCGTGTTAGAGTCTAGCTATACATGCCATATATCTAAATTGTGATAGTGTGATGAATCTTGACGTGTAAAATGTGATTTTCGTATTGTAATGGATCCTGAAAGAGCAGTAGCTGACGACGTAGAAAGTAATGCGCCTGCTCCCACGCAAGGGACAGTGTCCTCTGATTCGAGACCAGCTACGAGCGGTCAAGAGGGAGAAGCTAAAAAGCTTTCTTCCAAATGATGAGTGAGTGGTTCACTCAATTTGTAAAGAATAGCTTGACTGTTTCGCAATCCCTGCCCCCGGTTAATCCTTCTCAGACATGTGATATGCCTCTGACTGCAAATCTAAATCCGTGGAATAAGCCTCCGGTTGACAAGATCCGTAAGTATGGGGCCGAAGAGTTTCAGGCTACTAATGATGATGATGATGCTGAAAGTGCTGAGTTCTGGTTAGAAAATACTATACGGGTATTCGACGAAATGTCTTTAACTCCAGAAGAATGCATAAGGTTCGTTGTGGCATTACTTCGAGATGCAGCTTATCAATGGTGGAAAACTTTTATTTCTGTTGTTCCAAAAGAGCGAGTTACATGGGACTTCTTCCAGAGTGAATTTCGGAAGAAATATATTAATGAAAGATTCGTCGATCAAAAATAAAAGGAATTTTTGGAACTAAAACAGGGCCGAATGACTGTTTCGAAATATGAACGAGAGTTTGTAAGATTGAGTCAGTATGCTCGGGAATGTGTATCTTCTGAACCTATAATGTGTAAAAGATTCGAAGATGGCCTTAATGAAGACATTCATTTGCTAGTCGGGATTTTAGAAATAAAAGAGTTTGTTGTACTCATTGATCGAGCGTGCAAAGCTGAGGCACTCGGGAAAGATAAAAGAAAAGCTGAGTTTGAAGCTCCAGATATGAGAAAGAGATTTCAGATTAAATCATTTCAGTCTGCTCCAAAAAGAATCAGAGATAATCAAAGTCGTTCAAGAGATAATGTGGGACATTCGAACAAAAATTGATCTAGACCACAAATGGGTTCCAAAACCCCAGCATCTTCAGTGGCTAGTGTTGGTAATGTCCGGACTGAGAGACCTGAATGTAAACATTGTGGAAAAAGGCATCCGGGAAGTTGTAGATTAAATGACAGAGCTTGTTTCAGATGTGGATCACTTGATCATTTTGTCCGTGATTGCCCTGAATCTGTCAAGCCAGAGATTGTTCAGAATCTGAGATCTGCTAATGCACCTGGGAGAGGTAGAGCTTCAAAGAATGTAAGAAATGCCAGTGGTAGTCAGAGAACTACGAGAGACATTGTTGCGAGATCTGAAGCTAGAACGCCTGCTAGAGCATATGCTATTCGAGCTCGTGAGGAAGCTTCATCACCAGATGTTATAACGGGTACTTTTACTCTTTATGATACTTTTGTGATTGCATTAATAGACTCTGGTTCTATGCATTTGTATGTATGCATGAGTTTAGTATTCAGTAAGACTTTGCCTGTAGAGTCTACTGAGTTTGCTATAAAAGTATCGAACTCCTTAGGAAAAAGTGTCCTGGTTGACAAGGTATGCAAGAACTATCCGTTAATATTTCGATATATCTGTTTCCCTGTTGATCTATTGCTTTTGCCATTTGATGAGTTCGATATTATTCTAGGTATGGACTGGTTGACTTTGCATGATGCTGTTGTAAATTGTAAATAAAAGACTATTGATTTGAGATGTCCGAATGGTGAGATTATACGAGTTGAGTCTAATGATTTGAATGGATTGCTTGATGTGATATCTATTTTGAAAGCTCAAAGTTATGTGAAAAAGGGTTATGAAACATATTTTGCTTATGTGATTGATTCGAAAGTGTCTGAGAAGAAAGTTGAATCAGTGCCTATTGTTTGTAAGTATTCTAATGTGCTCCTTGAAGAGTTATCGGGTTTACCTCTGATTCATGAAGTTGAATTTTGTATTGATTTACTGCCTGGTACAACACCTATATCCATAGCTCCGTATAGAATGGCACCAACAGAGTTAAAAGAGTTAAAGTCACAGTTACAAGAGTTAACTGATAGAGGGTTCACTAGACCGAGTTTCTCACCTTGGGGTGCTCCGGTTCTATTTGTGAAAAAGAAAGATGGCACGATGAGGATGTGTATCGATTACCGTCAGTTGAATAAAGTGACAATAAAGAATAAATATCCGTTGCCCCAAATAGACGATTTATTTGATCAGTTAAAAGGAGCTACTGTATTTTCTAAGATTGATCTGAGATTGGGATACTACCAGTTGAGAGTTAAAGATTCAGACATTCCGAAGACTGCTTTCAGAATGAGGTACGAGCACTATGAGTTTTTAGTTATGCCATTTGGACTAACCAATGCTCTTACTATCTTTATGGATCTGATGAACAAAATTTTCAGACCGTACCTAGATCGATTCGTTGTGGTATTCATAGATGACATCTTCATTTATTCACGTGATAAAAACGAGCATGCTAAACATTTGAAAATTGTATTGCAAACTTTGAGAGAAAAGCAATTATACACGAAATTTAGCAAATGTGAATTATGGTTACACGAGGTAGTTTTCTGGAACACATTGTGTCAGCTTCTAGAATCTGAGTGGATCTGAGTAAGATTTCTGCTATTCTGAATTGGAAACCTCCGAGAAATGCATCTGAAGTCCGTAGTTTCCTGGATTTAGCTGGTTATTATCGTCAATTTGTAAAAGGATTTTCAGTGATAGCTACTCTGTTGGCTAGATTACTTCAGAAAGATGTTAGATTTGAATGGTCAGATAAATTCCAAAAAATTTTTGATCAGTTGAAAACTCTATTAACAGAAGCTCTAGTGTTAGTACAGGCAGAATCGGGTAAAGAATTTGTTATATACAGTGATGCTTCGTTAAATGGTCTAGGATGTGTTATGATACAGGAAGGCAAAGTTGTAGCTTATGCCTTGAGACAAGTGAAGCCTCATGAAAAGAATTATCCGACACACGATCTTCAGCTGGCTGCGATTGTGTTTGCACTTAAGATTTGGCGCCATTACCCGTACGGTGAAAAATGCCATGTGTTTTCAGATCATAAAAGTCTGAAATATCTGATGACTCAAAAAGATTTGAACCTGCGTCAAAGAAGATGGTTAGAGCTGTTAAAAGATTATAAGCTTGTGATAGAGTATCATCCGGGTAAAGCGAACGTTGTTGCTGATGCTTTGAGTAGAAAATCATTGGTTGCACTATGTGCTTTGAAGGCTCAGTTAAATTTGTCTAATGATAGTTCTGTGTTAGCTGAGTTAAAAGCGAAACCATT
Source organism: Gossypium bickii (assembly GCA_025503065.1). Classification (NCBI taxonomy): domain Eukaryota; kingdom Viridiplantae; phylum Streptophyta; class Magnoliopsida; order Malvales; family Malvaceae; genus Gossypium; species Gossypium bickii. The sequence continues at coordinate 73,771,485 of CP106713.1, forward strand.
TTTTATACAGCAGATATGTGATGCTCAGAAATCTGATAATGAGTTATTAGCGAAACGAACCCAATGTGATTCAAATTCTGAATCTGAATTTTGAGTTATTGATGATTGCTTTAATTTTGAGGTCGTATCTGTGTTTCAAGAAATCCGGAGTTGATTTAGCTGATTTTAAGTGAAGCACATAACAGTCATCTATCTGTTCATCTGGGAAGTACAAAGATGTACCATGATCTGAAGTAACGCTATTAGTGGTCTGGTATGAAACGAGACATTTCTGACTTTTTTTCGAAATGCTTAATCTGTCAACAAGTGAAAGTAGAACGTCAAGTTACGTCTGGTTTGTTACAGCCAATTCTGATTCCTGAATGGAAATGGGATAGAGTGACAATGGATTTTGGTTCTGGTTTGCCTCAGACTCCGAGAAAGAAAGATGCGATTTGGGTCATAGTTGACCGATTGACGAAATCTGCCCATTTTATTCCGGTAAGATCTGACTATTCACTTGATAGATTAGCCGAGCTTTATATTTTTAAGATTGTTAGATTGCACGGGGTGCCACTATCTATTGTGTCAGATAGGGATTCGAGGTTTATATTGAGGTTTTAGAAGAAATTGCAAGAAGCTTTAGGCACGAAACTGCATTTCAGTACAGCTTTTCATCTGCAAATAGATGGTCAATCCGAGCGAATCATTCAAATTCTCGAAGATATGTTAAGATGTTATATACTTGAGTTTAACGGTACATGGGAACAGTATCTTCCATTGATTAAATTTGCATACAATAACAGTTTTCAGTCAAGTATCAAAATGGCACCTTATGAAGCTTTGTACAAATGTAAATGTCGTACACCTTTGTATTGGACTGAACTCAGTGAAAATAAGCTACATGGGGTTGATTTGATAAAAGACTCAGAACAGAAAGTGAAACTGATCTGAGGTTGTTTGAAAGCAGCATCTGATCGTCAGAAGTCTTATACGGACTTGAAATGAAAAGATATAGAATTTGAAATCGGTGACAAAGTATTTCTGAAAGTGTCTCCATGGAAGAAAGTGCTTCGATACGGACGTAAAGGCAAATTAAGTCCGAGGTTCATCGAACCGTATGAGATCATTGAACTAGTTGGGCCTGTTGCATATAGATTAAGATTGCCCTCTGAGCTAAAAAAGATACATAATGTATTCCATGCCTCGATGCTCCGTAGATATCGATCCGATCCGTCACACGTGATTGCCCCATCTGAAATTGAAATCCGATCTGATATGTCTTATAAAGAGGAATCGATTCGTATCTTAGCTCGTGAAGTGAAAGGGTTGAGAAACAAGAAAATTCCGTTAGTGAAAGTACTATGGAATCGACACGGAATAGAAGAAGCTATGTAGGAGCCTGAAGATTCAATGAGACAGCAATATCCGAATCTATTTAACAGTAAGATTTTCGGGAACGAAAATCCCTAAAGGGGGAGAATTGTAACAGTCTGATTTATACCCTAGTCAGAACAGTGGTTTCGGGACCACAAATCCGAGCTCGTATAATATTTTAATACTATTTTTTGTGACTATGATGTGTGAATAAGCATGTATTAAAGTTTCGTAAGTTAATTTGCCCGTCAAAGTGTTTAATTGGTGATAAGGATTGAATTGCATAAAAGGGTAATAATGGCTTTCTATTTGATTAGTGATTAAATTAATGTGGCTTTTAAATGTTAAGTATTTAAGTGGCAATATAGCCACTATTATAGTAAGTGGACGGCAAAGGTCATAAATGACCTTGTAACTATGTGTTATGCATAATATTATTAAGGGTTATTTTTGTACATTAATAATTAAGTTTATAATAGTAAAATAAAACATGAAATGTCTATCTTCATCTTCTCTTTTTCCACCAAATATTGAAGGAAAGAAAAAGAAGAAAGTTGAGCTAAGTTTCAGCAATTGTAAGCTTGAATTTAAGTATGTTTTGACTTTTGTTTTTGATGATTTTTATGGTTTTGAGATTGTTGCGTAGTCTACTATCAAGCCCATGTTTTAATTTGAAGAATTGATGATATTTGTGCGTTGTGCCATTGATGAAATGGTAAGCTTTATGATGATTTTAGTTGTTAAATGAAAGATATATGTTAAATGAACATGTTCTGTTCTTGAAATTTTGATAAATTTAGTTAAATAGGGCTAAATTGAGAAAATAGTAATTTAAGGGACTAGTTTGTAAATTTGGTGGAAAATATGGGCTTGTATGAGATGTATAAACATTCGGCTAAGCATGGGTATGTGATGATTTTGTGTATTTGATGTTTTGAGAAAAATAGACTAAATTGATAAATTGTGCAAATGTGAGGGTTAATTTGTAAATAGCCCCAAATATGTGTCCTTGGATTGAATTGAATAAGTTAGTGAATAAAAGAGTTAATTCTGAATATGTATAGATCAAGAATTGAGGAAAACATACTTAGATCGTGGGAAAGCGAAAGTAACCGAGTAGCCATTTCCGTTTCTGTTAAATTGAATTCGAGGTAAGTCATTATGCAAATAAATGTATTTGTATTGAATTATGTGTATTCTTATGATTATTGTTATCGATCAATACTTATGATATGATCTGTTCATGAATTTTGAGATAAAGATTACTTAGTGACAATATCTGAGAAGTCCCGTACAAACCTAGGAATAGATAGGATTTGCTATGTCATGACATAGGTATTTGTTATGTTTTTATCATGTAAGACCACGTCTGGGACGTTAGCGTTGATTTGAGATTTTGTGTAGGACCTCGTCTGGGACTAGGCATCGATATGAGCCTTACGTGTAAGACCACGTCTGGGACATTGGCTTCGATATGATCTTTACGTGTAAGACTGTAACAGTCTGAATTTAACCCTAATCAGAACGGTGGTTTTGGGACCACGAATCCGAGCCCGAGTAATATTTTAATATTATATTCTGTGTTTATTATACGTGAATTAATATGTGTGAAAGTTCGTAGAAAAATTTTATCGTTTAAGTGCTTAATTTGATAAAAAGGATTTAATCGTGAAAAGCGTAAAAGTTGCAGGCTAAAGTCTAATGTACTAAATTGCTTGTGGCTTTTTAAGTGGGTGTCCTAAAAGGACAATTAGCCCATTGACCATAGTGATGGACGGTTAGTTTAATTATATTTTTATTATATGCTTATGTTAGTATTTTATAAGAAATAATGTTAGTATACATGTTAAATAAAACATAAAATAAGGCCACTATCTTCTTCATTCTCTCATGGCGATTATTAGCTAGTGAATGGGGTAAATTGAATTGTTTTCTTGCATGGGAGGGTTTGCATGTCAAATCCCCCATTTATAATATGGTGGACAGTAAGCATGCTATGAATATTATATTTTTAGTATATTATAACTAAAGTATTATTTGTATAATAATCATGCTATAAAATATGTTAATGAATTAAACAAAAGGAAGTATTTTTTATTCTATTTTCTCTCCTTCTCCCCATCTTCTTCACCGATTCTATTAGAAAGAAGAAAAGAAAACTTAAACCTCCATTGTTTCGGCCTTGCATGTATTAGTTAGGTGGGTATTTTAGCTTGATTTTAGTAAATCTTTACATATTGGATTTGGTTGCTTTGAATGCTAATAAAAAACTTGTTAAATATTTTGAGATTAAGCATGTTTTATATTCGGCCTAGGATGAGCATTCATGTGGTTGTGGTGTGTGATGGAAAAATGTCTAGCTTAGGTAATGATTTGAGTAGAAAATTTGATGATATAAGTAATATTGGTGAAGTTGTATAATATTATGGAATTTATTTTGATTTGAATCTTATTCATATTCGGTCAAATGGAGTGATTATATATAAATGTATATTTACATGAATTTAGTTAGTATATTCGGTTATGAGTTATGAAGAAGAAAAAAATGAGTATTCGGCCTTTGTGATATTAATGATGTTTGAGTTTAAAAAAAAAATGTTTGTAAGGATTTGTGTGAGAATGGTATGCATTCGGCCCTAAAAAGGGGAAATTGAATTCTAGATTTTTAGTGTTAAATGTTATGGGGATTAATTTGTAAATATTGAAATTATTGGGGGTAAATTAGTAAATTGTACACTTATGTGATTTGGTATTTAATTGTAACATCCCAAAAAGGGGGTTATTTGGAAATTCATTATTTCTATTATGTAAGAACTGCTGTGATATTATTTATGGAATAATAGAGCTTGATTTAAGGCTTTGAGTTGGCTCGGTTTGGTAGAAAATTTCAATTTTAATTCTAAAGGTAGGAAGCCTTAGCGAGTGGGTGTTATAAGAATAAATGGGAGTAATTTGGCACTAAAAAGCCCTTGGTAAAGTGGCAAAAAGAAGCCCACTTAAGAGCTAGCATGTGACGCCACATCAAGAGGAAGGGAGAGCCTTGGTTCGAGTCACAAGGATCCCTCTTTTTGCATTATGGATGGACGGCACATGTGGGGAGTTTTTCTCTCCTTTAATTCTTTTTATTTTGGATAATAATGGGGTTTTTATTATTATTATTAAGGGATAATTTAAGCACTCTAAATTGGTTTTAATTTGCTTAATCCTTTAGATAATAAAAGATATATGATAATTTCATAGGATAATCAAGGTTATTATTTGATTAAAAGGGATTATTAAGTGATTAATTCAAATTATTTGAATTAATTGAAATGTGTGGCCAAGAGTGACTTGGAGAGTTTGCTTAAATTTTGAACTCCTTGGACAAGGAGGAGTGGACGGCAAGGCTACTAGGGGTGCGGAAATCCTTTATAAAACCCTAGCCATCACCTTGGTTTTTCTTTTAGACTTTTTCTGCAGTTGTTCTAATTTCTTCCTCCTCCTCGTTTTCTCTTTATTTTCTTTCTTTCATAAAACTCCTTGGCCGAATCCTCCACATCTCTATAGCTCCTTTATTCGTAAACTAAGACCCCTATTCTCCTATACTCCCTTGTAGAACCGAAATCCTCTTCTCTCATTTGGAACCTCTTTTGGCCGAATATCAAGGTGGTTGGACCTCTTCAAGTGAACTGTTGGCGGGTGATTAAGTAAAGGTGAGTGGCTATAGCCGAATGTCATTTTTCCCGTATCTCTAATGTTCGCCGATTTGGGTTTAAGGAAAAGCCGAAAGTTGGCAAGTACTAATGGTTGGCTAACCTTTCTATTGAAGCCGATTTCACCAAGGACTCCGGGATCTCAAAGCAGTGAGATCAGATCTTGCATTCGCTGACAAACGGAATTTGGTAAGTATAGGTAAGGCTTATATTGGTGTTTAAAAGCCAAGGTGTGGTTATTAGTGTTATTAATTGACCAAGTGTAGTTGTAAACCAGATTCGCGATTCGGACGCTAAGGCTAGTACTCAAAGTGATTTGGGTAAGGATTCGGGTACAAAGTATGACCCCTTTAAATTATTTGGTTTGGCCGAATGGTCCATAACACTAACCTTGATAGTTGGCCGAATATAGGGGCAAGGACTTAGAGTGTGGCTGATTGATTATCTTCGAGATTTAAGACTATCGTGGTAACAGGTGTGTACATACACACCATTTAACTTATTAAACTGTGCTAAGTAATGTGATTGCTAATTTGATGTATGTAGCAATGGCTTGAATACCATAACGGTATACGGGGTAACCAAGTAAGTACCTGTGCATATGATTTGCTATTTGATGCTTTTGGGAAGCATGTTGTGATAATACATTTGATAAATCTATGTATGATTATTGCCTATGTGGGTTGATTGAGTGGAGGGGGCAGTAAATTCGTGCCGACGGGCACCAGTGTTTTGGTAACACACCGTGACTATGGTCACCAGAGGTTTGGTACCTCCAGAGGTTTGGTACCTCATAGCGACTTGTCCCTGTGGTTAATACCACCGTGGGTTGGCCCCACTTGAGATATGGGATCGTCTGCCAGTGATTTGGTATCACACGATGGGTTGGCCCCATGACCCGATTTGTGTCTACGGACACCAGTGCTTTGGTAGCACATTGTGACTATATGTCACCAGTGGTTTGGCACCACCAGTGGTTTGGTACCACAACGGGGTAGACAGTGGCGTATGGTTGGCTAGGATGGGTACTTGATATTATGCACATTAATTGTTACATGTTGTGTAGGAAACTACTTAAATCGGGGGAAGGGTTACATACTGAGTCTTGGTGACTCACCTTCTCCTTTACATTTTTCAGGTAACGAGTAGATCGCGGATGTGGAGCCGGGCTGACTCGAGGTGGCCATGCCATTGGAGTTAAATTTTTAACAGCCTTTGAATTTCAATTTAATTATCATGGGATTGTGGATTTAAATTTTTTTTTATGTAATAAGGCCTCTTAGTATTTTATTTTTATTTTATTCTACGCTTGAATAATTGTTTTAATTATCTCTTTATGAAATGAGATGAAAGGGTTTTCTAAACTAAACTCGCAAACATTTTTATCGAGCCATCAGCACATTAGTAATTTTTATAATAACTTGACTTGTTTTTAATTTTCAATTAAAACTAAGTATGGTTTTCGCAACTTCAAATAAATGAAGGGTTTCCAAAATTTGAGTTGGTTTTCAAAAAGGAACGTCAAAAATGTTTTCACCGTAATGAGACAGATTCGGCCATAGCGTTTTTGGGTGGGTTTGGGTTATTCTGACTGGTATGAGCCAGTTCAAAGCTCTGTTTGGGGCCCAAGGCCCAAAAATGTTTTAAAAGGCCTTATGAAATAATTTTTGGATTTTGAACAGCATGGCCCGAGTCTCCGGCACCGATCCGCTCAGGTAAGTACTTCTGAACCTCTTGGTGAATTATATTCTGTAGAAGGGTAGGAAGTATGGAACGTAGATAGACTTATAGGACTTGAACCCTAGGATTAGATTACTCAAACACATGAACCAAACATAAGACATTAAAGAACTAAACCAATCTATGACTTAGCCAGTGAGCTAGGGTGTGGTAACCCCTGTACGCATGTCGAGGATTGGATCCGGAAGAGCCTGGTATTTAAGCAGTCCGTGTGACTCACCTCCTCTTCGCAGGTATCCTACCTGGTGCGTAGCCTCGGTTCACCCTAACTCAGAGGGCTCAGTGGTGTGGCAACCTGTGCGCATGTCTAGAAAGGTTCGGTGAGAGCTTGGTATTTAAGCGGTCCGCGTGACCCACCTCCTCTTCACTCGAATCCTGCCTGGTGCGTAGCCTTGGTTCACCCTGATCAAGATGGCTCGGTCATAGGCTAAACCTAATGACTAAAACCCGAAAGGGAACTAGCCATGTTTTCAAAAAGAACGAAACAACAACAACCCTAATGTTTCAAAATTTTTACAATGACTCTTTTTAAATCTGAGGACATCATTTTTACAAGGTTTTCTTCGAAAAACTCAAATGTGTGGAAAATTACAAAAATGCCCTTAGGGTAAAATTACTAAAACGCATACGACTCATAAAATATCAGTTCAATGGTTTTGCTCAAAAATTTCAACTACTTTACAAATATCCAACAACTTAGTTTTGAAAATCAACACTGAAATATTTTGGTTTTAGAAAATTACGAAAACGCCCTCAATTTGTGAAAATTACCGAAATGACCCTGATCTTTGGAGAACTTTACCAACATCACTATTTGAAAAGGAAAACTTTCAAAAAGGACCCTCAAAGTTCTACAACTGTCGAAAATATCCTTGATTTATCAAAATGACAAAATTGCCCCTGATTGACAAAGTTACCAAAATACCCCTGGTTTCAAAACGATTACAATTTTACAAATTTTCATAAATATCCTCCAGTTTTGGGGAATTTCAAAATGACCTACTTTACTAAAGTTCTAAAATTTCTTTTATTACGAAAATACCCGGTAGGAAAAATGACGAAAAAATACCCACAGGTTAGAAATGGGCGAAGTGTCCAGAAGAGTGAATAGGTATGGAAAGCATTAAGGAATGGATGCATGAACTCTTTGTGTGAACTAGGATAGAAAGCTGAAACCTTGTTTGCTCGAAAGAATCCCTAATTAAATTCTGTTCATAAAATTTCTTCGCGAATAAGAAAGTGAAACAAATGCTAACACATAAAATTTTCTTAATCAGATTAAAAGCGCGATAGATAGAATGAGTTCTAGAGGACGTGGACGCCGTGGGACGCGGTAGGGGTAGGATGATAATGTGTCCGAACCCGCCAGTCAGTCAAGGTTCGAAACGAGGTACCACCGCCACCACCACCTCCTACTTTCGTCGGGTGTGGCGAGCAGGACCGCACCGGTGGTGAGGCCGTGTCGCAAGTCGCTTTTGCGAGTTTTTGAGAGATGGTGGCGGGGTGGTGGGAATTTGGGAGCTCGAAAGTCTGCTCCTCGAGTGAATTCGGCCTAACGGGCCGAGGTATTCCGTGGTGTCTCGGAGTGGCACCCAGTCTGCGAGAATATTGGTGGAATCTACGAAAAGGTCATGGATGATCTCGACTGACTGAGGAGGAGAAGCTGAAAGGGGCGGTGTCGCTTCTAAAGGATGAAGCGTACCAGTGGTGGCTGACAGTCCGGGATGGAGCCGCGGCTGAGGATCTCACGTGGGACTACTTTAAAACGGCCTTTCAGAAGAAGTATGTGGGCACTAGTTACACTGATGCTCAAAGGAAAGCCTTCCTAGGTCTAGTGCAAGGAACTAAGTCGGTGGCCGAGTATGAGGCAGAGTTTTTAAAGTGAGTAGGTATGCTAGAGGAATCGTAGCCACCGAACATGAGCGCTGTGTGTCCGCTTTGAGGACGGGCTCAGAGATGATCTGAGATTACTAATTGCCCCGCAGCAGGTTCGTGAGTTCTCATCTCTTGTGGAGAAGGCCAAGGTGGCCGAAGGGGTTAAGGAGGCTGTAAGGCAAAACTATAGTAAGAATAACCAGAAAAGAGGATTTGGGTCAGCTGGATCGGGTAGCACTAATGCTCAGAAGCGGGCTAGGCAGAGTGGGCCGAATCAGGAAGGAAAGCCCACGGCTACTAATCAAAGGCCGACTCAGTGCAACCGCTGTGGAAAAACCCATTGGGGAGGTTGTTGGTCCGGTAACAAAGGTTGTTTTGAGTGTGGGTCTTTGGAGCATCGGGTAAGGGACTGTCCTCAAAAGGCGACTAAGGATCACGGAGAAGAGGGCGTAATCGCGCTCAGGAGAAATGTTGGACCACCACAGAGGGGTCGGGGTAATGGCAGAGGAAACAATGGTTTCAACCGAGGTCGTGGAACTCAGGGCAGAGGTTCGGGTAACACAGAGGCTAGGCAGCCTGGCTTAGTCTATGCGGCGAGGCGTCGCGAGGAGGGAGACGCACCGGACGTCATAACCGGTACGTTTCTAATATTTGGTTTACCTTATGTTGCATTAATTGATGTGGGTTCGACGCACTCGTACATTGCTAGTAGTGTGGTAGGAACTATGGACCTAGACTCGAGACTACTCTTAGGAAGATGGTGTGCTAAGCCCCTAGGACACTCTGTAGTAGTAGACAAACTTTATAGAGATGTACCCCTAGAACTCCAAAGGGTCGTATTTGTAGCCGATCCGATGGAACTACCTTTCGGAGAGTTCGATTTGATCCTTGGAATGGACCGGTTGGTTAAGTATCAGCGAATTTGGATTGCGTGGCTAAAGCGCATGGTGCTTAAGACGGTGAGGTGATGAAGTGGTTATGATAGGTGATAGAAGGAATTACCTATCCAATGTGGTGTCGGCCTTGAAGGCGAAAGGATGGTCAAGAAAGGTTGCGAGGCATATTTGGTTCGGACCGTGCTTTGGAAGCTAAGGAGTCGTAGTTGAGGTTCGAACGGTCGGGAATTTGTCGACGTATTTCGGAAGAACTTCCAGTCCGCCTCCGGATCGGAAGTTGAATTCGGTATTGATTTGCTACCCGAACGGCACTGTGTCTATAGCACCATACCGAATGGCACCAAAGGAATTGGTGGAGTGAAGGCCCAAATTCGAGGAGCTCTTGGATAGAGAGGTTTATTCGACTAAGCATATCCCCGTGGGGAGCACCTGTGCTATTTGTCAAGAAGAAGGACGGGTCCATGCGAATGTGCATCGACTACCGTCAGTTAAACAAGTTAACGATCAAAAACAAGTATCCGTTGCCTCGGATCGATGACCTGTTTAACCAACTGAAGGGTGCCGCGGTGTTTTCAAAGATAGACCTTAGGTCGGGCTACCATCAACTAAAGGTGAAGGAAGTTGATGTCCACAAGATGGCATTTAGAACTTGGTATGGACATTACGAGTTCCTGGTAATGCCATTCGGGTTGGCCAACGCGCCGGCGGCATTTATGGACTTGATGAACAGAGTATTTCAGCAGTACCTAGACCAATTCGTCGTGGTATTCATTGACGACATCTTGGTGTACTCTAAGACGGAGGAAGAGCATGACAAGCTTTTGCGAATAGTGTTGCAAGTACTAAGGGAGAAGCGATTATATGCCAAATTCGGTAAGTGTGAATTTTGGCTAAGGGAAGTAGCTTTCTTAGGTCACGTAGTGTCGGCGGAAGGATTAGGGTAGACCCCGCAAGATTGAAGCGGTATTGGATTGGAAACCGCCTAGGTCGATGATGTAAATCCAGAAGTTTTACGGGGCTAGCGGGTACTATCGGAGATTTGTAGAAGGATTTTTCTCGATCGCAAGACCGTTGACGAAGCTACTAAGAAAAGGAGTCCATTTGTATGGTCGGAGAAGCAAAGCAAGAAAGCTTCGATAAACTAAGGAAAATTTTGTGGAAGCTCGATTTTGGTGCAAACAGAGGGGGAAGTTGTTCACCGTTTATTGTGATGCGTCCCATACTTTGGTTTGGGATGTGTCTTTGATCAGAGGGGGAAGGTAGTAGCCTATGCATCACGTCGCGTTAAGACCTCATGAATTGAACTATCCGACGCACGACTTGGAGTTAGCGGCGATGCGTCTTCGCTCTGAAAATATGGAGACACTACCTTTATGGGAAGAAGTCAATGGTTTACGGATCACAAGAGTTTGAGATATCTCTTAACTCGAAGGATCTAAACTTGAGGCGGCGTCGATGGATCGAACTTTTGAAGGACTATGATTGTTCCATCGAGTATCATCTCCGGCAAGGCCAACGTGGTAGCGGGACGCGTTGAGCGGAAGGTTGTGACGGACTTAAGAGCAATGTTTGCTCGGTTAAGTCTATATGGTGATGGAAGTCTCTTAGCGGAACTTCAAGTTAAGCCAACATGGATCGAGGAGGTTAGGGACAAACAGTTAATGGATGAAGGGTTGAATGCTAAGAGGGTACAAGTTTAGAATGGTGGATTGGAAGGATACAATCTGTCTATGGATGGAGTATTATGCTTTCAAGGGCGGGCTTGTATGCCAAAGGATGTGGAGTTAAGGCAGAAAATTCTCCAGGATGCACATAGCAGCCCTTACGCTATGCATCCTGGAGGCAGCAAGATGTATAGGGATCTCAAGGAGCAATTCTGGTGGCCCGGGTTAAAACGTGAAGTAACAGAGTTTGTTGGCAGGTGTCTGACTTGTCAACAGGTCAAGGCTGAACATCAGCTATCGTCAGGGTTGCTTCAGCCAGTGAAGATTCCCCAATGGAAGTGGGAACGGATAACTATGGATTTCGTTAGTGGGCTACCCCTCACGCCCAGCAAGAAAGACGCAATTTGGGTGATAGTGGACCGTCTGACTAAGTCAGCTCACTTCATACCAGTGAGGGTGGATTTCTCGCTTCAGAAGCTCGCAAAGTTGTATGTGGCAGAAATAGTAAGGTTACATGGTGTTCCAGTGTCGATCATTTGGATAGGGATCCCGATTCACGTCAAGGTTTTGGAAAGCGTTACATCAAGCTTTGGGTACCGGTTGGATTTCAATCTGACTTTCCACCCACAATCGGACGGACAATCGGAAAGGGTGATCTGAGATCTTAGAGGATATGTTAAGGGGTGTGTCTTAGATTTTCGAGGTAGTTGGGAGGAATTTCTATCGTTAGCGAGTCGCCTACTACAACAACGGCTATCGTGCAAGTATCGGATGGCACCATACGAAGCATTGTATGGCGGAAATGTCGTACTCACGCGTGTTGGACGGAATTAGGCGAATGATGATTTTGGGTCCAGAGTTGGTGAGAGCGGAGGATAAAGTCAAGGTGATTCGGTCTCGTCTTAAGGAAGCATCGGATAGGCAAAAATCCTATGTTGATTTAAAACGCAAGGAGATGGAGTATCTTTGTGGGAGACAAGGTTTTTTCGAAAGTGTCACCTTGGAAAAAGGTGTTAAGATTTGGACGGAAAGGAAGCTAAGCCCAAGGTTCATCGGGCCATATGCGGTGATTAAGCGTGTTGGACCGATGGCGTACCGGCTTGAGTTACCGGTGAACTAAACCAGATCCATGATGTCTTTCACGTATCAATGCTTTGAGGCGATATCGGTCGAGACTCCATCGCACGTAGTACCGATGAATGTAAATCGAGGTGAATTCAGATTTATCGTTTGAAGAGGAACGATTCGAGATCTTAGACCGAGATGTGAAGGTTTTACGTAAGAAGTCGGTGCCACGGTGAAGGTATCGTGGCGAGAACCACGCATGGAGGAAGCTACGTGGGAACCCGAGGATGTGATGAGGCAGCAGTACCCCACCTTTTCTAGTTAGGTAATTTGGGGGGACGAAATTTATTTTTAAGGGGGTAGAAGCGTAACATCCCAAAAAGGGGTTATTTGGAAATTCATTATTTCTATTATGTAGAAGCTATTTGTGATATTATTTATGGAATAATAGAGCTTGATTTAAGGCTTTGAGTTGGCTCGGTTTGGTAGAAAATTTCAATTTTAATTCTAAAGGTAGGAAGCCTTAGCGAGTGGGTGTTATAAGAATAAATGGGAGTAATTTGGCACTAAAAGCCCTTGGTAAAGTGGCAAAAGAAGCCCACTTAAGAGCTAGCATGTGACGCCACATCAAGAGGAGGGAGAGCCTTGGTTCGAGTCACAAGGATCCCTCTTTTTGCATTATGGATGGACGGCACATGTGGGGAGTTTTTCTCTCCTTTAATTCTTTTTATTTTGGATAATAATGGGGTTTATTATTATTATTATTAAGGGATAATTTAAGCACTTTAAATTGGTTTTAATTTGCTTAATCCTTTAGATAATAAAAGATATATGATAATTTCATAGGATAATCAAGGTTATTATTTGATTAAAAGGGATTATTAAGTGATTAATTCAAATTATTTGAATTAATTGAAATGTGTGGCCAAGAGTGACTTGGAGAGTTTGCCGAAATTTTGAACTCCTTGGACAAGGAGGAGTGGACGGCAAGGCTACTAGGGGGTGCCGAAATCCTTTATAAACCCCTAGCCATCACCTTGGTTTTTCTTTTAGACTTTTTCTGCAGCAGCCAAATTTCTTCCTCCTCCTCGTTTTCTCTTTATTTTCTTTCTTTCATAAAACTCCTTGGCCGAATCCTCCACATCTCCATAGCTCCTTTATTCGTAAACTAAGACCCTATTCTCCTATACTCCCTTGTAGAAGAAATCCTCTTCTCTCATTTGGAACCTCTTTTGGCCGAATATCAAGGTGGTTGGACCTCTTCAAGTGAACTGTTGGCGGGTGATTAAGTAAAGGTGAGTGGCTATAGCCGAATGTCATTTTTCCCGTATCTCTAATGTTCGGCCGATTTGGGTTTAAGGAAAAGCCGAAAGTTGGCAAGTACTAATGGTTGGCTAACCTTTCTATTGAAGCCGATTTCACCAAGGACTCCGGGATCTCAAAGCAGTGAGATCAGATCTTGCATTCGCTGACAAACGGAATTTGGTAAGTATAGGTAAGGCTTATATTGGTGTTTAAAAGCCGAAGGCTGTGGTTATTAGTGTTATTAATTGACCAAGTGTAGTTGTAAACCAGATTCACGATTCGGAGGCTAAGGCTAGTACTCAAAGTGATTTGGGTAAGGATTCGGGTACAAAGTATGACCCTTTAAATTATTTGGTTTGGCCGAATGGTCCATAACACTAACCTTGATAGTTGGCCGAATATAGGGGCAAGGACTTAGAGTGTGGCCGATTGATTATCTTTGGGATTTAAGACTATCGTGGTAACAGTGTGTACATACACACCATTTAACTTATTAAAGCGTGTGCTAAGTAATGTGATTGCTAATTTGATGTATGTAGCAATGGCTTGAATACCATAACGGTATACGGGGTAACCAAGTAAGTACCTGTGCATATGATTTGCTATTTGATGCTTTTGGGAAGCATGTTGTGATAATACATTTGATAAATCTATGTATGATTATTGCCTATGTGGGTTGATTGAGTGGAGGGGCGATAAATTGCGTGTGCAGCGGGCACCGATGTTTTGGTAACACACCGTGTGACTACGGTCACCGTGAGGTTTGGTACCTCCAGAGGTTTGGTACCTCATAGCGACTTGTCCCTGTGGTTAATACCACCGTGGGTTGGCCCCACTTGAGATATGGGATCGTCTGCCAGTGATTTGGTATCACACGATGGGTTGGCCCCATCACCCGATTTGTGTTTACGGACACCAGTGCTTTGGTAGCACATTGTGACTATATGTCACCAGTGGTTTGGCACCACCAATGGTTTGGTACCACAACGGGGTAGACAGTGGCGTATGGTTGGCTAGGATGGGTACTTGATATTATGCACATTAATTGTTACATGTTGTGTAGGAAACTACTTAAATCGGGGGAAGGGTTACATACTGAGTCTTGGTGACTCACCTTCTCCTTTACATTTTTCAGGTAACGAGTAGATCGCGGATGTGGAGCCGGGCTGACTCGAGGTGGCCATGCCGTTGGAGTTAAATTTTTAACAGCCTTTGAATTTCAATTTAATTATCATGGGATTGTGGATTTAAATTTTTTTATGTAATAAGGCCTCCTAGTATTTTATTTTTATTTTATTCTACGCTTGAATAATTGTTTTAATTATCTCTTTATGAAATGAGATGAAAGGGTTTTCTAAACTAAACTCGCAAACATTTTTATCGAGCCATCGGGCACATTAGTAATTTTTATAATAACTTGACTTGTTTTTAATTTTCAATTAAAACTAAGTATGGTTTTCGCAACTTCAAATAAATGAAGGGTTTCCAAAATTTGAGTTGGTTTTCAAAAAGGAACGTAAAAAATGTTTTCACTGTAACAGACCAGATTCGGCCATAGCGTTTGGGCCGGGTTTGGGTTGTTACATTAATTGAATGAATATGTAGATGAATGAGTTTAAATTGAATCATTTAGATCAAGTCCAAAAAGGAGGAGGTTTTGGATCGGGGAAAAACAAAACTAAACGAATAGCCGGATAGCTAAATTGGTCAACTATCGAGGTAAGTCTTTAAGCAATAAAACAACGAGAAATTATGTACGTAACTTAGTATATGCTGATTTTTGGAAATTTTGTAGCTATATTATTGAATAGCCGAATGTGGTAAGTATAAGTTTGACTTGTTTAAATTATTCGATTGATATATGTTATTTGAATGTTCGTACAATGAGTTCGAAATGTGTATAAGTGAATCGACATATGGAACGAATTGTATGAGATAGATTAAAAGTATCATGATACAGGCTTTGAGCCTAGCAAGCCTTGGGCTGGTGAACTTAATCGGGCTTTATGCCTAGCAGGCTTATTGCCGGTGATTGAATATCAGACCTCGGGTCTAGTAGGCTTAGTGCCGGTGTGTGTGTT
Organism: Gossypium bickii; assembly: GCA_025503065.1. Lineage (NCBI taxonomy): Eukaryota > Viridiplantae > Streptophyta > Magnoliopsida > Malvales > Malvaceae > Gossypium > Gossypium bickii. Next base: position 73,787,159 of record CP106713.1, read on the forward strand.
TCAGGCTTTATGCCTAGCAGGCTTTATGCCGGTGATTATTTATAAGTATATGCTTCAATGGATTACTAATGATGTGGAATTTTGAATACAGTAAATGAGCTAATTGTTCAGGTACATAAAAGCCTATTGGTTGTACAAGATAAGGTAAATTAGTATATTATGATTGAGATTACTGGTATGTGATACATTGGAGGTATATTTGTAAAATTCTATTAAGGGTATTCGACTTTATAAATGATAAGTAGGATATATTGAAAGTTGACTTTAGATGTGAACATGGATGTGTCATTTAAATTCGGCCAAATGGGTAAATATACATGTAATGTATATTGAACTAGTGAATTAACAATGTGCTTTTGTATATTCGGCCTTATAGGTGTGGATAAAATGATATTATATAGATAGTATATAAATGTTTACATGTGAAGTTTAATGGATATTATTATATATGTATATTCGGCTATAAATGGTTGATATGTATTTAGTATTTATTTAATCGGTTGTATACGGAAACATGTCAAATTATATGTAATTGATAAGTTCGTATTTTTAAGGCATGATGAAGTATTTTGAAGTTGTTAAGATATAAATGTTTTGTCAAGCAAGTATATCATCATTCGACTATAATTGTTTATTGGTGCTTAGTAAATTAATATGCTGCTGTTATACTATAAATCATTGGCTGTCTAAATTAGGACACTCATTGTATTTTTAGTTGTTAAATGTTGTCGTTAGTAGGAGGATTACTGTTGTCCAAAATGGGTCATCTTTGGCTATGTCACACTAACCTTAAATGCTTGTAATAATAAAGATAAAAGCTAACTGAAACATGTAGCAATGCTGTCCAAAAGTGGCAATTGTCGTGTCTATTTATGTCTCAAGGTCTGGTCCAATTTTGTAAGTAAATTGTTGATCAATTTGCTAAATAAAATATCTATTATTGAATGTGTGAGTGTTTGGCCTTAAGGCTATGAAAGGTGAAAGTTTATGAATAATGATAAATTATGAGTAAGTGAAGTTACTTAACGAGGAAACATGGGTTATATAAGAAAAGTGATTCTATATGTGTATGTGATTAACTAAATTTGGCCTTTTTGAATTGAATTATATATGTTTCTATGATGAATTATTTGCTTATGGCTTACTAAGCTTTCAAAGCTTACTTTATGTAATTTTCCTATGTTTATAGAGTTTCGAAGACTTGCTCGGGTTGGAAGTCGAAGGAGATCTCATCACACTATCCAATTTAGTAGTTAAAAGGGGTGTTAATTGAATAAATGCTTGGATATTTAGTTACGTGGCATGCATAGTCTAGTTTTGATATTGCTGGTTCTGAAGTTGTATATAATTGTATAAGCCATGCGAAAATGGCTATACTTTTGTGTATAAGTTTGATTAATGTTTGGAGTTTAAATAAAACAAATTTTAGTTAACAACAGTAATGCAATTTTGAAAAATCACCAAAAATAGGAGAAATGGAATTAGAGAGTGAATAAGACATAGAATTAAAGTTTATTATGTCTATTTTTATATGAAATAAACAAAGTAGGAAAAGGAATTTTTATATTATGAGATATTTCAAGTTTAGTGAGACTGGTTTTGAGTGACTTCGTGAATCCTTGTTTTATCTTGGAAAAGTTGTTAAAAATTGTACAAAAGTAATCATGGATCATAGTTTATATGATTAGAATCCTTAATGAGTCTATTTTTGATTGGAATAAACAAGAACATTATTTAAATTTTGCACAATGAGATAACTGAGTTTTTGTAGAGATAGGTCAGAATCACCAAATAGTGAAATAGGGGTAAATTTGATTAATAAACTGTACTAATTGGCCACATGAAAAATTCTAGAAAAATTATGGTACAAATTTATATGAGTCTAGTTTCAAGGAAAATTTACGGATCTAAATTTCGAGTTTTGTAACTCGAGTTATGGTCAATTTAGTCAGCATGACGCAGTTGGACAGTTTTAAATTTTTATGCCCCGAATTAGTAGTCAAGTCTAGTAATGCCCATACTCGACTCCGGCAAAGGTTTCGGGTAAGGGTGTTACAAAGACCATGTCTGGGACATCGACATCGTATTGATTCGTGTAAGACCCTATCTGGGACAGTGGCATCGATATCTTAGTGCATATAAGACCTCGTCTGGGACGTTGGCATTGTACGACTATTCTGAGCTTTCTGAGTATCCTACTAGATTCCTTACGGTTCAACGGGCAAGTCTGTGATATGAATGGCTATTCAAATAGTGAATCCATTTCAAGTACATTGTTTTATACACTAAGTGTGTATATAAGGTAAGTGTCTATGTAATCTTACTATGATGATTATGTATATTAGGATAACATTATGATATGTGAAAGTAAGCATGAAAGAGCTTGTATATATAAGACTTTTGACTTGATGAATGTGGCAAATATGGCCAAGTACATGGACCAAAGCATATATTTTGCTAAGTAATTAAGATGTGGCAATGTACCTATGTGCATATATGCCTTCCACACTAAGTTTCTTTGTATTATGACTTACTAAGCTTTTGGAAAGCTTACTCTGTGTGTGTGTTTTCTTTGTTTTATAGGTCGTCAAAGCTACTGAAGGCTCGTGACTGTCAAGGATCGTCATCACACTACTAAACTCATTTTGGTACATTTTGGAAATGTATTAGCTAGATATGGCATGTATAGGCTAGTATTTGATATAAGTTTGTAATATGAACTTTGCCATGTGATTTGGCTAGTTATGAGTTGAGAATTTGCTTGAATGAATGTGATATGTGAAGTATCTTTTGGCATGGCTAGTTGATTCATGTAATGGTCAAGTTTTGGTTAAGCAATTGATTGAATTATGCTTGTCATTAGATGAGTTTTAGTATTGTAATTTGGATGGTTATTTTGGTATGTTATTGGTTGCCAAATAGGCATGAGATATCTTAATGAATTTGCTTGTAGGTAAGACCCTTGTTGGTAGCATTTTGGCCTTGCAAATGGCCTATTTTGTCACACGGTTGTGGCACACGGGCATGCCTAGTGACCGTGGGGCTTAGTCAGTAGCTAAAAGAAGAGTACACGGCCTTGGCACACGGACGTGCCTAGTAGCCGTGTGATTTTTGACAGGATCGACCACGGCCAAAGTACACGGGCGTGCTTGGTGGCCGTGGAGCAAAGGTCAGTTTCAATCACGGGGAGGACACACGGGTGTGTCTAGTAGCTGTGGGAGGCACACGGCCTGCCCACACGGGCGTGTAACCCCTGAAACTTAGAAAAGTTTTAAATTTTCCATGAATTTTGTATGTGTTCCGATTTAGTCCCAACCCAGTTTATAGCATGTTTTAGGTCTCGATGATCTAACAAGGGGACATTATGGTTGAGGTTAATATTCAATTATATGACATTTCTGTAAACGTTTCCGATCTATTCAGTAACGCCTTTAACCCTAGTCCGGTGACGGATACGGGTTAGGGGTGTTACAGTATCAGTGACTAACTCAATACCAAATTCAACTTCTCTAATCGGAGGCAATTTGGGCAATTCTTTTGGAAATACATCTGGATACTCACATACTACTGGCACTGATTCAATTTTCAACTCAGACTCTTTTGTATTCAACACAAAAGCAAGATAAGCTTGACAACCCTTTCTTATACATTTTCGAGCAGTCATAGAAGAAATCACTACAGGCAAGCTATCCGGTTCATCTGATTCAATCCGAAGAATATCACCACTTTCACATTTCAACTCAATAATTTTTCTTCCACAATTTAGTACCACGTCATGAATGGTCAACCAATCCATACCAAGAATTACATCAAATGGAAAAAGCATAAGATTAGCTGGAAAACAGTGACCTCTAATCATCAAAGGACAATTTTTACATACTTTGTCAACTAACACATACTTGCCTAATGGTTTTGACATTTTTATCACAAATTCTGTAGATTCAACAGGCATATTCATACTAGACACCAATTTCACATAAACATACAAATGGGTAGATCCCAGATCAATCAAAGCAACGATAGAAGTATCATAAAGAGAAAAAGTACCCGTAATCACATCACAGATGAAACCTCTTCGCGAGCGTGAATGGCATAAGTCCTCGCAGGTGCTCTACCTTTGGGCTTCACAGTTGGATCTCTAGGTACACTCTTCTTACTCGTTTCATTTCCTGGATTTCTCTATGGCCTCCCTCTAGGAGCAATATTACCAGGTCTTGCACTCTGAAATTTCTCTTTTTTAGCCATCTCAGGGCAATCTCTAATGAAATGATCTTGGGAACCACCGGGGTGACATCTACTGCAATGTGGGCATTCAGGTCAAATAGGCCAAGCATTACCTACACTCACTATCGAATTAGTTTGAGCCTTATGTCTCGAATATTGTTTCCCATGGTTTCTTATTGAAAACCCAACTGAAGCACTTGATCGAGTATTAAAATATCTTGGTTTCTTAGATGAGGACTGAAATGACTTACCCATCTATCTTTTCCTTGAGTCACGAGACTCAATTTCAGCTTTTCTTTTCTCTTTAGCCAATTCCTTGCCCTTGCAAGCTCTCTCAACAAGTACAACAAATTCTTTTAATTCTAGAATGCCAACCAACAATCTAATGTCTTTATTTAGTTTGTCTTCAAATCTCTTACACATGATGGCTTCAGTTCATACACACTCTCTAGCATATCTACTAAGCCTCACAAACTCACGCTCATACTCTGTTATCGTCATTTGGCCTTATTTTAACTCAAGAAATTCCTTTATCTTCTGATCAATAAACCTCTGGCTAATATACTTCTTGCGAAACTCTTCTTGGAAAAATTCCCAATTAATTCACTCCCTTGGTACAATCGACACAAGGGTGTTCCACCAGTGATAAGCTGAGTCTCTCAGAAATTTAAGTGCATACTTTACACGGCCTAGGCACATGCCCATGTCCTATAGCCTTGTCTCTCACACGGATGAGACATACAGTCGTGTCTCGTGCCTATGTGTTTACTACTGTGTAGCACCCCAAACCCGGTCAACACACCACGACCGAATCTGGCATGTCACAAAGTGAAAACGTTTCAAAGAAAACAAGTTGCCGGTTTAATTTCAGTGAAAAACTCTTTGTTTGCTTTGTGTTTGCAGAAATCAGGTGCATGTATAGTTGAAATCGTTAAGTTGCTTTGAAATCCCGGAAATCCTTCTTAAAAACCCATTTGCCATACATTACTTAAGAAAACATTCAAGTATAATGAAACCCGAATGAGTTAAACTTAGTTACTTTAAAACCGTTTATATTGGAGCTTTGGAAAAACTCAAATTTGAAAATCATTTAAGTTAGCTTAATTATCATCTTATGTGTTTTGTTACCCGATGGTAACGTTTAGAAAACCCATTGCGTAGTATAATTTCGAAAACTTTGATTATCAGGTTATTTAAAACATGTTAAGCAGTTTACTTAGCAACATTTAAAAATCTAAAGCAGATATAATAAAACCCAAAATAAAAATACTAATGGCCTTATTACAACCCAAATAAAACCGAAATATAAAGTTAAAATACCCAAGTCGAAAATCCACGTAAAACCGAAACAAGTATCGCATGGCCACCTCGAGTCCATCTGGCTCCTCATCCGCGATCTACGAATCACCTGAAAAGATAAGGAAGAAGGTGAGTCACCAAGACTCAGTGCATAATCCCCCTCCCGAATATAGCAACATCCTTACAGAAGTCATAACCAAGTAAACATATCATGCACCCAAACCTAGCCATCCACGACTCTTTTTTCTACCCCGTGTGGTACCAAACGCTGGTGGTGCCAAACCACTGGTGACCCAAAGTCACGAATAACCCATATGTGGGGCCAACCCACGTTGTAATACCAAATCACTGGCGACAATCCCGTTTTATCAAATGTGGGGCCAACCCACTGTGGTGCTAAGCCACTGGGACGAGTCGCTATGAGGTGCCAAACCTCTGGTGACCTAAAGTCACGACATCAACTGTGGTACCAAACCACTGGTGGTGCCAAACCACTGGTGACCCAAAGTCACAGATATCAATCTTCCCCCTCCTCTCATATCACCCACAATAATGCAATGCACATGCATATCAGGCCATCATGCTTAATCATTACACATACAGTGAAACATAGAATATGTGATTTCATCAGAATCAAGTATCTCAAACTTATCAAACAGACTTACCCAAATCCTTGCTCATACCCATAAGGGTATCATATCTAAATCTACGCTGTTTCGGCTTTTAACATGTTTAGGTTATTAGTAGATTTACAATGATTATGAAGTGTGTAAGATGCACACCTGGTTACTAACATGATTACCGAATCCCGTAGATCACGATCTAACCACACACGATTCCCCTTCCTACATTCGGCCAATACCAAAGTTATTAGCAAGAGCCATTCGGCCAACCTTATAAATCCCGAAGGATGAGATAACACACAATAAGGCCCTTACCAAGATCGATTACACCCGAGCCCTTAGACTTAAGTCGCACACCAACAAATCCTGGAGATCTACTTCCTTCCTACAATCGGCCAAGATCTTAAACACATGATGTATTAGCCTTTGACTTTTCAAATGGATAACAAAAAGACTAAGTCGACAGATGCCCTTACCACAGTCTTAATGAAACCGATTGACAGAGAGAGTAGATGACCACGATTCACTTGTTTCAAAATTCCGAAGAACCTAGGAGAACCATTCCAAAGATGAATGAGAACCAAGACAAATGCCAAAATTCGGCTTTTGTTCTGTATAAGTCGATAAAGAAAAAGGGGAGAAGATAAAAGAGATTCGGCCAAGAACACTTACCTACTCCAAAACCGATTAGAGAAGACAACAAGAGAGATCTATGTTTGGTTGATATTCGGCCAAAGTTAGAACAAGGAGAGGAAGTAGAGAGATTTCGGCAATAGTGATGGATCTCAAGGTGATTCGGCTATGGCTTAAGAAAGAAGAGCAAAAGAGATTCGGCCAAAATGGAATGAGAGAATGGAAGGGGTACTCGGTTTGAAGGATGGTGAGAAGAAGAAGAAAGAAACAATGGAAAAGAGAGTGGCTTGGAGAAGAAGAAGATTTGGTCACACCAAATGAGAGTTAGAGAGCAAAATAGAATGAGATTTGAAGAGAAGAATGTTTCGGCTTCAAAGAAAATGAGAGAGGAGTTCAAATGAGAATTCGGCTCAATGCCTAAGAAAGAAATTGGCAAGAGCCTAAAGTGCTTTCGGCATTTGGTTCACAAAGTGCACTAAGGCAGAAATCGACAAGGCTAAGGGAGGTTTCGGCTTTTGCTCACAACCGAATGCACCAAGGCATTTACTAGCCAAAAATGCTCATCTAGCAACCTAAGGAATTTCTGCACTCCTCCAAAGTCTTCCAGCCGAATACTCCACCTCACACCATTCAAATTTCAGCCAACTCCTCAAACCCCTCCTGTCCACTCGTTCAAACAAGTTTGAATTATTCAAACTCCTAAATTCTCTCTTCTCCATCAGTTTAAATCAGTTTGACTTGTTCAACAGTTATCCGACAGAGTTTGAGCTGAGCACAACTCTTCCTCAGCTTGGCGTCAAAATAATAAGAAGAAAAAGGGATCTCCGCTGCTCGAACCTGAGCCTCCTTCCTCTGCTTGTGGCGTCACTGCTCTAGGCCCTAAGTGGCGCCTCCTTCCCACATTACCAAGGTAATTCTTGTGCTAAAGTTTACCACAAAATATTCTTAACCCCTAGCTCTTTCAGCTCCCCTTAACCAAAGCTTAGAAATAAAAATTTTCCTATAGTTCGGGCCTACCCTTGGCTTATCCCTAGACCCTAAAACACCTCACCTAATATCACAACCAAGCCCTACACATGCAAATAGTTCAAACATAATAGCCCCTATTTAAGGATGTTACATACTGGGCATTCTGTTTTGCATTAATTAGGATGCAGGGGACACACGGCCATAACACACGACTATGGGGCAAGCCGTGTGTCACAAACGTCTCAGAAACACGCCCGTGTGTCCACCCATGTGGACAACTTTGAGGCTATATTCCAAGCCATTTGTCACCCTCAATAACACATGCACACTTCCATATCTCAATGCCATCTAACCTGGCATAAATAAGCACTTAAACATTCATAAATATGGCTCATACATGGCAACTCATCAAATACCCTAATGGTATTCTCAAGCTAGAATTTTACCCTTTCAGATCATCATCTATACCAGCTCAGAACTCTTCGGCTCCTTGTTTTCGAATTTTATCCACTGGAGGTCTATTCAATCTCACAAAATCTATACCTTGGGGTTGTACAGGAACATGTTAAGGAATAGGTGGGGGTGGAGGGGGCTGAGCATTCGGGTTTGTTCGAACGAACTTCGTATACCAGGCATTCGTCATATAGACAAAGGCTTCCCTAGCCTGCTCTCCTCTTCCTTGACTCACAATTACGGGTCTACTTTCAATTGGCGCTGCCCCTTGAATAGGAGCCGGTGCATTACTTTCTACATCTTCAACTTCAGCTCAATTGGGATCCATTACTATATGAAAACACAATTTCAAAGGTCAGGAGTCATCATATTATCACAATTCATTTATGGCATGTATAGCTAGACTCGTGCACACGCTACGTTAGTCTGAGAATCGACTAAACCATATACCACTAAATGTAACACCCCTTACCCGTATTCAACGCTGAAAAAGGGTATGAGGCGTTACTAGACTTATACGCAAGCAATCATACAGAACCGAGACATGAATTTTCAGTCAAATTTAAAACTTTTCAAAAAATACATATCGTCCCTAAAACGAGCCTATGAGGCCCAAAGAAAACATTAGGAACAGTTCGGGACCAAACCGAGTACTTTAGAAACTTTAAAAAAACTTAGAAAATTTTCATCATGAAAGAGGTCCACACACCTGTGTCGGTGAAGGGACACACCCGTGTGACATATCATACGCCCGTGCTTCAGGCCGTGTCCATAATAGGGGATATTCTGTTTTTGATGTCATCAACCAAATAAGGTCACACGGCCAAGGCACACGCCCGTGTCCTTAGGCCGTGTGGCGAATTAAATTTCGAAATTTAAGTGTAGACTTCACACCGCTTGGGCACATGCCCATGTCCTATAGCCTTGTCTCTCACACGGTTGAGACATACGGTCGTGTCTCGTGCCCGTGTGTTTACTACTGGGCATTCTGTTTTGCATTAATTAGGGTGTAGGGGACACACAGCCATAACACATGACTATGGGGCAAGCCGTGTGTCACAAACGGCTCAGACACACGCCCGTGTGTCTACCCTCGTGGACAACTTTGAGGCTATATTCCAAGCCATTTGTCACCCTCAATAACACATGCAACTTACATCTCTCAATGCCATCTAACATGGCATAAATAAGCACTTAAACGTTCATAAACATGGCTCATACATGGCAACTTCTCATCAATTTATACTTACTTAAGACTCCACATTATGACAAATCCAATTTTACCAACTCATATAAAAATATGCATCATTCCCTAAATTTCATGCATGCATTTTCATGGAAACATATATATACACAAAACTACCATCCTTCATCCAACTCAAGTTTAGTAAATCACATGCAACACATCATCATAAGACCACCAATAGCCATAGACCATATCATAATGACATTGGCACATGCATGCATATATGAATAGGTTTACAACCCAATAATCAATATGAGCCTTATACAAACCCATGGCCTTATACAAACTAAGTCAAATATGATCATAAGCCAACACATTTGGCTAAACGAATATGACATATAACAAAAAGACCAAGTCCTTATACATTCCATACTCAAAATGTTGAGACTAACTATACCCAAAAGTTCCAATTGATAGTGTGATCGAGTCTCCGACGTCCTTCGATCCCCGAGCTATCTTGGCAATACTATAAGAAAATGGAAAAGAAAGGGGAGTAAGCATAAAGCTTAGTAAGTTTGCATGTAAATAGTTAACAACATTAACCATGCATTATTGTACACATAACATAATAAAATCTATCGCAATGTCATCAAGTATCATATATTCATTTTAAATCATGTCATTTACAAAATGTACAATAAAACTCATGATCATGATTTATTCATTCACTTCTTACCGAGATCTCATCGATTTATAATCTCAATATGTATGAGCTTTGTGTACATACCTGTACCCTTTCAACATGTTCATACCTTGTCATTTTGTTGACATAATCTTTGGACTACTCATTGAACCGCTTGGAATACTAAAAGATACTTAGGAATCACATATACATAAAATCATACCAATGCTATATCCCAGATATGGTCTTACATGGGATCACATATCGATGCCTATAGTCGAGCTATGGTCTTACACGATTCTCATATCGATGCCATGTCCCAGACATGGTGTTACACGAAATCTCATAACGATGCCATATCCTAGATATGGTATTACACGTAAACTCATAACCCTAATGTCATGACATTTGTATCCAAACTATTCCTAAGGTTCAACCGGGACTTTCTCACTTGTCGAACTTTGTCGAATTCATTCAAGGAGTAAATCACAATTCATAAAATAATAACACAATTAAAGCATAAATAATAATACATTATTTACATACGAACTTACCTTGGTACCAAAATATGTCTAACTATTCAATTTAGTCCACAACCTTGTTCTTTCCTAGATTTAGGTCCAGATTCCAATTTTTTTTGATCTATAATAGAAAATTTAGCTCATTTAATAATCACATTACTCAATTCAGTCCAAAAGTCATATTATGGCAAAATTATATTTTTGCCCCTAAACTTTGACATACTTACATTTTTACCCCTAGGCTCGAAAAATAAAATCTATTCAATTTCTTCGAATCTCAATCCTAGCCGAACCTTTTTTATACTTATAGAAGTCCACATTTTTCATTTAATCACACTTTTACACATATTTTGAAATCTTTTTACAAATAGGTCCTTTTGTCAATTTTCACCAAAAATCACCTAGCAAAATTTGTTTATCTAAACATTAAACTTGCATAATCTACCATTAGACATCCAAATACATGCATGTCACACATGGGTATATTTTTAAACATGAACCCTAGCTCAAATAAATGGTAGAAATAGCTAGATCGGTTGATAACAACTAAAAAAGTAAACATTAAAAACGGGGCTAGGATGCACTTACTATCAAGCTTGAAAGATGACAAAACCCTAGCTATGGTGAGCTTGAGATTTTCAGCCAAGGTTGAAGAAGATAGACACAATTTTTACTTAAATTTCCCTTTTTATTCTTTTATTTACCAAAATTACCAAAATGCCCTTAATGCCTTCCTTTGAAATTTTCCCCATCCATGTCCAGTTTTATGCATAAAAATTGAAATTGGTCAACTTTCTATTTAAGACCCTCTAATTAAAAATCCATGGCAATTTCATGCTCAAAGCTTCTAGAACATATATTTTACAACTTATTCAATTTAGTCCTAATTATCAAATTGGACACTTTATGCATAAAATTTATTCATGAAATTTTCACACAATCATGCAATCATGCCATGGATCTCAAAATAATCATAAAATAATTATTTCTATTTCGAATTTGTGGTCTCAAAACCACTACTCTGACTAGGCCCAAAATCAGGATGTTACAACTCTCCCCCCTTAGGGACTTTCGTCCTCGAAAATCTTACCGGCAAAGAGGTTTGGGTTTTTTTTTTCTCATGGTTTCCTCGGGTTCCCATGTAGCCTATTCAACCCCATGCCTTTTCCACAAGACTTTCAGAAGAGCAATACTTTTATTTCTCAATCGTTTGACTTTCCGAGCCAAAATCTTAACTAGTTCTTCTCCATAAGTCATATCCAGTCGAATCTCAACCTCTGTCGGTGAAATCACATACGAAGGGTCTGATCGGTATCAGCACAACATAGACACATGGAACACATTGTGGATCCTTTTCAACTAAAATGGCAACACTAATCGATACGCTACCGGCCTTATCCTTTCGGTAATGTCATACGACCCTATTAAACATGGACTCAATTTGCCTTTCCGGCCAAACCTGAGAACTTTCTTCCACGGAGACACTTTCAGGAATACCTCATCACCAAACTGAAAATTAATCTCTTTTCGTTTCAAATCCGCATAGGATTTCTGTCTATCTGAAGCTGCTTTCAAGCAATTACGAATTACCTTTACCTTTTTCCTCGGTTTCTCTGACCAAATCGATGAATCTAATTTTCTTTGAGTTCAGTCCAATACAACGATGTCTGGCACTTATGACCGTACAATGCCTCACAAGGTGCCATTTTCAAGCTCGACTAAAAACTATTATTGTTGGCGAATTCTACTAAAGGTAGATATTTTTTCCAAGTACCCTTGAATTCAAGAATACAACACCGGAGTAGGTCTTCAAGAATATGAATTACTCTTTCGGATTGACCGCCAGTTTACGGATGAAAAGCGGCACTAAAATTCAATATCGTACCCAAAGCTTATTGTAATTGTTTCCAAAACCGCAAAGTAAACCTCGGATTTCTATTCGATATAATCGACAAAGGTACTCCGTGCAGTCTCACAATTTTAGAAATATACAATTCGGCTAGCTTATCAAGTGAAATAGTCGGTATGTACCGGTATAAAATGAGCCGACTTCGTCAGTCAATCTACAACAACCCATACGGCATCTTTCTTTTTCAGTGTAAAAGGAAAACCTGTGACAAAGTCCATAGTAATTCTACCACATTTCCACTCGGGAACCATTACAGGCTAAAGTAAACCCGAAGGTACTTGGTGTTCGGCCTTTACTTGTTGACAAACCAAGCATCTCGACACAAACTCTAAAATGTCTCTTTTCATTCCTGACCACCAATACATTTTCTTCAAGTCATTATACATCTTTGTACTACCTGGATGAACAGATAAACATCCACTATGTGCCTTGTGCAAATTTTTCTGAATAAGCTCATCATCTCTCGGTACATAGACCCTATCTCAGAACATCAAACATCCATTAGAACTAATCCAAAAGTCTGACTCAATACTCGATTCACATTGAACTCTTTAGCTTGCAAATCACTGTCTCCTTTCTGAGCTTTACAAATCTCTTGGAGAAACATTGGCCGAGCTCTCAACTCAGCTAGGACAGAACCATTTTCTGATAAAGCCAACTGTGTATTCATAGCCCTCAATGTAAATAAGGATTTAAGACCCTCTAATTAAAAATCCATGGCATTTTCATACTCAAAGCTTCTAGAACTTATATTTTGCAATGAAACACCCCACACCCGGCCCACGAGCCTGGACTGGATCTGGTATGTTCCTCGAAGTAAACCGATTCAAAGTTCTTTTGTTACTTTGGGAAAATAGTGTGTTTTGAAAGAAATATTGTTTTGGGTTGGGCTTTTATTGAAAACTAATTTATCTTACATTGAAATCCATTTATTTAAGGCGATAAACATTTAGGGTTTATTTCAAAATAAATTTACTTGAATCCATAAATAATAATTTGTAAACATAATAAATAAGAGTAAAAGAATTAAAGAAAACCAACTATGGCCTTATGGCCTTATTACATCAAATAATTCCCCAAACTTTAAGTTTAAGTACTTGATAAAAATAAAAATCCACATTAATTAAATTCCATGCTGTGCATGGCCATCCCTAAGCTTCTGCCGAGCCCGGTCCATTACTGATCGTCACCTGAGAATAGTCCCACAACGGGGTGAGTCAACAGACTCAATGTGTACACAACACTAAAATTCAATAGATCAGGCATACATTTTCATATCAAATACTTATTCATATAACAGATAAAAATGATGATGCAACCCAAACCCAAACCTAGGTGCCATCCGCTACACATCCCCGTACCAACCTGCACACCGTGGGGACTACTAAGTCAACCCTCTATTCGCTACACACCATTGAAGGCAGTCGCTGTAGTCGACGTGCTCATCACCCATATAAAATTTGTGGCATAGCCACCAGATAATTGTGTCATGAGACACCACATTCAGATAATGTAACCGAAGTTACCACATTCAGATAATGTGACCGAAGTCACCACATTCAGATAATGTGACCGAAGTCACCACATTCAGATAGTGAGACCGAAGTCACCACATTCACTTCCCCTTTCTCATATAACCCGAATGCCGCATATGATTCATATTATGCATATCATACTTAAATTCACATTCATGTCACTTTTCACATGTTAAATATAACATATTTCGTAATCCTAGTAAGAGTAGGAAATGCACCTGAGTACTTTGTACCATAACATGGTACATTAGCCACAATCTTATATTTTCATATTAGAACATATAACAAGTTTGCGCCATACATCGTATTAAAAGATAGTGTGGGGTACACACCTGATTTGCTTAGCAAATTCCTTGAGATCCCGAAAAGCTTGATCTAATGCTTAGATCCTTAATCCCTACATTTGATTAATCACTTACTACTTCAATAAAAAGCCATTCGGCCACAAATCCAAATCCTAGTAGGATTAGTATTCTTACCTTGTTGCCGATTGGAACACCAACAAATCCCGAAACTGTTCCTTGTTTCCCTAGGAATGTCAAAATCCTTAAAACCTTACGTTATACTTAATCTTAATCATCGAAACATAAATCAAGGCCTTTGGCTGAATATTCACATGTCTTACCTTAATCTTAGAAATCTCGAATACTCCTCCTTTTAGTCGACTACTTTGATAATCCCTAAAGATCCTTCCATATTCGGCAACCATAATATGTATAGGGTTAGATTATCTCTCGGCTAATCTAAAAGAAAAGAATGGAAACCAGACTTGGATCTTACCCTTATTTGTAGAAACCGATTACACCTTCACTTTAACCTTCAGAGATTTGGCTATGGCTAAATGATGCTCTCCCAACTTTCGGCTTTTGGAGGGATTAGAAAGAAAAGAGAAGGAAGAATAAAGATGGAGGATTCGGCTAGAACACAAGGTATTTCGGCTTGGCAAAAATAAAAGAAGAAGAAGATTTGGTGAAGAGAATTCGGCAGAGGCTTTCAAAGAACAGAAAATAATGCGAATGGCCTCTCTTTTCCTTTTATAATTAAATTACTAACTTAGAATCCCTTACTTGGCCATCACTCTTCTATTTTAATAGCTTTATCTCCTTAATTTAAAATAATTAGAGAATAATCCTTTATTATCTCTTCAAAAATAATCCAAATTAAATCCCTTATTTATCACCTTATTAATCGAATATTAAAGAGAATAAAACTCCTCCTTTCTAGAAGGCTTGTGCCGTCCACCTCAGGCTTCTGGAAGCAAAAATAAAACTTCCTTTATTTGCTTCCCAAGTGACTCGAACTCAGGCCCAACACCTTGCATGTGGCGCCATTTCCAGAGGCCCTAAGTGGCATCTTCAGGCCACTTTTCCAAGCCTGTTTGTGTGTCAAATTTCACCAACTTTTTCTTTTAAGGCCACCTTGCCTTAATTTCCTCTTTTAAACTTTAAAACTCGACATTTCTAAGTCATTTCTAAGTTTCCAAAAATTTTCATTCGGCTCTGTAAACTTGACATCTCCTTACATTTCCAAGTTTTCAGAAATGTTCACTTTCCTCTTTTGAATCATTTCCTTACACTTCCAAGTTTCCAGAAATGTTCACTTTTCTCTTTTGAATCCTTTATAAATCATGTCCATACATTTTCAGGTTTCCAAAAATGTTCATTTCCAAATCATTTTCATTCATTTCCGGGTTTTCAAAAATATTCAAAATTTATTCTTAGTACATAAAACATGTCACTTCGTACAATTAAACCGAAAACGCATAGGCCCTTTCCAGGATGTTACATGCAACTTATTCAATTTAGTCTTAATTATCAAATTGGACACTTTATGCATAAAATTTCTTCGTGAAATTTTCACACAATCATGCAAACATGCCATAGAACTCAAAATACTCATAAAATAATTTTTTACTTCGAATTTGTGGTCTTGAAACCACTATTCTAACTAGGCCCAAAATCGGGATGTTACATCAGCAAATGTGAGTTTTAGCTATGAGAGGTTTGTTTTCTAAGACATATAGTTTCAACTGCGGGTATCCGAGTGGACCGGAACAAAGTTTCTGCTATTATAGATTGGAAGCCTTCGAGAAATGTAACCGAAGTCTGTAGTTTTTTAGGACTAGCTGGCTATTATAGACAATTTGTGAAAGGCTTTTCGATGATTACAAATCCGATGACGTGATTGCTTCAAAAAGTTGTTAGATTTGAGTGGTCAGAAAAGTGTCAGCAGAGCTTCAAACAGTTGAAAGCATTATTGACAGAGGCACCAGTGTTAGTTTAGCCTGAGTCGGGTAAAGAATTTGTAGTTTATAGTGATACATTGTTTAATGGCCTGGGTTGTGTTTTGATGTTGGAAGGAAAAGTTGTAGCTTATGCCTTGAGATAATTGAAGTCACATGAAAAGAATTATCTGACGCACGATCTTGAATTAGCCGTGATAGTGTTCACATTGATAATTTGGCGCCATTACTTGTTTGGTGAGAAATGCCATATTTATACTGACCACAAAAGCTTGAAATATCTAATGACTCAGAGAGAATTGAATTTGCGACAGCGGAGATGATTAGAATTGCTAAAAGACTATGAATTGGTAATTAACTATCATCCGAGGAAAACAAATGTAGTTATTGATGCGTTGAGTCGAAAGTTCTTATTTTCTTTACGTGCCTTGAACGTACAATTAGCGTTATCTGATGATGGTTCGATGCTAGCTGAGTTGAAAGTGAGACCTTTATTTTACGACAAATTTGTGAGGCTCAAAAATTTGATAATGAATTGCAAACAAAACGAGCTTAGTGTGAGTTTAATTCTGATTCAGAGTTTCAAATAGGATCTGATGGCTATTTGATGTTTCGTGATAGAATATGTGTACCAAGAAATTTTGAACTCATTCAGAAGATTCTAAATGAAGCACACAGTAGTTGTTTATCAGTACATCCAGGAAGCACGAAAATGTATAACGATTTGAAACAGCTTTATTGAGGGCACGACATGAAACGATATATTTCAGAATTTGTTTCGAAATGTTTGATTTGTTAGCAAGTCAAAGCTGAGCATCAAGTGCCGTCAGGTTTATTACAGCCTATAATGATTTCTGAGTAGAAGTGGGATAGAGTGATAATGGATTTCGTATCAGGTTTGCCCTTATCTCTGAAAAGGAAAGAAGCGATCTGGGTTGTTGTCGATAGATTGACGAAATTGACTCATTTTATTCCTGTACGTATAGATTATTCACTTGATAAATTGGCTGAGTTGTATATTTCAGAGATTGTTCGATTGCACGGAGTGCCACTATCTATTGTTTCGGATAGAGATTCGAGGTTTACATCAAGATTTTGGAAGAAATTACAAGAACCTTTGGGTACGAAGCTGCATTTAGCACTACGTTTCACCCATAAATGGATGGTCAATTTGAATGAGTTATTCAGATACTTGAGGATATGTTACGTTGTTGCATTCTTGAGTTTGAAGGTAGCTGGGAGAAATATCTACTGCTGATTGAATTTGCTTACAATAATAACTTTCAATCGAGTATAAAGATGGCACCTTACGAAGCTCTATACAGTCGTATATGTCGAACACTATTGTATTGGAGTGAGCTCAGTAAAAATAAGATTCATAGGGTTGATCTGATCAGAGAGACTGAAGAAAAAGTGAAAGTAATTCGCGATAGTCTGAAAGCAGCTTCGGATCGACAAAAATCGCATGCAGACTTGAAATGGAAAGATATTGAGTTTTAGATCAGGGATAGAGTGTTTCTAAAAGTGCCACCATGGAAAAAGATATTGCGGTTTGGTCGAAAAGGGAAATTGAGTCCGCAATTCATTGGACCGTATGAGATTACCGAGCGAGTCAGGCTAATTGCTTATCGACTATCTTTATCGTCTGAGTTAGAGAAAATACATAATGTGTTTCATGTGTCGATGCTTCGACGAAACAATCCGACCCTTCACATGTTATTTCCCCGACAAAAGTTGAAATTCAATCTGATATGTCATATGCTGAAGAACCAATCCAAATTTTCGCTCGTGAGATCAAAGAGCTGAGAAATAAGAAAATTGCATTAGTGAAAGTATTATGGCATCAACACAGGGTTGAAGAAGCTACGTGGGAACACGAGGATGCTATGAGAAAACAATACTTGAACCTATTCACTGGTAAGATTTTCGGGGACGAAAATCGTTAAGGGGGGAGAGGTGTAACAACCCATTTTTTAGTCAAATCAGAACAGTGGTTTTGAGACCACAAATCTGAGGTTAGAAATTTATTTTAATATTATTTTATGTGTTTACAGCATGATAGCATGTATGTGTGAAAATGTCGTGAGCTATTTTTATCGTTTTATTAGTCAATTTGAGAAAAATGACTAAATCGCGTAAAATGCAAAAGTTGCATTCTACTTGTTAAAGGTGTCAATTGGCTTTGGCTTTTAAATATGATGGCCTTAAATGGTAATTAGATCATTTAAAATGTTGATGGACATTAATGGACATCCATGATGAGATTTTATATGTTTATTAATAAGGTTAATAATGTAATTAGTTAATAAATGATATAATAAATAAAACCAAAACCAAAATAATGTTTTATCATCATCTTTTAGCCAAATTTTTAATAGAAAAAGAAACCTTCAATTTCCATCTAGGGTTTGACACATTCTTGGTTTGATTAAGGTACGATTTTAGCTCTTTTTTGATGATTTCTATGTTTTTGTAATCGTTACTTCATATTCTAGCTAGCCCGTGCCTTAATTTTTGAATTTGTTAATGATTTCATGAAGTGCCATTTTTGAGTGCTTGAGCTTTTAAATGTTTGACAATGGAAAATGATTAATTATTGATAGATTTAATAGTTTTGTAAAGTGATTTTTGACAAAAATGTCAAAAAGGGATTAATTTGTGAAATGTGCAAATTGTGTGGTTGAAATGTGAAATAAATGAAAGTTTAGGGCTACTAAGGAACCTATAGAAATTTGGCACTCATGAATTTAGAAAGAAATTATGTAATTTGTGTTTTTATGTGATAAGGACTAAATTGTAAAAATGTAGAACTTTAGGGGTTAATGTGTAAAAATGCCTAAATATGTGCTTGTGGACCGAATTGAATGAATCAATGAATAAATGAGTTAACTTTGAATACATATAGATCAAGAAAAGAGGAATTCGGATTTAGATAGGGGAAAAGCAAGGTTATCGAATAGTCGACCCAATACGTCAATTCTGAATACGAGGTAAGTTCGTATAATTGAACTTGAATGTGTATCTATTTAGTTGATGGATGAAATTGAGATAGTATTTATTCTATTGTAAAAATATTGAGATATTAAATGAAACATATGAATTGAGTAAGGCAAGTTGCCTAATAAGACCATAGCCGGGCTATGGCAATCGAACAATAAGACCATAACCGGGTTATGGCATGTGAACGAAAGACCACGACAGGGCCTTGGCAATGTATCTGAAAGCCCATAGTTGGACTATGGCATCGGAAAATCAATGAATTTGTATCGAAAGCATTTGTAAATCGAAGTGGTTCGATAAAAGTATTGATGAGAAACAGAAATGTCTCGGTATAGGTATGTACGGAAAACCATTCGAGTATCAAACTAATGAAAGTTGACAATTGATGAATGGTGTTATGGTTAAACTTTATGATAGCCCATGAATTGATGGCTTAAATGTTTAGATATTATATATTTTGAATTGTTAATGAATTTTGAGATTATTTCATGTTCATATACGAACTTACTAAGCTTATACCTTACTTTGTTTAATGTTTCTATGTTTTATAGTTCTACGAAGCTAGCTCGGATCCGGGAATCATTAGAGACCTTATCACACTATCGATCATCTATTTTTGTACTTTTGAAGCTATGTATATATGGTATATGGCATTTATAGGCTTGTGTCAAAATGGTTTATTTGATGGATGTGTATTTTGCCATTTAAGTTGGCATAGGATGATGAACTTGATGATGCTTATGAATATGCAAATAATTCTACTTTTAATGTTTGGTAGTAGACCTATCTTGACTGAATGGAGTTGAAGGGATCATGTATATTTGAATTGGTTTAGTTAGATGAATTATATATGTGAATTATGCTTAGTAATGCAAGATGAATTGATTGGTATTTGAATAGGTAAATGGTATGGAATTGAGTATTGAATTTAGTTGAAAAGAATATGGTATGATTAGGTAGTGGTTCATGAACTTTTGGTTTCATATTTGTAACACCCCAAACCCGGCCCAAACACTACAACCGGATCTGGTATGTCACTAAGAAAATTTTTTTCAAACGTATCGTATTTTCGGAAAAGCCCAAATATAATTTATATAAAACATGCATTTGTAAATAAAACCCAACTTAAATTACATGTCTTTGTTTAAGTAAAATAATTGTTTCCAATAAAAAAAAATTTAAACCCATGAAAAGGAATAAAACTAGTGGCCCATGGCCTTATTACATCGAAGCTTAAGATCCATTAATCAAAATACAATATAAAGTAATTAGATTAAGTCTTTTTGCCAAATCCACATATTCTTCTGCATTGCCACCTTGCGTTCCTCTCCAGCCTGGTCCGGATCACTAGGTATCACCTGAAATGTTAATTAAACTGGTGAGTCACGAGACTCAGTGTGCAGCCCTAATGCACCACTAGAGCTTGGGCCTTAAGCCCATTAACCAAAATAACCAATGTAATAATCATAATAAAAATTAATAACAAATAATATGCAAGGCCCAACCCTTTTGCCTAGGTTTCCATCGGCTACACACCCCCGTACCAACCGTACAAACCATTGGGGATTTCTACAATCGACCCACACTACTACACACCATGATGCCAGTCATGCTGCTCATCACATATGATGGCCGAAGCCCTTATAACATATAATGGCCGAAGCTCGTATAACATTTAATGGCCGAAGCCCGTATAACAGTTCACAGCATTAGCCACTACACCTATAACGTATAACTTCCTCCTATCATCAACCCAACCCACGCAATCACATACAAGCATTTTACTTATAACATTTAATTAGATTATTTACTAACCTGGGGATCCGCTTTTACCCTCCCTGGGCTTTCATTAATAAACCGAGATTTCGGCATTTATCATAACATATAAAACATATGAACATACAATAATAGCCAGATCTAGATGGTGGGGAGGTATTACACACCTGATATCCCGAAATCCAATATTCTTAGTCGATGTCCTTGCTATCTGAATCTATTATCCTCAATCTATAGCCTTGCTCAAAAGCCGGAAAAATTGCGAAAATAGGCCTCTCCTATATTCGTCCATGGTTAGTATTTTATATATATAAATAAACAAATCCTCTTACCTTGAAATCCCGAAAAAAGTATGAACAAAAGGCTGATGTGTCTTTAGCTTTTAAAATACTTGAGTAAAGAGTTTCAGATTTCGATGTAAAGCAGAGAGAAGAAAAGAAAACAAGGAAGGGACTTGAAGATTTTGGCTAGGAAGAAAAAGAATGGAAAGAGTTTGGCTTTTGAATTAAAGTGAAGATGAGGATTAGGCTTAGAGATTTTGACTTTTTGCAGAGAATGAAGAAGAAGATGGAACTTTAGGAGTTTTGGCTTTTACTCGAGAGAAGAAGAGAAAAGAATGAGAGAAAAACCCAAATGCCAAAATTGAAGAGATATTCCCCCTATTTATAGAAATTTCGGCACTTACCTAACCTTGCAGATAAATCCTATCTTTTCTCCTTTATCTTAATCTACTAGCTCATCTAAAAGAGACTTAATTATCTCTAACTCCTCCCTCCTTTATCAGCATATTATCCACATATTTTAATCATTAAAATCCCTAAATTTAGCCTTTATCTGCTTATTATCCACAGAAAATAAATTCCTAAATAATAGCCTTTATCTGCTTATTATCCACATATTTTAAACATTAAAACCCCTAAATTTTAGCCTTGTTGTCATCCACTCCACCTAATCCTATTGCCCAAAATTTAGCTAACTTAAATTAAAAGAATTGGGCTCCATGAAACTTAAATTTGGGCCCCTTACTCCCTTGTGTGGCGTCACCTTCTAAGATTGGGCCACAAGCCCACTTTGGTATTTTAAACATAGATACCACCTTTTAAACCCTATAATGCCCAAACAGATAATTTTAATCAAGGCCTCTACCTAAGCCTGAGCCCAATTTCGACCCCTAACACTTAAATTAACACATTAAATATATCCACCCATTAAACTCATAGGCCCAAAAATTCAGGATGTTACCGTTCTACCCCCTTAAAGAAATTTCGTCCTCGAAATTTCCAACTAACTATTAATCGTACTGCACGAGTCTCTCCAATATGCTTTCGCTGCGAACTCTGCTTCTAAAGCCAAAAGAAACACTTAGTGTACTATGATAGAGTACGCACCGGTATTTGCATCTAGAGCATCCTCGTCCCCTTGTACTCATTCTACCGATTCGTGTTTATCTGATTAGGAATTTTATGAATTATTAGTTTTCTTCCACTGTTTTAACCATGGACAGTCTTATGAATAATAGCTTTAAGAGTAGTTCTTTCGAATTCGCATTCACCATTCAGTCTCAAGTTCATATCCTCTAAGAAACACATGCATTCAATTATCAACATCCATGAACTCACGTTCATTACAGAAAAGTGTTGTTGTTGTTGTTTTCACTACCCAAGGGTATTTTCGTAATTTTATCCTACGGGGTATTTTCGTAATTTTCCAAAATAGGGTTCCTCAGTGATTTTGTGAAATAAGGGTATTTTGGTAATTTACAATCCAGGGTTATTTCAGTAATTTTGAAATTCGGGGGTATTTCGGTAATTTTGAAATCCGAGGTATTTCAGTAATTTTGAAATCTGGGGGTATTTCGGAAATTTTGAAATATGGGGGTATTTCAATAATTTTGAAAATCAGGATAATTTAGTAATTTACAAATCAGGGGTACTTTGGTCATTTTGCAAATCAAGAGTAATTTGGTAATTTTACAAATTAGGGTCATTTTGGTCATTTCGCAAAACAAGGGTAATTTGGTAATTTTACAAATCAGGGTCATTTTGGTCATTTCATAAAACATGGGTAATTTGGTAAATTTTCAAACTTTGGTAAAACATGCGTCTGCCTATTGCCACACCCTAACTCGACTAAGGTGAACAGTCACTACGCACTAGGTAGGATTCCAGCGAAGAGGAGGTGAGTCACTAGGACTGCTTAAATACCAGGCTCTTTCAGATCCTTCCTAGACATGCGTATGATGGTTACCACACCCTAGCCTTGCGGCTCGTTAACGGGTTTGTTCAGTGAATTTAAGTTTTATAATTTTTTAAGAAGTAGTTTGTACTAAGCCTAAAGTCCATCAAGTTCTAATTCTAGCTTAGTCTACGTCCCACTAATCCCACTAAGCCCACATATATAAAGATCACAGAATGGTTCGGAGTACTTACCTGGCGGACTTGGGCCGGAGACGCAGGTGCCATGCCGAGCTAACAGACCTGTTATCATTTAAAAACATGCATGTTTCAAAAGCCCATCTTTAGAAAACGTTTTGAGCCCAAAAACCCCCAAAGTCGAGTTTTGAATCGGGCTTTGATACCAATTTGTAACACCCCAAACCCGGCCCAAACACTACAACCGGATCTGGTATGTCACTAAGAAAAATTTTGTCAAACGTGTCGTATTTTCGGAAAAGCCCAAATATAATTTATATAAAACATGCCTTTGTAAATAAAACCCAACTTAAATTACATGTCTTTGTTTAAGTAAAGTAAATGTTTCCAGTAACAAAATAAAAATAAAAATTTAAACCCGTGAAAAGGAATAAAACTAGTGGCCCATGGCCTTATTACATCGAAGCTTAAGATCCATTAATCTAAATACAATATAAAGTAATTAGATTGAGTCTTTTTGCCAAATCCACATATTCTTTTACATGGCCACCTTGCGTTCCTCTCCAGCCCGGTCTGAATCACTAGGTATCACCTGAAATGTTAATTAAAAGGGTGAGTCGCGAGACTCAGTGTGCAACCCTCATGCACCACTAGAGTTTGGGCCTTAAGCCCATTACAAAATAAACAGTGTAATAATCATAATAAAAATTAATAACAAATAACATGCAAGGCCCAACTCGTTTGCCTAGGTTTCCATTCGCTACACACCCCCGTACCAACCGTACACACCATTGGGGATTTCTACAATTGACCCACACCGCTACACACCATGATGGCAGTCATGCTGCTCATCATATATGATGGCCGAAGCCCTTCTAACATATAATGGCAGAAGCCCGTATAACATTTAATGGTCGAAGCCCGTATAACAGTTCACGGCATTACCGCTACACATATAACGTATAACTTCCTCCTATCATCAACCCAACCCATGCAATCACATACAAGAATTTTACTTATAACATTTAAACAGATTATTTACTAGCCGGGGGATCCGCTTTTACCCTCCTTGGGCTTTCATTAATAAACCGAGATTTCGGCATTTATCATAACATATAAAACATATGAACATACAATAATAGCCAGATCTAGATGGTGGGGAGGTATTACACACCTGATATCGCGAAATCCAATATTCTTAGTCGATGTCCTTGCTATCCGAATCTATTATCCTCAATCTATAGCTGCTCAAAAGCCAGAAAAATTGTGAAAATAGGCCTCTCCTATATTCGGCCATGGTTAGTATTTTATATATATAAATAAACAAATCCTCTTACCTTGAAATCCCGAAAAAAGTATGAACAAGAGAAGGCTGATGTGTCTTTAGCTTTTAAAATACTTGAGTGAAGAGTTTCAGTTTCTGAAAGAAAAAGAGAAGAAGAAAAGAAAATAAGGAAGAGACTTGAAGATTTCGGCTAGGAAGAAAAATAATGGAAAGAGTTTCGGCTTTTGAATCAAAGTGAAGATGAGGGATTAGGCTTGGAGATTTCGGCTTTTGCAGAGAATGAAGAAGAAGATGGAACTTTAGGAGTTTTCGGCTTTTACTCAGAGAAGAAGAGAAAAGAATGAGAGAAAAACCCAAATGCCGAAATTGAAGAGATATTCCCCTATTTATAGAAATTTGGCACTTACCTAACCTTATGAGATAAATCCTATCTTTTCTCCTTTATCTTAATCTACTAGCTCATCTAAAAGAGACTTAATTATCTCTAACTCCTCCCTCCTTTATCAGCATATTATCCACATATTTTAATCATTAAAATCCCTAAATTTTAGCCTTTATCTGCTTATTGTCCACAGAAAATAAATTCCTAAATAATAGCCTTTATCTGCTTATTATCCACATATTTTAAACATTAAAACCCCTAAATTTTACCCTTGTCGCCATCCACTCCACCTAATCCTAATGCCCAAAATTTAGCTAACTTAAATTAAAAGAATTGGGCTCCATGAAACTTAAATTTGGGCCCCTTACTCCCTTGTGTGGCGTCACCTCCTAAGATTGGGCCACAAGCCCACTTTGGTATTTTAAACATAGATACCACCTTTTAAACCCTATAATGCCCAAACAGATAATTTTAATCAAGGCCTCTACCTAAGCCTGAGCCCAATTTCGACCCCTAACACTTAAATTAACACATTAAATATACCCACCCATTAAACTCATAGGCTCAAAAATTCAGGATGTTACAGTGCTACCCCCCTTAAAGAAATTTCGTCCTCGAAATTTCCAACTAACTATTAATCGTACTACCCAAGTCTCTCCACTATGCTTTCGCTGCGAACTCGCTTCTAAAGCCAAAAGAAACACTTAGTGTACTATGATAAATACATGACACAGTATTCGCATCTAGAGCGTCCTCGTCCCCTTGTACTCATTCTACCGATTCGTGTTTATCTGATTAGGAATTTTATGAATTATTAGTTTTCTTCCACTGTTTTAACCATGGACAGTCATATGAATAATAGCTTTAAGAGTAGTTCTTTCGAATTCGCATTCACCATTCAGTCTCAAGTTCATATCCTCTAAGAAACACATGCATTCAATCATCAATATCCATGAACTCACGTTCATTACAGAAAAGTGTTGTTGTTCTTGTTTTCACTACCTAAGGGTATTTTCGTAATTTTATCCTATGGGGTATTTTCGTAATTTTCCAAAATAGGGTTCCTTGGTGATTTTGTGAAATAAGGGTATTTTGGTAATTTACAATCCAGGGTTATTTCAGTAATTTTGAAATTCAGGGTATTTCGATAATTTTGAAATCCGAGGTATTTCAGTAATTTTGAAATATGGGGGTATTTCGAGAATTTTGAAATCTGGGGGTATTTTAGTAATTTTGAAAATTAGGGGTAATTTAGTAATTTACAAATCAGGAGTACTTTGGTCATTTTGCAAATCAAGGGTAATTTGGTAATTTTACAAATCAGGGTCATTTTGGTCATTTCGCAAAACAAGGGTAATTTGGTAATTTTACAAATCAGGGTCATTTTGGTCATTTCATAAAACAAGGGTAATTTGGTAATTTTTCAAACTTTGATGGGGTTTGTTGTTGTTTTTTTTTCCATAAAACAAAGGTATTTTTTGAAAATTTTACAAAACTTGGGAATTTTTTTATTTTTTTATTAAAAAGATGGCTGATCCCTTTCGAGTTTTAATCATAGGGTTTAGCCCATCAATCAGTCCTCGTAACTAGGGTGAATAGTCACTACGCACCATGTAGGATTCTAATGAAGAGGAGGTGAGTCGCTAGGACTGCTTAAATACCAAGCTCTCCCTGAATCCACTCCTAGACATGCATCTGCCTATTGCCACACTCTAACTCGACTAAGGTGAACAGTCACTACGCACCAGGTAGGATTCCAGCGAAGAGGAGGTGAGTCACTAGGACTGCTTAAATACCAGGCTCTTTCAGATCCTTCCTAGACATGCGTATGACGGTTACCACACCCTAGCCTTGCGGCTCGTTAACGGGTTTGTTCAGTGAACTTAAGTTTTATGAATTCTTAAGAAGTAGTTTGTACTAAGCCTAAAGTCCGTCAAGTTCTAATTCTAGCTTAGTCTACGTCCCACTAGTCCCACTAAGCCCACATATATAAAGATCACACAATAGTTCGGAGTACTTACCTGGCGGACTTAGGCCGGAGACGCAGGTGCCATGCCGAGCTAACAGACCTGTCATCATTTAAAAACATGCATGTTTCAAAAGCCCATCTTTAGAAAACGTTTTGAGCCCAAAAACCCCCAAAGCCGAGTTTTGAACCGGGCTTTGATACCAATTTGTAACACCCCAAACCCGGCCCAAACACTACAATCGGATCTGGTATGTCACTAAGAAAAATTTTGTCAAACGTATCGTATTTTCGGAAAAGCCCAAATATAATTTATATAAAACATGCCTTTGTAAATAAAACCCAACTTAAATTACATGTCTTTGTTTAAGTAAAATAAATGTTTCCAATAACAAAAAAAAAAAAAATTTAAACCCATGAAAAGGAATAAAACTAGTGGCCCATGGCCTTATTACATCGAAGCTTAAGATCCATTAATCTAAATACAATATAAAGTAATTAGATTGAGTCTTTTTGCCAAATCTACATATTCTTCTACATGGCCACCTTGCGTTCCTCTCCAGCTCGGTCCGAATCACTAGGTATCACCTGAAAGGTTAATTAAAAGGGTGAGTCGCGAGACTCCGTGTGCAACCCTCATGCACCACTAGAGTTTGGGCCTTAAGCCCATTACAAAATAAACAGTGTAATAATCATAATAAAAATTAATAACAAATAATATGCAAGGTCCAACCCATTTGCCTAGGTTTCCATCCGCTACACACCCCCGTACCAACCGTACACACCATTGGGGATTTCTACAATTGACCCACACCGCTACACACCATGATGGCAGTCATGCTGCTCATCACATATGATGGCCCAAGCCCTTATAACATATAATGGCCGAAGCCCGTATAACATTTAATGGCCGAAGCCCGTATAACAGTTCACGGCATTAGCCGCTACACATATAACGTATAACTTCCTCCTATCATCAACCCAACCCATGCAATCACATACAAGCATTTTACTTATAACATTTAAACAGATTATTTACTAACCTGGGGATCCGCTTTTACCCTCCTTGGGCTTTCATTAATAAACCGAGATTTCGGCATTTATCATAACATATAAAACATATGAACATACAATAATAGCCAGATCTAGATGGTGGGGAGGTATTACACACCTGATATCGCGAAATCCAATATTCTTAGTCGATGTCCTTGCTATCCGAATCTATTATCCTCAATCTATAGCCTTGCTCAAAAGCCGGAAAAGTTGCGAAAATAGGCCTCTCCTATATTCGGCCATGGTTAGTATTTTATATATATAAATAAACAAATCCTCTTACCTTGAAATCTCGAAAAAAGTATGAACAAGAGAAGGCTGATATGTCTTTAGCCTTTAAAATACTTGAGTGAAGAGTTTCGATTTCTGACAGAAAAGGAGAAGAAGAAAAGAAAACAACGAAGAGACTTGAAGATTTCGGCTAGGAAGAAAAAGAATGGAAAGAGTTTCGGCTTTTGAATCAAAGTGAAGATGGGGGATTAGGCTTAGAGATTTCGGCTTTTGCAGAGAATGAAGAAGAAGATGGAACTTTATGAGTTTTCGGCTTTTACTCAGAGAAGAAGAGAAAAGAATGAGAGAAAAAGCCAAATGCCAAAATTGAAGAGATATTCCCCCTATTTATAGAAATTTCGGCACTTACTAACCTTGCAGATAAATCCTATCTTTTCTCCTTTATCTTAATCTACTAGCTCATCTAAAAGAGACTTAATTATCTCTAACTCCTCCCTCCTTTATCAGCATATTATCCACATATTTTAATCATTAAAATCCCTAAATTTTAGCCTTTATCTGCTTATTATCCACAGAAAATAAATTCCTAAATAATAGCCTTTATCTGCTTATTATCCACATATTTTAAACATTAAAACCCCTAAATTTTAGCCTTGTTGCCATCCACTCCACCTACTCCTAATGCCCAAAATTTAGCTAACTTAAATTAAAAGAATTGGGCTCCATGAAACTTAAATTTGGGCCCCTTACTCCCTTGTGTGGTGTCACCTCCTAAGATTGGGCCACAAGCCCACTTTGGTATTTTAAACATAGATACCACCTTTTAAACCCTATAATGCCCAAACAAATAATTTTAATCAAGGCCTCTACCTAAGCCTGAGCCCAATTTCGACCCCTAACACTTAAATTAACACATTAAATATATCCACCCATTAAACTCATAGGCCCAAAAATTTAGGATGTTACAGTTCTACCCCCTTAAAGAAATTTCATCCTCGAAATTTCCAACTAACTATTAATCGTACTACCCAAGTCTCTCCACCATGCTTTCGCTGCAAACTTTGCCAAAAGAAACACTTAGTGTACTATGATAGAGTACGCACCGGTATTCGCATCTAGAGCGTCCTCGTCCCCTTGTACTCATTCTACCGATTCGTGTTTATCTGATTAGGAATTTTATGAATTATTAGTTTTCTTCCACTGTTTTAACCATGGACAGCCTTATGAATAATAGCTTTAAGAGTAGTTTTTTTGAATTCGCATCCACCATTCAGTCTCAAGTTCATATCCTCTAAGAAACACATGCATTCAATCATCAACATCCATGAACTCACGTTCATTACAGAAAAGTGTTGTTGTTGTTGTTTTCACTACCCAAGGGTATTTTCGTAATTTTATCTTAACGGGTATTTTCGTAATTTTCCAAAATAGGGTTCCTTGGTGATTTTGTGAAATAAGGGTATTTTGGTAATTTACAATCCAGGGTTATTTTAGTAATTTTGAAATTCGGGGGTATTTCGGTAATTTTAAAATCTGAGGTATTTTAGTAATTTTGAAATCTGGGGGTATTTCAGAAATTTGAAATCTGGGGGTATTTCAGTAATTTTGAAAATCAGGGGTAATTTAGCAATTTACAAATCAGGGGTACTTTGGTCATTTTGCAAATTAAGGGTAATTTGGTAATTTTACAAATCAGGGTCATTTTGGTCATTTCGCAAAACAAGGGTAATTTGGTAATTTTACAAATCATGGTCATTTTGGTCATTTCATAAAACAAGGGTAATTTGGTAATTTTTCAAACTTTTATGGGGTTTGTTGTTTTTTTTTTTTCCATAAAACAAAGGTATATTTTGAAAATTTTACAAAACTTGGGAATTTTTTTATTTTTTTATTAAAAAGATGGTTGATCCCTTTCGGGTTTTAATCAAAGGGTTTAGCCCATCAACCAGTCCTCGTAACTAGGGTGAATAGTCACTACACACTAGGTAGGATTCTAATGAAGAGGAGGTGAGTCGCTAGGACTGCTTAAATACCAAGCTCTCCCTGAATCCACTCCTAGACATGCGTCTGCCTATTGCCACACTCTAACTCGACTAAGGTGAACAATCACTACGCACCAGGTAGGATTCCAGCGAAGAGGAGGTGAGTCACTAGGACTGCTTAAATACCAGGCTCTTTCAGATCCTTCCTAGACATGCGTATCACTGCATTACACACCAGCCTTGCGGCTCGTTAACGGGTTTGTTCAGTGAACTTAAGTTTTATGAATTCTTAAGAAGTAGTTTGTACTAAGCCTAAAGTCCGTCAAGTTCTAATTCTAGCTTAGTCTACGTCCCACTAGTCCCACTAAGCCCACATATATAAAGATCACACAATGGTTCTGAGTACTTACCTGGCGGACTTGGGCCGGAGACGCAGGTGCCATGCCGAGCTAACAGACCTGTCATCATTTAAAAACATGCATGTTTCAAAAGCCCATCTTTAGAAAACGTTTTGAGCCCAAAAACCCCCAAAGTCGAGTTTTGAACCGGGCTTTGATACCAATTTGTAACACCCCAAACCTGGCCCAAACACTACAACCGGATCTGGTATGTCACTAAGAAAAATTTTGTCAAACGTGTCGTATTTTCGGAAAAGCCCAAATATAATTTATATAAAACATGCCTTTGTAAATAAAACCCAACTTAAATTAAATGTCTTTGTTTAAGTAAAATAAATGTTTCCAATAACAAAAAAAAAAAATTTAAACCCATGAAAAGGAATAAAACTAGTGGCCCATGGCCTTATTACATCGAAGCTTAAGATCCATTAATCTAAATACAATATAATGTAATTAGATTGAGTATTTTTGCCAAATCCACATATTCTTCTAAATGGCCACCTTGCGTTCCTCTCCAGCCCGGTCCGAATCACTAGGTATCACCTGAAATGTTAATTAAAAGGGTGAGTTGCGAGACTCAGTGTGCAACCCTCATGCACCACTAGAGTTTGGGCCTTAAGCCCATTACAAAATAAACAGTGTAATAATCATAATAAAAATTAATAACAAATAATATGCAAGGCCCAACCCGTCTGCCTAGGTTTCCATCCGCTACACACCCCCATACCAACCGTACACACCATTGGGGATTTCTACAATCGACCCACAGTGCTACACACCATGATGGCAGTTATGCTGCTCATCACATATGATGGCCCAAGCCCTTATAACATATAATGGCCGAAGCCCGTATAACATTTAATGGCCGAAGCCCGTATAACAGTTCACGGCATTAGCCGCTACACATATAACGTATAACTTCCTCCTATCATCAACCCAACCTATGCAATCACATACAAGCATTTTACTTATAACATTTAAACAGATTATTTACTAGCCTGGGGATCCGCTTTTACCCTCCTTGGGCTTTCATTAATAAACCGAGATTTCGGCATTTACCATAACATATAAAACATATGAACATACAATAATAGCCAGATCTAGATGGTGGGGAGGTATTACACACCTGATATCGTGAAATCCAATATTCTTAGTCGATGTCCTTGCTATCCGAATCTATTATCCTCAATCTATAGCCTTGCTCAAAAGCCGAAAAATTGCAAAAATAGGCCTCTCCTATATTCGGCCATGGTTAGTATTTTATATATATAAATAAACAAATCCTCTTACCTTGATATCCCGAAAAAAGTATGAACAAAAGAAGGCTGATGTGTCTTTAGCTTTTAAAATACTTGAGTGAAGAGTTTCGGTTTCTGACAGAAAAAGAGAAGAAGAAAATAAAACAAGGGAGAGACTTGAAGATTTTGGCTAGGAAGAAAAAGAATGGAAAGAGTTTCGGCTTTTGAATCAAAGTGAAGATGAGGGATTAGGCTTAGTGATTTCGGCTTTTCCAGAGAATGAAGAAGAAGATGGAACTTTAGGAGTTTTCGGCTTTTACTCAGAGAAGAAGAGAAAAGAATGAGAGAAAAATCCAAATGCCGAAATTGAAGAGATATTCCCCCTATTTATAGAAATTTCGGCACTTACCTAACCTTGCAGATAAATCCTATCTTTTCTCCTTTATCTTAATCTACTAGCTCATCTAAAAGAGACTTAATTATCTCTAACTCCTCCCTCCTTTATCAGCATATTATCCACATATTTTAATCATTAAAATCCCTAAATTTTAGCCTTTATCTGCTTATTATCCACAGAAAATAAATTCCTAAATAATAGCCTTTATCTACTTATTATCCACATATTTTAAACATTAAAACCCCTAAATTTTAGCCTTGTTGCCATCCACTCCACCTAATCCTAATGCCCAAAATTTAGCTAACTTAAATTAAAAGAATTGGGCTCAATGAAACTTAAATTTGGGCCCCCTACTCCCTTGTGTGGCGTCACCTCCTAAGATTGGGCCACAAGCCCACTTTGGTATTTTAAACATAAATACCACCTTTTAAACCCTGTAATGCCCAAACAGATAATTTTAATCATGGCCTCTACCTAAGCCTGAGCCCAATTTCGACCCCTAACACTTAAATTAACACATTAAACATATCCACCCATTAAACTCATAGGCCCAAAAATTCAGGATGTTACATATTTGTGACTTAGAATGATTCCATTTTAGCTTGTGTAGGTATGTGAAAAAAGGGTGGCAAATTGGATTTACAAATGTCCTATTGTTGTCCACACGGGTGTGTGTCTCAGCCGTGTGTGACACACGGTCATGCTACAAGGCCGTGTGTCCCCTGGTATTGATATTGAAATGAAGTCAGTATGCTCCACACGGTCTCACAGACGGGCGTGTGACTGGCCGTGTGGTATAAGTCAGTATACCCTATAAATGGCACACGGCCTGGCACACGGGTGTGTCCTCGGCTATGTGTTACAAGTCAGTATGTACGCCCTATTTTCACACAGCCTAAGACATGGCCGTTTCTACTAGCCGTGTGAGGTACACGGCCTATTCATACGGGCGTGTGACCCTTATATGATTGAAAAATTTTTAAGTTTTTCGAAATTTTTGTATGTTATCGGTTTAGTCCCGAACTACTTCTAAATCATGTTTAAGGCATCGTAGGCTCTCACAAAGGACAATATTAATATGATTGAATGGCATTTGAGTATGAATGCATAAATGTATGAATTATGTATGTTAAATGATGTTGATAGATAGATGGTACCTCGTAACCCTATTCTGATTGTGAATACAGGTGAGGGTTGTTACACAGAAAGTCTTTATTTGCCTTGAGAGTAACGAATACCTGGTTATCTATGTTTGATGATGGTTCAATCATAGCTGAGTTAAAAGCTAGACAGATGTTTTTGCAGCAGAATTTTGAAGCTCAGAAAGATGATAGTAAGTTACAAGCAAAATGGATACAGTGTGAATCGACTTCTGATTCAGAATTTCAAATTGGGTCTGATGATTGTTTATCATTCAGAGGCAAAATATGTATTCCGCAGAACTCAGAACTGGTACAGAAGATTTTACATGAAGCCCGTAATGGTAACATGTCTATTCATCCTAGTAGTAATAAAATGCATAATGATATGAAAAAGATGTACTAGTGGCCGGGTATGAAACAGGATATTTCTGAATATGTATCTAATGTTTGATATGTCAGCAAGTAAAAGCTGAACATCAAGTGTCTTTGGGATTATTACAGCCAGGTACAATACCAAAATGGAAATGGGAAAGAATTACCATGGACTTTGTATCTGGATTACCCCTATCTCCAAAGAAGAAAGATGCCATTTGGGTAATTGTCGATCGATTGACAAAGTCTGCACAATTTATTCCTATATGTGTGGATTTTTCCTTGGATAGATTGGCTGAATTATATGTTTCTGAGATTGTCAGATTGCATGGAGTGCCTGTAACAGCCCAATTTAGGGGCTAGTCAGAACAGTGGTTTTACAACCACTAATCCGAGGTTGGAGAAAAATTATTTTTATGTTATTTTATGAGTTAGAGCATGATTATATAAGTACATAAAAATTTTGGTTCTTTAATTTTAGCGATTTCATACTTAATCGCGAAAAAGGACTAAATCGCATAAGGTGAAAAAGTTACAAACTACAAGCTAAGGGTGCCAAATAGCAATAGAATATTAATTGGAGGTCTTTCAAGGGCAATTAGCCCCTTAATTGATGGTTGGCCGGCCATAGGGGACAAAAAGAGGTCAAATTTTGTCAAGTAGGTGGATTAGGTGGATTAGATTGAAGGAAATAAAGAAAGAAAGAAAAAGATGACATCACACTATTAATTCACCTCCGTCCACCAAAAATATCAGCAAAAATAAGGGTTAAAAAATTTCAGCGACTTGTTCTCCTTACAATTAAGTGCTTTTGGTGACTTTTCTTGGTGACTTTTCTTGATGGTTTTTGTACTTTTAGGACCCTTGTATCATGATCTTACTAATGATGGGTCTATTTTGCAAAATGGTTAAGAGTCTAGAGTTTTTCCATGTGTTGGTTGCTGCATTTTTATGGAAGAAAATGAGTCTTATTTGTTAGATAAACAACATTTGTGAAAGTTGTTTTCATGAAAACACCTAAAAAGACCTTTTTGTAAAGGTTGTAAAACATGTAGTAAATGTGTGAAATGTTGAGTTTTGATGGTTGCAATAAGAGTAATAAAGGCTTACCTAGGCTCGTTAAAGAAAGAAATTTGATTAGAATTAATATTCGAGCCTAGGGGTAAAATGGTCATTTTGTGAAAGTCTAAGGGCAAAATAGTAATTTTGCCAAAGCAAGATTATTGAATGCATTAGCTAATGTGATAATTATAATTTGCTATTATAGATCAAGAAGAACAAATAATTAACCTCGATCGAGAAAAAGGCAAAGTATCGGGCTATATTGACCATTTAACCTATTTTGAAAATCGAGGTAAGTTTGCGTGTAATAAATTAAACTTCATGTTATTAAGCTTTTAAATGTTTGATAGTAGCAATGTTATATAAAATTCCAAAGAATTTTGAATTATAATGCTAAATGAGAAAATGATGAGAATTGTAATGTGAAATTCCCGGTTGGACTTTAATAAACGAGAGAATAAGATCATCAAAATATGAGAAAGGTAAGGTCCCGTATGAGACCATGTTCGAGACATGGCCTAGGCACCGAATAGAGATCCCGTATAAGACCATATCTGGGATATGGCATTAGTATCGAATATGAGAATCGTATAAGACCATATCTAAGATATGGCATCGACAAACGATATGAGATCCCATATAAGACCATATCAGGGATATGGCATCGACAAACGATATGAGATCCCATATAAGACCATATCAGGGATATGGCATCGGCATTTAGAAGTGACCCCATGTAAGACCCATCTGGAATGTGGCATTGGTGTCGAAATTCTGTGAATGAGGGTGATTATATATATCCTTAAATAACATAAGTAATTTCCATGGGGAAAATGATTAAGCTTATGCTAGAGATGAGATTAATGCTAATGCCAAGTGATGAGGTGGTACAGGTATATGTGAATAATTCATGAGAGTGGTTCACGATATGTGGCATGTTATGTAATTGGTAAGATTAAGTATGGGTAAGTATGGAAATGAGCTTAAGACTTGTGTTTTATTTAATGAAATGGATGAATGACATTATGAGTTTTATGTTGCTATTTATTTCATGCAAACTTACTAAGCTTTATGCTTACCCCTCTCATTTCCCTTTTCCTTGTAGTATTGCCAAGATAACTCAAGGATCGTGGGACGTCGGAGTTTGAAATAGCACTATCAATATCTATTTGGTATAACAAAGATTTATTTTGAGTATGGCATGTATAGGACTTGGGTATTTTGTTATGTCATATGTATTAGCCTAAGTGTTGGCTATTTATGATATCAAAATCATTTTGTAAGTGGTCATTGGAATTGGGCCAATACTTGGCAAGCTTATATATATTCAATGATGATGAAATTGTGAAGTTTATGCTTGTGTGGATGTTTGATTGAGTTATTGGAAGTGCCTTAGGGTCATGAGTTATGTTGAATTTAGTTGGTATAAGTATGGTGGCTATGTAGGGTGGCTTTTGGCTTGGAAGATAACCCTTTTAATGCCCACATGGGTAGACACACGTGTGTCTAGGTCGTGTGTGACACACGGTCAACCCCATGGGCATGTTGATCAGCCGTGTGTCCCCTTGCATGCTAGGTTTACAAGTCAGTATGCTTAGTAGTGAACACACAAGCAGAGACACGGCCATGGA
Source organism: Gossypium bickii (assembly GCA_025503065.1). Taxonomy (NCBI): domain Eukaryota; kingdom Viridiplantae; phylum Streptophyta; class Magnoliopsida; order Malvales; family Malvaceae; genus Gossypium; species Gossypium bickii. Next base: position 73,823,722 of record CP106713.1, read on the forward strand.
CATGGGCATATGCCCAGGCCGTGTGAAGTCTGCACCTAAAATTTGGAATTTAATTCGACACACGGTCTAAGGACACGGGCTTGTGCCTTGGCCGTGTTACCATAGTGAAATGATGACGTCATAAACAGAATGCTATGGTTTTGGCACATGGGCTAAGATACGAGCGTGTCGAGGCCATGTGAGGGACACGAGCTAGGAACATGGGCGTGTGTGACCACACAGCCTGCCCACACGGGCGTGTTCCATTTCACATAGGCGTGTGGCCCCTGTTTAGGCAAAATTTTTCTAAGTGTGTAAAAGTTTTCGGTTTAATTTCGAGACCTTCCGAATGTATATTTAAGGCCTCGTAGGCACATAATAAGAATGTTATGCATACAAATGAGAAGTCTAAAGTTGGAAATGAAAATCTAAAGCCCAAAGTTGTAAGTTCAAGCAGGTTAAGTTCGGTAATGCCTCGTACCCGGTTCCGGAGTTAAATACGGGTAAGGGGTGTTACAGTACCAATCTCCATTATTTCAGAAAGAGATCCTCGGTTTACATCCCAATTCTGGAATAAACTGCCAGACGCCTTGGGTCCACAGTTACATTTCAGTACTGCATTCCATCCTCAAACGGATGGACAATCTGCATGTGTTATCCAGATTTTAGAAGACATGCTTCAGTGTTGTGTACTAGAATTTAAAGGTAATTGGGAAAAATATTTGCCTTTGGTTGAATTTGCCTACAATAACAGTTATCAGTCTAGTATTAAAATGGACTGTATGAGGCTTTGTATGGCAGGAAATGTAAAACTCCATTGTATTGGATAGAGCTTAGTGAGAAAAATATACACAGAGTTGATTTAATCCGTGAAATAGAAGAAAAAATAAAGGTAATTGAGGACAGTTTAAAAGCAGCCTCTAATCGTTAAAAGTCATATGCTGATCTTAAACAGAAAGAAGTAGAATTTTAGGTTGGCGACAAGGCATTCTTGAAAGTATCACCTTGGAAGAAATTTCTCCAGTTTGGTCGTAAAGGAAAATTGAGTCTACAGCTCATTGGGCCATATGAAATCACAGAAAGAATTAGTCCTGTTGCATATCGGTTAGCCTTACCACCAGAACTTGATTGGATTCATGTTTTTCATGTGTCTATGTTGCAGCGGTATCGACCGGATCATTCACATGTTATTTCTCCGTCAGAGGTACAGATTTAGCCTGATATGACATACAGTGAAGAATCGATCAAAATCTTGGCCCGTGAAATAAAAGAGTTAAGGAACAAAAAGGTGGCTTTAGTAAAACTTCTTTGGCAATGGCATGGTATAAAAGAGGCTACCTGGGAACCAGAGGATACCATGAAGAAGCAATACCCGAATCTTTTTACTGGTAAGATTTTCGAGGATGAAAATTCTTAAGTGGGAGTGTTGTAACTACCATTTCCTGTCAAATCGGAATAGTGGTTTCGGGACCACAAATCTGAGCCGAAAAGAAAATCTATTTTAATATTATTGCATGGTCTGCATTATGATATGAATGTCATATGAAAATTCTGATAAGAAAGTTTTACTGATTATCTGCTTAATTAGGGAAAGGACCAAATTGCATAAAATGCAAAAGTTGAATTCTAGTAGCTAGAAGGATCAAATAGGTATGGAATTCAAAACTTGAGGTCCTTATATGGTAATTAGACCATTAAAGAAAAGTTAGTGGATATTTTTTGGTGATTCATCTATGGAAAAATTTAAAAAGGCTAAGGACTAAATTGGAAATGAGAAAAATTAAAAGATGATAAATAATTAAATAGAATTAATATCATTTTATATCATCTTCATCCCCAATTTTTCTATGGAAACCCTAGAAAGGAGAAAATAAACTTTCTTAGCTTAATTTGGTAAGCACTTTTGTCCCGTTTTTAGTAATTTTTATATTTTTGAGACCGGGATACTTTAATTTATCTATTTTGGGGAATAATTTGAAAAGTTTTCAAAGTATAGAAATTTTTCCATGGATGAATATGCTGAAATTTTGAAATTTATGGTAGAAAATGAAAGGTTGTTGATAGATAAACAACTTTTACAAAGTGATTTTTCATGAAATTGTGATTGAGGGACTAAATTGTAAAAATGTAAAATTCATGGAAAATTTCTAATTTTTATGAAATATGTGCTGCAAATGTTATACTAAAATTTGGTTAGGCTTGGAATAAGGATTAAATTGCATGAATTTCATTTTCCGAGCCTAGGGACGAAATTGGAATTTATGAAAAGTTAGGGGCAAAATGGTAATTTTGCCTAAAGTGTAATTTGAACTCAATTGAATATGAAATATGATAAATTGATGACTAAATTCATTTATATAGATTTGACCAACTCAAATTCGAAGCTAGATCGAGGAAAAGAAAAAGTTTTGGATTAGTAGATTTTTATATATACGAACAAGTGTCGTGGTAAGTTCGTGTAACTTAACTATACGTGTTAATATGGTTGAATTGAATGTTACATTTGAAATGAATGTAGTATGTGTTTATGTGAATTATATAAAAGTTATAAATACATGAAATGATTACATGATCGGAAATGTTCATAAAGAGTTAAGTTCCGTTTGAATAATGAAATTCGATGGATACATGTGATTTCCCGTATTTTAATGTGACTATGCATATGTTATAGATAGGATTTAGCTTGAACAAGTAATCCTAATATATCCTTCTCGAGTATCCTGATATATAGTTCTTGCTAGCATCCTAATCAATAGTGATTTAGCATGTGTTGCGTACTACCGCAGCTCTTTGTAAACGTCCTGATATGCGATCGGTTTTGATCATGCATATAATATAGACACAAATGCAGCTCTTCATGAGCATCCTATTAAGCTCACTTGAACTCTCTGCTACCTTAACTGGTGCTCCCTGATATTATCTCTTCAGAGATATCTGGTAAGCTCTATGAGCTTCCTAAATAAAAATCTTATGAGTTTCTTGATTAGCCCGGATAAGTGTCCTGATACATGGCTCTTCTGAGCATCCTGATATATGGCTCGAGAGTGTGGTTCCTAATTAAGTACCTTAATAGATACCCCTGATTATGAATTGACGAATTACAGATTTGTACACCTTGAGTGTACTACTTGAGTATCCATCGAATTTTCAATGATTCAACGAATAAACTCTTGAAATGAGAAATTATGAGATTTAAATGAATTATATTTTGAATAATCCCGAAATATTTGAAAATTTGTTACATGATGAGCTCATCTATGCTTATTTGATATACATGTGAATTATGTAATTAAGTTACTTATTTGAGTGTATGTGTTGAGGTAAGATTGTCAGATTATTTTAAAGCATGTTATTGTATGCTTATTTTAATGAATGTGACTGGTAAGTTTATTTCTTGTTATACAAACTTACTAAGCATTAAGTGCTTACTAGGTTTTATTTTCTCTATTTTTATAGCGCTTGAAAGCTCGCGAAGGTTGGAGATCGGTCTGAGCAACATCACACTATCCACTAGCTTATTTTGGTATAAATAGTAAACTTATTTTGGTATAATGGCATGTATAGGTAACTTGACCATTGTTGGTTTATAAATGTTGTTTGTAAACTAGCTATTGGAATGGCCAGTAGTGATTTGTTTTGGTATATTTATACGGTTATATTATGACAAATACCTATGTGTTAAGTATATTAAGTATGGTTGTTCAAGTTATGCTTAACATATAAGTTAAACAAGGGTAAGAATATAAACATGAATGCATATGATAAAATATCATATTAGATATTAGAATTGACTTAGATTTAATGCTTGAATTGGCTGGTGTATACTTGTAAGTTTTGGTGTAGGTTATTGGAAAATTTGGGTGAGAAATAAAGCTAGGAAATGGCTTTATTTTGTCCACACGGTAGACACACGGGCGTGTGTCTTGACCGTGTGTGACATACGGCCTGGCACATGGGCATGTGGTTTGGCCATGTGTCCCCTACATCTTAAATTTGAGAAACAGAATGCTCAAAATTGAGCACATGGGCAGAGATACGGGCGTGTGTCTCAGTCGTGTGTGCTACACGACCCAGAACACAGACGTGTGTCTTGGCCGTGTGAAATCTACACTTAATTTTGGAAAATTAAATTAACCACCCAGCCTAGCACACGGGCGTGTGTCTGGCCGTGTGGCACAAGTCAGAGAGTTACATGGGTTCGAACATGACCAGCAGCACAGGCGTGTCCTACGGTCACACAGGCGTGTCCCTTGACCACACGGGTGTGTGTGCCCTGCATCTAGGAATAATTTTGGAAATTTTACGAAAAATTCTTTGAGTTCCTGATTTAGTATTCTAATGTTTATATTGGGCCTCGAGGTCCATTCAAGGGACAATATGATTATTTTTTGATATGAATAGTAATTGACATGAATTACGTGAAATTATTTTGTAAACTCTAGTAATGCTCTGTAACCCTATTCCGGAGACGGATATGGGTTAGGGGTGCTACAGTAACATACATTGTACGTTGACGGGAACTTAGTGTGTCTTATTACAAAATATCTTTATGGATATTTTATATTGTTTGAAGAACATCTGTGCATTACCTATCTTTTTGAACCACTTTCTTCCGTGATGGGCCGATACTATTGCAATTTTGGCTTACACTTTCACGCCAACTACCTTACTCTTATCTGACCAATTCTTTCTTAACTGACTAACTTAGGATTCTTTCAAACATTACATTCATCTCTTCTACCTCTTAACAAAAGAAAAAAATACCACTCAAAAGAATTCCACACCACTTTACTTCAGGACCATAGATACTTAGAATAACAATATCTCAAATATGGCAGATTCCAGATAACTCAACTTTAACCATTACATAATACAAATGAACTCACATTAATAATTTCTTATGTCTTTATTAACTACGAATACGTCCATTTTCAACTCAACATATTATCATGGTGGATAGAACTTTTTAAAGTACAGATACTTATTTTCAAGAACTTCCTTAAAAAGTAATTCGATTACTTCACATATCAAGTTCAACCAAAATACCCTTAGACATATCATAACCTTATCTTAACAATAATTATTACAAAACAATTAGGATTTATCCAGAACTTACCATAAGGGCGGATAAACACATTTTATCAAACCAACTTGGTAGAACACACCAGAAGGGCCAAACAAAAAACGCCATAAAGGCATAATATAGAATCGCATGTTTATTGTGCCGATGAACCTTTACAGAGGGTGCCATTGGTTTCTCCCTTATGAAATTATACATAATTTCATGTATCGTGATCTGCCAATTCAATTTACACATTATTGAAGGCTACACTATGAACATACATATAGACATATCTTGCCATGGGTCTCAACCACATGGTCTTACACACATTCGTGTATCATGACCTTCCAGTCTAGTCTTCATCTTATCCAAATCATATTAATATGCCATGGGTCTTAACCTCATGGTCTAACACTATTTCCATATCATGACCTGCCAATCTAGTTAGCACTATAGCTGCCCTACTAGAGGCATCACAAAGGGATATTTACATTGCATTCACTTACCAGGTTTATTCATATCTCTGATTGATTCATACATTTTCTACCCCAAACTATAGCTGCATACTTCACCATTAACATTCTTTGTAACAGCTCATTTTTAGTCAAATCGAAACAGTGGTTTTGGGACCACAAATCTGAAATCAAAATATTTATTTTATAATTATTTTAAGGTTTACAGCATGATTGAATGATTGTGTGAAAGTTTCGTTCAGTAATTTCATCGTTTGATTGGTCAATTTGATAAAGAGGACTAAATCGCATAAAGTGTAAAATGCATGTTCTATTAGTTTAAGGTGTCAAATAGCTTTGGCTTTTAAATATGGTGGCCTTAAATGGTAATTAAACCATTATTATAGGTAATGGACAATTATGGACATAAAACCAGTGAAATTTTAATGTTTTAAACAAGATTAATTTAGTAAATTATGAAATAAGTTAATATTAATAAAAAAATCATAAAATGTGTCCATCTTTCACCCTCAATCGTTTATCAAAGGAAAAGAAGCCATATAGTTTCATCTAGGGTTTGGACACTCGGAAGTTAAATTGGTAAGTCATTTTTGACTTGGTTTTTAATGATTTTTATGTTTTTGAGATCGTTGCTTCGTATTCTAGCTAGCCCGAACCCTAGATTTCGAAACTGTTAAAGATTTATCACGTTGCCATTGTTTAATGCTTGAGTAACTTGATGATTTATGATAGATTTGGAAGGTTTCATGTTAGATTAATAGCTTTTGTAAAGTGATTATTGACAAAAATGTCAAAAAGGGATTAAATTGAGAAAATGTGAAATGTGGTGGTTAAAAGTGTGAATAGATGAGAAATATCGGCTAATATGAGTATTAGAGAAATTCGGCTAGCATGGGTTATAGTTAAATTTCATGAGTTTGTGATTTTATGAAATAAGGATTAAATTGTAAAAAATGTGAAATATATGGGGCAAAAGTGTAAATATATTTTAAAGTGTGTTTTGGACTAAATTGAATGAATAGATTATTAAATAAGTTAATTTTGAATATATTTAGATCAAGAAAAGTAGAATTCGAATCTAGATCGGGGAAAAACGAAAGTTATTGACTAATCGACTTATTTCGTCATTTCCACATTCGAGGTAAGTTTGTATGTTATAATTTCATTTCAAATGTATTTTATATACTTTGATATAGCATGAATTGTGATTATGTGATAAACTGTAATAGTAACATATTTTAATCCCACATTTAGCATGCTTTTGGATGATTTAAGCCTTGAATTGTGTAATTTGGTGCTCTTAATCCTTTGTTTTCATGTTTTATACTCAGAAGAGCACCAGATGATGAAAAGAACGAGAAACAGGCCTAAAACGGAGCAAATGGGCCATATCACGAAATCAATACGGCCTGGGCCCAAGACCACACGGCCGTGCCTCATTCAACAGTCTCGAACACGGCCTGGCCACGACTTACACGGGCATGTGCCATGGGCGTGTCCCTGCCGTGACTAAGAGAAATTTCACTCGGATTAGGATACTTAGCGGCGAAGAAACACATTCAGAGGCCTACATAAACACCCTAAGTATAACCTAAAAGGGGGAAACTCAAGGCTTTAGTTAGGGGGCGTCTAGCTAGGCCAAAAGGGCAGTTTTGTGGGGATGTACTCGAAGATAGCCAGTTGATTCATCTCAAGAAGCTGGAGTTATACTCAAGACGGAGGATCTCTCCTTCAATTCCTTTAGGGGGTTTTAGGGATTTCTTATGTTCTATTATATCTTTTCTTCTGAGATGTTTTCTTTCATTATTATGAACTAAACCCTTAGATACCTGAGGGGGATGAAACCTAAGATGAATCTTGTTATCGTTTGTTGAACTATATGATAAATATTTGACTTGTTCATGATTATGTGTTATTAATTCTTGTGTTGCTATTTCCGAGATATTAATTCAAGTGTGATGTGCTTAGATGGAGGAGCAAAAGTCCCTGCCTAAGAGTAGATCTAGCATAGTTAAGCGGAGTTGATCGCACGCCTAGAGATAGGGTGACGAGATTTTGCCGGATTAGGGTGAAACCTAATATGGGAGTCCATAGATCGAGTTAATGCAATTCTAGGGGTTTCAATTAGAAAGAGATTTCAATTAATCAACCTAGGGTTAGACGTTAGTCACCTCAAGAGAGGGATTAATATAACTTAGGGAATCCTACGGATCAAGTCAAATGAATAAATCGTTTGGTTCAGAGTTAGGTAACAAGTGAAGTCTAGGTGGATTCTTCCTTGGGTATCGTCTTAATCAATTGGTTTTTCCTCAACATAATTTTCCCAATTTCATTCTTCTTTGTCTTAGAGTCTTTAGTTTAGTTGTTAGTTAATTTTAGATTAGATAAAAATCCATTTAATTCTTAGGCTAAATAATAAAAAGAAAGTTAGTATTAGTACTTTTGGTTCCTTTGGGTTCGACAATCTGGTCTTGCCTTAACTATACTATTGTTCGATAGGTGCGCTTGCCTAAAATCATTGTCATAGTTAGTTTCCAGGTTCGATCATTTTTTATATAAATTTTAAGACTTTGACATCGCATAAAACAACGATCAAGTTCTTGGCGCCGTTGCCGGGGAACTAAAATATTAAGAACGCTTAATTTTTATTACTTTAGCCATATTATATTTATTTTATTTTAGCAAATTATTTTTACTTTTCTAAATTTTCTTCCTTCTTTTGTTCCTTTCAGGTACCTCTAGTTTATGACTAGAAGGAACCCGACAGGACCCCTACTTTATGACAGTGATATTAAAGGTACTGTTCGCAGAAATTGTAGAGAAATAAGGCAAAGCTTAAACTACATAGAAGAAGAGCAAGAAACCGAAATAGATACTACAGAAGAGATGGCTGAAAATCATCCGCCACCTCCAGAGATGGCCAAAAATCATGATCCTCGAACTATGTATGATTATGCTAAACCTAGTTTAACAGGAACTGACTCAAGTATTGTAAGTCCTACTATTACTGCAAATAATTTTGAACTGAAACCTAACACTATGCATATGATACAACAATTTGTTAAGTTTGGTGGTTTGCAGGATGAGGATCCTAATACACACTTAGCAAATTTTCTAGAATTCTGTGATACCTTCAAAATAAATGGCGTTTCTGATGATGCCATCTGTCTTCAATTATTCCCTTTTTCTTTGAGGAATAAAGCCAAACAGTGGTTACATTCTCTTCCACGAAGATCAATCACTACATAGGACCAAATGACCGAGAAATTTTTATTAAAATATTTTCCGTCGGCCAAAACGGCCAAGTTAAGGGATGATATCTCTTCTTTTGTGCAGATGGATTTAGAAACACTTTATGATGCATGGGAGAGATACAAAGACTTGTTGAGGAGGTGCCCACACCAGGATTACCTTTGTGGCTACAGGTCTAAACTTTCTATAATGGTGTGAACCCTTCAACAAGGTAATTAATCGATTCAGCAGCCGGCAGAACAATGAACAACAAAACTCCTGAAGCAGCCTACGAGTTTAAAGAGGAGATGTCATTGAATAACTATCAGTGGCAAGTTACAAGGACAAGTCCAGCCAAAGCAGCCAGAGTTTTCAACCTCGACGCAGTAACCCTACTATCAAATCAGGTAAAGATGTTACATAAAAAATTTGATGGTTTATACGGTTCTTCGCAAGTACATCCAGTTATGCAGTGCGACGCAAGTGGAGGCGAGGCGAATCATGAGTACCCACCCTAAAGATAGGGCATGGAGAGTGAACAAATGAACTATATGGGTAACAATTTCCGATCTAACAATAACCCTTATAGTAATACTTATAATCCAGGTTGGAAGAACCACCCCAATTTCTCATGGGTGGCCAAGGAAATCAAAGGCAACAACCATCCCAAAACTTCCAACAACAGTCCTACCCGCAGGAAAAGAAACCGAACCTTGAAGAGATGCTGAAAAAATTCATAACAGCCTCAGAAACACGTTTTCAGAATACTGAGACAACATTTAAAAATCAACAAGCATCTATTCAAAGGATTGAGAATCAGTTAGGGCAACTTGCCAAGCAGATATCTGAAAGACCACAAGGAAGCCTACCGAGCAACACCGAGACTAACCCAAAGGAGCAAATTCAAGCCATATTAGCTCAAGATAGTGAAGGTTTAGATGAGCCCAATTTAAGGTAAAAGAATGTGGTAGAAGAAGGTAAGGTTGAGGTAAAGTCAAAAACGGTAATCAAAGAGTACCAACCTCGCATACCATATCCCGAAGCGATAACGAAAGACGACATAGAGGAACAATTCGGTAAGTTTCTTAAACTCTTAAAGAAATTACATATTAACTTGCCGTTTTGTTGAAGCTCTTTCGCAGATGCCAGATTCTAGGAAATTTTTAAAGAAGCTATTGACAAATAAGCGGAAGATAGACGAGGAATCACATGTGGAACTGAATGTAGTGTGCTCAGCAATGTTACAAAATAAACTACCACGAAAACTAAAAGATCCAGGGAGTTTTACAATTCCATGCTTAATTGGTAGTTTATCTATTGATAATGCCTTAGCTGATTTAGGGGCAAGCATGAATATCAGGCCTTATAAAATGTTTAAACAACTAGGTCTAGGGAAGCCCAAACAAACTAGGATGAGCACTCAATTAGCTGATAAAACTGTTAGAATTCCTAGGGGTATAATTTAAGATGTACTCGTGAAAATTAATAAATTCGTATTCCCAGTAGACTTTGTCATTTTAGACATGGATGAAGAAACACGATGCCCCTAATTTTAGGAAGACCATTTTTAGCAACTGCTAGGACTAAAATTGATGTCGACACAGGTGAACTCATACTCTGTGTAGTGACGAGACAGTCACTCTTCAAGCTCTCGATTTAGCTAGGACACCGAAAAATCAAGGTGAGAAAGTAAATGCTATTGATAACCATTCAGATAACCCTTCTTTTCAGGAAGCACCACAAAAGAACACAACTAATCCTAAACCCCGTGCCAGCAAAGAAATAATTCATGAGGAACAAAGGATTCAGATCGATGACCTAGAAGAGTGGAAGACGCATAACAAAGAGGGATACACGAAGCAGAACCAAAGCCACTCTACGAGACAGACAAGTTTAAAATTGGAGATCAGGTACTGATGGAAAAAGCAGACCGACGAATACCTCCCTTTGATCCTAACACAAACAAAGAAATCCCTTTTAAGGTGATCAATGTTTTCCCATACGAAACAGTCGAGGTAAGAAACCCTATTTTTGGCACTTTGAAAATAAACGCTACTCGTCTTACACTCTATCATGATAATGGAACTCATAGCATGAGGAAGGACTTTCAACTCTTCAAACCAACATGAATATGCGAATGAGAGGTAAGTCTAGCTTAAGACTATAAACGAGCGCTTCTCGGAAGGCAACCCGAGCACTAACCCCATTTATTTCTTTTCCATTTTTTTATTATTTTCGTTACTTTTATTCTTTTTTCTTTAGCACCTGAATATAAACTAACCAAAAAATGCAGATTCATAAGCCACACGGCCTTGCACACGGCCGTGGCCATGTGGGTACACCGAATCTCCATACTGACATGGCAGAGATGGTACGAGTCAGAACAAATCATATCTTTTAGTCACAGACTACAACTACCACGCCACGGCCGTGCGATGCAGCCGTGGCCGACACTGTTAGATCATACATGGGCGTGGTGACTAGAACATGGGCATGGAGAAAATGAACGACGCACACCACGGTCATGCAAGACAGCCGTGTGACTCGGCACGCCCATGGTACATGGACGTGGGAAAGTACCAGGCCCTAAAATTCTATTTAACCCACCCCACCCCTCCTTCTTCTCACCTACCCCCATCTCTTTTCCTTCAACCCATCCGTAAGACCCCTCCCCTTCTATACTCTTCCTGTTTAATCCTTCATCTAACTCTTGAGCTACACCACATCTATGTCGAAGAAGCGGAAAGATCTAAGCACAGTCTCCCTGTGGGAGACCAATCTACATAAGCTCATGCCGGCCGCTTCATTCTCTCGACAAGCCAAGGGTCTTTAAGACCATTTAACTTATATTTTTATTTTCTCGTTTTCTTTATTTTCCTTCTCTTTGACTATCTTATGCTCAACTTAGTTTATTTTATTTTAGTTATTTGGTGTTAGGTTCTAAAGGCTGTTTGGGAATCACGCCACTTCGGCCACCGCCAGCACCTCTGCAGCCTTAGAAGTCACACCCATCTCACGAACCATTTAACAATAAGGACTCTTCAGTCCATTCATTTTTTCTTTTAGTTTTATTTCGATTTTTACATTAGTTCTCTTTATCTTTCTTGTCTTTAATTATATATTTAGTTTATTTTAAATGTGTCTTTATATTTCCTGGCTAATTCTCTACGAGCTTCCCAATTTCTTCATTTAGCGCAGAGCTTGGTAGCAGCCACCACGCCTCGGGACTCCCAACTCAAGGAAATCATCCAAATTCAGAAAGTTTCACCTCTCCCTTTCTCTTAAATTTCATATACATATTTGTACATTGAGGGCAATGTACATCTTAAATGTGGGCGAGTGAATATTTATTTCGAGAAAGTGCCTAACTTTCTTCATTATTCTCAAATCCCTGAATTATGCCATGAATGATATCTTGTCATTAAGTAATTTTTTTCATATTATAATTAGAATGAAATTTCCTTTGATTTATGATTTTTATTGATATGTCTTGGATTAAGTCATTGATAATTATACATTGATGATGTAAACTTTAGGAGACTAGATAATCAAGCATGATGAGTCTATTTTCAAAAATTAAAATTTTGTTAGGTTGCCTACTGAATCAAATTATTTCCTTAAAGTTTGAAATTTACGAGGTTGATATCAAATAACCATAATTTATGTGAGATTTTGAGCCTTATAGAGCATTTATTTTTTTCGTGCTCACTTTTTATTATGAGGATGTCAACATTGATTTGTTATTTTAGAACTTGCATCGATTATACATGTCGAGACCACACCTTTGATTTGAGATACAGAGATGATAAAGGCACCTAGGTTTTAACCCACTCACTCCATTAAAAAGCCTACCTTCATAATTAACCCCTAGTGAACCCATTTTGATCCTAACAACCCTTTTATTAACTCACCCACTAATATTAACCCAAAACCTTTTGTATTTGTTATCACCATTCCTTGACTACCCTTTCTGTCGAGATTTGATTTGATCGATTGCCTAATTATTTTATTTCAATAGTTGAATTCATCTTTTATTATATATTATGACTTGTTCTAAAAAGAATGAAGTATATTCATTATTAGTTCTACTAAGTGAGCTTACATGTTTAAATTTCAAATCTTGAAGAAAAAGCTCGTATTATTAGTTTTCAATCTATGTAATTATTACCAGTTCAATATCTCTAGTTAGGTAATTTGTCAGGTCAATCTCTATTCTAACCCTCTAATACAGCCTTTATCCACACTTTCAACCCAAGCCCCGTTACAACCCTGTTAAAGACCTTTTGATTTGTGTATCATATCATATTATAGTGGTGGAGATTTGATTTTCATGCAAGCCTATGGGATTAACTCTTCATGTTTGACTTTTGAGTGCTTAATTTTGAACCTTAAACACTCTGAGTGGTTTGAGTTAATCTTTAGTGAGGATGTCAACTCTTGTCGATTTTGAATCAGAGGTAATTATTTAGGTAAGGGGAAACACCTAATGTTTTCGGGCTATAAATGTATGGCTTTGATTGTTTGAATCTTTAGGACTCTTTTACTTGAATTATCAATGACGAATTACCTTTGAATTATGATGAAAATTTATTGATGAATATTATGAATCAAGGAAGTTTGTTTTAATTGTAAGTTGAGAATTTTACTTGAGGACAAGCAAAAGCTTAAGTGTGGGGGTATTTGATAAACCATAATAGTAGCATATTTTAATCCCATATTTAGCATGCTTTTGGATGATTTAAGCATTGAATTGTGTAATTTGGTGCTCTTAATCCTTTGTTTTCATGTTTTATACTCAGAAGAGCACTGGATGAAAGAACGAGAAACAGGCCCAAAACGGAGTAAATGGGCCATATCATGAAATCAACACGGCTTGGGCCCAAAACCACACGGTCATGCCTTATTCAACAGTCTCGAACACGGCCTAGCCACGACTTACACGGGCGTGTGCCATGGGCGTGTCCCTACCGGGACTAAGAGAAATTCCACTCAAATTAGGATACTTAGGGGCGAAGAAACACATTCAGAAGCCTATATAAACACCCTAAGTATAACCTAAAAGGGGGAAACCCAAGGCTTTAGTTAGGGGGCATCCAGCTAGGCCAAAGAGGGCAGTTTTGTAGGGATTTACTCGAAGATAGCCAGTTGATTCATCTCAAGAAGCCAAAGTTATACTCAAGACGAAGGATCTCTCCTTCAATTCCTTTAGGGGGTTTTAGGGATTTCTTATGTTTTGTTTTATCTTTTCTTCTGAGATGGTTTCTTTTATTATTATGAACTAAACCCTCAGATACCTGAGGGGGATGAAACCTAAGATGAATCTTGTTATCGTTTGTTGAACTATATGATAAATATTTGACTTGTTCTTAATTATGTGTTCTTGATTCTTGTGTTGATATTTCCGGGATATTAATTCAAGTGTGATGTGCTTAGGTGGAGGAGCAAAAGTCCCTGCCTAAGAATAGATCTAGCATAGTTAAGCGGAGTTGATCGCACGCCTAGAGATAGGGTGACAAGATTTTTTTGGATTAGGGTGAAACCTAATATGGGAGTCCATAGATTGAGTTAATGCAATTCAAAGGGTTTTAATTAGAAAGAGATTTCAATTAATCAACCTAGGGTTAGATGTTAGTCGCCTCGAGAGGGGATTAATATAACTTAGGGAATCCTGCGGATCAAGTCAAATGAATAAATCATCTGGTTCAGAGTTAGGTAACAAGTGAAGTCTAGGTGGATTCTTCCTTGGGTATCGTCTTAATCAATTGGTTTTTCCTCAAAGTAATTTTCCCAATTTCATTCTTCTTTGTGTTAGAGTCTTTAGTTTAGTTATTAGTTAATTTTAGATTAGATAAAAATCCATTTAATTCTTAGGCTAAATAATAAAAAGAAAGTTAGTATTAGTACTTTTGGTTCCTTTGGGTTCGACAATCCGGTCTTGCCTTAACTATACTATTGTTCGATAGGTGTGCTTGCCTCAAATCATTGTCATAGTTAGCTTCCAGGTTCGATCATTCCTTATATAAATTTTAAGACTTTGACATCGCATAAAACAATGTTCATTATGCGATTACGGACGATTTCAGAAATGATTCAATGAAGATTCAATAGTTGGAATCCTGGTTGAACCTTAGAATAGTTTAGGATGCTAGTGACATGTCATTAGGTATACTTGAGTTGGATTCGGGCCATGATTTAGCACTATGTGTGCGAGATAAACCGATTTGGCTTCGGGCCATGATATCAAAATTTCAGATTAGTTACCTTGATTTGGCTTCGAGCCATGGTATAGGTACTTATCGAGTGAGACCTTGAGTATCTAACTTCTATTCTGAACGGTTCAACGGGTAAATGAAAAATGAGAATGTGCATGAGAATTGTATGAGATTAAAATTTGTTGTTCCGTAAAATGTGTTACATTTATTGATATTAGAGTTACGATTTAGTCGATTCTAGGACTAATGTAGCGTGTCTAAGAGTCTAGCTATACATGCCATATATAAACTGTGATAGTGTGATGAGTCCTGACATTTGAAAATGCGTTTTTGTAACAACCCATACCCGAGTCCAAGGCTGATACCGGATACGAGACATTACTATGCTTAAACTTTCTTAAACATGCACTTATGGGCTGTAAAATTTTGTTTCAAATTAAAAACTTCTCTTTCTTAGTCTAATCATACATTTCATGGGCCTATGAGACCTTAAACACATATCTGTAAACTTTCAGAACTTAATCGAAAACTTTTCTTTAAAATAAGGGTCACACGCCTATGTCGCTTGGGGCACGCCCATGTACCCCTTAGACACGCCCATGTCTTCCAACCGTGGTCGACACTGACTATATTCACACGACTTTGACACGCCCGTGGACTTAGACCGTGTGCTATACCTTGATATACTGACTTATTCACACGGCCTGGGGCGCACGCCCATGTTCTGACCGTGTGTCACACACGGTCTATACAAACGGCCTTGGGATTAGCCCGTGGTCTATACTGACTTAAGGTACTAAGGTGCAAGGGACGCACGGCCTAGACACACGCCCGTGTGTCTATCCGTATGGGCACTTGAAGGCTATTTACCAAGCCAATTGCCACCCTGAAATCAAGATCAATCTCATATTCAATTCAACAAATCAAATTACTACATCTTTCATGAACAACACTACATGCTTCATTGATATCAATAAACATACATACTTAGTCAATCTTGGCCAATCACTTAGCCATATACAAAAGAATAATAAACTTGATAGCCCATACTGTTGCCCTTTTTAAGACATATTCTCAAAATGAAATGTTTCCTATACCTGCCATACTTAATATAACATCTTGGCTATACCAAAATAGTGATTGATAATGTGCTCTCCAATGACGATGATCCACGAGATTAGCTTGGCGAGACTACATGGAAAGAGAGAATAAAAGACATAAGCATTTAGCTTAGTAAGTTTTCATATAATGCACATAGCAACATACTTGTTTAACATAAACTATTTGGCATAAACAATGGCATCATAATTTCAGCTATTTAAGCTTACTTACTCTTACTGATTCTTACATATCTCATGATACTTACTAGTCTCATGCTCGTGAGGTAAACAAGGTACCTGTATCACTTGATCACATAGATTAGCATACTTTACTATAATAATAATCTCTAATTCATCATTCATAACATGAATAATACTCATTTTCAACTTGATAATAGCTTTGCTTACTTAATTTTCTTGCTATCTCATTTAAGCTTTACTCATTTGCCCGATGAATTTCTATGAATAACCAAGGATACTGAATCTCATCCCACATATAACTCGATGCCAAAGCCATATCCTCGATATGGTCTTACATGGGATCTCTCATCTTGGTATCAATACCATGTCTTGACATGGACTTACTCAAAGTCTTCCTTGTGTATTCCCTTGGGAACTTACCATTTCCTTGTCTTGACATGGTATTATTTGGTATCTTACTCATGAATTGGTCAATGCCAAGCCTTGGCTTGGACTTACATGAAATCTTTCTTGTTACTCACCAATGCCATGCCTTGGCTTGGACTTACATGGGATCTCTATCTCATGATAGCCTTTCAATGCCAAGACTTGTCTTGGACTTACATGACATCTTTGCTTGGAGACTCACCAATGCCATGCCTTGGCTTGGGCTTACATGGGTCTTCATCTCATAATAACTCTTTAATGCCAAGACTTGTCTTGGACTTACATGATAACTTGCTTGATTGTTGATGCCATGCTTTGGCTTGGTCTTATACGGACTTTCTTATCCCATGTGGTAGATCGAGTATCCTAAGTAATTCAACTTCAATCGGGACTTTCTCATGCTTAATCTCATTAATTTCTTTATTTAACATAGCATGAAGCATTTCTATGGTAATAATGTACATTATGCTAAGCAATTCAATGATAGTAATCATAAAGCTTAGAAATCATACACTTACCTCGATATACAAAATGTATGTAGATATGCAAATTTAGTCCTCGACTTTGTTCTTGCCTCAATTTTGATTTGGGATTCGCTTTTCTTGGTCTATAATAATAATTTAGATCATTTAATACTCACACTGACTAAATTGACTCTTAAGTCATACTTTGGAAAAATTACTATTTTGCCCCTAAACTTTTTCATAATTACAGTTTTGCCTCTAGGCTCGTAAAGTGATTTTCATACCACTTTCTTAAACTTCATGCTTAGTTGATTCATTATCTCAACTATAGCAATAACAAATTCTCACTGTTTCTACCATGTATGACAAATTTCATAACTATAACAAACTAGTCCTTACTAGCATTTTTCATGAAATTCATTTAGGAAAAGATGTTTATCTAACATCAAACTCTCATAATCTTCCATAAAACATCATTTTACAAACATATCATACATGGGTGTATTTTTGAACATGCATCTTAGCTCATCTTATAGCTAAAAATAGCTAATTCATGTTACGAGGACTCCAAAAACACGAAGAATATTAAAAACGGGGCTAAAATAAACTTACTAGCAAGCTTGAAAAATTGAAGAACCCTAGCTATGGCTTCCCTCAAATTTTTGACAATTGGGGAAGAAAGATGAGAATAATTTTTGTCATCTTTTTCCCTTATTAATCATTTAATTGATAAATGACCAAAATGCCATTCTCATTAAAAATTCACCATTTACTAACTCATGTCCATTTTTGTCCAAAAATTATAATTTGGGCAAATTTCCATTTAAGGACTTCTAATTAATATTCTAAAGCTATTTAATACAAAAAGCTTCTAGAAACTCATATTTTGCAACTTTTGCAATTTAGTCCTAATGGACCCTTTAATAGAAATTTTCATAAAATTTCTACATGAAACTTTCATAATATCATGCAAACATCTCAAATACCGTAAAAACTCATTTTACTAACTCGAATTTGTGGTCTCGCACCATAATTCTGGCTAGGCCCTAAATCGGGCTGTTACAATTCTCCCCCCTTAGGGATTTTCGTCCTCGAAAATCTTACCAGCAAATAGGTTTGGGTACTGATTTCTCATGCTTTCTTCTGGTTCCCATGTAGCTTCTTGTATCCTATGTCTTTGCCACAACACTTTCATTAGGGCAATACTTTTATTTCTTAGCTGCTTGACTTCTCGGGCTAAAATCTTAACTTGTTCTTCACCATAAGTCATGTCGGAATGAATCTCTATCTTTGACAGGGTAATTACATGTGAAGAATTTGATTAACACGTGAAACACATCATGTATCTTTTCTAACTCAGATGACAAAGCCAATCGGTAATTTACCGGCCCAACTCTCAGTAATATCATATGGTCCAATGAAACGTGGGCTCAACTTGCCTTTCTGGCCAAATCTTAGAACTTTTTTCCATGGTGACACTTTCAAGAAAACTTTATCCCCGACATGATACTCTATCTTTTTTCTTCTTAAATTCGAGTAGGATTTTTGTCTGTCTACTGCAGTTTTTAAACATTCTCGTATCACTTTCACTTTCTCTTCAGCTTCTCTAACCAAATCAACTCCGTGAATTGAACTTTCTTTTGAGTTCAGACCAAAATAAAGGCATTCTGCACTTACGCCCATATAGAGCCTCATAAGGCGCCATCTTTAAGCTCGACTGAAAGCTATTAGTATAGGAAAATTCTACCAATGGGAGAAACTTTTCCCAACTACCTTGAAATTCTAAAATACAACATCTGAGCATATCCTCGAGTACTTGAATTAACCCTCCGACTGACCGTCAGTTTGAGGATGAAAAGCTATACTAAAGCTCAACTTTGTACCCAGGGCCTCTTGTAGCTTCTTCCAAAATCTGGATGTGAATCTCGGATCTCTATTCGATATGATTGACAAAGGAACTCCATGAAGTCTTACTATTTCAGAAACATACAAGCTTGTCGAGTAAGTAATCCACTCGTACAGGTATAGAATGGGCTAACTTCATGAGTCTATCAACTACAACCCATATAGCATCTTTCTTGCTTGGTGACAACGGTAAACCCATTACAAAATCCATAGCGATACGGTCCATTTCCACTCAGGAACCAAAATGGGTTGAAGCAAACCCGAAGGTATTTGGTGTTCAACCTTTACTTCCTGACAAATCAAGCATCTTGAAACGAACTCTAAAATATCTTTCTTCATTCTCGGCCACAAAACTGTTGCTTCAAATCATTATACATCTTAGGACTACCCGGATGTACAGATAAACATCCACTATGTGCCTCATGCAAAATTCTCTGAATAAGCTCTTCCTTTCTCGGCACATAAACTCTATCTTTAAACATCAAGCATCCATCTGAACCAATCTGAAAATCGAACTCAACATCTGACTCGCACTGAGCTCTCTTGGCTTGTAATTTATTATCTTCTTTCTGAGTCTCAAAGATATCTTGGAGGAACATTGGTCTAGCTCTTAACTCAGCTAGAATAGAACCATCATCGGATAAAGTCATCCGTGAATTCATTACCCTTAATGAAAATAGGGACTTTATGCTTAAAGCATCGGCGACCACATTCACCTTTCCTGGATGGTAGTCAATAACTAACTTATAGTCTTTTATTAACTCTAACCATTTCCACTGTCTTAGGTTCAATTCTTTCTGCATCATTAAGTACTTCAAACTTTTGTGATTGGTGAAAATTTGACATCTTTCACCATATAGATGGTGTCTCCATATCTTCAATGCGAAGAATATGGCAGCTAACTCTAGATCGTGTGTTAGATAATTCTTCTCGTGAGGCTTCAACTGTCTTGAGGCATAAGCAATCACTTTGCTCTCTTGTATAAGCACACAGCCTAACCCATTTAAGGACGCATCATTGTAAATTATGAATTCTTTCCCCGTGTTAGGTTGTACTAAAACTGGAGCTTCTGTCAACAATGCTTTCAGTTTCTCGAAACTTTGTTGGCATCTTTCTGTCCACTCAAACTTCACATTTTCTATAACAATTTAGTCATCATGGTTGCAATCATGGAGAACCCCTTGACGAATCGTCTGTAATAGCCGGCTAAGCCTAGGAAACTTTTAATCTCAGCGATATTCCTTGGTGGTTTCCAGTCCATTATTGCCGAAATCTTACTTGGATCCACTCGGACTCCATCTCTTGAGACAATATGTCCCAGAAATCCTACTTCCTTAAGCCAAAATTCTTTTTCACAAATAAAACTGGAGCACCCCATGGTGAACAACTTGATCTTGCAAAACCTTTATCTGTCAACTCTTGCAACTGTATCTTCAACTCTTTTAATTCCGTTAGAGCCATTCTATAAGGGGTAGTAGATATTGGTACAGTACCGGGAGCTAGCTCAATGCTAAATTCAACCTCTCTAATCGGAGACAGTCCTGGTAATTCCTCAGGAAAAACATCCAAGTACTCACATACTACCGGCACTGACTCAATCTTTAACTCTATTTCTCTATCATTCATCACAAAGGCCAAATATGCCTCATACCCTTTTCTTATATATCTCTGTCCTGTCATATGAGAAATCACTACCGGCGATCCACCTTGTCCATCTGATTCTACATGGAGAATGTCCCCATTCTCACATCTCATCTCAATGTATTTCTTCCCACAATTTATTATTACTTCATGAGTGGTAAACCAGTCCATACCAAGAATGAGGTCAAACTCATCAAATGGTAACAACATAAGGTTTGCTTTAAAAGAATGACCTCTAATCATCAATGGGAAATCTTTACAAACTTTATCAACTAAAATACTTTTGCCTAAAGAATTGGACACCTTAATCACAAATTTTGTAAACTCTATAGGCATACTCATACTGGATACTAGTTTCATGCAAATGTAAGAATGTGTGGATCCAAGATCTATTAAAGCAATAACTTTGATATCATAAAGAAAAAAGGTACCCGTAATAATATCAGGAGAAGATGCCTCTTCACGAGTGCGAATGGCATAAGTCCTTGTAGGTGCCCTACCCTCGGGTCTCGCAGCCTGTTCTCTAGGGTTACCTCTCCCACTTGCCCCAATTCCTGGGTTCCTCTGTAGCATTCCTCTGACCATACTCCCAGATCTCGGGTTCTGAGTTCTCTCTACTTTTTTCGTCTCAGGACAATCCTTTATGTAGTGGTCTTGGGAACCACAACTAAAACATGCATTTTCATGTGCCCGACATTCTCCCAGATGACGTCTGCCACACTGTGGGCATTCGAGTCTATTCGGTCGGATGTTCCCCACACTAGCAACTAAACTCGTCTGTGCCTTATTTCCCGAATATTGCTTACTCTTTTCCTTCCTTGAAAACCTAGTGGAAGTAGCCGATCGGGTGGAGAAGTCTCTTGACTTCTTGGATGAGGATTGGAATGACTTATTCCACTGTCTCTTTCTAGAGTCACGAGACTCCATTTCAAATTTTCTCTTCTCCTTTACTAGCTCTTCGGCTTTACAAGCCCTCTCTACTAGCACAACGAATTCCTTTAGTTCTAGGGCAACAACAAACAATTTGATATCCTCATTTAGCCCATCTTCAAATCTCTTACTCATGATGGCCTCGGTGGACACGCATTCTCGAGCGTATTTGCTGAGTCGTACAAATTCACGCTCATAAACTGATGCGATTCTGGTCATATCATGGTTCGACTCCATCCAACACCATCGAGAGTGGCCTAAGCTCGAGGGGCCAAAGTGCAAAATGAAGTTGATTCCAGCTCATTTTTAGCTCAATTAAACTCCCTTCCTATGTGGTTCAGCTCACATGAGTTCATCTCAGCTCATTGAGCTTGGTTTAAGTTCACATTAGTTTGTGTTTAGCTTAATTTACAAACTTTTAAACTAAATATTAGATTTAAATAAATGTTTAGTTTAAATAAATAAGTTGTGTTTAATAAGAGGCTTATTAATTAATCTAGTTACTAGGTTGTTTTAATGAAGCATGAGTTTAAGTTAATTTAATTTTTCTTCCATAAATTAAACTAGTTTCTGCATTAATTGAAGTCCTTACTTCTAGTTCACTTAATTAAGTCAAGTGTTTAATGTGTTAAGTTAAATTAGTGTTTAATAAGTGTTGGATGTGTTAAGTTAAATTAGTGTTTAATAAGTGCTTAATGTGTTTAAATTAAATTAGTGTTTAATAAGTGATTAAATGTGGTTAATATGTTTGTTTAATATGTTTGAATGTAGGAAACTTTTTAGTTGGAAACCGTTACTCTCATGGGCTGTTACAAAGAGTTTAATGTGACTTTTCAAGTGAGAATCGGTTACACACATAAAGGAAGCATTATTCAACATTAAAAGGAGATGTTATGATAATTGAAGGAAGCATTATACAACAATTAAATTCGGCAGCAGCCTCTTCTTCTTCCAATAATCGTTTGAAGCTTAAAGGTCACATATGAGTTACAAATTTTTATTAAGTTGCTGGTGACCATTCTGCTAAGAGAGCATGAAACCAAGCATTTAAATTCATTTAATCAGCTCATTTAGAGTCATAAAGTTGCTGTTATTTGGCTTGGAGGAACTCAAGAGTTTTTATTTATTGATTAAATTTTATTTCAGCCATTTAAATGCATATTAAAGCTGAATTCATATGACTCTTCAGCTAACCACATGTAAGCACTATATATACTTTGTTATTAGCTTGTAAAAGAGGAATTTTGATGCTTAATGAAAATTTTGAGTTATCTACTCTCTTTATTCTTCAATGTTCAAATTGACTTATTTAGTAGCTAGTGGCGTCAATCTGACTTGTTTCGAACTTATCATCCATTTGGGTGTGGCGTTCAAACCTTTATACCGAGGTTCCTATCTTGCTACATGTGGGTCGAGGTTTTATCCAATTCTGTATTTACCTTTTGAAACGATAAGACTCGGGTCCTTAATTCCTATTAAGGGTTCTTTCTTGTTTCAGCCAATTATCCATTTAACCATCTCTTTTCTTTGTTTTTTAAACCACTGCCATTTTATTCTATCTATCCAATTTTCCTCTTTTAAACAAATCAAACGAAACTCCTTCGTAGACGATCGGGCAAATTCACATACGCCTCGACTCACTCCCGAGGCGGATCGTATCATTTGGCATCAGGCTAGAAAAGGAGGAGCACCGACGTTCGTATTCAATCTCGAAAGGAGGTTCGTAAAAAAAATTTGAAAAACAAAATCGAATTTTTTTCTGAAATTGCTTGTATTTCGATCTATTGTATTTGAAGTGGAAAAAAAACAAAAAAAAAAAAGGAATTACAAAAATTCAAAAAAATATACGAGTGAAAAAAAAAGAGAGTGAAGTTTTCTTTTGAAAGTTTGGTAAGTACTTGTTGTATCTGTTCTCCTCTTCTGTACCCAATCTTCAAAATCACTCTCCTTTATTCCCGATCATCAAGAACCCTTCCCATCATCATTTGGTTCCTCTCCATCTTACCCAACGCCACCCTTAACTCATTTTCTTTCAGCCTACCTTTACCTATAACGATTTTTCCTTTACTTAGACTTCTTGAAGTCGACCTAAAAGTTGCTAATAAGTCTAAGGCAAACTTCCAGAATTTTGAGATGTGGATTCAAGTGGTAAAAGGCACGAGCGAGTGAGATCATTCGAGTGGAGGTAAAAGCCAAACAAGTAAAAACACGAACGAGAGTGTCACTTTTCCTTCTTCTTTTCGAGTGAAATTGTGAGGTTTTTGTTGTAAGGAATTTATTTTTTTTTTGTTTTACTTAACAAATTTCTTTTCAGCAATCAAAGATGTCTCGCGACGAGTTCACCGAATTGAAGTACCAGTACTTGGTGCAAGAAATGAAAAGAATGGTGAATTCCAATACGAGAGATTAGATCATGTGGAACAAATAGAACCACGAAAACAGTGTCATCAAATCGAAAAGCAAAATTGAGAACTTCGCAAAGATACACTTTTAATGATTATTCGAGACGAGATTTCGATCGAGATTCTTATTAATCAAAGAACTCGAGGCGAAGAGAAGCAGACTTTGATTTTTACTCTCTCCAAGATGACGTGCGAGATGAACGGTATACTCCTTCAGGAACTTCAAAGAAATCCTACACGAAGTATTCTTCTCGATGTAATTATCGTGATTCATTTGTAAATAAATTTTATTCTTTCGAGCCAAATGATTACCATCTTGATTCTTTTGTAACATCATGTAAAGGAAAAGGAAAAGAAGAAAATGTAAAAGAAATAAAAAGAAAAGAAAGAAAAGAGGCAAGTAAGAGAGAAAATGAGCGAGTTTTGAGAGAGCTTGAAAAAGCCATTGAGAAGGTTTTTAAAAAAGAGAAAGAACAAAAAGAAGTTGAAAGAGAAGTCAAAAAGAAATTTGAAAAAAAAAATGAGAGTGAAGAAAAAGAGAGTGAAAAAGAAATTGAAAAGGAGTGTGAAAACAAAAATAAAATTGAAAATGAAAGAAAAGAACCTGAGATAGAAAAAGAAACAAATGAAAAGAACGAGCAAGAAAAAGTGAGGAGTGATTCAACTAACCTCCTTGAAGTTTGCTCTTGTACTATTTCTACTTTCAGGTTCACGAAAGACCGAAAGATGTTTTTCAACTACAATACCTTTCGGAAGAATGATGTTTTCGTATGATCAGCCAAGGTATAGTTGAAAATAAACCACACGAACCCAAAGGTAAGAGAGGTAAGGAACTTTTAAATGAGTCACAGTAATTCGATTTAACATTCGTCAATAAAATCTTTGATGACTTGGTTATCAAAACAGCCTCTTATTCTCATCTGATTGATTTCTATTTTTTGAATGTGGTTGACATTGTTTGTTCCGATCGACAACCTAAAAATTTTATCTTGTGTGCAAACAATTTTTCACAAAAAGCGCTTAATTTGTTTGAACATGACATTAATGAGCACCCACTCAAGTTTTGTGTAAAATCTTTGAACTTGTGCAAATCTGTTTTGAAGCATGAATAGAGATTTGAATGTTTGTTTTTGAGTATGCACAAGTCCTATTGGTTTAACATGATCGATTTAGTGAAACAATTGTTATTTTTTGCCTTAAATAAATAAACTCATGTTTTTAAGCCGGGAATTTGTGTTGATTCATCTTGTTGGAAAATCAAGCCACATTGATTGTGTGCAAACCATTTCTATCATTTTTATTTGTGGTCTTTGAATAAGGTAACAAAAATTTCCCAATGTGTTTTCAATTTATATTCGTTCCTTAAATAATTTCTTTGGTTGTCCATGAAGTTTGCGATCCATTTGGAAAACATTAATTCAACCGCAAAACTTCAGCTATGCTATACCCCCGAGGAGCGAAGATTTGTGATGGGCGAGCAAGGTAAATTCGATCTTTGTTTTCCTAGTCTTGAAGACAAGCAAGGTAATATTCACAAAAGCTTTAAAACACTTTTGTTTTCCTCGGAAGATGACAACCATTACGTTGATGATTTTATTTTTATAATCGTGATGTGCTTAATTGTTTTATTCTGTTTGATAATGATCTATCGATTTTGGACATTGATAAAAAGACTCTTGTTTTTGATAATTGGCATGATGCATTTGTTAGCGAGCATATGTCCAAAGGTCAATTGCAAGGATTGATTGTGCGAGGTCATGAATCATGTGCATCTGTTCTATTACTTGATGATGACGATTATGTTCAACTTTTGACCTACTATTTGCATTTCAATTCATGGAAGCAATCTAAGTTGGTTGAATGCCTTGATTCTTATGTAATTTTGTTTCAAACATTTGATAAGGCATTATTTCTTTTGTATGATAAGTTGATCTTTTCCTTCCACATGCGTCATACTTGTGTTGCTATGATTATGTGTGGATTGCAAATTTGTGTGAAGCCTTATTTGTTAATTCATGGTTATCCCTTTCACGTGTCACGATTACCATCTGCCCCATTCTATCGAGGAAAACAAGGAAAAATGAACTATGTCCTCAAGAACCAACGGCTCGAATCGAGGACGAATCGCTTTCAAGACGGGGGTATGATGCGATTCTGGTCGTATTATGGTTCGACTCCATCCGATGCCATCGAGAGTGGCCTAAGCTCGAGGGGCCAAAGTTCAAAATGAAGTTGATTCCAGCTCATTTTCAGCTCAATTAAACTCCCTTCCTATGTGGTTCAGCTCACATGAGTTCATTTCAGCTCATTGAGCTTAGCTTAAGTTCACATTCAGTTCATTCAGTTTGTGTTTAGCTTAATTTAATTCATGCATTTTTATTTTACTGAATACAAACTTTTAAACGAAGTATTAGCTTTAAAAAAATGTTTAGTTTAAATAAATAAGTTGTGTTTAATAAGAGGCTTATTAATTAATCTAATTACTAGGTTGTTTTAATGAAGCATGAGTTTAAGTTAATTTAATTTTGCTTCCATAAATTAAACTAGTTGCTGCATTAATTGAAGTCTTTAGTTCTAGTTCATTTAATTAAGTCAAGTGTTTAATGTGTTAAGTTAAATTAGTGTTTAATAATTGTTGAATATGTTAAGTTAAATTAGTGTTTAATAAGTGCTTAATGTGTTTAAGTTAAATTAGTGTTTAATAAGTGATTAAATGTGGTTAATATGTTTGTTTAATGTGTTTGAATGTAGGAAACGTTTCAGCTGGAAAACATTACACTTATGGGCTGTTACAAAGAGTTTAATGTGACTTTTCAAGTGAGAATCGGTTACACGCATAAAGGAAGCATTATTCAACATTAAAAGGAGCTGTTATGATAATTGAAGGAAGCATTATACATCAATTAAATTCGGTAGTAGCCTCTTCTTCTTCCAATAACCGTTTGAAGCTTAAAGGTCACACATGAGTTACAAATTTTTGTTAAGTTGCTGGTGACAATTCGGCTGCTAAGAGAGCATGAAACGAAGCATTTAAATTAGTTTCATCAGCTTATTTAGAGTCATAAAGTTGCTGTTATTTGGCTTTGAGGAACTCAAGAGTTTTTATTTATTGATTAGATTTTATTTTAGCCATTTAAATGCATATTAAAGCTGAATTCATATGACTCTTTAGCTAACCACATGTAAACACTATATATACTTTGTTATTAGCTTGTAAAAGAGGACTTTTGATGCTTAATGCAAATTTTGAGTTATCTACTCTCTTTATTCTTCAAGGTTCAAATTGACTTACCTAGTAGCTAATGGCGTCAATCTGACTTGTTTAGCACTTATCATCCATTTGGGTGTGGCATTCAAACCTTTATACCGAGGTTCCTATCTTGCTAGATAGTAGGTCGAGGTTTTATCCAATTTCGTATTTACCTTTTGAGACGTATAAGACTCGGGTCCTTAATTCCTATTAAGGGTTCTTTCTTGTTTCAGCCAATTATCCATTTAACCATCTCTTTTCTTTGTTTTTTAAACTCCTTCGTAGACGATCAAGCAAATTCACATACAACTCGAGTCACCCACGAGGCGGATTGTACCATAATCAGTCACAGACATCTTGCCTTGCTTTCACTCTAGAAATTCCTTTCTCTTCTGATCGACAAATCTTTGACTGATATACTTTTTCTTGAACTCTTCTTGGAAGAATTCCGAAGTGATATTCTCTCTTGGGACTACCGATACCAAGGTGTTCCACAATTGATAGGCAGAATCTCTTAAAAG
Organism: Gossypium bickii; assembly: GCA_025503065.1. Taxonomy (NCBI): domain Eukaryota; kingdom Viridiplantae; phylum Streptophyta; class Magnoliopsida; order Malvales; family Malvaceae; genus Gossypium; species Gossypium bickii. The sequence goes on from CP106713.1 coordinate 73,851,519, forward strand.
AGAGACTACACACTTCATGCATTCTTCAGATGTGCATGACAACTCATTAAATACCCTGATGGTATTTTCTAACCAGAATTCAGCCTTCTCAGGATCGTCATCTCTTTTAGCCCGAAATTCTTCTGCCCTATGTTTCCTGATTCTATCAACTAAAGGTTTGTCTCCTCTTACCACCTCTACTACATGAGGGGATACAAGGATAGATTGTGGAATAGGCAGTGGTGGAGGGGGTTGTGCATTCGAGTTTGTATGAACAAACTCTGTATACCATGTGTTCATCATATAGAGGAAGGCTTCTCTAGCCTCTTCTCCTCCTCCTTGACTCACCGTAGTGGGTCTATTCTCATTCTCATTTGGCACCATCCCTTCACCGCAGTGGGTCTACATCATCCGCCACAGCTCTTTTGGGATCCATTTACTATATGTATAAACATAATTTAGGTCGTCAGGAGTTGTCACACTATCATTATAAAAACATTCTTACGTATGGATGTATAGCTAGACTCATGCTCATGTTACGTTAGTCCTAGAACCGACTAAATCATAGCTCTGATACCACTAAATGTAACACCCCATCCCTGAGTCCAAGGCTGAGACCGGATACGAGACATTACTATGCTTGAACTTTCTTAAACATGCACTTATGGGCTGTAAAATTTTCTTCCGAATTAAAAACTTCTCTTTCTTAGTCTAATCATACATTTCATGGGCCTAGAGGCCTTAAACACATATCTGGAAACTTTCAGAACTTAATCGAAAACTTTTCTTTAAAACAGGGGTCACACGCCCGTGTACCTCTTAGACACGCCCATGTCTTCCAACTGTGGTTGACACTGACTATTTTCACACGGCATTGACACGCCTGTGGACTTAGACCGTGTGCTATACCTTGATATACTGACTTATTCACACGGCCTGGGGCACACGCCTATGTTCTGACTGTGTGTCACACACAGTCTATACAAACGGCCTTGGGATTAGCCCGTGGTCTATATTGACTTAAGGTATTAAGGTGCAGGGGACGCACGGCCTAGACACACGCCCGTGTGTCTATCCGTGTGGGCACTTGAAGGCTATTTACCAAGCCAATTGCCACCCTGAAATCAATATCAATCTCATATTCAATTCAACAACTCAAATTACTACATCTTTCATGAACAATACTACATGCTTCATTGATATCAATAAACATACATACTTAGTCAATCTTGGCCAATCACTTAGCCATATACATAAACTTGATAGCCCATACTTTTGCCCTTTTTAAGACATATTCTCAAAATGAAATGCTTCCTATACGTGTCATACTTGATATAACATCTTGGCTATACCAAAATAGTGATTGATAGTGTGCTTCGAGCTCCAATGACGATGATCCACGAGATTAGCTTGGCGGGACTACATGGAAAGAGAGAATAAAAGACATAAGCATTTAGCTTAGTAAGTTTACATATAATGCACATAGCAACATACCTATTTAACATAAACCATTTGGCATAAACAATGACATCATAATTTCAGCTATTTAAGCTTACTTACTCTTACTGATTCTTACATATCTCATGATACTTACTAGTCTCATGCTTATGAGGTAAGCAAGGTACCTGTATCACTGGATCACATAGATCAGCATACTTTACTATAATAATAATCTCTAATTCATCATTCATAACATGAATAATACTTATTTTCAACTTGATAATAGCTTTGCTTACTTAATGTTCTTGCTATCTTATTTAAGCTTTACTCATTTGCCCGATGAATTTCTATGCATAACCAAGGATACTGAATCTCATCCCACATATAACTCAATGCCAAAGCCATATCCTCGATATGGTCTTACATGGGATCTCTCATCTTGGTATCAATGCCATGTCTTGACATGGACTTACTCAAAGTCTTCCTTGTGTATTCCCTTGGGAACTTACCATTCCTTGTCTTGACATGGTATTATTTGGTATCTTACTCATGAACTGGTCAATGCCAAGCCTTGGCTTGGACTTACATGAAATCTTTCTTGTTACTCACCAATGCCATGCCTTGGCTTGGACTTACATGGGATCTCTATCTCATGATAGCTTTTCAATGCCAAGACTTGTCTTGGACTTACATGACATCTTTGCTTGGAGACTCACCAATGCCATGCCTTGGCTTGGGCTTACATGGGTCTTCATCTCATAATAACTCTTCAATGCTAAGACTTGTCTTGGACTTACATGATAACTTGCTTGATTGCTGATGCCATTCCTTGGCTTGGTCTTATACGGACTTTCTTATCTCATGTGGTAGATCGAGTATCCTAAGTAATTCAACTTCAATCAGGACTTTCTCATGCTTAATCTCATTGATTTCTTTATTTAACATAGCATTAAGAATTTCTATGGTAATAATGTACATTATACTAAGCAATTCAATGATAGTAATCATAAATCTTAGAAATCATATAAACTTACCTCAATATACAAAATGTATGTAGATATGCAAATTTTGTCCTCGACTTTGTTCTTGCCTCGGTTTCGATTCGGGCTTCGCTTTTCTTGATCTATATTAATAATTCAGATCATTTAATACTCACATTGACTAAATTGACTCTTAACTCATACTTTGACAAAATTAATATTTTGCCCCTAAACTTTCTCATAATTACACTTTTGCCCCTAGGCTCGTAAAGTGATTTTCATACCACTTTCTTAAACTTCATGCTTAGCTGATTCATTATCTCAACTATAGCAATAAGAAATTCTCACTATTTCTACCATGTATGACAAATTTCATAACTATTACAAACTAGTCCTTACTAGCATTTTTCATGAAATTCATTTAGGAAAAGATGTTTATCTAACATCAAACTCTCACAATCTTCCATAAAACATCATTTTACAAACATGTCATACATGGGTAGATTTTTGAACATGCATCTTAGCTCATCTTATACCTAAAAATAGCTAATTCATGTTACGAGGACTCCAAAAACACGAAGAATATTAAAAACGGGGCTAAAATGAACTTACTAGCAAGCTTGATAAATTGAAGAACCCTAGCTATGGCTTCCTTCAAATATTCGGCACTTGGGGAAGAAGATGAAAATAATTTTTGTCATCTTTTTCCCTTATTAATCATTTAATTGATAAATGACCAAAATGCCCTTCTCATTAAAATTTCACCATTTACTAACTCATGTCCATTTTTGTCCAAAAATTATAATTTGGGCAAATTGCCATTAACGGACTTCTAATTAATATTCTAAATCTATTTAATACAAAAAGCTTCTAGAAACTCATATTTTGCAACTTTTGCAATTTAGTCCTAATGGACCCTTTAATAGAAATTTTCATAAAATTTCTACATGAAACTTTCATAATATCATGCAAGCATCTCAAATACTTTAAAAACTCATTTTACTAACTCGAATTTATGGTCTCGCACCACTATTCTGGTTAGGCCCTAAATCGGGCTGTTACAGTTTTTATATAGCAAATGGATCCCAATCGAGCGATAGTTGATGAGGTTGAAAGTAATGCGCCTGCTCCCACTCAAGGGATAGCACCGTCTGATGCTAGACCCGTAACAGGCAGTCAGGGAGGAGAGGCTAAAGAAGCCTTAAAATGATGAACGAATGGTTCACGCAATATATCCGAACTATCCCGACTACTCAACAACATCTACCTCTCCTAATCCCCAACCAGTTCCTGTAGCTCCTCAAGGAGTCGAGCTTTTAAGATTGAATAAGCCTCCAGTTGATAAGATCCATAAATGCAGGGCTGAAGAGTTCAGAGCCAATGTTGATGATGACCCTAAGAGAGTTGAGTTTTGGCTTGAAAATACAATCTGAGTGATTGATGGACTTTCTTGTACATCGGTTGAATGCTTAAAGTGTGCTATTTCCCTTTTGAGAGACTTTGCGTTCAGTGGTGGAATACGTTAGTATCAGTGGTGCCGAGAGGGAGAGTCTAATGCGACCACGGCCTCATTGAGATGTCCGAGTCGTTTATGTGCCCGATTGTCAAACGAAGAAGTATCATTCTATTTTGAAGTAAGGTTTGAATTTGGATAAGTATGGAGTTAAGTAACAAAGATAGGCTCAAAGTGCCTAAGTTTATGATGCTATGGGTTCGGCTAACAAAGAATTAAAAAGGAACGATTGATAGTTTGGATAGAATGGAAATATTACTTAAGGGTCAAGAACAAACCAACACTATAGGTGAGTGCTGACCCGGGACTTATAAAACTCTTAAAGTGGTCTAGATGATACGTTGGGACCTTGACCTATTACCTAGGAAGGTAAGAACCAAAGGTCCAGTTTTGGGTGAACGCCACACTCAGAATGAGTGATAAGTTCAGAAAAGAAACAGGTTGACGCCACTGACTAAACAAATAAGTCAAGCTGAGTCTTGGACAAAATTTGATAGTCGAAAATGCTCACAAATAACTCAAATTTCATTAAAAATGTCAAAAATCTATACAACCAACAATTGGCATAATTTTTATAATAAAAGTCTAAGGCTAGCCTAACAGACAAATGAGTAGCTAAATGGACATTTGTTTTCAGCTTTTAATGAGCTGAAAGTTCTAGAATAATTCATGAAAGTTCCATGAAGCTTCTCCAGCCTTGGGAACATCATTCGACAGTTTCTAGAGTGTCTACATTCAGCTGGAATTAATTGGAATGAATGGGAGCTGATTTGCCTTAGCTAGGTTCGACCATAGTGCTTAAATAGACTTAAATGCAAGTGTATTGTTTAGCTGAATGGTTTGAAAACTTAATGAGCAACTTGAATATTGCAAGAGTCATTTTGAGTGTGAAAGCTAAAATTGAATAACCAATTGTGTGTGAACACACAAAACCGAAAGGCCTTCATGTGTGAATGGAATAATCGGCTAGTGTGGAAGCCTTCAATGCTGCTTTGGGGAGCTAACTGGCCAGCTTGGGAACATGAGTGATCAGCTACTCTTTGGATGAATAGGTGCTTGGGAGAGTTCAAGCATCAAAACACCTTAGCATTAAAGCCATCCATGCATTTAGCTTGGCATTAAAATCGTCCATGCATATGCTGCACAAAACAAATGAGCACATTTAATTAATATAAGACATAGTAAATTCGGCTGCACTAGCACATATTAACAACATGTTTTAATTTTAAGACATATTAATAGCATGTATTTAAGCTAAGACATATTAAAGACTTGTACAAAATATGACACATTAAATTCGGCTGGTACAAAACATATTAAAACCATGTAATAAACTAAAAACATAATTATGAGTTGAAACTAAATTAACTAACTTAATTAAATACTTAAGTTTATTTCAGTTAGTAAATGCATGAACTAAAAGAAGTAGAATTGACCTCAATTGAGTTGAATTGAGTTGAACTAAGCTCATGCAGCTAAGTTTGAGCTGAGCTCGGCTTGCCAAAGGTTGCAAGGTGATCTCGTTGAGCTGGTCCAAGCTCTCTCAATATGTCTAGCCAATGTCTCGCCGCACACTTGGTTGACTAAGGCCAAAATAGCCTCTTTGAATTGCTTGGCTCGAGCTCGGGTGATAGGTCTTAGTGGCAGCTCCAAAGGGTCTTTACTCGAGCTTGGTGTGACATGGGGCGTGGCCGTATCATTCCCGCTCTTTAAAGCGATTTGTCCTCAAATCAAAACCTGCATCAAAGGGAGATAAATCAGACACATTGAAGCTCACGCTTATATTATACTCACCCGATAAGTCAAGTTGATAAGAATTCTCATTGATTCGTTCTAAGACTTGGAAGGGTCCGTCTCCTTGAGGTAGTAACTTGGACCTTCGTTGGGCTGGAAAGCGTTCTTTTCGCCTATGAACCCAAACTCAATCATCGGGTTCAAACACAACTCTCTTTCGCCCTTTGTTTGCTTTTTGAACATAGCTCTCGGTTCTTGCTTTAATATTGGCTCAAACTTTTTGGTGTAATTCCTTAACATACTCGACCTTTTTCTTTGCATCTACATGAATAAATTGATCGTTAGGTAAAGGCTCTAAGTCTAACGGAGTGAAAGGGTTAAATCCATAAACAATTTCAAAAGGAGAGTATTTTGTTGCCGAATGAACTGATCAGTTGTACTCAAACTCGATGTGCGGCAAACACTCCTCCCATGACTTTAAAGTTTTTCGGATGATGGCTCGCAACAAAGTAGATAACACATGATTGACCACCTCTGTTTGGCCATCCGTTTGGGGGTGACAAGTGGTTGAAAATAAAAACTTGGTTCTGAGCTTCCCCCACAATGATCTCCAAAAATGACTCAAAAACTTTGCTTAAACTAAAAGAAGTAGAAATGAGCTCAATTGAGCTGAACTAAGCTCATGGAGCTAAGTTTGAGCTGAGTTCGGCTTGCAAGAGGTTGCAAGGTGATCTCGTTGAGTTGGTCGAAGCTTTCCCAATATGTCCAGCCAATGTCTCGCCGTGTACTTGGTTGACTATAGCTGCTTTGAATTGCTTGGCTAGAGCTTAGGTGATAAGTCCTAGTGGCTGCTCCAAAAGGTCTTTGCTCGAGCTCGATGCGACCCGGGGTGTGGCCGTATCAGAGTCACCTGGGAGTTCTTTCAGACTGAGTTCCAGAAGAAATACATCAGTCAATGGTTTTTGGATCAAAAGCATAAAGAGTTTTTAGAATTGAAATAAGGTTGTATGACTGTTACTGAGTACGGGAGAGAATTCATGCGATTGAGTAAATATGCTCGGGAGTATGTTTTTACCGAAGAGATTATGTGTAAGTGATTTGTTAACGGGTTGAATGAAGATATTAAACTTCTTGTCGAGATTTTAGATTTGAAATAATTTGTTATGTTAGTCGATCGGGCTTGTAAAGCCGAAGACTTTAGCCGAGAAAATAGGAAAGCTGAATCAAAAGATAGAGATTTGAAGAAAAGATTGATGAATAAACCTTTTCATTATTCATCAAAGAAATCTCGAGATTCATTTAGTCGATCGAATGCATCAGTGGGATATCAGAATAGAGATCGTGGAAATCAACATGTGAATCCTAAACCTCAAGCTACCTCTGTGTTGAGTGTTGGCAGCGTGAGAAATAACAAACTCGAGTGTTAACAGTGTGGGGGACGAAATTTTGGAAAATGTTAGAATAAAAGTAGTAAAGCTTGCATCAAATGTGGTTCGCCAGATCACTTTATTCAAGACTGCCCAGAGTTATCCGAGAAAGAAAATGTTAGAATGTAAGATCTAGCAATGCGACTGCGAGAGGGAGACCACCGAGAAATACGGGGAATGTATCCAGTGGTAGAGGTATGACTAGAGACTCAACTGTGAGATTCGAGGCTAGAGCACCTGTTAGACCTACGATAATCGCTCTTATGAAGAAGCGTCATCCCCAGATGTTATTACCGGTATATTTTCTCTTTACAACACTAATGTGATTGCATTGATTGATCCTGGATCAACTCATTTGTATATATGTATGAATTTGGTGTTTTATAAGAGCTTGCTTGTCAAGTCTATTCAGTTTGTGATTAAAGTATCGAACCCCTTAGGCAAGTATGTTCTAGTTGATAAAGATGCAAGAACTATCCTTTAATGACTCGGGGTTACTATTTTTCGGCTGACTTGCTTCTTTTGCCATTTGATGAGTTTGATGTAATTCTGGGAATGGATTGGTTGACTCTGCATGACGCTGTTGTGAATTGTAAACAAAAGATTATAGAATTGAAATGTCAGAATAATGAAGTTCTTCAGATTGAATCTGATGAGTTGAATGGCTTGCCAATAGTGATTTCATCGATGTCAGCTCCGAGATATGTGAGAAAAGGTTGTAAAGCGTACTTAGCATGTTTTAGATACCAAAGTGTCTAAAAAGAGGATTGAATTAGTGCCAATAGTTTGTGAATATCCGGATGTATTTCCTGAAGAATTGTCGGGGTTACCACCAGTCAAAGAAATTGAGTTTGCTATTGAACTAGTAACGAGAACTTCACAGATATCTATAGCTCTATATAGAATGGCCTTGACAGAGTTGAAAGAGTTGAAAGCTCAGTTGCAAGAGTTAACAGATAGAGTTTTGCATGATCGAGTTTTTCGCCCTGGGGTGCGCCAGTATTATTTGTAAAGAAGAAAGATGGATCAATGAGAATGTGTATTGATTATTGTCAGCTCAACAAGGTTATGATAAAGAATAAGTATCTGTTACTGAGAATAGACAATTTGTTTGATCAGTTGAAATGTGCAATAGTATTTTCAAAGATTAATCTGAGATCTGGCTATTATCAGTTGTGAGTTAAAGACTCAGATGTACCAAATACTGCGTTCAGAATGAGGTATAGATATTATGAATTCCTTGTTATGCCTTTTGGACTAACTAATGCTCCTGCCATTTTTATGGATTTGATGAATCAAATTTTTAGATCGTATTTAGACAGATTTGTTGTTGTATTCATTGACAACATTCTGATCTATCCCCGAGATGAGTCTGAGCATGCCGAGCATTTGAAAATTGTGTTGCAGACCATGAAAGATAAGCAACTGTATGCTAAATTCAGCAAATGTGAGTTTTGGCTCCGGTATGTGAAATGTTTGGGACATATAGTCTCGGCGGATGGCATTCGAGTTGATCCGAGCAAGATTTCTACAGTTATTGACTGGAAACCACCTAGAAATGTGTTTGAGATCAGAAGCTTTCTGGGATTGGCTGGTTACTATCGATGCTTTGTTAAAGGATTCTCAATGATTGCTACTGATGACTAGATTATTACAGAAAGATGTAAAATTTGAATGGTCCGAGAAATGTCAACAAAGTTTCGATCAATTGAAAGCATTGTTAGCTGAAGCACCAGTGTTGGTTCAACCTGAGTCGGGTAAAGAATTTGTGATTTACAGCAACGTGTCATTGAATGGTTTGGGGTGTTTGTTGATGCTAGAGGGGAAAGTGATGGCTTATGCTTCCAGACACATGAAAAGAACTATCCGACGCATGATTTAGAGTTGGTCGTTATAGTTTTTGCATTGAAAATTTGGTGTCATCATTTGTACAGTGAAAACTGACACATCTTTACCCATCATAAAAGCTTAAAGTATATTATGACTCAGAAGTATTTGAATTTACGACAATAGAGAGGGCTAGAGTTACTGAAAGATTACGAGTTAGTAATTGATTATCACTCGGGGAAAGAGAATATAGTCACTGATGCTTTGAGTAGAAAATCGTTGTTTTCCTTGAGAGCAATGAATACACAATTGACATTATCTGATAATGGTTCGATTCTAGCTGAGTTAAAAGATAAACCATTATTTCTTCAGCAAATTTGTGAAGCTCAGAAATGTGATAGTGATTTGCAAGCTAAAAGAGTGTAATGCGAGTCAACTAGTGATTCAGAGTACCAAATTGGAGCCGATGATTGTTTGATGTTTCGAGATAGAATCTGTGTACCAAAAAATTTAGAATTGATTCAAAAAATTTTACATGAGGCACATAATGGTTGTTTATCCGTTCATCCTGGAAGTACTAAAATGTACAATGATTTGAAACAACTGTATTGGTGGTCGGGTATGAAACAAGACATTTCTGAATTTGTAGCAAGATGTTTAGTGTACCAGCAAGTTAAAGCTGAACATCAAGTGCCTTAGGGTTTGCTTCAACATGTGATGATACCGGAGTGGAAATGGGATAGAGTGACTATGGATTTTGTATCGGGATTACCCTTGTCTCCGAAAAATAAAGATAAAATTTGGGTTGTCGTTGATCGACTTACGAAACTTGCACATTTCATTCCAGTACGTACTGACTTTTCACTTGATAAGTTGGTGGGGTTATACATTTATGAGATTGTTAGATTGCACGGAGTGCCAGTTTCGATTATTTCGGATAGAGATCTGAGGTTTACGTCGTGGTTTTGGAAGAAATTGCAAAAAGCTTTGGGTACAAAGTTGAATTTTAGTACAACTTTTCATCCGCAAACCGACGGATAGTCTAAGCGAGTAATTCAAATTCTCGAATATATGCTCTGATGTTGTGTTTTGGAATTTGAAGGCAAATGGGAGAAATATTTACCGTTGGTTGAATTTGCGTATAATAACAGCTTTCAATTGAGTATAAAGATGGCACCGTATGAAGCTTTGTATGGTCATAAATGCCAAACTCCATTGTATTGGACCGAGCTTAGCGAGAAACAGATTCACTAGGTTGATTTAATTAGAGAAACCGAGGAGAAAGTAAAAGTAATTCGCAACTGTTTGAAAGTATCTTCAAATCGTCAGAAATCATACGTGGATTAAAAACAGAAAGATATAGAATTTCAAATCGGTGATAAAGTGTTTTTGAAAGTATCTCTGTATAAGAAAATGCTACGATTTGGTTGTAAAGGCAAACTGAGTCTGCATTTCATCGGGTCGTATGAGATCATCAAAAGGATATGTCCAGTGGCATATCGATTAGCTTTACCGACTGAGTTAGAGAAAATCCATAATGTGTTTCATGTATCAATGTTGCGTCGATACGATCAGATCCCTTACATGTGATTTCTCAGTCAAAGATTGAGATTCAGCCTGATATGACGTATAATGAAGAACCATTTAGAATTTTGGCTCGTGAGATCAAAGAATTGAGAAATAAATGCATAGCTTTAGTGAAGGTCTTGTGGAAACATCATGGAATTGAAAAGGCTACGTGGGAACCCGAGGAAGCTATGAGATAAAAGTACCCTAACCTATTCACTGGTAAGATTTTCGGGGACGAAAATCCCTAAGGGGGAGAGTTGTAACCGCCTATTTTTAGTCAAATAGGAACAGTGGTTTTGGGACCATAAAACTGAGGTCAAAATATTTATTTGATTATTATTTCAAGGTTTACGGTATGATTGAATGATTGTGTGAAAGTTCCGTTCAGTAATTTCGTCATTTGATTGGTCAATTTGATAAAAAGGACTAAATTACATAAAGTGTAAAATGCATGTTCCATTAGTTTATGGTGTCAAATAGCTTTGGCTTTTATATCTAGTGGCCTTAAACGGTAATTAAACATTATTATAGGTCATGGACATTTATAGACATAAAACAAGTGAATTTTTAATGTTTTAAACCAAGGTTAGTTTAGTAAATTATGAAACAAGTTAATATTAATAAAAACAAAATCATAAAATGTGTCCATCTTTCACCTTCAACCGTTTATCAAAAGAAAAGAAGCCATGTTGTTTCATCTAGGGTTCGGTCACTTGAAAGTTAAATTGGTAAGTCATTTTGACTTGGTTTTTAATGATTTCTATGTTTTTGATATTGTTGCTTCGTATTCTAGCTAGCCCGTACCCTAGATTTCGAAACTGTTAAAGATTTATCATGTTTCCATTGTTGAATGCTTGAGTAACTTGATGATTTATCATAGATTTGGAAGCTTTAATGTTAGATTAATAGCTTTTGTAAAGTGATTTTTGATAAAAATGTCAAAAAGGGAATAAATTGAGAAAATGTGAAATGTGGTTGTTAAAAGTGTGAATAAATGAGAAATATGGGCTAATATGAGTACTAGAGAAATTCAACTTGCATGGGTTATAGTTAAATTTCATGAATTTGTGATTTTATGAAATAAGGACTAAATTGTGAAAAATGTGAAATGTGTGGGGCAAAAGTGTAAATGTGTGTTAAAGTGTGTTTTGGACTAAATTGAATGAATAGATGATTAAATAAGTTAAATTTGAATATATTTAGATCAAGAAAATAAGAATTCAGATCTAGATCGGGGAAAAACAAAAGTTATCGACCAATCGACTTATTTCGTCGTTTCCACATTCGAGGTAAGTTTGCATGTTATAATTTTGCTGCAAATGTATTTTATATTATTTGATATAGCATGAATTGTGATTATGCGATTACGGATGAGTTCGAAAATGATTCAATAAAGATTCAACAGTTGGAATCTCGGTTGAACCTTAGGAATAGTTTAGGATGCTAGTGACATGTCATTAGGTATACTTGATTTGGCTTTGGGCCATGATTTAGCACTATGTGTGCTCGATAAACCGATTTGGCTTCGGGCCATGTATATTGACTCATTTGGCTTCCGACCATGATATCATAATTTCAGATGAGTTACCTTTATTTGGCTTCAGGCCATGGTATAGGTACTTATCGAGTGAGACCTTGAGTATCTGACTTCTATTTTGAACGGTTCAATGGGTAAATAAAAAATAGGAATGTATATGAGAATTGTACAAGATGGTACAGGTATGTGTATAAACTATTTTAGCATTGAATCGAGAAATGTTGATGAAAGTATACAATTTTTTGAATGAATATTTGAAAAGTTTGTTGCTAATATAAGCCACATGTTGTTGTATTCAAATTATTGAATTATATTTGTGTGATTGTATTAAGTTTATTTCATATGAGCTTACTAAGCTTTATAGCTTACTTTGTGTATTTTTTTGTGTTTTATAGTGAAATTAAAGCTAGCTCGGATTCAGGGATTGTCGGAGATCGTTTCACACTACCACCTATCACTTGGTACCTTTGAACTTTAGTATATTAAGTATATGGCATGTATAGGGAATTTGAGTCATTTTTGGCTATGTTTTTTGTAACACCCCAAACCCGGCCCAAACACTACGACCGAATTTGGGTTGCTACTGATAAAACATTTTGAAATCTTTTCAAAATCCGTTTTAAGTTGTGTCGAAAACCTTGTGTTTTCAAGTCTCTTGTTAAAAACCATACTTAGGTTTATTTTAAAAATATTCGTTAAGCCAGATTGTTCTCGATTCAGGTGTACCTGATGGCACGATAAAACATTTTGCGTTTGGATTTTAAGAAAACATGTGTACTTAACTTAATATTAAGAAATAGTTTAAACAGATTATTCCAAAACATGAAATAATAAAAAAAATGAATCTAGGAGGCCTTATTACAACTTGGTTAAAAATTCAACCGATAATAAAAATAAAATAACTAAAATTAAAGTTCATTTAAATCAAAGCCCACTGCATGGCCACCTCGAGTCCATCCAGCTCCACATCCGCGATCTACATGTCACCTGAAAAAAAATAAAGGAGAAGGTGAGTCACCAAGACTCAGTATGTAACCCTTCCCCCGGTTTAATACCACATCATACACAATTTATAACAAATTAGCATGCATTAAGTCATGCACCCAACCTAGCCATCCAAACGCCTTTCTCTACCCCGTGTGGTACCAAACCAATGCTGGTGCCAAACCACTGGTGACTTAAAGTCACAATTGTGATACCAAATCACTGGAGGTGCCAAACCTCTAGGGTCCGAAGACACAAATCGAATTATGGGGCCAACCCATCGAGTGATACCAAATCACTGGCATCAATCCCTTAATATCGTCTGTGGGGCCAACCCACTGTGGTGCTAAGCCACTGGGACGGGACGCTATGAGGTGCCAAACCTCTGGAGGTGCCAAACCTCTAGTGACCGTAGTCACAATGTGGTACCAAACCACTGGTGTCCGTCGACACGAATATCACTGCCCCCTCCTCTCATCAACCCACATCGAATAATTATATAACAGAATTCATGCCAACATATATTTAATCACATATATCAGATTTATCATCAGCCATATGCCACGTATATCAAATATACCATGCTTCCCAAAAGCATCATAAAATAACTCATAATCAACAAGGACTTACCTGAATCCTTGCTTATACCATTCATGGTATTAAATCTGAATCTACATAGATTCGATTAGCACACAACAGATTTAGTACATCAATTAGTTATAAAGTGTGTATGTACACACCTGTCACCACCGAATGATCTAAATCCCGAAAAGATAAGTCGGCCACACCAGATCTCTCTGTACCTTTACCCCTTTTTGCTACTAACCACAGCACTCGATTCCCGAATCAAGGCCGAATGCTAGAGATTAGGGGCTTGGGTCGACTGCTTCACGATCTTGGGGTACCTAGAAGAGGTCGATTACCCAAAAAGCATTTCAGAAGCCTTATTAACCATTGTTGATATCGGCACTTACCCCTAATAGAAATCGGTAAAAACAGAGGAGGGAAACCATGGAGTTTCGGCCTACTTACCTTCACCAAATCAGTTGCCAACGAAATCCTGAAGGACCTATTCCTTTTCTAATATTCGGCCAAAGTGCTTTTAAAAATAAATAAAGAATTCGGCACTTACGCTGGGTGTATTCGGCTATTATGAAAGGAAAATAATGGAGAGAACGAGGTGATAAGAGTTTCGGCTAAAGGGGTTTGAGAGGATGGAAAAATGAAAGAAAAAAAATAAAGAAGGAAGAGGTTAAGAATTTCGGCTAATAGCTAAAATGGAAAAAGAAAAACATGGTGATAGGTTGATGCTTTTATAGGCATTCGGCACCCCTCCCTTAAGCTTGCCGTCCACTCTTCATTTGAAGAGTTTAAAATTCAACAACCACCTACAATTTCTCTTGGCCACTAAATTTGAACTATTCAAAATAATTTGAATGCTCACATGCCTAAATTCTCTCTTGCCAACTCTTAAGGATTACTCAAATAATAACTCAATTAAAAAAAAACAAATTAAAAATCCTCATTATCCCTTCACCTCTTCAAATAAATAATAATAAAAAAATAACCCATGTGCTTATCAATTTCTTCCAGTAGAATATATGCAAAAATTAAGCTCAACCTTATCAAGATAAGAGTCCAAAATCCCACTATCACTCACCCATTCACGCCCTTGACATATAAAAAAATAAAAACCATTTGCAATTCTTTGGGTTCAAACCAAGACCCCCACTGCAGCCCCTCTTCCAATTCCCTTGCCACTTCTCGGCCCGACTTGCATGCCATAAAGCCCCTTATTTATTTATAAGACCTCCTAGGCCGTTTTTACCCAAAAATTAAAAATGCAAATCTCGCTTGCCAGACTCGAACTCGCGCCTATCAACCTCCAAGCCTTTTTAGTGTGCACACACAAGAGCCACTTTACCAAAGCCTTTCTTATGCTAAAAATGCCTACAAAAATTCCTTTAAAGCCTTCTTAGCCCAATCCCTTTTTTTTTAACGCTAAAAAAAATATAAGCCCATCTGCTCCCTATGTTACTCGAACTCCCTCCCTTGGCACTCCCTTTTCACCTTAGCGCCCCAGCCACTTTGCCAAGCCCATTCTTTGTGTTACAATTCGCCCAAAATTTTGTTTAAGCCCTATCTCACCTAGCTTCCTCCTTTTAGACACTTAAAAAGAAATTTTTAATCTGGTCGAGCCTAGCTCGGGTTATTTTTAGACCCTTAAACATGTCAAATAAATCCTAGAATTTAACTCTTCAAGCACACACATGGGAAAGTATTTAAAATAATTAAATTTTGAACAACCCCTAATTTAGGGTGTTACAATTCTACCCCCTTAAAAAAATTTCGTCCTCGAAATTACTTACTATCGTTCAATTGTGCATCCTTAACTCATCATCCTACGTTACTGCTGCACACTCTGATCTTAAAGAACTATCATACTTTCTACACATTTCCTATGTCCATAATCCAAGTTCCATACACTTTACTAGCAACATAAAAACGAACTAATGTAACCACAACCAAGGCAATTAAAAGTATTCCAGAAATAAGAAACTCACCCGTTGTCATATCTGGCACATCTTCCTCCTCGCGACGGCCAACTGCATAAACCAACCTTGGTTGCCTCGCCGGTGCACCTTCCGCACCTCGGCCACGCCCGTTACCATTATCATTACCTCTAGCTGTACCTCGACCCTTTTGTGGTGGTCCTTCATTTCTAATCTGAGCACGGTTCTGACCCTCTGGTTGATTCTTAGCTAACTTCCGAGGACAATCCCTTACACGGTGATCCAACGATCCACACTCAAAGCACCCTCTACTTCCCGCCAAACATTCTCCCGAATGGGATTTCCTGCATCTAGCACACTGAGGTGGCCACTGAGCAGGCTTTGTGGCCCTTTCTGATTCCCCAAATCTAGCCCTCTTCTCCACATTACTGCCCGATCCAGGCGATCCAAAGCCTCTCTTCTGTTTATTCTTTTCGTGATTCTGTCTCACGGACTCCTTGATCCCTTCGGCTACCTTAGCCTTTTCCACTAGGACTGAAAACTCACGCTCTTGTTGTGGAGCAATCAGTAACCTTAGATCATCCCTAAGTCCGTCCTCAAAGCGGACACAGCGTTCGTGCTCCATTGACTCAATTTCCCGAGCATAGCGGCTCAGCCTTAAAAATTCTGCCTCATATTTCGACACTGACTTATTTCCCTGTACTAACCCCAAAAAAGCTTTCGTCTGAGCATCAGTGTAGCTGGTACCCACATACTTCTTTTGATAAGCAGTTTTAAAGTAATCCCACGTAAGATCATCTGCCATGCACCATCTCGAACCATGAGCCACCACTGATATGCTTCATCCTTCAGAAGCGACACTGCTCCTTTCAGCTTCTCCTCATTATTTAGGTCAAGATCGTCCATGATCCTTTCCGTTGATTCCAACCAATATTCCGCTGCACTGGGTGCCACACCCAACACACCCCGAAATACCTCAACTCTGTTAGACCAGAGTCGCTCGGGTATAGATTTTCGAGCTCCCAAACCTCCACTTGCTCCAGCCACCAGCTCAAGAACTCGCAATACAGCTTACGATACTGCCTCACCCCCGGTTTGATCCTGTTCCTCAGCTCCAAAAGTTGGGGGTGGTGGTGGCGGTGGTACTTCATTCTCAGAACCCTGACCCGACCTAACGGGTTCAGACACGGTCATCCTTCCCCTTCCACGTCCACGACGGCCACGTCTTCTAGAACTCATCCTAACTATCGCGCTTTAATCTGATTAGAAAAATTTTATGGATTAGTAATTTGTTTCACTTGGTTATTCGCGAAGAAGTTTTATGGAAAGCTCAATAGGGATTCTTTCGATCAATCAAGGTTTTAAGTTCTCTATCCTAGTTCACACAGAGAAGAACATCCATTCCCTAATACCTTCCATACCTATTCACTCTTCGGACCCTTCTGTCCTGTTTCTATCCAAGGGGTATTTTCGTCATTTTTCTACAGGGGTATTTTCGTAATAAATTCGAGGAATTTTAAAACTTTGCTAAATCAGGTCACTTTGAAATTTCCAAAACTGAAGGGTATTTCTGAAAATTTGTCAAATTAAAGTTATGGCAAAATTTTGGAAACCAGGGGTATTGTGGTAATTCTGTCAATCAGGGGTAATTTCGTAAATTTCCAAAATCAGGGCATTAATTTGAAATACAAAATTTTTGGGTACTTTTGCAAAGTAAAAAGATTTTTGTGGAAATCAGGGTAATTCAGAAATTTTAGTACCAAGGGCATTTTAGTAATTTTGCCACTAGGGGCATTTTGGTAATTTTTGTAAATCGAAATATTTTGAATTTTTTTTTCAAAAAAATAAATTTTTCCTACTATATGGAGAGTACTTAAACAATTTTAAAACTAGAGTTTTTATGAAAACATGGCTAATCCCTTTCGGGTTTTATTTATTGTTTAGCCTATGACCGAGTCCTTTTGGTTAGGGTGAACCAAAGCCACGCACCAGGTAGGATTCCTGCGAAGAGGAGGTGAGTCACGAGGACTGCTTAAATACCAAGCTCTTCCGGATCCAATCCTAGACATGCGCACCAAGGTTACCACACCCTAACTCAGCGACTTAGTCCTAGGTTTGTTCAATTAGGCTTTTAAAGCCTTATGTCCTCGTTTAGGGTAACTTGTCTTAAAGTTTAAAGTACTTATCACTATCTACGTTCCATGCTTCCTACCCTTCTGCAGAAAATAATTCATATAGAAGTTAGGAGTACTTACCTGGGTGGATAGGTGCCGGAGACTCGGTGCCATGCTATTCAAAAACCAAAATATTTCACAAGGGCCTACTAAAACATTTTTAGGCCTTGGGCCCCCACAGCCGAGCTTTGAACTGGGCTCTGATACCAATTTGTAACACCCCAAACCCGGCCCAAACACTACGACCGAATTTGGGTTGCTACTGAGAAAACATTTTGAAATCTTTTCAAAATCCGTTTTAAGTTGTGTCGAAAACCTTGTGTTTTCAAGTCTCTTGTTAAAAACCATACTTAGGTTTATTTTAAAAATATTCGTTAAGCCAGATTGTTCTCGATTCAGGTGAACCCGATGGCACGATAAAACATTTTGCGTTTGGATTTTAAGAAAACATGTGTACTTAACTTAATATTAAGAAATAGTTTAAACAGATTATTCCAAAACATGAAATAATAAAAAAAATGAATCTAGGAGGCCTTATTACAACTTGGTTAAAAATTCAACTGATAATAAAAATAAAATAACTAAAATTAAAGTTCATTTAAATCAAAGTCCACTACATGGCCACCTCGAGTCCATCCGGCTCCACATCTGCGATTTACATGTCACCTGAAAAAAATAAAGGAGAAGGTGAGTCACCAAGACTCAGTATGTAACCCTTCCCCCGGTTTAATACCACATCATACACAATTTATAACAAATTAACATGCATTAAGTCATGCACCCAACCTAGCCATCCAAACGCCTTTCTCTACCCCGTGTGGTACCAAACCATCGCTGGTGCCAAACCACCGTGACTTAAAGTCACAATTGTGATACCAAATCACCGGAGGTGCCAAACCACCGGTGTCAGAAGACACAAATCGAATGATGGGGCCAACCCATCGTGTGTGATACCAAATCACCGGCGTCAATCCCTTAATATCGTGCGCAGGGGCCAACCCATTGTGGTGCTAAGCATTGGGACGGGACGCTATGAGGTGCCAAACCTCTGGAGGTGCCAAACCTCTGGTGACCGTTGTCACAATGTGGTACCAAACCACTGGTGTCCGTCGACATGAATATCACTGCCCCCTCCTCTCATCAACCCACATCGAATAATTATATAACAGAATTCATGCCAACATATATTTAATCACATATATCAGATTTATCATCAGCCATATGCCACGCATATCAAATATACCATGCTTCCCAAAAGCATCATAAAATAACTCATAATCAACAAGGACTTACCTGAATCCTTGCTTATACCATTCATGGTATTAAATCTGAATCTACATAGATTCGATTAGCACACAACAAATTTAGTACATTAATTAGTTATAAAGTGTGTATGTACACACCTGTCACCACCGAATGATCTAAATCCCGAAAAGATAAGTCGGCCACACCAGATCTCCCTGTACCTTTACCCCTTTTTGCTACTAACTACAGCACTCGATTCCCGAATCAAGGTCGAATGCTAGAGATTAGGGGCTTGGGTCGACTGCTTCACGATCTTGGGGTACCTAGAAGAGGTCGATTACCCAAAAAGCATTTCAGAAGCCTTATTAACCATTTTTGATATCGGCACTTACCCCTAATAGAAATCGGTAAAAACAGAGGAGGGAAACCATGGAGTTTCGGCCTACTTACCTTCACCAACTCAGTTGCCAACGAAATCCTGAAGGACTTATTCCTTTTCTAATATTCGGCCAAAGTGCTTTTAAAAATAAAGAAAGAATTCGGCACTTACACTGGGTGTATTTGGCTATTATGAAAGGAAAATAATAGAGAGAAAGAGGTGATAAGAGTTTCGGTTAAAGGGGTTTGAGAGGATGGAAAAATGAAAGAAAAAAAAATAAAGAAGGAAGAGGTTAAGAATTTTGGCTAATAGCTAAAATGGAAAAAGAAAAACATGGTGATAGGTTGATGCTTTTATAGGCATTCGGCACCCCCCCTTAAGCTTGCCGTCCACTCTTCAGTTGAAGAGTTTAAAATTCAACAACCACCTATAATTTCTCTTGGCCACTAAATTTAAACTATTCAAAATAATTTGAATGCTCACATGCCTAAATTCTCTCTTGCCAACTCTTAAGGATTACTCAAATAATAATTCAATTAAAAAAAAACAAATTAAAAATCCTCATTATCCCTTCACCTCTTCAAATAAATAATAATAAAAAAATAACCCATGTGCTTATCAATTTCTTCCAGCCGAATATATGCAAAAATTAAGCTCAACCTTATCAAGATAAGAGTCCAAAATCCAGCCATCAGCTCACCCATTCACGCCAGCAGCATATAAAAAAAAAATAAAAACCATTTGCAGCTGCTGGGGTTCGAAACCAAGACCCCACTGCAGCCCCCCTCTTCCAATGCCCTTGCCACTTCTCCAGCCCGACTTTCATGCCATAAAGCCCCTTTATTTATTTATAAGACCTCCCTAGGCCGTTTACCCCAAAAATTAAAAATGCAAAACGCTGCTTCAGCAGCTCGAACCTGCGCCTATCAACCTCCAAGCCTTTAAGTGGCACACAGTAGCCACTTTACCAAAGCCTTTCTTATGCTAAAAATGCCTACAAAAATTCCTTTAAAGCCTTCTTAGCCCAATCCCTTTTTTTTAACGCTAAAAAAAAATATAAGCTCATCTGCTCCCTATGTTACTCGAACTCCCTCCCTTGGCACTCCCTTTTCACCTTAGCGCCCCAGCCACTTTGCCAAGCCCATTCTTTGTGTTACAATTCGCCCAAAATTTTGTTTAAGCCCTATCTCACCTAGCTTCCTCCTTTTAGACACTTAAAAAGAAATTTTTAATACTGGGTCAAGCCTAGCTCGGGTTATTTTTAGACCCTTAAACATGTCAAGTAAATCTTAGAATTTAACTCTTCAAGCACACACATGGGAAAGTATTTAAAATAATTAAATTTTCAACAACCCCTAATTTAGGGTGTTACATTTTTGGTATGGATATTGGCCATTTAGATTGGATTGTATATATAGCCATATGTGATGAATTATTTTGATTTGTTTAGTATGTTTGAATATGGTACATATATGTATATTATGTCCTGTAAATTGAGTTAGTTGATAGTTATGTGATGATTGATGATAATAGGTACCATGAATGGTAAATTGATGATTTGTGGAATTGGTAACATGCTTGTGAAATGGTACAAAATGATGTGTGATTGGTAAAGGTTTAACTAGTTGATTGGTGTATATGTTTTGGTATGTTTTGATTGAGAAAAACATAAGTTATAAGCATGTTAGTTATTAGTATTTGAAATGGTATGAAATTTTCTTGAATGTGGCTAGAATAGATGTTCTATTGTGCTATGAATTGGTGCCATTTGGTTGCTTAGGTATATGAGATTGTGGGTCGTAAAATGGCTTGGTAAATAGCCTATTTTTGTCTACACGGGCAGAGACATGGGCGTGTGTCTCAGCCATGTGTGACACACGGCCGTGTGTACCCTGGCGTTGAAATTGAAGTGAAGTCAATATGCTCCACACGATCTCCCACACGAGCCTTGCGGTACACGGGCTGTGTGGTAAAAGTCAGTATACCCTTCTAATTGGCACACGGCTAGTACACGGGTGTGTGACTTGGCCATGTGGCATAAGTCATTATACCCTACAGGTTTGACACGGCCTATCACATGGCCTGGCACACGGGCGTGTGTGGCCACTTCGAAGGGCACACGGGCTAGACAAACAGGCGTTTGGTTGGCCATGTGACCCAAGTCACTAAGCTCACTTGGTTGGACACGGGGGTAGCACACGGGTTGGGACACGGCCATGTGCTCCCATTTCAAATGTCTACACGGGCGTGTCTGGCCATACGGGCGTGTGTCCCCTGTTTTGGAGAAAAATTTTCAAAGTTCGTAAAAGTTTCTTAAATTATCGGTTTAGTCCCGAACCACTCCTAAAGCATGTTTAAGGCCTCGTAGGGTCATAATAGGGACATATTGATTGAGATTGAATGATGATTGTTTGTATTGGTTAATTGTACGAGAAAAGTCTGGTAATGCTCCGTAACCCTTTTCTAGCGATGAATACGGGTGAGGGGTGTTACATTGGTTTCCAAACAGAACTCCATACATATCATTATAAGATTTAAATCAATTTTATTTTTACTCCTTACCCATATCGATCATGAGAGATATCATTTTTAATTCAATAAACTTCTATTTGAACAATGGACATACAAAAGTCAGGACAGAGTCTCACTTGATACTCATTTACTATAGTTCGAAGCTCTAGATTCATCCATCATTCTCAAACCAGTAGCAACAATAACTTAAAGAACATAGATTCACTATTATAATTCTTATGCATACAATTTACTTAATATCCCAATCTTTGACAACCTCATGCAAAGTGTAAACCCAAAATAGGGCCTAGGAGTTTTGAGGGTATTTTAATAATTTTAGCCTATATGTGCTCGGAATTTCATAAGGTTGGTATTCAATAATGTTTTCGACAATGGCTATTAAGAAATTGAGTCAATTTCTGAAAATGGGTTTTAAATTCCTTAATTTTAGAAAAATGACTGATTTGCAACAGAGTTTAAACAGTGAACATTTATGTTGCTATTTTTTAGCTTTTATAATTGAACCTAATAAACCCACATTCCTAGTTTTATTTCATGATATTTGCTCTCCAAAGTTTTCTATTGTCATCCCTAACTATTCCCTTGATCTTTCAATTGATTTTTTATTCCCTAACCATAATACTTTTATTTCCTATCATTCCCAAGTCAATTACCTTCATAAATCTCCAAGAAAAAACACTAAAAAAATCCATAGCTTTCATCATCATCTTCAATCATGGGTTCTCTGAATTCGTGTCAAAGCTCATTTAATCTTCCATCAAAAGTAACCATTCATTTTTCCATTAGTTTTTAATTTTATCTAGACTTTAAAGTTGAGTTTTTAGTTATGAAATTGCATGTTTTAATTAAGATTTGAAAATTGGGTCATTAATGGTGGAATTAGAGATTGTGGATCAAAATGTGATTTAAAAGTGTTTTTCAAATTTTTTTAACTTGTTTAGAAGGTGTCTAAAATTACTACAAAGTTTCGTTAAGGATTTATCATGTTTTAATGAATTTTCATTAATATGGCAAAAATTTGTCAAAAAATGTTGATACCTTGAAATGTGTATTTTTGTATGTTTTAAAGGTTGGGGTTTAGTCGTAGATGAATATGGGGATGAAAGAAACTTGTTTCATGGGAAAAGGTTAAATGTAGATCGATATATTTGTGTTTTAAGTTCATCATGCTAAAGGGTATGGTTACATGAGAAGGTAGCTTAGGCTTGTGTTTCGGTTAGTTTAAGTGGATGCTTGGCTGTCATTTGACCGTGTTTATTGTGTGATTGTTATGTGTGAAGCCTCAGATTGATTAAAGTCTTTTACGAGTTAGAGGAGGAGCTAGTTCAAGCTCTCAGTTTTCGACGAAAGTTGATATTCAGTGAGTGTTTCAGAATTGCTGCTCATAGATGATTTCTTATGCAATTGGGAATTTAGAGGTAGCCTAAACCCCTACCCTAAATTCTGAGAGTAAGTGTTCTCACGCCTATGATTAAATGTGATATATATATATATATGCTTGTGAAATTATGAACATATTTGAGATTACTATGACATATGCTATAAACTTATGATGATTGATGTGAAAGTGAATATAAGGGTGTGTTGTTCATGCCATGTGATAGTATATATGTGGGTATGCTATTCATGCCATGTGACATTGTTTATAATGTGCTAATGATGTGAATATATAGTGAATATGTGTAGAAAATTGAAATGTAAACATGTGATAATAATATGGATATTTTGGCCTTGTGTTATTATGAGACCGTTGGATATAGTTGACATGCCATAGCATTGCGAGTACTCACCTTTTGTAACACCCCTCACCCGTATTGCACTCTGGTATCGGGTATGAGGCATTACCAGACTTTATTTGCTTGTACATACAACTTTGGGCTCTAAAAATCCATCCTCAACTTAAAACTTCTCATTCAAATGCATAACATCCTTATCATGGGCCTATGAAGCCTTAAACATACATTCGGAAGGTCTCAAAATTAAAACGAAAACTTTTACACTCTTAGAAAAATTTTGCCTAAACAAGGGCCACACGCCGGTGTGAAATGGAACACGCCCGTGTGGGCAGGCCGTGTGGTCACACACTCTCATGTCCCTAGCCCATGTGGAATTTAATTTCTAATTCGAACCTACAGGGGTTTTCACACGGCCTGACACACGCCCGTGTCCCTAGCCGTGTTCCTCACACGGCCTCGACACGCCCGTGTCATAGCCCGTGTGCCAAAACCATGGCATCCTGTTTATGACATCATCACTTCACTATGGTCACACGGCCAAGGCACACACCCATGTCTTTAGACTGTGTGTCGAATTAAATTCCAAATTTTAGGTGCAGACTTCACACGGCCTGGGCACACGCCCATGTCCATGCCGTGCCTCCCACACGGCTAAGACACACGATCGAGTTTCTGCCCGTGTGTTTACTACTGAGCATTCTGACTTTGTAAACCTAGTATGCAGGGAATACACAGCCGATCAACATGCCCATGGAGCTGACCGTGTGTCTTACACGGCCTAGATACATGCTCATGTGTCTACCTATGTGGACTTAAAAAGGCTATATTCCAAGCCAAATGCCACACTACATAGCAACCATACTTATACCAAACCAATTGATCATAACTCATGACCATAAGGCACTTCTAAGAACTCAAATCAAAGCATCCACACTAGCATAAACTTCATGATTCATCATCATTGAATATATAATAACTTGTCAAGTATTGGCCCAATTCCAAGGACCACTTTCAAAAATCTATCTGATAACATAAATAGGAAACACTTTGGCTAACAAATATGACATAACAAAATACTCAGTCCTATACGTGCCATACTCAAAATAAGTTTAACTTGTTATACCCAAGAGATGTCGATAGTGTGATTTCCGAACTTCGACGTCCCACGATCCTCGAGTTATATTGGCAATACTACAAGGAAAAAGGAAATGAGAGGGGTAAGCATAAAGCTTAGTAAGTTTACATGAAAATAAATAGCAAAAATAAGCTCATAATGACATCAATCTATGGCATTAGATAACCGCACAAAGTCATAAGCACTTTGCCATAACATACTCGTACTTGTTCTTATCTAGAACATACCATGCCACCTATCATAAACATTCCTCGTGAATTACTTACGGGTACCTGTATTCACTCAATCACATGACTTTAGTACTAATCTCATTTCTATTTTCAAGCTTATCAATTTATCCCTCTAATCACTAAGGGTACTCAAAAATGCATATTCATCGTCATTAACATAAACACGAAGCCAATGCCACATCCCAGATATGGTCTTACATGGGGTCACCTCTGAGTGCCAATGCCATATCCCGGATATGGTCTTATACGATTCTCATATTCGGTACCGAAGCCATATCCCAGATATGGTCTTATACGGGATTTCAATTCAGTGCCAAGGCCATGTCCCAGACATGGTCTTACATGAGACCTTATCCATCTCATGTCTCGGTGATAATAATTTCACATTTATTATAGTCCCATCAACTTTTATCATCTTTCTCATTCAACACCAGTACTCAATTTTATAGAATATCATGCATCATTATAATATCAAACATTCTCAAATATGCTAGCATAAATGTTGAATTTATCACATACAAACTTACCTCGATTCCAAAATAAGCTAGATCGTCAATCTAGTTCGATACTTTGTTCTTCCCCCGGTCAAGGTAAATTCTTGGTTCTTCTTGATCTATAATAGAAACTTAGCTCATTTAATTATCACATTAGTAAATGCATTTCAATAATCATGCTTTGGCAAAATTACTATTTTGCCCTTAGACTTTTGCAAAATGACCATTTTACCCCTAGGCTCGGAAATCAATTCTAATAAAATTTCTCTCTTTATCAAGCCTAGGTGAACATTTATTTCTCTTATGGCTACCGTCAAAACTCAACTTTTCACACATTTACTACATATTTTACAACCTTTACAAAAAGGTCCTTTTTGGTGTTTTCTTGGTAACACCTTTCACAAAAGTTGTTCATTTAACAACTAAGACCTATTTTCTTCCATAAAAATGCAGCAAACAACTTAAAAGCTTCCATGTAAAACTCTAAACTGTTCACCATTTAACAAAATAGTCCCCTCTTTAGAAAGCTTAAGCTTTAGGGGTTCCAAAGGTACAATTTTTATCAAGAAATGATCACTAGAACACTTGTAAAGAGAAGAGTGCGCTGAAATTTTTGAAGTTTTCCAACTTAGTCCACCTAACACACCTACTTGACCAAATTTTGACCTCTTTTGTCCCCTATGGCATGCCAACCTTTATTTAAGGGGCTAATTGCCCTTAAAGACCTCTAATTAATATTCTATGGCTATTAGGTACCATGAGCTTGAAATTTTAACCTTTCGCACTTTATGCTATTTAGTCTTTTTTTTTTTTTTTTTGCGATTTAGAATGAAATCGCTAAAATTAAAGCACCAAAATTTTCATGTACTTATACAATCATACTCTAACACATAAAATATCATGAAAATAATTCTCTCTAACATTGAATTAGTGGTTACGAACCACTATTTTGACTAGCCCCTAAATCAGGCTGTCACAATTTTCCCCTCTTAAGGATTTTCATCCTCGAAAATCTTACTGGTAAAAAGGTTGGGATACTGGTTTCTCATAGCCTCCTCGGGCTCCCATATAGCCTCTTATATTCCATGTCTCTGCCATAGTATTTTAACAAGAGCTATACTTTTGTTCCTCAACTGTTTGACCTCTTACGCTAAGATTTTAATCAGCTCTTCGCTATAAGTCAAGTCCAGTTGAATTTTTACCTCTGTTGGTACTATCACATGTGAAGGGTCCAAACGGTATCGTCACAGCATGGATACGTGGAAAACATCATGAATCTTTTCCAGCTCAGGTGGCAAGGCTAGTGATCATAGCTGTCGAGTCTTAAAATTTATAAAAAGAGAATGATCGAACCTGGAAACTAACTCTGACAATGACTTAAGGCAAGTGGACCTATCGAACAGAAGTATAGTTTAGGCAAGACAGGAATGTCGAACCCAAAGGAACTAAAAGTACTAATAATAACTTTCTTTTTATTATCTAGCCTAAAATAAGTGAAGTTCTTGCTTAATCTAATTTTAATTAACTACTAAGCTAAAGACGCAAAGACAAAAAGAATGAATTGGGGAAATACTGTTGGAAAAACTCAGTTGATTAAGATGATACCCTTAGGAAGAATCCACCTAGACTTCACTTGTTATCTAACACTGAACCAGACGATGTATTCACTTACTTGATCTGTAAGATTCCCTAATTTATATTAAATCCTCTCTCGAGGCGAGCAACGTCTAACCCTAGGTTGATTAATTGAAATCTCTTTCTAATTAAAACTCCAAGAATCGCATTAACTCGATCTATGGACTCTCATATTAGGTTTCACCCTAATCTGGCAAAATCTCGTCACCCTATCTCTAGGCGTGCGATCAACTCCGCTTAATTATGCTAGATCTACTCTTAAGTAGGGACTTTTGCTCCACCACCTAAGCACATCATACTTGAATCAATATCCCGAAAATATTAACAGAAGAATTTAGCACACATAATTAAGAACAAATAAAGTATTTATCATATAGTTCAGAAAACAATAACAAGATCCGTCTTAGGTTTCATCCCCTTCAGGTATCTGAAGGGTTTAGTTCATAACTATAAAAGAAAACATCTCAGAAGAAAAGATAAAACAAAACATAAGAAATCCCTAAAACCCCCTGAAGGAATTGAAGGAGATATCCGCCGTCTTGAGTAGAATTTTGGCTTCTTGAGATGGATCAACTGGCTATCTTCGCTTGTTTCCCACAAATCTAACCTTTTCGGCTCGGCTCCTTGGCCTAGCTAACCGCTCCCTTTCAGGTTATACTTAGGGGGTTTATATAGGCTTTTGAAATAGGTTTCTTTGCCCATAAGTATCCTTTTCCGAGTAGAATTGCTCTTCTCCACGACAGCGACACGGCCATGGCACATGCCCGTGTGAATCGTGGTCAGGCCGTGTTCAGATTTCTTTAATGAGGAACGGCCGTGTGAATTGGGATCAGGTTATGTTCTAGTTTATCAGGGAGGCACGGCCGTGTGGGCTTAAATCCAGGCCGTGTCGATTTCCACTTTGGCCCAATTTAGTCCGTTTTAAGCCTGTTTCTCGTTCTTTTCATTCTCTGGTGCTTTTCTGAGTATAAGACATGAACAGAAAGGATTAAGAGCACCTTTTTACATAAATCAAGTGATAAATCATCCAAAAGTATGCTAAATATGGGATTAAAATATGTTACTTTTACGGTTTATCAGCCAAGGTCCTATCCTTTCAGTAACTTCATAAGGTCCGATAAAGCGCTGACTTAACTTGCCTTTTCGGCCAAATCTGATGACTTTCTTCCATGGTGATACTTTCAGAAACACTTTATCACCGACTTGGAACTCAATCTCTTTCCTTTTTAAATCCAAATAGGATTTTTGTCTATCTAAGGCCGCTTTCATACATTCACGTATCACCTTTACTTTCTCTTCAGTTTCCCTGACAAAATCAACCCTGTGAATCTGATTCTCTCTAAGTTCTGTCCAATACAAGGGCGTTCGACACTTAAGCCCGTACAATGCCTCATAAGGCGCCAACTTCAAACTTGACTGAAAACTGTTGTTGTAGGCAAATTCCACTAACGGTAAATATTTTTCCCAACTACCTTAGAATTCCAAAACACAACATCAAAGCATGCCTTCCAGTATATGTATAATTCTATCCTACTGTTCGTCGGTTTGTGGATGGAAAGCTGTACTGAAACTCAATTTTGTGCCTACAGCCTCTTGTAACTTTTTTCCAAAACAGTGACGCGAATCTCAGATCTCTATCTGAAATAATCGACAACGGTACTCCATGAAGTCTCACTATCTCTGACACATACAAATTTTCCAACTTATAGAGAGAATAATTGACTCGTACTGGTATAAAATGGGCTGACTTCATAAGTCTATCGACTACCACCCATACAACATCTTCTTTTTCTGTGTTAACGGTAAACCCATTAGGAAGTCCATAGTGATACGGTCCCACTTCCACTCGGGAACCATAATGGGTTGAAGTAGACCCGAAGGTACTTGGTGCTCAGCCTTCACTTGTTGACAAATTAGGCATCTCGATACAAACTCAGAAATGTCTTTCTTCATATTCGGCCACCAATACCATTTCTTCAAGTCATTGTACTTCTTCGTGCTGCCTAGGTGCACAGTTAAACATTCGCTATGTGCTTCATACAAAATCTTTCGAATAAGTTCATCATTTCTGGGTATACATACCTTATCTCGAAACATCAAACATCCGTTAGGACTTACCCGAAAGTCTGACTCAACATTTGACTCACATAGAACTTTTTTGGCTTGTAAGTCGCTGTCACGTTTCTGAGTTTCACAATTCTCTTGGAGAAATAATGGTCTAGCCCTCAACTCGACTAGAATAGAACCATCATTTAACAAGGCCATCCGTGTATTCATGACTCTCATAATCCTTGATCAGCTCTAACCATCTTCGCTGCCTCAAATTCAATTCCTTTTGAGTCATCAAGTATTTTAGGCTTTTATGGTCGGTGAATATCCGACACTTTTCAGCATAAAAATGGTGTCTCCATATCTTTAATGCAAACATAATGGTAGCTAACTCCAAATCATGAATTAGGTAATTCTTCTCGTGCGACTTCAATTGTCTAGAAGCTTATGCAATCACCTTGCCCTCTTGCATAAGTATACAACCCAATCCATTCATGGATGCATCATTATAAACCACAAATTCTCTTCCTGATTTGGGTTGAACCAAAATAGGAGTCTCAGTCAACAATGCCTTTAGTTTCTCAAAACTCTGTTGGCACTTTTCTATCCAATCAAACTTCACATCTTTTTGCAATAGTCTCATCATCGGAGTAGCTATCATGGAAAACCCCTTGACAAAACGCCTATAATAGTCGACTAGGCCCAAAAAACTCCTTACTTCAGTTATACTCCTTAGTGGTTTCCATTCAAAAATTGTTGAAATCTTAATCGAGTCGACTCTAATTCCATCTCTCGAGACAATAGCCCTAAAAATCCAACTTCTTTAAGCCAAAATTCTCTTTTAATAAACTTGGGATACAATTGTTTATCTCTCAAACTTTGCAAAACTTTTCTCAAATGCTCAGCATGTTCGTTCTCATCTCGAGAGTAGATCAGTATATCATCAATGAAAACTACGATAAATTTATCCTAATATGGCTGAAAAATGCGATTCGTCAAATCCATGAAAACGGCTGGGGTATTTGTTAAGCCAAAAGGCATGGCCAAAAATTCATAGTGGCCATACCTCATCTGAAATGCAGTTTTTGGCGCATCCGAGTCCTTGACTCTCAACTGATAGTACCCAGACCTCAAGTCTATCTTGGAAAACACCGTGGCTCTCTTCAATTGGTCAAATAGATCATCTATTCTTGGCAACAGGTACTTCTTCTTCATAGTTACCTTGTTGAGTTGCTGATAATCTATGCATAACCTCATAGAACCATCTTTCTTATTCACAAATAATATGGGAGCCCCCTAAGGAGAAAAACTCGATCTTGCGAAGCCTTTATCCGTTAGTTCTTGCAACTGTGCTTTCAATTCTTTTAGCTCGGTTGGAGCCATTCTATACGGAGCAATAGAAATGGGGGCAGTACTGAAGCTAACTCAATCCCAAATTCAATCTCTCTAACCGGAGGCAGCCCTGGCAATTCTTCTAGAAAAATGTCTAGATATTCACATACTATGGGCACCGATATGATTCTTAACTCTATTTCTCTCGTATTCATCACAAAGGCAATGTAAGCTTGGTACCCTTTCCTTAAATACTTCTAAGTCAACAAGGAAGATACCACTACTGGTGATCTGTCTTGCTTATCTGATTCAACACGAATAAAATCCCCACTTTCACATTTTAACTCAATAAACTTCATTCCACAATTTACAATCACACCATGAGTAACTAACCAATCCATCCCAAGGATGACATCAAACTCATCAAAAAACAATAACATAAGATCAACCAGAAAGCAATGACCCCTAATCATCAAAGGGCAACCTTTGCATACTCTATCAACCAATACACATTTGTCTAAAGGATTTGAGACTCTTGTTACAGATTCAGTAAACTCTATAGGCATGCTCAAGCTAGAGACTAATTTCATGCAAATATACGAGTGGGTAGATCCCGGATCAATTAAAGCTATAACACGAGTATCATAGAGAGAAAATGTACCCGTGATTACGTTAGGGGAGGACGCCTCTTCGCGA
Organism: Gossypium bickii; assembly: GCA_025503065.1. Taxonomy (NCBI): domain Eukaryota; kingdom Viridiplantae; phylum Streptophyta; class Magnoliopsida; order Malvales; family Malvaceae; genus Gossypium; species Gossypium bickii. The sequence continues at coordinate 73,882,659 of CP106713.1, forward strand.
GCATGAATGGCATATGTTCTCGCCAGTGCTCTACCCTTAACTCTCGTAGTCTGCTCTCTAGATGAATTTTTGTTACCCATTTCATTTTTCGGGTTTTGCTGTGGTCTTCCTCTAGCAGTACTTCCCAGTCTTGTATTCTGAGACTTCTCTTTCTCACCCACTTCGGGGTAATCTCTGATAAAATGGTCTAGAGACCTACACTTGAAACAAGCCTTCTCGCTTGCTTTGCACTTACTGGAATGACGTCTGCCACACTACGAGCATTTCGGTCTACTTGGTCAAATGTTGCCAACACTAGCAACTGATGTGGTTTGAGGCTTAGACCCCGAGAACTATTTGCCCTTACTTTGGTTTGAAAACCCAGCCGAAGTGGCTGATCGGGTAGCAAAATCCATCAATTTCTTAGATGAGGATTGGTATGACTTACTCAGTTTCCTCTTTCTCGAGTCATGGGACTCAATCTCTGCTCTTCTTTTCTCTTTGGCCAATTCTTTAGCCTTATAGGCTCTATCTACCAACACCACAAATTCTTTTAGTTCGAGAACTCTGACATATAAATAGATATCCTCATTTAACATATCTTCGAACCTTTTGCACATGATAGCCTTGGTAGACATGCATTCTCAGCCATACTTACTAAGCCTGATGAATTCACATTAGTATTCGGTCTCCGTCATTCGACCCTGCTTTAACTCTAAGAACTCTTTTCTTTTCTGGTCAATGAATCTCTGACTAATATACTTCTTCCGGAATTCCTCTTGGAAGAATTCCCAGTTAATTTTCTCCCTTGGTACCACCGACATAAGGGTATTCCACCACTAATAGGCCGAATCTCTTAAGAGAGATACCACACACTTTATGCACTCATCAGGCATGCATGACAACTCATCGAATAGGTCATTGTCTTTACCAGCCCGAAATTCATCTGCTCCTTGCTTCCGGATCTTATTGACCGGAGGCCTTTCTCTTCTTACTACCTTAACCACTTGAGGAGCTACAAGAGTGGGCTGAGAAATAGGTGGGGGTGGAGGGGGTTGAGCGTTGGAGTTCACTCGAATGTACTCAGTGTACCAATTGCTCATCATATGGAGAAAGAATCCTCGAGCCTCTTCTCCCTGACCCATAGTCCCGGGTCTTCTCCCTGACCAATTGCACGAAAGCTGATGCATTACTAGCAGCATCATTGGCTGCAACTCAATCGGGATCAGGGTCCATTTACTATATAAAAACACAATTCAGTTTGTCAGGAGCCGTCACACTATCACTACACAATTTCTCTTACGTATGGCATGTATTGTTAGACTTATAATTATGCATGGTAGTCTAAGAATAGGCAAAACCACAGCTCTGATACCGTTAAATGTAACACCCCTCACCTGTACTTCACTCTAGAACCGGGTATGAGGCATTACCGGACTTAGGTTGCTTGTACATACAACTTTGGGCTTTAAAAATCCATCCCCAACTTAAAACCATTCAAATGCATAACATCCTTATCATGGGCCTATGAGGCCTTAACATACATTCGGAAGGTCTCAAAATGAAACTGAAAACTTTTACACTCTTAGAAAAATTTTGCCTAAATAGGGGCCACACGCCCATGTGGCAGGCCGTGTGGTCACACACGCCCATGTCCCTAGCCCGTGTGGAATTTATTTTTTAATTTGAATCTACGGGGGTTTTCACACGGCCTGACAAACGCCTATGTCCCTAGCCCGTGTTCCTCACACGGCCTCGACACGCCCGTGTTCCTCACACGGCCTCGACACGCCCGTGTCATAGCTCGTGTGCCATGTAACACCCCGAACCCGGCCTAGACGTTACGACCGAATCTGACGTGTCACATCGAAGTGTTGATTTGAAAATCGGCCTTGTCGATGAAAAATTAGTGAGTAAAGTTTTAAATCCTTTTTAAAACTAATTGCTATTGAAAACGTTGGGGTTGTAAAATCAAAACTTGTTAATCACTTATGGATCATATCATATATTACAAGTTTATTAATCTGGATTAAAAATCGCGAAAGCTTTTCTAATTATAAACCATTTAAATTTGAAATGTGTGATTCCCTTTGAAAATAGTTATTATTTTAAAACTCGTGTTTCCTAATCTAGCAAGTTGAAGTAAAAAGTTAAAACCAATTAAAAGTTAAAATCTCAAATGGCCTTATTACAAAAATATTAATCCCAAAATATAATATTAAAAAACTAGATATAAATTAAAACACTCGCAGACATGTGGCCACTTTCAAGTCCCTCGCAGCTCCAAACCATCTAAGGCTAGGGATTACCTGTTCAATTAAAAGAAAAGGGTTAGTTACGAGAACTCGGTGTGTAATCCCCTAACAGACAAACAATAAACAGTAGTGTAGAGTGGGCCTGAGCCCTATTCAGTAGCAGTACAGTCAAGACCTTAGCCCTATACAGTAACAGTGTGGGCCTAAGCCCAAATAATATTAGTACAGAGCAGAAATGCAACCCAACCCAATCCAGTCAACACACCACCCGTACCAACCAGCACACCATTTGGGGACTAAGTTGACCCACACAGCCAACACACCAATATCGCAACATAGCTGCTAATGGTAATGCAGCGAAGCTGCTAATAACAACAAACGTGATCAAGCCACTAAAATCAGAATATGTGGTGAAGCCACTAGAACAGTAAAAATGTGGCAGAGCCATTAGCACAGTACTTCCTCCAAATCAGAATCCCAACCCAAATGTAGAATGTCGTGTCATAAATATTAAGTGTATGCAATATGTCATATTCATACCAGTCATATATATATCATACACACATCAACTAAACTACCACTAGAGGTATAATGGTCATTTCGTCGGTTAGGGGTAAAAAGGTAATTTCACCCCTCAGGGTTATTTCGGTAATTCTACCCTACAAGCGTATTTTGGTAATTCTACCCTACAAGGGTATTTTGTTAATTCTACCCTACAAGGGTATTTCGGTCATTTTACCCATTAGGGGTATTTCAGTCATTGTACTCATTAGGTGTCTCAGTACAGTTTACGACCTTTCTAAAAGCCTACTGTCGTCTCGAATGACTCGGATAACTTATATGGCCAAAATAGTGTAATTGGGCCCAAGGCCCATATAGACGGCTCAAGTGGGCCCAAACGCTCATGTGGCTCGTTCAGCCCAAATTCCATTACGGCTATACAAATTTCGTAGCCCAATCCATTATTATTCACTAACCGTGGATTTTACCCATGTGGGGCCCATGAGCCCAATAGGCCCACATGGCCTATTTCGGCCCAACAGGCCCATTACGACCTAAGCCCACGAGAATGTTCGTGGCGGCCTCTACCGTATATCGCCAATGATTGTGGCTAGATTTATCCCTACGAGTGTTTCATGCTCGTGAACCCTCAGACGCTGAAGTTTCGGCTTTTTAGGTTTTGCCGATTCACAATTAAACATGGTGTGAATACACACCTTCATCCGTCGTTTTGACATAAACAATATTGGGTGTACGATTACACACCTTTTTTCGCAGCTAGTACAAGCAACCCACAACACTGAACCTACATCCATCAACATTTTTTCAGTTAATATCAATACCTAATACAAACGTTAAATCCCAAAGAGAATGGTATTGATACTTACCTTCACCCAAGAATGCTATCCAATCCACTTATGATGCTAACCGAAAGATATCTATACCCCTTTCCTATCGAAATACTACATTAACCAAGAGAATCGAACACACGAGAAGGGTCCAAGAGTTAGCAACCCTAAACTAAGTCATTCGGCTTTGTCAGAGAAGAGAACCATCAAAAAGGAACTAAGAACCGAATAAAAACAAGGAATACTTACCCAAGATTAGTTGATAGAAACGGTAGAATACAGTAACAATTGACTACTTGACAGAGGTTGGCGTCACAAGGAAAAGAGAATAATTGGCTTAGGAAATCAAGAGAGACAAGGAAGTTAGGTTAGACCAAAGGAGAAAACCAATAGGAGAAGAAGATGAATCGGATTTAGCCAAAGAAGAAATTAAGGGAAGAAGAAAAGAGTAATGCAATCGGCAGAGAGTGAAGAAGGAGAAGAACTTCAAGGGAAAGCTCAGCACTTGATGTTTATGTTTCGACAAAGAGTGGGTAGAAATTGAGAAATAAAGATGAAAAGAAAAAGACCCGAATGGTCAAAAATGCTGCACGAGATGCCACAAAAGAAGTAAATCCCAAAATGCACAAAAAGAAAACCTGAAATAGCAGAGAGGGTTTTTGGTTTCTACTTTCTTACAAAGTTGCCGAAAATGTACCAAAATGGATGCCTATAGCCGAATCCCCTACTCAAGCTCTCCCATTCAGCCAAGACTCCCATCACATCCCAACTTCTTGAAAGTCTCCACCGATTCCTCCTAGATTCACTCCACACCCCCTATTCAAACTCATTCTAATTTGATGACCAAGTCTCCAACCACCTCTGCAGAGTTTGAATCAAACTCTATCTCTCATGCCACGGAGACATAAAATAAAATCCCATCTTTGCATGCCATGGAATTTGAACCTCAGACCTATAACACCCCTTACCCGAGACCGTTGTCGGAGTCAAGCACGAGGCATTACTAGACTTAACTTACTAGTTTGGGGCATAAAAATTGAAACTATCCATCTGTATCATGTTCACTAAATTGACTATAACTCGAGTTACGAAAGTCTAAATTTAGATCCGTAAATTTTCCTTGAAACTATACTTAAATATATTTTTACTATAAAATTTTCTAGAATTTTTGGTGTGGCCAATTAGTACAGTTTATTAGTTAAATTCTCCCCTGTTACACTATTCGACAGTTCTGACCCCTCTGCACTAAAAATCAATTATCTCGTAATATACATTCTTTTGCCTAGATTGTTTCCTTAATATAAAAATAGACTCAATAAGCTTTAATTATATATCTTATTCACACCCTAATTTCATTTCTACTATCCTTAGTGATTTTCCAAATTCACGTTACTGTTGCAGTCCTAAACTGTTCCTCTGCAAATAATTTCATAATTTCTTTATTATAACTATCAACTAGGCATACATAACATCCAAAACATGCTCTTAATTAGCCATTTTAATAGCTAACCATTATCAAGCATTTACAAGCAAATCTTAAGCTATATCATAAGGACATACACACAAAATGGCTAAGTCCCTATACATGCCATAACTTAAAACATTCGAATCACAAAATATCGAGTTAATCCTTTGAAAGTGTGTAACGATCTCCTATGTCCTTGTGATCCCCGAGTTGGCTTGTAATACTATAAAAAGAGAGAAAAAAATGGGAGTAAGCATAAAGCTTAATAAGTTTGCATGTAAATGAATAACAACATTCTTAATGAATTATCTTATTCTTTTCTTATCAAGATCATTTAAGCTTTTAACTCAATATACTTAAACTTTGCATTCTTACCTGTACCTTTTTAACATGAATTTGTCTTACCTTTCCTTTGGTATACTCTTTGAATTTTTCGTTGAACCACTTGGAATACTAAGGATACATGGGTACCTTGCCTTTTAAAACTTAAAATTACCATGTCTTGACATGGTCTTACGTGGAATCCTTGCCTTATGAACTCACCAATGGCATGCCTTGGCATGATCTTACATGGGATCTTTGCCTTATAGTAACTTATCAATGCCATGTCTTGACATGGTCTTACATGATTTCCTTAAACCCTAATGTCATGACATTTGTATCCTACACATTCCTAAGGTTCAATCGGAACTTTCTGAGATTGCTTCTCCGTCAATTCATGCTTGAGTCTTTAAATGATAGATTTACAGAATAAATATGTAAATGCTATAATTTAATAGTATTAGATTTAAAATAAACGAGTATTGCATTTATTTACTGCAAACTTACCTCGAAATAAAATACGATCAACTATATCGATTTAGTCCACTATCTTTTTCTTTCCCCAGTCTAACTCCGGATTTCGTTCCTCTTGATCTATAATAGCAAATTTAGCTTATTAAATACTCACATTTATCAAAACAGTCCTTAACTCTAACTTTGGCAAAATTACAATTTTACCCCTAAAGTTTTACATATTTACACATTTACCTCAGAGCTCAGAAATTAAATTTTATCCCTTATTCTTATGTTTTATAACATGCTGGTCATTTTTCCCTTCTATGACAACATCAAATTCTCACTCTAACATGTACTTATGAACATTAGGTATTTGTACCGATTAAATCATTTTACTCGTTTTCAGTTAAAATCACTTAGCAAAAGTTGTTTAACATAATTTTAGACTTCATATTCTATCATAAAACATCAAAACAAACACATTTCACCTATGGGTATTTTTCCAAATATGAACCCTAGGTTAATTATTGCTAGATTAAGCTAAATAAAGTTACCGGGACTCCAAAAACGTAAAGAACATTAAAAACAGGGCTTGGATGCACTTACTATGAGCTTGAGAAGTTGAACTATGAGCTTGAGAAGTTGAACAAACCCTAGCTATGGTGTCCCCTTTGAAATTTCGTCCAAATGAAGAAGATGAACACATTTTGCCATCTTTTTCCCTTTTAATTTCTTTTAAATACCAAATGACTAAAATGCCCTTCATTAAAACTTTAGTTATTTTTATCTATGTATGCCCATTTTTGTCCATGGAAATATAATGGTCTAATTACCATTTACGGACTCCTACTTCAAACCCCCATTTCAATCAAGTACTCTATAAATTAGAACCCCTATTTAGCAGCTTTTGCAAGCAAGTCCTAATAGGCAATTTGAGCATGCAATCAATAAAATTTCTTATCGATACTCTAACACATATATTTAACCACTTGGTAAATCATAATAATTAATCGAAATAAACTTTTCTATCTTGGATTTATGGTTTCGCAATCACTGTTCTGTTTAGGCCCTATTTCGGGATGTTACAAGACCACTAGAACACTCCACACGCCACTTGCCACCTTTACCAGTAGACTCCTTGTGTCACAAGCCAAGCACACTTAATATATATGCCCTTTAAGCTAACATCCAGGTTTCCAAAAGAGCAAAAATCAAAATTTTTCCAAAGGCCATACTTGAACCCAGGCTTCCTAAAATCCCCAAAACACACCCAAAACACTTAGCCATTGAAGCAAACAAGCAATTTGGTCAGAACATGAAAAATTAAAGACCCTATATTTTGGGGCGTTACATGCTAAAACCATAGCATTCTGTTTATGACGTCATCACTTCACTATGGTCACACGGCCAAGGCACACGCCCGTGTCCTTAGACCGTGTGTTGAATTAAATTCCAAATTTTAGGTGCAGACTTCACACGGCCTGGACACACAGCCATGTCCATGGCCGTGCCTCCTACACGGTTGAGACACACGGTCATGCCTCTGCCCGTGTGTTTACTACTGAGCATTCTGACTTTATAAACCAAGCATGCAGGGAACACATGGCCGATCAACACACCCAAGGGGCTGACCGTGTGTCTTACACGACCTAGACACATGCCCCTGTGCCTACTCGTGTGGACATTAAAAAGGATATATTCTAAGCCAAATGCCACCCTATATAGCAACCACACTTATACCAAACCATTTCATCATAACTCATGACCCTAAGGCACTTCTAGGAACTCAAATCCAAGCATCCACACGAGTATAAACTTCATGATTCATCATCATTGTATATATAATTACTTGTCAAGTATTGGCCCAATTTCAAGGACCACTTTCAAAAATGTATTTGATAACATAAATAGCCAACACTTTGGCTAACAAATATGACATAACAAAATACCCAAGTCCTATACATGCCATACTCAAAATAAGTTTAACTTGTTATACCCAAGAGATGTCGATAGTGTGATTTTCGAACTCCGATATCCCACGATCCTCGAGTTATCTTGGCAATACTACAAGGAAAAGGGAAATGAGAGGGGTAAGCATAAAGCTTAGTAAGTTTGAATGAAAATAAATAGCAACAATATGCTCATAATGACATCAATCCATTGCATTAGATAACCACACAAAGTCATAAGCACTTTGCCATAACTTACTCGTACTTGTTCTTATCCAGAACATACCATGCCACCAATCGTAAGCATTCCTCGTGAATTACTCACAAGTACCTATATTAACTAAATCACATGACTTTACTACTAATCTCATTTCTATTTCCAAGCTTATCTATTTATCCCTCTAATCACTAGGGGTACACAAAAACCCATATTCATCGTCATTAACATAAACACGAAGCCAATGCCACATCCCAGATATGGTCTTACATGGAGTTACCTTTGAGTGCCAATTCCATATCCCGGATATGGTCTTATACGGAATTTCACATCAAGTATCCAAGCTTTAATGGTTCCAAAAGTACAATTTTTATTAAGAAATGATCACTAGAACACTTACTTGTACAGAGAAGAGTGTACTAAAATTTTTGAAGTTTTCCAACCCCTATTTGCTGCTAATTTTTAGTGGAGGGATGAAGGAGAGAAGATGATATCTTTTCTTTCTTTATTTAATATAAAATCCCAATTTAGTCCACCTAACACACCTACTTGACCAAATTTTGAACTCTTTTGTCCCCTATGGCCTGCCAACCTTTATTTAGGGGGATAATTTCCCTTTAAAGACCTCCAATTAATATTTTATGCCTATTAGGTACCTTGAGCTTGAAATTTTGAACTTTCGCACTTTATGCGATTTAGTCCTTTTTTATGATTTAGCATGAAATCTCTAAAATTAAAGCACCAAAATTTTCATGTACTTATACAATCACACTCTAACTCATAAAATATCATGAAAATAATTTTCTTTAACCTCAAATTAGTGGTTCTGAACCACTATTCTGACTAGCCCTTAAATTAGGCTATTACACCTTTGCAATATGATTTTAGGGTGTTGAGGCCTAGGGACAATTTTCAGGGAGATAAGGGAATGTAAGCTAAGCTCCATTTATCGGGATATGTGTGTTTGGTATGTTGTAGAGTATTAGCTATACATTACACTTATGGGACATGTACGACTTTAGAAATCATTATTGGTGTGTTGGAGATCCGTGTATGCATGTGCGGCGATAGAGTCCACATTATGTTTCATTACCTCAATAGTCAAACTATCTTATAATATGATTGAATGTGACTAAATATGGTTTATTTGTGTTGTGATATATGCTTAAATGATCATGTGGATAAATGTGTGAAATATGATATTAGAGTTAAATATGTTATGAATATAAGATATGTTTGTTTAGTTGATGCATAATGGCTTTTTTACATAGTGGTTGTTCTGAGAATTAACTGAGCTTGTTAAGCTCACCCACTCCATTTTAACCTTTGCAGAGTAATTGCGTTTCCAGTATGAGCTGTGTGGCCTTCAAGGGATTGATCCAAGCCATTCTTTAGTCATTATAGTAGGTGCTAATGGTTATTTTTTTAATATGGGAGTTTAAGGCAATGTGGTAGATTTTATATCAGTTTTGCTAAGTCAATTTTTGGGTTGTTTGCATGCTATTTATATTTGGAAGTATGTGGACTTCAATATGATATTGGGACTACTTTTTGGGATTTTTGATGTTTCATTAAATAGGTGAATGAAGCATGTTGTTTGGGATTAAGTTTGAATGGTTTTAATGTTGGAGTATGCTGAGATTTTGTAGTCTAGAGCGGAGGTATCGATATTTGATTTTTTAAAATGGTACCTCTTCATTTTCGAAGGTGTAGGGAAACAGATTATGGATTTGGTATCGATACTTTGGCTCAAGTATCGATACTCGTGGTAAGTTTATCGGTACCTTGCTGACATTTTGATATTTGGTGAGAAACATAATGCTAGTTTGGTATCAATTTTCCATGTGGTATTGATACCACTTAAAGAAAATTTCAATACCCCTGAGATAGTATCAATCCCTACGTAATAGTTGTAACAACCCGTTTTTAGTGAAATAGGAACAGTGGTTTCGGGACCACAAATCTGAAGTTGAAATAATTATTTTATTATTATTTTAGTGTTTACAGCATGATAGTATGTTTGTGTGAAAGTTTCATTAAGAAATTTTATCGTTTGAATGTTTAATTTGATAAAAAGGACTAAATCGCGTATAAAAGTGGAGTTCTAATAGCTAAAGGTGTCAAATAGCTATAGAACCTTAAAGTTAAGGTCCTTAAGTGGTAATTAGACCATTATAAATGGTAGTGGACATTCTTGGACATATATTAAGTGTTTTAAGTGATTAATTCATAAGGTTAATTTTGTAATTTAGTAAATAATGGTAATTAAAAACAAATAAAACAAAGTACCATCTTTTCTTCTTCATATTTCAACCGAAACAGGGAAAATAAACACCATTTTTCATCTTCTTCATTTAGCAAAGGCATTTGTGCTCAATTAGGTATAGTTTTTGTCCCGTTTTTAATGATTTTTATGTTTTTGAGATCGTTGCAGCTTAGTCTAGCTAGCCTAGAGACTATTTTGCAAAACTGTTAAAGATTTAAGATGTTCCCATTAATGAATAAGCATGTATTTTAGTGTTTGATGGATGAAAATGAAAGTTTGGTATGGATGAAAATGAAAGTTTGGTGAAACTTATACAAGTTTTGTAAAGCGATTTTTGATAAAAATACAAATTAGGGATTAAATTGTGAAATATGGGAACTTTTTGGTTTAGGGTTTAGGAAATAAATGAAAAAAATAGGCTGCTAGGGACTTAATTGAAATTCAGCTAGCATGGGTTTGGGTGGAATTGCATGAATTTGTAATTTTATGAAATAAGGACTAATTTGTAAAAATGTGAAACATTAGGGGCAAAAGTGTAAAAGTATCTTAATGTGAGTTTTGGACTAACTTGAATAGAGAGATAATTAAATAAGTTAATTTTGATTACATATAGATCAAGAAAAGCGAAATTTAGATCTAAATCCGGGGGAAACAAAGTACTCGACTAATCAACCTATTTCACCGTTTTTGTAACACCCCTAACCCGAATCTGTCGCCGGATTAGGGTTAAAGGGATTACCAGACATATCGAAAACATTTACAGACATTTCATAAAACAAGCCATCAATCAAAATCAAAGTGTCCCTTTTATACGTCAACGAGACCTTAATCATGCTTTAGAATAGGGTCGGGACTAAACCGAACACATATGGAATTTATCGAAACTTTAAAAACTTTTCTAAGTTACAGAGGTCACACGCCCGTGTGGGCAGGCCGTGTGCCTCCCACTGCTACTAGACACACCCATGTGTCCTGGCCGTGCCAAAACAGAGCATGCATACTGACTTATCCACACGGCCACTAGACACGCTCGTGTACCATGGCCGTGCATAATTAGGCTAGCTACTGACTTGTTCACACGGCCACCAGGCACGCCAGTGTGCCACGACCGTGTATGCAAAGCAGACTATTTGCAAGGCCAAAATGCCACCCGTACAAGGGTCAATCCTACAAGAAAAATACCAATTCCTTTCATGCACAAATGATATCCAAAAAATATGTCAAATTGATCAACAAATCATTACATCCAATCTCATTTCCAATCATACCAATTTACACAACTAAAGCACATATACATCCAAGCATGAATAATCTACCTTTACCTTTCATATAGCCACTTCTTTGATCAAACATGCATACTCAAATTTCATCCATGTACTTACCTTAAACTTGACCATTTCATAGTTATGAGATCATAACAAAACCAACATCATATATCATATTCATAAGTGCATAATACCAACATATAACTAGCCACATCACATAGCTAATATCATTTCTCCAACTTATACCAAAATGACTAGCCTATACATGCCATATTTAGCTATATACATATTTCAAAGCTACCAAAACAAGTTTGAATAGTATGATGGTGATCCTCAACGGTCCCCGAGCCTTCAGCAACTTTGACGATCTATAAAATAGAACAAACACACACAAAGTAAGCTTTCAAAAGCTTAGTAAGCCATATACAAGTAAACTTAGTATAAAATGCACAAAACCATATTGATACAATAACAATAACTGTTCTCATAGCAAATTCATCACATATATTCTTTGGCTCATTTGCTTCGTAATGCCCTAAATTTTTGGGCCTAGTAGAATTGGGTCTATTGGGCCTTGGGCATGGGAGCATTTAAAATTTTTAAGAATAAGAGAACGGCACTAATGCAAGTTGGACCTATTAGGTGAGTGATTTTGGAAGGTTAGGGGGCTTCCATGAAGTTCCGAGATCAAACCTAGGCTTCAGGAAAATTTTGGTTTTAGGTGAATAAAACCTGGGAGTTAGTAAGTAGGCTTTAAGAATAAAATATGGAGAAAAATGACACAAAAGGTGTTGTGGTCTAGTGGCAAATGGCGTCACATGGGAGACAAGGTAGTGACGTCATAGAGGAAGCAAGGGGTCCAAGGTTCAAGTCTTGGCGCTTGCATTTCATTTTGATTTCTTTTTAAATGAACTTAGACTTTGGCCCATAGGTTTATATTTTGTTGCGCATGTTTTAAGTCACAAAAGGAGCTTGTGTTGTGGTGGCATGTAGCATCTAGAGCATAGGAGAGGGCAAGGGTTCGAATCCCATTGTAAGCAAAAAGGGATATTTATTTTGCTAAGTTGGGGCGACAGGTGGTTGTGTTGGAATTAAACTCTGCTGAAGGAGGGATCCCACATCGGGAAGCTAGCATGAGAGTAAGTATACCTTGGTTGGCATTTGGGCATAGGAGTGTTCGGAGCGCAGATTAACTCCAGATTCCTATCAGGTGTGTATTTCGCACTACTCTAGCTATAGAGCAGCAAATGCTGAAATGTCGATCACACGACGATGGTAGCCACACGAGCGTGTGAGCGCACGTGTGGGAGCTTCGACGCGATAGTTGAGGTCATCATGAGTGTTCTTGTGGGTTTAGGCTATTTAGGCCGAAAGGGGCCATGTGGGGCCAATAGGCCCGTGGGCCCATATGAATAAATTGTATGATTGTGTAGCAGATATTGTATTGGACTATGTGAATCTCATATCTATGGCTAGATTTGGGCTAAATGGGCTACACGAGTGTGTGGGTCCATTTGGGCCGAGAATGGGCCCTAAGTCCATTCGCATCATTATCTCTGTTCAGAATACCTTGATTTACAAAATTATTGATATACCCTTGGTTGACAAATTACCAAAATACCCTCGATTTGTAAAACTACTGAAATACCGTAATTTGTGAAATTACTAAAATACCCTCGGATTACAAAATTATCGAAATACCCCTGATTTGTGAAATTATCGAAATACCCCTAATTTGTGAAATTACCAAAATACCCTTAGTTTACAAAAATATCGAAATACCCCTAGTTTATAGAATTATCGAAATGCCCCTAGTTTGCAAAATTACCAAAATACCCCGATTTGCGAAATTACTAAAATACCCTCTATGGGTAAAGTTACCGAAATACCCTTAATGGGTAAATTACCGAAATACCCTTAGTGGTAGTTTAAATGTTGTCTATGTGATTTTTTTATATATCTATATATGATCGTAATACACTGCATACATAACATATTGCATTGGGTTGGGTTTGTTGATTGAAGGAAGTACCGTTCTAGTGGCATCACCACATACCGTTTTAGTGGCATCGCCACATATTCTTATTTTAGTGGCTCAGCCACATATACCGTTATTAGCAACTTGGCTGCATTATTGGAGAGTTTGGCTGGGTGGGTTGACATGGTCCCCACATGGAGAGATTGGTTGGTACGGGTGGAGAGTTTGGTTGGAATGGGTTGGGTACATGCCCATTGCATTGATATGATTTTGGGGCTTAGGCCCAGTCTGTTACCGAATAGGGCTTAGGCCCAGACTGATATCGTATGGGCTTAGGCCCAAACTGGGATCGTAATAGGGGATTACACACTGAGTTTTCGTAAACTCACCCCGTTTTTTTAACTGTGCAGGTAATCATCAGCCTTAAACGGTTTAGAGCTGCGAGGGACTCGGAGAAGACCACACACTACTTATGCTTTCCGTTTTGTTTATTTACTTTTAAATATTTTGATTTCGGTTGTAATACGGCCTCTCTATTTTTAACATGTTATTTGTGATATTTATTTATGATGTTTTCTAACTGCTAAAAGTGGAATACGATTTCCAAAACGATAACTGTCTTCAAAACACTACGTTTCTACAACGTTTTCAAAATGCTTCTGCAACTCAATTTTTAAACATCACCTTTTCGTAAATTGTCTATTTTAAATATGCTTCCGCAAGAGATAAGGTTTTAAAAAGTAATTACGTTATCAAGTGGATAACAATTGCTTAAGTGTTTTGAGTTCTAACAAAGAGGCCTCAACTCTCAAACAAGTTTTAACAAGAAGAAATATGGTTTTGAAAAACACTTCCATGTGACACGCAAGATTCAGGCCTAACTTCTAGGCCGGGTTTGGGGTGTTACATGCTTAGCCATATCGTACCACATTCTTCAACTCAAATATCACATATACACATAGCTCATTTAAGCATATATTCACATCTTATTCCATCAATTCATTGCACAAATTCATCTTAGTAAGTTTGTATAGACACTTACCTTTCATACACACTTAGTGTACAAATCATACGTACCTGAAACAGATATACAAATCACATAGTCGTTCATATCTCAGATTTTCCCGTTGAACCATTTGGAGCTAATAGGACATTCAGAGTGCTCGAAATAGTCGTATAATGCCAATGTTCCAGACGTTGTCTTACATGTAACCAGATATCGATGTCACTGTCCCAAACAGGGTCTTACATGAATACTACGATGCCAATGTCCTAGACATGGTCTTACACGTAAATCTCATCTTGATGCCAACATCCCAGACGTGGTCTTACACGAAAGCTAAGCAAAAATACCAATTACTTTCATGCACAAATGATATCCAAAAATATGTCAAATTGATCAACAAATCTTTACATCCAATCTCATTTCCAATCATACCAATTTACACAACTAAAGCACATATACATTCAAGCATGATTCATCTACCTTTACCTTTCATATAACCACTTCTTTGATCAAACATGCTTACTCAAATTTCATCCATGTACTTACCTTAAACTTGACCATTTCATAGTTGAAACACCCCAAACCCGGCCAACGAGCCTTGACCGGATCTGGTATGTTCCTCGAGAAAACATTTGAAAATCTGTTGGTTACTTAGGAAAAGTTCGGGTGGTTTTGAAGAAAGATTTGCTTATGTTGGGTTCAATTGAAAACTTTGTTAATTTAGAAATCAGGGATTTATTAAAAACCTTATTTTTATACTAAAAGATATGCCGAAATTGTTTTAAAAATTTTACCTTTAAATTGAAAATTATTCGTGTTTAGGTGGTAAAAACACTTAATATTTATTTTTTTAAGAAAAACCATTTAACCTTGATTTAACCTCAATCGTATCATACTTAAATCAAATAAAAAAATGCATAAACAGTTCATACTATGGCCTTATTACATCGAAAACGAAACCCAAAATGAATCCAAAATACTTAAAATATAACAAGTCCAAAATAAAATAAAATCTCGAACTGAGCATGGCCACCACCAAGTTCCTGCCGACCCGGTCCATCACTGATCGTCACCTGAAAAATATTCCCACAACGGGGTGAGTCAAATAGGCTCAGTGTGTAACAGCCAACACTAAGTCTCAACGATTTTAGGCACAACAGTTCATACATATACATTTAATTAAATATAATGATGCAAACCCGAACCCAAACCTAGGTACCATCCGCTACACATCACCCGTACCAACCTGCACACCGTGGGGACTACTAAGTCAACCCTCCATCCGCTACACATCATCGAAGGCAGTCGCTGTAGACGACATGCTCATCGCCCTTATAATTTCATGGCATAGCCACCAGATATGTATTTGTGACAAGTCACCACATTCAGATTCCGTGACATAAGTCACCACATTCAGATATCGTGACATAGTCACCACATTTACTTCCCCAGTCATAATCACCCATATGCCCCATGTCATACAAATCATGCATAAGTCACACCATATTCCTTATTTCACATTCTTATCAATACTTCCATATGTCAAATTTTCACATCACTTATTAACATAATGTTAAGATTACGTACCTGAGTATTTTGTGCCATTGCATGGTACCTTTTGGCCACATTCATATTATTATAAACACATATAACAAATTCAAGCCGTAATCTAATAAGATTTAGTGTGGGGTACACACCTGGTACACTTAGTGAGTTCACTCAAATCCCAAAAATTCGATCTAATGCTTTAGATTCTAGTTCCTTGTTGCCGATTTGATTATTAATCAAATCCCAAAAATCTGTGATCTTCCTACCCTCCAATCGGCCAATGCTAAACTGGGTTAGTTCTGGCTTTTGAATAAATAAGAAATAGATCTTAATCATTGAATAAGCCTTGGCCGAATATCACATGCTCTTACCTTATGAATCTTAAATCCCGAAATCGATCCTTGCTCTTGGTGATATTGAAATTCCTATAAGCACATGTTAGATCTAATCTAACATTAAAACACAATAAAATGGCCTATGGCCGAATATCCCCCATAGCTTACCTTAAATCCTAGAAATCCCGAATGATCCCCTTTGATATCGGCTACAAGAGAAATCCCGAAAACTTTCCTTCAAGATTTCGGCCAAAAATATTAATGTGATTAGAGCTTTGACTTCGGTAGTCAGAGAAAGAGAATGAATAGCAAATCAACATAGGAGGGGTTCCTTATCAAATAAGAGAGTCCAAAATGCAAATGGCCAACCATCCTTGTGAAGTTGACAAGAACACTTGTAGAAGAAGTCGATTCCAAGAGTGATAAGGAAGTGAACTTTTGGCTTTAGGACCTTTTGAACAATCGGCTAGGGGTCTCTTTGAGTGTTCAGCGTTTGATTGCGTTTGGGGAAAGAAGAAGAACAGAAGTTTGAAGAGATTCGACTTATGAAGATGAATAGAAAAAAGGAAAAAGATGTAAAGAGAAAGGCTAGAAGAATTCGGCTAGGAGGCTAAAAGAAAAAGAAGAAGAAAGTGGATGCTCAATAACAAAAAGAAATTCGGCACCAACTCCCCTTACATGACTGAAATTCATCACTAAAGGAGTCCCTTGGTCGACCACTTCTCATCCTCCTCTATCAAATCCCAATTTTCCTCCTATTTTTCCTTTCTTCTATCCATTCAAAATAATTTGAATTGGTCAACTATTATCTCCTCTTAATAGTCGAATTTTTAAAAGAACAAAACAAGTCTTTATCCTTATCTTTCAAAAGTCCCATAGCCATCCATCACCTCCCCCTCTCCTTGACGCAAACATGCAAAATAAAAACCCCAAAATGTTGCTTCCCACGCGACTCGAACCTTGGCCCATTTGCACCTATTTGTGGCGTCATTTATAGAGGCCTTAAGTGGCGCCTCCAAGCCACTTTACCAAGCCCACCTCTGTGTTATATTTCACCTACAGCTTCTCTTAAGGCCACCTTGCTTCGCTTCCTCTTTTAGATTTAAAATCTAATAACTTCTAAGGCATCTCTCTACCCTCTAAAGTTCTTAAAATTCATGAAACACATTATAACACACAAAGGCGTGCTATTTCACAAGTGCATAATACCAACATATAACTAGCCACATCACATAGCTAATATCATTTCTCCAACTTATACCAAAATGACTAGCCTATACATGCCATATTTAGCTATATACATATTTCAAAGGTACCAAAATAAGTTTGAGTAGTGTGATGATGATCCTCGACAGTCCTTGAGCCTACAATAGCTTTAATGATCTATAAAATAGAACAAACAAACTTAGCATATACAAATAAACTTAGCATAAAATACACATAACCATAATGATACAATGGCAATAATGGTTCTCATAGCAAATTCATCACATATATTCTTTGGCTCATTTGCTTAGCCATAACTTACCACATTCTTCAACTAAAATATCACATAAACACATAGCTCATTTAAGCATATATTCACATATCATTCCATCAATTCATTGCACATATTCATCTTAGTAAGTTCGTATAGACACTTACCTTTCGTACACACTTAGTGTACAAATCAAACGTACCTGAAACAGATATACATATCACGTAATCGTTTGTATCTCAGATTTTTCCGTTGAACCGTTCAGAACTAATAGGATATTCAAAGTGCTCAGAATAGTCGTATAATGCCAACGTCCCAAACGTGGTCTTACATGTAATCAAATATCTATGACACTATCCCAGACAGGGTCTTACACGAATCAATACGATGCCAACGTCCCAGACATGGTCTTACACGAAAGCTCGAACCAATGCCAATGTCCCAAACGTGGTCTTACATGATAACACATAACAGACACCTATGTCATGACATATACTATCCTATCTATCCCTAGGTTCAAACGGGACTTCTCGGACTTTAACAACTTGATGACTTATTCGTAATCTCGGATTTCACATACCTTCCATCTCAATGGATATTCAAAGAACATCAAATTTCATTTATACACAAATAATCCAATGCAAATACATTTATTTGTATATCGACTTACCTCAGGTTCGGTTTAACAGAAACGGATACGGCTACTCGATTACTTTCGATTTCCTGGGATCTAAGTCTATTTTCATCGGTTCTTGATCTATACATATATAGATTTAACCCTTTGATTCACTAATTCATTCAATTCAATCCAAATACACATATTTAGGGCAATTTGCAAATTAACCCTCATATTTTCACATTTGGACAGTTTAGTCCCTATTTCACAAAATCACAAAATACACAAAATCACCATATACCTATGCTTAGCCGAATGTTCATGTATCTCATACAAATCATTACATTTCATTTATTTTACAATCTAGTCCCTCAAATAGTCATTTTCTCAATTGAGTCCAATATACTCAAATTCAACAAAACTCCAAAGAAAAACTATGATAATCACATACATAACTATCATATTTCACTATAAAGTATCACAAATCACATGAGTTCATCAAAGGCTCATCTCAAAAACATCATCAATTCTCAAAATTAAAACATAGGTTTTGTAATACTCGAAGTAACGATTACAAAAACGTAGAAATTATCAAAAACTGAAGTCAAAACTTACCTTAATCAAGCTCATAATGACCGAATGCCCTAGATTAATTTCTTTCTTCTTATGCTTATGTATTTTCAGCTAGAATGGATGAACAGATCCACTAGCTTTTTCACTTGTTTTACTACTAACATATTAATAATTCATTTCCTATTTTGCCCTTAATAAAACCTTAATAAATAAACATTTAAACTATGGGCATGATTGTCCATCAACTTAAAAATGGCATATTAACATCATAAGGACTTTATATAATAAAAGCCACAACAAATGGATACCTAGCCACAACAAATGGATACCTTTCTACTTAGCATGCTAGTTTTGCATTTAGTGCAATTTAATCCTTTTATCAAGTTAAGCACACTGACGGACAAATTAACTTACAGAACTTTAGCACATGCTTAATCACATATTAAAGGCACAGAAAATAATAATGAAATATTTTACAGACAGAAATTTGTGGTACCAAAACCACTGTTCTGACTAAGGTCTAAACCGGACTGTTACAGGATATGCTTTGGTGTTGCGTTCTTGAGTTTCAAGCCTGTTGGGAGAGTATCTACCTTTGGTGGAATTTGCTTATAATAACAGTTATCAGACAAGCTTGAAAATGGCAACTTATGAAGCTTTGTATGGGCGTAAGTGCTGAACACCTTTATATTGGACTGAACTTAAGGAAAACTAGATTCACGGGGTTGATTTGGTTAGACAAACCGAAGAGAAAGTAAAGGTGATTCGAGATTGTTTAAAAGCTGCTTCTGATAGACAAAAATCCTACTTGGATTTAAAAAGGAAAGAGATCGAGTATCAAGTCGGTGATAGAGTATTCTTGAAGGTGTCGCCGTGGAAGAAAGTTCTTAGATTTGGCCGAAAAGGAAAATTGAGTTCGGGTTTTATCGGACCATATGAGATCACTGAAAGGATATGGCCGGTGGGCTATCGATTGGCCTTTCCATTTGAGTTAGAAAAGATTCATGATGTATTTCACGTATCTATGTTGCGAAGTAATCGATCAGACCCTTCGCACATAATTACACTGATAAAGGTTGAGATTCAACATGATATGACATATAGTGCAGAACCGGTCAAGATTTTAGCTTCTGAAGTCAAGCAATTGAGAAATAAAAGTATAGCCCTTATGAAAGTATTATGGCAAAGACATGGGGTAGAAGAGGCTACATGGGAGCCTGAGGAGGCTATGAGGAACCATTATCCAAACCTTTTTGCTAGTAAGATTTTCGGGGATGAAAATCCCTATGGGGGGAGAATTGTAACAACCCGATTTAGGACCTAGTCAGAGTAGTGGTGCGAGACCACAAATCCGAAGTAGAAATATATGTTTTAATGATTTTTATAAGGCTTATGAGATGCTTGCATGATTGTGTGAAAATTTCATAAAGAATTTTATTAATTAGTGAATAAGTTGTCCATTAGGACTAAATTGCAAAGATTAGAAAATATGAGATTCTTGAAGTTTTAAGTGTGAAATAGAATTATAAAAATTACTAGAAGTCCTTATTTAGCAATTAGATCATTATATGTTAAGATGGACAAAAATGGACATAGGAAGGAAAAATCTTAAGAAAGGATCATTAAGGGCTTTTTTGTCATATGGTTAATAGAAGAATTAAAAGGGAAAATAAGTCAAAAATGGTGTCCATCTTCCTCCCCCTTGTCCGAAAATCACAAGGAAGACATAGCTAGGGTTTCTTCATCTTTCAAGCTTGATAGTAAGTGCATCCTAGCCCTGTTTTTAATGATCTTTATATTTTTAAGATCCTCGTAGCTCGATTTAGCTATTTCTAACTATATTTTGAGCTACTCATGTGTGACATGCATATATTTTGATGTTTTATGGAGGAATATGAAAGTTTGATGTATGATAACCATCTTTTTCTAAGTGATTTTCATGAAAAATGCATGTAATGACCAAATTGTAAAAGTTATGAAAATGGTCATACATGAGTGAAATAGTGGAAATTGAAGGTTGTTATAGTTGAGAATATGATTCGGCTAGGCTTGAAATACAAGAAAGTTGAATGAAAATTATTTTACGAGCCTAGGGGAAAAAATGAAATTATGCAAAAATTTGGGAGCAAAATCATAATTTTTGCCAAAATATGAATTATGAGTTGATTTAGTCAATGTGTGTATTTAACAAGTGAAATTGTTATTATAGATCAAGCAACATGAAGCCTAGATCAAAATTGAGGCAAGAACAAAATCAAGGACTAAATTGAGCATTGATACACATTTTAAGAATCGAGGTAAGTTTGTATGAAGTTAAAGTTTCATAATGTTTTGGATGTTTGAAACTACTTAATATTATGACAATGTATGTTATTACTATGAATAATCGAGTGATGAAGGCTCGATAAGAAAATGGTGAAAATGAGTTATGTGAAATCCCTAATAAAGATTTGTAATAATGAGGATACCCATATATTAGCATTGAATAATGAAGGTCCTGTGTAAGACCATGTCTGGGATATGGCCTCGTCACCAAAGGAAGATCTCGTATAAGACCATGTCCGGGACATGGCATCGACATTCATGTGCGATTTCGTATAAGACCATGTTTGTGACATGGCATCGACATCGAGTTATAATAATCCGTGTAAGACCATATCTGGGATATGGCAACGGCATCAAGAGGTGAACCCATGTAAGACCATATCCGGGATATGGCATTGGCATCAAGATTTATGCATGATGAGTTCGAATATCCCACAATAATCCGGTTTGTTTATGGTTAAAAGAGCTAAGTATGTAAAATAGTATAGAGCTAAATCCGTTTATGGATGACATTGAGTTTCATTCATGATAAAAATGATGAAAAAATGAGTTTATGTTTATGTTAGCATATGTGCTAAGTTATGTGATTGAGTGATACAGGTACCATGAGTATGTACAAGTTAAAAAATCATAATGTGACATGAGATGGGTAAGAATAAGAGTAAGTTTGAATAAGTATGCCTAAGCATTTGAGATTTATGTTGCTATTGTTTCATGAGATTGATGAATTTAGTTTGAGCAGTTATATTGCTTTACAATTTCATGCAAACTTGCTAAGCTATATGCTTACCCTTCTCTTTTCCCTTTTCCTTGTAGTTTTGCCAAGTTAGCTCGGGGATCATAAAACGTCGGAGCTCGAATCACACTATCAACGGTTCTTTTGGTATAGTAAAGTCACTTCATTTTGAGTATAGCATGTATAGGAACTTGAACATTTTGTGTCATGTCATGTTTGAAGGCCAAAGGGTTGGCTGTTAATGTTTTACACTCATTTTGTAAATGGCCATGATGAATTGGCCAATATTGACAAGTTTACGTTATAAAGTCGATGAGTATAATGAATTGAATGTTCATGCAAGTTATTGAGCAAAATATGGGTGGAATGAATGATAACTTAAGGGTTATTAATAGTTTAATGTTGCTATGTTATGTACTACTTGTGATGAAATGAATGAGTTTATGTTTCAGGGTGGCAAAAAAGCTTGGAAAATAGCCTCAAACTGTCCACACGGGCGTGCATCTAGGCCGTGTACGACGCACGGTCAGCCCCAATGTGTGTGTTGATAGGTCGTGTGTCCCCTGCATTTAGTTACGAGAATTTGATTCATCACATTGGCCAGCACACGGGCGTGTGCCTAGGCCGTGTGCTCATTAAAGGGTTGCTGACATCATAAACAGAATACCCCTAGTTTCCACACACGAGCAAGGACAGTGGCTTGTCGAGGCCGTGTGAAGGACACCGGCCAAAGACACGGGCGTGTGAAAACCCCTGTAGGTTCGAATTGAAATTTTATTTCTATACGGGCTAGGGACATGGGCGTGCGTGACCACACGGCCTGCCCACATGGGCGTGTCTAATGTCACATGGGCGTGTGGCCCCTGTCTAGGCAAAAATTTTCAAAGAGCTTTAAAGTTCCCGGTTGAACTTCGAAACCTCTCGGATGTATGTGTAAGGCCTCATAGGCCCATAATGTGAATGTTATGTATAAGAAGGAAAAAGTTTTAAGTTGGAACCAAATTTCATGACCCAAAAATGAATGTTCAAATAAGGTTAAGCATGGTAATGCCTCGTATCCTATCCCAGCATCAGACACGGGTAAGGGGTGTTACACGTGGTCGACACTGACTTGCACCACACGACCAGTCACACGCCCGTGTGTCTAGCCTGTGGTCGAGTCTGACTTGAATCAAATTACAAACTTGAAAGACACGGTCGAGCCACACGCCCGTGTACTTAACCGTGTCGGCAATTATAGGCCTTTTTCAAGGCCAAATTACCATCCACACTTTGAAATCACCTATAAGCATCAAACCAATACCAATTCATGCCTCAAATGCAACCAAGATATACCAACACATGCACCAAATAATCATCAACTACATCATTTATTTCCATACTCAATTCCTACTTAATAAATCCATCCAAAACACCAATTTTCACAACTCAAATCATATAAGCTAAGCATCATTTAATCATGCCACAAATTAACACTTAAAACACCATTCTCATCAACTAAGTCAAGCATGAAATATACCAATTCCAATCCCACTATATCATACCACAATCATCATTTTCATAGCTTCAAGTATAAACCAACAACATTCAACTTCCAAGCCATATCATATGGCAAGGTTTATACAACTCAAAACATGTCATATTAGCTAGCCTATACATGCCATATTCAAATATACACATCTTTCAAAAGTACCAAAATAGTTAGCCGATAGTGTGATTGAGTCGCTGACGATCCCCGGATCTGAGCTAGCTTTTCTGACACTGTAAAACAGAGAAACACATCACACAATAAGCTTTTAAAGCTTAGTAAGTTCGTAACATAATACATTCAATTTAATGAATCAAATACAATATACTAAGTAAATCCATCACATAGATTAACTCTCAATTATTCACACCATATCATCCATAACTAATATACTCACTCAACCATTCATAATTCCATACACAAATTTCATCAACTACAAAGGTTTAATACATACCTTAGCCAACACATAGTTACTCACCATCCATGCTGCTCAATGCTCGATATTACATTTTGATCAACCTTTGTTATTCATTTGATTTAATCGCACACTTAGTGCCAATTTTGTAGCCGGAGCATAATGTTATCACACACTTAGTGCCTGTACTTTAGACTGAACTTATCTCGGTATCGCACACACAGTGCCAAATCAAATAAGTCGAAGCTTTTACTATTTCCCACACACATTGCCCAACATCTCTGTCTCATTTCTAATTTCGCACCCATAGTGCATCATAATTCAATTTCATATATAACATTGCTATTTCAATAACTATACAATTCATTCACTTCTTATCACATAGATATAAATTTAATGACTTGTATTATATTTGAACTTACCTCGGACGTCGAAATACCGAAACTAGCAGATCAATCTAGTACTTTGTGTAACACCCCATACCCGAGTCTAAGGCTGAGACTGGATACGAGACATTACTATGCTTGAACTTTCTTAAATATGCACTTACGGGCTGTAAAGTTTTGTTTCGAATTAAAAATTTCCTTTCTTAGCCTAATCATACATTTCATGGGCCTACGAGGCCTTAAACACATATTGGGAAACTTTCAGAACTTAATTGAAACTTTTCCTTAAAACAGGGGTCACAGGCTCATGTGGCTTGGGATACTCCCGTGTACTCCTAAGACACACCCATGTCTTCCAACCGTGGTCGACACTGACTAATTTCACATGGCCTTGACACGCCCGTGGACTTAGATCATGTGCTATACCTTGATATACTGACTTATTCACATGGCCTGGGGTATACGCCCATGTTCTAACCATGTATCACACATGACCTAAACAAACAGCTATGGGATTAGCCCGTTGTCAATTCTGACTTAAGGTACTAAGGTGCAGTGGACGCACGACCTAGACACACGCCCGTGTGTCTATCCGTGTAGGCACCTGAAGGCTATTTACCAAGCCAATTGCCACCCTAAAATCAAGATCAATCTCATACTCAATTCAAAAACTCAAATTACTACATCCTTCATGAACAATACTACATGTTTCATTGATATCAATAAACATACATACTTAGTCAATCTTGGCCAATCACTTAGCAATATACAAAAGAATAATAAACTTGATAGCCCATAATTTTGCCCTTTTTAAGACATATCCTCAAAATGAAATGTTTCCTATACATGTATACTTAATATAAACAACTTGGCTATACCAAAATAGCGATTGATAGTGTGCTTCGAGCTCCGATGACAAAGATCCACGTGATTAGCTTGGTGAGACTACATGAAAAGAAAGAATAAAAGATGTAAGCATTTAGCTTAGTAAGTTTGCATATAATGCACATAGCAACATACTTGTTTAATATAAACCATTCGGAATAAACAATGGCATCTTAAATTTCAGCTATTTAAGCTTACTTACTCTCACTGATTCTTACATATCTCATGATACTTACTAGTCTCATGCTCGTGAGGTAAACAAGGTACCTGTATCACTTGATCACATAGATCAACATACTTTACTATAACAATCATAATCACTAATTCATCATTCATAACATGAATAATACTCATTTCTAACTTAATAATAGCATTGCTTACTTAACTTTCTTGCTATCTCATTTAAGCTCTACTCATTTGCCCGATGAATTTCTATAAATAACCGAGGATACTGAATCTCATACCACATGTATCTTGATGCCAATTTTATATCTTGATATATTCTTATATGGGATCTCTTAACTCAATATCGACGCCATGTCTTGACATGGACTTACACGAAGTCTTCCTTGTGGGTTCCCTTGGGAACTTACCATTTCTATGTCTTAACATAATCTTACTTGGTATCTTTACTTTGTCAATGCCGAGCCTTGGCTTGGAGTTACATGGTATCTCTATCTCATGATAGCTTTTCAATGCCAAGACTTGTCTTGGACTTACATGACATTTTTTCTTGGAGACTCACCAATGCCATGCCTTGCTTGGGCTTACATGGGTCTTCATCTCATAATAACTCTTCAATGCCAAGACTTGTCTTGGACTTACATGATAACTTGCTTGATTGCCGATGCCATGCCTTTGCTTGATCTTATACGGACTTTCTTATCTCATGAGGTAGATCGAGTATCCTAAGTAATTCAACTTCAATCGGGTCTTTCTCATGCTTTATCTCATTAATTACTTTGTTTAACATACCATTAAACATTCTCATGAAAGTAATGTACATTTAACAACATAACAAGTAATTCAAGGAAAATATTCATGAAGCTTGGAATTCATGCAAACTTACCTCAATGTACAAAATGTATGTAGGTAATGCAACTTAGTCCTCGACTTTGTTCTTGCCTTGGTTTCGATCCGAGCTTCATTTTTCTTGATCTATAATAATAATTCAGCTTATTTAATAATCACATTGACTAAATTGACTCATAACTCATACTTTGGCAAAATTACTAATTTGCCACTAAACTTTCTCATAATTACACTTTTGCCCCTAGGCTCGTAAAATGATTTTCATACAACTTTCTTAAACTTCATGCTTAGCTGATTAATTTTCTCTACTATAATAATCATCATTTCTCACTATTTCCATTATGAATTACCAATTTCATAACTATTACAAATTAGTCCATACTAACATTTCCCATGAAATTCACTTAGAAAAAGATGTTTATCTAACATCAGACTCTCATAATCTTCCATAATATATCATTTTACAAGTATGTCATACTTGGGTAAATTTTTGAACATCCATTTTAGCTCATCGAATAGCTAAAATTTGCTTACTCATACAACTAGGATTTCAAAAATACAAAGAATATAAAAAACGAGGCTTGGATGCACTTACTAGCAAGCTTGAAAATTTTGAAGAACCCTAACAATGGCTCCTTGAATTTTCGGTAGCCTTGGAGAAGAAGATGAATGAATTTTTATCATCTTTTCCCATTTTAATCATTTAAATTTTTAAATCACCAAAATGCTCTTTTTGATACACGTCCTATTTTAACTCATTCATACCCAATTTTGTCCAAAAATTAGAAATTAGGAAAATTGCTATTTAAGGACCTCTAATTAATATTCTAAAGCTATTTCACACAATTAGCTTCTAAAATCTCACATTTTGCAACTTTTGCAATTTAGTCCTTTTAGACAATTTAATCGCAATTTCACAAAATTGCTTCATGAAACTTTCACACTAGCATACATACATAGCATAAACCTTAAAAACTCATACATATACCTCGGATTTATGGTCTCGCACCACTATTCTAACTAAGCCCTAAATCGGGATGTTACAACTCTCCCCCTTAAGAATTTTTGAGCTCGAAAATCTTACTAGCAAAAAGATCTGGGTGCTGGTTTCTCATGCTCTCTTCTGGTTCCCATGTAGCTTCTTCTATCCCATGCCTTTGCCACAATACTTTCACTAGGGCAATACTTTTATTTCTTAGCTGCTTGACTTCCCCAGCTAAAATCTTAACTGGTTCTTCACCATAAGTCATGTCGGGATAAATCTCTATTTCTGATGGGGTAATTACATGTGAAGGATCTGATCAGTAGCGTCGCAACATAAACATGTGAAACACATCATGTATCTTTTCTAACTCAGATGGCAAAGCCAATCGATATGCTACCGGCCCAACTCTCTCAGTAATCTCATAGGGTTCAATGGAACGTGGACTTAACTTGCTTTTCCGGCCAAATCTGAGAACTTTTCTCCATGGTGACACTTTCAAGAAAACTTTATCTCCAACTTGATACTCTATTTATTTTCTTCTTAAATCCAAATAGGATTTTTGTCTGTCTGCTGCAACTTTTAAACACTCTCGTATCACTTTCACTTTCTCTTCAGTTTCTCTAACCAAATCAACCCCGTGAATTTGGTTTTTTTTTTTTTTTGAGGTAGTCCAATATAAAGGCATTCTGCACTTATGTCCATATAGAGCCTCATAAGGCGCCATCTTTAAACTTGACTGAAAACTATTGTTGTAGGCAAATTCTACCAATGGGAGAAACTTTTCCCAACTGCCTTGGAATTCAAGAATACAACATCTAAGCATAACCTCAAGTACTTGAATTAACCTTTCCGACTGACCGTCAGTTTGAGGATGAAAAGCTGTACTAAAGCTCAACTTTGTACCCAAGGCCTCTTGTAACTTCTTCCAAAATCTGGATGTGAACCTCGGATCTCTATCCGATATGATTGACAAGGGAACTCCATGAAGACTTACTATTTCTGAAACATACAAGTTTGCCAATTTATCTAATGAATAGTCAACTCGTACAGGTATAAAATGGGCTGACTTTGCAAGTCTATCAACCATAACCCATACAACATTTTTCTTACTCGGAGACAACGGTAAACCCATTACAAAATCCATAGTAACACGGTCCCATTTCCACTCGGGCACCATAATGGATTGAAGCCAACCTGAAGGTACTTGGTGTTCAGCCTTTACTTGCTAACAAATCATGCATTTGGAAACAAATTCTGAAATATCTTTCTTCATTCTCGGCCACCAATACTGTTGCTTCAAGTTATTAAACATTTTGGTACTACCCGGATGTACAGATAAACATCCATTATGTGCTTCATGCAAAATTCTCTGAATAAGCTCTTCCTTTCTCGGTACACAAACTCTATCTTTGAACATCAGACTTCCATTGGAACTAATCTGGAAATCAGACTCAACATCTGACTCGCACTGAGTTCTCTTGGCTTGCAATTCACTATCTTCTTTTTGAGTTTCAATGATCTATTGGAGAAACATCGGTCTAGCTCTCAACTCAGCTAGAATAAAACCATTGTCGGATAGAGTCATCTGCGAATTCATTGCCCTTAATGCAAATAGGGACTTCCTTCTCAAAGCATCGACGACCACATTCACCTTTCCAGGACGGTAGTCAATGATCAACTCATAGTCTTTTATTAACTCTAACCATCTCCGTTGTCTTAAGTTCAACTCTTTCTGCGTCATCAAGTACCTTAGACTTTTGTGATCAGTAAAAATTTGTCATCTTTCACCATATAAATGGTGTCTCCAAATCTTCAAAGTGAAGACTATGGCAGCCAACTCTAAATCATGCGTTAGATAATTTTTCTCATGAGGCTTCAGCTGTCTAGAGCCATAAGCAATAACCTTGCCTTCTTGCATAAGTACACAGCCTAATCTGTTTAAGAATGCATCGCTGTAAATCACAAATTCTTTCCCCGTCTCGGGTTGTACTAAAACTAGAGCTTCTGTCAATAATGCTTTCAGTTTCTCAAAACTCTGTTGACATCTTTCTGGCAACTCAAACTTCACATTTTTCTGTAGCAATTTTGTCATCAGAGTTGCAATCATGGGAAACCCCTTGATGAATCGTCTATAATAGCCGGCTAGGCCTAGAAAACTTCTAATCTTAGAGATATTTCTCGATGGTTTCCAGTCTATTATAGTTGAAATCTTACTTGGATCCACTCGGACTCCATCTCCCAAGACAATATGTCCCAGAAATCCTACTTCCTTGAGCCAAAAATCGCTTTTACTGAAGTTGGCACACAACTGATTTTCTCGTAGAATCTGTAAAACTGTCTGTAAGTGCTCAGCATGCTCGATCTCATCTCGAGAATAAATCAATATGTCGTCAATAAAAACGACTACAAACTTATCAAGGTATGGCCTAAAGATGCGGTTCATTAGGTCCATGAATACCGCAGGAGCATTGGTCAATCCAAAGGGCATGACTAAAAATTCATAATGCCCATACCTTGTTCGAAAAGCGGTCTTTGACACATCTGAGTCTTTTACTCTCAACTCGTAGTACCCCGATCTCAAGTCTATTTTGGAGAACACAGTGGCTCCCTTCAATTGATCGAACAGATCATCGATCCTTGGCAATGGGTACTTGTTCTTTACTGTCACTTTATTAAGCTGACGGCAATCTATGCACAATCTCATGGTACCATCTTTCTTTTTCACAAATAAAATCGAAGCACCCCATGGTGAACAACTTGATCTTGCAAAGCCTTTATCTGTCAACTTTTACAACTGTATCTTCAGCTCTTTTAACTCCGTTGGAGCCATTCTGTAAGGAGTAATAGGTATCGATACAATACCGGGAGTTAGCTTAATGTTGAACTCAACTTCTCTTACCGGAGGCAGTCTTGGTAATTCCTCAGAAAAAAACATCCAAGTACTCACATACTATCGGCACTGACTCGATCTTTAGTTCTGTTTCTCTAGTATTCATTACAAAGGCAAGATACTCCTCATACCCTTTTCTTGTATATCTTTGTGTCGTCATGTGAGAAATCATTATTGGCGAACTACCCTGTTCATCTGATTCTATATGAAGAGTGTCCCCATTCTCACATCTCATCTCAATGTATTTCTTCCCACAATTAACTATTACATCATGGGTGGTCAACCAGTCCATACCAAGAATGAGGTCAAACTCATCAAATGGTAACAACATAAGGTTTGCTTTAAAACAATGACCTCTAATCATCAACGGGCAATCTTTACAAACTTCATCAACTAAAACACATTTGCTTGAGGGATTAGTCACTTTAATCACAAATTCTGTAGACTCTATAGGCATACTCATACTGGATACCAGTTTCATGTAATATAAGAGTGTGTGGATCCAGGATCCATTAAAACAGTAACTTTAATATTATGAAGAGAAAAGGTACCCGTAATAATATTAGGGGAAGATGCCTCTTCACGAGCGCGAATGGCATAAGTTCTCGCAGGTGCCCTACCCTCAGGTTTCGCAGCCTTTTCTCTAGGGTTACCTCTCCCACTTGCCCCACTTCCTGGGTTCCTCTACGGTCTTCCTCTGACCATAATTCTAGATTTCGGGTTTTGAGCTCTCTCTTCTTTCATTGTAGTGGTTCTGGGAACCACATCTGAAACATGCATTTTCATGCGCTCGACATTCTCCAAGATGATGTCTGCCACACTGTGGGCATTCAGGTCTATCCAATTAGATGTTCCCCACACTAGCAACTGAAGTCATCTGTGCCTTATTTCCTGAATACTGCTTACTCTTGTCCTTCCTTGAAAACCCAAAGGAAGTAGCCGATCGGGTGGAGAAATCTCTTGACTTCTTGGATGAGGATTGGAATGACTTATTCCACTGTCTCTTTCTAGAGTCACGAGACTCTATTTTAGAGTTTCTCTTCTCCTTTACTAGTTTTTCGGCTTTACAAGCCCTCTCTACTAGCACAATGAATTCTTTTAGTTCTAAGATAGCAACAAACAATTTGATGCCATCATTTAGTCCATCGAGCGTATTTACTGAGTCGCACAAACTCGTACTCATAATCAGTCACCGACATCTTTCCTTGCTTCAGTTCTAGGAATTCCTTCCTTTTCTGGTCCACAAACCTTTGACTGGTATACTTTTTCTTAAACTCTTCTTGGAATAATTCCCAAGTGATCTTTTCTCTTGGTACTATTGATACAAAGGTGTTCCACCATTGATAGGCAGAATCTCTTAAAAGAGAAACTACACACCGCATGCATTCCTCAGACGTGCATGACAACTCCTTAAATACCCTGATGGTATTTTCTAACCAGAACTCGGACTTTTCCGGATCATCATCTCTTTTAGCCCAGAATTCTTCTGCCCCATGTTTCCTAATCCTATCAACTGGAGGCTTAACTCCTCTTTCCACCTCTACTATTTGAGGGGCTACTGGGATAGGTTGTGGAATAGATAGGGGTGGAGGGGGTTGTGCATTCGAGTTCGTACGAACGAACTGCGTATACCATGTGTTCATCATATGGAGGAAGGCTTCTCTAGCCTCTTCTCCTCCTCTTTGACTCACCATAGTAGGTCTATTCTAATTCTTGTTAGGCACCGTCCCTTCAATGAGAGCCGGCGCGTTACTTTCTACGTCATCTGCCACAACTCTTTCGAGATCCATTTACTATATGTATAAACATAATTTAAGTCGTCAGGAGTTGTTACACTATCTTAATAAAAACATTCTTATGTATGGCATGTATAGCTAGACTCATGCTTATGCTATGTTAGTGTAACACCCCTTACTCGAGACCATTGCTGGAGTCGAGCATGAGGCATTACTAGACTTAATTACAAATTCAGGCATAAAAAAATTGAAACTGTCCATCTGCGTCATGTTGACTAAATTGACTATAACTCGAGTTACAAAACTCGAAATTTCGATCTGTAAATTTTCCTTGAAACTAGACTCATATATCTTCTTAGTAAAAGTTTTCCAGAATTTTTTAGGTAGCTGATTAGTACAGTTTATTCATTAAAGTTTCCCCTGTTTCACTGACTAATGGTTTTGACCTCTATTAACTTAAATTCAAATATCACAGAATCTAAAACTCCTTTGCCTACTCTGTTTCTTTCATATAAAAATAGACACAATAAGCTTTAATTTTATATCTTATTCACTTTATAATTCCATTTATCCTATTTTTGGTGATTTTTCAAAATCACATCACTACTGTTAACCAAAAACTGTTTCATTGCAAAATATGGTTAACAAGTTTATAACATCTTTACTCCATTTCATTTAAACTCTATACATTAACCATACTTATATATACCAAAACCAAATCAACCAAAACCACAACCATACATAATCATCAAGCCAAATAAAAATTCCAAGATTAACAAGATGGACAAGCCATTTTCGCATGGCTTATACAAATATATACAACTTCAAAACCCGCAATATCAAAACTAGTCTATACATGCCACGTAACTAAATCTCCAAGCATTTATTTACCGAAGAAAAAATTGGATAGTGTGATGAGATCTCATTCGACTTCCAACCTGAGCAAGTCCCGAAACTCTAGAAACATAGGAAAATTACACAAAGTAAGCTTTGAAAGCTTAGTAAGCCATAAGCAAATAATTCATTATAGAAACATATATATAATTCAATTCAAATAAGCCAAATTTAGTTAATCACATACACATATACAATCACTTTTCTCATATAATCCATGTTCCTCGTTAAGTAAATTCACTTATCTTATTTTTCATTTAACAAATAAACCTCATACTTACCTGAATCATTTAACTCAATACTCAGTCAGACACTAATTCATTCATGGAAATATCATAATCATATATATATTCCATCTCATAATATATATCACCATTCGTAAACTTTCACCTTTCATAGCCTTAAGGCCAAACACTCACACATTCAATAATAGATGTCACATCGATCTATAAATCACTTTCCCATCTCAAAACAAATACATATACATTTGTTCAAGTATATACATATCAACTACCAAATTTTCCTTCTTACCTTTCAATCCATATAATTCACATATAAATACGTATGATATAAAATTTTCATTTCAATATCTAAAACTTACTTATTAGATCAAATACACATGATTCATTATACCATCACATATGGCCGAATATACAAGTTTAATGCATTATCATATATATAACCGAACATCCAAAGTTAATTAAATTATCACATGTACACATATATTCGAATTTAATATAATATCACATATAACCACTTATATACAAATTCAATTCATTATCACATATACACATACCTTTGTGGTCAAACATATAAGGTTAATTAAATCAACTTACTTGATCAATTTCCACATCCATATGAAGTCTTTTAGACATAGACTTGAAATAAATCATCGGTATTAAACCTGCTAGGCGTAAGCCTGAATCACATACCTGATTATTTCATTTTGTCTATCACAATTCACTAATTGATATCCTTGAAAGATCTGTAAACCCGCACACTCAGTGCAAAACCATGTAATGTATCACACACTTAGTGTCGTTACCTTGATAAAGCGTACAGATAGTGCCAATTACTTGTAATGTATTGCACACTTAGTTCCATTACATTATATTCCGCACACTTAGTGCCAAATGACCGATTTCGCACACACAATGCTCGATATTTAAATTTGCACAATTAGTGCACTAATTGAAGCTATTATTCACCTCAAATAACACATATATAAATATTCATTCAATTTAAATTATCACATCTATATTTCAACATCACATTCGGTGATTCTAACAATTTACAATTATACATTACATTCGATTAATTTCATCTCTTAAGTCAATATCTCACATAGCTAACATTATCATATAAGAGTACATCTTATTCAATCAAATTCAACTTCCATCCCTTATTACATTCGGCATTTCTATATACTCCATGTTTTCCTCTATTAAAACATATACATCATTATAGATAGAAATTCAATTCAGTCCAATTGCTTAAAAACTTACTCAAGTAGTTCCTTGAATATATCAAATACCATCCCTCACATTCGGCAATAGCAATTATAATTGTAAACATTTCAATTCAGCATGAATGATTTACATTTAATTAAAATTAAGAACAACCATTTGCTCATAGACTTACCTCAGATATCGGCGAACGTAAAATCAACTATTCGGCTATTTTTGTCTTTCCCGGATTCAAATCCGACTTTCTCTTTTCTTGATCTAATTTGATATAAATTAAACTTATTTAATCAATATTCAATTAAATTCACTCAAAAACACATGAATAAGTAATTTACATTTTTACCCCATACATTTTACATTTTTAGCTATTTAGTCCAAAATTCACAAAACACAAAGTAAGCATAATTTGCCCTTGCTATGCTTATGCCGAATACTCATCTCATCCGTATGAGTCCATACAATTTATTTATTACACATTTTAACCCCTTAATATATAAATTTCACAATTTAGTCTTATTTAAGCATTTTCACAAAATGGTCCACAATGCATAGAACATAAATTCACTCTATTTCCTTTCACTAAACAAGAGCCGAATATTTATTGGACTTATACAATTCCCTACACTATGTTTATTTTAGAATATCAAGTCCCTCCATTTATCAATTTCATCAATTAAGCCCTAATAACTAATTTCTTGAAGATTGATAATACAAAACTTAAAAATCTATTACATATTTTCTATTTCCTTACATCAACACTGAATTTTTCACAACTTCCTCAATAGTCGAACATAAATTCTTTATAGATTTCAAAAATTAACACATAGGCAAGATAAACAACTCAATAACCATCTCAAATATGTCAAATTTATTCAAGACTAAGCTCAAACATACCTTTAATTTAACATGCAAGCACCGAATAATGTCAAAGCTAAAACTTCTTTTCTTTCTTTTAGTTTTGGCCAAACAAAGAAGAAAGATGAGTACTTTCATCTTTTATCTAATATAATATGTTATCATAAATTATAATATACCATCATGTCATAAAATAAATAAACAATTTCCAATTCATTATTACAAGCATTTTGGCCAGCCATTATATTGATTTCTCTACCATTTTGTTTATTTTATTTTATTATAACCACTAACATATTAAAATAATGTACCATTTTTACCTAAAGAAATAATAAAAAATTTAGATCACTATTTCATGCATACCAACCGGCCACTAACCTTCCTTCATGGCCAAATTTCTACTTTAAGCCTCAAATTTATTAAAATATCAAAATTAAGCACTATCTCATCTAACCATCAAATTTTCAATTTATGCGACTAAACCCTTATTTCAAATTTAAGCATTAAAACGATCAAATTTTAATACGAAAATTACACACACACTAATTCATACATAATAAGCATAGAAAATAATATTAAAATATATATATTTTTTTCGACTCGGATTCATGGTCCCAAAACCACCGTTCCGACTAAGGTCTAAATCGGGCTGTTATAATTAGTCCTAGAACCGACTAAACCGTAA
Source organism: Gossypium bickii (assembly GCA_025503065.1). NCBI lineage: Eukaryota > Viridiplantae > Streptophyta > Magnoliopsida > Malvales > Malvaceae > Gossypium > Gossypium bickii. The sequence continues at coordinate 73,918,532 of CP106713.1, forward strand.
CTCTGACACCACTAAATGTAACACCACATACCTGAGTCCAACGCTGAGACTGGATATGAGACATTACTATGCTTTAACTTTCTTAAACATGCACTTATGGGCTGTAAAATTTTGTTCCGAATTAAAAACTTCCCTTTCTTAGTCTAATCATACATTTCATGGGCCTACGAGGCCTTAAACACATATCTGGAAACTTTCAGAACTTAATCGAAACTTTACATTAAAACAGGGGTCACATGCCCATGTGGCTTGGGACACGCTCGTGTACTCCTAAGACACACCCATGTCTTTCAACCGTGGTCGACACTGACTAATTTCACACGGCCTTGACATGCCCGTGGACTTAGACCGTGTGCTATACCTTGATATACTGAGTTATTCACACGGCCTGGGGCACACGCCCATGTTCTAACCGTGTATCACACATGGCCTAAACAAACGGCCGTGCGATTAGCCCGTAGTCTATTCTAACTTAAGGTACTAAGGTGTAGGGGACGCACGGCCTAAACACACATCCGTGTGTCTATCTGTGTGGGCACCTGAAGGCTATTTGCGAAGCCAATTGCCACCCTGAAATCAAGATCAGTCTCATACTCAATTCAACAACTCAAATTTCTACATCCTTCATGAACAATACTACATGCTTCATTGATATCAATAAACATACATACTTAGTCAATCTTGGCCAATCATTCAGCCATATACAAAAGAATAATAAACTTGATAGCCCATACTTTTGCCCTTTTTAAGACATATCCTCAAAATGAAATGTTTCCTATACATGCCTTAATATAAACAACTTGGCTATACCAAAATAACGATTGATAGAGTGCTTTGAGCTCCGATGACAATGATCCATGAGATTAGCTTGGCAGGACTGCATGAAAACAAAGAATAAAAGATGTAAGCATTTAGCTTACTAAGTTTGCATATAATGCACATAGCAACATACTTGTTTAATATAAACCATTTGTCATAAACAATGGCATCTTAAATTTCAACTATTTAAGCTTACTTACTCTTACTGATTCTTACATATCTCATGAAACTTACTAGTCTCATGCTCGTGAGGTAAACAAGGTACCTGCATCACTTGATCACATAAATCAGCATACTTTACTATAACAATCATAATCTCTAATTCATCATTCACAACATGAATAATACTCATTTCTAACTTAATATTAGCTTTGCTTACTTAACTTTCTTGCTATCTCATTTAAGCTCTACTCATTTGCCCGATGAATTTCTATGAATAACCGAGGATACTGAATCTCATCCCACATGTATCTTGATGCCAATGCTATATCCTTGGTATAGTCTTATATGGGATCTCTTAACTCAATATCGACGCCATGTCTTGACATGGAATTACACGAAGTATTCCTTGTGGGTTCCCTTGGGAACTTACCATTGCTATGTCTTGACATAGTCTTACTTGGTATCTTTACTTTGTCAATGCCGAGCCTTGGCTTGGACTCACATGAAATATTCCTTGATACTTACCAATGCCATGCCTTGGTTTGGACTTACATGGGATCTCTATCTCATCATAGCTTTTCAATGCCATGACTTGTCTTGGACTTACATGACATCTTTGCTTGGAGACTCACCAATGCCATCCCTTGGCTTGGGCTTACATGGGTCTTCATCTCATAATAACTCTTCAATGCCAAGACTTGTCTTGGACTTACATGATAACTTGCTTGATTGCCGATGCCATGCCTTGGCTTGTTCTTATACGGACTTTGTTATCTCATGAGGTAGATCGAGTATCCTAAGTAATTCAACTTCAATGGGGTCTTTCTCACGCTTAATCTCATTAATTACTTTGTTTAACATACCATTAAACAGTCTCATGAAAGTAATGTATTTTTAACAACATAACAAGAAATTCAAGGGAAATATTCATGAAGCTTGGAATTCATGCAAACTTACCTCAATGTACAAAATGTATGTAGGTAATGCAACTTAGTCCTCGACTTTGTTCTTGCCTCGGTTTCGATCAGGGCTTCATTTTTCTTGATCTATAATAATAATTCAGCTCATTTAATAATCACATTGACTAAATTGACTCATAACTCATACTTTGGCAAAATTACTAATTTGCCCCTAAACTTTCTAATAATTATACTTTTGCCCCTAGGCTCGTAAAATGATTTTCATACAACTTTCTTAAACTTCATGCTTAGCTGATTCATTTTCTCTACTATAATAATCATCAGTTCTCACTATTTCCATTATGAATGACCAATTTCATAACTATTACAAATTAGTCCATACTAACATTTCCCATGAAATTCACTTAGAAAAATATGTTTATCTAACATCAAACTCTCATAATCTTCCATAATATATCATTTTACAAGTATGTCATCCATGGGAACATTTTTGAACATCCATTTTAGCTCATCAAATAGCTGAAAATAGCTTACTCATGCAACTAGGATTTCAAAAATATAAAGAATATAAAAAACGGGGCTTGGATGCACTTACTAGCAAGCTTGAAAATTTTGAAGAACCCTAACAATGGCTCCTTGAATTTTCACCAGCCTTGGAGAAGAAGATGAATGAATTTTTATCACCTTTTCCCATTTTAATCATTTAAATTTTTAAATGACCAAAATGCCCTTTTTGATACACTTCCTATTTTAACTCATTTATACCCAATTTTGTCCAAAAATTAGAAATTGGGAAAATTGCTATTTAAGGACCTCTAATTAATATTCTAAAGCTATTTCACACATTAGCTTCTAGAATCTCACATTTTGCAACTTTTTCTATTTAGTCCTTTTGGACAATTTAATCGCAATTTCACAAAATTGCTTCATGAAACTTTCACACTAGCATGCATACATAGCATAAACCTTAAAAACTCATACATATATCTCGGACTTGTGGTCTCGCACCACTATTCCGATTAGGCCCTAAATCGGGATGTTACACTTTCTCTTTGCCTCGATCTCGATCCGAATCTCTCCTTTCTTGGTTTATACATATTAAAATTTAGCTCATTTAATCACCAATTCATTTAATGTAGTCCAAACACTCATGTTTAGGGCATTTTACAAAATAGCCCTCACATTTTTACATTTCGAGACTTTAGTCCCTATTTTATAAAATTATCAAATACACAAAATTTCTCTTCACTTATGCCTATCCAAATTTTCCTTGTGCTTATACAAGCCCACACATTTCATTTATTTCACATTTTAGTCCCTCAAAATATTATTTTCTCAATTTAGTCCAAATTACTCAAATTCACCAAAAATTCAAATACAAAATATGTTAACCCAACATTAAGCTTTCATTTTCCACCAACTAACAACACAAAGCTCACATATTCATCAATGGCACTTCTCAAAATCTTCATCAAATTCTAAAATTAAAGCATGGGTTTGATAATACACTAAGCAACGATCACAAAAACGAAGAATTTATCAAAAATCGAGCTCAAAACACTTACCAATTGAAGCTCACTAGTGCCAAATATCACAAAGCCTCAAACTTTCTTCTTTTGTTCTTAATTTCGATGGAATATGGATGATAATATCCACTTTCATGCTTTTATTTTTATTATATTAACATTAATGCACCAATTACCATTTTGCCTTTTATTATTTCATTTAAATTTCCACCAACTAAAGCCCATTTTTGCCCATCCATTATTTTAATGGTTTATTAACAACATAAGGACTTCTCATTTAGAAAGCCATGACAAATAAACACTTTAACAATTAGTACACAACTTTTTTATTTTATGTGATTAAGTCCTTTTTCATAATTCGACACATAGACAATAAAATTTTCACACAAAACTTTCACACATGATCAATCACATATCATAAACACCAAGAAAAATATTAAAATATTTTTTTGACCTCAGATTTGTGGTCCCAAAACCACTATTTTGACTAGGGTCTAAACTGGGTTGTTACAGGATAGCTTACCTGTACTGATTTCTTCTATGACTGTTGAGAAATACGTGAGAAAAGGGTATGAGACATACCTTGCATTCGTGTTGAATACCCAATAGTCAGAAGTAAAGATTGAGTCAGTGCCTCTGGTATGTGAGTACCTGGATGTGTTTCCAGAAGAGTTGCCCGGATTGCCTCCAACTAGGGAAGCTGAGTTTGGTATCGAGTTAGTCCCTAGTACGACACCTATTTCGGTTGCCCCATATAGGATGGCACCGTTTGAGTTAAAAGAGCTAAAGGTTTAGCTACAAGAGTTAACAGATAAGGGTTTTGCGAGATCAAGTTATTCTTTATGGGGTGCTCCGGTACTTTTTGTGAAAAAGAAAGACGGGTCGATGAGATTATGTATAGACTACTGACAGCTCAACCAGGTTATAGTTAAGCACAAGTATCCTTTTCCAAGGATCGACGATTTGTTTAACCAATTGAAGGGAGCCACATTGTTTTCTAAAATAGACCTGAGGTCCAGTTATGACCAGCTGAGAGTTAAGGAACAAGATGTACCGAAAACTATGTTCCGGACGAGGTATAGCCATTATGAGTTCCTCGTTATGCCCTTTGGCTTACTGAATGCTCCTGCGGTATTTATGGATTTAATGAACTGTATATTCCGATCGTACTTGGATAAGTTTGTTGTTGTTTTTATTGATGACATATTAATTTATTCTCGTGATGAGAGTGAGCACGCGGAGCATTTAAGAACTATTTTGTAAACCTTAAGAGATAAGCAGTTGTATGATAAGTTTAGCAAAAGTGAATTTTGGCTTTGAGAAGTCGGATTCTTGGGCCACATCGTGTCGGGTGATGGAATTAGAGTTGACCCAAGTAAGATATCGACTGTCGTTGATTGGAAACCGCTGAGGAATGTATCGGAGATTAAAAGCTTTCTAGGCTTAGCGGGTTACTACAAACGATTTGTTAAAGGGTTCACCATGATTGCTACATCGATGACGAGGTTGCTACAGAAAGGTGTCAAGTTCGAATGGACAGAGAAGTGCCAACAGAGTTTTGAGAAACTAAAAGCATTGTTAACTGAAGCCCCAGTTTTAGTGCAATCGGAATCAGGAAAGGAATTTGTGGTGTATAGCGATGCATCCTTAAATGGATTGAGGTGTGTGCTTATGCAAGAAGGCAAGGTAATAGCTTATGCCTCGAGACAACTAAAGTCGTATGAGAAAAGCTATCCGACTCACAACTTAGAGTTAGCCACCATAGTGTTCACACTGAAGATTTGGAGACACCATTTGTATGGTGAAAGATGTCGAGTATTCACCGACCATAAAAGTGATGACTCAAAAGGAGTTCAACCTGTAACACCCCAAACCCGGCCCACGAGCCCTGACCGGATCTGGTATGTCACTGCGGAAAAACGTTTGAAGAGAATCTAACTTGTGGTGAAATCTTGAAAATTTAGTTGTCATTTGGAAACCATGTCCATTTAAAAATTCTAAATAATATAAGCTTGATAAAAATATCCGAATTAAAACTTTATTAGAAGCTTTTAAGGTGTAAGTTGCTAAAATAAAAGTCATTTTCCAAATAATAATTTAATCATCATCTAGCTTAAACATAACAAAATGCTCAAATACTTTAACTGTGCCTTATTACAATAAATAAATAAACAAAAGTACTTAATAATATGCTGATTTAAGTAAATAAAACGTCTTCTGCATGGGCCACCTCGTATCCACTCCAACCCGGTCCAATCACCACGAATCATCTGTGATGTTTAATAAAAATTGGGTGAGTCACACAGACTCAGTGTGTAATTAATCCACTGAATTCCACCCACATGTTAACCACACATTAACCCATATATCAGATAACAAGATATCATATTCACATAATAACACATTCTGGGCCTGGCCCATATTCATATCACTTATCAGGTAACAGGGTAATTAACCACATAATTTCCACATATCGGGCTTAGCCCATTTCCACACTGATCCACATTCATATACTGGGCTTGGCCCATTTTCACATTAATTCACATATCAACTGGGCTTGGCCCATTTTCACAATAATTCACACATCCATTGAAATTATGCAAAGTGCACCCAACCCAACCTAGGGTCCATCCTCTACACACCCCCGTATCCAGCCACCACACACTAGGGGATTATCAAATCACCTTCTCCTTTCCACTCCAAAAGGCAATCAATGCCGTCCACGTGCAATTAAGCACAATAATCCACAACGCGACCTCAGTCAGCGCCAATCCACGATGTAGCCGTAGCTAACACCAAAACCACGATGGGACACATAGTCACTCATCAACCACGATATGGCACATAGCCGATATCAACCATGATGAAGCACATAGCCACTCATCAAGCCACGCGAACTAAATCGCAATTGATCCACAACATGACCTCAGTCAACGTCAATCCATGATGTAGCTCAAGGCTAACACCAAACCACGTACTCGAAGTACACCCGTACCTTCTTTCATATCATATCCCACCCATGCACATGCAACATAAAATAATGATATAATATAATGATGCATGAGCATGTTCATCAAGCATAGTCATAACACATATTCATATTAATAATCAGATTTGGTACTTACCGGATTATCGACATACCCCTTGAGGGTATCCATATCACAATTTCCACTGCACTAGTTAGCACATTCATAACACATACACGTATCACATACATATCATATACCCGAAAAACGGTAGGTTAATCACACACCTAATCACTTGAAGTTCTAAACTCTCGATCCCGATGCTATCACTAAGAGCCACTACGGCTATCTGCCTATAGCTTTCCCCTGCTGCTGGCCCACACCCCGGTGGCCAATCTCGAACTGCCAAAACGAATCTCTTCTTAAACTTTGGAATAGGGACCTTCTCTTTTCCTTCTTGACTGGTATTCGCCTCCATCACAACACTTAATTAGCATATCAAATTAGTCACTAAGTTATAACCAAAAATCAACCAAATCCAAACTTATCGAATGCCCTTACCAAAATGATCTCGAATCCCGAAAGCTTGCTTACCTCAGTCGACTAGCCCCTAAACATCCATAGATAGAATCGGTCAACACTTATTCACATAATATGGCCTAGGGCCGAATACCACAATCACTTACCTTGAGCACTTCAATTCCCGAAAGACTCCTTTGATGATCCTTAACACTAGCTACACACAAAAAGAGCACATCACTATGGCCTTATACATATTCGGCCATCCCTAAAACCAAGGTCAACATTTGGTTTCGGCATACCAAGGAGAAACCGATAGATAAAGAAAGCATACTTACCACTACACGTTACTTTCCCCTTAAAGATCAATTCCCCGAATCACCCTCCTAGGTTCAGCCAAACAAAAGAAGCAAAGAAGTGATAAGGGGTTTCAAACCAAGATTCGGCTATGGCTCATCAAATGATGATAGAGTGTTCGGCTAACAATAAAAAGGAAGAAGCTTGAGAGAAAGAAGTAGGTTCGGCCAAGAAGCAACTAGGTTCAAAGTGACCAAAGTTTCGGCTTTAATGCTCTCAACAAGGTTCGGCTAATCCTTTAAAAAGGGCGATTGCATATTCGGCTATTTTTAAGGAGTAGGTATGGAGTTGATGAAAGGAAAAATGGAAGAAACTTGGGAGCATTCGGTAATGATGGTCAATGGAAGAGGGGTTTCGGCTATGACTCCTAATGACAAGAGCATTCGGCTTTCAAAGAAATAGAAAGGGAATTTTCGGCAACAAGAAAATAAATGGAGAAAAGAATTGCCAAAAGATGAGCACCCCTATTTATACTAATCAAATTCGGCACTCCTACCTCCTCTCCAATCCCACTTCCTTCTCCTATAATAACTCTTGGACACATATTCAAAATATATGAAATAAATCTATAATTATCTTCTAATCTTAGCTTAAAATAAATAAACCTTTATCACCTTAATAAATATTATCCAACACTAATCCCTTATCAATCTCCTATATTATCTCTTCAACACCTATTCAAAATAAATAAAATAAATCAACAATTATCCCCACTCTTAGCCAAAATTTAAAAGAAATAAAACAACTTATCCTCATCCATTTGAAAGTCCAATGTGCCATCCAACTCCTTCCATTCTCTTTACGTCACATGCAAAAATAAAACAAAACACCCATTTGCTGCCCCCAGGTTTCGAACACGAGACCTGCTGGAACCACCACACGCTACCAGCCACTTTGTTGCTAGCTTCTTTGTGACATAAACTCCCCACAATTACTCTTAAAGCCTCCTTAGCCCAGTTTCTTATTGACGCAAAAATAAAAGTTCCCCCTGCTTCCCACATTGCTCGAACCTCCCTGCTCAAGGCGTCATTTCCAGGGCCTTAAGTGGCGCCTTGCAGCCACTTTACCCAGCTTACTTTCATGTCCAAATTCCCTCACAAATTTCCTTAAAGCCTCCTTAGCCCAACTTCCCTTCTTGACGCAAAATACAAAAATATAAAACACTCCCATGCTGCCCTCACGACTTGACCCTTTTCCCTCCTGAAGCACCCTTTGACGCCAACTTCCCCCTTGCACCTTAGCGCCCCAAGCCACTTTGCCAATTGATTTCTTGTGTCCTAAACTCTACAAAATTTCTTTTAAGGCCTCCTTGCCTAGTTTCCCCTTTTCACTTAAAATCCAATTATTTTCCAAAACTTTCTCTTTCATCCCAGAAATTTAGGAACCCCTACAAATACATCCCAGTATACACTAAAGCATGCTAACACTTGAATTATGCACTAAATGCATAACCCCTAATCTAGGATGTTACACAACCTATAGAAGTGGAGATGGTTAGAGTTGATAAAAGATTATGAGTTGATAATTGACTATCACCCTGGAAGGGCGAATGTGGTCGGTGATGCTTTGAGTAGGAAATCATTGATTGCCTTGAGGGCTATGAATACCTAGTAGTCTGTGGCTGATGATTGTTTGATCATAGCAGTATTAAGAGCTAAACCAATGTTTTTGCAAGAGATCTACGAAGCTCAAAAAGGTGATAAAGAATTGCAAGCTAAGATAACTCAGTGCAACACGGGTATAAAATCAGACTTTCGGATTGGTTCAAATGGCTGTTTAATGTTTCGAGACAGAATTTCTGTACCTAAAGACAATGAGCTTATTCAGAAGATTTTGCATGAGGCACATAGCAGCTGTATGTCTATCCATCCAGGTAGTGTGAAAATGTACAATGACTTGAAGAAAATGTATTGGTGGTCGAGAATAAAAAGAGACATATCAGAGTTTGTCTCTAAGTGTTTAATTTGTCAGCAAGTGAAAGCCGAACACCAAGTACCTTCAGGTTTACTTCATCCCATGATGGTTTTCGAGTGGAAATGGGACCGTATTACCATGGATTTTGTGTCTGGATTGCCATTGATTCCAAAAAAGAAAGATAATGTATGGGTTGTGGTTGATAGGCTAACTAAGTCAGCTCATTTTATACCGGTGCGTACCAATTATCAACTTGAGAAATTGGTCAATTTGTGTGTTTCTGAAATTGTGAGACTTCACGGAGTGCCCTTATCAATTATTTCAGATAGAGATCCGAGGTTTACCTCGCGATTTTGGAAAAAGTTACAAGAAGCATTGGGGACAAAGTTTAATTTTCCATCTGCAAACCCACAGTCAGTCGGAGAGAGTAATTCAGATTCTTAAAGATATGTTGCGGTGTTGTGTCCTTGAATTCCAAGGCAGTTGGGAAAGATATTTACCACTGGTAGAGTTTGCCTATAACAATAGCTATCAGCCGAGTTTGAAAATGGCGCCTTATGAGGCTTTGTATGGGCATAAATGCCAAACTCCTTTGTATTGGACCGAACTCAAAAAAAATCAGATTCACGGGGATGACTTAGTCAAAGAGGCCGAAGAGAAAGTAAAGGTAATTCGTGACTGTTTGAATTTTGCTTCGGATAGACAGAAATCTTACGCGCATTTGAAACGAAAAGAAATTGAGTTTCAAGTCGGTGATAAGGTGTTCTTGAAAGTATCTTCATGGAAAAAAGTCCTCAAATTTGGTAAGAAAGGAAAATGAAGTCCACGTTTTATTGGACCTTATGAATTGACTGAGAGAATTGGACTGGTAGCTTATCATTTAGCCTTGCCGCCCGAGTTAGAAAATATCCACAATGTATTCCATGTGTCTATGTTACGTCATTACTGTTCTAACCCATCACATGTGATTTCACCAATAGAGGTTGAGATTTGTTCAGACATGACCTATGGTGAATAGCTGGTTAAGATTTTAGATCGAGAGGTCAAGCAATTGAGAAATAAAAGTATATCACTCGTAAAAGTACTATGGCATAGACATGGGTTTGAAAAGGACACATGGGCGCCTGAGGAGACTATGAGAGATCAATACCCAAACCTTTTCACTGGTAAGATTTTATGGGACAAAAATCCCTAAGGGGGAGGATTGTAACAGCCCAATTTTGGGGCTAGTCAGAATAGTGGTTTCGTAACCACTAATCCGAGGCCAAAGAAATTATTTTTAATATTATTTTATGTGTTATAACATGATTATATGAGTGCATGAAAATTTTGGTGAATTAATTTTAGCGATTCCATACTTAATTTTGAAAAAAGGACTAATTCACATAAAGTGCGAAAGTTTTGTTCTACAACCTAAAGGTGTTAAATAGCTATGGAACACTAAAGTAGAGGTCCTTATTGAGTAAATAGACCAATAAAATTATGGCGGCTGGACATGGAAATTTTAATTGGAGACAAAATCATAAAATAGTCAAAAATTAGGTGACATAAGGTGACTTACTTAATAAAAAAATAAAACAAAAAAGAGGAGGCTATCATCTTCTCTTCACCGCTGAAATTTTCAGCAAAAAGGGAGGTTTTGAGAGCTCAAATTTCAGCAAGCTTTTCTCTTATAGGTAAGTGATTTTGGTGGTTGTTTTTGATAATTTTTGTACTTATGAACCCCTATAGCTTAATCTAGCTAATGAGAGGACTATTTGCAAAATGGTTGAGAGTCTAGGGTTTTACCATGTGAGTATTCCTGTTGTTTACTGAAATTTTATGAAAAAAAATGAATCTTGGTTGTTAAATAAACAACTTTTGTGAAAGGATATTTCATGAAAACACCTAAAATGAACCTTTTTGTGAAGTTTATAAAATAGGTTGTAAATGTGTGAAATAATTGGATTTATGAGTTGCTATAAGCTTAAAATAGATTCAGCTAGGCTTGATTAATGAGAAAATTTAATGAAAATCATTTTACGAGTCTAGGGGTAAAATCATAATTATGTGAAAGTCTAAGAGCAAAACGATAATTTTGCCAAAGTAAGAATTTTGAAATGTCTTGATTAAAGTGGTGATTAAATAAGTAAATTTTGTCATTATAGATCAAGAAAAATGGAATTCGGACCTAGACCGGGGGAAAACCAAGCTATTGGACTAAATCGAACTAGTCACTCATATTTTGTATACCGAGGTAAGTTGTACGTAAATAATACAACTCTATTGTTATTGTGAATTAAACAATTAATATTGCATAAAATGTTTGATTATTATTATGAATATGCTTAACAAAATTTGATGTGGTATACTTCCTGTTGAACCTTAGGAATAGATTAGATATCCACGCTATGACATTTGGGTAATATGTGTGCTAGTGTAAGACCATGTTTGGGACATGGCATCGGCCACATTATGAGAGCCAGTGTAAGACCATGTTTGGGACATGGCATCGGCATCGTACACTCTCGTGTGAGGCTTGTCGGGCGGTTCAACCGGTAATTTAAAGCTTGTGTTAAAAGTGAGAAAAGTTATGACTATGTTGTAAGTGATACAGGTATCTACATGAAATTCATTAGAAATAAGCTCGATTTATGTTGTATGATTAGTAAGGATGAAAATCAGTAAGTTATGCCTTTAATCATTTGAGAATTATGTGCAACTTTATAATATGCTATGAGTATGATAATGCATGGAAGTTATTGTTAATTATTTACACGCGACTTACTAAGCTTTATGCTTACTTCCTCTCTTTTCCATTTTCTTATAGTATCGCCAAGATAGCTCGGGGATCAAAGGACGTCGGAGGCTTAATCACACTATCAATTTGAACATTTGGTATAGTTAGACTTATCATTTTGAGTATGGCATGTATAGGAACTTGGTCTTTTGTCAAGTGTCATATTGTTTTGGCCAAATGGGTTGGCTTGTCTTGAAGATTGATTCATTTTGTATAAGGCCATGGATGATGGCTAATACGTGTTATTGATATATGTAAGTGATGAGGTTTTTCATGAATGTGCAACTTATATGGTGGAATATGTGGTGTGTTAATGCATGAATGAGTAAGTCGCATGATTGGATTGATAAAGTATGTGATAAGTTCTGCATGTGAATGGAGTGTAGTGGCCTTGATGTGTGTATGTCTTGATGTGGCAAAAGGGCTTAGTAAATAGCCTTGTTTTTGTCGGCGTGTGTCTAGGCCGTGTGTGACACACAGTCTGCCCCATGGGTGTGTAGTTCGACCCTGTGCCCCCTGCACCCTAAGTTGGAAAAACAGAATGCCTAGTATAACCACATGGGCTGAGACATGGCCGTATGTCTCAACCGTGCGGAGGACACGGCCATAGGGCATAGGCATGTGCCTAGGCCGTGTGAAGTCTGCACCTTAAATGCGAAATTAGATTCGCCATACGAGCGTGTGCCTTGGCTGTGTGACCCTAAAATGTTACTGACGTCAGAAATAGAATGTCAAGGTTTTAACTCACAGGCTGAGACACGGGCGTGTCATGGCCGTGTGATGGACACGGGCCATGGACACGGGCGTGTGCCATGCCATGTAACATCTTGAATTCTCACAAAGCACAAGTCAAGCTCATGCAAGGGCTAAGGACATGGCCATGCCAGCCACACGGCCATGCCCCAAGTCCACACGGGCGTGTGCCCCTATTTTTCAATGAAATTTTTTAAAGTTTTCTAAGGTTCCCGATTTAGTCCTGATCTGCTTTTAATGTATGTTTTGGTCCTCGTAGGCTCATATTAGGGATTTTATTACAAAGTTTGAAAAGTTTTAAATTTCAACAAACTTTTATGACCCGAAAATGTATGTTAGTATGTGTTTAAGTTGGTAATGCCTCGTACCCTATTTCGATGTCAAACATGGGTAAGGGGACACTTTCACAAGTCTTAATTCATAAAGACTTTAACTAATTCCTTGAGCGCAAACTTCTTTTAAAACTGTAATTTATTCAAAGGTACTTTATTACAGATTTAGATTCAAAATAGAAATACACACCACCCCTAAAAGATCACATGCATGCTACAAAACTAAACGGGCAAAGCTCACTCCAGAGGTTGCTCTTTCTGGCTAAGTCCTTTCACCAAGCTTACCACAAATCACAATCTTGAAAGAGCGAAAAGAAAAAGGGGGTAAGTTCAAAAGAATTTAGTGAGTTCTAGTAAAGAAAAACACTCGACCCTACTTAAACAGAATTATATGAGTACAGAATAATATAACTATACACACATAGACATTTTAGCGTACTATCATACTATTGGCATACACTTATTCATGGCAGATAACGTTACTAAGCTGACTCTTACATCGGGCGCATAGCCTCTTCCTTAAAATTGGTGAACGTTACCAAGCTGACTCTTACATCGGGCGCATAGCCTCTTCCTTAAAATTGGCGTATACTTATTTCTTAACTTCAGGCATACACTTACCTCCTTACATCCAAGTAGGACTAACCTTAACAGACTTGACACCTTCTTACCAAATATAATCCTTGCTAACTTAACTACATGTCTAAAACCTCTCATTGGAGAAATTCATACACACCTCCAAAACTAATTCCACCAGGGTGGATTCCATGTACCAATCCTCATCACTTAACAAATACGCTAAGTTTCAACATAGTAGATAGGGATCAAAATGTACTACTCAACATTCAACCTTCCTTTTCTATCAGCTTATATACATATCAATCTTCACATATAGAATCATATTTGTTTTCTCTTTTCATATACATAACATATAACACATATAGAGTCATTTTAACTTACTCTTTTCATATCCTTCATTGGGTTAAACCTCAAATCCCCCAAACACATATTATAATAGATCTTCCATATCTTATCATTTCAAACACATACATGTTCCCGTGAGTTTAGGGCTCTTTTCCATGGTTAATAACTAACATGTCTTACTGTAGGCAACACCCATATCTCTAGGCCAGAAACCAACAAATAAGCCTTACCAAACCTAGCACTCACACCATCTGGTTAGTAACTAACATACCCTACCAATGGCTGCCAAACTAGTTAACAACTAACATGTCTTACTAGTGACCCATCACATACTCCTACCTGGTTAACAACTAGCATGCCTTACCAGTGGTCTAACATATTTGCCACTCTGGTTTGCAGCTAACATGCCCTACCAGTGGCTCATCACATATGGATATCGAGTTTAAATGCCAAGGTAGTCACATCTATTTCCAGTCACAACAAGTACACTTAGATAATTACATGCAACAAATTTCTAATCTATAACCACCAAGACATAGTGACATACCCAAGCTAGAGGGAAACACAAATAAGAGTGGTACAGCCTGGATACTCACAGATGATCTCACAAGGCTTGCTATGCTATCTCTACTGCTACACGCACAACTCTTTCTTACTATTCAATCACTTGTTGATTCCTCTCCAACATAGAACTCTTCTAAAGTAGGATACTAGAATATAATCGAGCAAGAGAAAAGAAAAGAACAACCCCCAAAATAAAAGTCCCACCAATATATATAGAGCTTTCAGCTCTCTCAAAACTAACACATGGCTAACATGCAAAGTTAACTCGTTCTATTTTGTGGCCAGAATAATCATTCTAGGAATATTATACAATAATCACACATGTTCAACAGAAACTAAAAGGTCCACACTTCTCCAATTATCTACTAAAGGATACAAATAGATGGATCTATCTCACAAAACTTAACTTAGAGAAAACACTTATTGGCAGTGTAACACCTCTTACCCCTATCCGCCGCCGGATCATGGTACGAGGCATTACAACAATCTTATACACTTCTCTAATACATACATTTCAATTATACATTAAAAGTATTCATAGTTACACTCTATCTCCCTATTATGGGCTTACGAGGCCCAAAACAATCATTAAAGTTGGTTCGGGACCAAACCGGAACTTTTCGGGCATTTAGAAAATTTTTACCAAAAAAGCAGGTCTGCGCTGTGTGTGACATATGACACTACGTGTGTGAGTAGATCGTGTGTGGTCCTCACACGCCCATGTATGGACCCCGTGTGTAATTTACTAGCATTCTATTTATGCACCACGGCCAAACCACACGCCCGTGCGGTGGCCGTGTCCTACCCCACGGTTGAGACACATGACCGTGTCTCTAGCCCGTGTGGCATACATTAGGCTATTTTTCAAACCTTTTGTTTTCTTAACTCTTTGTACTAATATACAATATATCGATCTTTGTTATACCTTTAGCTAATTCTAACTTAGCCATATCAAGACATTTCTCCATGAATGCATAAAATAGGTTTACTTACCTATAGTATTATGAGCCACATCTCATGGCTCTATTCAATGAAGCAATATAAGCCTAAACATTTGGCTAATTCATAATAATACATACAACCAATAACTAAATCTCTATACATGCCATTCACTTGAAAATAATTAGGAATTATCATGATTCCAACTTGACAAATTGATATTGTGATGATACCTCCAACAATCTCCAACCCCGAGCCAACCTGACAACACTAAGAGAAATGGGAAAATGGTGTAAGCTTTATAGCTTAGTAAGCTAGCATACTAATAATAATAAACAGTTTTGTTAACAATATTAACCCATTTCTGAATAAATATGCTCAAGAAAATAGAATCAATATTCACATAGTTTCACCTTCTTCTTAGTTCAGCTTAAGCTATTTTTCTAAGTCACAGTCACTAATTTAATTATTTCATAAGCTACAGAACTTGAAATTAAGTTCCGTGAATTTTCCCTGAAATTAGACCCATATACCTTCTTTCTATAAAATTTCCAGAATTTTTGGTCCAGCCAATCAATACCAGATTATTCTTAAAGTTTCTCTTATTTCACTGTTCAATGGTTCTGACCTATCTTTACAAAAACTCAGTTATCTCATTATACAGAATTCAAATAATGTTTTTATTTATTCATATAAAAAATATACTCATTAAGGATTATAAGAATATAAACTATGCTCCATGATTATTTTTGTACAATTTTTAATAATTTATCCAAGACAGAACAGGGGATCACGAAGTCATTCAGAACTAGTCTCACTAAAATTTAAATATCTCATAATTTCAACTTCTTTTTCTTACTCTATTTCTTTTATATGAAAATAGACTCAATGAACTTTAGATTCATATCTTCTTCACTTTCTAATTCAATTTCCACTATTTTCGGTGATTTTTCAAAATTACACAATTGCAATTGTCCAGTACTATTTTAATGCAAATTTCACTTTTTCATGATTTCCAAGTATTCACTTTCACTTTTTTTTTTTTACACATATGCACTAAAACACATATAACTTGGCACATAACTATCACTTGATCATATGCACATCTCACTCATTTGCATTCTTACTATTAATGCATCATAATCTAAGCATTTTATTTAACATATAAATCATACAATAACAATTTTGTGCACATACCTGTACTACTTATTCATACAATTCTCTACTTAGTTTCATACATGCACTCCACTTATACAAACAATTTCATATTCACACTTACTCACATAAATACATCAAACACAATGTTCACTTTTACATTATTATCACATGATTAAATCCTTTTCACATTCAATCACTTTTCATTATATCAATTCAATACCCGTTGAACCATACGGAATACTAAAGGATACACAGAATAAGGCACAGAGTGCCACACTGTAATATAGCCAAAGCTATCACTGTAATGCAGCCGAAGCTACCATTGTAACACTAGGGTTACCCTCGGGCCTGCTCACACAAGTTGTCAGTTCAAGATTAATATACAGTGCTGCTCACACAAGCTGTCAGGTGTCTGCAACACATGCAAGATCACCTAGCCACTGATATAACACAATGAACCAGCACCCGGGGAACAGTTTCACTGAAAACACTGAAATTCCTAGTGACATGTCACTTGTATCCTAATCGTTTCCTAAGGTTCAATCGAGACTTTTTAACACTTGTTAACACTTAGTCAATATTTACTAAATCACTTTTCTCATGACAACACTAATTCACAATTACTCATAACATTCACAATCATAGAAGTCACATTTAAGTACAATATTTCAATGCATTTCCATGTACCATAGACATATTTTAAATCAATTTATAAACTTGGCACATTAAACGTTTGATTCAACATAATTCAGTTAATTCACTAATTTAGCTTTCAAATATAAATTACAACATTATTGTATTATTGTTAACACACCAACTTACCTCGAATGCCGAAACGGCTAATTTTCCCGACTTAGCCCACAACTATGTTCCTCCCTAATCTTAGTCCAAATTTCATAATTTCTTGATCTAACATGTCAAATAACAGTCATTTAACACATTTTATCAACACACTAATCAATTCAATTCAAATATCAAATTATGGCAAATTTATAATTTTGCCCCTAACTTTTCAAAAATTACACTTTTACCCCTAGGCTCGTAAATTAAACTTTATTCCTTTTTCTTATGTTTTATGACATGCTGATAATTTTTCCCTTCTATGGCAACATCAAATTCTTACTCTAACATACACTTATGAACATTAGGTATTTTTACCGATTATGTCGTTTTACTCGTTTTCACTTAAATTCGCTTAGCAAAAGTTCTTTAACATAATTTCAAGCTTCATAGTCTACATAAAACATCAAAATACACACTTTTCACCTATGGGTAATTTTCCAAAGATGAACCCTAGCATGAATTATTGGAAGCATAAGCTAAATCGAGCTATTAGGACTCCAAAATCGTAAATAACTTGAAAATTGGGGCTAGAACGGACTTACCATGATCTTGGAAAGTTGAGAAAACCCTAGCAATGTCTTCTCCTGGTAAATTTCGTCCATATGGAGAAGATGGACAAATTTGGCATTTTAATTTTGTTTTTAATTCATTTAATTTACAAAAGGACCAAAATGCCCTTATAAAAAAATCTTATCTAACATATACCATATCCATTTTTGTCCAAAAATTTAATCAATGGGCTAATTACCATTTAAGAACCTCTACTTCAAAATTTGATAGCAATTTGACACCACTAACTTCTAGAACTCAAGTTTTGCACTTTTTACAATTCAGTCCTTTTGACTAAATTGAGTGCCCAAACGTTAAAATTTTCGAATGAAATTTTCACGAAATTGTTCCGTGAAATTGTAGACCATAAAAATATAATAAAAATAAATTTTCTTACGTCGGATTTATGGTCTCAAAACTACTGTTCTTACTACGCCCAAAATCGGGCTGTTACAGGCAAGTTCCTCCCAACGACCACACTAGGACATAAAAACCTCAAACCTATACTTTACCAAAGGCAAATACTTTTAGCCAAATTCATTACAAGATTACTAGATTAATCCAACAATCTATCAATCATGGCGCAACAAATAATCCGTAGACAACACTGGCGGATAGAACACAACTCGGCCATTCGATAGTTTAAAGCTTATCTTAACTTTCAGCCCATACAAATCATCAACAAGACTATGTCGGGTGGACTGTTACAACTTAAGCTTAGGAAATCATCTCGAAGTCCACACTCTAACGCCTTTTAGCTCACTATCTTCTTGTAAATCCTTCTTCCACCATGGTGCCTTCCAAAAATTTAGCTTATCAACCTTGAAGTCTATCCTCCATCACAAAAGACTAAAACATTTGGTGTAGTCTCTAGAGACTCAAGTATAAGGCTATGAATCCTACCACAAAAGCAACCTTTACCCTAAAATCTACTATAATTTTTTCTCCAGTTTCCACTCCTTCTATTGTGCCTTCCATGAATACTTCCTACCCAACACAAACCTTTAATATAAAGAACAATGTTCCAAACGTGTCATGTCTTGGTCTGAACACCTTAGGCATAAGTGAGAACCCTTTTGTAACACCTTCACCCGTCCTGTTGATAACTCTTGAAACTATTTATATTTTATGCTTTTAAAATTGGTTAATTGCCTGTACTAAGGTAAGTTTAGTTGCATTTTAGGATTTTCCATTAGTGTTTTTAGGAAATTGCATTAAAAGGTTTGGACTATGCTTAAATGTTATTACATGTTACTTCTAATTATTTGCGGGAAGGATTTGTTTGTTAAGTGGCAGGTGCAGAATAAGGAAAAGAAGTAAATGAGTGAAGGATTGTCATGGCAAAAGGTTGAACAATTTTCCAACATGAATGTGTGGCAATGCAAGAAGGAGACCCAGTCAACACTTAACCATTATCAACCCTACTATACGTGTACCAGAAAAATTAACCTAAAAATTAAGGAAAAGAGGAAAAATTTATGGGATCGTGAGATCATGGGATGATGGGCCTACTCTAAAGGGAGAGATATAAAATCCAAAAATAAAAACTGAAAAGGGTGTAGACAGGCAAAAGACAATTGGGAAGAGAAATCCCTTAGACGAAAATAGAGGATAGTAGTTGTGACAAGGGCAGAGATGTGAAGGAGAGAACAAAGGCAGTCCCTTCTGGTCACCAGAAGAGATTTCATAGCTAGAATTATGTCCTGGGCAGGCGAAAGCTATCTTCTTGAGTTCCACCTTTAATTCTTTATTTTCTGTTCTGTTATCTGATTTAAGAAAATGATGTTGAATGCTATCTTGAATCTAAATTTTATTCACCAACCCATGATCTAAATCTCATAGGGTTGGGATTACTTGATGAAACTTTTATTTCCATTATTTTCCACGACTTAGATCAGTTATAATTTACTGTTTCATTCAATGGTATTTATGAATAACATGCGTGTAATCTCTAGACATGGGTGAATATCAATAGGTTTATAAAATTAATCCAATTCTGAGAAGGTTAGGTTAGTTAGATTGAAATTAAATGATGAGTGAGTACTTGAAAAAATACTCATAGTAGACTCTAGATATAGAGTAGTGTAAAACCCCCAACCCAATTCGTTGTCGGAATAGGGTTATAGAGCATTACCAGAATTTACAGATCAAATAACAGATATTCCACTTCATACAATATTCATATCAGAAATCAATCATAAAGCCCCTTATATGAATCCTCGAGGTCCAAACCATGCATTAGAAACGAGTGGGGACTAAACCGAGTACTCAGAGGATTTTTCACGAAATCTCAAAATTTTTCCTAGGTGCAAGGGTCACACGCTCATGTGGTAAGGCCGTGTGAGGACACGCCCATGCCTCAGGCCTTTTAACTCTCTGACTTGGGTCACACGGTTAGGTCACACCCCCGTGAGCTAGACCTTTTGTAGGTGCAGGGTTCACACGGCCAAGTCACACGCCCGTGTGCCAGGCTGTGTGATCAATTCTGGGAATTTTGTTTTGACATTTTAAAGATACAAGGGACACACAGCCTGTAACAGCCTGTTTTTAGCCAAATCAAAATAGTGGTTTTGGGACCACAAATTCGAAGTCAAAATAATTATATTATTATTATTTTAATGTTTACAGCATGATTGAATGATTGTGGGAAAGTTTCGTTTAGAAATTTTATTATTTGATTAGTCAATTTGATAAAAAGGACTAAATAGCCTAAAATGCAAAAGTGTTGTTCTAATAGTTAATGTAACATCCTAGAATTAGGGGTTCTACATTTCATGTTTTTCTACGTGCTTGGCTTGTTCTGCTTGTTATTTAGACGTGCTTGAAGGTCCTGGGGAGGCTCAGGTTCAAGCTAGAGCCTTGGTAAAATTTTGGTTTTGGGCATAAGGGGGAGAGCTTGGGGAAACAGGCTTTAAGAATATTTATTTGTGTTTGTTGACACAAGAAGGAGAGTGATGTGGTGGCAAAGTGACGCCACTTAAGGAGCAAGGGAGTGGCGTCACAAGAGAGCAGGAGGGGGAAGGAGTTTGATTCCTATCTGCTGCATAATGGAACTTTATTTTCGTGCCCAAGGTGGTGAAGTGGTGGCATTCAGTTAGGACTCTTCTAGGAGGAGTTTGAATGAGTCAAATCATTTAAAATGGATGGATAAGAGAGCTTGGAGAAGTTTAAATTGGTCAAGCCAATTCAAATTGGTGATAGGGAGTGAAACTAGGAGCAAATCAAGGGATTTGAGAGGGGGAGTGAGAGTTGGCCAAATGTTGGAGTGTTGGGGGGAGAATTTCGGCTATGTGTTCTTGTTGACTGGGAATTTCGGCATTTGGTGGTGTGCGATAGCATAACTGAAGCTTGAGAGTGTGCTGTACCGAAAACTCTATAGGTGCTTAAGTGTTCTCTTGTGCGTTTTCAGATTTAGCAACTCAAGCATTTGGGGTCATTTCTTGTCAACTCTTTCTTGCTAGTGTCGAATACTCAAGCCTAATTTCTTCATCTTTTCTTCTCTTCAAGTGAATCTTGGCCAAAACTTCTTTGCACTTTCCTTCTCGTCTATTCTCTTTTATTTCTCCTTAGCCATTGGTTTCTTTGCGTCACCAAGAGCCGAATTTCTTCTGACTATCTTCCCTTCCCATTCAACTCTCTTCTTCTTCTTTTTGTTCTGCACTATTTTTCCCATAGCCGAATCTCAGGTTACCCACTTCCTTTTATTTTCATTTTGTTTCTTCTTGTTCTATTCTTCTAGCCGAAACCTGCTCTCCTTTTTCTATCTTTCAATTTATTTTTCCCTAGGCCAAAGTCTCTTTGTTCATCTCCTACAAGTTGTTTCCATCACCAAAACCGAAACTTTCTTGTTACTCCCTTTCAAAACTGACTCCTTACTTGTGTGTCCATCATAGTCGATCTTGGATTGCTTCTATTATTCTTGCCAGTACTGAATTGCCTTGGGTTCCATTCGGCCTCTCCCTATTCAAGGTAATGTCCTCTTCTTTTTATTAATCTGTTCATTTCCTTTACTTCTCCTAAAGAAGCCAAACACTCATCTTCTAAATCATTAAACCGAAACTCTCACGTATTTGGTTACTCCATCACGTTGTGATCTTGCTTTTTCTGTGATTCATGACAAACTTTTGTTAGATAAGCCGAACATCCTGCAAACAAATCCGTGGCTGTGCAATTCCTCATTTATTAAAGTAAGGAGTTTTCTTTAGTCTTATACGATTAGACTCTCTTTCATTTTACTCTGCCTTAATCAAATCTTTTGGTTAGACAACCAATGTTTCTCTCTAAGTACTGATCAAAGATTCTCTCCATGGATGCGAGTGCGAGCCAAACTAAGGAGGGGAGTGGACTTGGAGTCTCTGCCCCTAAGTTCAAACAACATACTGTGTCGGCGGTTTGAAACTTTCCGCTGGGTTGTGGTAGAGAGCCAACGTATGTTTGGGATAGCCAAATCGCGATTATTCCTGCTAGTGAGAGTGTCGATGATCTAGAGTGTTTAGTTTTACGTGTAATCAGGTGTGTAATGCTCACACTTTTCTTTATTATTTTGCGTTAACAACTGTGTTGGCTGAAAGCCAGAATGATTGTATAGACAGTCGAGATACCCTTGTGGGTAAGGTTGGAAATACCAGGTAAGGACCTATATGACTTCGTTTTACGCATAGCATAATCTAAATATGATTGCATTCATCTCAGTATGATAATATGTTGCATGGGCTTTGGGATATGATATTGAAAGGGGAAGTGTGATTCGATGGATATCCATGATGGTTTGGTACCACAAGGTTGGCCCCACATATATTTATCGATGGTCATCCACGTTGGTTTGGTACCACAGTGGGTTGCCCCACATATACATTTATTAGTGACTCTGTCATAGTGGTTTGGTATTACAGTGGTTTGCTACCACAGTGGCTTGGTGCCACAGGTGTTCGGCTGGTTCAGGTGATTTAGAGGATGGAAACTAGGTTGGGTTGGGTTACATTGCATACAATTTTTGATATGCCATGTTTTGAGGGCTAAGGCCCAATGTGTTCTATGGGCTTAGGCCCAGACTGCTTTCGTAAGGGGAATTACACACTGAGTCTCGGTGACTCACACCTCTGCTTAATTTTGTAGGTAATCCCTAATGTGAGGATTTGGGAGCCGAGGAGGACTCTGCGGTGGCCATGTAGTAGTTCTTTCGTAAATTCGTTTTCTTTATTTAGAATTACTTTTAATTTGGGAATTTGTTATGTAATAAGGCCTCTGGGATTTTATTATTTGGTTTCTGATTTATTGCGATTATTATATTTTACGAAACGTTAAATTGGGGTTTTCTAAACAAAATGTAAACAAACATTTTTCAAATAATAACGCACGGATAACAAGTAAATAAATTATTACTTCAAAAATTTTCTTAGAACTACAAACACTGTTTTCAAAATGTCACGTTTCTGAATACCCCAGTTACGGTTTCATATCTCAAAACATGTTTTAGACTGTTAAGAGAAACCATAAACTTTTTCAAGAAAACCTTACAATTGAATCTGATTTATTTTTCCAAAATGAAAAACATGGAGATTTTAAAATTTCTTTAAACGATCTTTCCATGTGACATACCATTCGGTCGTAACGTTTAGGCCAGGTTTGAGGTGTTACAATTGTGGTATCAGAGCCTAGGTTGCAAAACTCGGCTATGGTATGGGTTCGATAATGTTTTCCAAAAATTAGTTTGAAATATGGTTTAGAAGAATACATGTTTTCTGGAAGTATGGCACCCGAGTCTCCGACACTAAATTCGTACGGTAAGTCTTCTGAATATTGGTTGATTTGTATGAAAAGATTATATTGTGTTGTGAATGTTAGTGCTAAGAGATTCAACTTTAGAGATTGAGACCTTTAGAAAAATGTTATGCGAAAAACTACTCCCAATTCTATTTTCATAAGACTATCCAGTAATAAACAGTGGAAGATATACTAATTCATAAAATTTTAATCAGATTAAGTCGAATCCAAAATCATGAGCGCTAGAGGACGTGGACGTGGTATGTGCGGCCGTGGTAGAGGCCAGGGTATTAAGGCTGGACCCTCAGAATCAGGGCATGGGCCGAAAGGTGAAGTGCCAGTGTCACTAGTAGTGGAAGCGGGATCTCAAGACCGATTTGGAGGGGACGATGCTTTGTCCCAAGCTATGCTACATGTTCTAGAGCGGGTTGCTGGAGCGAGCACGGGATCGGAAGCTCGAAAATCTATTCCTGAGTGTCTTCGAGCAAATAGGGCTGAGATATTCAGAGGTATTTCTGGTGTGGCTCCAATCGTAGTGGAATACTGGCTGGAAGCGGTCGAATGAATCATGGATGATCTTGACTGTACCGCAGAGGAAAAGTTGAAATGAGTAGTGTTCCTCCTTTGAGATGAGGCATACCAGTAACGGCTCACGGTAAGGGATGGTACATCAGCGGACCGTATTACCTGGGACTCAGGGAAAGTATATTGGGGCAAGTTATGTAGACGCTCAGAGGAAGGTATTTTTAAACTTGGTCTAGGGGAATAAGTCGGTGGCTGAGTATGAGGCGGAGATCCTGCGTTTAAGCTGCTATGCTTGATGTATCATCACAACTAATTACGAGCGTTGTGTTCGGTTTGAGGATGGTCTGAAGGATGAGCTGCGGGTACTGATAGCTCCGCAACGGGAAAGAGAGTTTGCCACTCTGGTTGAGAAGGCAAAGATAGCTGATGAGGTAAAGTTGTCTGAGAGGCAGAATCGGGATAAGGATAGGGGTAGGAATAAGAGGAACTTTGGGTCGTCAGGATCTGCTGGGGGTTTCCAAAAAAGGCCTAGGTTTGAGGGGCCGAGTCGAGTTGCGAAGCCTGGTTCTGTTGGTCGGTCTCAACCGTGTGCTCGATGTGGGAAATTTCATTCGGGGGAGTGTTAGGCAGGTAATAGAAGATGCTTCAGGTGTGGATCTATGGATCATTGGATAAGAGACTGTCCACAAGAGCCAAACAGGGAGCGGACAGTAGGTCATAGGTATGCACGGTCCAGAAGAGGTGGACAGCAGTCGCTGAGAGGTCGTGGTCCGGCCAGAGGTGGAAATGGATTTGGTCGGAGGCGTGGAGCACCGGGTAGAGGTGTTGGGAGTACAGATGCAAGAAAGCCTAGATTGGTTATGCAGCTAGACGTCGAGAGGATGGCGATGCACCGAACGTCATAACCAGTACATTCCTTATTTTTGGTGAGCCCTTTACAGCTTTGATAGATATTGGCTCTACACATTCATATGTTATTAGTACTGTGTCTAAGACTTTGAATATAGAATCTGAGGTTGCTTCTAGAGAGATGACTGTGATTAGCCCTTTAGGACAATCTGTAGTGGTGAACAAACTCTTTAGGAATGTGCCTTTAGAAGTGCAAGGGATTATTTTCCTGGCTGACTTGATGGAATTGCCGTTCGACGAGTTCGACTTAATTTTAGGCATGGACTGGTTAGTTAAGTTTCGAGCAAACTTGGATTGTGCTGCTAAGCGCATGATATTGAAGACTCTCGAGGATAAGGAGGTGTTGGTGATAGGTGAGAGAAGGAATTACCTATCCAATGTGGTGTCTGCATTAAAAGCTGAAAGGATGGTGCGGAAAGGGTGTGAGGCGTTCTTAGCTCTCATCAGTACTTTGGAGGCCAAGGAATTGTCTGTAAAGGATGTTAGAACAGTGAAAGAGTTCTTGGACGTCTTTCGAGAAGAGCTTCTAGGGTTACCTCTAGATTGCGAGGTGGAGTTCGGCATTGATCTACTTCCGAGAATGGCTCCGGTGTCCATCGCTCCGTATAGGATAGCGCCAAAGGAGCTGGTAGAACTTAAAGCTCAGATTCAGGAATTGCTAGACCGTGGTTTTATCCAGCCAAGTGTGTCTCCGAAGGGAGCACCGGTGTTATTTGTTAAGAAAAAGGACGGGTCGATGCGGATGTGCATTGATTATAGGCAATTGAACAAGTTGACGATTAAGAACAAATACCCGTTGCCAAAGATTGACGACCTATTCGATCAACTGCGAGGCGCCTCGGTCTTTTCAAAAATAGACTTGAGGTCAGGTTATCATCAGCTTAAGGTCAAAGAGGCAGAAATTCATAAGACTACATCTCAAACTCGTTACGGTTACTACGAGTTCTTGATGATGCCGTTCAGATTGACGAGTGCACTAGCTGTGTTTATGGATATGATGAACCGGGTATTCCAACCCTATCTGGATCAGTTTGTCGTAGTGTTCATAGACGATATCTTGGTTTATTCAAGGACGGAAGAGGAGCATGATTCGCATCTTCAGATAGTTCTGCAGATTTTAAGAGAGAAGCAGCTGTATGCCAAATTCAGCAAGTGTGAATTTTTGTTGAGGGAAGTTACCTTTCTGGGGCATGTTGTGTCTGCCGAGGGGATTAGGGTTGATCCCCAAAAGATTGAAGCTATTTTGGATTGGAAACCACGGAAGTCGGTAGCAGAAATTCAAAGTTTCCTTGGGTTAGTTGGGTACTACAGAAGGTTCGTTGAGGGATTCTCGTTGATTGCGGCACCAATAACCAAGTTGTTACGAAAAGGGGTATCGTTTACTTGGACTGATA
Source organism: Gossypium bickii (assembly GCA_025503065.1). Classification (NCBI taxonomy): domain Eukaryota; kingdom Viridiplantae; phylum Streptophyta; class Magnoliopsida; order Malvales; family Malvaceae; genus Gossypium; species Gossypium bickii. The sequence continues at coordinate 73,945,147 of CP106713.1, forward strand.
AGCAGCAGGAAAGCTTTGAAAAGCTAAAGAGGATCTTGACTGAGGCACCAGTATTGATTCAGCCGGAGGCTGGAAAAAAGTTTGTCGTCTATTGTGATGCGTCGCACACCGGGTTAGGATGTGTACTAATGTAAGAAGGGAAGGTAGTAGCGTATGCGTCTCGGCAATTAAGACCACATGAAGCGAATTATCCCACTCATGATCTGGAGTTAGCTGCGGTAGTGTTCGCTTTGAAGATGTGGAGACACTACTTGTATGGGGAGAAGTCAATTATCTACACCGATCATAAGAGCCTGAAATATCTCCTTACCCAGAAGGAGTTGAATTTGAGGCAGCGAAGGTGGATTGAAGTGTTGAAAGACTATGACTGCTCGATTGAGTATCACCCAGGTAAAGCTAATGTAGTAGCGGATGCGTTGAGCCGTAAGGTGATATCAGATTTGAGGGCAATGTTTGCCCATCTCAGTTTGTATGAAGATGGAAGCTTGTTAGCTGAACTTCAAGTGAAGCCTTCATGGGTAAGTCAAATTAAAGAGAAACAGTTGTCAGATGAATGGTTAAGTTCTCGACTTCAGCAAGTGGAAGGTGGTGAGACAGAAGATTTTGGTCTGAATGGTGGCGGAGTATTATGCTTTCGTGGGAAGGTTTGTATGCCGAAGGATTCTGAGTTGAGATAGATAATCCTGCGACAGGCGCATAGTAATAATTACGCTATGCATCCCGGTGGGAGTAAGATGTATCGAGATCTGTGGGAACAGTATTGGTGGCTAGGTCTGAAGCAAGAAGTTACTGAGTTTCAAGCAAGAAGTTACTGAGATTTGTGGGAACAGTATTGGTGGCCAGGCAGAGCATCAATTGCCTTCGGGGTTGCTACAGCTAGTGAAGGTTCCACTTTGGAAGTGGGAGAGGATAACGATGGATTTTGTTAGTGGGCTACCTCTTACGCCTACTAGGAAAGATTCAGTGTGGGTGATTGTCGATCGGTTGACGAAGTCCGCTCACTTCATACCGGTTCGTATCGACTACTCACTACAGAAGTTAGCCAAGTTGTATGTAGCAGAGATTGTGAGGTTGCATGGGTACCAGTGTCTATCATATCGACAGAGACCCTAGGTTTACATCGCGATTCTGGAAGGCGTTGCACAAAGCGTTGGGTACAAATTGGAATTCAGCACGACGTTTCATCCACAGACTGATGGTCAGTCAGAGAGGGTAATTCAGATTCTGGAAGACATGTTGAGAGGTTGTGTAATCGACTTCAGAGGGAGTTGGGAGGATTTCTTACTGTTGGTGAAATTTGCGTACAACAATAGTTATCAATCCAGTATTTAGATGGCATGCTACGAAGCGTTATATGGTTGAAAGTGTCGTACTCCTACCTGCTGGACATAATTGGGTGAGCGACAGTTGTTGGGTCCGGAATTGGTCTCAAAGACGGAGGAAAAGGTTAAGTTGATTTAGGCTCGGTTGAAGGAGGCTTCCGACAGGCAAAAATCGTATGCAGATCTGAAGTGTAAGGAAATAGAATTCTCAGTGGGTGATCAGGTGTTCTTAAAAGTTTCACCATGGAAGAAGGTCCTAAGATTTGGACGGAAGGGCAAGTTGAGGCCCAGATTCGTCGGGCCTTATCGAGTGTTGAAACGTGTGGGACCAGTAGCTTATCAGCTTGAGTTACCTCCGGAGTTGAATCAGATTCATGATGTATTTCATGTTTCAATGTTAAGGAACTATCATTCGAATCCATCTCACATAGTGCCGATGGAAGAAATTGAAGTAAGACCTGATCTATCTTTTGAGGAAGAACTAGTGCAGATCTTAGATCGAGATGTTAAGGTGTTGAGAAGGAAGTCAGTTTTGTTGGTTAAAGTTCTGTGGCGAAATTACGGTTTAGAGGAAGCCACATGGGTGCCGGAAGATATGATGCGACAGCGATACCCTCACCTCTTTTGATCAGGTAAATTTTGAGGCCGAAATTTCTTTAAGGGGGTAGAACTGTAACATCCAAGAATTAAGGGTTCTGCGTTTCATGTTTTTATGTGTGCTTGGCTTGTTCTGCTTGTTATTTAGACATGCTTGGGAGTCTTGGGGAGGCTCGGGTTCAAGCCAGAGCCTTAGTAAAATTTTGGTTTTGGGCATAAGGGGGAGAGATAGGGGAAGCAGGCTTTAAGAATATTTATTTTTGTTTGTTGACACAAGAAGGAGTGTGGTGTGGTGGCAAAGTGACACCACTTAAGGAGCAAGGGAGTGGAGTCACAAGGGAGCAGGACAGGGAAGGAGTTCGAGTCCTATCTGCTGCACAGTGGAACATTATTTTTGTGCCCAAGGTGGTGAAGTGGTGGCATTCGACTAGGACTCTTCCAAGAGGAGTTTGAATGAGTCAAATCATTTGAAATGGATGGACAAGAGAGCTTGGAGAAGTTTGAATTGGTCAAGCCAATTCAAATTGGTGATGGGGAGTAAAACTAGGAACAAATCAAGGGATTTGAGAGAGGGAGTGAGAGTTGGCCGAATGTTAGAGTGTTGGGGGGAGAATTTCGGCTATGTGTTGTTGTTGGCTAGGAATTTCGGCATTTGGTGGTGTGGGATAGCATAACCAAAGCTTGGGAGTGTGCTGTACCAAAAACTCTATAGGTGCTTAAGTGTTCTCTTGTGCATTTTCAGTTTTAGCAACTCAAGCATTTGGGGTCATTTCTTGTCAACTCTTTCTTGCTAGTGCCGAATACTCAAGCTTTATTTCTTCATCTTTTCTTCTCTTTAAGTGGCTCTTGGCCGAAACTTCTTTGCACTTTCCTTCTCGTCTATTCTCTTTTATTCCTCCTTAGCTATTAGTTTCTTTGTGTCACCAAGAGCCGAATCTCTTCTCACTATCTTCCCTTCCCATTCAACTCTCTTTTTCTTCTTTTTGTTCTACACTCTTTTTCCCATAGCCGAACCTCAGGTTACCCACTTCCTTTTATTTTCATTTTGTTTCTTCTTGTTCTATTCTTCTAGTCGAAACCTGCTCTCCTTTTACTGTCTTTCCATTTATTTTTCCCTAGGCCGAATTCTACTTGTTCATCTCTTACAAGTTGTTTCCATCATAAAAATCGAAACTTTCTTGTTACCCCCTTTCAAAACCGACTTCTTACTTGTGTATCCATCATAGTTGATCTTGGATTGCTTCTATTATTCCTACCAGTGCCGAACTACATTGGGTTCCATTCAGTCTCTCCCTGTTCAAGGTAATGTCTTCTTATTTTTATTAATCTATTCATTTCCTTTACTTCTCCTAAAGAAGCCGAACACTCATCTTCTAAATCATTAAACAAAATGTGGTTTCTCTCTCTCGCGTATCTGGTAACTCCATCACGTTGTGATCTTGCTTTTTCTATGATTCATGATAGACTTTCGTTAGATAAGCCGAACATCGTGCAAACGAATCTATGCAATTCCTTGTTTATTAAGGTAAGGATTTTTCTTTAGTCTTATACGATTAGACTCTCTTTCGTTTTACTCTGCCTTAATCAAATCTTTTGGTTAGACAACCAATATTTCTCTCTAAGTACTGATCAAAGATTCTCTCCATAGATGCGAGTGCTAGCCAATCTAAGGAGGGGAGTGGACTCGAAGTCTCTGCCCCTAAGTTCAAACGACGTGCTGTGTCAGCGGTTCGAGACTTTTTGCCAGGTTGTGGTAGAGAGCCGACGTCTGTTTGGGATAGACAAATCGCGGTTATTCCTGCTAGTGAAAGTGTCGACGATCTAGAGTGTTTAGTTTTACGCGTAATCAGGTGTGTAATGCTCACACTTTTCTTTATTATTTTGAGTTAATAACTGTGTTGGCTGAAAGTCAGAATGACTGTATAGACAGCCGAGATACCCTTGTGGGTAAGGTTGGAAATACCAGGTAAGTACCTGTATGACTTTGTTTTACAAATAGCATAATCTAAATATGATTGCATTCATCTCAGCATGATAATATGTTGCATGGGCTTTGGGTTATGATATTGAAAGGGGAAGTGTGATTCAGTGACTGTCACAGTGGTTTGATACCACAGTGGGTTGGCCCCACATATATTTATCAGTGACTATGTCACAGTGGGTTGGTACCACAGTGGTTTGGCACCACATATATATTTATCAGTGATTGTCACAGTGGTTTGGTACCACAGTGGGTTGGCCCCACATATATTTATTAGCGACTGTCACAGTGGGTTGGCCCCACATATACATTTATCAGTGACTCTGTCACAGTGGTTTGGTACCATAGTGGTTTGGAACCACAGTGGCCTGGTGCCACATGTGTTCGCCTGGTTCAGGTGATGTAGAGGATGGTAACTAGGTTGGGCTGGGTTGCATTGCGTACAATTTTTGATATGCCATGTTGTGAGGGCTAAGGCCCAATGTGTTCTGTGGGGTTAGGCCCAGATTACTTTCATAAGGGGAATTACACACTGAGTCTCGGTGACTCACCCTTCTGCTTAATTTTGCAGGTAATCACTAGTGCGAGGATTTGGGAGCCGAGGAGGACTCTGCGGTGGCCATGCAATACTTCTTTCGTAAATTCGTTTTCTTTATTTAGAATTACTTTTAATTTGGGAATTTGTTATGTAATAAGGCCTCCGGGATTTTATGATTTGGTTTTTGATTTATTGCGATTATTATATTTTACGAAACGTTAAGTTGGGAGTTTTCTAAACAAAACGTAAACAAACATTTTTCAAATAATAACGCATGGATAACAAGTAAATAAATTATTACTTCAGAAATTTTCTTAGAACTACAAATATTGTTTTCAAAATGTCACGTTTCTGAATACCCCAGTTACGGTTTCGTATCTCAAAACCTGTTTTAGACTGTTAAGAGAAAACCATAAAATTTTTCAAGAAAACCTTACAACTGAATCTGATTTTTTTTTTCTAAAATGAAAAACATGGAGATTTTAAAATTAATTTAAACGATCTTTCCACGTGACATACCAGATCTGGTTGTAACGTTTAGGCTGGGTTTGGGGTGTTACAGTTAAAGGTATCTATTTGCTATGGATTATAAAAGTTAAGATCCTTTAGTGATAATTAGACCCTTTATATATTTAGTGAACAATGATGGACATAAAATGGATGATATTAAATGGTTTTATAATAAGGTTAATGTAGTAATTGGTAAATATAAGTTAAATTAATAAAATAAAAACATAAAAATGTGTTTCATTCATCTTTCTTAACTGAATATAGCAAAGAAGAAAGCCATTTTTAGGGCTTTAAACATTCGACCATTTCATTGCTCAATTAGTAAGTAATTTTGACTCTGTTTTTAATGATTTTTATATTTTTAAGATCGTTGCAACTGGGTCTAGCTAGCCATGGACTATTTTGAAAAACTATTAAAGATTTTGACTGTTTCCATTGATGAATAAGCAAGTTTTGTTGAATGATTTTTAGTGAAAATGCAAAATAGGGATTAAATTGTGAAATGTGGAAACTTTGTGGTTAAAATGTGAAATAAATGAAAAATATGGGCTGCTAGGGGTATAATAGTAATTCGGCTAGCATGGGTTATGCTTGAATTTCATGAATTTGTGATTTTATGAAATAAGGATTAAATTGTAAAAGTTGTGAAATTTTAGTGGTAAAAATGTAAAAGTGTAAATGTGCTTAAATGTGTGTTTTGGATTAAATTGAATAGAGAGATTATTAAATAAGTTAATTTTGAATATGTATAGATCAAGAAAAGCAAAACTCAGATCTAGATCGGGGAAAAAATAAAGTTATCGACTAATCGATCAGTTTCGTCATTTTAATACCTGAGGTAAGTTCGTATGTAATAAGCTTTGTTATAATTATGTTTTTAATGCTTTGATATTGCATAATCTGTGAATACAGGATTACAAACATATTTGACAATGATTTGACGACGATTCGGCATTGAAATTCCCAGTTGAACCTTAGGAATAGATTTGGATACTAGTGACATGTTATTAGGGGTATTTGTGATTTGTGATTATGTGATCCGGGTGCTAGTCCTGTACGTCCTACCGGTGGCTGAGTATATTAGCATGTGTTGCGGTTAATGGACAGCTTGTTTGAGCAGCACTGAGTAGCTACGTCTTGACCCACAGCTTTTGTGAGCAGGCCTGTTGATAGCTCGATAGTGAGAATATATGTGATATGTGATTGAGATAGATTTAGCTATATATGTGGCACTTTGGTGCGAGTTTCTTGAGTATCCGATAGTATTCTGAATGGTTTAACAGGTAAATGAAAGACGTGGTTGAGTATGAGATTGATACGAGATAGTACATGTATGTATATGAATCGTATAAGCTTTAAATCAAAGAAGTTGTGAATTGTACATATAAACATATGATTAAACATATGAAAGGTTTATTAGTTAAATGATCTAAATGTTAATGTATTCAATTGGTTGATATGAATATTTATAATTGAATTGAGTTTATTTCATACAAGCTTACTAAGCTATATAGCTTACTTTGTTTAATTTTCCATGTTTTATAGTCAATTCAAAGCCAGCTCAGGTTCGGGGATCGTCGGAGACATCATCACACTATCTAACTATCAATTTGGTACTTTTTAGCTCATTTTTTGTCATATGGCATGTATAGGGACTTTAGTCATTTTGATATTTATTTTGATAGTGAAATTTTCCAATTAAGTTGGTTTGTGAATTGATATATTTTTGTTGTATGTATAGCCATGAGAGTTGGCTTAATTTGGTTGTTTGATTATGTATATATAGGTGTATATATGGTTTGAATTGTGAGTTCATGAATGGACTAGTGTATGGATTATATTATGAAGCTTTTGGATGTGGCTATGATGGATGCTAAATGGTCAAAATTAGAGAACATATAGGTTTGTCAAATGATACATATTTGTTAATGAACATTTTATTGACTTGGAAAAGATAAAGATTGGTATGAACTTAGATTGCATAATGTGGTATTTATGTTTTGTATTGGTTGGTGTTGGAAATGGTATAAATTATGCTTGATTTGGGATTGAATTATATGTCTATTGATGTTATGTTTTGTGCCATATGAGTTGTGTAGGTTAGCATCAATTTGGGTGGCAAAATGGCTTGGTAAATAGCCTATTTTTGTCCACAACGGTAGAGACACGGACGTGTGTCTCAGCTGTGTTTGAGACATGGTTTTGTTACATGGCTATGTGTTCTCTAGTGTTGAAATTAAAATCAAGTCAGTATGCTCCACACGGCCTCACACACGGGTATGTGACTTGGCCGTGTGGCATAAGTCAGTATACCCTCTAGGTTTGGCACGGCTTAGCACACGGCTTGGTACACAGGTGTGTATGGCCTTTTTTAGGTCAGACAGGCTAGCCACACTGGTGTTTGTGTCGGCCGTGTGACCCAAGTCAGAGAGTTACACGGGGTTGGACACGAACTAGGACACGGTCATGTGCTCCCATTTTGAATGTCCACACAGCCTGTGACACAGGCGTGTTTGTTGGCCGTGTGAGACACACGGTCGGGTCACACAGGCATGTGTCCCCTATTTTTGGGAAAATTTTCTAAGTGTTCAAAAAAAATGTTTTTAAAGTTATCGGTTTTGTCCTGAACCACTCCCAATGCTTGTTTGGAGCCTCGAAGACTTGTATTAGGGACGAAATGTTTGATTGTGAATGGAATGTATATGATTTTGTTTAATTGTATGTGAAATGTATAATTAAAATGTGGTATAAGTTCGGTAATGCTCTGTAACTCTATTTCAGTGTTGAATACGAGTGAAGGGTGTTACATTATTGGTATCAGAGCTACGATTTAGTCGATTCTCAAACTAACATAGTGTAACATCCTGGAATTAGGGCTTGGCATTATTGTATGTTGCTGTGTGTTGGCATGATTTGTTTGTGGTTTTGATGTGTTTAGGGGTCCTAGGAAGGCTCGAGGTTGAGTTGAGCCTTGGTGAAAATTTTACTTTCAGGCATTTTAGGGGAGAGCTAGCTGGGGCAGGTCTTAAGGGCATTCATTTGAGTTTTGTTAACACAAGTAAATAGGTGGTAAAGTGGCAAGGAGGTGGCACTTAGAGTGCCTGAAGTGGCATCACAAGGGAGAAGATGCAGGGAGAAGGGGTTCGAGTCATGTTGTCAGCAAGGTGAAGTTTTATTTTTACTCCTAAGGAGCTTGGGTGGTGGATTCGGCAAGGACACTGTATGGATGGGTGTTGAAGGAGTCAAATAATTTGAAAATGTGGCCATGAGCGAAAGGTGGAGTTTGAATTGTTCAAACTTATTTGAATGGGTGAATGAGAGTAAAAGTAGGAGCTGAACAAGGGAGTGGTGGCTTGTTGAGTTGTTGGCCGAATTTTGAGTGTTGGAAAGGGGAAGAATTTCGGTTTTGTGCTAAGAAAGGGGTGTGCCAAAGTCATTTGGAGTCTTAACCTTTTCCTTTGTTTTCTTGAAGTGCATTCGGTCATTAGGGTGGTGGATAGTACCGATTCTTAGTAAGTCCTATTGTGCTCTTTTGTTTCTTATTCTTTTCTTCTTTGAACCTTTGGCCAAATTTGAGAAGACCATTCGTGCCTCCTTTTTCTTCATTTTGTCACTTAAGACTCTTTTGCCTACAATAGCCAAACCCTCTCTTTTACTTGGTAGCCGAACCTTAGCTTCATTTTACTCATTATTTCCACCATTCTTTCCCTTCTTTTTCTTCTCTCCCTCTAAGCCGAAACCTCTTAAGTCTTATTGCCGAATCTCTTCTTCTCTTTTTACTCATTCTCCTTAATCTCGCAACCAAAAGCACCATACCACTTCTTTTCCATCTTTCTTCTCTACTTTTCTTCTTAAGCCAAAACTTTATTTCATTTCCTCTGACACCTTGTTTTCTCTCCAAAGTTGAATCCCTCTATTTTCATTCTTGCGGCTTCTATCTCTTTTCTTCTTTGAAACTTCTCAGTCTCTATTTTCTCTAATCCGGTATTTGCTTCATCTTTTCTTTTCGGTTCAAGGTCGTTGAGTAGCCTAGGGTGTGAAGGGGGGTTCGTTTTGCCAAACCTTCTTTGGTTTCTTCTCCTATCTCAACGCAAGGTAAATTTTGCCAATACCCTTTGACTTTTCTTTAAGTCTCTTTGATTAGCCAAATATTGAAGGGCTACTTATATTGTTAGGCCGAACCTCTCTCTTTCGCAAATCATCTCAGTTGAGGGTGAAGTGTTTGTGGTGCGAATCATCAAGTAGACAAGGTAAGGGATTTCTCCCTAGTTATTCTATTAGCATTTCTATTCCTCGTTCGTTGCCTTAACCCGGTGGTGTCGTTAAATAATCATTGCTTTCGTATAGCAATTTTCTGATCAAGGCTATTCATGGATGCAAGAAACGATCAAGACGGGGAGAGGAGTGCGTCCGTAACCCCTATTCCAAAGTTTAAGAAGAGAGTTGTATCGATAATTCAAGACTGGCCACCGGGTTGTGGACCAGCTTCAGAGCAGGATAGACAGATAGCTGTCGTCCCTAACGAGAGTGTTGACGTAGAAAGCATAGTATTACGTGTTTTTAGGTGTGTAAATTTCACACTCTGCTATTATTTTTGTGTTATTAACTTTATGGGCTGGAAAGCTGAAAAGACGGTGTAGACAGTCGTAGTACCCTGGTGAGTAAAGCTAGGGATACCAGGTACGTGACTTTAACGTTCCCTTTATGAGTATAGATGTATGTTGTAATCTGTTAGTTTGCTTGATAGCATGTTGCATTCATTATGATGTGTATGTTATGCATTGGTTTGGATTATGATGTGAAAGGGGAAGTATTAGAGACTGTCACAGTGGTTTGGTACCACAAGTGGGTTGGCCCCACGTATATCTGATGCAGTGACCATGCCTCGGTCGCTTGGTGCCACGGTGGTTTAATACCACGTATATACATATATCTATGATTCAGTGACTTGTCCCAATGATTTGGTACCACAGTGGGTTGGCCCCACATACATTCATCAGGGATTGTCACAGTAATCTAGTATCACGGTGGTCTGGAACCACGAGTGGCTTGGTGCCACGTATGAGGCGTGTAGCGGATGGAGGGTTGATTGTAGAAATCCCCACGGTGTGATGGGCTGGTACGGGTGGCGTGTAGAGGATGGAAAACCTAGGTTGGGCTGGGACATATTGCATTCATTTCTTTTGTATGCCATCTTGAGTGGGCTAAGGCCCAATATGCGATTGTGGGCCATGAGCCGTTTATGTGATATAGGGGATTTACACACTGAGTCTTGGTGACTCACCCCTTTGCTTAACCTTACAAGTAATCAGTAGATTGTACCATAATGGGTTGGCCCCACATACATTCATCAGGGATTGTCACGGTGATCTAGTATCACGGTGGTCTGGAACCACGAGTGGCTTGGTGCCATGTATGAGGTGTGTAGCGGATGGAGGGTTGATTGTAGAAATCCCCACGGTGTGATGGGCTGGTACGGATGGCGTGTAGAGGATGGAAAAACTAGGTTGGGCTGGGACATATTGCATTCCTTTCTTTTGTATGCCATCTTGAGTGGGCTAAGGCCCAATATGCGATTGTGGGTCATCAGCCGTTTATGTGATATAGGGGATTTACACACGGAGTCTTGGTGACTCACCCCTTTACTTAACCTTGCAATTAATCAATAGATTGTGGATCTGGGAGCAGAGGCAGACACGTGAAGGCCATAAAATCTTTTCTTTTAGTAAACTCGTTTCCTTTTTATAATTTATTTTAAATGGGATATTATTTTGTAATAAGGCCTTCTTAACTTAAGATTTGGTTTTATTTTATTATATGACGTTATTAATTATTTTTAACATAAAGATTAATATGGAGTTTTCAAAACATAAATATCATAAACAACCGTTTTTCTTGTTAGTACCGACAAATTTAACGAACAATCAATTAACCCAAATCAAAAATTTTTCCCTTAAATTACTAACCACAGCTTTATTTATACACATACAGAAACTATAATAAATAGTTTTTAACTTATAGTATTTTCTTAAGATTTAAAAAAGGCATTTTCTACAATTTCACCCTGTGACATACCAGATCTGGTCGTAACGTTTTGACCGGGTGTAGGATGTTACAATTATGGTATCAGAGCCAGGTTCAAAAACTCGGCTGTGGGTTTGGGTTCAAAAATGTTTTCAAAGGATGGTTTGGAAAATGTTTAGGAAAATATATCTGGTTTCTGGAAGTATGGCACCCGAGTCCACCGGCACCAGATCCTTGCGGTAAGTGTTTCAATCGTTGATCGTTCATGTATGAAATAATTATGTTGTGCTACAATTGTTAGGAGATTCAAACTTTAGGGACTGAAATCTTTAGGGTTAGATACGAACTCGTGAGAATCATTGTTAATACTATTTTTCATAAGATTGCTCGGTAATAAACAGTGAAAGAAAGTACTAATTCATAAAACTCTTAATCAGATTAAGTCGTATCGGTAGCCATGAGTTCTAGGGGACGTGGACATGCCGTGCACGACCGTGATAGAGGCCAAGGTGTTGGGTCTGAACCCTCGGAGTCAGGATATGGGTCAGGAAATGAGATGCTAGTACCGCCAGCTGCGGAAGCAGATCTTCAGGATCAAATAGGTGGAGACAATGCGGTGTCTCAGGCAATGTTGCGAGTTTTGGAGAGGGTTGCTAGAGCGAGCGTAGGATTAGTGGCTCGAAAATCTGTGTTTGAACGACTTCGAGCCAATGGAGCTGAAATGTTTAGGGGTGTGTCTGGTGTAGCTCCTAATGTAGCTGAGTATTGGCTAGAAGCAGTAGAGTGCATTATGGATGATCTTGATTTTACAGTGGAAGAGAAGTTGAAAGGAGTTGTGTCTCTTCTTCGGGATAAGGCGTATCAGTGGTGGCTTACGGTCAGGGATGGTACAGCAGCTGACCGTATTACCTGGGATTTCTTCAAATCAGCATTTCAAGGGAAATACATTGGGTCAAGTTATGTGGATGCTCAGCGTAAGGCATTTCTAAATTCGGTTCAAGGGAATAAGTCAGTAGCCGCGTATGAGGTGGAATTCTTACGTCTAAGTCGTTATGCCCGGTGTATTGTTGCCACAGACCATGAGCATTGTGTTCGGATTGAGGATGGTTTAAGAGACGAGTTGCGAGTGCTGATAGCTCTGCAGCGAGAAAGAGAAATTACTGTTTTAGTGGAAAAGGCTAAGATAGCCGAGGAGGTGAAGCGGTCCGAAAAGCAAAATTAAGATAGGGATAGAGGTAGGAATAAAAGGAATTTTGGATCGTCGGGGACAGTTCGGGGGTATCGAAAAAGGCCTAGGTTGGATGGGCCGAGTCGTGTTGCGAGACCTGTTGTTGATAGTCAGCCTCAGAGGTGTATTTGATGTGGTAAATTTCATTTGGGTGAGTGTTGGATGAGTAATAGAGGATGTTTCAAGTGTGGGTCTACTGATCATCGGGTAAGAGACTGTCCACAGGAACTGGGCAGAGCGCGGTCAGTAGGTCAGGGTTATGCTCAGCCAGGTAGAGGTGGTCAGCAACCACAGAGAGGTCATGGTCTAGCCAGAGGAGGTAATGGTTTTAGTCGGGGCCGTAGAGCACTAGGCAGAGGTTCAGGGAGCACAGATGCAAGACAGCCGGGGTTGGTCTATCCAGCTAGACGCCGAGAAGAGGGCGATGCACCGGACGTCATAACCGGTACGTTCTTAATTTTTGGATTGCCTTTTACTACATTGATTGATATTGGATCGACACATTCCTATGTTGCTACTGTGGTATCTGGAACTTTAAACATAGACTCTGAGATTGCTTCTAGGGAGATGACTGTACTTACCCCTTTAGGACAACCTGTAGTGGTAAACAAACTCTTTAGGGATGTACCTTTAGAAGTTCAGGGGATGGTTTTTCTGGCTGATCTGATGGAACTGCCGTTTGGGGAGTTCGATTTAATCTTAGGTATGGACTGGCTAGTGAAGTATTGGGCAAACTTAGATTGTGCTGCTAAGTGCATGGTGTTAAGGAATCCTGAGGATGATGAAGTTTTAGTGATAGGAGAAAGGAGAAACTATTTGTCCAATGTAGTGTCTGTTTTAAGGGCAGAAAGAATGGTGAGAAAATGACGTGAGGCATTCTTAACTTTTGCTCGGGCTCTGGAAGCCAAGGAGCTAACCGTAGGAGATGTTAGAATAGTGAAGGAGTTCTCTGATGTTTTCCCAGAAGAGCTTCCAGGATTACCTCTGGATCGTGAGTGGAATTCGGTATTGATCTTCTTCCAGGAACAGCGCCAATGTCTATTGCCCCATATAGAATGGCGCTGGGAACACGAAAATTTATATACTTTTTCATGTCCTTTTTGACCCAAATTCATGTGGTTTCGAGTAAATTCTTGTCGGAAAATAATTAAATATTATAAAATAATTAATTTGTGCTAAAAATATGAACATGACGAATTTTAATTAATTTTATAGTTAATTTTGTTTAATTTTGACTATTTTCGACAGAATCGTACAAAAGGCGAAATTCGGCTCGGCAGACACTGCTCGAAGAATAAAATTGAAAAGCGATTTGAAATGTCAAGGTGGCTTTAATTCCAGCCCAAGATGGTCCAAATATGAAGATTTAATCATAATATAATTAATTTTAATTTATTCCCAATTTAATTTGGGTTAAATAAATTATTTTTAATTAATTATGAAAAAGGGGCCCAGTTGAACCACATCAGTTGAACCGAACCGATTGAACCGAACCAGCCACCAAATGGGCAGCCCAAACTATCCACAATGAAGGCCCAAATCAGCTTATTTGCTGATTAATTCAGCTTGCAAAGGATCCCTTGAAGATGTTTCAAAATCCCATTCAAACCCCTCCAATATTCAAGGCTTTAAAGATTTGGCCATGCTTTATTTAGCAAAGTTGAATTCTTCAACTTTGCCACAAGGGATGGCCGGCCAAGGGAGCCTCTTTTGCTGCTGTTATTTTCTATTTTTAGCAGCCTTAGACACCTGTAAATACAACCCATAGCTGCTCATTCAAAACACACCTCAAGCCTTCACATTCTCCTCTCTCATTTTCTTTCAATTCCCCATTTTCCCTTTCCCCTTCTTGATGTTCTTGTGCCGATTTCTCCTCATGGAAAAGAGGTGTTTTTCCAGCCATTTGAAGCAGCAATTGAGGTGTTCATAATCCCCTTTGATAGCCGAGGACAACGAAGAACGAAGAATGGATCAATCAGACAAGCCACGGAGAGCCACCGGATTTGTTTCTTGTTTCCTATCTCTTTAAGTTATTTGTTGTTGTTTTGACAAACATGCTTATGAATATTCATGCTTTTGAAATGTTTAATTTAATCAATTTAGCTTGAATTTAATTAGTGTTGGGTTGATTGCATTTCGGTTTCTTAAATTATTAAATTCATGTTTATGCTGTTAAAGGTCTCGGTGGAATGCTTGATTAAGTAAAATCATGTTAAGTTATCTGGCATTTTAATTGTTTAGATAGCTAATGAATTAATTATTTAAACGCATTGAAATTGTAATTAATGGACATAATACATAATCTCTGCATGTTTAATTCTACTAAGGTAGCTGAAGATTAAATTAGCATTGTATTGATTGATACATATGCCTTGCATAACTTGCGTGGATTTTGTGATTAAATTGTTTCAAGATAAAAATACTTTGTTACTTCACATGATCTTTTATATGCTTGTTAGGATGAATTAATTGTTTGCATCGACATAGGAATATGCGAGAGATTGTTTAATTTAATAAGTATGTATGTGCAATAACATGCTTACTAGTAGAAGTCTGTTTAATCGTTTGAATTTGCATAGAAATATGTACAAGAGATGAATGGATTTTTACTTGTAAGTATGTTCATAAGTTAGCAAATTACCGAGTTGCCATGTTTTAATAAGTATAAACACGAGCTTAATAATTCTAAGGTAAGAAATGTGATTAATCCAACACAATTATGTCATCTTGATTAAAATCAGTTTTTGAAATTGTGCATTAGAACTTGTTTTATTTTATTTTCTTACTTTGTTTTTCTTTTAGTTTTTAAATATTCCTCAAAACCAATTATTTTTCTGTCACCAAAGTGTTTGAACCATTTTCATAAATAATTCTTTTACAGTCCCTATGGGTACGATAACTAGACATTTACTTGTCACTTTATTACTTGTTACGATTGTGTACACTTGCACATTCCCACCGTTCCAAGTTTTTGGCGCCATTGCCGGGGACTATTTTTCAAAGGCATTATTTGTGAATCTATTTTACATTTTGGTTTATTTATTTTCTTGTTTAAATTTTAACTTAATTAATTTTTCTGTGAATATTTCAGGTGTTTATGAGTATTCACCAGATTATTGACTTACTCCCTGTGGACCCTGAAATAGAATGAACCTTTCGACAACGAAGGAGACAAGCGAACCAGAGAAGGACCGAATAAATGAACTTTGAGAATATGAACCAAGGAAACAGAGCAAACCCTGCTCAGAATCCTATCCTTATTGCTGATGATAGGGATAGAGCCTTAAGACAATATGTTGTGCAAGCATTTAATTATCTTAATCCGGGTATTAGGAGACCCGAAATCAAGGCACAACAATTTGAGCTAAAGCAGTCATGTTCCAGATGCTTTAGACAGTGGACCAATTCAGCGGAATGCCTACTGAAGATCCTCATCTTCACTTAAGACTATTTATGGAATTGAGCGATTCTTTCAAGTTAGCTGGAGTACCCGAAGATGCCTTATGATTGAAGTTGTTCCCATATTCATTAAGGGACAGAGCTCGCGCCTGGTTGAATTCATTGCCACCGAAATCTATTTCTACATGGCAAGAGTTAGCCGAGAGATTCCTCATGAAGTATTTTTCGCCAAGCAAGAATGCTAAACTGAGGAACGGGATCACTGATTTCCACAAATTGGATGATAAGTCCTTGTATGAGGCATGGGAAAGATTTAAAGAGTTATTACAAAAATGCCCTCATCATGGAATTCCTCATTGCATTCAACTTGAGACATTCTGTAATGGTCTCAACGCTCACACAAGGATGGTAGTGGACGCCTCTGCTAATGGTGCTCTTCTAAGTCTTATAACGAGGCTTATGAAATTATTGAGAGGATTGCCAGCAACAATCATCAATGGCCAACCAATCGAGTAGCCTCAGGAAGACGAGTCGCTGGAATTCATGAAGTAGACGCTATTACTTCACTCGCATCTCAGTTATCATTAATATCCTCAATGCTTAAAAACCTTACTACTAATGAGTCTAATAGTTTTGCAGCACAGCCAACTAATCAATTTGAGAATATAGCCTATGTCTATTGTGGGGGGGACATTTGTTTGAAGAATGTCCGTCAAACCCAGAATCTGTGTACTACATAGGCAATCAGAACCAAAATCGAGGAATGCAATGGTTGCAGTCCAACTTTTATAACCCATCATGGAGGAACCACCCGAATTTTTCATGGAGTAACCAAGGGGCTGGAACCAGTACCACTTACACCCAACCCAGACCGACCCAGCAGCCTAATTTTCTGCAACAAGTTCAGAAACCAGTTCAAGCTAAAGCATCCAACATCCTAGAAAGTTTGCTAAAGACATATCTAGCAAAGAATGATGCTTTAATCCAGAGCCAATCAGCTACATTAAAGAACTTGGAGAACCAAGTGGGCCAGCTTGCAACTGAACTTAGGAACCGACCACAAGGTGCTTTACCTAGTGACACGGAAAATTTGAGAAATCCAGGGAAAGAACATTGCAAAGCATTGCAATTGAGGAGTGGAAAGATATTAGAGCCTAACACTGTCGAAGTAGAAAAGGAGCAAGTTGATGCTCAAGAAGAAGTTCAACCAAGTGTTGAAACCTCAGTTTCACCAGAATCGAAATCTGCAAAACCATGCAAAGTAATGTCAGGACCAGTTAATTCTGATCTCCCAACAATGTTGTTAGATGTAGAATTACCACCAAAGGCAAATCAACCAAAACCAATTCCAGTAATGAAACCACCGCCACCCTACCCTCAAAGACTTCAGAAGCCGAAGCAGGAGATTCAATTTAAGAAATTCCTTAACGTACTCAAGCAACTTCACATCAACATCCCGTTGGTCGAAGCACTTGAGCAAATGCCGAACTATGTCAAGTTCATGAAGGATTTCTTGTCAAAGAAACGAAGACTTGGAGAATTTTTAGACGGTAGCTCTGACGAAGGAATGCAGTGCATATCTTCAGAACAAACTACCCCCAAAATTGAAGGATCCTAGATGCTTCACCATACCATGCAATATTGGGTCACACTATTGTGGTAAAGCATTATGTGACTTAGGCGCAAGTATCAACTTGATGCCTATGTCAATATTTAGGAAGTTGGGGATAGGAGAAGTTAGACCAACTACGGTTACACTTTAACTAGCAGATCGATCCTTAGCGCATCTAGAAGGAAAAATCGAGGACGTATTGGTACGTGTAGATAAGTTTATCTTTCCTGCTGGCTTTGTAATTCTAGACTTTGAAGCAGATAAAGAAGTGCCGATTATCCTAGGAAGGCCATTCCTAGCAATTAGAAGGACTCTTGTTGATGTGCAAAAGGGCGAGCTGACTATGCGTGTTCAAGATGATCAGGTAACATTTAATGTTTTTAAGTCAATATGATTTCCTAACACAATGGATGATTGTTCTGCAGTAGCCGATTTAGAGGAATTAATAGTAGAAAAGGAACTTAACTGTGTTGATGACCCATTGGAAAGACTTTTGACATCGAATCCCCCAAATGATGAAGAGGAGGACGAATCTTAGCTTCGCTAGAAACTAATCAAAAGGGATTTAATCCGTAATCCCATTTTGAATCTTTGGAATTAGAGAAAAGATATTACATGCAACTAAAAGCATCAATCAAGGAGCCACCTAAGTTAGAACTCAAGGTATTACCGTCACACTTAAAATATGTTTGTTTAGGTAACGCTTCTACTCTGCCTGGATTGTTTCAGCTAAATTAACCACTGAGCAAGAAGAGAAACTTATCATAGTTTTGAAACAATTCAAGAAGGCTATCGGATGGACCATAGCTGATATTCGCGGTATTAGCCCATCTGTATGCATGCATAAGATCATATTAGAATAAGGCGAGAGAGGAACGATTGATGGACAATGGAGACTGAACCCAATCATGAAAGATGTAGTAAAAAAGGAAATCATCAAGTGGTTGGATACGGGTATAATTTACCCCATCTCAAACAGTTCATGGGTGAGTCCAGTTTAGTGCGTGCCGAAGAAAGGAGGTATCACAGTTGTAAAGAACGAGAACAACAAGTTGATACCAACAAGGACAGTTACGGGATGGAGAATCTGTATCGATTACCAGAAGCTGAACAAGGCGACCAGGAAAGATCACTTCCCTCTGCCCTTTTTGGACCAGATGCTGGATAGACTCGCAGGTCGAGACTACTACTGTTTTCTTGATGGATACTCAGGGTATAATCAGATTACAGTAGTGCCAGAAGATCAACACAAAACGACATTCACCTGCCCATATGGTACATTTACATTTAGACGCATGCCATTTGGTTTATGTAATGCACCTGCTACATTTCAAAGATGTATGATGGCTATTTTTACTGACATGGTTGAGAAGTATATGGAAGTTTTAATGGACGATTTCTCAGTATTTGGAGATACTTACGAAGATTGCTTAGCCAATCTGGCTAAGGTACTGAGGCGATGCGAAGAGACGAATCTCGTACTCAATTGGGGAAAGTGCCATTTTATGGTACGAGAAGGGATTGTTCTAGGTCATCGGATAACGAGACATGGGATCGAGGTGAACAAAGCAAAAGTAGATGTTATTGAGAAACTCGCACCTCCAACATCTGTAAAAGGTGTTAGGAGCTTTTTGGACCATGCCGGTTTTTATCCAAGATTTATCAAGGACTTCTCTAAAGTGGCTAAACCCTTATGCAAGCTATTGGAGAAAGACTCGATATTCAAGTTTGACGAAGAATGCTTAAAAGCCTTCAATAATCTAAAAAATCAACTAGTCACGACACCCATAATCGTCAGACCAGACTGGGATTTTCCATTCATATTGATGTGTGACGCAAGTGACTTCGCCATTGGAGCTATCATAGGCCAGCGAAGGAACAAAGTTTTTCATCCCATCTACTGCGCAAGTAGAACTCTAACCGAAGCTCAGCTGAACTATACGGTAATAGAAAAAGAGTTAGTTGCTATTGTATTTACTTTTGACAAGTTTCGATCTTATCTTATAGGTACCAAAGTGATTGTCTATACGGACCACTCCGTGATTAAGTACTTATTGGCCAAGAAAGATGCTAAGTCGAGATTGATTCGGTGGGTGCTTTTACTTTAAGAGTTCGATCTAGAAATTCAAGATCGAAGGGGAGTAGAAAACCAAGTAGCTGATCACTTATCCAGATTGGAGGAAAATTCTCCACTTTTACCGATCTAAGAGACATTTCCAGATGAACACATATTGAAGGTAAATCATGTCTACAATACTCCTTGGTTTGCTGATTTTGCTAACTATTTAGCTTGTGGTTTGATGCCGATTGATAAAACATATCAGCAAAGAAAAAAGTTTCTTCACAATGTGAAGTAGTATTTTTGGGAGGAGCCATATTTGTTCAAAAAGTGTGCAGATCAGATGATTAGAAGATGTGTGGCAGAAGATGAAATACCAAAGATCTTATACCACTGTCATTCAGCTCTGAGTGTGGGACACTTTGGAGGTACACGTATAGTGGCCAAAGTATTGCAAGCCGGATTCTTTTGGCCAACACTATTCAAGGATGCATACACTTACGTAAAGAATTGAGATCGCTGTCAGAGGGTTGGAAATGTCACCAACAGAAATGAGATGCCTCGAACAAATATCATTGAGGTAGAATTGTTCAATGTTTGAGGTATTGACTTTCTTGGTCCTTTTCCTCAATCTCTTGGTCACAAGTACATATTGGTAGCAGTAGACTATGTGTCCAAATGGGTCGAGGCTAAAGCTTATCCGACGAACGATGCCAAGGTTGTGATGAAATTCTTGCAGAAACATGTGTTCACAAGATTCGGAACCCCAAGAGCTATTATTAGCGATGAAGGGACCCACTTTGTGAACAAGTGGTTAAAATGGTTGCTAGATAAACGTGGAGTGAAACACAAGGTTGCTACAGCTTACCATCCGCAGAAAAATGGACAAGCTGAGCTAGCAAATAAGGAGATCAAAGGCATACTTGAGAAGGTAGTTTGCCCGAACCGACGAGATTGGTCCAAGAGACTAGATGATGCTTTATGGGCTTACAGACAGCATACAAGACACCCTTAGGAATGTCACCCTATAGGTTGGTCTTTGGGAAAGCATGTCATCTACCTCTGGAGTTAGATCATAGAGCTTACTGGGCTCTTCGACAACTCAATTTGGATCTCAAGCTTGCTAAAGAGAAACGAATGCTCCAACTCAACGAGCTAGAGGAATTCCAAATGTTTTCATACGAAAATGCCAAATTACTCAAAGAAAGACTCAAGAAATGGCATGACAAGCATATTCGAGTTTGAGAGTTTGAAGCAGGTTAGCAAGTCTTGTTATTTAAATCCAGATTGAAGTTCTTTCCAGGTAAGTTAAAGTCACGTTGGTCTGGTCCATTTGCGATTCATCGCGTCCATCCATACGGAGTTATTGAACTCCAAGGTAAGAGAGGTAATTTTCAAGTCAATGCTCAGCGTTTGAAACATTATTACGGAGAAAACCCTGAACGGGATAAAATCTCGTTCAGTTTATCTGACCCTTAGTTTTTTTATTGCTTTCAATAAATTATTTAGGGTATATTTCCGGGTTTATCATGTTCAAATAAATTCTGTCTAGGAGATTGGAACTTAAGCGGGACCGTTTGTGACCCCTCCAATCTTTCCTGGGAATTGATTTTTGCATAATTTTCCAAGAAATTAGCCCTAAATAACAAAATAAATTTTTGGTTTTTCAAATAAAAAGGTCAATTTTGACCCAAGTCTTTAATTGCAACTCAATTTTAAATTTTCAGTGAGTCCAAGGACTTAATTGAATTATTTTAAAAATTTTGGTTGCTAGTTTCGTAAATAATAAAAACTAGGTGCCTCTTCTTGTAAATATTTTTTAAGGCATATAAAATAAATATTTTTATTTAATTTTATACTTATAAATTATTGATAAACTTTAATATATAATTATATTCATTATAATTTATATATTAACTTTTATCAATTTAGCTTAGGATTAGAATTAATTTTATTTTATATTTATCTTGGCAAATTAAATAGAAATTGATAATTTATATGTGTTTATTTAATTATTAATTGTTGTTTATCATGAGTAAAATTAGAATTAAACTCTTATTTTTAATTCTCTAATTGTTCTAAGAGTTCTATTCTAAATTATACTCCTCCCTCTATAAATTGCACCATTGATTCACCCCATTCACTCATCACTCAAATTCCCATTCACCAAAACACCAAGTGCCGCAAAGCCCCCAGCCATAGCAACATTCGGCTAGCAGCTGCTCCAGCACACGCCATCTACTCCAGCACACCCGTACACCAGCACCAGCTCCTGCCCAGGTCGGTGCCTCACGTGCTGCCTCTGCCCCGTGCGCTTTTTGCACGCCAACCTGCCCAGGCGCTCCATTGCGCTGCTCCTTGCGCAGCACCTACCCAGTACCCATTGCACCTGCTGATTTGTGCGCTTATGCGCACATTCTCCCTTTCCCTAACCTAGCCAACCCTCGTTTAATTTCCCTCTTTTGATTTATTAGTATAGTTTTATTTTTTTTTTAGAGCTCTTAAAATCTACAAGGTAGGTGGTAAGAATAATTTCTCTCTTAAAATTTAATTTTTATTCAATTACTTAATTTTTTTAATTTATTGAAATATTAGTAATTTTTATTAAATTTTATTTTTAAAAATTTAATTTTCTATTCAATTACTTAATATTTCAATGAGTAAAATTAGAATTAAACTCTTATTTTTAATTCTCTAATTGTTCTAAGAGTTTTATTCTAAGTTATACTCCTCCCTCTATAAATTCACCATTGATTCACCCCATTCACTCATCACTCAAATTCCCTCTATAAATTGTGCCGCAAAGCCCCTAGCCATAGCACCATTCGGCTAGCAATTTGCTCCAAAGACACGCCATTTGCTCCAAAGACACCCGACGCCAAACACCAGCTCCCGCCTGTCGGTGCCTCATTTGTCGCCCGCCCGCGCGCTTGTTGCATGCCAACCAGCCCAGGCGCTCCATTGCGCTGCTCCTTGCGCAGCACCTACCTAGCACCCATCGCATCTGCTATTTTGTGCGCTTATGCGCACATTCTCCCTTTCCTCAACCTAGCCAACCCTCCTTTAATTACCCTCTTTTGATTCATTAGTATAGTTTTATTTTTTTTTAGAGCTCTGAAAATCTACAAGGTAGGTGGTAAGAATAATTTCTCTCTTAAAATTTTATGTTTATTCAATTACTTAATTTTTCAATTTTTTGAAATATTAGTAATTTTTATTAATTAAATTTTAACTGATTTTTGTTTTTCTTTCCATCTTATGTTCAGGTTAATCATGACTTGCAAAAAAACTCGTGCCTCTGATCAAATTGACAAAACACAAAGCAAATTTCACTGTGAAGAAGCCAAAGTAAGATACGAAAGTATCTTCAAAAAATCAACAGATGCATCCAGAGAAAGGCTTCACATTAAAGGAAAGCAACTACAGAGACTTTATGGCACGTATTCGTCAAGTTGCTGAAGCCCTCAATTGGGAATTGTTTTGTGAAAAAAGACCAAATGTGGATGAAGAACTAGTTTGTGAATTCTACGCGAACTTAACTTCTAGTGAATTAACTGAAGTTCCAGTCCGAGGAATCAAGGTACCAATAAATTCCAATGCTATTAATGAGTTCTTTGAATTACCTGATTTCAACAACGATGAATATTCCTCTCTGTTAAGCAATATTAAGCCTAAAAATCTGCAAGAAATCCTCGAAGAACTCACAGTTCCAGGTTCCAAGTGGATTGTGTCAAAGCAAGGAATCCACACGTGTCGAAGAGAGTATTTGATACCTCTTGCAAAAGTTTGGTTCTATTTCATCCTTTTCAGCCTTATGCCTAGTTCGCATGGGACTACAATTTCATTAGAGCGAATGGTCCTATTATACTCGATTCTTACCGGAAAGACCATTGACGTGGGCAAAATCATCCTGAGAGAAATGCGAAATTGAGCCATTAGATGTTCTGGCCCTGCCTATTTCCCCTTTACGATCACAATTCTGTGCTTAAAAGTAAAATTCCTTGGGACGTAAAGAAGACGGAATATAGTCAAGGCACAATCACCGATTGGGACCTCTACTGAGTAGCTGGAGAGTCTGTTCTTCAACAACAAGTTAAAGAGAGTGAGGATCCTGAAGAAGCAGAAGATGAACCCACAGAAATCCCGACGGAGCAATCAACTGAAGTCCCTAATGAGGCAGAATCAACGGAACCAGAAGCTAAACCTGTAACACCCCAAACCAGGCCCAAAACACCACGGCCAAATTCGGAGTATTACTAGAAAGATGATTAAAAAGAAAACGGGTAAATGATGGAAACATTTGGTTGAAATGAAATTTGAGTAAAGAGTAAAAATGCGTGTTGGATTTAAATCAAATGTTCTGTTTATAAGAGTTTGTTGTTCTTAGGAAAAAAATGATTTGCCCGAAAAATCCAAGTTGAAGATCGTTGTGCAGTTGAAAACCATGTACTTTTGAAAACTTTAAGAAAGTCAAGTTGTTACAAGTGTCCAGATTTAAAAACCTTAGCTTAAGTTTTTAAGTTGTTAAAGTTTGATTTTCGAAGTCATTTGCAGTTACTAATCAATAGTCAATCTCGCATAAACCAAAATAAAAATCCCAAATACTTGAAATGGCCTTATTACAATAAAATCATCCCAAATAAAGCGAAATTAAAAGAAAATGTTTTTAAATAAGAAGATTAGCATCTGCATGGCCATCTCGAATCCCTTCCAAGCCCGGTCCAAAACATCATGTATCGCCTGTATTATTTGGTAAAAATTGGGTGAGTCAAATAGACTCAGTGTGTAATTAATCCACGGATTCCCAGTAACGACCAGAAATGACAATTGAGTCGCTCGTAGTGACATTGGGCCTAGGGAAAGGCCATTGCAGGTGCGAGATTACCGAAATGCCCTTGGTGAGTAAATTACGAAAATACCCCTGGTAGGTAAAATTACGGTTATACCCCTAGAGATTGATTAGCTTGATTATGTTATTGTGGTTATTCTGATTATGATGGTAGTTTGTTTCATGTTATTCTTATGTTTGATATATGGTTTGCATACATGTCATACTGCATACACGAATTATTATGTCATGACATGTGCATGGGGATCGGGATATATTTAATGAAGGAAAGGGTGTACATTTATGTACGTTGATTGATGTTGGCTTCGTGCCTCATCGTGGATTGATGTTGGCTTCGTGCCTCATCGTGGATTGATGTTGGCTTCGTGCCACATCGTGGATTGATGATTGGCTTCGTGCCACATCGTGGATTGATGATTGGCTTCGTGCCACATCGTGGATTGATGTTGTCTTTGTGCCTCATCGTGGATTGATGTTAGCCTTGAGCTACATCGTGGATTGATGTTGACCTTGAGTCACGTTGTGGATATTGTGATTTAATCACGTGGACCAGAGGCTAGACCAGTAAGTGGACGGCATTGATTGCCGAATTGGTGTGTAGCGGATGGAGGGTCGATTTAGTAATCCTTTGGTGTGTGGTGGCAGGATACGGGGGTGTGTAGCAGTTGGATACTAGGTTGGGGTTGGGTTAGCATGTTGCATCATTATGCGTGGCATGTGGTTATAAGTGTGGATTTGGGCCAAGCCCATTTGTGGAATCATGTGGATTAATTGCATTGCACTAATTATTGATATGTCATGGCCTTGGGCTAATATATTTCTGTGGGCTTAGGCCCAGTTATAGTGGTAAGGGGAATTGCACACTGAGTTTTCGTAAACTCACCCCCTCTTTTTAAATGTTTCAGGTAATCCCTAGCTTGAGGACTTGGAACCGAGGCGGACTCGAGGTGGCCATGTGTTGCTATTTCTTCTGTAAACTACATTGCCTTATTTTGAACTTATTATATTGGGATTCTGTTATGTAATAAGGCCTATGGTATTTTATTTGATTTTAGCTTTTAATTTGGTTACTGCTTATTATTTTAGAATTTTAATTCTGGATTTTCCTAAAATGTTAATAAATCGTTTCTTATTCAAAATTACTTAAACCCGATTTGTCATAATAAATATAAAGAATACGAACTTTTTAACGAACGTATAGTTTTTAGACATTCCTTTTATGTGACATGCCAGATCTGGTCGTAACATCTAGGCTGGGTTTAGGGTGTTACAGAACCTGATATCGAGCCCTCAATGTTTAGAGCTCCACTGCCTAGCCCAGATATTCGTGATGAGCTGTTCAAGCTGATGGACTTAATGCAACACATGCAATGGCAGCAACAAGCTTACTGGCGATATGCAAAAGTAAGAGATGACTCGATGAGGAGTGCCCTCAAGAAAATTTATAATGACCCCTTTATTTTTGTGCCTGAGTTTCCAGATTTCATTTTTGAACCTTAGGTGTCATCATCGAAGAGGGAGCAAAGCGATTCATGCAAAAATAATGCTAATAGAGCAAAAGATGAGTCAAATTCGGAAGGACCGGCAAACAAATAAAAAGGGGAGGACTTCAACTTTCATTTATTTCTTTCTTAAGTATTTTAGGATTAGGTTAATTAGGAATTTTTATTTTTGCACAATAAAACAAGAGATAGGAAGCATGAATAAAATCTGAACAAGTCTCAAAGGCTCAAGTGTGGCAATAGATATATACATGTCTAGGATTGGATTTTAGAAGGAGCTTGGTACTTAAGCAGTCAGTTTGACTCACCTCCTCTTTTCTAATTATCCTACCTGGTGTATAGTATCTGTTCACTTTGAACAATGAGGACATTGTTCACTTTAAGTGGGGGGACCGAAAATTTTAATTCAGAATAAAATTTTCTTTTAGTTATGATTTAGGACATATTTTTGTTCAATAATTTGAGATTTTGTTAATTATGCTAAACTTCAGTATTAATAAAGTTCTATTATTTCAATAATTTATTATGTTAGCTTAATAAAGATGTGAATGTATTTTTAATAAAGCATGTAAATTCGTACCATAAAATTTTTTTAGTTCCCTACGAAAAATTAGGCATGCATGAAAGCTTAAGTCTTTAGAATTGACTTAGTAATTTCTTGAGGCAAAATCCTAGGAAGCATGGAATATTGAAAATGATTTAGGCAAACTTTTGTTTGGACCGTTTGAGCCTTTCAAGCCAACCCTGATAGAATTATCCTTTGAAACCCAATTTTGAGACTATATGGCCTAATTTTGTTCGGACCCATGCAATATTTAGCCATCAATTTTCTCTTCAATACTTCTAAAATTGTCCCAAACACTAGACTCAGTACTATTCAAGATATCATTCAAAAATAAGTTTGGGGGAGTTGAAAAGAAGTATCAATTGCTCGAAAAATTTTAGTACATGAAGCAAGTGCTCGAGTTTGAGCTTGAATTTAAAACAAAATGTACTCAAAACAAAATAAATGGTTGAAATAGCATAAGTTGGGTATCAAGGGTGAAATTTCCGAAGGTTTGATTTTAAGCTGAGTCTAGGGTTTTTAAGGCAAAAATTTTCCTATCTTTTACCTACCCTTAAGCCCAGCCACGTTACAACCTTATTAAAGACCTATCGATTCAAGATTCCCATGTTACCTACATCAGTGGAGAGAATCTGCTTTGTTCAACATATGAAGACATTAGTTAAGCTTAATGATTGCAGTTTACTTTTTGAATAAGGAATTAAAATCAAATTGGTAGGGAGTAACATGTCTTTATTAAGAAGCATTTAGTCTAATTTTGCTAGTATAATAATTGTTGAAGGTAATTTGAATGTTATGAATGCTCAAGTAGCATAACTAGCAAATTTCTTATCTTTGAGCCTAAGTATATTCAATTCATAACTTTGAGAAGAAGTTGTTCTGAAGGAGTTTTTCAAAGGTGTTTCCGAGAAAATTCTTTTCAAATTTGAGCATTACTCGGGATGAGCAATGAATTAAGTGTGGGGGTGTGGAAACACGAAAATTTATATACTTTTTCAAGCCCTTTTTGACCCAATTTTATATGGTTTCGAGTAAATTCTTGTCAGAAAATAATTAAATATTAAAAAATAATTAATTTGTGCTAAAAATATGAACATGATGAATTATAATTAATTTTATAGTTAATTTTGTTTAATTTTGACTATTTTCAACAGAATCGCACAAAAGGCGAAATTCGACTCAGCAGACACTGCTCGAAGAATAAAACCAAGAAGCGATTTGAACTGTCAAGGTGACTTTAATTCCAGCCCAAGATGGTCCAAATATGAAGATTCAATCATAATATAATTAATTTTAATTAATTCCCAATTTAATTTGGGTTAAATAAATTATTTTTAACTAATTATGAAAAAGGGGCCCAGTTGAACCACATCAGTTGAACCAAACCGGTTGAACCGAACCAGCCACCAATTGGGCAGCCCAAACCATCCACAATGAAGGCCCAAATCAGCTCATTTTCTGATTAATTTAGCTTGCAAAGGAGCCCTTGAAGATCTTTCAAAATCCCATTCAAACCCCTCCAAAATTCAAGGCTTTAAAGATTTGCCCATGCTTTATTTAGCAAAGTTGAATTCTTCAACTTTGCCACATGGGATGGCCGGCCAAGGGAGCCTCTTTTGCTGCTGTTATTTGCTATTTTTAGTAGCCTTAGACACCTATAAATACAGCCCTTAGCTGCTCATTCAAAACACACCTCAAACCTTCACATTCACTGCTCTCATTTTCTCTCAATTCCCCATTTTCCCTTTTCCCTTCTCGATGTTCTTGTGCCGATTTCTCCTCTTGGAAAAGAGGTGTTTTTCCAGCCATTTGAAGCAACAATTGAGGTGTTCATAAGCCCCTTTGATAGCTGAGGAAAACGAAGAATGAAGAAGGGATCAGTCAGACAAGCCACGGAGAGCCACCGGATTTGTTTCTTGTTTCCTATCTCTTTAAATTATTTGTTGTTGTTTTGACAAACATGCTTATGAATATTCATGCTTTTGAAATGTTTAATTTAATCAATTAGTGTTGGGTTGATTGCATTTTAGTTTCTTAAATTATGAAATTCGTGTTTATGATGTTAAAGGTCTCGGTGAAATGCTTGATTAAGTAAAATCATGTTAAGTTATCTGGCATTTTAATTGTTTAGATAGCTAATGAATTAATTATTTAAATGCATTGAAATTGTAATTAATGGACACAATACTTAATCTGTGCATGTTTAATTCTTCTAAGGTAGCTAAAGATTAAATTAGTATTGTATTTGACGATACATATGCCTTGCATAACTTGCAGGATTTTTGTGATTAAATTGTTTCAAGGTAAAAATACTTTGTTACTTCACATGATCTTTTATATGCTTGTTAGGATGAATTAATCGTTTGCATCGACATAGAAATATGTGAGAGATTGTTTAATTTAATAAGTATGTATGTGCAATAAAATGCTTACTAGTAGAAGTCTGTTTAATCGTTCGAATTTGCATAGAAATATGTACAAGAGATGAATGGATTTTTACTTATAAGTATGTTCGTAAGTTAGCAAATTACCGAGTTGCCATGTTTTAACAAGTATAAACACGAGCTTAATAATTCTAAGGTAAGATATGTGATTAATCCAACACAATTATGTCATCTTGATTAAAATCATTTTTTGAAATCGTGCATTAGAACTTGTTTTATTTTATTTTCTTACTTTGTTTTTCTTCTAGTTTTTAAATATTCCTCAAAACCAATTATTTTTCTGTCACCAAAGTGTTTGAACCATTTTCATAAATAATTCTTTTACAGTCCCTTTTGGTACGATAACTCGACATTTACTTGTCACTTTATTACTTGTTACGATTGTGTACACTTGCACATTCCTACCGTTCTAGGCGCCGAAGGAGTTAGTGGAACTAAAAGCGTAGACTCAAGAACTATCGGATCAGGGTTTTATCTGACTGAGTATGTCACCTTGGGGAGCGTCGGTGTTATTTGTTAAGAAGAAAGACGGGACAATGCGGATGTGCATCGACTATAGGCAGTTGATCAAGTTGTCGATCAAGAACAAATACCCGCTGCCGAGGATTGACGATTTGTTTGATCAATTGAAGGGGCTTCCATCTTCTCAAAGATAGATTTGAGGTTGGGATATCATCAGCTTAATGTCAAGGAAGTGGATATTCATAAGATGGCGTTTCAAACTCGCTACTGTCACTATGAGTTTTTAGTGATGCCATTTGGGTTGACCAATGCACCAGCAACGTTTATGGACATGATGATCCGGGTATTCCAACCCTATCTGGACCGGTTTGTTTTGGTATTTATAGATGATATCTTAGTCTATTCATGATCGAAAAAGGAGCATGATTCGCATCTTCGGGTGGTTTTACAAATTTTGAGGGAGAAACAACTATATGCCAAATTCAATAAGTGTGAATTCTGGCTGAGGGAAGTTACTTTTTTGGGCCATGTTGTGTCTACTGAGGGGATTAGGGTCGATCCTCGGAAGATTGAAGCTGTGTTGGATTGGAAACTGCCAAAGTCTGTAGCAGAGATTTAGAGTTTTCTTGGCTTGGCTGGGTATTACAGAAGGTTTGTTGAGGGATTCTCGTTAATTGCGGCACCATTAACTAAGTTATTGCAGAAAGGAGTACCATTCATCTGGTCTGAGAAGTAGCAGGAAAGTTTTGAGAAGCTAAAGAGAATCTTGATTGAGGCTCCAGTGTTGATACAGCCTGAGGCGGGGAAAGAGTTTGTTGTTTATTGTGATGCGTCGCACACAGGATTGGGATGTGTATTGATGCTGGAAGGGAAGGTAGTAGCATATGCATCTCGGGAGTTGCGATCACATGAAGTGAATTATCCCACACATGATTTGGAATTGGCTGCAATAGTATTTACCTTGAAGATCTGGAGACATTATCTGTATGGAGAGAAGTCTGTCATTTATATAGATCACAAGAGCCTAAAATATCTCCTTACCCAGAGGGAGTTGAATTTAAGGCAGAGGAGGTGGATCGAATTGTTAAAAGATTATGATTGCTCGATCGAGTACCACCCGGGTAAAGCTAACATGGTGACGGATGCGTTGAGTCGTAGTGTGATCTCTGACTTGAGAGCAATGTTTGCTCATCTCAGCCTATATGATGATTAGAGTTTACTAGCTGAACTACAAGTAAAGCCCTCTTGGGTCAGTCAGATTAAAGAGAAGTAGTTGACTGATGAGTTGTTGAGTTTGAAGTTTCAGTTGATGGCAGGTGGTGGGATAACGGATTTCTGTATGAAGGGTGATGGGGTATTATGTTTTCGAGGAAAGACCTGTATGCCAAAAGATTTTGAGTTAAGACGGAAGATCCTACAGGAAGCGCATAGTAGCCCATACGCTATGCATCCTGGAGTAAGTAAGATGTATCAGGATCTGCGGGAGCGATTTTGGTGGTCGGGTTTGAAGCAGGAGGTAACGGAATTTATGAGTAAATGCTTGACGTGTCAGCAAGTGAAAGCATAACATCAATTGCCTTTGGGGTTATTACAGCCAGTGAAGATTCCACAGTGGAAGTGGGAGAGGATAACAATGGATTTTGTGAGTGGGCTACCTCTTACGCCTACTAAGAAAGATTCGGTATGGGTGATTGTTGACCATTTGGCGAAGTCCGCTCACTTCATACTGGTTCGCGTTGACTACTCTCTACAGAAGGTAGCCAAGTTGTATGTAGTAGAAATAGTGAGGTTGCATGGGGTACCTGTGTCTATCATATCTGACAGAGACCCCAGGTTTACATCGAGGTTCTGGAAGGCGTTACATCAAGCATTGGGTACAAGATTCGATTTCAGCACAGCGTTTCATCCACAGACTGATGGTCAGTCTGAGAGAGTAATTCAGATCTTGGAAGATATGTTAATAGGCTGTGTTATAGACTTCAAGGGTAGTTGGGAAGAGTTTCTACCGTTGGCAGAATTTGCATACAACAACAGCTATCAGTCTAGTATTCAGATGGCACCATATGAAGCGTTGTATGGTCAGAAATGTCGTACTCCTACTTGCTGGACAGAGTTGGGTGCGCGACAGTTATTTGGTCCAGAATTGGTTTCGAAAACAGAGGACAAGGTTAAGTTGATTCAGACTTGGTTGAAAGAAGCTTCTGTCAGGCAGAAATCTTATGCAGACTTGAAGCGTAAAGACATAGAATTTGCAGTAGGTGATCGAGTTTTCTGAAAGGTTTCACTGTGGAAGAAAGTCTTAAGGTTTGGACAGAAAGGCAAGCTGAGCCCTAGGTTCATCGGGCCTTACCGTGTGTTGAAACGTGTGGGACCGGTAGCTTACCAGCTCGAGTTACCTTTGAAATTGAGTCAGATTCATGATGTGTTCCATGTTTCGATGTTAAGACGCTACCGTTCGGATCCATATCATATAGTGCCAGTGGAAGAAATCGAAGTAAAGCCTGACTTATCTTTTGAGGAGGAATCAGTTCAAATCCTAGATCGAGATGTTAAAGTGCTGCAGAGAAAGATGGTTCTGTTGGTTAAAGTGTTGTGGCGGAATCACAGTTCAGAGGAAGCCACGTGGGAGCCAGAGGGTGTGATTCGACAGCAATACCCTCATCTCTTTTGATCAGGTAAATTTGAAGGCCGAAATTTCATTAAGGGGGTAGAACTGTAACATCCTGGAATTAGGACTTGGCATTATTGTATGTTGCCATGTGTTGGCATGATTTGTTTGTGGTTTTGATGTGTTTAGGGGTCCCGGAAGGCTCGGGGTTGAGTCTGAGCCTTGGTGAAAATTTTCCTTTTAGGCATTTTTGGGAGAGCTAGCTGGGGCAGGTCTTAAGGGCATTCATTTGTGTTTTGTTAACACAAGTAAAGAGGTGGTAAAGTGGCAAGGAGGCACCACTTAGAGTGCCTGAAGTGGCGTCACAAGGGAGAAGCTATAGGGAGAAGGGGTTCGAGTCGCGTCGTCAGCAAGGTGAAGTTTTATTTTTGCGCTTAAGGAGCTTGGGTGGTGTAACGCCCCAAACCCGGTCAAAATGTTACGACCAAATCTGGATTGCTACAGAAGAAGTAGATTTAAATACTTTGTAAAATATCGCTATTTGACTTTGATGAATCCAGGTTAAGAGCCTTTTTGTTAAAACTGTTTTACTAATACCAACCTTACCATTATAACCAAAATTTTCTTTTTATTAATTAAACCGATTGGATGCTAAAACAGGCTTATTTTGTCAAAACCAAATTTAGAGGAATCTTTGAAAGGTGAAAATTTAAATGAATTTTGAGGTGCGGGATTCCTTTAAAAATAACATCTGAAATGTTGAGAAAAATTCCAAGTTTTATTTGTTAACTGCTTAATATCCGTTTGTCGTGAATATGGAAAACTTCTTGTTATGTTTTTAGGGTAAACCTCGTTGTTCAATGACTCATAGCACAAATAAAATCAATGTATAAACAAATCCCAAATTAAAGTTAAAGCGGCCTTATTACAAATTGTATGATATGGTAAAGAGAGATTCAACTACTCGCAAAAGAAGAGAAAAATCGAGTTAACAGATGAGAAGAGAACTCAATTGGTGAACAAAGGAGTAAAAAGAATGTTGAAGAAAAAGAGGGCGTTTCAGCTATGGTGTTAATGTGTAGGAGAAGATGTGAAAAAGGAAAGAATGGGGAAGTGAATTTCGGCTAACACACAAATGAAAGGAAAAAAGTAGAGGATAATAGCTAAGAGGTTCGGCACAAGTACACAGAGATTAAGGAGACCCGAAATGACACCTAGAACGCCACCCTACTCACAAAATCGATACCAAGCCTAGCAATTTCGGCACAACACCTTAGCACTATGCTAACCCCTAAAACCGAATGCACCTAGGCAGAAAGCTCAACACTCAACCAAAATTTCGGCACCTCCCTTCAAGCAACTAACCGTAACACCATTCACCCAAGACTCCTCATTCAGCCAACTCCTACTTCCATGGCCACATTCCTTAATTCCCTCCTACTTTCACTCCCCATCATTGCTTTGAAACAATTTGACCAAGTCTTCCTCCACAAACATCTCATGGCCACTCATTCAAATGATTTGACTCAGTCAACCAACTACCTTGGAGAGTCCTTGCTGAAACCACCACCTTAGCTCCCTGAATGCAAAAATTAAAACACCTAAATGAGGCTCACAAGACTCGAACCTCCTCCCCCTGCTGCTACACAATGACACCACTTCCCTGCACCTTAAGTGACGTCCCCTTTCCTCTTTGCCACATCACTTCTTGTGTCATCAACCACAAATATTAATTCCTAAGTCCTACCTCAGCTAGTTTCCCCCCTAAAGCGCTTAAAACAAAATTTTCACCAAAGCTCAAGCCTAACCCCGAGCCTTTTCTGGATCCCCAAACACACCAAATTAACACACGGAGTATAGCATACACATAAAAACATATTAAATGCAGAGCTCCTAATTCAGGATGTTACAGTTCTACCCCCTAAAAGAAATTTCGGCATGGAAATTTACCTGGTGATAAGAGATGAGGGTATTGTTGTTGCATCACATCCTCTGGCTCCCACGTGGCTTCCTCACCGTGATTCCTCCATAATACCTTAACCAACGGAACCGTCTTTCTCCGCAATACCTTACTATCTCGATCTAGGATTTGAACTGGTTCCTCCTCAAAAGATAAGTTAGGCCTTACTTCGATTTCTTCCACTGGCACCATGTGAGATGGATCTGAATGGTAGATCCTTAACATCGAGACATGGAACACATCATGAATCTGTCTCAATTCTGAAGGTAGCTTGAGCTGATAAGCTACCGATCCTACACGCTTCACTACACGATAAGGCACGATAAATCTGGGATTTAGCTTACCCTTCCGTCCAAACCTTAAAACTTTCTTCCACGGTGAAACCTTTAAAGAAACCCGATCACCTACTCCAAATTCTATGTCTTTACGCTTAAGATCTGCATAAGATTTCTGCCTGTCGGAAGCCTCTTTCAACCGAGTTCGGATCAACTTAACTTTCTCCTCTGTCTCTATAACCAATTTTGGTCCCAACATCTGACGCTCACCTAACCCCGTCCAACAAGTCAGAGTACAACACTTCCGTCCATACAACGCTTCATAGGGCGCCATCTAAATACTAGACTGGTAGTTGTTGTTGTATGCGAATTCTGCCAACGGTAAAAACCTCCTCCCAACTGCCCTTGAAGTCAATGACACAGCCCCTCAACATATCTTCCAAGATTTGAATTACCCTTTCGGACTGACCATCAGTCTGTGGATGAAACGCTGTGCTGTAATCCAATCTTGTACCTAATGCTTGATGCAACGCCTTCCAGATCGTCAACGTAAACCTGGGGTCTCTATCTGATATGATAGACATAGGTACCCCATGCAACCTCATAACCTCTGCCACATAAAGTTTGGCTAACTCCTGTAATGAGTAATCAACCCGAACCGGAATGAAGTGAGCGGATTTCGTCAATCGATCCATAATTACCCACACTGAATCTTTCTTCGTAGGCGTAAGGGGTAGCCCACTCATAAAATCCATCGTTATCTTCTCCCACTTCCAAAGTGGTGCCTTCGCTGGCTGTAGCAACCCTGAAGGCACTTGATGTTTCGCCTTCAATTGCTGGCATGTCAAGCATTTACCCACATAGTCAGTCACTTCTTACTTTAGACCCGGCCATCAAAACTGTTCCCACAGATCCTTATACATCTTGCTTCCTCCAGGATGTATAGCGTATGGGCTATTATGTGCTTTCTGCAGAATCCTCTGCATCAATTTAGAATCCTTCGACATACAAGCTTTCCCTCGAAAACACAATATCCTATCACTGTTCACACTAAAATCTTCTGTCTTACCACTTGCCACTAACTGAAGTTTCGAGCTTAGTGATTCATCAGACAATTGCTTCTCTTTAATCTGACTGACCCAAGAAGGCTTCACTTGCAATTTCTCTAAGACACTTCCATCATTGTACAAGATGAGATGGGCGAACATTGTCCTCAGGTCCGATATCACTTTACGACTCAACGCATCTACCACTACATTAGCTTTACCCGAATAGTATTCAATCGAGTAATCATAATCCTTTAACAACTCAACCCAGCATCGCTTCCTTAAATTGAACTCCTTTTGGGTAAGGAGATACTTCAAGCTCTTATGGCCCGTGTAGATAACGGACTTCTCCCCATACAAATAATGTCTCCAGATCTTCAGAGCAAACACTACTGCAATTCCAGATCATGCGTAGGATAATTCACTTCATGTGGTCTCAGCTATCGAGACGCATATGCTACCACCTTCCCTTCCTGCATCAACACACATCCCAATCCTGTGTGCGATGCATCACAGTAAACAACAAATTCCTTCCCAGCCTCAGGCTGAATTAGCACAGGAGCCTCAGTTAAAATCCTCTTCAACTTCTCAAAGCTTTCCTGTTGTTTATCTGACCAGAAAAACAGTACCCGCTTTCGCAGCAACTTGGTTAATGGTGCAGCAATTAATGAAAACCCCTCAACAGTCCTCCTGTAATACCCAGCCAGACCAAAAAAACTCTGAATTTCTGCCATAGACTTAGGCGGCTTCCAATCCAACACTGCTTCAACTTTCCGTGGGTCAACCCTAATCCCCTTAGAAGACACAACATGACCCAGAAAGGTAACTTCCTTCAGCCAGAATTCACACCTACTGAATTTGGCGTACAGCTATTTTTCCCTCAGAATTTGTAGAACCACTCGAAGATGCGGATCATGTTCCTTTTTCGATCCTGAATAAACCAAGATATCATCTATAAATACCATGACAAATCGATCCAGATAGAGTTGGAATAATCAGTTCATCATATCCATAAATGCAGCTGGTGTATTGGTCAATCCAAACGGCATAACCAAGAACTCGTAATGACCATAACGAGTTCGGAAAGCTATCTTATGAATATCTGCCTCTTTGACCTTAATTTGGTGGTAACTCGACCTCAAGTCTATATTTGAAAAGACCGAAGCGCCTCGCAACTGATCGAACAGGTCATCGATTCTAGGCAGCGGTTACTTGTTCTTAATCGTCAACTTGTTCAACTGCCTGTAGTCAATGCACATCCGCATTCATCCATCCTTCTTTTTAACAAATAGCATCGGTGCTCCCCAAGGTGACACACTTGGTCGAATAAAACCTCGGTCCAACAATTCCTAAATTTGAGCTTTCAATTCCACCAACTCCTTTGGCGCCATTCTATATGGGGCAATAGACACTTGCGCTATTCCGGGAAGAAGATCAATTCCGAATTCCACCTCTCGATCCGGAGGTAACCCTGAGAGCTCTTCTGGAAAAACATTGGGAAATTCCCTCACCATTCTGACATCCCCTATAGTCAACTCATTGGCCTCCAAAGCACAAACATATGTTAAAAAAGCCTTGCATCCTTTTCTCACCATTCTTTCAGCCTTTAAAGCAGACACTACATTAGACAAGTAGTTCCTCCTTTCACCTATCACCACCACCTCATCATCCTCAGGAGTCCTTAACACCATGCGCTTGGTAACACAATCCAAGTTTGCTCGATACTTCACTAGCCAGTCCATACCCAAGATTAAATCGAACTCCCCGAACGACAGTTCCATCAGGTTAGCCGGGAAAACCACCCCTTCTACTTCTAGAGGTATCTCCCTAAAGAGTTTATTCACTACTAGGATTGTCCTAAAGGGCTAAGTACAGTCATCTCCCTAGAAGAAGTCTCACAGTCTATGTTTAGAGTTTCAGATACAGTATTAGCAATACAAGAATGTGTTGATCCAATATCAATCAGTGCAGTAAAAGGCAGTCCATAAATAAAGAACGTACCGGTTATTACGTCCGGTGCATCGCCCTCCTTTCGGCGTCTAGCAGCATAAATTAAACCAGGTTACCTTGCATTTGTATTCCCAACACCTCTACTCGGTGCTCCACGTCCACGACCAAAACCATAACCTCCCCTAGCCGGACCACGGCCTCTCTGTGGCTGCTGACCACCTCTACCAGGCTGAACATAATTCTGACTTACGGGTCACACTTTATTTGGCTCTTGCGGATAGTCTTTCACCCGATGATCCACTGCCCCACATCTGAAGCATCCATTACTTCTTGCCCAACATTCCTCAAAATGAAACTTCCCACACGTAGCACATTGTGGAGGCCTACCAGTAACAGCGAGCCTCACAGCTCGACCCGGCCCATCCAACCTAGGCGTCTTCTGAAAGTTCCCAGTAGATCTTGATGGTCCAAAACTTCTTTTATTTCTACCCTTGTCCCTATCCTGATTCTGTCTTTCTGAACACTTTGCCTCTTCAGCTATCTTAGCTTTCTCAACCAGAACAGTGAATTCCCTTTCTCGTTGCGGCGCTATCAGTACTCACAAGTCATCCCTCAAGCCGTCCTCAAATCGAACACAATGCACATGATCCATAGACACAATACCACGAGCATACCGGCTTAGACGCAAGAATTTCGCCTCATACTCACCCACCGACTTACTCCCCTATACCAAGTTTAGAAATGCCTTAAGTTGAACGTTCACATAACTTGACCCAATATATTTTCCCCGGAACATAGACTTAAAGAAGTCCCAGGTAATGCGATTCGCGGCCGTACCATCTCTAACTGTGAGCCACCATTGATAAGCCTTGTCTCGGAGCAGAGACACAACTCCTTTTAGTTTTTCTTCCGCAGTGCAGTCAAGATCATCCATAATTCGTTCCACTGCTTCTAACCAGTACTCGGCTACATTAGGAGCCACACCAGAAATGCCCCTAAACATTTTCGCCCCATTAGCCCTGAGTCACTCAGGCACAGATTTCCGAACCACTGATCCCGTGGTCTCTCCAGCCACTCTCTCTAGAACACGTAACATAGCCTGAGACACAGCATCGTCTCCACCTATTTGATCTTGAAATTCCGCCCCTGCAACTGGCGATGCTGGTACTTCACCTTCCGGCCCATGCCCAGATTCTGAAGGTTCAGCCTCAACATCTCGGCCTCTTCCACGGCCTCGCACACCGCGTTCACATCCTCTAGTACTCATTATTACTAACGCAATTTAATCTGATTAAGAGTTTTATGAGTTAGTGTTTCTTCCACTGTTTATTACAGAGCAGTTTTATGAAAATAGTATTATAAGCAGTTCTCGCCATTTCATGCACACCTAAGGTTTCAGTCTCTAAAGTTGTATTCCTTAACACAAACAATCACAACATATTATACTCACTTTATGCATAAAAATCAAAAGTCAGAAGACTTACCGTGCGGATTTGGTACCGGAGACTCCAGTGCCATGCTTCCAAACAACATATATTTCTAGATCACTTTCTAACCATCTTCTAAAAACTTTTAAACCCCCATACCCACGATCGAGTTTTTGAACCTAGGCTCTGATTCCAAAATTGTAACGCCCCAAATCCGGTCAAAACGTTACGACTGAATCTGGATTGCTACAGAAGAAGTAGATTTAGATACTTTGTAAAACATTGCGATTTGAGTTTGATGAATCCAGATTAAGAGCCTTTTTGTTAAAACTGTTTTACTAATACCAACCTTACCATTATAACCAAAATTTTCTTTTTATTAATTAAGTCGATTGGATGCTAAAATAGGCTTATTTTATCAAAACCGAATTTAGAGGAATCTTTGAAAGGTGAAAATTTAAATGAATTTTGAGGTACGGGATTTCTTTGAAAATAACATCTAAAATGTTGAGAAAAATTCCAAGTTTTATTTGTTAACTGCTTAATATCCGTTTGTCGTGAATTTGGAAAACTTCTTGTTATGTTTTTAGGGAAAACCTCATTTTTCAATGACTCATAGCACGAAAAAAATCAACGTATAAACAAATCCCAAATTAAAGTTAAAGCGGCCTAATTACAATTCCAAAATCCCAAGATAAAAAAATAAATTAAAGTTGAAGTTCAAGTTTACTAAAGAAATGCATGGCCACCTCGAGTCCGTCTCGGCCCAACACCCGCCATCTACTGATCACCTGCAAAATTAGCAAAGGGGTGAGTCATCGAGACTCAGTGTGTACATTTCCCCATGTAACGCAATTTGGGCCTTAGCCCACTCAATACAGTTCATGTTCTGTGCATGCAATGCAACCCATCCCAGATCAACTCTCCATCCAAACACCCGTGGCATCATGCCACT
The DNA here is from genome assembly GCA_025503065.1 of Gossypium bickii. Lineage (NCBI taxonomy): Eukaryota > Viridiplantae > Streptophyta > Magnoliopsida > Malvales > Malvaceae > Gossypium > Gossypium bickii. Next base: position 73,984,460 of record CP106713.1, read on the forward strand.
GTGGTTTATAACCACTGTGGTCCTGGACCACTCGTGACCGTAGTCACTCGTGACAAAGTCACTGTAATATAATCGTGGGGCCAACCTACCATGGTCATAGACCACTGTGATGATCTCTAGCAATAAAGCATACGTGGGGCCAACCCACTGAGGTAATAGACCACCGAGACAAGTCACTGATATAAGCAATCATGGTATTAACCACCGTGGTCCTTGACCACTCGTGACAATAGTCACTCATTAGTTTATCCGTGGTTTTAACCACCATGGTACTTAGACCACTCATGACAAAAGTCACTCGTGACCGTGGTCACTGATTCTCCCTCCTCCATCAATCAACCCCGAGCCCATGCTCTTTTCATTGTGCACAATACGAATGTATGCAATGCAATATATATCATTGTATACAGATTATATTTCATACATGCACAATATCAAAATATACATACATGCATATTAATAGCAATATCGATAGCGAAAAACTTACTCGGCGTCTCCAACCTTTACCCATAAGGGTAGTTAATCTATCTTATCAGTTATTTCAGCTTTTCGCCTTCTTTTAGTTAATAACATGACAATAACAACAATGAAGGCGTGTGAGTAGTACACACCTGGTAACACGCAACACTATGCTTTCTATGTCGACACTCTCGTTAATCGAAATGACGGCTATCTGTCTACCCTGATCTGAGGCTGGTCCACAACCCGATGGCCAGTCTCTAACTGTCGATACCGCTCGCTTCTTAAACTTAGGAGTCACAACTATGGGTTTGCTCCCTTCTCTTGATCGACCCACACTTGCATCCATGGTAAGGGTCTTTGATCAGAAAACTAGATTAACGCAACGAGAATAAAGAAAAGAAAGGATATGTGCCAGATGAAAGGCTCGATATATGTGCCAGATGAAAGGAAACTTCTTACCTCGATCAGTGAAAACCAAACTTCTAGAAGATTGGCTTATGAAACCGAATAAGTTTCAAGAATAATAGCACTTCTTCTCTATACCTGAAGGTTGGTTACTAGGTTGAGTCCCTAAATGAAATCATGTGTTAGAGCCGATGTACTAATATAATAAAGAAACAGCCTTTCAGCTTAAATGAATAATGAATGAGGGCATCCATCCTTCCCCTCCATTCGGCCATGGCCACTTATCAAGATGATTCGGCTACTGCTAACAAGAGTTTCGTCTTCCATGACAGAACAAACACGATTCAAAGTGAAGAGGGGTATTCAGATTCGGCCTAAAAGAAAGGAGTTAAGAGATAGATGCTTTTAATTTCTTTAGGAGAGAAGAGAGAAGAAAGAAAAGAGATAGGAGAAACATACTTAACGAAAGGAGAAACATACTTAACGAAAGTGAACATATTACCTTCAACTAACACAAGAACCGATAGGAGAGGAGATTCGGCAACCAAGGAGATAAAACTTCAAGAACCGATTCAACAGTGAATAAGAGACTAAACAAGAATAAAAAGGAGTAGAGGTTTTGCTTTAATGGAGGAAAGTAGAGAAGTAACGAAAGAGAATTAAGATTCAGCTATGAGAGAAAACAAATTGTATGATACGGTAAAGAGAGATTCAACTACTCGCAAAATAGGAGAAAAACCGAGTTAACAGATGAGAAGGGAACTCGATTGGTGAAGAAAGGAGTAAAAAGAATGTTGAAAAAAAAGAGGGAGTTTCAGCTATAGTGTTAATGTGTAGGAGAAGATGCAAAAAGGAGAGAATGGGGAAGTGAATTTCGGCTCACACACAATGAAAGGAAAAAAGTGGAGGAGAATAGCTAAGAAGCTCGGCACAAGTACACAGAGATTAAAGAGACCTGAAATGACACCTAGAACGCCACCCTACTCACAAAACTGATACCAAGCCTAGCAATTTCAACAACCCCTTAGCACTATGCTAACCCCTAAAACTGAATGCACCTAGGCAGAAAGCTCAACACTCAACCAAAATTTTGGCACCTCCCTTCAAGTAACTAACCGTAACACCCCTCAACCAAGACTCCTCATTTAGCCAACTCCTTCTTCCATGGCCACATTCCTTAATTCCTTCCTACTTTCACACCCCATCATTCCTTTGAAACAATTTGACCAAGTTTTCCTCCACAAACACCTCCACTCATTCAAACAATTTGACTCAGTCAACCAACCACCTTGGAGAGCCCCTGCCGAAACCACCACCTTAGCTCCCTGAATGCGAAAATTGAAGCACCTAAATGAGGCTCACAAGACTCGAATCTCCTCCCCCTGCTGCTACACAATGATGCCACTTTCCTGAACCTTAAGTGGCATCCCCTTGCCTCTTTGCCACATCACTTTTTGTGTCATCAAACACAAATATTAATTCCTAAGTCCTACCTCAGCTAGTTCCCCCCTAAAGCGCTTAAAACAAAATTTTCACCAAAGCTCAAGCCTAACCCCGAGCCTTTTCTAGACCCCCAAACACACCAAATTAACATAAAGAGCATAGCATACACACAGAAACATATTAAATGCAGAGCCCCTAATTCAGGATGTTACAGGTGGTGGATTTGGCAAGGACATTGTATGGATGGGTGTTGAAGGAGTCAAATAATTTGAAAATGTAGCCATGAGTGAATGGTGGAATTTGAATTGTTCAAACTCATTTGAATGGGTGAATGGGAGTAAAAGTAGGAGCTGAACAAGGGAGTGGTGGCTTGTTGAGTTGCTGGCCAATATTGGAGTGTTGGAGGGGGAAGAATTTCGGTTTTGTGCTAAGAAAGGGGTGTGCCGAAAGTCATTTGGGGTCTTAAGCTTTTCCTTTGTTTTCTTGAAGTGCATTCGGTCATTAGGGAGGTGGATAGTGCCAATTCTTAGTAAGTCCTATTATGCTCTTTTGTTTCTTATTCTCTTCTTCTTTGAACCTTTGGTCGAATTTGAGGAGACCATTCATGCCTCCCCTTTCTTCATTTTGTCACTTAAGATTCTTTTGCCTACATTAGCAGCACCCTCTCTTTTACTTGGTAGCCAAACCTTAGCTTTATTTTACTCATCATTTCCACCATTCTTTCCCTTCTTTTTCTTCTTTCCCTCTAAGCCGAAACCTCTTAAGTCTCATTGCCGAATCTCTTCTTCTCTTTTTACTCATTCTCCTTAATCTCGCAACCGAAAGCACCATACCACTTCTTTGCATTCCATCTTTCTTCTCTACTTTTCTTCTTAAGCTGAAACTTTATTTCATTCCCTCTGATGCCTTGTTTTCTCTCCAAAGTCGAATCCCTCTCTTTTCATTCTTGCGGCTTCTATCTCTTTTCTTCTTTGAAACTTCTCAGTCTCTATTTTCTCTAATTTTTGCCAATACCCTTTGACTTTTCTTTAAGTCTCTTTTGATTAACCGAATATTCAAGGGCTACTTATGTTGTTAGGCCGAACCTCTCTCTTTCGCATATCATCTCAGTTAAAGGTGAAATGTTTGTGGTGCGAATCATCAAGTAGACACGATAAGGGATTTATCCCTAGTTATTCTATTAGCCTTTCTATTCATCGTTCATTGCCTTAACCCGGTGGTGTCGTTAAACAATCATTACTTTTGTATAGCAATTTTCTGATCAAGGCTATTCATGGATACAAGAAACGATCAAGCCGGGGAGAGGAGTGCGTCCGTAACCCCTATTCCAAAGTTCAAGAAGTGAGCTGTATCGGCAATTCGAGACTGGCCATCGGGTTGTGGACCAGCTTCAGAGCAGGATAGATAGATAGCCGTCGTCCCTGCTAACGAGAGTGTCGATGTAGAAAGTATAGTATTACGTGTTATCAGGAGTGTAAATTTCACATTCTGCTATTATTTTTGTGTTATTAACTGTATATGCTGGAAAGCCGAAAAGACTGTGTAGACAGTCGTAGTACACTGGTGGGTAAAGCTAGGGATACCAGGTACGTGACTTTAACGTTCCTTTTATGAGTATAGCTGTATGTTGTAATCTGTTACTTTGCTTGATAGCATGTTGCATTCATTATGATGTGTATGTTATGCATGGGTTTGGATTATGATGTGAAAGGGGAAGTATTAGAGACTGTCACAGTGGTTTGGTACCACAAGTGGGTTGGCCCCACATATATCTGATGCAGTGACCATGCCTCGGTGGCTTGGTGCCACGGTGGTTTAATACCACGTATACACATATATCTATGATTCAGTGACTCGTCCCAGTGGTTTGGTACCACAGTGGGTTGGCCCCACATACATTCATCAGGGATTGTCACGGTGATCTAGTATCACGGTGGTCTAGAACCACGAGTGCTTTGGTGCCACGTATGAGGCATGTAGCGGATGGAGGGTTGATTGTAGAAATCCCTACGGTGTGATGGGCTGGTACGGGTGGCGTGTAGAGGATGGAAAAGCTAGGTTGGGCTGGGACATATTGCATTCATTTCTTTTGTATGCCATCTTGATTGGGCTAAGGCCCAACATGCGATTGTGGGCCATGAGCCGTTTATGTGGTGACTTACCCCTTTGATTAACCTTGCAGGTAATCAGTAGATTGTGGATCTGGGTGCCGAGGCAGACTCGTGGAGGCTATAAAATCTTTTCTTTTCGTAAACTTGTTTCCTTTTTATAATTTATTTTAAATGGGGATATTATTTTGTAATAAGGCCTTCTTAACTTAAGATTTGGTTTTATTTTATGATATGACGTTATTAATTTTTTTTAACATAAAGACTAATATGGAGTTTTCAAAACATAAATATCATAATCAACCGTTTATCTTGCAAGTACCAACAAATTTAACGAGCAATCAATTAACCCAAATCGAAAATTTTTCCCTTAAATTTCAAACCACATCTTTATTTATACACATACAGCAACTATAATAAATAGTTTTTAACTTACGGTATTTTCTTAAGATTTAAAAAGGTGATTTCTACAATTTCACCCTGCGACATACCAGATCTGGTCGTAACATTTTGGCCGGGTGTGGGATGTTACACGTAGTGTGTGTGAGAGTCTAGCTATACATGCCATATATAAACTATGATAGTGTGATGACTCCTGACAATTTAAACTATGTTTTAGTATAGTTAATGGATTCAGATCGAGTTGTAGCTGACGATGTCGAAAGTAATGCGCCAGCTTCCGCCCAGGGGACAATGCCGTCTGAATTTAGAAATGTATCGAGTAGTCACGGAGAGAGGCTAAGGAAGCCTTCTTCCAAATGATAAACGAGTGGTTCACACAATATGTTTAGACAAATCTAGCTGCTCATCAACCTCTACCCCCACTTAATCCCCAACCGGTTCCCGTAGCCCTCAAGGTACAAAACTTCTACGACTGAAGAAGCCTCCTATTGATAAGATACAAAAACATGGGGATGAAGAGTTTAGAGCTACCGTTGATGATGATTTCGAGCAAGCTGAATTTTGGCTTGAAAACACTATTCAGGTATTAGATGAACTGTCATGTACGCCAGCTGAGTGTTTGAAATGCGCTATTTCATTAATGAGGGACACTGCATATCAGTGGTACTGAGAAAAAGAGTGACTTGGGAATTCTTTCAGACTGAGTTTCAGAAGAAATATATAAGTCAAAGATTTCTCGATCAAAAGCACAAAGAGTTTCTAGAATTGAAACAGGGCCGTATGACGGTGACCGAGTATGAAAAAGAATTTGTGCAGTTGAGTAAGTATGCTCAAGAGTATGTTTCCACTGAAGAAATCATGTGCAAGCGGTTCGTTGATGGGTTGAACGAGGATATTAAACTTCTAGTTTGAATTCTAGAATTAAAAGAATTTGTTGTCCTGGTTGATAGAGCTTGCAAAGCCGAGGAGCTTAGTAAAGAAAAGAGAAAAGCAGATTCAAAGGCTCGAGATTCGAAGAAAAGATCAATGAATAAACCATATCAGTCTTCATCAAAGAAATTCAGAGATTCGTTCACTCGTCCAAATGTTTCAATCGGGCATTTGAGCAGAGATTATGGAAAACAATACTCATGTCCTAAAGCTCAAGCTACATCGATATCGAGTGTTCGTAATGTGAAAAACTATAGACCTAAATGTCAACAATATGGAAGATGTCATCCTGGTGAACGTAGAATGAATAATTAGGCTTGTTTCAAATTTGGTTCACAAGATCATTCCATATGTGATTACCCAGAGTTAGCTGAGAAATATAATGTTCAAAATGCAAGACCGAGTAACACAACCACTAGAGGGAGGCCACTAAGAAATGCGAGAAATGCGAGTGGTTATCGCGGTACTATGATAGATTCTACGATAAGATCCGAGGCCAGAGCACCTACTAGAGCTTACGCTATTCGCGCTCGTGAAGAAGCATCGTCACCTGATGTTATCACTGGTACATTTTCTCTTTACGACACTAATGTGATTGCCTTGATTGATCCTGGATCAACTCATACGTATATCTGTATGAATTTAGTGTTTAGTAAGAAATTTCATGTTGAGTCTACTAAGTTTGTTGTTAAAGTATCGAACCCTTTAGGCAAGTATGTGTTAGTTGATAAAGTTTGCAAGAACTATCCTTTAATGACTTGGGGTTACTATTTTCTGGCTGATTTGATGTTAAAGCTATTCATGCTCGCGAAGAAGCGTCGTGACCCGATGTTATCACTTGTACATTTTTCTTTTTACGACACTAATGTGATTGCCTTGATTGATCCTGGATCAACTTATTCGTATATCTGTATGAATTTAGTGTTTAGCAAGAAATTGCCTATTGAGTCTACTGAGTTTGTGATTAAAGTATGAATCCTTTAGGAAAGTATGTGTTAGTTGATAAAGTTTGCAAGAACTGTCCTTTAATGACTTGGGGTTACTGTTTTCTGGCTGATTTGATGCTTTTGCCTTTTGATGAGTTCGATATAATTCTGGGTATGGACTGGTTGACTCTGCATGATGCTGTTGTGAATTATAGATGAAAGACTATTGAATTGAAATGTCAAAATAGTGAAATTATTCGAATTTAATCATATAAATTGAGTGAATTACCTACTGTGGTTTCATCTATATCAGCTCAGAGATGTGTAATATCCCGGGTTAGGGGCTATTTTGTGTTGCATGATATTGCATGTGTTTGGTGTGCTGTGTTGCTATTTCGGTGTTTTAGGGGCTTAATTATAGGCTAGGTGTATGCCTGAGTGAATGGGAAAATTTTTGTTTTTGGGTGTTAAGTCAGGGGAGCTGATGGAGCTGAGGGTTGTGTATTTTATTTGGTGTTTTTAGCACAAGCAAGTGAGCTAGTAGAGTGGCATAGTGTGCGCCACTTGGAGGTTGTGTTTGGCGTCTTAGGCAGGAGGGGGAGGTCCTGAGTTCAAGTTGCAGGATGCTCACTTTTTGGATCCCATTTTGACGCCAAGGTGGTTGGGCATGGACCAAGTCAAAAGTTTGAATGGTGGGTGGAGAGCAAATTGTGGAGGAAGACTTGTTCAACTAATTTGAATGTGTGTGTGGAGAGTATGGGGGGATATGGCCGAATTTTTGGGAGTTGGGGAGAGGGTGGCTTGGTTTTGGGAAGTGGGGAGGCTAAGCCGAAATTCTATTTGGCATTTTTTGATGTTTCGATCAAGCAAGTAATGCACAAAATTTCTTCTTTTGTCAATAGCTTAAACCGAAAATTCAAGAGAGTCCCTCATTCTTTTCTTCTTGGAAAACCGAAAGACCAAATCTCTAAGGCTTGCCGAATTTGTTTTGCTTTTCTCTCAAACTTCTTGTAGCCGAATGCACTCTTGCATTTTCTTTTCTTCTTCATTTGCATAAGCCGAAATTGGTGTTGTTCTTCTCTTCTCAACTCTTTTTCTTCTTAAAATCTCCATTAGCCGAAACAAACCTACTCCTCTTCTCAAACTTTTATTTTCTTTATTTCAAACCGTATATACCTTTCTCCCCTTTGCTCTATTTTTGTTGTTTGCTGAATATCAACCCCATATCTCACCATCTTTCCCTTGTGTTGCTAGAATTTTCTCTTTCATCTATTCTCATTTTGGCCGAATATCAACCCTTTTTCTATCCATTTTTCCTCTTGTGTTCTCTTCTTTTGAGTGAAACCGAATCCTCTTGTAAAAAGGTGTTAAGCCGAATCTCCCTTCTCCTAGTGGTTGTCTTGGCCGAATAGTGGTTGGTGTTGGGTAAGTGTTTCAATGCTCATTTCTTCTCTCCCTTAATTTCTTTGTCAATTTTAGGATTGGCTAAGTGCCGATTGGAACATGAGTAAAGGAGTTAACCTCTTATTTTGGAATCGAATGCTTGGTAGGGCAAACAGGAATTGCAAAGCAGTAAGGTGGAGCCTTCTCCCTTTGTTAACCGATTAGGTAAGTGAGGGTAAGATATCGCTCACGCCTATTCGCTTAAATCTGATTAAGTCAAGATGACAAAGGATTAACCATTCTCTCTTAAGGTGTAGCCGATTGTTGATTAAAGAAGGAACCATTGTGGTTCGGGTTTGGTAGGAAACCAAACGTGTGCAAGGTAAGGGTTCAAGCTTAACCCCTTTGGGTTTATATGTCTTTGGCCGAATGGTCTTAGTGCTTAATCCTATGTTGGCCGATTGTTTTAGGGGCTTGACAATTGAAGGACATAGATCGCTCGTAGGGATCTTTGGACTCAGAGTTATCGTGTGTGTAACTAACACACCTCTACTTAGTAATGTTGTTAATAAACTTGATTGCTTAATAAGATTGAAACAAAGTGAGAAGGATAATTGGATACCCAAAAAGGGGTATGTGTACGATTCGGGTAAAGTCTGTTTCTATGATGAGTATTAATGATAATACATGATATCATGATTTATGTTATGCATGTTATGAGTTGTAATGCTTGATATGTTAGCATGATATGCATGGCTTGTATGAGATGCATAATCCCATGAGTATGATATGTATGGGTGATACGAGAGGAGGGAGCAGTGATATATTGTGCTGACGAGCACCAGTGCTTTGGTAGCACAACTTTGTGACTTTGGGTCACCAGAGGTTTGGCACCTCCAGAGGTTTGGTACCTCAGCGTCTCGTCCCAGTGGCTCAGTACCACAGTGGGTTGGCCCCACAGATGATTATAAGGGATTGACGCCAGTGTTTTGGTAACACACGATGGGTTGGCCCCATCACCAGATTTGTGACCACGGTCACCAGTGCTTTGGTAGCACATTGTGTCTTTGGGACACCAGAGGTTTGGCACCTCATTGCGACTTGTCCCTGTGGTTTGACCACCGTGGGTTGGCCCCACTTGAGATATGGGACCGTCTGCTAGTGTTTTGGTAACACACGATGGGTTGGCCCCATCATTGGATTTGTGACTTCGGTCACCAGTGCTTTGGTAGCACAAGTGTGTCTTTGAGACACCAAAGTGGTTTGGGACCACATTGATGGATAATGTGTCTTTGGGACACCGTTGTTTTGGTAACACATTGTGACTATACGTCACGGTGGTTTGGCACCACCCGGTGGTTTGGTACCACACGGGGTAGAAAAGGTGATATGGATGGTTAGGATCGGGTTGCATTAATTATGTTGCTTTGTATGACGTGTGTTAGCATGTGGTTTATTCGGGAGCGGGATTTACACACTGAGTCACTCGACTCACCCTCTCCTTTGACATTTTAGGTGACTCGTGAGACGGACTTGGAGCCAGGATGGACTCGGGGTGCACATGCCATGCTCTAATAAAAGCTTTGCTCAGATTATTGCATTTGGGTACTTTAGTTTATTTACTTTTATTTGGGTTTTATCTTGGATTTGTAAAAGCCTTTTTAAGATGTGCTTTATAATATTTATGCTTTATGTTGGATTTTAATATGTCAGAATTGAAAATAACTTGGTATTTAATTTTATTAAAATTTGGAAAGACGACGTTTTCAAACCAACAAAGCGATATGTTTTTGAACTATACCATCGGGTATCACACCGTTTTTATAATTGAATGAAAAACAATCGGATTCAAACTTGGAACCAAAAATTTTTCTAAGACTGAATGTTCTAGTAACAATATTCAACAACTCGTTTTTAAAAGAAACAAAGTTTTATCAAGTCTAACTAGTACAACCTCAAAATTTTCAAATACGCTTTCCTCGTAACATACCGCATTCGGTCGTGGTGTTTGGACCGGGTTTGGGGTGTTACAATTGTGGTATCAGAGCTAAGTTCAAAAGCTCGGCTGTGGGCTTGAGGCCCAAATTGTTTTCAAAAGTTCGTTTTAAGTGTTTTGGGATTGAATACATGGTTTACAAGGCATGGCACCGAGTCTCTCCTGCATTCGCCGCCTGTAAGTAATTCTAAACTCTTCTGTGAATTATTATTTGTAGAAGGGTAGGTGTTATGGAACGTAGTTAGATTTATAGGACTTGAACTCTAGGATTAGATCACTCAAACACTTGAACTAAAGCATAAGACTTAAAGCACTAAACCAATCTATGACTCACCACGGGCTAGGGTGTGGTAACTCCCAGACGCATGTTCAGGAGAGGAACCTAAGAGCTTGGTATTTAAGCGATCCCTCGTGACTCACCTCCTCTTCGCAGGTATCCCACCTGGTGCGTAGCTCGAGTTCACCCTGACCAAGAAGGCTCAGTCATAGACTCAACCTAACGTCTAAAACCCGAAAAGGGAAAATAGCCATGTTTTCAAAAATACAACAACAACCCTAATGTTTTCACACTTTTCGCAATAAACTCTTTCAAAACCGAAAATGTCACATTTACAACAATTTTCTTGAAAAACCTGATTTATGGAAAATTACAAAAATGCCCTTAGGGGTAAATTTACTAAAATGCCCTCGGTTTATAAAATAGCAACCCAAAGATTTTGGCCAAAATTTCAATGATGTTACGAAATTCAAATACTCTGTTTTACAAAATATCAATCAAAGATTTTGATTTTGGAAAATTTACGAAAAACGCCTCTCGTTTGTGAGAATTACTAAAATACCCCGGTTTCCAAAATGAAGTATTTTACAAAATTTTCAAAGAACACTCTCAAAATTTTTGGAATTTCAAATTGACCTGGGTTTTACTTAAAGTTTAAAATATCGTTTATTACTTAAAATACCTGTAGGGAAAATGACTAAAATACCTTGGGCTAGAATGGGCAAAGAATGTCAGAAGAGTGAATAGGTATGGAAAGGGTTAAGGAATGGATGTATGATCTCCTTTGGGTGAATAGGATAGAAGATTGAAACCTTGGTTGCTCGAAAGAACCCCTGATTAAACTCCATCCATAAAATTTCTTTGCGGTTAAGAAAGTGGAACGATACTAATGCATAAAAATCTTCTTAATCGTAAACGAGATCGTTAGTCATGAGTACTCGAGGTGGACGTGGCCGTAATACTCGTGGTCGAGGTCGAGGTAGGATGACGGTTTCAACCCGTAGGATCCGGTCAAGCGGTCGAAAATGAGATGTTTCGGTTCCACCACCGGTGGAGGTGGTGAGTTCGAGGATCGATCGAGACGATGCGGTGTCACTGCGCGCGTCGCGAGTGTTGGAAAGGGCGGTAGTGTGTAAGTGGTGGTGCGGAGTTAGGGAAATCTGTTCTCGAGAGACTCCGCTAATGGGGCCGAATTTTTCCGAGGTGTATCGGGTGTTGCTCCTAGCACTGCTGAATATTGGCTGGAGGCAACTGAGCGGATCATGGATGATCTGGACCTTTCTGCTGAGGAGAAGCTTAAGGGCATCGTATCGCTTCTTCGGGATGAGTCATATCAGTGGTGGCTCACCGTTCGGGACAGTGTGGCAGCTGAGGATCTGACATGGGATTATTTTAGAGCTGCATATCAAAAGAAATACATCGGGGCTAGTTACATCGACTCCCAGCGAAAGGCATTTCTGAGGCTTGTTCAGGGGAGTAAATCTGTTGCTGAGTACGAGGTCGAGCTCCCGGCCGAGTAGGTATGCCAGGGGCATTGTAGCCACTGAGCATGAGAGGTGTGTTCGTTTCGAGGATGGTCTGCGAGACGAGTTGAGGTTGCTGATTGCTCCTCAGCAGGAGCGCGAGTTTGCTGTCTTAGTTGAGAAGGCTAAGGTAGCCGAAGGTGTTAAGGAGTCGGTAAGACAGAGCATGGACAGAAGTAGGCTTAAGAGGAGCTTTGGGTCTTCGGAATCGCCCGCAATCCATGTAAGAGGGCTAGACCGAGGGGCGTAATCACCGCTAGGTTTGTTGTCGCTAAGCAGGACCGCCGCATGTAATCGATGTGGGAAATCTCATTGGGGTGGTTGTTGGACTGGTGGAAAAGGTTGCTTCGAGTGTGGTTCTCTGGATCATCGCATTAGGGACTGTCCGCGTAGGATGGCCAGGATTCAGTCTGAGAGTCAGGGCCGTAATCAGTTCAGAGGTAATGGACCGCCACCACAGAGGGGCCGTGGTAATGGCAGAGGTGGTAATGGATTTGGTCGAGGTCGTGGAGCACCGGCAGAGGTGCGGGGGTGGTTCGAGGCACGACACCGGTCTAGTGTATGCAACTAGGCGCCGCGAGAGAGGGCGCGCGCGCGGACGTAATCACCGCAGACGTTTTTGATTTTGGTTCTCCCTATATCGCTTTAATTGACTTGGGTTCCACGCGATTCGTATGTTGCTAGTAGTATAGTTGAGACCATGGACTTAGATCTCGAGATATCTTCTAGGCGGATGACTGCATTTTAGCCCTCAGGTCACTTTGTAGTGGTAGATAAGTCAGATAAGGATGTACCCCTAGAACTCCAAGGGGTCATTTTTTTGCCGATCCGATGGAACCGCCGCTTGGGGAGTTCGACCGATTCTCGGGATGGACTGGTGGTGAAGTACTGTGCCAAGGTGGATTGCGCGCTAAGCGCATGGTTCTATCGACGGATAAGGGAGATGAAGTGATTATGATAGGTAATAGGAGAGATTACTTATCCAATGTGGTGTCGTCAGATGAAAGTCGTAAAGATGGTCGGAAGGGTTGCGGCGTATGTGGTTCATGTGTATGCCTTGGAGGCTAAAGAGTCCATTGTTGAGAAGGTTTGTAATCGTTAAGGAATTTGTTGATGTGTTTCAGAGGAGCTTCGGGTTTGCCACACGGATCGTGAGGTAGAGTTTGGGATAGATCTGCTACTGTGTGGATCGCGCTGTGTCTCATTGCTCCATATAGGATGGCACCAAAGGAATTGGTGGAGCTTAAGGGCTCGATTCGTGAGTCGTTGGATCGAGGCTTCATTAGGCCAAGTGTTTCGCCGTGGGGAGCGCCGGTATTATTCGTCAAGAAGAAGGACGGAACGATGCGGATGTGTATCGACTACCGCCAACTGAATAAGCTGACGATTAAAAACAAGTATCCGTTACCACGGATAGATGACTTGTTTGATCAGCTGAAAGGTGCATCGGTGTTTTCAAGATCGATTTGAGGTCCGGGTACCATCGGCTGAAAGTTGAGGAAGCGGATATCCATAAGACGGCGTAAGACTCTGATGACGGCACTACGAATTCTCGTAATACCGCTCGGGTTGACTAACGCCCGGCAGCCTTTTATGGATATGATGAATAGGTGTTTCAAAGTGAAGATCCGGACCGTTTTCGCCGTGGTTTTCATTGACGATATCTTGGTATATTCAAGGTCACAAGAGGAGCATGATGCACACTTAAGAGTGGTGTTGCAGATTTTGAGGGAGAAGCAACTCTATGCTAAGTTCAGTAAGTGCGAGTTCTGGCTTAGTGAAGTGACGTTTTTGGGTCATGTAGTATCACCGAGGAATTAGAGTTGATCCTCGGAAGGTTGAGGCGGTTTTGGATTGGAAGCCTCCTAGGTCAGTCGCTGAAATTCGGAGTTTCCTGGGTTTGGCAGGATACTACCGAAGGTTTGTTGAGGGTTTCTCGTTAATTGCGCAGACCGATGACTAAGTCATTAAGGAAGGGAGTTCCGTTCGCTTGGACCGAGAAACAAGCAGGAGAGTTTTGATAAGTTGAAGAAGATCTTGACAGAGGCTCCTGTTTTAATTCAACCTGAGGCTGGTAAGGAATACACGGTCTCATCGCGACGCATCACATACGGGATTGGGTTGTGTGCTGATGCAGGAGGGTAAGGTGGTGGCTTACGCTTCTGGCGGTACCGAGGCCACACGAGGTCAACTATCCGACGCACGACTTGGAGCTAGCACCGTAGTCTTCGCCTAAAAACTGGAGGCACTACTTGTACGGTGAGAGATCAATAGTCTACACAGATCATAAGAGTTTGAAGTATCTACCGACTCGAAGGATCCGAATTTGAGGGCGTAGATGGGTTGAGTTGCTCAAAGACTACGATCGCTCGATTGAATATCATCGGGCAAGGCTAACGTGGTGGCGCACGCGTTGAGCCGTAGGGTTGTTTCGGACTTAAGAGCTTTGTTTGCCCATTTAAGTTTGTATGACGACGGAGTATATTCTCGCAGAGCCGCAGTTAAGCCTACTTGGGGGTTGAGCAGATTAGAGAGAAACAGTTGGAGGATGAGGTTCGAGTGCGCCGAAGGTTACAAGTGCGAGAATGGTGGTTTGGAGGGTTACTGACTTGTCTAGTGATGAGGTTCTCGTGTTTTCAAGGGAAGGCTTGTATGCCTAAAGATGTTGAGTCGAGGCAGAAGATTCTTCAGACGCATATAGCAGCCTTCCTTATGCTATGCATCCGGAGGTAGCAAAATGTATAGGGATCTTAAAGAGCGATTTTGGTGGCCGGCTTGAAGAAAGAGGTGACGGAGTTCGTTGGGAAGTGTCCGACTTGTCGCAGGTCAAAGGCTGAACATCGCCATTACAATCGGGTTTGCTTGCGCACTGTGAAAATTCCTCGATGGAAGTGGGAAAGGATAACCATGGATTTCGTCGCTGGGTTACCGTTACGCCAAGCAAGAAAGATTGATTTGGGTTATCGTGGACCGTCTCGACTAAGTCGGCCCATTTTATTCCGAAGAAGAGTGGACTATTCACTTCGTGAGGTTGGCGAAGCTTTATGTGTCGAGATAGTGAGGTCGCACGGTGTTCCAGCTTTCGATAATCTCGAGATAGGGATCCGAGGTTTACGCCGAGGTTCCGAGAGAGCGTTGCATCAAAGCTCTGCACGCGCTTGATTTCAAAGACGGCTTTTCACCCGCAAATTGACGGCAATGTAAAGCGGTCATTCAGATCTTAGAAGACATGTTGAGAGGTTGTGTTCTGGACTTCAGGGGCAGTTGGGAAGAGTTTCTGCCGTTAGCCGAATTCGCCTACAACAACAGCTACCAAGCAAGCATCAAAATGGCACCATATGAGGCGCTGTATGGTAGGAAGTGTCGCTCACCTACTTGTTGGACAGAGTTAGGTGAACGTCAGTTGTTGGGACCCGAGTTGGTTGCTGAGACAGAAGACAAGGTTAAGTTGATCCAGGCTCGTTTAAAGGAAGCTTCGGACCGGCAAAAGTCTTATGCCGATCTTAAGCGAAGAGATATAGAGTTCGCTGTGGGAGATCAAGTTTTCTTAAAGGTCTTGCCTTGGAAGAAGGTGCTGAGGTTTGGCAGAAAAGGCAAGCTAAGTCCGAGGTTTATTGGGCCGTATAAGGTATTGAGACGAGTTGGACCAGTGGTGTATCAGCTTGAGTTGCCAGCAGAGCTTAGTCAGATTCACGACGTTTTTCACGTTTCGATGCTTCGGAGGTATCGTTCAGATCCGTCGCATGTAGTAGCAGTGGAGGAGATTGAGGTAAATCCAGATTTGTCTATGGAAGAGGAACCTGTGCAGATTCTTGATCGGGATGTGAAGGTTCTGCGCAGAAAGTCCGTGCCTTTGGTTAAGGTTCTTTGGCGGAACCATGGCGTGGAAGAAGCTACGTGGGAACCCGAGGATACGATGAGACAGCAATACCCGCAACTCTTTTGACCAGGTAATTTCGAGGCCGAAATTATTTTTAAGAGGGGTAGAACTGTAATATCCCGGGTTAGGGGCTATTTTGTGTTGCATGATATTGCATGTGTTTGGTGTGCTGTGTTGCTATTTCGGTGTTTTAGGGGCTTAATTATAGGCTAGGTGTATGCCTGAGTGAATGGGAAAATTTTTGTTTTTGGGTGTTAAGTCAGGGGAGCTGATGGAGCTGAGGGTTGTGTATTTTATTTGGTGTTTTTAGCACAAGCAAGTGAGCTAGTAGAGTGGCATAGTGTGCGCCACTTGGAGGTTGTGTTTGGCGTCTTAGGCAGGAGGGGGAGGTCCTGAGTTCAAGTTGCAGGATGCTCACTTTTTGGATCCCATTTTGACGCCAAGGTGGTTGGGCATGGACCAAGTCAAAAGTTTGAATGGTGGGTGGAGAGCAAATTGTGGAGGAAGACTTGTTCAACTAATTTGAATGTGTGGTGTGGAGAGTATGGGGGGATATGGCCGAATTTTTGGGAGTTGGGGAGAGGGTGGCGGTTTTGGGAAGTGGGGAGGCTAAGCTTCTAAATTTATTTGGCATTTTTTGATGTTTCGATCAAGCAAGTAATGCACAAAATTTCTTCTTTTGTCAATAGCTTAAACCGAAAATCTCAGAGAGTCCTCATTCTTTTCTTCTTGGAAAACCGAAAGACCAAATCTCTAAGGCTTGCCGAATTTGTTTTGCTTTTCTCTCAAACTTCTTGTAGCCGAATGCACTCTTGCATTTTCTTTTCTTCTTCATTTGCATGTTTCTAAATTGGTGTTGTTCTTCTCTTCTCAACTCTTTTTCTTCTTAAAATCTCCATTAGCCGAAACAAACCTACTCCTCTTCTCAAACTTTTATTTTCTTTATTTCAAACCGTATATACCTTTCTCCCCTTTGCTCTATTTTTGTTGTTTAGCCGAATATCAACCCCATATCTCACCATCTTTCCCTTGTGTTGCTAGAATTTTCTCTTTCATCTATTCTCATTTTGGCCGAATATCAACCCTTTTTTCTATCCATTTTTCCTCTTGTGTTCTCTTCTTTTGAGTGAAACCGAATCCTCTTGTAAAAAGGTGTTAAGCCGAATCTCCCTTCTCCTAGTGGTTGTCTTGGCCGAATAGTGGTTGGTGTTGGGTAAGTAAGCCGAATGCTCATTTCTTCTCTCCCTTAATTTCTTTGTCAATTTTAGGATTGGCTAAGTGCCGATTGGAACATGAGTAAAGGAGTTAACCTCTTATTTTGGAATCGAATGCTTGGTAGGGCAAACAGGAATTGCAAAGCAGTCAGGTGGAGCCTTCTCCCTTTGTTAACCGATTAGGTAAGTGAGGGTAAGATATCGTTCACAGCTATTCGTTTAAATCTGATTAAGTCAAGATGACAAAGGATTAACCATTCTCTCTTAAGGTGTAGCCGATTGTTGATTAAAGAAGGAACCATTGTGGTTTGGGTTTGGTAGGAAACCAAACGTGTGCAAGGTAAGGGTTCAAGCTTAACCCCTTTGGGTTTATATGTCTTTGGCCGAATGGTCTTAGTGCTTAATCCTATGTTGGCCGATTGTTTTAGGGGCTTGACAATCGAAGGACATAGATCGCTCGTAGGATCTTTGGACTCAGAGTTATCGTGTGTGTAACTAACACACCCTCTACTTAGTAATGTTGTTAATAAACTTGATTGCTTAATAAGATTGAAACAGTGAGAAGGATAATTGGATACCCAAAAAGGGGTATGTGTACGATTCGGGTAAGTCTGTTCTATGATGAGTATTAATGATAATACATGATATCATGATTTATGTTATGCATGTTATGAGTTGTAATGCTTGATATGTTAGCATGATATGCATGGCTTGTATGAGATGCATAATCCCATGAGTATGATATGTATGGGTGATACGAGAGGAGGGAGCAAATGATATATTGTGTCGACGAGCACAAAGTGCTTTGGTAGCACAACTTTGTGACTTTGGGTCACCAGAGGTTTGGCACCTCCAGAGGTTTGGTACCTCGGCGTCTCGTCCCAAAGTGGCTCACATACCACACAGTTGGGTTGGCCCCACGAGATGATTATAAGGGATTGACGCCGGTGTTTTGGTAACACACACGATGGGTTGGCCCCATCACTGCATTTGTGACCACGGCCACCGGTGCTTTGGTAGCACATTGTGTCTTTGGGACACCAGAGGTTTGGCACCTCATTGCGACTTGTCCCCGTGGTTTGACCACCGTGGGGTTGGCCCCACTTGAGATATGGGACCGTCTCGCTAGTGTTTTGGTAACACACGATGGGTTGGCCCCATCATTGGATTTGTGACTTGGTCACCGGTGCTTTGGTAGCACAAGTGTGTCTTTGAGACACCGGTGGTTTGGGACCACATTGATGGATAATGTGTCTTTGGGACACCCGTTGTTTTGGTAACACATTGTGACTATACGTCACCGGTGGTTTGGCACCACCAAAGTGGTTTGGTACCACACGGGGTAGAAAAGGTGATATGGATGGTTAGGATCGGGTTGCATTAATTATGTTGCTTTGTATGACGTGTGTTAGCATGTGGTTTATTCGGGAGCGGATTTACACATCGAGTCACTCGACTCACCCTCTCCTTTGACATTTCAGTGACTCGTAGACGCGACTTGGAGCCGGATGGACTCTGGTGCACATGCCATGCTCTAATAAAAGCTTTGCTCGATTATTGCATTTGGGTACTTTAGTTTATTTACTTTTATTTGGGTTTTATCTTGGATTTGTAAAAGCCTTTTAAGATGTGCTTTATAATATTTATGCTTTATGTTGGATTTTAATATGTCAGAATTAAAATAACTTGGTACTTAATTTTATTAAAATTTGGAAAGACGACGTTTTCAAACCAACAAAGCGATATGTTTTTGAACTATACCATCGGGTATCACACCGCTTTTATAATTGAATGAAAAACAATCTGATTCAAACTTGGAACCAAAAATTTTTCTAAGATCGAATGTTCTAGTAACAATATTCAACAACTCGTTTTAAAAGAAACAAAGTTTTATCAAGTCTAACTAGTACAACCTCAAAATTTTCAACACGTTTTCCCTCGTAACATACCAGATTCGGTCGTGGTGTTTGGACCGGGTTTGGGGTGTTACAGAGATGTGTGAGAATAGGGTGAGAAGCTTATCTTACTTATGTTTTAGATAAAAAAGTGCCTGAATCGAAGATTGAATCAGTGCCAGTTGTCTATGAATATCCAAATGTATTTCCATAAGAATTGTCGGGGTTACCACCGATCAGAGAAGTTGAATTTGCTATTGAGTTAATACCAGGAACTTCATTGATATCGATAGCTCCATATAGAATGTCTCCGACAGAATTGAAAGAGTTGAAATCTCAGTTGCAATAGTTAACAGATAGAGGTTTTGCACAACCTAGTTTTTCACTTGGGGTGTGCCAGTATTATTCGTAAAGTCAATGAGAATGTTTATTAACTATCGATACCTCAACAAGGTTACAATAAAGAACAAGTATCTGTTACCTAGAATAGATGATTTGTTCAATCAGTTGAAAGGGGCGATAGTGTTTTCGAAGACTGATTTGAGATCTGGCTATTATCAGTTACGAGTTAAAGATTTGGATGCGCCGAAAACTTCTTTCAGAATGAGGTATAGACATTATGAATTTCTTGTTATGCCTTTTGGATTAACTAATGCTCCTGCAGTCTTTATGGATTTGATGAATCGAATTTTTAGACCGTATCTAGAAAATTCGTTGTTGTGTTCATTGATGACATTTTGATCTATTCACGTGATGAGTCTGAGCATGCCGAGCATTTGAGAATTGTGCTACAAACCTTGAGAGATAAGCAACTGCATGCTAAATTCAGTAAATGTGAGTTTTGGCTCAAAGAAGTCAGATTTTTGGGGCACATTGTTTCGGAAAAAGGTATATGAGTTGATTTGAGTAAGATTTCCGTAGTGGTTGACTAGTAATCACCAAGAAATGTATCCAAAGTTAGAAGTTTTCTAGGACTAGCTGGATACTATCGACGTTTTGTTAAAGGGTTTTAAGATTGCTACACTGATGACTAGATTGCTACAGAAAGATGTGAAATTCGAGTGGTCTGAGAAATGTCAACAGAGTTTTGATCAGTTGAAAATGTTGTTAATGGAGGCACTAATGTTGGTTCAACCTAAGTCAGGTAAAGAATTCGTGATTTATAGCAATGTGGAATTGAACAGTTTGGGTTGCATATTGATGCAAGAGGGGAAAGTGATAGCTTATGCCTCGAGACAGTTGAAGCCGCATGAAAAGAATTACTCGGCGTATGATTTAGAGTTGGCCACTATTGTATTTGCATTGAAAATTTGGCGACATCATCTCTACGGTGAAAAATGTCAGATTAAAGAGTTGAGAAATAAAAGAATTGCTTTAGTAAAAGTCTTGTGGCAACGTCACAGTGTCGAAGAGGCTACGTGGGAGCCCAAGGAAGTTATGAGAAAACAGTACCCTAACCTATTCTCTGGTAAGATTTTCAGGGACAAAAATCCCTAAGGGCGAGAATTGTAACAGCTTGTTTTTAGTCAAATTAGAAGAGTGGTTTTGGGACCACAAATATGATGTCAAAATTAGTATTTGATAAAAAGGACTAAATCGTCTAATGTGCAAAAGTGTTGTTCTAATAGTTAAAGGTATCTATTAGCTATGGATTATAAAAGTTAAGGTCCTTAAGTGATAATTAGACCTTTTATATATTTATTGGACAATGATGGACATAAAATGGATGATATTAAATGGTTTTATAATAAGGTTAATATAGTAATTGGTAAATATAAGTTAAATTAATAAAACAAAAACATAAAAATGTATTTCATTCATCTTTTTAACTTAATATAGCAAAGAAGAAAGCCATTTTTAGGGCATTAAACATTCAGCCATTTCATTGCTCAATTAGTAAGTAATTTTGACAACGTTTTTAATGATTTCTATGTTTTTGAGATCGTTGCAACTAGGTCTAGCTAGCCCAGGGACTATTTTGCAAAACTGTTAAAGATTTTGAATGTTGCCATTGATGAATAAGTATGTTTTTTGATGTTTGATGATAGATTTTGGGTATTTAATGATAGTTATACAGGTTCTGTTAAGTGATTTTTAGTGAAAATGTAAAATAGGGATTAAATTGTGAAATGTGGAAACTTTATGGTTAAAATGTAAAATAAATGAAAAATATGGGCTGCTAGGAGTATAACGGCTAGCATGGGTTATGCATGAATTTCATGAATTTGTGATTTTATGAAATAAGGATTAAATTGTAAAAGTTATGAAATTCTAAGGGTAAAAGTGTAAATGTGCTTAAATATGTGTTTTGGATTAAATTGAATAGAGATATTATTAAATAAGTTAATTTTGAATATATACATATATAGATCAAGAAAAAGCGAAACTCGATTCTAGATCAGGGGAAAAATAAAGTTATCGACTAATCGATCAACTTCATCATTTTAATACTTGAGGTAAGTTCGTATGGAATAAGCTTTGTTATAATTATATTTTTAATGCTTTGATGTTGCATAAACTGTGAATACGAGATTATGGACATATTCGACAATGATTTGACGATGATTTGGCATTGAAATTCCCGGTTGAACCTTAGGAATAGATTTGGATACTAGTGACATGTCATTAGGGGTATTTGTGATTTGTGATTATGTGATCCGGGTGTTGGTCCTGTACGTCCTACCAGTGGCTGAGTATACCGGCATGTGTTGCTGTTACTTGACAACTTGTATGAGTAGCACCGAGTAGCTACGTCTTGACCCATAGCTTGTGTGAACAGGCTCATTAATAGCTCCAGAGTGAGCATATATGTGATATGTGATTGAGATAGCTTTGGCTATATTTGTGGCACTTTGGTGCGAGTTTCTCGAGTATCCGATAGTTTTCTGAATGGTTCAACAGGTAAATGAAAGACGTGGTTGAGTATGATATTGATATGAGATAGTACATGTATGTCCATGAATCGTATAAGCTTTAAATCAAAGAGGTTGTGAAGTGAACATATAAACATATGATTAAACATATGAAAGGTTTTTTAGTAAAATGGTCTAAATTTTGCTATATTCAATTGGTTGATATGAATATTTATGATTGAATTGAGTTTGTTTCATACGAGCTGACTAAGCTATATAGCTTACTTTGTTTAATTTTCCATGTTTTATAGTGAATTCAAAGCCAGCTCGGGTTCGGGTATCATCGGAGACATCATCACACTATCCAACTATCAATTTGGTACTTTTGAGCTTGTGTTTTGGTCATATGGCATGTATAGGGACTTTAGTCATTTTGATATGTATTTTCGTAGTGAAATTTTCCAATTAAGTTGGTTTGTGAATTGATATGTTTTGGTTGTATGTAAAGCCATGATAGTTGGCTTATTTGGTTGTTTTATTATGTATATATAGGTGTATATATGGTTTGAATTGTGAGTTCATGAATGGACTAGTGTATGGATTATATTATGAAGCTTTTTGATGTGGCTATGATGGATGCTAAATGGTTAAAATTAGAGAACATATAGGTTTGTCATCATGATGCATATTTGTTAATGGTTATTTTGATGACTTTGAAAAGATAAAGATTAGTATTAACTTAGATGGCATAATGTGATATTTATGTTTTGTATTGGTTGATGTTGGAAATGGTATAAATTATGCTTAATTTGGGATTGAATTATATGTCTATTGATGCTATGTTTTGTGCGATATGAGTTGTGTAGGTGAGCATAAATTTGGGTGGCAAAATGGCTTGGTAAATAGCCTATTTTTGTCCGCACGGGTAGAGACACGGGCGCGTGTCTCAGTCGTGTGTGAGACACGGTTATGTTATACAGCCCTGTGTCCCCTAGTGTTGAAATTAAAATCAAGTCTCTATGCTCCACATGGTCTCACACTCGAGCGTGTGACTTGGCCGTGTGGCATAAGTCAATATACCCTTCAGGTTTAGCACGGCCTAGCACACGGCTTGGCACACGGGCGTCGATGGCCAATTTTAGGGCACACGGGCATGTGTGCTGGCTGTATGACCCAACTCAAAAAGTTACCCGAGATTGGACATGGGCTGGGACACGACCATGTGCTCCTATTTCGAATGTCCACATGGCCTATGTCACGGTGTGTAATGCATTGGCCGCAGAGAGACACGCCCGACCGCCACACTGTGTCTCAGTGTCCCCTGTTTTTGGGAAAATTTTGTAAATGTTCAAAACAAAAGTTCCCAAAGTTATCAATTTAGTCTCGAACCACTCCCAATGCATTTTTAGAGCCTCGTAGGCTTGTATTAGGGACGAAATGTTTGATTGTGAATGGAATGTATATGATTCTATTTAATTGTATGTGAAATGTATAATTAAAATGTGGTATAAGTTCGGTAATGCTCCGTAACTCTACTCCGGCGTTGAATACGGGTGAGGGGTGTTACACAGCCAAGCCACACGCCCATTGCTAGACCGTGTGTCACACACGACTGAGACACACGCCCGTGTCTCAGCCCATATGGATAAAAATAGGCTATTTTCCAAGCCACATTTCTTACCCATCTTGTCTTTCACCTACACCAACACTTAACCACATTCACAAACCATATTAGAACATTCAGGAAGTTCAAGCGGGCACTATCGGGAAGCTCACAAAAAGCCAATTTAACGGAAGCTCAAAAAGAGCCTATAATTGGGATGCTCATAAGAGCTAAGGTGTGTCCACAACAAATGTAGAATCACAACCTATCAGGACACTGCGAAAAGCTATAAAGGAAAGCTCACTGAACCATTTAACGGGAAGCTGGAGAGCGCTTATAACGGGATGCTCGTAAGAGCTGTGGTGTGTCTGCAACATATGTTGGACCTCAACCAATACGGGAAATCCTTTATCCATCAACTTTCATCTATTCAAATGGGACTTAACATTTATCGGCATCTTCGGATATTTAATCAATTTCATAAACATGACAATTATACAATTCACATATACAACATTTAATTCAAACATATAAATGTACACAATTTAATTACACGAACTTACATCGACAAATGTTTGTGTACATAAAATAGATAAATCCAACATTTTCCCTTTTCCTTGTTCTAACTTCGAATTTGGTCTATCCAGATCTATATGAATGAATTTAACATCAATTCATGTTCATTTCAATTCAAATCACATTTTTAGCAAAATTACCGTTTTGCCCCTAAACTTTTAATTAATGACGATTTCGTCCCTAGGCTCGGAAAATGAAATTCATGCAATTTAATCCTTATTCCAAGCCTAGCCGAATTTTACATGTAACAGTTATAGCCCATGTATTTCATAAAATTTTAGAATTTTCCATGAATTTTACAACTTTACAATTTAGTCCTAAAATCATAATTTCATCAAAATTCACTTTGCAAAAGTTGATTATCTATCAACAACCTTTCATTTTCTACCATAAATTCCACAATAGTATTTACATCTATGGAAAAATTTCTATACTTTGATATATTTACAAATTAATCCCCAAAATAGATAGATGAAGCTATCCCTATCTCAAAAATATAAAAATTACTAAAAATGGGACTTGAATACATACCTATTTTGGCCAAATAAGTTTTCTCTTTCTTCCATTCTCCAAAGCTAGGGTTTCCATATTTTATTTGGGAAAGATGATGATAAAATGATGATATTTCTTTATTTTATTATTTATCATATTTATTTTTCATCTTTCCAATTTTGTCCTTTTCTTTAATTAATTTTCCATGGATGAATCATCATCCTTAACAACTAAGCATTTTTTTTAATAATCTAATTACCATATAAGGACCTCAAATTTTGAATCCCATAGCTATTTAATCCTTTTATCTATTAGAACTCAACTTTTGCATTTTGTGTAATTTGTTCTTTTATCAAATTAGACATGTAATCAGTAAAATTTCTTTACGAAATTTTTATACGACATTACTATTGTACTGTAGACCATAAAATAATTTTAAAATAAATTTTCTTTTCGGAATCGGATTTGTGGTCCCGAAACCACTGTTTCGATTTTTATTAAAAACGGGCTGTTATGACTCTCCCTCTTAAGAATTTTCGTCCTCGAAAATTTCACTAGTAAAGAGGTTTAGATATTACTTTCTCATAACTTCTACCACCTCACATGCCAGAATTTCAATCAGTCCCTCACTGTAAGTCATGTCAAGCTGAATTCCAATATCTATCAGAGAAATAACATGTGACGGATCTGATCGATATCGTCGTAACATATACACATAAATAACATTTATGAATTCTATCAAGCTCTGACAATAATGCCAATCTGTACCTAACAAGTATGATTCTTTTCAATGATCTCATATGGCCTGATAAACCGCAAACTTAATTTGCCTTTACGACCAAACCGGAGAACTTTCTTCCTATGCGAAACTTTCAAGAATGCGTTGCTGCCAGATTGAAACCATTTAAAATCCACATAGGATTTCTGACAATTAGAAACTGCCTTAAAACTATCTCAGATCATCTTCACTTTTTCTTTGGTTTCCCAAATCAAATCAACTCCATGTACTCTTTCTCTCACTAAACTCAGTCCATTACTATGGAGTTTTATATTTATGACGATACAGAACTTCGTACGGTGCCATTTTAATACTTAACCGTGGAAACTGTTATTATATGCGATTTCAACTAACGACAATTATTTCTTTTCCAATTGCCTTCAAATTCTAGAATACAACAGTAAAACATATATTTAAGAATTCAAATCAGACATTCAAATTAACCATCCATCTGAGGATGAAATGCGATACTAAATTATAATCACTTACCTAGAGTGTAACATCCGGGATTTAGGGGCTTTGCATCTTTTATGTTTTTCTGCATTTGTTGAGTTATGCCTGTTGTTTGGATGTGTTTGGGGGCCTCGGGAAGGCTTGGGGTTAAGTCAGAACCTTGGCCAAAATTTTAATTTTGGGCACTTTAGGAGGGATGCTGACTGGGGCAGGACTTAAGGTTTATTGTTTGTATTTGGGGACACAAGAAAGGCAGTAGTAAGGTGGCAAGGAGACGCCACCTAGCATGTAGAGAGGTGGGGTCACAAGGAGAAGCTGAGAGGGAGAGGGTTCGAATCTCTCAAACAGCACAAGGGAGTAATATTTTTGGCTCAGGCAAGGGAGGCAGCTGGATGGTAATCAAACTTTGGAGGAGAGAGACAAGACCTGGTCAAATATTTCAAATGGATAGTGGAGAGTGATTAAGGGAGTTTTGAATTATTCAAACTAGATTGAATAAGTGGGGGAGAGGGAATTAAGGAGTGTTTCAAGGGATGACATGGGGATTGAGGTGAGAAGGGGTTGCTAGCCGAATTTTGAGTAGTGTAGGGGAGGTGAGGCTTTCGGTTTTGGTAAGGGGAGTTGGTGCCGAAATTTTTATAAGTTTTATTAGCTTTTTTGTGTTAAGGGTTTTTCTTTTTCGGCATGTTGGGTGTGCTCTTCTTTTAGTTCTTTTCTTGCACTCTTTTGTCGAAAGTCCCTAGTCAATTCCCATTATTTTCTTTTACTATGACTTATAGCCGAATCTAGGGAGACCATTTGTGCATATTTCTTCTCATTTTCTTTTCTCTACTCATTTTCAAGAACTCCACAATTGAAAGTAACACACTTGTCCCTTGCAATCTTTCGTTTTCTTCTTCTTCTCTACCTACCCTCTTAAACCGAAACCTTTGTTCTTCTTTCCCTATTTTTTCCCCTTATCATTCTTTTCTCCTAACCTTTCTTCTCTTTTTGGTTTCTCTGGTGTTGCCGAAACTCTTAAGCCTTCATTGAAGTTCTCTTGTTTTCATTTTCGGTTCTTTCATCTTATTCTCTTCCACTCTTGCTCATTGCCGAATCTTCTCTGCTATTGTGGCTGTTTCGAATTCTCTTGGGTGTTGTTCGAATCCTCTGTGTTAAGGTAAGATCACTCCCTTTCGTTTTTCTCTTGATTAAACCCATATTCCTTCTTTTCTTGGTAAGGCCTAACCT
This sequence comes from Gossypium bickii, assembly GCA_025503065.1. Classification (NCBI taxonomy): domain Eukaryota; kingdom Viridiplantae; phylum Streptophyta; class Magnoliopsida; order Malvales; family Malvaceae; genus Gossypium; species Gossypium bickii. Next base: position 74,011,288 of record CP106713.1, read on the forward strand.
GCCTTGACTAATACTTAAACCTATTTCTTTCTCTCTGTGTTTCGTCGATTAAGGGGCTAAGTGTTAGGCATCTACTTCGGATCATTCTTTGGTTCAGTTGTGAAGGGTGTTTCATCCGAGAAATATCGTAAGCCGAATCATTCAGGTTCTAAGTCTGTGGAGCAACTAATCTCTGAACCCCCATCTCTCTTTTCGGGATTGTAAGGTAAGGGAATTCTCCCTAGTATTCTATTAGTCTATTTATCTGTTGTTCATCACCTTCACCCAGTTGAGTGGTTATACTATCATCACTTTCATAGTGATTTATTGACAAGACTTTTAATGGATGCAAGAAACGTTCAAGTTGGGGAAGGGAACAAACCTTTGGTTTCGACTCCAAAGTTTAAGAAGCGAGCAGTATCGGCAGTTCGAGATTGGCAACCAGGGTGTGGGCCAACTTCTGAAAAGGATAAGCAGATCGCTCTGATCCCTAAGAGTGAGGACGTTAGTAAGATCGATAGTTTAGTTCTTCAGGTTTACAGGTGTGTAATTATCACACTATTCCCTTAACTTCATATATTTGTATGTGGTATGCTTGAAAACCAAAACTAGCAGCAATGGTGATTGAGTTGCCTATGTTGGGTAAACAAAAAAACCAGGTCAGTGTATTACTTTCATGCGTTATTAATATTTGTGGATAACCTGATTGTGGGTGTATGCCAAGTATTATATATATTTCATATCATGTAATCTATCTTTTATATTATATTGCATGTGCATGGGATATTGGGATGAAAATGATTTAGAGGGGAAGTGTATATTGGTGACTTTGTCACGATTAATGATGGCGTGATGCCTCATTGTGGATTTGGTGATTTAATCACGTGTGGAATCAGTGGCTAGACCACTTATGTGGACTTTGAGCAGTGTGTCTGTCAGCATGACTGCCAAAGAGGTGTGTAACAAATGGAGGGTTGATTGTAGAAATCCCCACAGGTGTGTATGAGGATGGACATACGGAGCGGTGTGTAGAGGATGGAATACTAGGTCGGGCTGGGCTATCATATTGATTACTTGTGCATGATGTGATAATCCGATGATGGTTTGGGGCTCAAGCCCACTTGTGGAATTTTAAATTTTGTGAACTAATTGCACACTGAGTCTGGTGACTCACTCTGTTTTCTTAACAAATTGCAGGTAGCTCATGATCCCTTGGACTAGGTTGGATTGGACTCGAGGTGGCCATACAAGGGTTCATTTATTAAACTTTATTTTGAATTATTAATTGCTATTGTCTTTTAGGATATTTTTAATATGTAATAAGGCCACTTCAGATTTGGTAAATTTTGGATTTTTAAGTTGGTTTTCTTATTCATTAATTATGAACTATTCGATGGAACGTTCGATCAAAAATAATCAAAAGTTTCTTTGCAAACCTGTTCAACACATTTCCTATGAAATTAAAGATTTCTTTTTGAATAATTCATAAATCGAAAGATAGCTAAGTTTTTCAAACATCACCTAATCGCTAGGCTAGCTAAATATCTTTTTAACTTAATTAATGGGTTTGCAAATATGCCATTAAATTTGATTTTTATTAAAGAAATTTTCCAAAGTTTATAAACCTCTTCAAACCCTTTTTTCCTAGTAACATGCCAGATCTGGTCGTGGTGTTTGGGCCAGGTTTGGGTGTTACATAGAGCTTCTTGTAACTTGTTTCAGAATTGGGATGTGAACTATAGATCTTAATCAGAAATAATGGAAACTGGCTTACCATACAATCTGACAAACTCAGAAAGATATAATTTAGACTATCTATTAAGAAAGAAATTCATTCATACCACGATAAAATATGCAGACTTTGTCAAACGATCGTCGATTACCCAAATAACATCTTCCTTTTTCAGAGACAGGATAATCCGGTATAAAATTCATAGTAACTTTATCCCATTTCGATTTCGGTATCGTCACTGGCTATAACAATCCTGAAGGTATCAGTACCTGATGTTCATCTTTAACTTGCTGACATATCAAACTTTTATATACAAGTTCAGAAATATCACGTTTCATTCTGGGCTATCAGTACATCTGTCTTAAATTGTTATACATTTAATTATTCCCCAAATGAATAGAATAGTACCACTATGAGCATTCATGTAAAATTTTCTATACAGGTTCCAAATTCTTCGGTACATAGACTTTGCCTCTGAATAACAAACAATTATCAGATCCATTCTGAAATTCAAAATCGGAAGTTGACTTACTCTGTACCTATTTAACTTACTACTCATCATCACTTTTTCTGAGCTTTACAGATCCGTTGTAAAAACATTGGTTTAGCTTTAAGCTCAACTAAAACTGAGCCATTATCAGACAATAACAATCGGTTATCCATGGCTCGCAAAGCAAACAGAGGCTTTTTACCCAGAACATCTGCAACTACATTTGCTTTTCCCGGATGATAATCAATTTCCAAATCATAATCTTTCAACAGTTCAAGTCATCTATGTTGTCTCAAATTCAAATCCTTTTGCAACATCAGACAATTTAAACTTTTATGATCAATACATATATGGCATTTTTCATCAAACAAGTAGTGTCGTCAAATTTTCAGTGCAAATACAATAGCTGTCAATTCAAAATCATGTATCAATTAATTCTTTTCATGTGGTTTTTAACTGTCTGGAAGTATAAGCTATTACTTTGTCTTATTGCATCACTGTAAATCGCAAATTCCTTACTTGATTCAGGCTGATCCAGAGCTAATTTTTTGGTCAACAGAACTTTCAACTGGTCAAAACTTTACAGACATTTATTGGTCCAGTAAAATCTTTCATCTTTCTGTAATAATCATGTCATCGCTGTAGTTATTTCAATTATTAACATCGAAACTTTGATTTATTTCGAAGCCACAATCATCAGATAGATTAAAAACATAGTGCTATAATAGGACTGACATTTCAACAGTACAGTTGGAACAATATCTCAACATCAATAGTATTCTACAAGTAGAAGAAGAAAACCAAAAGTAGTCAAAATAGCAATTAGTGCCATAATACGATTTCTATAATCTGAAATTCATATCACCAAACTCCCATGATCGAGTCAGGCTTTAAAATAGTAGTAAATGTAAATACCTCTGGCCAATGAATATCTTTCACAGTTAAACCATGTTTGATAGAACAGATCAAACCATAAGAATAACAAGAAAACAAAGATAATGAAATCCAAAATGTGAAACTATACTGAATTTCCAAGAATACAACCCATATTCAATGGTAATGAGATCGATGATATCCCAGAGAAAGTCCACTCTATACGCACTAGAAATAGTGTAAATTGCATATTTGGAATTCAGAACTTCAACCAGTAGAAGTAGAAAATAGTATCATATGAATCTTATCATCAATCTTCTTTCAAACATAACCGTTCATGAATCAATCAGACTAAAAATAATTCCATCTAATATCATGATTAGCCAACCTTTCTATGTGATAAGAATCACATCTGAAAATGAACAGTTACATATATTTCTGAGCATCTCAAAATACATAGAATACCCAGAAGAAATCACTGTAAAATACTCGATTATAACAGCTGCATTCAGATATTTTTGAAATTTCATCACTATACCATTGACTAATAAAGTCATCAATAATCTCACATTATTCAGTTCACTAAAGGAACAAATTCAGAAGAAATTTTTAGTTTATCCGTTTAGTAGATACCATATCTGAATAAATCGATTACTCATAAATAACTTATTCTTTAACAATAACATTGCGTATCCCGAATAATCTTCAAAAAGATATCATATCTCTTTTAAAACCATCTTTACTTACTAACCCATTCTCAATTCTAACTACATTATTAATCATTCAGTCACTAAACTCTTCAGTTTCACACTTGTGAACTTAATAAATATAAATCTTGTGAACTTCATTGTATAAAACTATACTGGTGAGGGGGTGGAGATCGTAAAGCCTCAAAATTTAACTTTCATAAATACACACATATAATATAACATTTATCATCAACATATTCATTATAGAACATTTATTTCATACCTTTATGAGTTTCATTTCATCATAAGTAACATTTTCACTCAGACACTTGAGTATTGCTTTCAGCATTATCGAAATTAGCTCGGCTGGAAAGCATCTCTGCCTATTAGTAAATCATTTCTCATCCGAGTCGGGAGATATCCCACTATCACTGGTTATATAATGGCATGTATTTCTAAACTTCACATATGCTACGTTCAGTCCGAGAACCAACTAAACTGTATCTCTAACACCAATATATGTAACTCCCCAACCTGAATCTGTTGTCAGAACAGGGTTACAAAGCATTACCAAAATTTACATATCAAATAACAGATATTCCACTTCATACAATATTCATATCAGAAATCAATCATAAAGCCCTTATATGATCCCTCGAGGTCCAAAACATACATTAGAAACGAGTTGGGACTAAACCAGGTACTCAGAGAATTTTTTGTTAAATCTCAAAATTTTTCCTAGGTGCAGGGGTCACACACCCATGTGGTCAGACCGTGTGGTTCACACGGCTAGGGACACGCCCATTTCTCAGGCCGTGTAACTCTTTGACTTGGTCACACGGTCAGGTCACACCCCCGTGTGTAGGTGCAAGGGTCACACGGCCAAGTCACACGCCCGTGTGCCAAGCCGTATGATCAATTCTGGGAATTCTATTTTGACATTTTAAAGATGTAGGGGACACACAGCCAAGCCACATGCCCATGTGCTAGGTCGTGTGTCACACACGGCTGAGACATACGCCAGTGTTTTTGCCCGTGTGGATAAAAATAGGCTATTTTCAAGCCACATTTCTCACCCATATTGTCTTTCACCTACACCAACATTTAACCACATTCACAAACCATATCAGAACATTCAAAACAAGTCCAAATCATGTTTTAAACATGACATAATATCACATACAACCAATGTACCCTTAGGTACCTAAGATGACAATTTATTATCATGTTAATCTATCATTCATAATTATCTAGTTACCAAATGCAGATACGCATGATTACATTCATTCTTCAAACATGATAGATCCATTTATAAACTTATCAAAACATGTTAAACATAGGCCATTCCAATGGCTAGTTTCATTCAAAACATTTGCATGCCATTATTGGTTAAATAACCTATACATGCAATTCCAACCATAATTGATTTACCATATATATACCAAAATGGGCCGATGGATAGTGTTAGTGATCTCCGCCAAGCTTCCAATCCAATGAGCTTCTGAATTGTTATAGAACAGAGGAAAATAAAACAGAGTAAGTATGAAATGCTTAGTAAGTTCTTAGAAGATGGTAAATAACTTACCATATATTTATGTTCAAAATAAACATGCAAGGCACTATCAACCAATTTGGTCACAAGCCCTAAACACATATCCTCATCAAGTTCACCAAATAATCACATATAATAATCCTTAATCATGGATGAACAAAGTCATCAAGCATGTTCCACATTCATGTAACAACCAATTCATGCATCATTATATCAAGTAATGTCATTTCAATGTACTTCACGTAGATACGAGTAATTGTTCGTTTCTAAGTCAAACTATCTCATAATAACATCAAAAAACATGTATGGGCTCAATAATAACCAAATTCCCATATACATATTCTTTCCACATCATGAATTCAAACAATATATATAAATCATACCCATGTATTTCAAGTACATTTTCATAATATTTCGTCTCAAGTTCAGATTATTTCATGTCAGGATTTTGCGCATTAAATCAATTAAAATATCAATGGAAACCCAAGAAAATACACTCGAAGTGTACAAATCTATAATCTTGGATGAACATATTCATCAAACAAGTTCCAGTTCATATATCACCATCTCATACTTCCATTTATCATGTATCATCTTTTTCATGTATTTTAGGCAGATACATGTAATAATTCATTTCGTGTTCATATTTTCTCATGTCAAGATTTTGCCCGTTGAATCATTGAAAACATCGATTGTAACACCCCTCACCCATATCCGTCGCTGGAATAGGGTTACGGAGCATTATTAGACTTGCTACACAATCGAACATACATTTCACATATATTTTCCATTTCCATAGAAACATCATTCATAAACAATCACACTGTCCCTAATACGAGCTTATGAGGCCCAAAACATGCTTTAGAATTAGTTTGGGACTAAACCGATAACTTGGGAAACTTTTAGAAAAAATTGAAAATTTTACAAAATACAGGGGACACATGCCCATGTGGCCTAGTCGTGTGTCTTACATAGCGAAAGACACGCTCGTGTCACAGGCCTTGTGGACATTCGAAATGGTATCACATGGCCGTGTCCCAGCCTGTGTCTGGCCCCATGTAACTGAAACACACCTTACCCATATACGATGCCGGTATAGGGTATGAGGCATTATCTTTCTTAAAAACATTCATACAAACAATTCCGGGTTATGAGATTTCATTCAAATTTAAAACATTTCAAACTTTGTCTTAAAATCCTTAATATGAGCCTACAAGGCCCAAAACACACTTTAGAAATGGTTCGGGACCAAACCGAGTTCTTTAGAAAACTTTGGGAAATGTCACAAAAAAAAAAAAAATAGAGGCACACGCCCGTGTGGCATGGGACATGCCTATGTGGGCAGACCATGTGGTCACACACACGCCCATGTCCCTAGGCGTGTGGGTTTATTTCATAATTTGAACCTACAGGAGTTTTCACACGGCCTGTCACACACCCGTGTCCATGGTCCGTGTCCCTCACATGGCCATGACACGCCCGTGTCTCGACCCGTGTGCAAAAACTTTGACACTCTGTTTCTGACGTCATCAGCCCAAGAAGGTCACACGGCCAAGGCACACGCCCGTGTTTTTAGGCCGTGTGGCAAATTAAATTCCTAAATTCAAGTGCAGACTTCACACGGCATGGGCACATGTCCATGTTCTATAGACTTGTCTTCCACACGGTTGAGACATACAGACGTGCCTCAGCCCGTGTGGTTACTACTGGGCATTCTGTTTTGCCAACTTCGGGTGCAGGGGGACACACGGGCAAACTACACTCCCATGTGTCTACCTGTATGGACAATAACAAGGCTATTTACCAAGCCTTTTCTGTCATTCTTACTGGCACCAACATAAGCCATATCAAAAAACCTACCCATTCATGCATTAACCTACCAAATACTTAACCATGCAATTTGCACATTCATGAAAAACATCATCATTTTTCATATATAAATAATAAGTAATAGCCATCATCCATGGCCTTATACAAAATGAGTCAATCTTCAAGACAAGCAAACAGATTTGGCCAAAACAATATGACACTTGACAAAGATCAAGTCCCTATACATGCCATAATCAAAATGTTAAATCTAACTATACCAAATGTTCATATTGATAGTGTGATTGAGCCTCCGACGTCCTTTGATCCTCGAGCTAGCTTGGCGATACTATAGAAAATGGAAAGGAAAGGGAGTAAGCATAAGGCTTAGTAAGACGCATGTAAATAATTAACAACAATTATCATGAATTACTGTAACACCCCTTACTCGTATCCTATGCCAGAACTGGGCATGAGACATTACCGTACTTAATCAACAACTTTAGTCTATAAACTTTCAGTCCCAACTTTACATATCTCTATCGTTATCACAACAACCTCATTAAGGACCTACGATGCCTTAAACATACTTACGAGGGGTTTCGGAACCCAACTGAAACCTTCTGCGATCTTAAAATTTTTTCACCTGAATAGGGGCCACACGCCAGTGTGAAATGGGACATGCCCATGTCGATAGGCAGTGTGGTCACACACGCCCATGTCCCTACCCATGTGGGATTTATTTTCATTTCAAACCTACAGGGGTTTTCACACGGCTGGACACACGCCCGTGTGCTCCACATGGCCTAGACACGCCCGTGTCCTTTCCCGTGTGTAAAAACTTGAGTATTCTGTTTGTGATGTCAGCAACCTTATAAAGGTCCCACGGCCAAGGCACACGCCCATGTGGCTAGCCTGTGGTCGACACTGACTTACAACACCAACATGCATGGGACACATGGCCAAGTCACACACCCATGGGACTGACAGAGTGTCACACACAACCTAGACACACGCCCGTGTGCCTACCCGTGTGGACAAGAACAAGGCTATTTGCCAAGCTCTTTTCATCCCTCTAGCTCACACAACATGAATCCATTCAACATATCACCAAACAACTCATATTTTGCAATATAAACTTCCATGAATAACTTCATCTTTCCATATATAACAATGAGCCAACAACTATGGATATATACAAAAGAGTTCATCATTAAAGGGGCCAACGCACTCTTGGCCAAAATATCAAAACAATTTACCTAGTCTAGCCACTATACATGCCATACTCAAAAACACTAAGTCTAGATATACCGAGGGGAGCTGATAGTGTGGTCGATCTTCCGATTATCTGTGTATCCCTACCTGTCTCTTTGACACTATAAAACAAGGGAAAAGAAAGGGGAGTAAGCTTTAAGCTTAGTATGTTTACATGTAAACAAATAACATCATAGTATGTGCTAAACAATAAATAGCATTATATCCTAAACAAGAGAAATCCACACTCATAATCATGCTTACTCATTTCCTCCCTTACCATATTTCAACCATAACACAAGCTTAATGCTTACATTCATTAACTTGCATCCCTGCACTTAACACCACCAATTCTCATGATACAACGCATCATAATTTCACACTGAACCAATCACAATGCCAAATCACTCGGTGGTTTCGCACTTAGCCCACTGTCAATTTTTAATAGGGTGGTATCGCACATAGCCAACCAAAAAAAGATAATTACAGTCGATTGCACATAGCCCACCAAATGATAATATAAACGATGGTATTGCACTTAGCCCACCGTCAAGTATTGTTATTACACATTTACATATCCATTTCGTAATTCATACGATAATTATTCAACAACTACCAAATTCAATCATGCCATGCACCAATTAGCAATAACAATGTGTATATAAAATGTAATATTTACACATAAACTTACCTCGGTGCAAAACGCATTAATTAGCGGTTTAATTCGTAACCTTACCTTTTCCCCGGTCAAGGTTAATTCCGCGCTCTTCTTGATCTATAACAATAAAATTCACCCATTTAACACATTTATGATCTTAACGCATTAAAATCTATAATTAAGAAAAAATAACCCTAGGCTCGTAAATCAATTTTCAACTCATTTTCTCAATAAACAAGCCTAGCTAAACATTTATTTCTTCTACAACTACTCACAATTTCATCTATTTCATGCATTTATTACAAAATAAGAACTTTTAAAACTTGGTCCTATTTAGGTGTTTTCATTGAACATAGACTTAGCTCTTTATTTCGTTGAATCATTTGGAATATCGAAGGATACTCAAACTCGTCATACACATAATATGATGCCAACGCCATATCCCAGATATGGTCTTAGATGGGATCACATCTCGATGCTGATGCCATATCATAGGTCTTATAAAGAATTTCATACCGATATCAACGCCATATCCTAGATATGGTCTTATACGAGATCGTATATCGATGCCAAGTTCTAGACATGGTCTTACATGATTTTTACATTCGATGCTGATGCCATATCCCAGATATGGTCTTATACAGGATCTCAATTCAGAGTCGAGGCCATGTCCCAAACATGGTCTTATACGGGACCTCCTTAATCTCATGTCGTGACAATCGTATCCTTACTATTTTTAAGGTTCAACCAGGACTTTGACTTAACAAAATCTCACCATACTTTCATCAAGACATCATTAACCAATCTCATAGAGATAATATACATTTCTCATGGTATCAAGCATTTAAAAACATAATAACATTCTGTAGCTTTATTACACACAAACTTACCTCGGTACCAAAATATGTATATTTGTTCGATTTAGTCCACCACCTTTTTCTTTCCTCGATTTCGATCTGGACTTCATGTTTCTTGATCTAAAATGACAATTTCACTTATTTAATCACGTCATAAATTGTGACATTTTAAAATTTCTACTTTGGCAAAATTACCGTTTTGCCTTTAGACTTTCACAAAATTATGGTTTTGCCCCTAGGCTCGTAAATCAATTTTTATCAAATTTCCTTATTAACCAAGCCTAACTGAACATTTATTACTCTTATAGCAACTCACAATACCAATTATTTCACATATTTACCACCTATTTTACAACCTTTCTAAAAAGGTCCTTTTTAAGTGTTTTAATGGAAACTCCTTTAACAAAAGTTGTTTATTTAACAACTAAGATTCATTTTCTTCCATAAAGTTTTAGAAATCAACATGAATACTCACATGGCAAAACCCTAGACTCTTAACCATTTTGCAAAATAGTCACATCATTAGCTAGACTAAGCTTTAGGGGTTCCAAAAACACAAAAATCATCAAAAATGATCATCAAAATGACTTACTTGCAAGGGTGAGAAGTTGCTAAAAATTTTAAGCTTCCAAAACCCCTCTTTGGCTGATATTTTTGATGGAAAAAGATGGAGATGAAATGTGATATCATCTTTCTCTTTATTTTATTTTATTTCATCAATTTAAGCCACCTAATTCCAATTACTTTGACCAATTTTGACATTTCTTGTCCCCTATGGCCGGCCAACCCTTTCTTAAGGGTCTAATTGCACATTACAGACCTCCAATTTAAGGTTCTATAGCTATTTGGCACTTTTATCTTGTAGATTAAAACTTTTGCACTTTATGCGATTTAGTCCTTTTTCGCAATTAAGCATGCAATCGCTAAAATTAATGCACCAAAATTTTCATGCACTCATATAATCATGCTATCACACATAAAATAATACTAAAACTAATTTTTATCTGACCTCGAATTAGTGGTTCTGAAACCACTATTTTGACTAGCCCCAAAATTGGGTTGTTACAATTCTCCCCTTTAGGGATTTTCGTCCTCGAAAATCTTACTGCTAAAAAGGTTGGGATATTGGTTTCTCATAGCCTCCTCAGGCTTTCATGTAGCCTCTTCTACCCTATGTCTTTGCTATAATACTTTCACAAGGGCTATACTTTTATTTCTTAACTGTTTGACTTCTCGTGCCAAAATCTTAACCGGCTCTTCACCATAAGTCATGTCCGGTTGAATTTCTACCTCAGTTGGTACAATCACATGCGAAGGGTCTAATCGGTAGCAATGCAACATAGACATGTGGAATACATCATGAATCTTTTCTAACTAAAATGGCAAAGCCAAACGATAAGCTATTGGCCCTATTCTCTCGGTAATCTCATACAGTCCGATAAAGCGCGGACTCAATTTGCCTTTCCGGCCAAAGCTGAGAACCTTCTTCTATGGTGACACTTTTAAAAACACCTTATCACCAACTTGAAACTCAATCTCTTTCCGTTTCAAATCTGCGTAGGACTTTTGTCTATTAGATGTAGCTTTTAAACAATCACGAATCACTCTTACTTTCTCTTCGGTTTCTCTGACCAGATCGACCCCGTTAATCAGGTTTTCAATAAGTTCAGTCTAATACAATGGCATTCGGCACTTACGCCCATACAATGCCTCATATGGCGCCATTTTCAAACTCAAATGAAAGTCGTTATTGTAGGCAAATTCTACTAATGGTAGGTACCTTTCCCAATTGCCTTGGAATTCAAAACACAGCAGCGAAGCATGTTCTCAAGTATCAATATTACCCTTTTCGATTGCCCGTCAGTTTGCGAATGGAAAGCTGGACTAAAATTCAACCTCGTGCCCAAAGCCTCTTGCAACTTTTTTCCAAAACTGTGATGTAAATCTCGAATCTCTATCCGAAATAATTGAAAAAGGTACTCCGTGTAATCTCACAATTTTTGTCACATACAAATCTGCCAACTTATCAAGTGAATAGTCAATGCATACCGGTATAAAGTGGGCTGACTTTGTAGGTCTATCAACTATAACCCATATGGCATCCTTCTTCTTTAGTGTCAAAGGCACACCCGTCACAAAGTCCATAGTAATACGGTCCCACTTCCACTTGGGAACCATAATAGGCTGAAGTAGACCTGAATGTACTTGTTGCTCAGCTTTCACTTTTTGACAAATCAAGCATCTTGATACAAACTCAGAAACATCTTTCTTTATGCTCGGCCACCAGTACCATTTATTCAAATCATTATACATCTTTGTACTGCTTGGATGAATAGGTAAACACCCACTATGTGCTTCGTGCAGAATTTTTTGAATAAGCTTATCATCACTGTGTGCACAGACCCTATCTCGGAAAATCAAACATCCATCAGGACTAATCCAAAAAATCTGACTAAACATTTGACTAATATTGAACTCTTTTAGCTTGTGAATCATTGTCACCTTTCTGAGCTTCATAAATCTCTTGGAGAAACATCGGTCTAGCTCTCAACTCAGCTAAAATTGAACCATCATCTAACAAAGCCATCTGTGTATTCATGGCTCTCAATGCAAACAGGGATTTCCTACTCAAGGCATCGGCGACTACGTTCGCCTTTCCCAAATGGTTGTCAATTACTAGCTCGTAATCCTTTATCAACTCTAACCATCTTCGTTGCCTTGGATTCAATTGTTTCTGAGTCATGAAGTACTTTAGGCTCTTATGATCAGTGAATATCTGACATTTCTCACCATACAAATGGTGTCTCCAAATCTTCAACGCAAACACAATGGCAGCTAGCTCGAAATCATGTGTTGGGTAATTCTTCTCGTGCGGCTTTAACTGTCTAGAGGCATAAGCTATCACCTGGCTGTAACATCCTGAAAAGGGCCTATGCATTTCCGGTTTAATTGTATGAAATGACATGTCTTATGTGTTATGAATGTATTTTGAACATTTTTGGAAACCTAGAAATGAATGGAAATGTTAAGTTTAAAAGAGGAAAGTGAACATTTCTGGGAAACTAGAAAATGTAAGGAAATGATTTAGAAATTATTCAAAAGTGGAAAGTGAACGTTTCTAGAAACTTGAAAATGTAAGGAAATGTTAGGTTAAAGGAGGGAAACGAACGTTTTTAGAAACATGGAAATGTAAGGAAATGACTTAGAAAATGTTGAGTTTTAAAGTCTAAAAGAGGGAACTAAGGCGAGGTGGCCTTAAGAGATAAGGTATGTAAAATATGACACACAAACGGGCTTGGAAAAGTAGCTTGAAGATGCCACTTAGGGCCTCAGGAAATGGCGCCACATACTGGGGTATTGGGCCAAGGTTCGAGCTGCAGGGGAAGCAAAATAAAAAGTTTTATTTTTGCAGAGAGAGTAGCAAAGAAGGGACGACACAAGGCTATAATTTAGGAGCCTTTATTCTTTTATTTTTAAGAGATAAATAGTGGATAAATAAGGGATAAATAATGGATTTATTTATTATTAATTTTCAAGAGATAATTGTCGGATTAAATGCTTTTAATTTGAATAAAGTGATAATTAAGGGGATAAAGCTATCAAAATAGAAGAGTGGTGGCCAAGTAAGGGAGTCTTGGCCTAGTAATTTCGGCACAAGGAGGAGAACTAAGGCCATTCATTCGTTCTTTTTCTCTCTGCCGAATTTTCCTAGTAAAATCCTCTCTTCTCTGCTATTTTGTCAAAACAAAAATCTCTAGCAAAGCAAGCCGATTTCTTCACCTTTCTTCTCTTCCTTTTCCTTTTCTCTCAACCTTCCAAAAGCCGAAAGTTGTGAGATCATCATCTAGCCATAGCCGAATCTCTGAAGGTTGAAGTGAAGGTGCAATCAATTTCTTCAAATAAGGGTAAGATCCAAGTTTGGTTTCCATTCTTTTATATTTTAGACTTATCGAAATTTAGGGACTAATCCCTATTATTGATTTTGGCCGAAATATGGAAGGATCTTTCGGGATTATCAGAGTAGGCGATTAAAAGGAGGATTTTTCGGGATTTAAAGCTTCAAGGTAAGACATGTGAATATTCGGCCAAAGGCCATTTATTATGTTTAAGGATGAAATCAGATCTAACATGAGTCTATAGGTATTTCGACAACTTCCTAAGCAAGTGAATCTTTTCGAGATTTTAGAATCAACAACGTAAGCGTATAAGGTATTCGTCCAAGGCCTATTTTTGGTATTCAAAACTGTTTCTTATTTATTCACAAGTCGAAAAACTAACCTATGAAGAGATCTAGTGTTTGGCCGAATACAAGAAGGAACTCTGCAAGGTTTCGGGATTTGATTTCTAATCCAATCGGCAACAAGGTAAGTTTTGGTTGCAATAATCCTTCGGGATTTAGTCTTATGGCCAAATAGGCTTTTACTAAATAGTAAGTGATTAATCAAATGTAGGAACTTAAGATCTAAGGCAGTAGATCGATTTTTTTCGCGATTTCAAGGAATACGTTAAACTAATCAGGTGTGTACCCCACACTATTTCTCAATTAGTTTTATGGCATGTTTAATAAATATATGTATGTGATATTAAGAATACGAAAGTGTAAGAATGTGGCTAAGGTACCATGTTATGGTACAAAGTACTCAGGTACGTTTCCTACTTCTACTAGGAATATGAAATATGTTATATGTAACATGTGAATAAAGATAAGAATGGGAAATTTGGCATATTAATGCATAATATGATATGGGGCATACGGGTTATTGAAAAGGGGAAGTGAATGTGGTGACCTAAGACCACGAGATTTGAATGTGGTGACCTAAGACCACGATATCCGAATGTGGTGACCTAAGACCATGATATCTGAGTGTGGTGACCTAAGACCACGAATACTCATAAGGTCGATTAGCACGTCGACTGCAGGGACTGCCTTCGATGGTGTGTAGCGGATGGAGGGTTGACTTAGTAGTCCCCACGATTGTAGGTTGGTACGGGGAAGTGTAGCGGATGGCTAACTAGGTTTGGGTTCGGGATTGCATCATTATCTTGAATCATTATGTGAATATGTTATGTATGGGATGCCTAAATCTATTTGGACTTAGTGTTGTGTACACATTGAGTCTCGTTGACTCACCCGTTGTGGGAACATGTTTGTGTGATGAACAAGAATGGACCGGGTCGACAGGAGCTTAGTGGTGGCCATGCGAAGTTCAGATTTTCTTTATTTTGGACTCTTGTTATTTTAAGTATATTTCTTTTAAATTTGAGTTATATTTGATGTAATAAGGCCATAGTGAACTATTTTGTTTCGGTTTTATTTATTGTATTTCAAATTTTTTATTTATCAAGGATTAAGTCAATTTAATTTAAAACAAGGCCTAGACGTTTTGTCACATAAAGTAAAGGATTTTAAATAATAAATTAAACTTGTTTTCAACTCAAGCCCAACCCAACTCAAACTCTCTCCCAAAAATCATTTGAAGATTTTCAAAGTGCAAAAGAATTTGAACCGGTTTTCTTGAGGAACATACCAAATCTGGCCAAGGCTCGTGGGCCGGGTTTGGGGTGTTTCACTGGCCCTCTTGCATGAGTACACAACCCAATCCATTCAGGGATGCATCACTAAAAACCACAAACTGTTTTCCCGGCTCAGGTCTTAGTCAACAGCGCCTTTAGTTCATCAAAACTCAGTTGACACTTTTCTGTCCATTCAAACTGCACATCTTTTTGTAATAGTCTCGTCATTGGGGTAGCTATCACAGAAAATCCTTTAACAAATCATTTGTAATAACCAGCCAGACCCAGAAATCTTCTAACTTTGGATATGTTCCTTAGCGGTTTCCAATCAACAATTGCTGAAATCTTACTCGGATCAACTCTAATCCCATCTCCCGAGACAATGTGCCCCAAAAATTCAACTTCCTTAAGCTAAAATTCACTCTTACTAAACTTGGCATATAACTGATTATCTCGTGAAATTTGTAAAACCGTCCTCAAGTACTCAGCATGCTCATTCTCATCACGAGAGTAAATCAGTATGTCATCAATAAAAATAACAACTTTATCCAAGTACGGACGAAAGATACGGTCCATCAAATCCATAAACACAGCAGGGGCAATTGTTAAACCGAAAGGCATAACTAAAAATTCATAGTGACCATACCTTGTCTGAAATGTAGTTTTCGGCACATCTTAGTCTTTGACTCTCAACTGATAATATCCAATCCTCAAGTCTATCTTGGAAAACACAGTGGCTCCCTTCAATTGATCAAACAAATCATTGATCCTAGGCAAGGGGTAATTGTTCTTTATGGTTACCTTATTAAGTTGCCGATAATCTATACATAACCTCATGGAACCATCTTTCTTTTTCACAAATGATACTGGAGCACCCCACGAGAATAACTTGGTCTTGCAAAACCTTTATCCGTTAACACTCGTAATTGTGCCTTCAATTCTTTCAACTCAGTTGGAGCCATTCTGTACGGAGTAATTGAAATAGGGGCAGTACCAGGGGCTAACTCAATACCAAATTCAATCTCTCTCACTGAAGGAAACCCTGGCTATTCTTTCGAAAATACATCTGGATACTCACATACTATCGGTACTGCTTCAAATTTTAACCCAGACTCTTTGGCATTCATCACAAAGGCAAGATAAGCTTCATATCCCTTTATTACATATTTCTAAGCAAACATATAAGAAATCACTATAGGCAATCTATTCTGTTCATCTGGTTTAACAAGAAAAGTATCCCCACTTTCACATTTCAATTCAATATATTTCTTTCCACAATTTACTATCACATAATGAGCAGTTAACCAATCCATACCAAGAATTACATCGAATTCATCAAACGACAATAACATGAGATTAGCCAAAAAGTAATGACCTGTAACCTTCAAAGGGCAATTTTTGCATACTTTATCAACTAACACACATTTGCCTAGGGGATTTGACACTCTTATCACAAATTTTGTACACTCTACAAGCATATTCATACTAGATACTAATTTTATGCAAACATGTGAATGGGTAGATCCCAGATCAATTAAGGCTACAACATGAGTATCATATAAAGAAAATGTACTCATAATCACATCAAGGGAGGATGCCTATTTGCGAGCGCGAATGGCATAAGTTCTCACAGGCATTCTACCCTCAGATCTTGTAGTCTGCTCTCTAGGTGTATTCTTACTACTCGTTCCATTTCTCAGATTTCCCTGTGACCTTCCTCTAGCAGTACTTCCAGATCTTGCACTTTGGGATTCCTCTTTTTCAACCATCTCGAGGCAATCTCGAATAAAATGATCTGGGGATCCACACATGAAACAAGCTCTCTCCTTTGTTCAGCACTCCCTGGGTGACGTCTACCACACTGTGGTCGAGCATTACCAACACTAGAAATCGAAATGGTCTGAGCTTTAGACCCCGAGTACTATTTACCCTTACTTTTATTTGAAAATCCAACAGAAGTGGCTGATCGAGTATAAAATTCTCTTGATTTCTTGGATGACTATTGAAATAACTTACCCAATTGTCTCTTTCTCGAGTCGCGAGACTCGATTTTAGCCTTTCTTTTCTCTTTGGCCAACTCCTCGACCTTGCAAGATCTATCTACTAACACCACAAATTCCTTTAGTTCTAGGATACCAACAAACAAGTGGATATCCTTATTTTACCCATTCTCAAACCTTTTACACATAATGGCTTCAGTGGATTCGCACTCTTGGGCGTATTTACTAAGCCTTACAAACTTACGTTCATATTCGGTTACTGTCTTTCTACCTTGTTTTAACTTAAGAAATTCCTTTCTTTTCTGGTCGATGAATCTTTGGCTAATATACTTCTTACAGAACTCTTCTTGGAAAAATTCCAAGTTAATCTTCTCCCTTGGTACCACCGACACAAGGGTGTTCCACCACTGGTAGGCTAAATCTCTTAAAAGAGACAAGACACACTTCATAAACTCTTCGGGTGTGCAAGATATTTCATCAAATACCCTGATGGTATTTTCAAGCCAGAATTCTGCTCTTTCAAGATCATCATCTTTATTAGCTCAAAATTCCTCAGCTCCTTGTTTTCGGATTCTATCAATAGGGGGCTTTTCCCTTCTTACTACTTCTACAACTTGGGGAGCTACCAAGGTAGACTGAGGAATAGGTGGGGTTGGAGGGGGTTGCATGTTCGGGTTCGTAAAAACGAAGTCCATATACCAGGCATTCATCATGTGGAGAAAGGCTTCCCTAGCCTCTTCTCCTCCTATTTTACTCACAGTCGCTGGCCTATTCTCATTTTCAGTTGGCACCGTCCCTTGATCAAGGTTCGACGCGTTACTTTCTACATCATCTTCTATTACTCTATTGGGATCCATTTACTATATGAAAACATAATTTAATTCGTCAGGAGTCGTCACACTATCGTTAAATAAATACTCATACGTATGGTATGTATAGCTAGACTCATGCACATGTTACGTTAGTCCGAGAATTAACTAAATTATAGCTCTGATACCACTAAATGTAACATCCCTTACCCGTATCCGACACCAAGACAGGGTATGAGGCATTACCTAACTTAAACACATGCATACAACCAATTTCGAATCATAAAAGTTTATTCAAATTTAAAACTTTTCAAACTTCCTCTTAACATCCTTAATATAGGTCTCCGAGACCCAAAACATACGTATGGTATAGTTAGAGACTAAACCAGAAACTTACAAATACATAGAAAATTTCTACTCAAAATACAGCTACACGCCCGTGTAGAAAGGAACATGCCCGTATGGGCAAGCCCTATGCTCACACACGCCTATGTTCCTAGCCCGTGTGGATTTATTATTTCAATTCGAATCTACAGGGGTTTTTACACGACCTGACACACACCCGTGTTCGTGGCCTGTGTCCCTCACACAACCATGACGCGCTCGTGTCTTATCCCGTGTATAAAAACCTTGACATTTTGTTTCTGACGTCAACAACTTAATAAGGTCACACGACCAAGGCACACGTCCGTGTCCTTAGACCATGTGGTGAATTAAATTCCTAAATTCAGGTGCAGACTTCGCACGGCCTAGGCACACACCCATGTCTTATGACCATGTCTTCCACACGGTTGAGACACATGACCGTGTCTCAGCCCGTGTGGTTAATACTGGGCATTCTATTTTGCCAACCTAGAATGCAGGGGGACACACGGCCAAACCACATGCCCGTGGGGCAGACCGTGTGTCACACACGGCCTAGACACAAGCCCCGAGTTAGCTTGGTGATACTAAAAGGAAAGGGAAAAGAGAGGGAGTAAGCATAAAGCTTAGTAAGTTTGCATGCAATGAATAGCAACATAAAGGCTTATGATAACATCCATTCATCACACTAAATAATAACACAAGTTCTCAAGCACTTCGACATAACTTACTCATGCTTACTCTTACCAAATCACACATCACATTTTGCATTCATTTCACGTAAGTTACTCATGGGTACCTATATCAATTCATCACATAACTTTAGCACTTTTACACTCTTAAACATGGACTTAGCTCTTTATTCCGTTGAACCACTTGGAATATCGAAGGATACTCAAACTCGTCATACACGTAATATGATGCCAACGCCATATCCAAATATGGTCTTACATGGGATCACATCTCAATGCCGATGCCATATCCCAGATATGGTCTTATACGAAATTTCTCTAGCACCCCTTACCCGTGTCCAATACCGGGACAAGATACGAGGCATTACCAGACTTAAACATAAACATTTATACAGAATCGGGCTATAAAATTTCATTCAATTTAAAATCATTCATTCACATGCAAATCGTCCATTATATGGGCCCACAAGGCCCAAAATAATCATTGGGAACTGTTCGGGACTAAACCGAGAACTTAGGAAACTTTAAGAAGACTTATAATTTTTTCATCAAAACAGGGGTCACACGCCCGTGTGGCTTGCGACACGCCCGTGTTGGTAGGTCATGTAGTCACACACGTCCATGTCCTCAATCCGTGTAACTCTCTGTTAATGACGTCATCAACAAAATAGGGTCACATGGCCAAGTCACACGCCCGTGTGCTTAGGCCATGTGGCGAACTAAATTCTAAAAAATAAATGCAGACTTCACAAGCCTTGGGCACACGCCCATGTCTCGGGGCCGTGTCCTCCACACGGCTAAGACACACTGTCGTGTCTCTACACATGTGGCCAAGAAAATGGCTATTTACCAAACCATTTGGCACCCTTATTTGCACATACTTAAACACAACCTCAATGGCATCTTTCATGGTATAATTGAGCACTTAAACATCATCAAACAAGTCATGATCATAGCGAATTCATATAATCTTATTCATACATAAGGCACCATACTTTGCCTAGCTTAAACTTATCAAACTTTCATGCCATGATTATCATCAACACATACTAAATTCATCCATACCAAACACACATAACCACATCACATGAAACCTTTAGTATAAGCACATACATATAAATAGGCATTACAACTTATTAACCAATATAAGCCACATCTCGTGGCCATATACAAAATGAATCATATTACCATTATGAACCAACACATTTGGCCAAATCAAATGACACATACACAATTGAATAAGTCCCTATACATGCCATAAACTTAAGAGGCATGTATTCACCTTTACCCTATGATGATAGCTTGATAGTGTGATAACATCTCCGGCGATCTCCATCCCGAGCTAACATAAAACTCTATAAGATATGAGAAAGGAAGAGAAGTAAGCTACAATGCTTAGTAAGTTTGTACGAAAATAATAAGAAACTTATTAACATGTTTTTCACCAATTCTCACAATATGTTCTCTAGGTAATACAATCATAGTTGCATAAAATTTCACAATTCATTTATGTTCATCTTAAGCTATCTACTCAAGTTACAGTCACTAAATTATTTTTATCTGGAGGTACGGAACTCCAAATTAGGATCCACTAATTGTTTCTTGAAACTAGACTCATATATCTTCTTATCATAAAATTTCTAGAATTTTTGGTTCAGCCAATCAATGCAGTTTATTCTTTAAAGTCTCCCCTGTTTCGCTGTTTGACAGTTCTGAACCCTCTTCACTAAAAATTTATTTTCTCGTGGTACAGAACTCGAATGATGTTTCTGTTTATTTCTCTTGAATATAGGCTCATTAAGAAATTCAATAATATAAATATTATCCCTTGATTATTTTTGTACAAGTTTTAATGAATTTCCCAAGTCAAAATAGGGGATTCTTAAATCATTCTAATCCTGTCTCACTAAAATCCAATTATCCCATCATATGAAATTCTTTTGCTTATTATTTTTCTTTTATGAAAAAATAGACTCCATAATATTTAATTTCATATCTTATTCAAATTCTAATTCAATTTCCACCATTTTTGATGAATTTTCAAAGTGATACAACTGCTGCTGTTCAAATTGTTTTGTTGCTAATTTTACTCTATCATGTTTTCTTTGTATTAATTCTCATTTACACACATATAACACTAAAGTATATCCATAGTTAGCCATACCAATAGCTAGTCATCATCAAATATTTACAAGTAATTTATTGGCCAATTTAACCTATACATCCACAACAAAGACTTGAGCATTTCATTTCTCAATTTAATTTGGCTTAAAAGACTCACTCATGATCATCAATCACATTTCCCACTTATTCATACATCATAAGCATGATCTTATAATCATAAGGTCATATGAAATTTGATCGACGCGTGATCCACGACAGATATACAAATCACTATACGTTTAAACACTTAGGAAAGAATGTAACTTTAGCACCCCTCACCCCAAAACAAGTGTATGAAGATCAACTCAAAATGAAACAATCTGTAGAAAAATCAAAAGAATAAGAACAAGAGAAAAATAATGAAAAAGAAAAAGAAAAGAAACTAGAAAAAAGGGAGGAAAAAGTGAGAAACATGAGTCAAAAACTTGAATGGAAAAAGAAGAGCAAAAATAGAGTGAGAATGAAAAAATGAGTGTCTTTGTAAGGAAACGAGAAGTGCGGAAGTTGCTTTTGATGAAATAGCCCAATCTTGTACTCATGTACAAAGAATGCCATTTTCAAACTAACAAACTTGATGAAACTATACCCTTTTCTGTTGTTTCCTTGCTTGAGGAATTCAAAGACGTGTTTTCGGATGAAGTGCTGAGTGGTTTGTCTCCCATTCGAGGCATTGAGCATCAAATTGACTTCGTGCTTGGAGCAACAATTTCAAACCAACCAGCCTATTGGAGTAATCCCGAGGAGAAAAAAGAATTGCAAAGACAAGTTACTAATTTGATGGAAAAAGGATATATCCGAGAAAGCTTGAGTCCATGTGCGGTGCCCGTTCTACTAGTACCAAAAAAAGATGGCTCATGGTGCATGTGTTTCGATTGCTGCGCCATCAACAAGATCACCATCAAGTATAGGCATCCCATCCCAAGACTCAATGACATGCTCGATGAGCTAAGTGGAGCCCAACTATTCTTAAAAATCGACTTAAAGAGTAGCTATCACCAGATTCGCATGCGGAAGGGAGATGAGTGAAAGACTACCTTCAAAACAAAATATGGTTTGTATGAATGGCTAGTAATGTCGTTCGGTCTTACTAATGCTCCTATCGCATTTATGCGTTTAATGAACCATGTATTGCGTGTTTTCATTAGTAAGTTTTACATGGTTTACTTTGTTGATATTTTAATATACAACAAATATTTGGAAGACCACGTTCAACATTTGCGTGATGTGTTGGAAGCTTTGCGTAAGGAAGTTCCCTTTGCTAATCTTAATAAATGCTCTTTTTGTACTAATAAAGTTGTGTTTTTAGGATATGTGGTGAGTGCTGGTGGACTTGAAGTCGATCAAGAGAAAATCAAAGTGATTCAAGATTGGCCACGTTCTACGAACATCAGTCAAGTAAGGAGCTTTCATGGACTAGCAAGCTTTTATAAAAGGTTTGTACCAAATTTTAGTACCTTAGATGCCCCCTTAACAGGTATTATAAAGAAAAATTATCCATTCAATTGCACTGATGAACAAGAAATTTCTTTTAATAAAATCAAGGAATGTTTGACTAATGCTCCTTTGTTGTCTCTGCCTGATTTTAACAAAACTTTCGAAGTTGAGTGTAACGCTTCCGGGATAGGAATTGGAGTGGTCTTGATTCAAGATGGGTGACCCATTTCATATTTCAGCGAGAAACTCAACGGGAGTACTCTTAATTATCCAACTTACGATAATGAGATGTATGCCTTGATTCGGGCATTGGAGACATGGAAACATTATCTCTGGCCTAAATAATTTGTTATACATACGGATCATGAAGCGTTGAAGCACCTTAAGGGACAAAAAAAGTTGAACAAGTGCCATGCTAAATGGGTGGAGTTCCTTGAATCATTTCCCTATGTGATCAAATACAAGAAAGGTAAGGAGAACATAGTTGCTGATGCGTTGTCATGAAGGTATGCCCTAATTAATCATCTAGATGCTAAACTGCTTGGGTTTGCCTACTTGAAAGATCTTTATGAAACTGACATTGATTTTGGTGAAGTGTATAAGTTGTGTATGCAAGGCACTTTTGAAAAATATTTTCGGCAAGATGGTTACTTATTTTGCGAGGGTAAGTTATGCATACCCCAAGGTTCGGTTCAAGATGTGCCAATCAACAAGGCAAATAGTTGAGGACTTAAGGGCCACTTTGGCATAGCGAAAACCTTGGCTACCCTCAAGGAACATTTTTATTGGCCATAGATGAGGCGCGACGTAACTAAAGTGTGTGAGCATTGCATTGCTTGCAAGAAAACCAAGTCACGAATCAAGCCACACGGTTTGTATACACCACTACTAATACTGGAAGCACCGTGGGTAGATATCTCTATGGATTTGGTTCTAGGGCTTCCTAGAACCAAAAGTGGTAAAGACTCTATCTTTGTTGCAGTAGATAGATTTTCTAAAATGGCCCATTTCGTTGCATGTCATAAAATTAATGGCACTTTAAATGTTGCTAGCTTGTTTTTCAAGGGAATTGTTTGGTTGAATGGAGTGCCAAGGACCATCGTCTCCGATCGAGATGCCAAGTCTCTTAGTCATTGTTGGAAAACCTTGTGGGGCAAGCTCAACACCAAGCTTTTGTTTTCTACAACGTCCTACCTCCAAAAAGATGGACAAATGGAGGTAGTCAATCGGGTCTTATCGACCTTACTGCGGGTCATCATTAAGAAAAACTTGAAGACGTAGGAGGAATGCTTTCCACATATCCAATTCGCCTACAACCGTTCGGTTCATTCAGCTACTAGGCATTCTCCTTTTGAAGTGGTATACAGTTTCAATCCTCTAACTGCTTTAGATTTAGTTCCTGTGCCTTCTAACCAACTAGTACATGTAGATGGCAAGCGAAAGGCTGACTTTGTGAAACAGCTTCATTAAAAATTTAAGGAGAATATTAAGAGGACGACCGATCAATATGTTCGTAAGGCAAACAAGGGACGCAAATGAGTCGTATTTGAACCCGGTGATTGGGTACTGATCTATATGCGCAAGGAAAGGTTTCCAGAACAAAGGAGGTCTAAGCTACTGACAAGGGGAGACGGTCATTTTCAAGTCTTGGAAAGGATCAATGAAAATTCTTATAAGTTAGACCTTCCAAGTGAGTATGGATTAAGTGCTAGCTTCAATGTTGTTAACTTATCCCCTTTTGATGTAGGTGACGATTTAGGGACAAATCACCTTGAAGAGGGGGAATGATGCCAGCATGGCCAATGAGCTAGCTTCCGAACCCATTGAGTGGCCTTTGGGTCCAATCACTCGATCCTGAGCAAGAAGTTCCAATAGGCTATCTCAAGCTATATTGATCGAGCTTGGGGAGAAGAGGTTACAGGACTAATCGACCATTCATGGATCAGCTCAACAAGCGTCCCATGCAGCTTACTTAAAGCTAAATTTTAGCTTCTATTTTTAAGCTGATTGGTTGTTGGAATAAACTTTAATGATGATTAGTTATTTTAGTTTAAGTATTTAATTTGTCTTAAAGTTTATTTAATGTGTTCTAATTAGTGCAGCTATTTAATATGTCCTAAGTTAATTTAATATGTTTTAGCTAGTACAACTATTTAATTTGTCTTAGCTTATTACAACTTAATTAGCTAAATTTAAGTATGTCTTAGCTCATTACGGCTTAATTTGCTGGTTGAGTTAATTTTCTAGCCGAATTTAAGTTGTCTTAGCTGAATTGAATGTGTTTTCAGGTATGTGCATGGATAACAATCAATAGGGTGTGCTGCTGGTTGAAGTGCTCCAAGCATCCCTTCCTGAACATCAAGAGCCAAAAGAAAGCTGTTGTTCTCTCTTTTCCAAGCTTCCACTTCATGGACACCAACAGCCCAAGAGCTTTCACATTGCTGGAAATTCCTTTCACATTAGTTGTCCATTCGGTTTGCGGCATTCACACACAAAGGCTATTCAATTCCATTTGTTCACACTCAAAAACTGTTGAAGACCCCCAAGCAGCACATTAAAGCAAGTGCACACCTCTTGGTCAAACCTAAGCAAGTCCATTCAGCTCAATATTTATTTCAACCAGCTTGGAAACTTCACAGGACATTCTAGGGAGATTCATGGAAGTTTCAGCTCCATTAAGCTGATACTTGCTGTCCATTTAGCTTTCCAAAGTGCCTATTCGCCTATTCGACTAGCCTTGACTTTTACTCATTTTTATGAATATTATATTTCTTTGTGAGTTTTCAACTCTCATAGTTCTTTGTAGACTAAATTGACTTATCAAGACAAGTCTTGTCGCGTCAATACTATCTTTTTCTTTGAACTTATCACTTGCTTAAGTGTGGCGTTCATCTATACCTCTGGTTCCTATCTACTATAGATAGTGGGTCAAGGTTCTTTAGCTTTTAAAACTGAATTCATCTAGGTGCTACTATAAGCTTCGGGTCAACATAGCCTATTGTGTTGGTTCATACTTTAGCCTTAGCTGAAACCATTTCATTGTTAACTAAACCTTCTTAAAACCACTTTGTTTAAGCTTATCTTTCTCAATTTGAGCCTATTTTGCAAACAACTCAACCTTACTTAATTTTACGATCGGGCAATCTAAGCTACTCGAATCATCACCGAAGCAAGTTCGTATCATGATAATGGCTTGGCATTTAGTGAAATATTTAATGTTCATTAAGGTTAAGTTTGTAATTTAGTTAATAAAGATTAATTAAATGAAATAAAACCACATATCATCTTTTTCTTCTCCATCTTCAACCGAACCTAGGGCAAAAAGAAGCCATTTTCATCCTTTACATTCGGCCAAGCTTGTGTATGCAATTGCTGAGTGATTTTTGTCTCGTTTTTAATTATTTCTATGTTTTTGAGATCGTTGCAGCTTATTCTAGCTAGCCCAGGGACTATTTTTCAAAACTGTTAAAGGTTTAGGGTTTTTCCATTGATGAATATAGGTGTATTTTGATGTTTGATGATAGAAAATGTATACTTGTTGTTAGATAAACAACATTTGTAAAGTGATTTTTGGTAAATTTTCAATTAGGGATTAAATTGAGAAATGTGGAAATTTTGTGGTAGAAAATAAATGAAAAATATGGACTGATATGGGTCTATATGAAATTCGGCTAGCATGGGTAGGGACTTAATTACATTAATTTGTATTTTTAAGAGCTAAGTACTAAATTGTAAAAATGTTAAAATATTAGGTGTAAAAGTGTAAACTTTCCATAATATGCAATTTGGGCTAACTTGAATAGAATGATAATTAAATAAGCTAAATTTGATTACATATAGATCAAGAAAAGCGAAGTTTGAATTTAGATCAGGGGAAAAATAAAGTGTTGGACTAATCGACTCATTTTATTGTTTTGGCATTCGAGGTAAGTTTGTATGTTAATAAGCATTAATATAATTGTGTTTTAAATGCTTTATTATTGAATTATTTGTGAATATGACCTTACGGATATGTTCGACATCAATTCAGCAAATGAGAAATCCCGGTTGAACCTTAGGAATAGATTAGGATGCGAATGACATGTCATTAGAGGTTATATGATTTGGGTGCTAGTCCATACGTCCTATCGGTGGTTGAGTTATTTGGCATGTGTTGTGGATTCTCGTCAGCTTGTGTGAGCAGCACTGTGTAGCTATGTCATGACCGTCAGCTTGTGTGAGCAGACCCATTGATAGCTCGAGAGTGAGCATTATATGAGATATGAGATTGTGATAGCTTTGGCTATGTGTTGGCACTTAGGGTGCGAGATTCCCGAGTATTCGATAGTATTCCAAATGGTTCAATGGGTATGTCAAAGATATGGATAACTATGAGATTAGTACGAAATGGTACATGTATGTACATGAACCGTATAAGCTTTAAACCAAAGAAATTTGTGAATTTCACATCTAAACTTGTAAATGATCTTGTGATAGGTTTGTGGATTAACATTAGTTGTATATTGTTATATTCAATTGTGTGAATTGTGTATTTATGGCAAGTTGAGTTTATTACTATGCGAGCTTATTAAGCTTTATAGTTTACTCTATTTACTTTTCTGTGTTTTATAGTGATATCGAAACTAGCTCGGATTTAGGAGTTGTCAGAGATTGCATCACACTATCAAGCTATCACTTTGGTGCTTTTTAATCTATGTATTCACTTTGGTGCTTTTTAATCTATGTATATTGGTTATATGCATGTATAGGAATTATGGTTGTTTTGGTATATAGTTCGGTAATGAATTTAGCCATTTGAGTTGGCTTGTAAATGTTATGTGTTTGGCTTTGTGTATAGCCATGAGAGTTGGCTTATTTTGGCATATTTGATTATGTATATATTTGTGCATATAGTCTTTGTTATGTTGTGTAATATTGTCATTTATATGCTTGTTGTGAAGTGGTATTTTGGAGTACCATATGGTTGAAATTGATGATTTGGTATGCATGTGATTAGAGGTAAGAAAATGCATATATGAAGTTAACTATTTAAGTGAATTGAGAATGTAAATTTGCTATGAAATTGAATAGCATATTGTGGTATTTGTGTGCCTTGTATTTGGTGGCATTGAAATGGAATGAATTATGCTTGGTTGAGATTGGTTTGAATGTTTATTAATGTTATGCTATATGCCAACAACAACCTAATTTAGGGGCTAGTCAGAACAGTGGTCTCGGGACCACTAATCCGTAGTTAGAGAAAATTATTTTAATTTTATTTCATGGGTTATAGCATGATTATAAGGATGCATGAAAATTTTGGTACTTTAATTTTAGCAATTTCATGCTTAATCGCGAAAAAAGACTAAATCGCATAAGGTGCAAAAGTTCTATTTTAATTGCGAGAGGTGCCAATTAGCTAAGGAATATTAATTGGAGGTCCCTAATGTGCAATTAGGCCATGGAAAAGTGATGGCCGGCCATAGGGAGGACAATGGACTCAAATTAGTCAAAATTGGGTGGGTTAGGAGGATTAAATTGAAGGAAATAAATAAAATAAGGAAAGATAATATCACCCATTTTTTATTTATCTTCTTTCCATCAAAAATATCAGTTAAGGAAGGGTTTTGGAAGCCAAAATTTTTAACAACTTCTCACTCTTGAAGGTAAGTGATTTTGGTGGCCTTTCTTGAAATTTTTTTTACTTTTGGAACCCCTAAAGCTTAAGCTAGCTAATGAGGGGACTATTTTGCAAAATGGTTAAGAGTGTAGGGTTTTTCCATAAGAGCAATTGAGTTGTTTGCTGCAATTTTATGAAAGAAAATGAGTCTTAATTGTTAGATAAACAACTTTTGTGAAGGGTGTTACCATGAAAACACCTAGAAGGACCCTTTTGTAAAGGTTATGAAATGAATGGTAAATGTGTGTAATAGTTGAAATCTTGAGTTGCTATAGAAAAGAATATGAATCGGCTAGGCTTGGTTAGCAAAGAAGTTGGATGAAAATCGATATACGAGCCTAGGGGCAAAATCGTAATTTTGCCAAAGTCTAAGGGAAAATTGGTAATTTTGTCAAAGTAGAATTTTTAAAATGTATTAATTCGTATGGTGATTAAATGAGTAAATTTTATTGTTTTAGATCAAAGCAAACAGGATTCGGACCTAGAATGAGAGAAAAGAAAAGTATGGATAATTAGATCCCTTTTTACCCTTTTCGATATCGAGGTAAGTTCGTGTGCTATTAATGCAACTATAAGTGAAGTATACATTTCAATGTTGTATGAATTGTATCTTAACTCTATGAATATATTAAATACGTTATGACGAGATGTCAAGAATTAAAAGTCTTCAATTGAATCTAAGAATAGAGGGAATGCAAATGTCATGATACTATGATAATTAAGGTTCCGTGTAAGACCATATTTGGAATATGACCTTAGTGTGAGATTTCGTATAAGACCATTTCAGGGACATGATATCGATATGATATTTCACGTAAGACCCTATCGGGGGTATGATAATGTAACACCCCTAACCCGTATCCGTCGCCGAATTGAGGTCACAAGGTGTTACTTAATAATATTTGAACACTTTGCTTTATAAATTTTTGAGCATGCAGATATATGTATTAACAATCACAAGCAAATACTGTATTTTCAATCCACCTTATATTAAGCAAATTATATAGTCACAAAAATTTTATGCGTTTTTGACTACTTCGAATTAGCCATTTATTCCCAACCTGTATACACTTAGCCATATGTTTCATACCAAATTCGGCTATCAAGTAAAACATCATATAAATTTCTTTCCAAACACATATGCAACCCTAATATCATTACCCTATGGCCGAACATAACATTATTACAACATATTTAATATGCGTATTAGACTATCATTATGAACCCTTATAAGAGCACAAAATACAAACCATAATGTACCCTATTCGCATGCTAATTATCATGCATAAATCACACTTACATAACCATTCCCTTTGTCACCCATTCTACTATTCAAAAATTAGGGTCAAAGGTGGCACATAAAGCTTTACCGTTTAATATTAAGCTAACTTGCCATTACCAATCATGATCATCATTAGTCATCACAAACCGAACCTAAATATCAAACTACCTATAGTTATCACAATGGCATATACACTTATTTTACTTATAACATTAACTTAACATCTTTAGTCATCCAAATAAACTAAATTAAGCCACAACAGAAATGTACATCTTTCAACCATATCTACTTTATTTGAACCAAATCAAAAATGCAAAACATATCAATATGTCAAGCTTGTACCAGATACACCACATATATATGACAGACATATTACTTAGCTAATATATTATATACTATGACTCATCGAACACCCATCATTTTTCTCATTTCCAAAACACATGACTAAACACTTAAACATATATATCATATGACTACTTTCCATACATGATTAAACCATGACCAAATTTATACAACCAATAGCATTATAAACAAGCCATTAAAACAAAAGTATGGAAATTAAACTTAACCAAAAGAGATAGCCATTTTCGCATGGCTATAAACATTAACAAGTATCATTCAAAATGTCAAGCTAGCCTATACATGCCTTATGCTTAAAATTCAACTTCTAAGAGTACTAAAATAAGTCGATAGTGTGAATGACTTCAACGATAATTCCTCGATCCCGTAGCTTGATCAAAATCTATAAAACAGAACAATAAACACACATAGAGTAAGCTTACTAGCTTAGTAAGTCTTAAGCAATTGCAATACAGTAATTAAACATTCAAATATTATATATAAATATATCAATGTGTCTATGACATTGAATACCAATAATTTAACCTATTAGTTCTATTATGGTCGAATGCCATTACTTTAACTTAGCATTTGTAATTTTCTTATCATAGGCATACAAACCCTTCAAAGCGCTTAAGTACCTTAGATATTCGCATTTTTCCATATCTAATAAGTATAACATACATCTTAATCACATGTAATTAATCATGCACATATGTAAGCATCTCCAATAGTTTCTCACCTTCGACATTTATACATATGACCGAATCTCAAAGACATTACCAAGCTTATATTTCAATATACATATCATACTCATTAATGAATAGATCAAATGCACATACAAACACTTCACTGAAAACCTTGACTACTTCACAACTTAATTCGAAAAGAAAGATAACAACTTACCTTATTTCTTACATCTATGAAAAGCTTATACTTACCCGAGCATTTAGCTTATTGCAGTAATTACATTCCACCTTGTAAATGATTTATGAATTCTCTATTTATAATATGTCACCGGCATTAAGCCTGCTAGGCATCAAGCTTGAAATACACACCGGCACTACGCTTACTAGACCCGAGGTCTAAAATTGATTACCGGCATTTAGCCTGCTAGGCAATAAGCCTGATACACATCACCGGCATAAGGCCTGCTAGGCTCGAAGCCCGATACCATTCACTGGCACAAGGCCTGCTAGGCTCAAAGCCCGAAATACGATATTATTCCATCTCATTCACATTATAGCTGACCAAAATTATATAAACCATACTTAATTCATGTCACATAAACTTATCGATTCAGTTAAAAATTTAACAACACTTCATGACAAAATATCTATCCGCATTCGGCTTTCACCAATCTCATAATCATTATTCCATAATTCAATATGTATTCAAGGTTATAAATGACATTAACGGTATTAAATTGCTTATAGACTTACCTCGGATATCGTCGGACGTCGAGAACCGGCTATTCGTTAACTTTCGCCTTTCTCCGATCCAAATCCATTTTTCTTTGTTCTCACTCTAAACAAATTCAAAATAAGCTCATTCAAGTATATTTCATTTCAATTTAACCGAAAAACACCTAATGGGCAAATTACCATTTTGCCCCTAATATTTCACACTTTTACAATTTGGTCCTATTTGCACAAAACACAAATTAAGCAAAATTTCACAACAATGTAGCTAGGCTGAATTTTCCCCATAAACATATAAGTCCCTACATTTCATTGATTTTGCATTTTAACCCCTCAAAAATTTATTTTCTCAATTTAGCCCTAATTACTCAAATTCACCAAAAATCTCAATACAAAACATATTAATCTAACATATATCTTTCACTATTCATCAACTATCATAATAAAACTCATGAACTCATCAATGGTACATTTAAAAATATTCATCAAAATCAAAAATTCAAGCATGGGTCTTGAAGTATTCGAAGCAACGATTACAAAAACGTAGAAATTATCAAAAACCGAGGGCAAAACTCACCTTAATTTTAGATTGCAAGTGCCGAATGCCTAACTAATTTTTTTCTTTCTTTTTCCTTTATGGTTTCGGCAAGAGGATGAATAACATAAAGCCACTAACCATTTTCTTTTATTATAAACTAATAGATTATAAAATACATATAATATAAAATATAATATACATTATCATAACAAGATAATAAACATTATTATAACATATAAAATTCATTCCATTTATTAGCTTGCCGTCCACTAACATAATAATGGCTTAATTGCCATGCAAGGCCAAAATTTTTAAAAGCCACAACACTTTGATACCTCAATAAATAGCATGCAACTTTCACATTCCATGCAATTTCATCCTTTTATCAAATTAACACACAGACGAACAAATTAACTTACGAGAATTTACCACATGCTTAATCACATATTTACGGCATAGAAAATAATATTAAAATATTATTAGGACTCGGATTCGTGGTCCCGAAACCACCATTCCGATTAGGGTCAAATTTGAAATGTTACAGATGTTGATATGATACTTTATGTATAAGACTCAAGAGTATTCTTTAGCATTTTGAATGATTCAACAGGTATGTTGAAAATGAGAAAGTTTGTAGTTATATCATGAGAGGTACAAGTATGTGCCCAGAACTCATTTGAGGTAAATTCGGAATATGAGGAAACCATAGTGAGTTATGTGTAAATGATGCATCCTGATTGCATATGTTATATTTATTAATACATTGCGTGAATGCGAATGATTATTGTAGAAATCTATTTAAGAATGAGTGTGTGAGGATATTCCCGGATGAACATTCGAAATAGGTAAATGTATGTGGATAAATACCACCGTAAATATTATCAATGGTGGGCTGTCTGCGATACCACCTTATTAATTGTTAGCGATGGGCTATGTGTGATACCATCGCCAATATTATCACTGGTGGGCTGTGCGATACCACCTTATTATTTGTTACCGATGGGCTGTGTGGGATACCATCATGCTTAGTATTAATGGTGGGCTATGTGCGATAACACCTTATTAATTAATGAATGGTGGGCTGTGTGCAAAACCACTGAGTATTTATTATTATTCCAGGGTGATATCGAGAAACTTGGCTAAGTGAAATTTGTATGTTGCTTTGTGGTGATAAATGCATGGTACAAATGCAAGTAAAGATGAATAATGTTTTATGATATGAGTTGGGACAGGTGAAAGTTTAGAATGAGTAAGCATTATGAATGATTGAATGAGTAACTATCAGCTTAAGTGTAAATCTCATTATTTTACCTTGTGGTTAAGGGTAATAAATAAATGTCAATAGTTGCTTATCATTTGCATATAAACTTACTAAGCGTTATTGCTTACTCCTCTTCCTTTCCTATCTCTTATTGGTTAACTTAACTAACTCTAGTTGGAAACTACCGGAGATGCTTTCACACTATCAAGCAGACGCTTGGGTATAAGGTTCAAGTCTTTTTGAGATATGGCATGTATAGGGATCTTATTTTGGTTTAATTAAGTCATAGTTAAAGTAGCCAAATGTGTTGGCCTAGAAGAGTTTATAATTCGGTTGTGTATAGCCATGGATGATGGATCAAGTTAATTGTAATCGTACTAGTAATAGTTCTACATCGTATAAGAGATGAAGATTTGATTTTCATGATTCAAATGTGATAATTCAAGAGTTATAATTGATGATTTGAGAATGTTGTGATGATGGGTGAATATGTGTAAGTGAGAGTGGCTAAATGGTTAGGAAAATAGCCTTGAATTGGTCCACACGGGTAGACAAACGGGCATGTGTCTAGGCCATGGGAGACACACGGTCAGTCCCATGGGTGTGTGACCAGACCGTGTGTCCCCTACATGTTAAGGTTATAAGTTAGTGTCGACCACGGGCTAGCCACACGAGCCTGTGCATAGGCCGTGTGACCTTTATAAGTTTGCTGACATCACATACAAAATACCCAGGTTTTTACACACGACCGGGGACACGGGCGTGTCTAGGCCGTTTGGAGCACACGGGCCAAGCAGACAAGTGTGTGCCTGGCTGTGTGAAAACCCCTGTAGGTTCGAAAAGAAATTAATTCTACACGGGCATGGAACACGGGTGTGTGATATGTCACACGGGCGTGTTTCACTCTTCACACAGGTGTGTGGTCCAATTTTATGTCAAAATTTTTAAAGTGTTTAAAGGTTTCGGTTTGGTTCCTCAGCATCCCGAGTATATGTAAAGGGTCTTGTAGAACCATGATAGGGACGTTACAATTGTAAATGAAAAAGTTTTAAATTGGGAAAAATTTTATAGCCCAAAGTTGAATGCTCAAGCAAGTCCAGTCCGGTAATGCCTCGTACCTGGTTCCAGAGTTGATTACGTGTAATGAGTGTTACATTTAGTGGTATCAGAGCTATGGTTTAGTCGATTCTCTAACTAACCTAGCATGAGAGAGTTTAGCTATACATGCCATATTACTCCTCATGATAGTGTGATATCTCCCGACTCTAATGAAATTGTTTTGTTAAGATTGAGATGATTCCCAATCGAGCTATTTTCGATAATGTTGTAAGTGATAATGAGATAATTGAAATGTGTTTATGATGTGATGAAATTTAGAAAGGTACGAATGGAAGTTTATAATATATGTGTAACAAGGTACGAAAAGAGATAATCATAAGTTGAGAAATGTGAAAAATATGG
Source organism: Gossypium bickii (assembly GCA_025503065.1). Taxonomy (NCBI): domain Eukaryota; kingdom Viridiplantae; phylum Streptophyta; class Magnoliopsida; order Malvales; family Malvaceae; genus Gossypium; species Gossypium bickii. Next base: position 74,046,114 of record CP106713.1, read on the forward strand.
AACGAAATGAAAATTATATGGTGATAAGTCTATCCATGTTGGTTCGACATGCATATGGTGTTATATGCTCAACATGTTTGATTAAGTGAATATGATGAGTAAACTTACCCAGTGAATGAGATATGCACGTATGTACATTTGTTTGAATAATGTATAATCAGTATGTCCATATAGTTGAATATGTCCATATAGTTGAATCTTATGTGTGACTGTTAAATTAGAGGATGTATAATGTTTTGTTTTATGACTCTGTTGTGAAGCCATAAATATTATGATAGTGTGAGAGTTAAAATGGGAAGTTAAATTAAGTAAAACGTCAGAGATGAGTACAGTCGTTCAATGATAAATTGATGAATAAGACCATGGTTGGACCATGGCAATACATGTGATCTCATATAAAACCATGTTTGGGACATGACATTGGCAATGATACGTGATTCCGTGTAAGACCACGTCTGAGACCTAGCTTCGGTATGAAATCGTGAGAGACCATATCTGGGATATGGGATCGACATCGATATAAGATCCTGTGCAAGACCATATCTAGGATATGGCATCGACATCGACATGTAACATCCCGCTTTAGGGTCTAGTCAGAATAGTGGTGCAAGACCACAAATCCAAGGGTTATGAATGAGTTTTTGAGGTTAATGCTATGTATGTATGCTAGTGTGAAAGTTTCATGAAGCAATTTTGAGAAACTGCTATTGAATTGTCTTAAAGGACTAAATTGCAAAAGTTGCAAAATGTGAGATTCTAGAAGCCATTTGTGTGAAATAGCTTTAGAATATTAATTAGAGGTCCTTAATGAGCAATTTTCCCAAATTTTAGTTTATGGAAAAAATTGGGCATGGATAAGTTAAAATAGGAAGTTTATCAAAAAGGGCATTTTGGTCATTTGGTTATTAAATGATTAAAATTGGAGAAAAGATGACAAAAATTCACTCATCTTCTTCCCCACATTGCCAAAAATTTCAAAGCACCCATAGCTAGGGTTTGTTCATCTTTCAAGCTTGCTAGTAAGTGCAATTAAGTCCCCTTTTTTTATATCTTTCATATTTTTGAAGTCCTAGTTGCATGAGAAAGCTATTTTTAGCTATTTGCTAAGCTATGATAGATGTTCAAAAATGTACATATGTATGACATGCATATATTTTGATGTTTTATGGAAGAATATGAAAGCTTGATGTAGTAGAAACATATTTTGCTAAGTGATTTTCCATGAAAATGCATGTTGGGACTAGTTTGTGAAAAAACTTTAGTTTGGTCATACATGTGTAATTTAGTGAGAATTGATGAATGCTTTAGTTGAATAAGTGGCTTGGCTAAGCATGAAAGGCTAGAAAGTTGAATAAAAATCACTTTACGAGCCTTGGGACTAAAGTGTAAATATGAGAAAGTTTAGGGGCAAAATAGTAATTTTATTAAAGTATGAGATATGAGTCAATTTAGTCAATGTGTGTATTGAATAAGCTGATTTAATCATTATAGATCAAGAAAGACAAAGCTCGGATCGAAACCGAGGCAAAAACAAAGTGGTGGACTAAATTGCACGTTTCTATACTTTTGAGTATCGAGGTAAGTCTATGCGTAAATAATGGATTTATACTTGCACATTCTTAATGCTAATTAGTGTGTAGCATGAATGAGAATGATTAAGAACCTATGTGGTTTGAGTGGAATGAATGTGGTAGATAGTGTGAATGTGTAGTGATAATGCTAAGTGATGGGCTAAGTGCGATACTATATTAATGCTTAACGACGATGAGCTAGGCTGTATGCGATGCTATCGTTAAGTATATTTATCTATTGGGGCTAAGTGCGAGACCACTATGATTACCTTTGTGGTAGGCTAAGTGCGATAAAACTTTATAAATTGATTGTGGTGGGCTAAGTGCGATACTTTCTTACTAATGGATTTTGGTGTGTTAAGTGCGAAACCACTGAGATATGAACTGTGTCGATTAGTTATGTGAACTAGCTGTGTGGTTGTTAAACTGAATAAGGTAGCTATGTGGATGTATTATTGATAAATAATGAGGTGTTGTATATTGTGTAAATGTGATATTGAATGCAGGGGTGCATTTCAATGGTTATGAGTAAGGGACTCATGATATGCTGGAAATGTGGTAAGGAATAGAAAGAGTAAGCATAGTGGTACATTATATATTGGTATAATGCTAATTGTTATTTAGCTTATACTTTGATGCTTAATTGTTTATGTGTAAACTTACTAAGCTCAAAGCTTACTCCCTTTCTTTTCCTTTGTTTTATAGAGTAAAAGTGGTGAACCAAGAGACGAGGATCATTGGAAGATAGCTCACATATCAACACACTCTGGTACATGACTCAATGTTTTGTATATGGCATGTATAGGGGCTCGACAAGTTAGTGAATTTTTGTTGTACATGGCTAAGATGTGTTGGCCTTTAAGTGAATAGTGTATTTTGTATAATGCCATAGTTTTTAGCTATTACATTATATGAAAAGATGTAGTTTTTATGTGATAATGCATTTCAATTTGAGTTGATTATGGATGTATGGTATGAGTGCTTGTTGTGAATGCTATAGGGGTGAGAAGAGCTTAGCAAATAGCTTTGTTCTTGTCCATGTGGATAGATACACGGGCGTGTGCCTAGGCCATGTGTGACACACGGTCAGTTACACGGGCGTGTTACTTGGTCGTGCGTCCCCTACATGTTAATATTTTAAGTTAGAATTGGGCACGAGCTAGCCACACGGGCATGTGCCTAGACTCCAGGCCGTGTGAGGGAAGTCAGTGTTCACCACGGTTGAGAGGCACGGGCGTGGCTTAGCCGTGGGACATTTGGCAGAATGCTCGAGTTTTAAGCACGGTTTGAGAACATGGGCGTGTGTGACTTCACACGGGCGTGTTGTACTTTGCACGGGCGTGTGAGCCATATTCAAAAGAGAAAATTTTTAATATTCGATAAAAGTTCCAGAATAGTCTCGAAAGCGCTCGTGTGTATGAGTGAGGCCTCATAAGTCGAGAATGAGGTTACTGAGAGGACTAAAGAGAATAGTTAATACGAGCCTAAGTGGCTATCAAGTGGTTTTATTTCGGTAACGCTTCGGGGCCGGTTCTAGCGTAGAACCCGGGTAAGGGGTGTTACACGACATGTGTTTCCATGTAAGGCTGTATCTGGGATATGGCATTGGTATCGATATGAGATTTCGTGTAAGACCATAGCGAGGCTATGGCATCATGACAAGATGTAAGATTATAACTGGGCTATGATATTGTGATGCGAGTAAGACCATAGTTTGACTATGGCAATCAAGTAAACGACGTACTCAAACTCGTAAGACATTCTCTAATTTGATAAGTGATGGTAAGAGAAATCAGAGTTAAATGTTGAGTACTTGAATAGATATTAATATGGAGCCTGCGTTAGTAAAATCACTATTCAAAATTATGGATGATAGAAACAATAGTAACATGAGTAAGCGTGAAAACTCGCTTGGAGCGAGTTGTGTGACTACAATGACATTTCATTAACGATGAATGTTAAGTCATATGTGTGTAGTCATGAGAGTCAAGTTAGAGGCTTTATGACCTCACCCCTTACCACTGTTGATTTATAATGAGATTTTTTTTTATGATAGTCAAGTTAAACAAGTTCATGAGTATGAAATAAAAGTGTCCAGTGGCGAAACAATTAGTAATGTATATAGAGATAAAGATAGTTGAAAGGTGAGAACAGTTTTGGGAAGGATATCTAAATGTTTTAAAAAAATTGTACCAATTATGCAATGTTACGAGCAAAGAGAAAGTTGGCCTCAGCTAATTGACTCAATTGAGTAGGAAGCCTGAGGTGTGTACTTACCGAGATATTCCTGAATTGATGTTTATTAGTGAAAGAAATATTAAAAGAGTTTATGATGACAGAAATGGTTAGAGAAACAATATTCGAATTATAAAAATGTTTGACTATGACAATCATGGTTGAATAGATTATGATGATCTCTTTGAGTATTCTGTATAGATATCCATTTCCCTTTGGGGATTAAGTGGTTGTTCATTTTTTTATGAAATTATGACCGTGTGAGATGTTAGCTGATTATAAAATTAGGCGAAACAGTTGTCGATATGGTTGATTGTAATCGACATTCATTTATCTATTCGTAATTCTATTTCGGTATTTTGAGGATGAAATTGGTAATAAAAAATTTATGTAAGACTACCCTTATGTTTCTGCTGATCATGGTTATCTTTAAATTGTGTTCTTCAGGTTGTGATAGTTATACCTACCATGATTACGCTTTTAGTTTGATTATAGAAAGGTGATAATTCTAGTATCTCTGATTTTCGTATACGATGATAATATCGACAAAAGTATAAGTAGTGAAATCACAAGTTTCAAATTGTGTGATGGATTTTTCAGATAAGCCAAACAAGTTAATGCATTCAATTGAGATATCCCTGTTAATCTGTACTAAGACGATAGTAAAGGTTTTCGAGCAACGTAACTAGAGAATTTCAAATGATTGTGTGTTGAAATGTATTCTCAGTGTGCAGAAAAGAGTAGACTGATATATTGAGATATAATTCGAGTTATGTGTATATTTACGCATGCTTCAACAAGGAGAATAAATTTTGTGTGTTCATGAGTAGGGAGATGGATAGTCTGAATGAGGAAATTATATTCTAGGAAGCATAATACAGAGATATGCTTACTGAAAATTCTAACCGGACAACATTAATTTCAAGTTGAAGTTGTTCTGGTTGAAAAGTTATTACATTTATTGTAACTTTAATGAGGTTTTGCATAATGAATATTCGAGAATTTGAGATTGCGGTTTTCTTCCAACTAACGATTCTTTCTGATACTTTCCCTAGTCCTGTGTTTAGCATTTTGGATTTTATTTTTATATATAAATATCATAAGAGCAGATGGCTGTACCTAGCAGACCTCCAATGACTTCAATAACTGCCATCGGTAATAATTCCTCATAAGAGCAGTCTTCTTGACCACTGAAAACGAAGAAAGTAGGAAAAAAAATGTTGGAAGCAGTTAATCTAAAGCCAGGCAAAAAGTTTAAGAATAATTAAGATGCAAGAGCTGAAGGAAGTTCAGATCCTAACCCTGATATATCTCATATTATGAAACCACCCGAGCCAAAATGTCCACAGTTTCCACTTTTACACCATCCTATTGCAGCACGTACCACAACAGCCACAATTGCAGAAGTGAAAAAGACACGCCACATTAGTTGACTCCTCCACCTTCAAAAGGCAAAGCTCAAATGAATGTAAAGGTTCAGTTTAAATATCTGGATGCATGTATGCATGCAAAAACATATGCATCCAAATCAATATCTGCATTTACACATGAATGAAAACAAAAGAATAATTGCATAACTTAAGATACATACGGGAATGCAGGAAAATTAATTAAAAATGTAAACAGATTAGCCTCGGACAATCAAACTTGTTCATATACTTTAAAAAGTAGTTGAGAACAAAAAACTATTTACCAAGATGTACCTTCTTCCAAGGCAAATAATATACCCCCAACTGGAGCTCTAAAGTCAGCAGCAACTCCAGCTGCACAGCCACAGGTTACCTTTTCAAAATATTAGAAAAATAAATAAAATGGGCAAAAAGTTCGAGGTACATCACCTCCATTGTTTGCAAAAATGATAGACAATGACCAAATATATCTAAGTTCAATTAAAGCAACCAACATCAATAGGAACCACAAAAAAAGACAATGGAAATATATAATAATATAATGATTCAGAAGTGGTTTATGGGAGAAAACAGCAACAATGGAAAGAATAGGGCTGAACAAACAAGTATGAAAGAAGATGGAACTCTGGAAAACTTAGGGTTTATAAAAAACCTCTAATTTCTTTATATTAATTCAAAGAAGATAATAATAATAATAATAATAATAATAATAATAATAATAATAATAATAATAATAATAATGGCTGTAAAGCCTGCAACTTATTTATATAAGCTTTCTTTCTTGCAAGTAAAGTTACTAGGCTTTTTTGCAAGTGAAGTTTTATCTAGCCGTAGATTTAAACTCTAAAGAAACTTAATAATTCTAGTCATCCATAATATATCTAACACTTAATTTTATTGAAATAATAAAATACTATAAAATAAATAAAAGCTTCTGCATCATTCTCCCCGGGTTGGAAAATATTTGTTCTAGTAAGAAATATCCATGAACTTTCACTAGTTGTTTCAGCTAACCATTTCAACAAAAATCTCAAATATTGATTGCCCCATCTAAACCAAGCTTCTTCAACATCAATCGCATCTTCAATAACCTCTGTTTAGTCTTAGGAAGCTACTGCATATTATTTGAATTTTCAACATCATTTTTGGTGATGTTGCTTTCAGCAATATTTGTCGCCAAAACAAATTTTTGCTTCTTAGGTAGAGCACAAACAAATAATCCTTGTTAATTAATGGTTAGCATAAAACCATGTAGAAAAAAATTCAAAAACTTGCTAGGATTCTCATGAAAGTTGTTTACTTTAATCTTGTCAAGGAGCTTAAAAGTGTCATCCTAGACTAGAGGGAAACAAGAATAGCTCCATCAGCTTCATAGAAGCAAATATGTTTAATTACAACCTCCATCGTATCAAAATGAATATGAGAACCTACCCATGCTTCAAGTGAATATCTTCTATAGATGCACTGTAATGCTTATTTTGAGAATCAATGCCAATATCCATAGCTTCAAAAATAAGAAACTTCCCTGAACCGGATTCCATGAACTTGGGTGAAAACCTCACCGTGTGTTACTTGAAGTTGTTCAAACTGGATTTTCTCTCCAACTGGTTGGCTTTACCAACATGTTGATTTTGACCCAAAATAAACTAATGTTACTTCAAATCTTCCAACAAGACTTCCAGCACATCTACTTCTCTTATAGCTTTATTGTATTCATCAAATGATATGAACTTTACGTAAAAAGAATGGTAGTTGAGCTTTAACTCTGATGTAACTGGTTGCCATGGTAAGCAACATAGAGACAACAATTCCTGTTTAGGAACACCATTCACTACAATCACAGCATATTCAAGAATTTCAAGATTAAGAGAGAAATAATCCTCATTTGCTGACACGACTTATAGTTTCCAAGATGACTAGAAAAAATTTAAACATTCTGTTTAAAAGTTCTGGCTATTGATCCTTGGTATCTGCCTTCAGAACAATGTCTTGCAACAAATCCATTTTTGTGCCCATTAAAATGAGATGAAAGTCTGGACGCCAAGGAAAACAGTCACGCAAAAGCATTAACAGAAAGTCCACATTCATGCCTCTTTCACCAAGACTCTCTCCTTTTTCTGAGGATATTCTGACACCATCAATTTCAATTGAAACCATTCGGAACCTAAAGTTTAGTTGCAGCTTTCAGAAAGAAAGCTTTCATGTTGGATGCAAGTTGTTTTTCTTCAAAAGACTGCATCACCTTTGCACTGTTACTTTCCTTCAAGCTTTCTTGGTTTTTCTGAAGTTCAGCACTGAGTTCTCTTGGCAAAATCTTATTCGAAAGCAGAAAATTGCATCAGCTCTCTTTAATCTAGAATTATCACAAGGCATTGTGTCTCCTGAGAAATCCAAGAGATTTTTGACTCACCTCCAATCCTCACCTTCCTTAAGGTTGTGGCTGTCATTCTATGAAGAACCGAAGGCTCTTCCTCCATTGGTTACACAAGAACTTCTCCACTTTATTTAGAATATTCATCATAGATAGGTTCTAATAGATCATAATCTTTCTCTTCCGCATGCATCTTGCAAAGAGAACAAACAACTTCAACATTAATTCCACTCATTTAATTCTAGGGCATGCACTAACCGCTCTTTCAATCCACCTCGTAGCGCAGGGTCTATGGGTCCAACGTCATAAAAGGGGTTTTCTTTCTCACCAAAATTAGATTTATCAGTGAGACTACCTTCCAATATTATGTCAAATTGATTGTGGGCACCTTCCAGAATCTCCATCAAGGTTCTCTCTTATTCCTGTTGCAACCAAGCATAACGTGCATGTGATAATTCTTCAATTGCACCTTGTACAGCAGCCAAATCTATTTTTTGATCCCGATTTCCTCCTCCACGAACTCTTATCAACCCAACCATGGCTTAAAAGCAAACCTTAACATAGACCTCGGATCTAATTAGGCTCTAATAGCAAAACCAACGTGGTTAAAGGGAGAAAACAGCGACAACAGAAAGAATTAGGGCTGAACAAACAAGTAGCAAAGATGGAATATTTTCTTTATATCAATTCAAAGAAAAATAATAATAATAATAATTGTAAGGCTCAATTTCAGGACTCGGAGCCCAATACTAATTGACTAAAACAAAAAAGAAATAGACTAGAAAAAGGGGGGCCAAATGTCCATTACAACAAAATTTTAGCCCAGATTCAAACTAGCCCAAGCCCATCAAATCCAAAAATAAAATAATAGAGCCAAGAACCCTAGCGAAGCTTGGCGCGCCGGTCAAAGAATACCCGTGACGCCGGACGCGACCCTCCCGCAACGGGCGCTACTCCACCACGCCACGTCAGAGACGTGCTTGATCACGTACCTACAAAATAGAGTAGATCCATTGTAAAATAAAAGGCTATAAAAGCCGGAATAAGGATCTGTAAAAGGGACATTTTTTTGTTTTTTGGATACACAGACAAGAATACACAAATATACATTAAGTATCAAAAGAAGTTGGTACGAAGTTAGATATAAGAATCAGTAGAGGTTTTTTTTTCCCTCTTTTCTATTTCTTTTTCGGATCCAAATATTGTTGTTTTCGTCTTTATTATTTTATTTTTTTTGTTCTATTTTTAAGAGACTGCAATATATATGTATATATAGTAAAGCATTAAGGCACAAAAAGGAAAAAGTAAAAAGTAAAAACTTACCTCGATTCCTCCGGCCGCCGCAATAGGCGCATTTACGGCGTATGGGCTGCAATGATGGCTTGCCCTAGCAGAGATGAGGAAGGAGATCCTATTTTAGTCTCTGTGGCTTTTGGAAAAATTGATTTGCAAAGTAAAAGGGGGGTTCTGGTTTTGGTTCTTGAAACAAAAGGGAATGAAGGAAATTAAGAATTTTTTTTTTTGCTTTTGTTTTAAAGTAATAAAGAAATGTTGCTGTATAAAGGGGGCACCTCTAGATCTGCGCAATTTTACCCTAAATGGGTAAATTGCGCAGTTGGTCCTCCTTTTGCGCTATTTATTTTAATTAAACCCTTTTTCCAGTTTTATTTATTTTAATTTGTCCCCCAAGGTCTCGCGCGTGTTGCAATCAAGCCCAATTCTTCTATTTTCTTTTAAATTTGGCACCCAGAAGCCTTTGTTTGCTGCAATTTTGTCCCTTTTTCCAGTTATATTACGATTTTTACATGAAATTAATTGTTTTTAGATATTTTTTTTGTTTGTTACTTATTATTATATTATTATTATATATTATTTCATATATATATAATATTGTTTACTACTATTATTTTGTTATTATTACTATCAATTTTGTTGTTGTATTATTATTTTTATATTTAACATTGTTTTCTATTTATATTATTGTTATAATTGTCTTTATTATTATGTCTATTATCACTGTTTTCATATGTATATTATTATATTTCTACTGTTGTTACATATATATCTTTGTTTACTTGACTTTTTTTTATATATATATACTATGACTATATCCATTGTTTTGTTTTGTCAAATATTTTTATGCTCTCTTATTACCACTATTTTATTAATACTATTATTTTATTATTTTTATTATTATTCTATCATTATTATTTTAGTATTATTATGGATGCAGTTTTTTATTCAATTTTCATATTATTATTGTCTCTATTATTATATTTACCATCCTTTATTATTATTAATTATTTATTTACATTATTTTTACCTTCATTGCTGCCATTTTTATACTATTACTATTATTTTGTCTTATTATTTTTTTTGCTAATTGTTTTACTTTTATTATTACCTTTTATTTTATTTTATTTCATTCAACATTTTCTTTCATCTCCATTGTTTTCAACCGTTTCTGGATGTTAATTTCCATACATTACTCTGCGTTGTACATCGTTTATTTGTTTTTTGAGTATTTTGCTTACGCATATCACCATTGCAATTTCTCCTCCAAATTCTTGATCCATAACTTTCTTCAAATTAAGATATTTGGAGGTTGGGGAACTCAAGGAATCGTGCCCTAATGTGCTGGGTTTCGGTTTTCTGTTTGGCCCAACCATTAAAAAACTTTAAGACCGATTTTTCTAAAATTAAAAGCAAGGCAATATTTTATACTTGGAGTTTTGAGAAGTTGTGCCCTAACGTGCTGGGCTTCAATTTTTCGCTCGTCCAAAGGACCGAATATCCTTTTAAAATTTTGATCGTGTTTTCTTAAAAACAAAGGCAATGTTTTATGTTTTGGAAATTCAGGGAATCGCGCCCTAACGTGCTGGGTTATGGTTTCTGTTTGGCCAAGTCATTAAATATCCTTTAAAATTGTGTCCATTTTTTTTAAAACAAGGCAATATTTCATATTTGAAAATTTGAAGGACCGTGCCCTAACGTGCTGGGTTTTGGTTCTTTCATTTGGCCAAGTGATGAAATACCCTTTTTAAAATGACAATGCATGAATCTTGGAAATCATCAAATGATCCTGGTTTCGAAGGTCTGAAACATCTTATCCTAACGTGCTGGACGTGATATTTCATCCTTTCCGAACAAGAGAATTTCGATATCCAAATCTGAATTACCCAAACATTTTTAAAGATTCATTTTTTAAAATTTTTTTTCTAATTTTCGATATTAAGGACATTAATCAATCAATACGGTACCAATTTTTGGGCGTTGTGAGGGTGCTAATCCTTCCTCGTGCGTAACCGACTCCCGAGCCCATTTTCTTAAAATTTGTAGACCAAAATGTTTTCTAAAGTGACCCAACCACACTTCAAAAAAGATTGGTGGTGACTCCATTTTTCTTTTTAAGTAGGCCCGTTTTTCTAAACAAAAAATGGTTTTGACAGCTTGGCGATTCCGCTGGGGACCAATAAGAGAGGTAAGCCGTAGTGTTGATTGATTGATGTCCTTTTATTAAAAATTAAAATCTGATTTTAACTTTTTTCCCCCATCACATATGTTTTACATTTTACGTGTCTGGGATATATTTGCATTATATTGCATGACCATAGTGGTCACACCCTTAAGTGAGAGTGAGAAGCTACTCCTTCATGAGGTTTTCACCTCCGTGCAGGATAGTGGATCGCTTTTGGTATACATCCATACCTATGTCTTCGTGTGGTTTTCACCTCTGTGCAGCCATAGGGAAATGTATTCCCCTAAACTGAACTCGGTCCGTATGAGCCTATAATGGGTGAGGATCTAGGAATCTACTGGTTCAGGTACCCTTGCTTTAGAGCCAAACCGCATATAGAGAGCCCTCTGAACTTACCCTAGGTAGAGCTACTCCAAACCTTAGTATTTACCCAGATGAGTGATATATTGTTGTTCTTTATATTATTTCTGGTGCATGATATTAATTTGTGGCATTTTCTTGTAATTGCATGTCATTTCATTTTAAAGAGGTGTCGACTCACATTTGATTTCTAATTTAGAAAGCTTGTTATGGAGAACAGATTCCTTGATAAAGTAGAGGATAATGCGACAGTCCGAATATGGTCAGAGCAGACTCAATTAGGAAAAGGGGACAGTCTAGCTGAGGGATATACATTGGAGTTATGTAACTACACTTGCATCAGTGTGACGCAAAATGATCTTCGAGAATTAAAGGAAATATGGGACCAGTGGGATCAAGAGACTAGGCAGTTGTTTTATGGGAATTATGGGGATTTACCTCACTTATTTGGAATCAATATAGATGAGCATTTATTTCGGGCCCTCACTCAGTATTGGAATCCTGCCTATAGTTGTTTTACCTTTGGAGGGGTAGATTTGGTACCTACTACAGAAGAATATACGGCTTTACTTCGTTGCCCGAAGGTCGAAGTTGATAAGGTCTATATTAAAGCTACTTGTGGCCCAACATTTTTAAAGAGGATGATGAATGTTACCGGGATGAGTTAACAGTGGGTTGCAGCGAGGATCAAGCAAAAAGGTGAGTGCAAGTGCATCCCATGGAGGATTCTGAAGGATTTGATTCTAGTACATCCTGACACGAAGAGGAGAGTTGACGTCTTCAATCTGAGCATCTATGGATCAATGGTTTTCCCTAGGGCATTGGGATATGTAGATGAGGCAGTCTCGGATCTCTTTGACCGACTTGATAGAGGGGTCACACCTGTTCCTGCAATCTTGGCCGAGTCGTTTGGGTCTTTGAATGCATGCAGGAGAGCCAGGGAGGGCAGATTCATAGGGTGCGCACAGTTATTGTTAGCTTGGTTCCATAGCTATTTTTGGAGGGTAAATAAGTTTCCTGTCGAGTTTTTTCCGAGAATTACTCACCGCTAGAGGAGTTAGCAACCATTCCCAGAAAAGATGATGTATCAGAGGAAAATTGGATCGCGCTCCTTTGAAATTTCAAGGAGGAAGACGTTGAGTGGAGAGCTCCTTGGTTGGTTCCCGCCGAAATTCTCTATCGATGTGGGAGTTATGATTGGGCTCCTTTGTCAAGAATTTGGGGAGCCGTTGGGTACGCTCCTTTGCTTGTGTTGAGGCAGTATAGATCAAGACATTTCATACCGGCAACATTTGGGCTAGCTCAGTTTGAGTTTTCATATAGGGATGATCATTATAAGAAGAAGGTTCGAGAGATTTCTGATGCATGGAAGCAGACTTCCCTAATGAAAAGAGTTGATGTAGGTCCGATGGCAACCCTCGAGTATAATGCATGGCAGAATAGGAGAATCAATGATAATGTCCCCAGACCGACACAAGATGGTGCTCGACCAATAGAGGAATATCTGCAAGTAGTCCCTTCCGAGTTGGAAATTCTAAAACAAGACTTTGAAAGTAAAAATTTAGAGTTAAGGAAGAAGATAGAACAACTGGAAGAGGAAAAGGTGCACTTGAGATTAGATATTGATGTCCAGAAATTAGAGGCTGAAAAACTGAGAAAAGGAAAAAGGAAGGCCGAAGAAGATTTGGACAACTTGAAGACCGACTACAAAAAGTTGTATTTATCCATGAGGACTGCTGGGTTGGGTAAAACTTCAGAACAATGGTGTCAAGAAATTCACGAGGAGAAGGCCAAGGTCGATCAGTGGAAGAGGAGATTCCATGAGGCTCAAGCACAAAAGGATACCCTAAAAAAAACTGCGGGTTAAAGCCAAAGTGAAAATAGGATGCTAAGAGCTCGAGTAGCAGAATTAGAGAAGGCATTGTGTCAAAGTCACAACTCTACGGTGAAGTTAGAATCAAGCCTAAGCCAGATTGAAGAGTTGAAAGGAAAGGTGGTGGAGCTCGAAACAGTGCTGCAAAACAACGAGCTCCGAATCTAGCTCTTAGAGGCAGACAACCAGCAATGGAAAGAGCAACTTCAACGATCTCAGAACCAAGTCAGAGAAAGAGACTACCTTATGGGCGAAGCTATGGCTCAGACACGAGAAGCGGCTGATCAGTTACAAACCTTAGCAGTTTAGGCTGATGTGTTAAGTATAGTATATGAGTCAAAATCGGACCAGGGTCGAGAGTTAGCTTTACTTCTTGAGAGAGTTAAAACTTTGGGCATAAGGGCTAGGTCGTATATGTGACGCTGTTTTATGTAAAGGATTTTGTTTTTTTCAATAAGTATTCTAAATGAAATTGAATCAAAATCGACTCCTCTTATTTTTGCATTTATTCATTTACATTGCATTTCATGCATTCACATTGCATCACATCATTTGCATTAAATATCATAAGACAACCCTATTAGCTAGAGGTTAAATTATAGTTATCCTGGAGCACTGCTATTACACTTGGAAAAAAACAAAAGCTATGGATCAAAGGATAGAAAGGTTAGAGCAGATGCAGAAAGAGATGCAGGACCAACTGCAGACTCAGATGCAAGAACAGTTGGCTAAAATCCAACAGGACATGAGGGAACAAATGCTGGAGTCCCAGAGGAGTATGATGAGCCAATTAACGTATTTGTTGACTAAAGGGCAAGATAAAGGAAAAGGCCCTATGGGCGATGCCGGAGATGAGAATGAAAATTCTGCTTATACTCCAAGCTTAGCGCCGAAAAATTCTCAAGCACAACCGTCGAGAGTGTCTGTCAATATCAGATCTCAGTACCAACCTGATACCCTAGCGCCGGTAAATTTCCCTGTAGGCTCAAGCTCCAACCCCGGAGGCAACCTGACAAAACCGATGGTCCCTGATCTTGATGATGCAGCAGAAGAGGAAAAAAATGAGGGCATAACTTCCAAAAGAGTTTGAGGATCGTTGCAAATGGCTGGAGGAGAAGTTTAAAGCATTGGAAAGTGCTGATTACCAATGCAAGGTGGATGCTAGGAAGTTGAGTCTAGTCCCAAATCTGGTACTCCCTCCGAAGTTCAAGATACTGGATTTGAAAAGTACAATGGTACCAGCCGCCCTGAGGCCCATATTACCATGTTCTGTCGGAGAATGACGGGATATGTCAACAACGGCCAGTTATTGATCCATTGTTTCCAGGATAGTCTGACTAGAGCTGCAGCAAAGTGGTACAATCAACTTAATTGTACTCAAATCAAATCGTGGAAGGATTTGGCACAAGCCTTCATGAAACATTACGGCCATGTGACTGATATAGCACCTGACAGGATCACGTTGTAAAACATGGAGAAGAAGTCAGGTGAGAGTTTTAGGAAATACGCCCAAAGGTGGAGGGAAGTCACTACGCAAGTCCAGCCACCGCTACTAGAAAAGGAAATGACCATGCTCTTCATAAATACTCTGAAAGCACCTTTCATCAACCATATGTTGGGGAGTGCCACCAAGAGTTTCGCAGACATAGTGATGTCTGGCGAAATGATAGAGAACGCAATAAGGTGTGGAAAAATTGAAGCTGGAGAGAGTATGAGAAAAACGGCTCCAAAGAAAAGGGAGAATGAAGTGGGTAATATAAGCTCGGGTTATCCCAAACCCATTACTATTAATCAACCAAGAGCGATGACCGCAGGCCAGCAGGCCCCACCAAGCGAAGAGCCCAGCACAAGACAGAAAACCGAGAAGTTTCAGTTTACTCCCATACCTGTGACGTATAGGGAGTTGTATAAGACTTTTTTCGATGCGCACGCCGTAGCCCCGTTCTACTTGAAGCCGTTGCAGCCTCCGTATCCCAAGTGGTATGACACAAACGCTCAATGTGAATACCATGCGGATGTAGTAGGTCACTCGATAGAAAATTGTACTTCATTCAAAAGGCTAGTCGAGAGACTTATCAAGGTGGGGGTGGTAGAGTTTAATGACGCTCCCGGAGGAGGAAATCCATTACCCAATCATACAAATAAAGGGGTAAATGCGATAGTTGAGAACAGGGGGAGGAGAACCAAGCAGGAAGTTGCTGAGGTTAGAACCCCATTGAGAGAAGTTTGGAAAGCAATGCAGAAAATGGGGTTAGTTCTGCAAGAGAACATGAACAGATCTCAAGATTCAAGGAACTACTGTGAGTTCCATGACAAGGAAGGCCATGAAATCCAGCAATGTAACGAATTCAGATCCTTAGTTCAAAGGCTAATGGATAATAAAGAGATGGAGTTCTTTGACTTGGTGGAAGGAAAGGACGTATGTTCCACAGAAGGAGGGTCTGCAGAAAGGATCCCTAAAGTTAATCACCCAATAGTGATTATCACACGGCTAAGGGTCGATGAGGGCGGAGTGAAAATAGCACCGAGGGTCGAAATTAAAAAACCTATGACTTCTCCTTATAAGGATACACCGAGGGTTGTAATCAGAAAACCCGTAACTTCTCCTTATAGGGACACACAGAGGATTGTACCCGTGACTTTTCCTTATAAGGATGACAAGAGGGTACCTTGGAATTACAATTGCAATTGACAGTTTCCGGGAAAGAGAGTTTGGCCAGCATACCCAACTCAAAAGCTGAGTCTTCTATGATGAGAAGGGGAGACAAGAAGACAGGACCACTGGTTAATGAATCAGTAATAGAGGATGAGGCCAGGGAGTTTCTGAAGTTCCTGAAGCACAGTGAGTACAGTGTTGTGGAACAGTTACACAAGCATCCAGCACGCATATCAGTGATGGCCTTGCTCTTAAACTCGGATGTAGACTGTAGCGCACTAATGAAGGTGTTGAACAAAACATATGTTACTGAAGACATTTCAGTAAATAAGCTGGACCGCCTTATTAGTAACATAAGTGCAGACAATTTTATCTCTTTCAGTGATGATGAAATACCACCAGGAGGCATGGGATCCACCAAGGCTCTACACATCACTACCCGATGCAAAGGGTATACATGACCAGGGGTATTAATTGACAATGGGTCGGCACTAAATGTCTTGCTCCTAGCTACATTGAATAGGTTGCCCGTAGACAGCTCTCATATGAAGTCATGCCAGAATATAGTGAGAGCATTTGACGGCACTGAGAGGAAAGTAATGGCAAGAATTGAGGTACCCCTTCTAATCGGGCCAAATACGTATGAAGTAGATTTCCTCGTGATGGACATCAAACCCTTTTATAATTGCTTATTGGGGAGGCCTTGGATCCACTCGGCGGGAGCCCTCGTCGAGTACCATCATCATTGCACCAAAAGTTAAAGTTGGTGATAGAGGGCTAGTTGATAACCATAAGTGCGGAGGAGGATATCATCGCGTCGGTTACTAGTAATGCACCGTACATAGAGAATGATACGAAGGCTATAGAGTGCTCCTTCAGGTCGTTGGAGTTTGTAAATGCGACTTTCATCAGTGAAGGAGACAAGATCCTGGTGCCCAAAATCTCTGAAGCAACAAGAATGGGCCTACAGCTGACAGTAGGAAAAGGAGCATTGCCTAGGAGAGGACTCAGAAAATATCTCCAGGGGCCAGCCAGAGTGCTAGGATTGGTTGACAAGCATGATCGTTTTGGTCTGGGGCATAGGCCAGATGCCAGACAGAGAAATGAGGAGCTGGAGAGGAAACGTGAAGGACGAAGGGCACGACTGAATGGTGCAGAGATCAAGTGGGGTTCAATGACCTTTCCCCATATATATAATACATTCGTGTCGAGAGAAATTATTCATTCAGTACTGGAGAACGTAAATAAGGAAACAACTGAGGATATGATGGGAGCTTTGAACATCAACGCTCTGTCTGAAGAAAGTTTGAGGAGAGGAAACTTGGCGGGTATTCGCCCCTACGAGCCTGGAAGTGTTCTGGACAACTGGACTGCGAAAGAAATTCCTGTAGTTTTTAGGACTAAAATAGAGTAATGTTCAAAATACACTTGTTGTCAAGCCTAGGAACAATGAGAATCTTTTGTGAAATAGGCTCATGTTCAAGCATCTTTACTTTCAATAAAAGTGCATTTTTCTTTCATACCGTGCAATTATTCTTTTGCTTCTTTTCCATTTCGTTCATAATCATAACGCATAAATAAGTTCATTCTTAAATTCATTTCATTGAATACTCTTTCATACCTACCATAGGTCCCCAGATGTCGACGTCATGAGTGCGCTGCTATGGACCCAGAATTCCCTTATGAGCAAAACATGTCCCTATAGGGATCTCAGGATTTTACAGATGATGAAGATTGTAGTTTATCCCAGATTTGTTGAGGATGGTAGAGTAGGAAGAGAAGCTGATTCTACATCACAAAGAGACAATTGAAAATGTGCTTCTAGAGGATGGGAAAGAAGTGAAAATCAGCACCTGCATAACCAATGAAACAAGGCAGGACTTCATTAGACTTCTGCTAGAGTTCAAGGATGTCTTCGCGTGGTCATATCAGGACATGCCTGGGTTGAGTACTGACATTGCAGTACACCGTATCCCCATAAAAGGAGATTGTAAGCCGGTCCAGTAGAAGCTTCGAAGGATGAGACCCGATGTCGCTGTAAAGATAAGGGAAGAAGTCAAGAAGCAATTTGATGCTGGGTTTTTACGAGTGGTGAATTACTCAGAATAGGTAGCCAATGTTGTCCCTATACCTAAGAAGGATGGAAAGGAACGAATGTGCGTCGACTACAGAGACTTAAACAAGGCCAGCACAAAGGACAACTTCCCACTGCCTCACATTGACACCTTGGTGGATAATACGGCGGGGTATTCATTTTTTTTCCTTCATGGACAGTTTCTCAGGATACAATCAAATAAAGATGCATCCGGAAGATATGGAATATATATGTATTCGGCCAAGCTTGTGTATAAGTAGATTTTGTGAATTTGATGTTTTGAGAAAAATTGAATAAATTGCTAAGTTGTGCAAATATGAGAGCTAATTTGCAAATTTCCCTAAATATGTGTCTTTGGAATGAATTGAATGAACTAGTGAATAAAAGGGTTAATTTTGAATATGTTTAGATCAAGAACCGAGGAAAATGGATTTAGATCGCGGGAAAGCAAAAGTTATCGAGTAGCCGTTTTCTATTCTGATAAACCGAATTCGAGGTAAGTCACTATACATATAAATGAATATGTGTGCATTTGAAATTGTTCATATGTTTAATGATGATAATGAATACTTATGAGAAATTCTGTAATTTTAGTTCCGAGATAAGTTCGGTATATTGGCTAAGTCTGAGGAGCCTCGTACGAACCTTGACATAGGTATCTATTCTGTCTTATCATGTAAGACCACGTATGGGACGTTGGCATTGGTTTGAGATTCATGTAAGACCCTGTCTGGGACAGTGGCATCAACATCTGATTATGTGTAAGACCACGTCTGGGACGTTGGCATCAATATAAACTTTACGTATAAGACCACGTCTGGGACATTGGCATCATTATGTCACTTACGTGTAAGACCATGTCTAGGACATTGGCATCGTTCTGATTCGTATAAGACCCTGTCTGGGACAGTGGCATCAATATCCGAGTGCATGTAAGACCTCGTCTGGGACGTTGGCATTGTATGAGCTTTCTGAGTATCCCATTGGATTTATTACTGTTCAACAGGCAAGTCTATGATACTAATTTCAAATCTGAGATATGAACAAATGTGTGATTATAAATCCAATTCAGGTATGTTGATTATACACTAATTGTGTATACAAGGTAAGTATCAATATGATCTTACTATGATGCTATGAATATGGAATTGATGATGTGTTATATGAAGTTTTGGTGAAATGAGATATGTGTTTATATGATCTTTGAATTGGGAATATGGCTAAAGTGTCAAAAGTGTATGAATCAAAGTAAATATATATATGCATTTTATGTTAAGTTGTTGTATATTGACTTACTAAGCTTTTGGAAAGCTTACTCTGTGTGTGTTTAATCTATTTTATAGGTGGTCAAAGCTACTGAAGGCTCGGGACCATCTTGGATCGTCATCACACTATAGAACTTATTTTGGCACAATTTGATATTGTATAAAGCTAGATATGGCATGTATAGGCTAGCAAGTTGGTATAAATACTTATGTGATCTTAGCCATGTGATTTGGCTATTTAAGAGTTGAGATTTTGCTTAAATGAATGTGTTGTTGAATGTATCATTTGGTATGGTGAAAGAATGTGGAATGGCCAAGTTTGAGTGAGCAAATGCATGAATTAGTCTTGTAATGATATGAGCTTTAATCCTTGAGATTGCCATAGTGGGAATTGGTTTTGAATGTAAGGTTTGAATGGTTATTTTGGTATGCATTTGATAGTTTATATGTATGAATTACCTTGTTGTATATGGCTTGTAGGTATGAACCATTTGGTTGGCATTTTGGCCTTGTAAAATAGCCTATAATGTCACATGGTTGAGGCACACGAGCGTGTCTTAGACCGTGGGTAAACTGGCAGGATGTAGCCTAAAATCACACGGCCTCGACACGGGCATGTCATCTGGCCGTAGAGTGCAAGTCAGTAGCTAACATAAAAATACACGGCCTCGACATGGGCGTGCTTGGTGGCCGTGGTGGGGAAGTTAGTATATGGCCTAAAAGTACACGGCCATGGCACAAGGGTGTGCCTAATGATCGTGTTGGTATAGGTTGTAAACAATGTTGAACACGGGTGTGTCTAGAAGCCGTGGAGGGCACACAGTCTCGTTCCACGGGCGTGTCTCCCCTGTATTTTAGAAAAGTTTCAAATTTTCATGGAATTTCGTATGTGTTTTAGTTTAGTCCCGGCTCGGTTTATAAGCATGCTTAAGGCCTCGAGGACCTGATTAAGGGACATTATTCTGAGAATGATGATTGAATGTATGATTTTGTCTGTGAATGTTTCCGATTTGTCCGATAACGCTCCTAACCCTAATCCGGGGATAGACTCAGGATAGGGGTGTTACACGGCCAATAGCTTACTTTAGTGAAAAGTTAAATAGCGCGATAGTTAACTATCCTACCTACGACAAGAATATGTACGCATTGATTCAGGCATTAGAGACATGGCAGCATTACTTGTGGCCCAAAGAATTTGTCATCCACACGGACCATGAAGTGTTGAAGCATCTCAAGGGCCAACACAAGTTAAACAAATGACATGCCAAGTGGATAGAGTTCTTAGAATCCTTTCCGTACGTCATTAAGTATAAGAAAGGTAAAGAAAATGTCGTAGCGAATGCGTTATCGAGGAGGTATACCCTTCTTAATTTCTTGGATTTGAAATTGCCTGGTTTTTCATATTTGAAAGAATTATATGTAAATGATCCTAATTTTGCTGAATTATATAAAGCTTGTGAACTTGGAACTTATGAGAAATTTATCGACATGATAGCTGTCTTTTCCGATAAGGTAAACTCTGTGTCCGTCAAGGCTCTGTTAGAAATATATTGGTGAATGAGGCATATAGTGGAGGTCTCATGGGCCATTCCAGAGTTACAAAGACGTTGGCTACATTGCGCGAACACTTCCATTGGCCGAAAATAAGAAGAGACGTGGAGCGAGTCTGTGATCGTTGCATCACTTGCAAGAAGGCCAAATAAAAAATCAAACCTCATGATTTGTACACACCGTTTCCTATTCCTGAAGGGCCTTGGATCGATATTTCGATGGATTTTGTTTAGGCCTTCCCAGAACTAAAAATGGTAAAGAATCCATATTTGTTGTAGTATAACGATTTTCTAAAATGGCACACTTTATTGCCTGTAACAAAACTGATGATGCTTTACATGTTGCTAATATATTTTTTAGGGAAATTGTGTGTTTGCATGGAGTTTCGAGAACTATCGTCTCTGATCGAGATGTAAAGTTCCTAAGCCATTTCTGGAGGAGACTATGGGGAAAGCTTAGCACAAAGCTCTTATTTTCGACCACTTGCCATCTGCAAACGTACAGACAAACAGAAGTGGTGAATCGAGTTTTGTCGACTTTATTCCGAGCCATTATCCGGAAGAACCTTAAGTCATGGGAGGAATGCTTGCCACACATAGAGTTTGCTTACAACTGATCTATTCATTCGGCAACTCAACATTCCCCTTTTGAAATTGTTTACGGCTTCAACCCTTTGACACCTATAGATTTAATTCCTCTGCCTAACGAACAACTTGTGAATGCAGATGCTAAACGGAAGGCTGAATACGTAAAGCATTTACACCAAAAGGTGAGAAAAAATATCGAGGAAAGAACTAAGCAATATACACAAAGAGCCAATAAAGGTAGAAAATGAGTCATGTTTGAGCCTGCAGATTGGATATGGGTACATATGAGGAAAGGAAGATTTCAAGCCCACCAAAGGTTTAAGCTGGTTCCGAGGGTGATAGTCCTTTTCATGTTTTGGAAAGGATCAACGACAATTCATATAAACTTAACCTTCCCGCTGAGTATAACATAAGTGCTAGTTTCAATGTGTCTGGCCTGTCTCCTTATGATGTAGGTGACGATTTGGGGACAAAGGGAGGAGATGATATGATCATAGCTCAGGATCCAACCAAGGCTGCCGAATAACCTTTGGAGCTTCCAACGGGCTCAGTTACTCGTGCTCATGCCAAGAGGTTCAAGGATGGAGTTACGGCTCTTATAGATCAAGTTTGGGGAGAAACCATTGCTGGACACTTCGATCAGTCATGGAACTATAATTCGAGCATTCCGTGCAATCTTCTTCAAGCTCAATTTTAGCTCAATTTAGCTTCCTTCAGCTTAGATTTTATTTGCTGGAATAAAAACATTAATTAGGACTAGTAGTTAAATTATTTTTAGCTAATTAAATTAGTTTCATAAATCTGGACAAATTAAATATGTTTTAATACCATTAAATCTATCTAATTTCACACAGTTTTAATATGTGATTTAATTGGTCTTAGTTTAGACAAATTAAATGTGTTTAAAAATCAGTTTTAATGATGTTTTAAATGGTGTCTTGTAGGTTGGCTGAATGGGCTGCTCATCAATACATGCATGGATGGCATTAAAAGAGATGCATGTATTTGGATGTACATGCACTTGCAGCTGTTCCCCAAGCAGCTCTTCATGGACATCAATGGCCAAGGGTGTTCAATTAAATTCAGTAGCTGGTTTCACATTTAAATGACCAGCCAATTCTTGCCGTTCACACCTTGATGACTATTCCTTGCTGAATGTTCACATTTGGTGGCTATTGATGCACAACAACCAGCATTAATTTCATGATGTATATTCGGCTGCCCAAAGGAGATTCAACTCATGTTTACATCCCTTAGCTGATAAGGAACATGCCAAATTCAACTCACTTTCAGGTGCATTCAGCTGACTTTTTGGACATTGCAAAAGTAAGGGTTGTTGGCGTCTCCTATGAATTGATTCACCCATTTGTTGGCTCTATTACTCCACCTCAAAAACTGAACATGACAAGGAGGAATGTTCAGCTATCATTTCAACTCCATGGCTATTCAGGTACAGCAAAAGCCAACTGATCATTAAGATATTCTTTGGATATTTTAGCTGAAGCTTAAAATAGCATTTAAAGCTTAATTAATTACCATTTACTTAGGCTATTCGGCTGGAGCTATGTAGTCCTATAAATAGTTTATTGCAATCTATTTTTAAGGTTACTGAACTTTGTTATTTTATGAATATTAAGCTTAGTGAGTTATTCAACTCTATTGGTTCGTTTGAGACTCGATTGACTTATTTAGCTTCGTCTAGTGGCATTAACCTGATTCTTTATTTCTGAACTTATCACTTGAAAACAAGTGTGGCATTCACCCTATACCGGAGGTTCCTATCACCCTTGATAGTGGGTCTCAATTTATATCCTTAACCAAATTTCAATTCCAAGTTTGATATAAGATTAAGGTTGATATTCACCTTTTAACATCGGTTCATTCTTAAAACTTGTTATCCCAAAATTCACCCGACTTATCCCTTATTATTTCCTACAAAAACCATCAACTTCAAACCTTCTTATTTTCAGCCTTCAAATTTGACACTTCTTAATTTATTATCGGGAATCTAAGCAACTCACAGTCATTCTGAGTACAGGTTCACATCAGCTACCCTAGCATGATATCTTGATCTTTCACTAAACTAACGAGTCAACGAGAACTACTTATCTCTCGACCTCTGTAACATCCCTGAAATTAGGGGTCTGTCCTTTTTGCACTATTGCATGTGTTAAGCTTGTTTAGCTTCTTATTTAGGTGTGTTTGGGGGTCCTAGGGACGCTCGGGTTCGAGCCCAAGCGATAGGAAAATTTTGGTTTTTGGCTCTTTAGGGGAGAGGACTATTGGAGGTGAGGCTTAAAGGAATTTGTAGGTGTTTTGATAACACAAGTGGCTACATGGTAGGGTGGTGATGGCGTCAATAGGGAAGCAAAGTGGGATGGTGTTCGAATCCTACAAGCAGCACGTGGGGAGTTTTTATTTTCTGCTAAGTAGGTGGAAGAAGTAGAGTTCAGCTAAAACTCTGCCTTAGAGGATGGAGACTTGGTCAAATGGTTTGAATGGGAGGTGAGAGGAAATGTAGGACGAAATTGGGGAGGAAATCGTGGAAGTGTTGGTGAGGGGAGAGTTTGGCTGAATGTGGGGTGTGTGAAAGAGTGTTCCGTGTGTGGGAAGTGGTCATTTTGTGAAGGCTTATTTGGTTTGGGTGGGGAAGCTAGTGTCGTTTTCTTCAAAATTCACTTTGAGGAGTTTTGCTTTTTGAGCATTTTGGCTATAGGATTTCAGATCTTTTCCTTTATTTTGTGTTGTGTCGAATTTCTATTCATCTCTTTGCTCCCTCTTTTCTGCTTTGTTTTTGTGCATCGTTATTTGCTAGTTACCTAAACACCTTTTGGCCGAACCTCTCCCTTCCATCTCCTTTTCACACATTCTTTCCTCTCATCTTTTTCTTTTGTGTTCCACCAAGGCCGAAATTTCAACCTCTTTTCTTTTAGTCTTCAATCGACCTTTTCTTTTCTTTCTAGTCTTTGGAATCTCATTTTATTTTAACCCCATAGCCGAATCTGTTCCTTGGTATTGCTGCTAGGTGCCAAATCATTTCATCATTAATTCACAGTTATTACTCTTTGCTGTCGAACCTTGCCTCTCCATTCGGTTTTTGGTCAAGCCGAAGGTATTATTCTCTTTTTCCCTTATCTCTTTTTTCTCTCATCACAGTGAAAGCCAAAACATTCATCTTTTAACTCTTTTTAATTAGGCCGATTCTAAATACTCCTCTCCACCCCGAATCTTGTTTGTTCCTGTGTGAAAGCCGAAACCCTTGCTTGAGCTACTACCGAATCTGTGGCACTTTGGTAAGTACTTCTATGGCCGAATAGGGGGAGTGGAGGGTTGTTCTCTATTTTAGGGCATTTAGGCCGAAAGGCCGTTTCTCTGTTATGTTGAAACAACATCGTTAACTCCTGCTCTTCATTAGGGACTCAATTTCGTTATCAAAGGGAGCAAACCAAACATTCAAGCATAGCAAGGAGTTGCCGTCGTTCTTGGTAAGTGTAGTGGATTGTGTTATCAATTTCAAATTTTGGGATTACTGAACAAGAAGACTAACTGATAGCCACTTATGTCCTTAGGTGCTTTGGAGAGTATCGTGATACGTATTCCAAATCAGGTGTGTAATCTCACACCCCTCTGGATGATTGCTTGCAATGTTCTGTAACCTAGCCAAAAGCCGAAAAGCCAAAAAATCGGCATCTCTGACCACTCGAGCATGCAAGCACTCGTAGTGGTAAATCGAAATACGAATAATGACGGTAAGTCGTTGAGAGTGTCACGAGCACTCTAGGGAACTGAGGCTGTAACGGGCCTGATCGAGCCAAACGGGCCAAATGGGCCCAATAGGCTATTTGGCCCACATGGGCAAAATTGATGGAAAACCATCTAATGATAGATGAGATTGAGTAATCTGAAAAAACAAACTGAGACCGAAACCATGCAAAATCGGCCACACGAGCGTGTGGGCTCGCTTGGGCCTGAAACAGATTTTGGGTCCAATAGTTCTGCAGAGACCCAAAAAGGGTCCTGTGTCGTCGAGGCGACAGGAGGCCTTCGAAAAGGTCGTTAAATGTGAAGTTACCAAAATACCCCTGGAGGGTAAATGACTGTCCACCAAAATATTCTGGTGGCTCCGCCACAAATTCTGTGATTAGCAGCTTTTCTGCTATATTGGTGTGTAGGGCTGGGTGGGTTGACTTGATCCCCACAGGTGTTTAGGGCTAGTACGGGGGTGTGTTTTGTTGGATTGGGTTGGGCTGCATACTCTATTTGCATTATCATGTTTATAGGGCTAAGGCCCAGATTGTTATCGAATAGGGCTTCAGCCCAGTCTGCTTCTGTATGGGCTCGGGCCCAATTAATGACCGATTAGGGGATTACACACTGAGTTCTCGTAACTCACCCCTCTGCTTTAACCTTGTAGGTGATCCCCATCGTTAGAGGATTTGGAGCAGCGGAGGACTCTGTGGTGGCCATACATCGGAGTACTTCTTGCAAACTTTAGTAAATTTTAGTTTAGCTTTATTTTTAAGATTATTTATTTTGGGTTAATATTTTGTAATAAGGCCTTTGGTATTTTATTTTTCTTTTAAACTTTCATTTCAGTTATGCTTAAACTAGAAATGATTAAACTCTGGGGTATCCTAAAATGATAAATAATTGTTTTTCAAATATCACGTTTCTGCAACTCATTGAATTTGATTTCTCTATAAACAAAGTTTTTGAAAATAATAATAACAACGTTTTGACAAGAAACCACTTAAATAAATCTAAATTTTGCAAACAACAAGGTTTGGAATTTTCAAAAAGAATACGAAGTTTTTAACAAACACGCAGTTTTAAAACAACCTTTCTATGTGACATGCTGGATCTGGTCGTAACGCCTAGGCCAGGTCTGGGGTGTTACAACCTCACAGTCCAGATCGGTTCAGGGTTAAAAACAATTCCTTAGGTCATCCCTAGGTATCTCAATATTCACAACTCTAATCAACCAAACATCCACAAATTCAACAATTTATCATACTAGAATGTCATTTCCTTGTATTCTGTATATCATTTAGTACATTCAATTGCTTTAATGCCTATTTACCGTGTAATATATAGAACTTACTATTCTAAGAATAAAAAATTTAAAATCACCTATCCTCATCCCAAATTTACTATAAATACAAGCAACCTATGTACATGTTCCTAACCAATCACTTGTATTTCTACAAGCTCAAGCACGCAAATGACAAGAAAATTTGAAGAAACACATCAAAAATTTAAAACAAATTTCCTTTGTCACCTCCACACTTTAGATAACACATTGTCCTCAATGCATAACCCCAAAGAAGATAAGAAAAGAAGTTACCCGATTGATCGTGATAATTCCATAGGCTATTGGTGGGTGATTCCTCCATTGTTCATTGAAAGCTCTAATTATTGTGCCTCTTCCATGTTGGGTTCCTACGTAGAAAATTAGAACAAAACACAAAAAAACTAATAATACACTGTTGATTCTACTCCTAAAAAAACAAAGTAAAAGTATTCAAGAGTTTATACAATATTTAAAAACACAACTAAAGAAGGTCAACCATCCTCCTCAAAATCCATTTCATCATCTCTTCTTCGTTATCCTCTCCCTCTTTTTCACTTTCATGTGGCTCTTCCTTCTGCTTAGGATGTGTCGGCCCAAACATGTTTGGTGTATAATTAGGTACCCTACTATTGTTTTGCTATGCAAATTCCTGAAAAATTGAACCCGATTCCTACATCCAATGCATCATCCACTCCAACTTTGGATGACTGCTCTCTCTAACTTCCTATTGAAAGGTTGATGTTGCTTTCCTTTGAGACAAATTCGAGATTGCTGTCACCTTCTGTTGGCATTTGTTCCATTCATTTATCTTCTTTGCTTGAAGTTCAAGTATTGTGTAAAAAGAGTGTCGTCGATGATACTTTGGGATGGCTTCATTGATTATTCTGTGGATGCCATTGGAACACCTACTTTTTTGCATAAAGACGTCACTAAGTGAGGAAAGAAAACTCCGACTTTCTGGCCACTGACGCATCTATTCATATTTTGGTAAATATATTTCCCTATGCATATCTATTTTTATTTTTCAAAATATCATAAAGAAAAATCGCTTAGAAAGTATTGACATTAGACACATTCAAAGCAAGAACAACTTGGGTGCATAAAAATTGAATCCATATTTTAGCTTTAGGAAACATTATATCTTGATGCAAGGAGGTTGGGATACTGGTACCTAGGAGATATTTCCATTCGCCTCTTCCTTCAGTTAATAAGTTTATAATGTTATCCATATCTATATCTCAGAAATATTCTAAATCAGTTTCATCAATAAAATCTTTTTCATAGTATAGGGCATTATAAAAATCACAAATAATTCAAGGGGTTACTCACACTTCTTTCCCCCGTATAGGTACTATTTCCCACATATGGCCTTCGCTATTTCTAGACTCTTGGTCCCATAAAGATGTATAAAATTATTGAATGATAGAGACCATGACAGTGTCTTTCGGGATCGTCCAGAAACGTTCCCACCTATGATATCTAACTAAAGGCCATATTTCCTTGCAAATAATCATCAATGGATCAAATCCCCTTTCTTGAATGAAGGTTTTCGTTGAAGTTCTACAAATATTTTCCAACATTTGAATCTGAGAAATTAAAGGGGTTTGGAACTATTGATGATTCTGATTCATTAGTTCTTCGAACCTTCCTAGGAGGTGTAATGTTTTCAAACTAATGAAATATCAAGCTATAAGTTCAATAGAGCAGTAAAAGTTGAGTTAGGAACCATTAACCTCGTATAAGTCGTTGGATTCCTTGCCACACTCATTTATTCATCGTTCCTTGCAATTTTCTTGTCTGTTCCTGCACCGAGTAAGATTGAAATAAGAACCAAAAGAAAAAGGAAAAAGTGCGTTTTAGGGTTTAAGAAAATTAAGAGGTTTTGAGAGATTAGAGGAGTTTAAGAGATGTTTAAATAAGGGGATAATATGTATTTAGGTTATAAAATAGGTGTTTTAAGGGTTAAAAATTGGGTGAAGTGAGGTTTAAGCCACAGGGCCACGTGAATAGGTCAAGTCAACTCTGTAGAAAATTGTAGCAATATCGTGACACGAGTTTTGTGTCACGACATCCTTGTTAGATTAACATTGTCGTGACATCAGGGTTCAATGTCGTGACACACTTTGGACTTTTTGATTTCTGAGTAAACTGGCTTCGATGTCGTGACACACAAAGTCCGTGTGTAACATCCGGGATTTGGGGGTCAGGCATTTTATCTTGTGTTTATGTGCTCTTGTGTGTTGCATGACTATCTAAGTATGTCTGGGGGCTCCGGGAAACCTTGGGGTAAGGTAGGAACCTTAGTGAAAATTTTGGGTTCTAAGCTTTTAGGGGAGAGCTAGGGGAGCTAGGCCTTAAGGGATTAAATATGGTGATTGGGACATTTCATTTTTGTAATAAGGCCACTCTAAACATTTCGGGATTTTATGGTTTAAGTTAGATTTACTGCTTAATAATTTTTAAATGGTGACATTAAAACATTTTCGACATGGAGACATCAAATGAGTTTCAAGTACCTAAAAGCAAACGTTTTCTTACAAAATCGGTACAAACAACGAATCAAATTTTATACAACTTGGACACCTGTTTTATTTTCGGTAAATTACTAATTCTTAATGACAACCCTTGAAGAAATAGTTTTTCTCAAACATAAAGTCTAATCCCATCTTTAAAATAACAACTCGTTTTCACCTTTTTTCCCGTAACATTTCGAATTTGGCCGTGGTGTTGTGGGCCGAGTTTGGGGTGTTACAATTTGGTATCAGAGCCCAGATTTTAAACTCGGCCTTTGGGTTTTGAGGCCCACAATGTTTTTGAACTTGGTATTCAAAAGTGGGTAAAAGGAATTTTTAAGAGGAATGGATCAGTAAAGGCATGGCACTCGAATCTTCCGGCCTAGGACTACCAGGTAAGTTTTCTGACTATTAAATGAATTGGATGGAAGTGGTTATATGATGCATTGCTACAGATGTTAGAATATAGGATATTCTCTTTAGAGACAGAAACTTTTAGGGGTGTGTGAACTTTACGAAAGAACAACTTGAAATACTATGTCATAAAACTACTTCTTTAATCAAAAAATGGAAAGAAAGTTAATGCATAAAACTTCTTAACGCAGATTAAGACGGGACAATAAACATGAGTAGTAGGGGACGTGGATGTAATACGCGTGGCCGGGGTAGAAAGCGAGAATGATCAGATCGGAACCGATTGGGTGCAGTCGTGGATCGAGAATCCAGGCGCCGCCACCAGCTGCGGAAGTGGAGTTTCAGGGTCAAACGGGTGGAGACGACGCGATGTCATTGGCTATGTTGCGGGGTTTGGAGAGAGTTGCGGGAGTTAATATGGGTACTGGGGCCTGGAAGTCCTTGTCTGAGCGACTCCGAGCGAATGGAGCCGAGATATTTAGGGGTGTTTCTGGGGTAGCTCCGAATGTGACGGAGTATTGGATGGAGGTAGTCGAGAGAATCATGGATAACTTGGACTGCACGGCGGAAGAGAAGTTGAAGGGTGCTGTGTCTTTACTTCAAGATGAAGCCTACCGTATAGATTGGAGTTTCTTTAAAATGAAGTTTGAGGGGAAATACGTTGCAGCTAGTTACGTGGATGCACAGAGGAAGGCGTTTTTGAACTTAGTGCAAGGGGGTAAAATAGTAGCCGAGGAGGTTAAGCGTACCGAGAGGCAGAATAGGGACAGGGACAGAGGTAGGAATAAGAGGGGTTATGGACCATCAGGATCGTCAGGGGGACTTTAGAAAAAGCCTAGGATTGATGGACCTGTTTGCGCGTCTACGCCATTTACCGGGAGTCAGTTTTGATAGTGTGCTCAGTGTGGGGGGTCACATGCAGGAGAGTGCTGGGGAAGAAGTAAGGAGTGTTTCAGGTGTGGGTCAAAGGACATTCGGTTTTAGTTGACTTAGGTATCCAATCGGTGCCTTAATCCAAGTCTTAAAATCTCCAGGGTTTGTCGATCTAGGTAAGGGATCTTTGCGTTTTGGGCATATATTCTTATTTGTTATCTATTCAATTCTTTAATCCAGTCAATTGACCAAGATCTTTTTCATGGACTCAAATGCTAGCCAAGCAAAGGAAGGGGTTGGACCCATAGCCCCAGCCCCAAAGTTCAAGAAGCGCGCGGTGTCTGCTGACCGTGATTGGCCACTGGGTTGTGGGCCGGCTTCTGAATAGAATAGTATACAAATAGCATTCTTTCACTGTGATACTTTTCTGATCGAGACTTTCTTCATGGAGGCGAGTGATAGCCGATCTAAGGGGGTTGCGTTAAGGGAGCCTAAAGGGAGTGGACTCGTAGTCTCTACTCCCAAGTTCAAACGACGTTGGGTGTGAGCAATTCGGGATTTTCCTTCGGGTTGTGGAAGGGAGTCGACATCTGATTTGGATAAACAAATTGTAGTTGTTCGTAATAGTGACGGTAAATGTTAGCAAATCATTTGTTTAGATATAAATTAAAAATCTCCCCTTTGTTAGCTGATTGTGTGATGTGTTAACTTAGGGGACGTCGATCAGGAGTGTCTAGTTCTTCTCGTAATCAGTTGTGTAATCTCACACCTTATTTCATTTGTTTCATATTATTCTGTATGTCGGCTAAAAGCCAAATTACCCATAATGGGTAAGCTATTGTGATACCCCTAGCAGGTGAGCTGCGAATAACCCAGGTAAGTAAATTTACGACTATATCCTTTTGGGTAGATTTAGTATAATTGTATGTGATTTGATTATTTGCTATGCTAGTACGTTCATGCATACACTATATTATTATGACATGATATGTTGCATGGGATTGGAATATTGATGATCGGGGAAGTGTATTTTGGTGGCTCTGCCACATATTTCGGTGACTGTCACATTTTGTCCGGTGGCTATGCCACGTATATTTCGATAATTTGGTGGCTCTGCCACAATTTCGGCGATGAGCAGCGTGACTGCCATCGAGGTGTGTAGCGGATGGAGGGTTGATTGTAGAAATCCCCATAGGCGTGTTAGGCTGGATACGGGTGGTGTGTAGCGGATGGAATATTAGGCTGGGCTAGGTTGAATTGCATGCGTTGTCTATATTATCATGCTGATAGGGCTAAGGCTCATTTTGTTTCCGTAAGGGCTAAGGCCCAGTTGGTGTTCGATTAGGGGATTACACACTGAGTTCTCGTAACTCACCCCTTCTGCTTAATATTTTTCAGGTGATCCCCAGCATTGAGGATTTGGAGCCGAGGTGGACTCAGTGGTGGCCATGCATCATTTCTTTAGTAAATCCCGTTTTACTTTACTTTAAATTTTATTTTAATTTGGGTTTATGTTTTGTAATAAGGCTTTTGGTATTTTATTTGGTTTTAACTTTTAACTTGGTTTTTGCTTATTATTAAATGTTCAATACAGGATTTTCCTAAAACCTTAATACCTGTTGGTTTTCCAAAATGTTAACGAACGGTTTTCAAATTATAATTGATTGATCACTGGGTTCTCTTAAACGTCGAAACAGTTTTCAAAATATCACATGTTCAAAATTCACTGAAGCTGATTTCTGTTATAAACAAGATTTTACCAACAGTTCAAACTCGATTCTCCTAATAAAAGTAGTTTCCAAATTAATCACAACTTTTCTAAAATGGACATTGAGTTAAATGGGTTTTTATAAACAAACGCCTAAACTCGAAGTTTTTAATAGAATACGAACATTTTAACAAAACACACAACTTTCTTTAACAACCCTTCCATGTGACATGCCAGATCCGATCATGACGTCTAGGCCGGGTTTGGGGTGTTACATTTAGCGGCTTTTTTTCTGAAACGTCTCAAAAAACTACTAATTTTAATTGAAACGGTGCCATTTTCTTTAGAGTGTTAGTGGCGCTTTCTATGAAACGCCGCAAATAACCCGACCATATAATTAAAACGATGTCATTTTATTTAGAGTGTTAGTGGAACCAATTAATTCAAACCTCGTCATTTTTGTAGGGGATTTTAGTGGCGCCTTTTGAAAACGCCATAAAATGCCAATTTCATTTAACAAAATGGAGCCATTTTTCTTTCTCATTTTATACCGTTGCTTACCCGAGCCATCCCCCTCCCTCCCAAAACAGAACCCCTAATCCCTAATTTCTCCCCAAAATCCCCTAGCGCTCTCTTGCTAAAAACCCGATCGAACTACCGCTGCCGGTGTCCTCTCTGCTCATTGCCGTCACCGTCGCCCTTCTCTGCCACAAGCCGACTAGTAAATATAGATTTCTGGTGGAATTTGTTTTAATTTTCTGCAAATTGGGTTCATTTTTTTGTGTGTGTGTGTGTTTTTTTTTCTTTCTCTGGTCCTCCTATATTGTACATTCCCATTTACGATAATGAATTCATTAGCTTGTTTCTGTTCATAATCTGATATTTACTTATCAAGTTTCAATGGATGTTCAGAAGAATTTGAAAATAAGTTGGGTTTATTTGCAATACGTTGATATGCTAGTGCCCTAAAACTATCCCTATAAATATGAAATATCATAGAAGACTTGTGTTGTAGTTAGTTTTGTGCTTAACTTGCTGGTCCTTTTGGTAAGTTGTATTTTCTGTTGATAAATTTGTTGTTCAAAGGGTTTGTAGTTGTTGAAATTTTATGGGTTTCTATTTTTATGGGACAGGGTTTTGCTTGGGTAGGTTGACTGGTCTGTGGAAGTTTGGAAGTTGGACTTCGTTAACTTTTCTTTAAAATATCTTCCTTTAGAATCGAAAATTAGAAGCTCGAATTTTGGCATTAGCTTTATGTTTGCTAAGGCGCATTATTGCTTTTCTGTAAAACTTATATGTTTTATAATTTTTTTATCTATGCTTCTATATTTTCCTGATTTCAGTATTTTGAACTTTTTGTTTTGCCTTTTTGGGTTGTTGAATTTCGGATTATAGCGTTTCTGGGAAATAATTAATCTGTCTTGACAAGTAGGTTTCCAAGTTGAAAATATTTTCTTCCTATAACTCATATTTTTGAACCTTCTCTTTATGCCACCTCCTTTTTTGTTGGTATGGTGCGACTTGATCTCGCATTCTGCAATTTCAAAATCAAAAGCTTCTACAAAAGTTAGAGGCTCAAAAGGTTGAGTATTCTGCTCTTGAGGACAAGTTCATTGAACTGAAGGAGAAACAAAAGTCATATTATTCCACATTGAAAGTGGTGAATAAATGTTGGGAAGCAGTAAGCATCTATCCTAACTGTTAGACAATTTTATGCATTTTTTGCTTACTAGAAAAGATGTTTGCAATGGTTATATAATAGGAAGAAGTTCTCTTACATGGGGCATCGTCGATGGTTACCAGAAAATCATAGATTTAGATTTCAGAGTACTCAGTTTGACGGTAATGAAGAGTTCAGAGAAGCTCCTTCGCAGACCGGTGGATCTGAAATATTATTCATGTTGAAAGATATGAATTTCATTTATGAGAAGATGAATCAACCGACCAACACGCAAAGAAATAGAAGATCAAGGGATGAATCTGATGATGAATCTGATGAAGAGGATGATCCTAATGAGGCAGACTTGTGGAAAAAAAAAGAAGTATTTTTTTTAGTTGCCTTATTAGGAGCATCAGATTTTACGACATAATCTTGATGTCATGCACATTGAGAAAAATGTCTGTGAGAACATAATTGGAACTATTTTAAATGTCGATGGAAAATCGAAAGACAATCTTCAGAGTCGACTTGATTTAATTCACATGGGAATTCGGCGTGAGCTTCATCTCCAAGCACTTCTGAATATGAAATATCGATTGCCGCCTGCTATTTTTTCAATGTCGAAGACAGAGAAAGAAGTGTTCTGTATGGTGTTGAAGGATATAAAGGTCCTAGATGCGTCTGCATCTAACATATCTCGATGTGTGAGTCTTAAAGATTGAAGACTATATACCTTAAAATCACATGACTATCACATCTTGATGCAAGACTTACTGCCAGTTGCTATGTGGTGTTGTATGTCGAAAAAGGTGACGTCTTGTGTAATTGAACTATGTAACACCCCAAACCCGGGCTAGAAGTTAGGCCCGAATCTGGCATGCCACATGGTAGTGTTTTTCAAAAAACCATCTTTTCAATTGTTAAAAACTTGTTTGAGAATTACATCCTCTTTGTTAGACCCCAAAACACTTAAGCAATTGTGTCTACGTGAAAACATAATTATCTTTAATAAACCTTTTCGGTTGCGAAAGCATATTTGAAATAACAATTTATGAAAATGTGATGTTTAAAATAGAGTTGCAAAAGCATTTTGAAACATTGCGAAAACGTAGATAAAATACAAGTACTTTTGAGAGATTGATTGATGAATCACAAATAAAGGAATTGAACTTTAAATCCGTGACTTTTAAAAATGTCGTTGATAATTTGAAAGAAAGTTCCAGTTAAATCATATTTGTAAAAGTTTATTTTGAAATCCATTTGTTAATCGATTTTGGAAAACCTTTATTTACGTTTTTAGAAAAATTCTCGTTTTAAACAATTTAAGCAAGATAATAAGTATAACCACCATAAAGCAAATAATAAAATACTCCAAAGGCCCTATTACAACTTAAACCAAAATAGCAAAATAATAAAATAAACGGAAATAGAAAATTTAAAATTCGATAACATCATTTCGTAATTATAGCCTCCACCGAGTCATCCATGGGCCCAAGTCCTCACTACGGAGCATTACCTACAAGGATTAAGAAAGAAAGGGGGTGAGTTACAAGAACTCAGTGTGCAACCCACTTACCATTTTCACTGGGCCAAAATTCAATTAAGCATTTATGGGGCCAAAGCCCATTACAATCATAACATAATATCATATATAACATGCATGTGTTATGCAATTTCCCAACCAAACCTAGTTTTCCATCCGCTACACACCACCCGTACCAACCAACACACCTGTGGGGAGCTTTAGTCACCCACCCCGCCAACACACCAAACTGGGCATTAAGCCATATATCAAACTGGGCATTAAGCCATATATCAATTTGTGGACAAGCCACCAGAATTTTGTAGCAAAGCTACCAGAACTTCTCTTCGTCAAATATCCCAACCCATGCAAATCATGTATAAAATATGTACATTCAATTACTACAATCCATTCCTATAATTATTGCAAACATATGGCCCATTATAAAAATTCTCACAATCTAGCCCATATCACATTTTGGCTCATGTAGACAATATCACATTTGGCCCATAAATTAAGTATCACATTTGGCCCATAATTCAAGTATCACAATTGGCCCATAATTCAAGTATCACAATTGGCCCATAAATCAAGTATCACATTTGGCCCATTTATCACATATCACATTTGGCCCATTTCGCAATTTATTTCAAATCGGCCCATATTGCAAATTATCAATCGGCCCATATAGCAAATATCAAACGGCCCATATAGCAAATATCAAATGCCCTGTATAGCAAATATCAAACGGCCCATATAGCAAATTATCAATCGGCTCATATAGCAACATATTTCAATTTGGCCCATAAAGGGTATTTTTTGTAATTTTTATAATTTTACCCACTAAGGGTAATTCGGTAATTTGCCCACTAAGGGTAGTTCGGTAATTTACCCACTAAGGGTAGTTCAGTAATTTACCCACTAAGGGTATTATGGTAATTTCGCAACCTAGGCTTAACTACTAATTTGGGGCATAAAATTGAAACTGTCCATCTGCATCATACTGACTAAATTGACCATAACTCGAGTTAGAAAACTCAAAATCTAAATCCGTAAATTTTCCTTCAAACTAGACTCATATATCTTTCTCCTATAATTTTTGTAGAATTTTTAGCTTAACCATTTAGTACAGTTTATTCCTTAAAATTTCCTTTATTTCACTATCCAATGATTCTGACCTCTCTTAACTTAATCTCAAATATCTTACTGTACGCTTTTCATATACTGCTCCCACTTGTTTCTATTGAAAATAGGTTCACTAAGGAATCCATACATATCAATTATTACTCTTAATTCACTTTTTACATTTGTATACTATTTTTCCAAGACAGAACAGAATATCCCGAAGTCATTCAGAACCAGTCTCACTAAAATTTACATATCTCAGAATATAAAATTCCTTTTCTTTTTCATTTCTTCCATATCAAAATAGACACTGTAAGCTTTGATTTGATATCTTATTCACTTTGTAATTCCTCTTCCCCTATTTTTCATGATTTTTCAAATACACGACACTATTTCTGATCAAAATTGTTTTATTACAAAATACGATTACCACTACGATCATACGCACACCCGAGTGATCACGGATGCCGGTTTTCGATTTTTATTTGGAATTTCGACCGAATATTTCATACAAAATTTTAGAGAAGTGTGAGA
Source organism: Gossypium bickii (assembly GCA_025503065.1). Classification (NCBI taxonomy): domain Eukaryota; kingdom Viridiplantae; phylum Streptophyta; class Magnoliopsida; order Malvales; family Malvaceae; genus Gossypium; species Gossypium bickii. The sequence continues at coordinate 74,082,985 of CP106713.1, forward strand.
TTACACACCATATACAGAAAGTACGAGATTACACACCTGATTTTGATTTCCTAAAGAACCACTCTTCGTTGACCTTAGAATAATACCAACCAAAAGTTAGCCTCGAATTTCCAAAATATTTCATACCCAACGTATTACTTACAATTGAATCACTTACCACAATCTGAGTCTCTTATTACGAGGGATAGGTGATCGAGCAATTTAATCCCTATAGATAAACTTGATTAGTCACCACCACTAACCCGCTTAGCAAAATCACCGATCAACGAAAAAGAACCAAAAGAACCATGATGAATCCCTTACCTTAATGATTATAAAACCGATTCCCAATGATTGTACAATGGCTACAGATGAGTCAAAGATTCAGCCAAAGTAAAAAGAAAGAAGAAAAATATGGTCACCAAGGTTTGTAATTTCAGCACAAAACAAAAGAAAAGAAAAGAGATTGAGAGGAAAAACAATGCACTATTGTGCTAACATGTTTCGGCAAGGAGTGTTGCAAAATTGGGAGAAATGACACAAAGTTGTCAAAGGGATTTTGGCCAAAACAAAGCTAAGACTTTACCAAAAGCCAAAATAAAAATTTCAGCCACCTATCTACCCCAAAACCGTCCACATGCATCCCCCCTTAGGATAAGAGTTTGGCCACCCAAACTTTCCAAAACGTCACCCACGAAATAAGCCTCATGTCCTCCTTTCTTTCCTATTTCTCTTGATTCCTTTCTCCAACTTCAACCTTGCCTTATTCTTATAGCCACCTTACCAAAAATAAAGAAGTCCAACCTTGCCATAAATACCTTTTGGCCAACACTTGAGGAAAGAGTGCAAAAATAAAAGTCAAAAATGCACACAAAGGGATTCGAACCTCTTCCCTCAAGGTCCATCACTTGATGCCATAACCTCTTTACTAATTGCTCATTTATGCTAACAAATTACTCATTTATTTCCATAAGCCTTAATGCTACTTACTATCTCTCATTAGCAGGCTTAAACACAAAATTTTACTAAGGCCCAACTTGAACCCGGAACTTCATAGAACCCCGTAATTTTCTAAAATCACCTTCCTAATAAGTCCAACTTGAAATAATGTCATTCTCTTGTTCTCAAAAATTTTAAACATTCCTACGCTCAAGGCCCATTGGGCCCAATCCTACTAGGCCCAATTTCGTGATGTTACAAACTATCCAATATAATGAAAGGCATTTGTGACAAAGTTTTGGATGTTCAAGAACTTGAGACACTACAAGATCGAGTCGCATTGACTTTATGCAATCTGCAAAAGATCTTCCCGCCTTTCTTCTTCACTATAATGGTGCACTTGTTAATTCATCTCCCTCGTGAAGCAATACTTGGTGGTCCCGTTTTCTATCGATGGATGTATCCCATAGAAAGGTCTTAATTTATTTGTAAATTATTCCTTCATTCACCTCAATGCCTTTAGTTGCAACTTTTTGATAATGTTGTATATCGTGTTTAGGTTCCTATCCAAATTCAAGTCTTATCACCGCAATAAGCGTTATCCGGAAGGATCAATTGCCGAAGGCTACTTAGCAGAGGAATGTATGACTTTCTGTTCAAGGTATTTGGAAGATGTTGAAACAAGAATGATGTAACACCCCAAACCCGGCCTAAACGTTATGACCAGATCGGGTATCTTGTAAAATTTAGGAAAATCGTAGTATTTGAAAACTGTTCGATTAAGGTGATGTCTTTGAAAACAGTGGTTTGGTAGTGTAGAAAAATTTCAACTTTTAATTAACCAATTACTTACTATACCAAATGCAGTTTGAAAAAAGACATGTGTTTTGAATTACTTGTATTTTGAAAACTCCATTTCCAATTTAGTGATTAAGTTCTAGTTGTGTCAACTTTTAATAAATAATAGGTAAATAAAATAAAACCCAAATGTTAATTTAGAAAGGCCTTATTACATAACAAAAATCCTCAATTTAAAATTAAAGTAAAGCAAGAAAAGTTTACGAAAAGTAGAGTCTTTATGGCCTCCACGAGTCCGCCTCAGCTCCCATATCTACGATCTATTGATTACCTAAAAGGTTCAACAAAGGGGTGAGTCACCAAGACTCAGTGTGTAAATCCCCTATAACACATAAACGGCTCGTGGCTCACAATCGCATATTGGGCCTTAGCCCACTCAAGATGACATAAATATAAATGAATGCATCATGTCCCAACCCAAGCCTAGTTTTTCCATCCTCTACACGCCACCTGTACCAGCCAATCACACCGTGGGGATTTCTACAATCAACCCTCCATCCGCTACACGCCGTCTTGACAGTCATGCTGCCAGTTACAATATCGATCACTAACTGACCTTGAAATCTACTGTGGCTTAGCCACCGATCACCATGTGACCTTAGAATCATTTGTGGCAGTGCCATCGATCACTATGTGACTTTATAAATCAATGTGGCAGAGCCACCGATCACTACGTGACCTTATAATCAAATGTGGCAGAGCCACCGATCACTATGTGACCTTATAATCAAATGTGGCAGAGCCACCGATCACTATGTGACCTTATCACTTCCCCTTTATCATCATAACATCCCAAATCCCATGCAATATGACATAATAATTCGTGTATGCAGTATGTCATGTATGCAAAACATATATCAAATATAAGTATAACATGAATTACCATCATAATCAGATAGACATCATACAACATAATCAAGCTAATCAACCTTTAAGGGAATAACCGTAATTTTACCTAGCAAGGGTATTTTCGTAATTTACCTATCGAGGGTATTTCAGTAATTACGCACCTAAAATGGCCTTTTCGAAGGCCTATGTCGCCCTGAGTGACTCAGCTACCATTTCCGGTCGTACCGGACTATTGGGCCTAAAACCCGATTTTGGTCCATTCGGGCCCACACGCTCGTGTGGCCCACCTAACACAAATCTAGCCACGTATATGAGATTCACCTAGTCTAGTTAACTATATACTACATCGTCATACATTTTATTCAATTGGGCCAATGGGCCCATTGGGCCCACTTTGGCCCATCGCGGCCCAGGTAGCCTCAACTCACAAGAATACTACTGATGGCCTCAACTATCGCGTTGAAGCCCCACACGTGCGCTCGCACGCTCGTGTGGCTACTATTGTCGTGACCAGCACTTCGGCATTTGCCGCTCTATAACTAGAGTAGAGAGAGTTACACACCTGATAGGACTCTGGTGCTAATCCGCGCTCCGACCACTCCTGTGCCCAAACACCCTCCAAGGTGCATTTATCCTCCTCCTAGAATGTTATATATATAGCTAGCTTCTCACCTTCCTTCTTTGTATCTTTTCGATGTGGGATCCTTTCGTCAGCAGAGTTTAAATCCAACTCAAACTCTTCCCGTCCAATCCGCAAAATAAATACTCCTTTGCTTTTTATGAGATTCGAACCCAGGCTCCCTTGCAACATAATCCATGCCGTTAGCCACTAAGTCACAAGCTCCTCTTGTGTCTTAAACCATGGGCAACTAAATATAAATCTAGAGCCAAATTCTAAGGTCCATGTAAAAAGAAAACAAAAATGCAAGAGCTAAAACTTGAACCTTGGACCTCTTTCCTTCCTTTTGGCGTCACCCCTTGTCTCTTATGTGGCGTCACTTTGCCACTACACCACACAATCCACTTGTGTCATTTTTCTCCATATTTTATTCTTAAAGCCTACCTACTAACTTCCTGGGTTTTTTCCACCTAAAACCAAAATTTCCCTAAAGCCAAAGTTTGATCCCGGGACTTCATAGAAGCCCTCTAACCTTCCAAAATCACTTATCTAATAGGTCCAACTTGCATTTAAGCCGATCTCTTGTTCTTAAAAATTTTAAACGTTACCATGCTCAAGGCCTATTGGGCCCAATCCTACTAGGCCCAATTTTGGGACGTTACAAATGAACAGACCAAGTAGAAATGCTAGGCTCACAGATCATAACTTGGCCGAAACTTATTTATTTCAAAGTTTCAGAGAACCAATCGGCAAAGTTGAAATTGCAGAATTAGATGATATATCGTGGGTCCAAGCACATCGATATGTTCTTTTTCATCACGATTCAATGGAACCATTACGCAAGTAAGTTTTACAATTTGATAAATAATCATCAATTATAATTTGTTTGTCTTCTAACAAAGTAAACCTTTTTTGAACGTAGTGAGTACAAACAAATATTGAGAGCTCGTTCACAGTCCCAAAGATTACAACAACGAGAAATGTTCACAGAATCATTTCATGAATGGTTAATCCAAATGGTATACAATTGAAGTTTTCATTGACAAGTAATAATGTTTTCTCATAACATTTATAATTACTCAATTTACTTTCGATTCAATAGGTTTGGAGTCAGAATGAAGTAAATGACGAAGTTAAATGGCTTTCCCAATGTCCAAATAGAATAGTGAAAAGATATAGTGCCTTCCTCATCAATGGATTTAGATTTCATACAAAGTATCGAGAGAGATTGAGGAGAACCCAAAATTGTGGAATTGTTGTTAATTCTTCAATTACAAGTTATGCTAGTGCTAGGGACAGTAATCCTATCGAGGGGAATGCGGAGTATGACGGACTTCTTATTGACATAATTGAGTTGGATTATTATGGTAGATGGAAAGTTGTCTTATTTCAAGGTGATTGGGCTGATGTGAATACGGCTCGTGAAATTAAAAACGATCAGTATGGTTTTACAATGGTGAATTTCTCTCGATTGATTCACACTGGAGAACAATTGATGGATGAGCCGTATGTATTTTATTCTCAAGTGAAACAAGTTTTTTACTCAAAAGATCCAACTGATGAGGGTTGGTACGTTGTACTCTGGAACACCCCTAGAGACTTGTTTAACATGGGCAATGGAAGTAAAGATGACATCGTCGAAAGATCAGAAACTTTGCCTTTTCCAGAACAAAACTTAAATGAAAATATCCCTAGTACTAGTACAATTTCAATGGGTTCGTCAGGATGTGGACGAAGATATTTACGAATTATGATGTAGTAAGATTTAACGAATTTTTATTTACATGTAATATTATAATTCTAATCTTGGTCATGTTATATAATTTAACTATTTTATATGTACTATTATTTTTGTTATTTGTTATAAAATTTCAACTATTTTATGTGTATTGCAGGAAAAATGCATAGAAGAAGATTACGGGATTTTAAGTATTGTCCAGAATACTGTAAATTTGAAAGAAGGAAATAGTGAACAGCAAACAGTTGTTGGATCTTCGAATGTGCCAGACATAGATGACGAGCCTGCAGAATTTCAAAGTAATGCTTAGTTTATTTTACATGCATGTTGACTTTTATTATTGATTCATTTTTCAATTTTAATATAATAATATATCATTTTTCAGGTGAAAGTGGTGGGACGCGCAGAGGTTGGGGACGTACGCTTCTTAAAGATTTATACGACCTAACTCTTGTCGAGCGTGTCAAAGTAAGGAGAAACAGTCATGGCCAGCCTGTTAGATCTGAAGCTCGACTTTTAGTAGGCTATTTGGGCATTATAGCACGAAATGCCAATATGTTGCCCATCAACTACGAATCATGGCATCACATGCCTGACGGCAACAAAAATCAAGCTCTCGATAATATTAAGGTAACAAAACGTGAATCTAATTTATAATACTTTGGTTTAAGTTTCATTTATATTTACTTTCTAAACTTATGTTTTTTAGGAGAGATTTGCTTTAGAGGTCTCCGATGACTATATCAAGAAGACATTGGGTAAAAAATGGAGAGACCATAAAAGCACTTTGAAAAAACAATATTTTAAGAAAGACATAAGCCTCGAAGAAAAATTGCGAAATGTCCCGTCAGGAATGTTGAGGTACCAATGGGAAGATCAAGTTAGATTCTGGAATTCAAAGAAAAGAGAGGTATTATGTACTTCTAAAGTCTCATAAATTTTTTGGTTTATAGTATTTATTATATACGTAATAAAGTTTCATTATGTAGGACCGTGAGCGAGTTGGAACAAGTAGCAGGCAGAAACAAAAATTCATGCACACGGCAGGGTCGAGAAGTTTTGCTTGTGTAGCTGAGGCCGAGGTATTATAATTTATTAATTCTGTCCAATATTAATGACTTTATTACTACCACACTGTAGGAAGTCTCGTCTGGTCAAAAAGTTGGACGCCTTCAGCTTTTTGACATTATGCATAGGAAGAAAGATGGATCTCCGATGACATCCAAAGCTAGAGAAATTATGGTATATTTACTTAATAAATTTTGATTTATTATAAATATTTATAATGTTTAATTATAATAGTTTAATTCATCATTAATAGTTTTAAATTAATAATGTTAAGTTATGTTGAATTCCTTTTTATTATATATTTCGTTTCTAACTCTTTTATTGATTTATTAGGAGAAACTAAAAGAGAAGAAGGCAGAGTATGAAGCGGCTGCTTCGACTGATAGTTCTGTTAATGTCAAAGATATTGATAACAGAATTAATACTGATGTTTTGGGTCCTGAAAGGTATGGCCGAGTTTGGTTTCAAGGACCTGGTATTACCCCGACACAATATTTTGGATCCGGCTCCCAGCAATACATGCCTTCCGGGAGTCAATCTCAAGCTGAAGTTCAGAGGTTAAAAGACCAGATAACTCAGATGCAAGCGAGTACAGTTGAGCAAATTTCTCAACTTAGAGTGGAGGCAGCAGCGAGGGAGGCAGAGCAAAACAGAAAGTATGATGAACTCCAGCTACAGCTTCAGACTATGATAAAGATGTTCCAGCGGTCGCAAAGGCCGCCATCTTAGACATTTATTTTCTCGTTGTAAGATCATTTTTAACATTGTTACATTTAACATTATTGTAAGAATTCATTTATTAATTTATATCATATATCTTTTATTGAATTTGAAGTATCATTTAGAATTAATGCTTTTGGTGGGATTTTTATGCTACATTTGTTGTTTTTGGTTGGAATTATATGCTACATTTGTTGTTTTTGGTTGGGTTTAATGCAGGAAGGGTATGATATTGGAGAAATTGTGTATTGCAAATCTGTACAAATTAGTAGTGTTTGTGAGAAAAGCACCACTAAAAGTCATGACCATTAGCGGCATTTTTTTCTCATAAATGCCGCTAAAGTTTGCAGCGTTGTATTTAGCTGAAAGCGCCGCAAATACTATTAGTGGCGCTTATAAAGGCCGCTAAAAGCCTAAAGAAACGCCTCTAAAAGTCTGCTTTGCTGTAGTGCCTTTTTCTTTTTCTTTGTATTTTCGGTTGGATGAACACATATAATGGCTTAATTTTCATGCCTTTATTTTATTTAATAACATACATTACCAATTTACAAAACTAACCTTCATAATATAATAAGAAAATCATATATTATAAACCCAAAATTGTCCACTCAATTAACTAAAGGTTAAATAACCACTAAAGGGCTTCATAATTAACTAATCATATCAAATAAACACTTAAACAATGAATATGCCACTTTCACATTTTACGCGATTAAGTCCTTTTATCAAATTAAGCACACAAACGAATAAATTAAATCACAGAAATTTCACACATCAATTCACATACTATCAACATGAAAAATAATATTAAAATATTTTTCTGACTCGAATTTGTGGTCCTAAAACTACTATTTCGACTAGGGTCTAAACCTGGCTGTTACACCAGGAGTTATTATTAGTGATGAAGGTTCTCACTTTGTGAACAAATGGCTTAAGTGGTTTGTAACACCCCCAGACCCGGCCTAGAAGTTAGGCCCGAATCTAAAAATGTCACATCAAAGGGATAATTCAAAACGATTTTGCTAAGTTAAAATTTAAGGCCCAAAAGCCCAAAATCCTTGAGTCTTGTTAACTAATGATAAAAGACCATTTAATTATTTTAAGTATTCTGAAAACCATATTTAAACAGAAGAAATTTACTCAGGTTTAATAATTAAGTAAATAGTTGAAACAAAAAAACTCAAAATCCAAAGTCAATTCGGAGTATAAGGCCTTATTACATCCAACGAAAATAAGTAATTAAAATCATGTCTTTTGAGACAAATAAATAAAACTTCTAAGTATCTTGTAGTGTGGCCATCTCCGAGTCCTCTCCCACGTCGAGCCGTTTACTGAGGATCACCTGAAACATTTAATAAAAAGGGTGTGAGTTTCAAAACTCAGTGTGTACGACCCTTGGTAACCAATCAACATGCAAATATCACATTGGGCCTAACCTTATCAAATTCGGTGGTCTTGGGCCTTAGCCCGTAATGACCTCACATCACATCAGTATCACATAAATGCAATGCACCCATCCCTAATCCAACCCTGCACTCCATTTCCCTTCCAACCCTACACTCTTGTGGGGATATAAATATATACCCACCCATCCCTACACTCCAAAGGTAGCACTAGCAGCAGCACTACTCAAACGTTGCAGCAAAGCTGCTATAATGGGCTTAAAGCCACCGGTGGATCTCGTCAAGCAACTATGCGATCCTCAAATCTTCCTCTCCATCATCAAAACCCACCCAAATGCAACATATATTTCATGAATGCAACATACACAATTTCACACATTAAGCACTTAGAAGTATTTTAGTCATTTCACTACCAGGGGTATTTTCGTAATTCTACCCTACAGGGGTATTTAGGTAATTTTGCAAAACAGGGGTATTTTGGAAATTTTGTATATCAGGGATATTTTGGTAATTCTGCAAATCAAGGGTATTTTGGTAAGTTTACAAATCAGGGGTATTTTAGTAATTTTGTAAATTTGAGGATATTTTGGAAATTTTCAAACTAATTCAAACTAAGGGTATTTTGGTAATTTTCAAACTAAGGGTATTTTGGTAATTTTCAAATCAGGGGTATTTCAATCCCTCTCGGGTTTTAGTTATGAACTTTGATCCATTAACAAGTCCTTGCGGCTAAAGTGAACAGACACTATGCACCAGGTAGGATTCCAGAGAAGAGGAGATGGGCCACTAGGACCGTTTAAGTACCAAGCTCTCCCTAGATCCAATCCTAGACATGCATATGTCCGTTGCCACACTCTAACCCCGTGACTTGTCCACGGACATGTTTAATTATTAGATTAAGTCTTATGCGGTTTAAGAGTTGTTCAGAACTAGGCCTAAAGTCCATTAAACCCTAACATACTTGTTAACGTCCCCATAAAGCCCATCAAGCCCATTTCACGTTCATATAGCCCATTAAGCCCCAAATCACATCCTTATGGCCCATTAGGCTCCTATCTCATTCATATGGCCTATTAGGCCCGAAACAATTCCAGATCATGTAACATGCATGGCTATCTCAATTCATATAACCAAATCAATCAATTTCATCAAACTTAGCCTCAGGGCCCATCGGGCCCATTTAGCCACTTTTGGCTTTTTGGCTTTCTAGCATTGCTGATATCATGTGTGTGTAGTATTTGTACACACCTGGTTACTACAACATGCTATATTATCCTTAGCCTTGAACCTACAACCAACCAACCTTCAATCAATCACCCATAGTTAATCAAAATATTTACCAAAAGTAGAAGCCTTACCGTAGCCTTACCGTGTGCCACCGAGTTCTAATAGCCCTTCCTTAGCTACTAATCACGAGTATCCCCTAGATCTACACTCACACATACACCATCAAACTTTAAGTGACTCATACTCCACACAAGTCACCCCTATAGATCATACTCACATTCAGCCATTTACTTAAACCATAACCGAGTTGAGTATACTTACATTTTGCTAATGATCCTTACCATGCTTGCGATCTCTGAACCTTACCCTTGTTAATACAAGATTAACGACAATAAGAAGTTAGATAGCCCTTCAGCTTTTAACAAAACACACTAAGGAGTTAACTGAATACTTACCGAATCCACTTTTGATCCTGCGGCCTAGATAGTACTGAACGAGATTTGGTTTTTAACCTTGACTGATAGTAGGTAACAATCGATTTGTGATGGAGGAAAAAAATGAAGATTCGGCACTAACAGGGATTTCGGCAAGAGAAGATGATGATACTTCAGCAATAAAAGAGTTTGGCTATGAGAGAATTCGACAAAAAGGAATTCGGCTATAGGAGATTTCGACAATAAGGCAAGGTATTTTCGATTGTGGAAAAATAATGTTTCGGCAAGGAAAAGAAAAAGAATGGAAAATTCGGCGTTTCCTAGGACCCCAGATTCAGCACACACACATTTTTATAGCCTATAGCCGAAACTTAGCCACCCCTAAAGTCCAATTTGGCACCACTTCATCCACTGCTCATCTCCTAATATTTCTCCATGATATCTCCCTTATCCTTCTCCTAAATTCTCTCTACTGATCACTTCTCCTTAGAGTCCCTCTACACGCCACTTCAGCCTTCCAGAAGCCTAAAATTAAACTCCAAAATAAAGATAAGCTAGCACTCGAACCTCAGACCTTCCTGCATGCATATGTTGCCATCTCCCAACACCCTAGTAGTGTCACTTAGCCACTTCACCACAGGCTTCTTTATGCCATTTTTCACTTATTTATTTAAAATCCCACTACTCACAACCCTGATTCCTTAATTATTTAAATTAAGAATCCTGCACCACAAAACTCGAACCCAGAGCTTCTCCAACACACCTAGACACTCCAAATTCATTAAACCTTTAAAGCCGTCATGTCATTTGTCATTTTCTTGCTCACTTAAAAATTTTATGAGACCCAAAGCCCAAAGCCCAATAGGCCCAATTCTACTAAGCCCAAATTCAGGGCGTTACATGGTGGCTTGAAAAATATGACGTGAAGCACAACATTGCTATTGCCTATCATCCCCAATCTAATGGGCAAGTTGAAAGAGTGAACCGTGAAATCAAAGGTATCCTTGAAAGGGTAGTATGCCCTAGCAGAAAACATTGGTCTCGAAGGCTCGATGATGCATTATGGGCCTATCGAACTGCATTTAAGACACCGTTAGGAATGACTCCTTATCGTTTAGTCTTTGGAAAGGCATGTCATTTGCCATTAGAGTTGGAGAAGGATATTTCAACTTCATGAGTTGGAAGAGCTGAGGTTATTTTCCTATGAGAATACCAAAATGTGTAAAGAAAGATCAAAGAGATGGCATGATAGTCATATACAACCTCGCGAGTTTAAAGAAGGTTAGAAGGTTTTGTTATTTAATTCAAGGTTGAAGTTATTTCTTGGAAGCTTAAAACCCAATGGAAAGGACCCTATACCATCTACTGAGTTTATCCTTATGGAGCTATTGAATTATACGACAATTATGGAGGTACGTTTAAAGTTACTGGGATGGTGAAGTTGAGCGAGTTGAATCCTCATTCAAATTAACAGACCTTTGATTTTTCATGAACTCATTTTGTAAATAAATAAATAATTAGAACTTATTTTCTGAATTTATTACATTTAATTAATTTTGTCCAAGGAGATTTGAACTTAAGCGGCACCGCTGTGACCCCTCCAACTTTTCCTGGGAATTAATTTAATGTAAATTGTTAAAAAGAAATTTTCTAATTAAGATTTAAACTTTTTAAGTTTCATTTGTTTTGTTTAAATTTTAAATTTTTATGTTAATAAAGGGGGTCAAATTTGGCCCAAGTACTAATCAAAATTTTTTCTTGAGTAAGTTTGAAAATATAGTCTGAGTTTGAGGCCCAAGATAGCAAAAAGGAGGGAAAAATCCATACTTTGCCACCACTCCCATTAATTGCCACCCAAGCAACCCTAATGTAGCTAAATTTTTGCTACATGTTGCCCTAATTCTTCCCTATATAAACTCCTCTTCATTCTACTATTTTTCATATCCCTCAAAGCAATTTGCTTAACCCTAAAAATCCCCATCTCCCTCTTGTGTCGCTAGCCTCAAACCCCAAAAGAAACCCTAGTTTCTCTTCCCTTTTTGCTGAAATCACCTATTGCCACCGCAAGAAGATTGCTGAAGCACCAACATTGTAACACCACTAACCCGTAACTGTTGCCGGTCTAGGGTTAAGGAGCATTACCAATCAATTCAGATCATTCACAATCATTTTACAACACAAAGTATATCATCATCCAAACATATTAAAATATATGCATATAATCCCTTAATGAGGTCTATGAGACCTTAAACACATGTTAGAAAGGTGTCGGGACTAAACCGAACACATATAAAATTTTCTGAAAATCAAACTTTTTTAAAGCTACAGAGGTCACACGTCCGTGTGGGTAGGCCATGTGCCTCACACGGCCTCGGACATGCCCGTGTGTCCAAGTCGTGGCAAAACAGGGCATACATACTAACTTGTCCACACGGTCTGAGACACACTCGTGTGCATCACCCGTGGTCGACACTGACTTGTACCACACGCCCAGTCACACACCCGTGTGTCTAGCCTGTGTGGGAGCCCGACTTGTTTCAATTTTGCAAACTCAAAAGACACGGTCGAGCCACACGCCTGTGTGCTCAACTGTGTGGGTAATTATAGGCCATTTTCAAGGCCAAATTACCATCCACACTTTAGGATCACCTACAAGCACCAAACCAATATCAAATTATGCCTCAAATGCAACCAAAATATACCAATTAATCATCAACCACACCATTTATTTCTATACTCAATTTCTACTCAAATAGGTTCATCTAAAATACCATTTTCACATCCCAAATCATATAAGGTAAGCACCATATAATCCATACCACAAGTTCACATTTAAACCACCAATCTTATCAACCAATTTAGGTATGAAACATACCATTTCCTTCTTTACTAATTCATATCATATTCATCATTCACATAACCCACACATATATACCAACATCATTAAACTTCCAAGCCATCTCACATGGCAAGACTTAAACATTTCAAAAATGTCATAATGACTAGCCTATACATGTGATACGACCGTGGCTCGGGCACCCACTAAGGCTACTGAAGATCCGTTGGAGCTACCAAAGGGGCCTATCACTCGTGCTCGTGCTTAAAGGTTTAAGAAGGAAGTGTCGGCTCTCGTAGGCAAATTGTGGAGCAATGTCGTGGCTGGACAGTGTGGAAACGATGAATCGAGCAAGCCATGCAATGCCCTCCATGTTCAGCTAGCTCAAACTTAGATCAATAAGCTTTTCTTATTATTTTTACATTTACATGCTTTAATTTGCTGGACTAATTAGCTTTAAATTTGCTGCATTAAAATTAAATAAGATAATAGTTAATTTAGTCACATCCTTTAAATTGTGAATTTAATTGAGTTTCAATAAATGAATTTGAATTTAATTTATAATGTTTATTGTGTCTTTTAAAAACAAATAATTAATTTTTCTTAGTGCAAACATGACTTAATGGCTACCGAATATATGGTGCCCACTTTCCCATTAATATATTTTATTATTTTTTTTAATATGCTAATAGGTTAATTTATTGTTTTTCATGGAATCTTTATGGTTGGACGCATGAAAGAAAGCAATTGTGGAAAGCTTGCCTTTTGTTTAATGGTTGAATAAGGACAAAATTAATGGGACACTAGTTTAATGGTTGCATATGGACAAAATTAATGGGCACCAAGGAACATGGAATGGAGACAAACTTTCATGCTTGGACGACAGAGTGGCTGAATTTGTTGCATGATTTGTGGGATAACACTAAAGAAAGGGGCTGAATTTAGAAGCTAGGTCTAGGTCCGTTCGGCTAAGCCATGAAAGAAACTATAAATACTTGTATTCTTCAATGTAAGCACTTAGAATTTCATGAATGAATTTACCTCTAAATTTGTTGAGAAATTTTCTCTCAAATTTCGTCCAAAGATTCGTTGACTTATCTATCTAGGTAGTGGCGTCAACAGTTTCTTTGTTTATCCGAACTTATCACGTTTTCGTGTGGCATTCGAAACTTTATACCGAGGTTCCTATCTCTTTAGATAGTGGGTCGAGGTCTCATATTTCCTTCCATATTAACTTAAAGTATTATACGTCTCGGGTCAACCTTCATCCGAAGTTTGGTTCATTCTTGACCTTAAGTTATCAATTATCCTATAACCCAACTTGTCCATTTCTTTCATAACCGAGCCTCCTTAATCCATAACCACCTTCTATCGAGCCCTTCCTTGTCTACCGCCCTCTTAAAATCGAATTTTCTAACCCTTTCTGAATCAGAACGAAACCTTCTTGTTTAACGATCGGGCAATCTTACGACTCAAATTCAATTCACGGAACTGAGATCGTATCTTCTGGTATCAGAGCTAATTAAACGAGAAGCTCGAAAGTTCGAAGCAAACCCAAATTAGGTACGTATTTTAAAAAAAATTACGAAGTAAAAAAAAAGTTCAAAAAAAATTAATTCTTTTTTTATCTTTCTTTGTAATTCACATATAGTGCATTTGGTGTTGTAAAAAAAAAAAAGAGATACAAAAATTCAAAAAAAAAAGTGTGAAGTTTGCAAGTTTTGCTTTACTTTCATATTCCTACCCCGATCTTTAATATTTTTTTCTACCATCAATTGGTATTTTCTCTTTTCACCCAACGCCACCCATCCTTACTCCATTTGTCTTTTCTTTCTTTTAGCCTACCCGATACCCAACGCCAAACCTCTATTAACTAATCTTGAAATTGACCCGTTAACCTAGTAGATCTGGTCACTCGAATCTTATACGAAATCTGAAACACCCCAAACCCGGCCCACGAGCCTGGACCGGATTTGGTATGTTCCTCGATGTAAACCGGTTCAAAATTTTTTTTGTTACTTTGAAAAACTGAGTGTTTTGAAGATAGTTTGTTTGTGGGTTGGGCTTGAGTTGAAAACAAGTTTATTTTATATTAAAAACCCTTTTATTTTAGGTGTCAAAATATTTAAAGTTTATTTTAAATTAAATTGGCTTATTCTTTATTTATCATAAATTGGTGACATAGTAAATAAAACAAATATAAAATCATCATTATAGCCTTATTACATCAAACAAAACCCAAAATAAAGTTATAAAGTACTTAAATAAAATCAAATGTCCCAAATTAAATAAAACTTCAAGCTGAGCATGGCCACCACAAGTTCTGCCGTCCCGGTCCCTCACTGTTCATCACCTGAAACATGTTCCCACAACGGGGTGAGTCAACAGACTCAATGTGTAACCAACACTAAAATCTAATAAATCAGGCATACCATATCATACCACAGGCATATTCATATACAAATAGAATAATGATGCAACCCGAACCTGAACCTAGATGCCATCCGCTACACATCCCGTACCAACCTGCACACCGTGGGGACTACTAAGTCAACCCTCCATCCGCTACACACCATCGGCGATCATTTGCGATCGACGTGCTCATCGCCTATATAAAATTCGTGGCATAGCCACCAGATAATTGTGTCATGAGACACCACATTCAGATAATGTAACCGAAGTTACCACATTCAGATAATGTGACCGAGGTCACCACATTCACTTCCCCTTTTTCATATAACCCGAATGCCCCATATTATTCATATTATGCATATCATACTTAAATTAACATTCATGTCACTTTTCACATGTTAAATATAACATATTTCGTAATCCTAGTAGAAGTAGGAAACGTACCTGAGTACTTTGTACCGTAACACGGTACCTTAGCCATATTCTTATAAACATGCACATATTAAATATTGCCATATATCTTATTAAAAGTTAGTGTGGGATACACACCTGATTCGCTTAACGCTTTCCTGAGAACCCAAAATCTGATCTAACATTTTAAATCTCAATTCCTACATTTGGTCAATCACTTTGATGTTTTAGCAAAAGTCTATTCGGCTATGAGATTAAATCCCGAAGGATCTTGGTGACAAAAATCTTACCTTGTTGCCGATTTGTTTCTCAAACAAATCCCGAAACTTGTAGTGTTTCCTCCTTATAATCGGCTAACCACTAGATTTATTAGCTTGGTTAGTTTTCGGTTTGAACAGATAAGAAACAAGTCTAAATACCGAAATAGACCCTTGGCCGAATGTACTTACCTTCTAAATCTTAAATCCCGAAGCACCACTTGACTATGGAGATGTTGAAATCCCTATACACATATGTTAGATCCGAATCTAATTACTTAAACATGATCAATGGCTTTTGGCCGAATACATGACTTACCGTAAATCCTTGAAATCCCGAAGATCTTCCTCTTAGAAATCGACAATAGGCCAAAATCCCGAATCTCTCCTTAAGATTTCGGTCAAAGAATAAAAATAAGAATTAACCTTTGAAATTTCGACAAGTCCTTAAAGGAAGAATAGAAATCAAACTTGATCTTACCCTTGAAGAAATCGACAACCCCTTTTCTTGAGTCCTCAAAAATTTGGCTTAAGACCTAGAGAATAGTCGGCTATGAGCCACCTATGTATTCGGTTTCAAGATAAAAAGAGAAGGATATTAGGCTTAGAAAGAATCGGCTCTTAATGGAAGAAGTTTTCAGCTAGAACATAGAGTATTTCGGCTTTGGAAAAAGAAAAGAGAAGAGAGGATTTTTACTTAGGAAAATTCGGCAGAGAGAATAGAGAAGGAGAATGAATGAATGGCCTTAGTTCTCCTCCTTGTGCCAAAATTACTAGGCCAAGACTCCCTTACTTGGCCATCACTCTTCCTTATCATTATCCCTTAGTTTTAAAATTAAAGAATAATCCCTTATTATCTCCTTGAAAAATAATTTAAGATAAATCATCATTTATCCATCTATTAGCCGAAATTTTAAGAGAATTTAAACTCCTCCCCTGAGTTCCTTAGTTTCGTCCACTTCTCTGCTTCTGGAAGCAAAAATAAAACTTTATTTTGCTTCCCATGTGACTCGATCCTTGGCCCTTCCTCTCATGCTGGTGGCGTCACTTCCAGGGCCCTAAGTGGCATCTCCAGGCCACTTTCCCAAGCCCGCTTGTTTGTCATATTTTACACACATTTTCTCTTAAGACAACCTTGCCTAATTTCCCCTCTTTAAACTTAAAAACTTAACATTTCTATGACATTTCCTTACATTTCCAAGTTTCCAAAAATTTTTGTTTCCCTCTTTAAACTTAACATTTCCTTACATTTCCAAGTTTCGAGAAATGTTCACTTTCCTCTTTTGAATCATTTCTAAATCATTTCCTTACATTTCCAGATTTCCAAAAATGTTCACTTAAAACTTAACATTTCCATACATTTCCAGGTTTCCAAAAATGTTCACTTTAAACTTAACATTTCCATACATTTCCAGGTTTCCAAAAAAATGTTCAAAATACTTTCATAACACATAAGACATGTCATTTCGTACAATTAAACCGAAAATGCATAGGCCCTTTTCAGGATGTTACAAAATCAGGAGAGAATAAACGAGCGGAAGAAAAAGGCAAGAGTGTGTGAGCACAATAGAGTGGAGGTAAAAACCGAAATAGAGTACAAACTTGAGTGTGAGTGACATTTATTCTTTTCTTTTCGAATGATCGAGAGGATTTGTGTGAGGATTAAATTTAAACCATGTCCCGAAGTCTGGAACGCAACATGGCCGAGAGAACGTATAGATAACAAGCTAGAAATATACCTGATCTCAATCAACAAGCCTTGTTACGTGAAGTAGAGTGATTGTTCGACCGTAAACTCGAGCCAATCCAATAAAGGCTTGACCAAGTTGAAGAGCGCCCCCGTCGAGGAAGAATTCTTCAAAGCCCACCAAGGGAACATGGAAGGCAACGAGTACCCGGAGAAGAATGGTCTGAACCAAGTAAAGCCGAGAGCGATCATGGGTCCAACTATAGTGGACGATGAAGAGGGCAACGAGATCGAGGTCGAGTAGATGATGACCTGAATAAGCTCAAATTGTCCATACCCCCATTTCAAGGAAAAACCAACCCAGAGTTGTTCTTAGAATGGGAAAAGAAGATTGAGTTAGCCTTCGAGTGTCACAACTACTCAGAAAGCAAGAAGGTAAAGATAGCAGCCATTCAATTCTTTAACTACGCAATGGTCTGGTGGGATCAACTAACCACTAGTCGGCGAAGGAAGGAGAGCGACCTGTTAACACTTAGGCTGAAATGAAAGCATTAATGCGTAAGAGGTTCATTTAGTGTACTACCATCGAGAACTGTACCAAAAGTTACAACATCTCACTCAAGGCAGTCGAAGTGTAGATGACTATTACAAAGAGATGGAGATAGCCATGATCCGAGCCAACATCGAAGAAGACCAAGCAACCATGGCGAGATTTTTGGCTGGATTAAACAAAGATATTGCTAACGTAGCTGAACTCCAGCACTACGTTGAGATCGAAGAGATGGTGCACATGGCCATCAAAGTGGAGAAGCAGCTCATAAGGAAAGGCCCCGTTCACGGTGTCTACCCAAACTCCACTCCTACCCAAAAGTGGAATCAAGGAGCCGGTAAGAAAGAGATCCCTTTTTAAGCACGCGAAAATGTTGCAAGCCCAAAGATTAACGAGCCAAGTGGGGAAACAAGCAAACCTAACAATGAGGCCGAAGTAATTCTGCTAGATACATCAAGTGTTTCAAGTGTCTCGGTAGGGGTCATATAGCCAGTCAGTGTCCAATTCGGCGAGTGATGATCATGAAACCCGATGGTGAGATTGAATCGGGTGACGAAGAAGAGATTGAACACGGCCTTTCTACTGAAGAAGAGAAGGAAGAAGAACTTGAATTTGCTGTTGAAGGTGAGTTGTTCGTGGTAAAACGTAGTTTGAGTATTCAAAGTACCGAAGATGAACTACAATGAGAAAACATTTTCCATTCAAGATGTCATATTCAAGGCAAAGTATGCAGCATGATCATTGATGGAGGTAGCTGTACAAACGTAGTTAGCAGCACGCTTATTGAAAAGTTGGACTTGCCAATGACAAAACACCCTTAGCCTTACAAATTACATTGGCTGAACAACGGAGGCGAATTGAGAGTCACCAAGCAAGCTGTCATCCCTTTTTCCATTGGCAAGTATAATGATAAAGTTGTTTGCGATGTGGTCATAATGCATACGAGCCACTTACTTTTGGGAAGACCATGGCAATTCGATTGACGAGCCATTCATGATGGTTATACAAACCGCTATACCTTCCAACATCGTGGCAAAAGTGTGACCCTAGCACCAATGTCTTCCAAACAAGTGTACGATCAAGTACGCTTGAAAGGTTCTGTTCAACAAATGAAAGCGAAAGAACAAACAAAGAGAGAGGAAAAAGAAACAGAGACAAAGAGTGGAAAAGTAAAGGAAAAAGGAGAAATAAAGGCAAGAGGTAAAAACAAAGGGAGTGAGCAAAAAGTGAGTAAAGATTAAGAAAGACGAGATGAGGAAGGGATTGCAAAATTGAACGTGTATGCAAAAGCACGAGAGATTCGAAAAATGTTGTTGCTTCGGCAACCAATGGTAGTTCTTATGTATAAGGAGAATTTCCTTAATACTAACGAAGTAGATGCTTCACTTCCATCTTCGATTGTATCTTTGTTGCAGGATTTCGAAGATGTATTTCTGAACGACATCCCTAGTGGCTTACCACCTAGTCGAAGGATCGAGCATCTGATTGACTTCGTTCCCAAAGCCACCATACCAAATCACATAGCATACCGAAGCAACCCTGAAGAAACCAAAGAGTTGCAACAACAAGTGGCCGGGTTGATGGCCAAGGGTTACATTCGCTGTTCCTGTGCTTCTAGTGCCGAAGAAAGATGGTACTTGGCGTATGTGTGTAGATTTTCGAGCGGTCAATAAGATCACCATCAAGTATAGGCATCCTATTCCGCGCCTAGATGACATGTTAGATGAACTCAGCAGAGTACAACTCTTCTCCAAGATTGACCTCAAGAGCGGATATCATCAGATCCGGATGAGGGAAACAGATGAGTGGAAAATGGCTTTTAAAACCAAGCACGGTTTGTATGAGTGGTTGGTTATGCCATTCGGCTTAACTAACGTACCCAGTACATTTATGCGGTTAATAAATTATGTTTTGCGAGCCTTTATCGGAAAATTTTGTGTTGTTTATTTTGACGACATTCTTATTTATAGCAGATCGTTGGAAGATCACATAAACCATTTGCGAGTCGTACTTGAAGTTTTGCATAAGGAAACATTATACGCTAACCTTGAGAAATGTACTTTCTGTTCTGATCGAGTTGTTTTCTTAGGTTTTGTCGTTAGCGCAAATGGGCTTGAAGTGGAGCAAGAGAAGGTTAAGGCAATCCGTGAATGGCCGAGACCTACTAGCATTAGCCAAGTTCGAAGCTTCCACGACTTGGCAAGTTTCTATAGGTGTTTCGTTCCAAACTTTAGCACTGTTGCTGCTCCGTTAACTAGTGTTATTAAGAAAAACTCAGTTTTCTTCTGGAATAATGAACAAGAGCTTGCTTTTAATACTATTAAAGATCTATTGACTAACGCTCCTTTACTTGTCTTGCCAGATTTCCAGAAAACATTTGAAATGAGTGTGATGCCTCAGGCTTAGGCATTGGAGTTGTGCTTATACAAGAAGGACGCCCGGTAGCGTACTTTAGTGAAAAGTTAAACGGAGCGACACTTAACTACCCCACTTACGATAAGGAAATGTACACGTTGATTCGGGCCTTGGAAACATGGCAACATTACTTGTGGCGAAAGGAATTTGTCATCCATACCGATCAGGAGGCATTAAAGCATTTAAATGGCCAACATAAACTAAACAAACGGCATTCCAAATGGATGGAGTTCCTCGAATTATTTCCATACATCATCAAATATAAGAAATGTGAAGAAAATGTAGTGGCGGACGCATTGTCTAGGAGGTATGCTCTTTTCAATTCATTAGAGACAAAATTGATGGGATTTGCGTATTTGAAAGAATACTATGCTACTGACCCTGATTTTGCTGAAATGTACAAAGCCTGTGAATCTGGTACTTGTGATAAATTTTATCGTAGCAATGATTACCTGTTTCGAGAAGGCAAGCTCTGTATCCCTCAAGGATCCATCCAGAACATTTTGGTGAATGAGGCACATAGTGGAGGCCTCATGGGCCATTTCGGAATAGCAAAGACAATGGCAACGTTGCACGAACACTTCTATTGGCCAAAAATGAAACGAGACGTGGAGCGAGTGTGTGAACGGTGTATCACCTGCAAGAAAGCCATGTCAAAGGTTCAACCCCACGGATTATACACCCCGTTACCTATTCCGAAAGGACCTTGGATCGACATCTCAATGGACTTTATTCTAGGTCTTCCTAGAACCAAGGATGGCAAAAACTCAATCTTCGTCGTTATAGATAGGTTTTCAAAAATGGCACACTTCATTGCATGTAACAAAACTGATGATGCTTTACATGTTGCTAACCTATTTTTCAGGGAGGTTGTACGTTTGCATGGAGTACCGAGGACTATTATTTCTGATCGAGACACTAAGTTCTTGAGCCATTTTTGGAGAACGCTTTGGGGAAAAATTGGCACAAAGCTGTTGTTTTCGGCTACTTGCCATCCTCAGACGGACGGGCAAACAGAAGTAGTAAATTGAATCTTGTCTACGTTGTTGTGTGCTATAATACGTAAGAATCTTAAGTCGTGGGAGGAGTGTCTACCGCACATCGAATTCGCTTATAATCATTCTACCCATTCAGCTACTCAACACTCTCCCTTTGAAATTGTTTATGGTTTCAATCCCAACACCTCTAGATTTAATTCCACTGCCTAACGAACAATTTGTGAATGTAGATGTAAAAAGGAAGGCTGAGTTCATGAAAGGCTTACATGAGAAGGTGCATAGGAATGTCGAAGAACGAACCAAGCAATATGAGCAGAAGGCTAATAAAGGACGCAAGAAAATTACCTTTGAGCCAGGAGATTGGGTGTGGGTACAAATGAGGAAAGAAAGATTCCCAGTGTAACACCCCAAACCCGGACAATACTCCACGTCCGAATCTGGCATGCTACGGGGAAATCGTTTTTGAAAAGTTAAATTTTCCGTTTAAAAGCTGAGTGAAATCACAGTGTGGGAAAACAAATTTGGAGTAGTCTTGTTTGAAAAACAGTTGATGTATTTGGAAACCCGAAGATTTTGAAAACTTAGCCAGAATTTGTAGTTAAACCGAGTTTAAACCATTTAAAACCTCATTAGTTACTTAGTGATACATAAAACACTTTTACACTTAGAAGAACTACAGGTTTGAGTTGAAAACCATTTGTATTTGCTTATCCCAAAACTTAGTGTGATACCCGATGGTATAGTTTAAAACACATTGCGTTATGATTTTGAATTCGTTATCTTTCCAAGTTTTAGTGAAAATCATACCAACTTATTTTGTTAAAGCATATCAGAATTTAATTAAAACATAAGCATCGTAAATCATAAATAAAAAGGCCTTTTACAAATCCAAATTAAACCCAAATAAAAATAAATAAGTTAAAATACCCAAATGCAAAAGTCTGAGCAAACTCTTATTAAAGCATGGCATGTGCACCCCGAGTCCATCCCGGCTCCAAGTCCGCGTCTACGAGTCACCTGAAATGTCAAAGGAGAGGGTGAGTCGAGTGACTCAGTGTGTAAATCCCGCTCCCGATAAAACAACATGCTAACACCCATCATACATAGCAATACAATCAATGCAACCCGATCCTAACCCTCCATACTCCTTTCTACCCCGTGTGGTACCAAACCACTGGTGACATACAGTCACGATGTGTTACCAAAACACTGATGTCCCAAAGACATAATATCCGTCAATGTGGTACCCAACCACTGGTGTCCCAAAGACACAATTGTGCTACCAAAGCACTGGTGACCGAAGTCACAAATCCAACGATGATGGGGCCAACCCATCGTGTGTTACCAAAACACTAGCAGACGATCCCATATCTCAAGTGGGGCCAACCCACGGTGGTCAAACCACAGGGACAAGTCGCAATGAGGTGCCAAACCTCTGGTGTCCCAAAGACACAATGTGCTACCAAAGCACCGTGACCGTAGTCACAAATCGGTGATGGGGCCAACCCATCGTGTGTTACCAAAACATCTTGGCGTCAATCCCAGTATAATCATCTCGTGGGGCCAACCCCATCGTGGTATCGAGCCATCGGGACGAGACGAGGTACCAAACCTCTGGAGGTGCCAAACCTCTGGTGACCCAAAGTCACAAAGTGTGCTACCAAAGCACTGGTGCTCGTCAGCACAAAATATCACTGCTCCCTCCACTCGTATCACCCATCAACATACCATACTCATGTAATCATGCATCTCATGCAAGTCATGCATATTATGCCAACATACCAAGCATCATAGCATACATACAAAACATAGGTCATGATATTATACCTCATTATTAGTACTCATAATAGAACAGACTTACCCGAATCGTCCACATACCCCATTTGGGTATTCACTTGTCCATCATACTGTTATAGTTTTAACAGGCAAATCGGTTTATTATTAAAAATATTACTAAGTATCAAGGTGTTAGTTACACACTGATAACACGAGTCTAGAAATCGACAAAAGCGATCTAAGTCCCCGATTACTAACTCCCGCAACATTCGCCAACACAAAGATTAGGCACTAAAACCATTCGGCCAAAGACATATACACTCAAGGGGTTAATGTTGAACCCTTATTTTACTCCCGATTTGGTTTCCTACCAAATCCTCGAACCCAACAAATGCTTCTCCCTTAGCAATCGGCTACACCATAACAGATGAGCAGTTAATCCACTTGAATCCTAATCTTATTGAAATCCAAAAGAATAGACTAACAACTACTCTTCTTACCACCACTTATCAAATGGTTAAACCAAGGTAGAAACTCCACTTGATCGCTTGAAGTCCCCGTTGTCCTATGATGCATGATTGTTCCAACATAAAAGATGACACTCATCAATAGTTGTCATATACGATTTTAAAACAACTTGAATTGATTAAGAAAAAGAAAGAAACTAAATGGCCATTCGGCCAAGGCTTACCAATATCCAATATTCGCCAAAAGAGGACTTCTAGGAGAGAAGATAGATTCGGTTACCAAGAATATGGAGAGGAACAAAGCACATTCGGCAAGGCTACTTGGACTTTCTGGTTTGAGCAAGAAAAAGAATGGAGAAAAATGCTTTGGAAGACAAGTTTTGGCTCAACAAAATGGGGATCAAGAAGATGATATAGAAGAGAACATCTGGTGGCACAAATCAAAAGAGAGTAAGGCAATTTCGGCTACCAATGTTTCAAGAGAAGAAAAGAAGAAAGTATGAAAAGAATGGGTGCTAACCGGTTCCAATAGATGAAAGAAAGAGTGAAAGTGAGAGGACTTTTGCTCACCAAGATGTGACCAAAAAAATGTACCAAAATGCAAGGTACATTCGGCTTGCCCCTCATCCCCACTATGCCGTCATTTCCCCTTCCAACTCCCCAATATTGGCCATATCCCCCAAATACTCCTAGCCACAAGTTCAAATTATTTGAACAAGTCAACATCCTAAATCTACTCTCCACCCACCATTCAAATGGGTTGACAAAGTCCAAGGCGAGTTTCACTAGCCCTCTACCTCTCCTCCATGCCGTCCCAAAAGAAGTAAAAGGAGGACTCTGCAGCTCGAACACCTGGACCTCCTCTCCCGAAAATGACGCCACCTCAAGCTCCCCATGTGGCGCATGCTTGCCACTAAGCTAGCTCCTTATTTGTGCAATAAAACTCCAATTTATTTTCTTAAGCCCCAACTCTATCGGCTCCCACACCTAAGGCCAAAATCGAAATTTTCCTACCTACTCGAGGCATACACCTAGCCTATAATTAAACCCTAAAACACCGAAATAGCAACACAAAGACACCAAACACATGCAATATCATGCAACACAAAATAGCCCCTAACCGGGATATTACAGTTCTACCCCCTTAAAATAATTTCTACCTCGAAATTACGGTCAAAAGAGTTGCGGGTATTGTTGTCTCATCGCATCCTCGGGTTCCCACGTGGCTTCTTCTACACCATGATTACGCCAAAGCACCTTAACCAAAGGCACGGACTTTCTACGTAGAACCTTGACATCTCGATCTAGAATCGCACGGAGTTCCTCCTCCATAGTCAAGTCCGGATTTACCTCGATCTCTTCCCGCGCTACCACATGTGATGGATGCGAACGATACCTCCAAGCATCGAAACGTGAAAACGTCGTGGATCGACTAAGCTCTGCGGGGCAACTCAAGCCGATACGCCATCGGTCCAACTCGTCTCAATACCCTATACGCCCAATGAACCTCGGACTTAGCTTGCCTTTTCTCGCCAAACCTCAAGACCTTCTTCCAAGGTGAGACCTTTAAGAAAACCCGATCTCCCACGGCCGAACTCTATATCTCTTCGCTTAAGATCGCATAAGACTTTTTTTGCCGATCCGAAGCTTCCTTCAAACGAGCTCGAATCAACTTAACCTTGTCCTCGGTCTCAAGAACCAACTCGGGTCCCAACAAGCGGCGTTCACCTAACTCGTCCAACAAGTAGGTGAGCGACACTTCCTACCATACTGACGCCTCATATGGTGCCATTTTGATGCTTGCTTGGTGGTAGTTGTTGTTATAGGCGAACTCGCCAGCGAAGAAACTCATCCCAAAGCGCCTCAAGTCCGAACACAACCTCTCAACATGTCTTCCAAGATCCGAATGACCCTTCTCGATCGCCTCGCCGATCGTGGGTGAAAAGCCGTCTTTACGAAATCAAGCGCGCACCCAAAGCCCGATGCAACGCTCTCGAACCTCGACGTAAAACAGGATCCCTATCCGAGATTATCGAAATCGGAACACCGTGTAGCCTCACTATCTCTGACACATAAAGCTTCGCCAATCTCTGAAGTGAATAGTCTACTCTCACCGGAATAAAATGGGCCGACTTAGTCAGACGGTCCACAATAACCCAAACTGAATCTTTCTTGCTTGGCGTAAGCGGTAAACCACTGACGAAATCCATAGTTATCCTTTCCCATTTCCATCGAGGATTTTCACAGTGAAAGCAAAACGACGAGAATCGATGCTCACCTTGACCGGCCGACAAGTCGGACATTTCCCAACAAACTCGTCACCTCTTTCTTCAAGCGGGCCACCAAAACCACCATTTCGCACTTGTAACCTTGGCGCTTTCAGAACCTCATCCTCAAGCTGCTTTTCTCTTTGATCCGCTCAACCCAAGTAGGCTTAACTCGCAGCTCTCCGCGAATACTCCCGTCGTTTGAATTTGGTTGGTTAAGTACCGATTGCTGCAGAGCTGCGAGTTAAGCCTACTTGGGTTGAGCAGATCAAAGAGCGATTGGAGGATGAGGTTCTCGAAAGCGCCAAGGTTACAAGTGCGTAATGGTGGTTTGGAGGGTTACAACCTTGTCTAATGATGAGGTTCTGTGTTTTCAAGGAAAGGCTTGTATGCCCAAAGATGTTGAGTGAGGCGGAAGATTCTTCAGGACGCACATAGCAGTCCTTATGCAATGCATCCTGGAGGTAGTAAAATGTATAGGGATCTTAGAGAGCAGTTTTGGTGGCCTGGCTTGAAGAAAGAGGTGACAGAGTTTGTTACGAAAGTTTTAAAATATCATTTATTACGAAAACACCCTGTAGGGAAAATGACGAAAATACCCTTGGGTTAGAAATGGGCAGCAATGTCCGAAGAGTGAATAGGTATGGAAAGGATTAAGGAATGAATGTATAACCTCTTTTGGCGTGAATAGGATAGAAGATTGAAACCTTGATTGCTTGAAAGAACCCCTGATTAAACTCTATCCATAAAATTTCTTTGCGGTTAAGAAAGTGAAACGATACTAATGCATAAAAATCTTTTTAATCAGATACGTAGATCGTTTAGACATGAGCACTCGAGGCGGACGTGGTCGTAATACTCGTGGTAGAGGTAGGGGTAGAATGACGGTTTCTGAACCCGTAGGATCTGGTCAAGGGTCAGAAAATGAGATGCCGGTTCCGCCACCAGCTGGAGGTGGTGAGTTCCAAGATCGATCGAGACGATGCAAAGTGTCACGAGCGGCGCCGCGGGTGTTGGAAAGGGTAGTGGTGTAAGTGGTGGTGCGGGAGTTAGGAAATCTGCTTCGAGTGACTCGGGCTATTGGGGCCGAGTTCTCCGAGAGTGTATCGGGTGTTGCTCCTAGCAGCTCGCCGAGTATTGGTGGAGGCAACGGAGCGGATCATGGACGATCTGGACTTGACGGCCGAGGAGAAAGTCGAAGGGCATCGACGCTTCTTCGGGATGAGTCATACCGGTGGTGGCTCACGGTTCGGGACGGTGTGGCGGTGAGGATCCGACATGGGATTATTTCAGAGTTGCATATCAAAAGAAATACATCGGGGCTAGCTACATCGACTCCCAACAAAGGCATTTCGAGGCTTGTTCGGAGGAGTAAATGCATCGAGTACGCAGGTCGAGTTCCCGGGAAGGAGTAGGTATGCCGGGGGCATTGTAGCCACCGAGCATGAGAGGTGTGTTCGTTTCGAGGATGGTGCGAGAGACGAGTTGAGTGGCTGATTGCTCCACAGCGAGAGCGTGAGTTCTTTGTCTTAGTCGAGAAGGCTAAGGTAGCCGAAGGTGTTAAGGAGTCGGTAAGACAGAGCATGGACGGGGAGTAGGCTTAAGAGGAGCTTTGGGTCTTGGGATCGTCGCCGCAATCCGCAGAAAGAGGGCTAGACCAAAGTGGGCGTAATCGATCCGCTAGATTTGTTGTCGCCAGGCGAGGACCGCCGCATGATGTAATCGGTGTGGGAAATCTCATTGGGGTGGCTGTTGGACTGGTGGGAAAGGTTGCTTCGAGTGTGGTTCTCTCGGATCATCGCATTAGGGACCGCCCGCGTAGGATGGCGTGGATTCGATCCCGAGAGTCGGGGCCGTGTCGGTTCAGTAGAGGTAATGGACCGCCACCACGGGGGCCGTGGTAATGGCAGAGGTGGTAATGGATTTGGTCGAGGTCGTGGAGCACCGCGGAGGTGCGGGTAGTTACGAGGCACGACACTGTTCGGTGTATGCAACTAGGCGCCGCGAGAGAGGGCGACGCACTGCGGGCGTAATCACCGCAGACGTTTTTGATTTTTGGTTCTCCTATACCGCTTTAATTGACTTGGGTTCCACGATTCGTATGTTGCTAGTAGTATAGTTGAGACCATGGACTTAGACTCGAGATATCTTCTAGGCGGATGACCTGCATTTAGCCCTCCAGGTCACTCAGTAGTGGTAGATAAGTTGTATAAGAATGTACCCCTAGAACTCCAAGGGTAGTTTTCTTCGCTTGATCCGATGGAACCGCCGTTTGAGGAGTTCGATCCGATTCTCGGGGATTTGGTTGGTTAAGTACTGTGCCGTGGTGGATTGGCTTGCGACTAAAGCGCATGGTTCTATCGACGGATAAGGGAGATGAAGTGATTATGATAGGTAATAGGAGAGATTACTTATCCAATGTGGTGTCGGCCTTAAAAGTCTGAAAGATGGTCGGGAAGGGGTTTGAAGCGTATGTGGTTCATGTGTATGTGCCTTGGAGGCTAAAGAGTCTCATTGTTGAGAAGGTTAAATCTTGTTAAGGAATTTGTTGATGTGTTTCGGAGGAGCTTAGGGTTTACCACCGGATCGTGAGGTAGAGTTTGGGATAGATCTGCTACCGTGGGTCGCCGGTGTCTATTGCTCCATATAGGATGGCACCAAAGGAGTTGGTGGAGCTTAAGGCTCGATTCGTGAGTCGTTGGATCGAGGCTTCATTAGGCCAAGTGTTTCGCCGTGGGGAGCGCCGGTATTATTCGCCAAGAAGAAGGACGGTTCGATGCGGATGTGTATCGACTACCGCCAACCGAATAAGTCGACGATTAAAAACAAGTATCCGTTACTACGGATAGATGACTTGTTTGATCGGTGAAAGGTGCATCGGTGTTTTCAAGATCGATTTGAGGTCCAGGTACCATCGGTTGAAAGTTAAGGAAGCGGATATCCATAAGACGGCGTTTGGACTCGCAGATGCGCACTACGAATTCACGGTAATGCCGTTCGGGTTGACTAACGCTCGCAGCTTTATGGATATGATGAATAGGGTGTTTCAGTGAAGATCCGGACCGTTTCGTCGTGGTTTTTATTGACGACATCTTGGTTTACTCAAGGTCGGAAGAAGAGCATGATGCACACTTAAGAGTGGTGTTGCAAATTTTGAGGAGAAGCAACTCTATGCTAAGTTCAAAGCAAGTGCGAGTTCGCTTAGTGAAGTGACGTTTTTGGGTCATGTAGTATCACGGTGAGGGATTAGAGTAGATCCTCGAAAGGTTGAGGCGGTTTTGGATTGGAAGCCTCCTAAGTCGTCATTTGAGATTCGGAGTTTCACGGTTTGGCAGGATACTACCGAAGATTTGTTGAGGTTTCTCGTTAATTGCAAAGACCGATGACTAAGTCACATTAAGGAAGGGAGTTCCGTTTGTTTGACCGAGAAACAAGCAGGAGAGTTTTGATAAGTTGAAAAGATCTTGACAGAGGCTCTGTGTTGATTCACCGAGGTGGTAAGGAATTCACGAGTGTCTTTGCGATGCATCACACACGGGATTGGGTTGTGTGCGACGCGCGGGAGGGTAAGGTTGTGGCTTACGCTTCTCGCGCGGTGAGGCCACACGAGGTCAACTATCCGACGCACGACTTGGAGCTAGCGGTGTAGTCTTCGCCTAAAAAACTGGAGGCACTACTTATACGGGGAGAAGTCAATAGTCTACACGCATCATAAGAGTCAAGTACCTATTGACTCGAAGGATCCGAATTTTGAGCGGCGTAGATGGGTTGAATTGCTCAAGGACTCACGATCGTTCGATCGAATATCACCGGGCAAGGCTAACGTAGTGGCGCACGCGTTGAGCCGTAAGGTTGTTTCGGACTTAAGAGCTTTGTTTGCCCATTTGAGTTTGTACGACGACGGAGTATTCTCGCGCAGAGCTGCGAGTTAAGCCTACTTGGGTTGAGCAGATCAAAGAGAAACAGATTGGAGGATGAGGTTACGAAAGTGCGCGAAGGTTACAAGTGCGAGAATGGTGGTTTGGAGGTTACTGACTTGTCTAATGATGAGGTTCTGTGTTTTCAAGGAAAGGCTTGTATGCCCAAAGATGTTGAGTCGAGGCGGAAGATTCTTCAGGACGCACATAGCGATCCTTATGCAATGCATCCCGGAGGTAGTAAAATGTATAGGGATCTTGAGAGAGAAGCGATTTTGGTGGCACGGCTTGAAGAAAGAGGTGACAGAGTTTGTTGGGAAATGTCGACTTGTCACAGTCAAGGCCGAGCATCGATTCATCGTCAGTTTGCTTGACTGTGAAAATCCCTCGATGGAAATGGGAAAGGATAACTATGGATTTCGTCGGTGGTTTATCGCTACGCCAAGCAAGAAAGATTCGATTTGGGTTATTGTGGACCGTCGACTAAGTCGGCCCATTTCATTCGGTGAGAGTAGACTATTCACTTCGAGAGATTGGCGAAGCTTTATGTGTCGAGATAGTGAGGGCACGGTGTTCCGATTTCGATAATCTCGGATAGGGATCCGTGTTTACGTCGAGGTTCGGAGAGAGCGTTGCATCAAAGCTTTGGGTACGCTGGCTGATTTCAAAGACGGCTTTTCACCTGATCGCGGGCAATCGAAAGGGTCATTCAGATCTTGGAAGACATGTTGAGAGGTTGTGTTCGGACTTCAAGGGCGGTTGGGATGAGTTTCGCCGTTGGCGAGTTCACCTATAACAACGGCTACCAAGCAAGCATCAAAATGGCACCATATGGTATGAGGCGTCAGATGGTAGGAAGTGTCGCTCACCTACTTGTTGGACAGAGTTAGGTGAACGTCAGTTGTTGGGACCCGAGTTGGTTGCTGAGACCGAGGACAAGGTTAAGTTGATTCAGGCTCGTTTGAAGGAAGCTTCGGATCGGCAAAAGTCTTATGCTGATCTTAAGCGAAGAGATATAGAGTTCGCTGTGGGAGATCGGGTTTTCTTAAAGGTCTCACCTTGGAAGAAGGTGCTGAGGTTTGGCAGAAAAGGCAAGCTAAGTCCGAGGTTCATTGGGCCGTATAGGGTATTGAGACGAGTTGGACCAGTGGCGTATCAGCTTGAGTTGCCAGCAGAGCTTAGTCAGATCCACGACGTTTTTCACGTTTCGATGCTTCGGAGGTATCGTTCAGATCCATCACATGTGGTAGCAGTGGAAGAGATCGAGGTAAATCCAGACTTGACTATGGAGGAGGAACCTATGCAGATTCTAGATCGAGATGTCAAGGTTCTACGTAGAAAGTCTGTGCCTTTGGTTAAGGTGCTTTGGCAGAATCATGGTGTAGAAGAAGCCACGTGGGAACCCGAGGATGCGATGAGACAGCAATACCCGCAACTCTTTTGACCAGGTAATTTCGAGGCCGAAATTATTTTAAGGGGGGTAGAACTGTAATATCCCGGGTTAGGGGCTATTTTGTGTTGCATGATATTGCATGTGTTTGGTGTCTTTGTGTTGCTATTTCGGTGTTTTAGGGGTTTAATTATAGGCTAGGTGTATGCACAGTAGGTAGGAAAATTTCAGTTTTGGCCTTAGGTGTGGGAGGCGATAGAGTTGGGGCTTAAGAAAATAAATTGGAGTTTTATTGCACAAATAAGGAGCTAGCTTAGTGGCAAGCATGCGCCACATGGGGAGCTTGAGGTGGCGTCATTTTCGGAGAGAGGAGGTCCAGTGTTCGATTTTGCCATTCAAATGGGTTGACAAAGTCAAGGCGAGTTTCACTAGCCCTCTACCTCTCCTCCATGCCGTCCCCAAAAGAAGTAAAAGGAGGACTCTGCGGCTCGAACACTGGACCTCCCTCTCCCGAAAATGACGCCACCTCAAGCTCCCCATGTGGGCATGCTTGCCACTAAGCTAGCTCCTTATTTGTGCAATAAAACTCCAATTTATTTTCTTAAGCCCCAACTCTATCGACTCCCACACCTAAGGCCAAATCGAAATTTTCCTACCTACTCGTGCATACACCTAGCCTATAATTAAACCCCTAAAACACCGAAATAGCAACACAGCACACCAAACACATGCAATATCATGCAACACAAAATAGCCCCTAACCCGGGATATTACACCCAGCCCAACGAAAATCCAAACTAATGCCAAGATGCGATGGTCCTTTTAAAGTCTTGGAGAGGATCAATGATAATTCTTATAAAATCGATCTCCCCGGTGAGTATAACATGAGTGCTAGTTTTAATGTGTCTGATTTATCTCCATATGATGTAGGTGACAACTTGAGGACAAGTCATTTTGAAGGAGGAGGGGATGATACGACCGTGGCTCGGGCACCCACTAAGGCTACCGAAGATCCGTTGGAGCTACCAAAGAGGCCTATCACTTGTACTTATGCTAAAAGGTTTAAGAAGGAAGTGTCAGCTCTCGTAGGCAAATTGTTGAGCAATGTCGTGGCTGGACAGTGTGGGAACGATGAATCGAGCAAGCCACGCAATGTCCTTCACGTTCAGCTAGCTCAAACTTAGATCAATGAGCTCTTCTTATTATTTTTACATTTACATGCTTTAATTTGCTGGACTAATTAGCTTTAAATTTGCTGCATTAAAATTAAATAAGATAATAGTTACTTTAGTCACATCCTTTAAATTATGAATTTAATTGAGTTTCGATAAATGAATTTGAATTTAATTTATAATGTTTATTGTGTCTTTTAAAAACAAATAATTAACTTTTCTTAGTGCAAACATGACTTAATGGCTACCGAATATATGGTGCCCACTTTCCCATTAATTTATTTTATTATTATTATTTTAATATGCTAATAGGTTAATTTATTATTTTTCAAGGAATCTTTATCGTTGGACACATAAAAGAAAGCAATTGTGGAAAGCTTGCCTTTTGTTTAATGGTTGAATAAGGACAAAATTAATGGGACACTAGTTTAATGGTTGCATATGGACAAAATTAATGGGTACCAAGGAACATGGAATGGAGACACACGTTCATGCTTGGACGGCAGAGTGGCTGAATTTGTTGCATGATTTATGGGATAACACTAAAGAAAGGGGCTGAATTTAGAAGCTAGGTCTAGATCCATTCGGCTAAGCCATGAAAGAAACTATAAATACTTGTATTCTTCAATGTAAGCACTTAGAATTTCATGAATGAATTTACCCTTAAATTTGTTGAGAAATTTTCTCTCAAATTTCATCCAAAGATTCGTTGACTTATCTATCTAGGTAGTGGCGTCAACAGTTTCTTTGTTTATCCGAACTTATCACGTTTTCGTGTGGCATTCGAAACTTTATACCGAGGTTCCTATCTCTTTAGATAGTGGGTCGAGGTCTCATATTTCCTTCCAAATTAACTTAAAGTCTTATAAGTCTCGGGTTAACCTTCATCCAAAGTTTGGTTCATTCTTGACCTTAAGTTACCGATTATCCTATAACCCGACTTGTCCATTTCTTTCATAACCGAGCCTCCTTAATCCATAACCACCTTCTATCAAGCCCTTCCTTGTCTACCTCCCTCTTAAAATCGAATTTTCTAAACCTTTCCGAATCCGAACAAAACCTTCTTTTTTAACGATAGGGCAATCTTACGACTCGGATTCAATTCATGGAATCGGGATCGTATCAACATGCCATATTCAAATATATACATCTTTCCAAAAATACCAAAATTGTAACAGCCCGATTTAGGGCTTAGTTGGAATAGTGGTGCGAGACCACAAAACTAAAGTAAAAATATGTGTTTTATGATTTTTTTGAGGCTTATGAGGTGGTTGCATAATTGAGTGAAAATTTCATGAAGAAATTTTATTAATTAGTGAATAAATTGTCCATTAGGACTAAATTGCAAAGATGAGAAAATATGAGTTTCTAGAAGATTTGAGTATGAAATAGAATCCTAAAAATTATTAGAAGTCCTTAATTACAATCAAACCATTAAATGTTAAGATGGACAAAAATAGAAATGGGAAGGAAAAATCTTAAGGAAGGGGGCCTTCAGGGCATTTTGCTCATTTACTTAATAAATGATTAAAAAGGGAAAAAAAAGTCTGAAATTTGGAGGGAAGCCATAGCTAGGGTTTTTCTCATTTTCAAGCTCAAAGTAAGTGCATACTAGTCCCATTTTTAATATTCTTCGTATTTTTGAAATCCTCGTAACTTGATTTAGCTATTTCTAACTATATTTTGAGCTAGGATTCATGTTTTCAAAAATTTACCCATGTATGGCATGCATGTATTTTGATGTTTTATGGAGGATTGTGAAAGCTTGATGTAGTATGAACATCTTTTACTAAGAGAATTTCATGAAAAATGCATGCAAGGACTAAATTGTAAAAGTTATGAAATTGGTCATACATGAGTGAAATAGTGAGAATTGAATATTGCTATAGTTGAGAATATGATTCGGCTAGGCTTGAAATGTAAGAAAGTTGAATGAAAATCATTTTATGAGTTTAGGGGCAAAAGTGTAATTATGAGAAAAATTGGAGGCAAAATAGTAATTTTGCCAAAGTATGAGTAATAAGTCGATTTAGTCAATGTGAGTATTGAACAAGTTAAATTGTTATTATAGATCAAGAAATACGAAGCTCGGATCGAAATCGAGGCAAGAACAAAGTCGAGGACTAAATTGCATATCTACATACATTTTGAATACCGAGGTAAGTTTGTATGAATTTAAGGCTACATATGTTTTTATGTTTAAAATTACTTATTATGATGTATAATGTACATTACTTCCATGAAGTTGATTATCAATGTCTAATAAGGAAATCAATGAGAACATGTAAGTAAAAATCCCGGTTGAAGATTCAGAATAACGATGATACCTATGTCACAACATGAGACAAGGAAATCCCGTGTAAGACCATGTCTGGGACATGGCTTCGGCACTGAAAGTAGATCCTGTGTAAGACCATGTCTAGGACATGGCATCAGCATCGAACAAGGAAGGTCTCGTGTAAGACCATGTCTAGGACATGGCATCGACACCATACAAGAAAGGTCCCGTGTAAGACCATGTCTGGGACATGGCTTCGACACTAAAGGAAGATCTCGTGTAGGACCATATCTGGGACATGGCATCGACATCAAGTTAAGGGATCCCATGTAAGACCATATCTGGTGGCATCATGAGGCGATCCCATGTAAGACCATATCTGGGACATGGCATTGACATTGAGACCCATGTGTGATAAGATTGAGTAACCCCAGTTATTCTGGGTAATTCATCGAGCAAAAGAGCCAAGTATGAAAGAGGTAACAAGAAAGCTAAGCAAGTACAGATAGTAATAAGCTACATTATTCAAAGTTGATAAAGAGTTTTATTCAAGTTAAGGAAGATGAAGATTGAGTTTATGTTTGTATTAGCAAAATATACTAATTTATGTTATTAAGTGATACAGGTACCATGAGTACATTACAAGTATGTAATTATTATGTATCATGTGATTAGTAAGAATAAGTATGAGTAAGTAAGCCCAAGCACTTGAGACTCATGTTGTATTTGTCTCTTGATGGATGAGTTATATTAAGCAAATATAATTGCTATATGAGTTTCATGCAAACTTACTAAGCTATATGCTTACTTCTTTCATTTCCTTCTTCCTTGTAGTTTTGCCAAGCTAGTTTGGGGATCTTTGACGTCAGAGCTCAGATCACACTATCAATCATTATTTTGGGTATTGCCAAGTTGTTTTATTTTAAGTATGGCATGGATAAAAATTATGTCATTTTGAGCTATAGCATATTCGGAGCCAAAGTGTTGGCTATTAAGGTTATTACTCTTTTATATATGGCCAAGAGATTGGCCAAATGTTATTAATCTGTATATATTACTGGTGATGAGTTATATGAGTTCAAAAAGTGAGGTTTTAAGGGTTATTTATAGTGCATTAAGGCCATATTATATATTGCTTGATTTGGCATAATTGAGTTTATGTTTCAGGGTGACAATTTGACACGATCCGTCTCGGGATGAGTCGAAACGTATTTGAGTTGCCCGATCGTCTACAAAGAGGAAACAAGCCTTTCAAGAACTTATAGGAAAATTTGGAAGAGTTGCGGAAGCTTCTAAGTGAATTTTTTTTAAGAAATGGATTAAGATAGGAATGGAGGTTTGAGAAATGATGGAGACAGTTTAGATGATAGGTTCGATTTTAAGATGAAGGAAGATGGATAAAAGATAGGTGATATTTTGGTGGAAATGGATTAAAGAACTTAAACAAAGAAACAATTCAACAGTATATTAGTGTCACCCGGTTTCTATAATAGTTTAAGGTGGAAGATGGAATCGAAGATGGACCAAAGACCCGTTACTTAACAAAGTAGGAACCAATGGTATAATTGAATGGAAGAGAAACGACTGACGACACAAGCAACACTTGATAAGTCGAAATCGAAACTCATACGAAAGATAGAGAGGAGAAAATCTCACAAAGTTTATAAAATATATTCAAGGATCAAAAGTTCCCAATTACAAGCTAATACAAAGTATATATATTGTTTACATGTGGTTAGATGAAGTGTCATATGAATTCACCTTTATTATGCATTTAAATGGCTGAAATAAAATCTAATTAATAGGTAAAGACTCTTGAATTCCTCCAGCAACTTTATGGCTTCTAATGAGCTGATTTCAATGAGTTTAAATGCTTAGTTTCATGCTTTCTTAACAGCCGAATGGTCACCAGCAACTTAATGAGAAGTTGTAACTCTTGTGTGATCTTTTAAGCCTCAAATGGTTATGGAAGATGAATAGGTTGCTGCCAAAATTAATGGAGATGTAATGCTTCCATCAATGATGATAACAACTCTCTTTAATGTTAAATAATGCTTCTCCATGTGTGTAACCGTTTTCACTTGAAAAGTCACATTAACTCTTTGTAACATCCCCTTGAGTGTAACAGTTTTCACTTGAAAAGTTTCCTACATTCACACACATTAAACAAACAACTTAATCGAATTTAAAAACTTATTAAACACTACTTTAACTTAAACACATTAAACACTTGACTTTATTAAATGAACTAAAAGTTAAGACTTCAATTAATGCAGCAACTAGTTAATTAAATAAACTAACACTTAAACATCATTTATTCCAACAACTAGCTTAATTAAATAAACTAACACTTAAACATCATTTATTCCAACAACTAGCTTAATTAAATAAACTAACACTTAAACATCATTTATCCAGCAACTAGCTTAATCAAATAAAGCAACATTAAATGAACTTAACTCATGCATCAATAAATTAACCTAGTAACTAGATTAATTAAAGAAACAACTATTAAATTAAATTCATTAAAAGAACTCAATTAATTAAACTAAGCTGAGTTGAATTAATGACCAGCAACCATTTATTGAACTAAGATGCTTAAATGCAAGTGTTTAAAATGCAAACTAAATGCAAAGCTGAAAATTAAATAAAGAGTTCAATTTAGTTGGATCGATTTAAAGAGCTAGAATCAGCTTCATTTTGCACTTTGGCCCTTCAAACTTAGGCCACTCTCGATGGCATTGGATGGAGCCGAACCATGATGCGACCAGGATCGCATCATAACCCCTCTTGAAAGTGATTCGTCCTCGAATCGAGCTGATGGTTTTCTCAAACAGAATTCCTTTTAATCTACTTTCCTTGATCAAACAGGGAGTGTGATATTCGTGACACTTGAAATGTATAATCATGCATTAACAAATAAAGCTTCCCATAGATTCGCAATCTAAACGTAATAAAAATAAAACAAGTCAATTGCATGCGGACAGGTAGACTCACTTTGTCATATAAAAGGAACAATGCCTTGTCGAAAGTTTGATTCACGATGGAATATATGTCAAGGCATGCATACGTTGTAAATGGATTCCACAAGACAAAATGGTCTTGCGAGTAACACATCAAATGATAGATATAACCGTCACAAGCAGATAGGTGAGAAAGTGAGTATGATACTCGAAATGGAACAACTAAATCTTGCATTGAACGATATATGAAACCACTCGCACATGATTTATAACAAGTATCAAACACAAAATGCTTTTTATCAATGAACAAAATAGATGGATCATCAATAGGTAGAATGGAACATTCAACCACTTCATGATTGAAATGTTTTACAAAATAAAAATTAGCATCATGTGTTGCATTAACATCCAAAACAATAGGTCATAAGTAAGCAAATTGGAATAACTAAAAATATCATGACCTAATTGTTTTGCAAAAGGCAATCCATTAACACAACGCTTATCATCATCCGAAGATATCAAAAATGCATCAACAATTTCAGTAGGCTTACCTTGATGCACAGAAAAGTAAAGATCTTGCTTACCTTGGTCGAGTAATACAAACCTTCTACCCGTAGGCATGTAGTGTAGTCTAAGCTTCACGTTTGATTCGAACCTTTTCGGATGGGAAGTGAATTTCAAATACATCCACAGAATTTGTTTAAGGAGCAAATAAAAGTTGAAAACAAAATAAACAAATTTTGCAACCTTACTCAAAAACCTCGTATCAAAATGATAGAAAGGATTTGCACACAATTGGTTTTGCTTGAGTTTCCAACAAGATATACCAGATGATACTTGAGTTTTCCACAAACCAGATGATATAAAACATATTCCTGGTTTAAAAACATGCGTTTGATTATTTAAAACAAAATGTGAAAATGATTTTGAAAAATCAAACTTGTTAAACCAATAGGAATTGTAAATATTCAAGATCAAGCAATCAAAACTCTTAACATATTTTAAAACTGATTTCCAAAAACTCAAAGATTCCATATTAGACAATGAACAAATCTCATAATACCTGCAATCAAACAAGTTGGGATTAAAAGAAAATTCATCGTCATACCTTGCATCACAATGAATGTTATTAGACAAACTCGTCTTACCATCAATTAAAATATCACAATGAATTGAGGGATGGCAAATGACGGTATTATCCACATTTTCACACTCATTAGAAAAATTTGAAGGAATCAGAATCGTTTCAAAACACTTACCTTCCTTACCTTTTGGAGTAGGCAGTTCAATTTCACTTTCAACCTTACCTTTTTCAAACAAACAAAAACGTCGCTTGTTGGGAAGGTCTTGAAGTCGGAAATCTTCTTGCGATTTTTTGGGAACCTGAAAAATAGAAACAGAAGAAGAACAAAAGTCCGAAGAGTTAGCTGGAAAACCACTCT
Source organism: Gossypium bickii (assembly GCA_025503065.1). Classification (NCBI taxonomy): domain Eukaryota; kingdom Viridiplantae; phylum Streptophyta; class Magnoliopsida; order Malvales; family Malvaceae; genus Gossypium; species Gossypium bickii. The sequence goes on from CP106713.1 coordinate 74,122,057, forward strand.
CTTTTTCTTGCTCATCTTGTTCCCGCGTTTCTTTTTCCATCTCTTTTTCCACTTCTTTTTCTTTTTTCAATTTTTCTTTCTTCATTTTCTTTTTCAAACTCTTTTTCTTCACTCTCAAATTCTTTTTCAAATTTCTTTTCGACTTCTCTTTCAACTTCTTTTTGGTTTTCTCTTTTTCAAAAACCTTCTCAATGGCTTTTTCAAGCTCTCTCAAAACTCGTTCATTTTCTCTCTTACTTGCCTCTTTTCTCTCTTTTCTTTTTTCTCATTTTTATTTTCTTTTATCTCGAACTCTTTTTCAAGTTCTTTTTCATTAGCATAAGGGGATGATTCAAAAGAATTGAAAAGAGATGGATTTGACTCAAGGATAGAAGAAATATTTTCGTAGATGTCACGATCGATGCTTCGTGAAAAATCCTTCGTGCTCGACATCTTTGATTCATAAGAAGAATAACTCGTACTTTCTTCTTGTTCGTCACCATAGTAGGCTTCGAACTTTGCTTTGCTTCGCCTTGAATCCTTCATTGAATAAGAATCACAATTTGAACTACTTCGAGAACGATCTTTCGTGGATGAATTCTTCGACGCATATGAACCACGTTCACTTCCTTGTAAAGATTTCTCTGTGGATGGATATGCTGAAGCTTGTGAAGAAGAAATCATACCTTCTCGATGGTAATCACGAGAGGTCTCACCTTTGCGGTTTGATTCATATCTTCTCGAACTTCTATATGAATCGTAATCTCGATCGAAATCTCTTCTTGAATGATCTTCGAAAGCGTGTTTTCGAGACGACCTTGACTCCGTTCCTCGACTTGAAGAAATTCGTTCTTGTTGGTCTCGTTCCTCGATTCGATCCAACCGCTTATGTAACTTGTCAAACTTGGCATTCATGACTTTTCGCATCCCGTTCAACAAGTTTTGATAATCAGATTCTCTCAACGCTTCTTGATTCATGTTTATTTTCTGAAAAGAAAGATTTTCAAAAAATAAGAATAAAACAGAAAATTAAATCCTCACCACAAAATTCTCTCAAGTCACTCGCCAAGAAAAATCGCTCACACTCATGTTTCACTTGAATATGGTTTTTTCTCTAATGTAGCACTCGTGCCTTTTACCGCTCTTTCTCGCTCTCGCAAATTCGTACTTTGTTTCGAAAGACTTATTTGCTGCTTGAATGTCGGCTTCAAAGTGGATAACAAGGGAAAACGTTAGGTGTACGGGGAGGCTAAACAAAGAAAATTTTGGGTATCGGGCAGGCTAAAGGTACAGAGAAAAAAATTTTGGGTGTGTGCGGCGTTCTGGTTTTGAAGGAATGGGGCAAAATCTAATCTTGGTGATCGGGAATAGTAGAAGAGAATGAAAGTAAACAAGACTTGCAAAACTTCTCACACTTTTTTTTTTGACTTTTTTTTCACTCGAATTTTTTTCTTTTTTTTCGTAATTAATTTTTTTTTCAAATTCTTTTTTCACCAAATGCAAAAAGATGAGTACAAATGAAATGAAATACAGCTCTTTTTTCGATTTTTTATTTTTTTACGAACCTATTACCGGCTTCTTGTTTGTCGTCGAAACTCCTCGTTTTATAGCTCTAATACAAATGATACGATCTGTCTCGGGATGAGTCGAAACGTATTTGAGTTGCCCGATCGTCTACGAAGAGAAAACAAGCCTTTCAAGAACTTATAGGAAAATTTGGAAGAGTTGCGGAAGCTTCTAAGTGAATTTGTTTTAAGAAATGGATTAAGTTAGGAATGGAGGTCTGAGAAATGATGGGGACGGTTTAGATGATAGGTTCGGTTTTAAGATGAAGGAAGATGGATAAAAGATAGGTGAAATTTTGGTGGAAATGGATTAAAGAACTTAAACAAAGAAATGATTCAACACTATATTAGTGTCACCCCGGTTTCTATAATAGTTTAAGGTGGAAGATGGAATCGAAGATGGACCAAAGACCCCTCACTTAACAAAGTAGGAACAAATGGTATAATTGAATGGAAGAGAAACGATTGACGCCCCAAGCAACGCTTGATAAGTCGAAATTGAAACTCGTACGAAAGATAGAGAGGAGAAAATCTCACTCGATGAACAAATTTCATAAAATATATTCAAGGATCAAAAGTTCCCAAATACAAGCTAATACAAAGTATATATAGTGTTTACATGTGGTTAGCTGAAGAGTCATATGAATTCACCTTTATTATGCATTTAAATGGCTGAAATAAAATCTAATTAATAGGTAAAGACTCTTGAATTCCTCCAGCAACCTTATGACTTCTAATGAGCTGATTTCAATGAGTTTAAATGCTTGGTTTCATGCTTTCTTAGCAGCCGAATGGTCACCAGCAACTTAACGAGAAGTTGTAACTCTTGTGTGATCTTTTAAGCCTCAAATGGTTATGGAAGATGAATAGGTTGCTGCCAAAATTAATGGAGATGTAATGCTTCCATCAATGATGATAACAACTCTCTTTAATGTTAAATAATGCTTCTCCATGTGTGTAACCGTTCTCACTTGAAAAGTCACATTAACTCTTTGTAACATCCCCTTGAGTGTAACGGTTTTCACTTGAAAAGTTTCCTACATTCAAACACATTAAACAAACAATTTAATCACATTTAAACACTTATTAAACACTACTTTAACTTAAACACATTAAACACTTGACTTTATTAAATGAACTAAAAGTTAAGACTTCAATTAATGTAGCAACTAGTTAATTAAATAAACTAACACTTGAACATCATTTATTCCAACAACTAGCTTAATTAAATAAACTAACACTTAAACATCATTTATTCCACAACTAGCTTAATTAAATAAACTAACACTTAAACATCATTTATTCCAGCAACTAGCTTAATTAAATAAAGCAACATTAAATGAACTTAACTCATGCATCAATAAATTAACCTAGTAACTAGATTAATTAAAGAAACAACTATTAAATTAAATTCATTAAAAGAACTCAATTAATTAAACTAAGCTGAGTTGAATTAATGACCAGCAACCATTTATTGAACTAAGATGCTTAAATGCAAGTGTTTAAAATGCAAACTAAATGCAAAGTTGAAAATTAAATAAAGAGTTCAATTTAGTTGGATCGATTCAAAGAGCTGGAATCAACTTCATTTTGCACTTTGGCCCTTCAAACTTAGGCCACTCTCGATGGCATCGGATGGAGTCGAACCATGATGCGACCAGGATCGCATCACAATTGGCTATGAAAATAGCCTCTAAGTGTCCACACAGGTAGACACATAGGCATGCGTCCAGGCCGTGTGTGACACATGGTCAACCTCTATGGGTGTGTTGATAGGCCGTGTGTCCCCTGCATTTAATTGCAAGAATTCAATTCGTCTTACGGGCTAGCACACGGGCATGTGCTTAGGCCGTGTGCTCCTTAAGGGGTTGCTGACGTCATAAATAGAATACCCTTAGTTTTCACACACGGGTGAGGACACGGGTGTGTCTAAACATTGTGAAGGACACGGGCCATTGACACGGGCGTGTGTCCTGCCGTGTGAAAACCCCTGTAGGTTCGAAATAAAAAAAATAAATTCTACACGAGCTAGGGACATGGGTGTGTACGACCACATGATCTGCCCATAGGGGCGTGTCCCAAGTCACACGGGTTTGTGACCCCTGTTTAGGTAAAAATTTTCAAAGAGTGTAAAAGTTTTCAATTGAATCCTGAAACCTTTCGGATGTATGTTTAAGGCCTCGTAGGCCTATGAGATGTATGTTATGGCTAGGAAGAAAAAAGTTTTTAGTTGGAGTGAAATTTTATAGCCCGTTAATACATGTTCAAGTAAGATTAAGCATGGTAATGCCTCAGATCTGGTCCCGGTGACGGACGCGGGTAAGGGTGTTACAAAAATAGATAGCCGATAGTGGGATTGAGTCACTGACAATTCACGGATCTGAGCTAACTTTAAATACACTGTAAAACAGAGAAACTTCACACAGTAAGCTTTAAAGCTTAGTAAGTTCAACATATAATACATTTAACTCAATAATTCAATTACAATACACAAATTAAACCATCACATAGATCAATTCACAAATATATACCATATCATCCCTAGCTAATATGCTCACTCAATCATCCATATATCCATTTACAAAGTCATTAACTACATAGGTTCCTTACGTACCTTAGCCAACACATAGTTATTGATCATTCTTGCTACTCAATGCTCAATGCCACATTTTGATCAACCTTTATTATTCATTCAATTTAATCGCACACTTAGTGCTAATTTCATAGCTGAATCTTAAATATCATCACACAATTAGTGCCTTTACTTTAAATTGAATTTATCTTGGTAACGCACACACAGTGCCAATCAAAATAGTCGATACTTTCTTTATTTCGCATACGTAGTGCCTTTCTATAATACATCAATTCTATCCACACACTTACTGCCACATCTCTCAAATTCACATTTATCATCAATAATTCATCAACCACATAATCTTTCATTATATAGCACATGAGCATAATTTAAGCAATTCATATTATAAACGAACTTACGTTGGACGTGGAAAATAACAAAACGAGTCGTTCAATCGAGCACTTTGTCTTTCCCTCGATATAAATCAAATTTCTCTTTTCTTGATCTATACATATTAAAATTTAGCTCATCCAATCACCAAATCATTCAATTTAGTCCAAACACACATATTTAGGGCGTTTTACAAAATAGCCCTCACATTTTCACACAAATTCACATAATTTCACTTCACATATGCCTAGCAGAACTCTCCTTATGCTTATACAAGACCATATATTTCATTTATTTCACATTTTAGTCCTTCAATTTCTCATTTTCACAATTTAGCCCAAAATAGCCAATTTCATCAAAAATTAAAAGATAAACTATGTTAACCCAACATTAAACTTTCATGTTCCACCAAATATCAACACAAAGCTCATATATTCATCAATGGCACTTCTCAAAAGCATCATAAAATTCTAAAATTAAGACATGGGCTTGATAATACGCTAAGCAACAATCACAAAAACGTAGAAATCATCAAAAACCGATCAAAATCCATACCTTAATCAAGTTCTCCAATGGCCGAACCCTGGCAAGCTTATTTTCTTTCTTTTTCTTTCAATTTCGGCTATTAATAATCATTTTACCATTTTGTCCTTTTATTGTTTCATTTAAAATTCCACTAACTATGTACATATATGTCCATCTCCACTATCTATGGTCTAACTGCAACATAAGGACCTTTCATTTATTAAGCCATGCCAAATAGGCACTTTAACAATCAGCACACAGTTTTTTCATTTTATGCGATTAAGTCCTTTTTGCAAATTAAGCACACAATCGATAAAATTTTCACACAGAATTTTCATACATGCTCAATCACATACTGTAAACACCAGAAATAATATTAAAATATTTTTCTGACCTCAAATTTATGGTCTTGAAACCACTATTCTTACTAGGGTCTAAACCGGGTTATTACAAATGTTGCCCCGTACACGACCGTTGCTGTCGCACGCTGTCGTTGCCGCACCATCCTTGTCGTCGCAAGATTTTTGTCATAGTGAGTCCTTACCCATCTTGTCGATTTCTGTTTTTCCCCTTGTGCAGAAACTTTTCCATATTCTCAAGAAAAGATACCATGTCTCGCAAAAGAACTAGATCTTCAAAGACTACTCCTGAAAATTCGATTTTGATCGATGAAGAAGTGAAAGAGAGATTTGATTCAATCTTCAAGCATCAACCTATGATGCCGGAAAAAGGTTTTAACTTGAAGAGTAATGATTTGATGGTTGTTCCTATACTGATTAGAAAGAAAATCAAAGCTCCCAAGTGGGAAAAATTTTGTGATGCTCATTCACTTCCCAATGATGAACTAGTTCAAAAATTCTATGGTAGTTTGACTATGCAAGATGCTACTGAGGTCATCATTCAAAAGAAAAAGGTACCTCTTTCTTCTAAGTCCATCAATGATTTGTTTAACTTACCTAATGTTGAAGAAGATGAGTACTACCCTATGATGAACAATATCAATTGGGATTTTCTTCAATAAGTGCTTGATGTTGTGACAAATCTGGGATCCCAATGGATTCTTGTCAAAGGGAATACCTAAAACCAGTAGCGAAGGTATGGTTTTATTTTGTTCACTACAGTTTTATGCCTATCTCACATAGTTCCACCATCTCGATGGAATGGATGTTCTTGTTACATGCAATTTTGACAGAAAAGTGCATTAATGTTGGGAAAATTATTCTCAAGGAGATTCATGATTATGCTAAAAATAAGACAGGAAGTGCTTATTTCCCATCATTAATCACTTCACTTTGCTTAAGGGCCCATGTTAAAACACAAGAAAATATGAAGGGGTAATATGTTCAAGGTGCATTACAAATCATGATCTTGAAAGGTTAGTAGAGAAGGTGCATGAGTCGAATCATGGCAAGCAAGAAGAGCTAATTAAGCCAGATATCGAGGAGTCAACAAATGAAAATGGAATTGAAGCTAATTCAGTTACAGACATTGAAGAAGAATCTGATAAGGAACTAAATAGTCCTAAACCAGTTGAAAGATCTACAAACCCTAAACCAAAGGTTGAGCCAGAAGAAGAAACAATCAAGCAAAGTGTTGAACCTGAACTACAACTCCAATGCAGATTTCTGCAAGTACTTCAAAGAAATTGGAGTTGTCAATTATGATGGATATTTGCAAATTCATGCACAATCAACAACAAACTTACTGAAATGTAACACCCCAAAAATGGGGGGTTTCAAATTTTGCTGAATTTGCTTAAATTCCATAATGTGCTTGAACGGGTAGTTTTTTATTAATCCTGGGTTCGAGTCTGAACTTTGGAAAAATGTTAATTTTTGCTCATAAGTGAAACTGGCAGTTAGCAGTAGGACTTATGTTTAATTGTGTGTGTTCTATGACACAAAGAGAGCCTGTGGCTTGATGGTGGTGGCATCACTAAGAAGGAAAGGGGAGTGGGTTTCGAATCCCATGGAAAGCAAATGGGGGTTTTTATTTTATGTCTTGAGGGTGCAAGAGGTAGAATTTGGATCAAACTCTGCATAGGAGGTTGAAGAATTGGTCAACAATTTCGAATAGGAGGCTGGGAGTAATTTAGGGAGGATTTGGTGGAGAATTTGAGGGAGTGTGATTGTGAAGGGTGTTGGCCAAATTTGGAAAGTTTAGGTAGGAAAAGAAATTTAGGCTAGAGGGTTTCAATTGTGCAAATTCGGCTGAGGGGTGTCATTTGAGCATTTCGGGATTTGTTCTTTTGAAGCATCTCGTGCATTTTTTTTACCATTTGGGACTTTTCCCTTCTATCTTTATTCGCTTTTGCTGCCCATTCTTTGTCGAAACTTGAACGTCAGGTGCTTAGTTCTTCCTCAAAGTTCTTCTCGTCTTCATCCCTTGCCGACTTGGCATTGCTCTTCTCTTTTTCCCTTAATCCATTTCTTGTCGAATCTTTTCCTTTCTCTTTGTTCTTCTTGTGATGACCAAACCTATTGTGGCCTAAACACTCTCTTTTTTGCGTTCCTTCTTTTCTTTGTTCCTAACCTTCTCCGAATCTCATCAATTTTATGGTAAGTGGATACTCTAGCTGAATCTTGGTCGGCTTCTTTTTCTATGCTCAGTTCTGTATCTCTCGACTCAAAAGGCTATTTTGTTTTCCATTATTGCCGTAGTTATTTGTATAGCTAACAACTTCTCTTCATTCAAACGTTGCTAGGGACTCGCTTTTCTTAACCAAAGGGTAGGCCGATTACCCTTCCCCTGCAAGAGATTTCTTGATTGGTGGTAAGTAGCGTTAGTTTAATTAAATGGTTTCAATATTATGGTGATGTTTTAACAAGGGTTGAGACTAATGGTTAGAACTATTGATTTCATAGGTGCTTAATCTTGCGAGCTTCAAACCTACAACCCATAAAAGGTGTGTAATCGTACACCCGATTTTGGTTCTGTCAACATGACGCATGAAGGTGTGTATTCACACCCCTGATGGATTGTGAATCGGCTAAAGCCGAAAATCGATAAGCTGAAACTTCGGCATCTGAGGACTCTCGAGCGTGCGAGCACTCATAGAGATAAACTGAGCCACAATCATTGGCGATAGATCATTGAGGGTGACACGAACATTCTGTGGGCTTAGGTCATAATGGGCCTCATTGGGTCGAGATGGGCCATTCAACCCATGAGCCCAACATGGGTAAAATTCCCGATAGTGTCAGATAATGGATTGGGCTGAGAAGTCCACATAGCCACAACAGAAAATTGGGCTGAATGGGCCACACAAGCGTGTGGGCGCACTTGGGCCAAAAATTGGGCTTTGGGCCCAATTGCACCGTTTCGACCAAAAAGGGTGTTGGTGTCACTCGAGGCGACTGTAGGCCTTTGAAGAGGCTGTTATGGATAAAACTACCGAAATACCCTCGAATGGTAAAATTACTGAAATACCCTCAATGGGTGAAATTACCGAAATACCCTCGATGGGTAAAATTACTGAAATACCCTCGAAGGGTAAAATTATAGAAATACCCTCGTTGGGTAAAATTACCGAAATACCCTCATTGGGTAGAATTACCAAAATACGCTCAAAGGGTAAAATTATCGAATACCCTCGAGGGGTGAAATTACTGTTTTACCCCTAATGACAATTATCGAAAATTATCAAAATGACCGTTATATCCCTAGTGGTAGTGTAAGTAATGTTTGTGTGATATTTATATGACTGATTATGTTTGTGACATATTGCAAACACGAATTATTTATGACACGACATTCTGCATTGGGGTGTTGAGGAAGTACTGTACTAGTAGCTCTGCCACATTTTACTGATTTGTGGCTTCGCCACGTATTCTGATTATAGTGGCTTAGCCCACGTTTACTGTCATTAGCAACTTTGCTATGTTACTACTAGCAGCTATGCTGCGATATTGGTGTGTTGGCTAGGTGGGTCGACTTGGTCCCCACAAGGTGTGTTGGTTGGTACAGGTGGTGTGTTGGTTGGTACAGATGGTGTGTTGGCTGGACTGGGTTGGGTTGCATCTCTGTACTGCACTGTTATGATTTGGGCCTAGACCCACTCTGATACTGTATAGGGCTAAGGCCCAGGCTGCTCTGTTTCTAAATAGGGCTTGGACCAGACTGTTATTGCATAATAGGGGATTACACACTGAGTTCTTGTAACGCCCCGAATTTGGGACTAGTAGAATTGGGCCTATTGGGCTTTGGGCTTTAGGTCTCAGAAAATTTTTAAGTGAGCGAGAAAATGACAATTGGCATGTGGGCTTTGAGGGTTAATGAATTTGGAGTGTTTAGGGGTGTTGGAGATATCCTGGGATCAAGTAAGGGTATAGGAAAAATTTTGGTTTAAGCCCCAAGGGAACTGTGACTTCAGTTAGTAGGCCTTTTAAATAAATGAAGAAGAAAATGACACAAAAGAGCTTGTTGTGTAGTGGCAAAGTGGCGGCACTTAGGGAGCAGGGAGGTGGCATCATTAGCAGGCAAGGGAGTCCAAGGTTTGAGTAGTGGCATGGTATGTTATTGGAGTGTTTATTTTGCATATTGGACAGCCATAGTTTGTGTTGGATTTGAACTCTTCAATTGGAGAGTTTCAATTTGTCTTGTGAGATGATTGTAGAGGAAATTTAGGATGAGATTGATGAGTTATCAGGGAGAAATGTTAGGAGCTGAGAAGTGTGAAGAGTTGGTGCCGAATGGGACTTTAGGGGAAGGTAGTTTCGGCTTTTGGCTACAAAAGGGGTGCCAAATTCCTTTGAGATGTTCCTTGGGTTTTCCATTACTTTTCTTTTCTCCCACTCATTCTATTTCTTCCGTTGCCAAATTCTTTCATTTTTGAATTCTTCCATTGCCGAAAAACCATCATTCCTTTTTGCCAAAATCCCTATTGGTGTTGTGTTCTTCTTCTTTCTCTGAAATCCTAATATTCCCTTATAATCGAATTGCCCTATCTTTTTCTCAATTCCTTGTTGTTTTTCCTCCATCACAAATCGGTTGCTATTATCTACTCTTAATCAAGTTTTAAAAGCTGGATCTCGTTCAGTAGCTATCTAGGCCGCAGGATCAAAGGTTGGATTCGGTAAGTACTTAGTCAACCCCCTTTAGTGTGTTTTGGTAAAACCCGGAGGGCTATCTAACTCTTTCTTGTTGTTAACATTGTATTAACAAGGGTAAGGTTCAAAGATTGCAAGCGTGGTAAGGATCGCTAGCAAGTGGTAAGCGTACTCGTCTCGATTATGGATTAGTAAGTGGCCGAATGTAAGTGTGGCTTATAGAGGTGACTTGTGTGGAATATGAGTCACTTGATTTTTGATAGTATATGTGTGGGTGCAGATCTAGGGGATATTCGTGAATAGTAGATAAGGAAGGGCTACTAGAACTGGTGGCACACAGTAAGGTTATGGTAAGGCTTCTCTTTTTGGGAAAATATTGTGGTTAAGTGTGTGATTGATTGGAGATTCATATTGGTTGTAGGTTCAAGGTTGGGGATAGTGTAGCAGATTGCATTAACCAGGTGTGTACATACACTTCACACACGATAAATCAGCAAAAGCTGAAATCCTAGAAAAACTGGAATGCTGAAAAGCGGAAAAGCCGAAAGGTTGGCGCCGGCAACCACACGAGCATTCAAACATTTGTGTGGGAACACCGATACGATTACTGGGGCTAAGAGAGTGACCTCATGGTCTTGAGCCACTATTTGGCCGACCGGGCCAGACGGGGCTTAATGGGCCACCGAGCTCGTGGGCCCAAATCGACAAGAGGTGATATGTGAAATTTAATAATGGATTGATATGTATGGTTGTATGATTTGATAATGATCGAACCTAATGGGCTACATAAACATGATTGGACTTAATGGGCTATATGGACATGATTGGGCTTAATGGGCCTTTTGGGATTTTAGAAATGCATGCTAGGGTTTTAATGGACTCAAGGCCTAGTTCTGATAAATTCTTAAAGAGCATAAAACATAATTTAATAATCAAACATGTCTGTAGACAAGTCGCTAGGTTAGAGTGTTGCAATGGACATATGCATGTCTAGGATTTGATCTAGGGAGAGCTTGGTACTTAAGCGGTACTAGTGACCCACCTCCTCTTCTCTGGGATCCTGCCTGGTGCATAGTGTCTATTTACTTTAGCCGTAAGGACTTGTTGATGGGCCAAAGTTCATAACTAAAACCCTAGATGAATAAAATTACGAAAACACCCCTGTAGGGTAGAATTACAAAAATACCTCTAGGTAGTGAAAATACTAAAATACCCCTAGGTGCTTAATGTGTGAAAATGTGTATGTTGCAATCATATATATTTGCACTTGGGTGGGTTTGATGATACGGAGGAAGATACGTGAGGATCGCATAGCCGTTTGACGACCGTGGATCCACCGATGGCTTTAAGCCCATTATATGCTTCGCAGCCTTGCTGCAACGCTTGAGTAGTGCCGCTGTTGGTGCTACCTTTGGAGTGTAGGGATGGGCGGGTTGATATTTAGATCCCTATAAGATTGTAGGTTTGGAAGGGAAATGGAGTGCAGGGTTGGATTTGGGATTGGAGCATTGCATTCATGTGATACTGATGTGATTTTAGGTCATTGTGGGCTAAGGCCCAAGACCACTGATTTTGATAGGGCTTAGGCCCAATGTGATAATCGCATGTTGGTTGGATTACCAAGGGTCGTACGCACTGAGTTTCGAAATTCACACCCTTTTATTTAATGTTTCAGGTGACTCTCAGTAGAGGGCTCGATGTGGAAGAGGACTCAGAGGTGGCCACACTACAAGCTACATAGAAGTTTTTAATTAGTTTCGAATGACTTTATTTTAATTACTTTATTTTCATTAGGATGTAATAAGATTTTGTATCTGTAATTTGACTTTACCTTTGGGTTTTATTATTGTTTCAACTACCTAGTTTTTAAACTTAAATAAATTTCTAAAGTTTAATATGGTTTTCGAAATAACTATAACATATGGACGTTTTCTTAAAACATGGGCTTCCATCATAATTTAACAAGTTGCAAGGATTTTGGGTTTCTAAATCTTAGACTTAAGTTTTTAACTATTCAAATTTCCTACTGAACATAAATTTAACTAAGCAAAGTCATTTTGGAATTATCCCTTTGATGTGACATCACCAGATTCGACCATAACGTCTAGGCCGGGTCTAGGAGTGTTACATTTAATGGTATCAGAGCCCGATTACAAAGCTCCGGATGTGAAATGGGCCTTAGATTTTGGGATTTTAAAACAAGTAGATTAAAACGTTTTGCAGGATTCTTGAAGTGTGGTTCACCCAGCCCTCGATGTCGAGCCAAGTAAGTTTTTCTATTGTTACACATGTTTAAATTATTGAACTATATCTAGATATTGGGCTACTTTAAACAATAGGTTCTTAGAGACTAAAGCCCGTAGGAAACTTAAGCCTGTAGTGGATTTACGACTGAGAAACAACTTTTAAACTGTTACTTGCATAAGACATGTGCTTTAAACAGTGGAACTATGAGCGAATTTCATAAAATTCTTAATTCTGATAATATAAGAATCAACGATGACCGCTAGAAGAGGTGCAAGGGCTCGCGGTAGAGGCCGTGGAAGTGTTAGGGCTGGATCATCAGCATCCGGCCACACATCTACTAGGGAGGTACCGGTTTCACCAGAGCATGAGATGGTCCAGGAGACAGAGGTCAGAGTGAGGCCACTAATCTCAAGTAGCGGTAACCCGGAATTCGTTACTGATGTACTGACGCAGCTAGTAAGGAAGTTACTGGAGGAGGTTAAAGAAATTGGTGAAACACTTCGGGTTAGGTGCGTGGACAGTAAGACAAAAAGATATCGCAGTTCTCTAAGACTGCAGTCTCATTCTGTGAAGCATGTTAAGGTACATCAAAACTTTCGGGCTTGCAAATATTGCAGAAGGAGTCATCTAGGTGAATGTTGGAGGAAGTCAGGAGCGTGTTTCAGATGCGGGTCTAAGAAGCCTCAGGCTCAGGATTGTTCAATCACCATTAGTACGAGTAACATTTGTGTGGATGCAATATTTTGGGTACAGAAACTATATGCGTGTAATGTTTATCTACTCCAGTGGGTAGGTTTTTTTTTTGGGGTAAGTGTAAAGGGTTCAATTAGAGTTAAAGTATGTTAGTGTTATTAAAATCAGAATGCGCAGCGAAAGCATAGTGGTGTGACTTGAGCGGTGCAATTAATAGTTAGTTGGAAATTTCGAGGATGAAATTTCTTTAAGGGAGGTAGAATTGTAATGCCCCGAATTTGGGCCTAGTAGAATTGGGCCTATTGGGCTTTATGCTTTGGGTCTCAAAAAATTTTTAAGTGAGCGAGAAAATGACAATTGACATGTGGGCTTTGAGGGTTAATGAATTTGGAGTGTCTAGGGGTGTTGGAGATGTCCTGGGATAAAGTAAGGGTATAGGAAAAATTTTGGTTTAAGCCCCAAAGGAGCTGTGACTTCAGTTAGTAGGCCTTTTAAAGAAATGAAAAAGAAAAATGACCCAAAAGAGCTCGTGGTGTAGTGGCAAAGTGGCGGCAGTTAGGGAGCAAGGAGGTGGCGTCAATAGCAGGCAAGGGAGTCCAAGGTTTGAGTAGTGGCATGGTATTTTATTGGAGTGTTTATTTTGTAGATTGGATGGCCAGAGTTTGTGTTGGATTTGAACTCTTGCATTGGAGAGTTTGAAGGTCTTGTGAGATGGTTGTGGTGGAAATTTAGGATGAGATTGAGGAGTTATCAGGGAGAAAAGTTAGGAGCTGAGAAGTGTGAAGAGTTGGTGCCGAGTGGGACTTTAGGGGAAGGTAGTTTCGGCTTTTGGCTATAAAAGGGGGTACCAAATTCCTTTGAGAGGTTCATTGGGTTTTCCATTACTTTTCTTTTCTCCCACTCATTTCATTTCTTCCGTTGCCAAATTTTTTCATTGCCGAATTCTTCCATTGCCGAAAAACCATCATTCCTTTTTGCCAAAATCCCTATTAGTGTTGTGTTCTTCTTCTTTCTATGAAAGCCGAATATCTCTTATAATCGAATAGCCCTATCTTTTTGCCGATTCCTTGTTGTTTTTCCTCCATCACAAATCAGCTGATGTTATCTACTCTTAATCAAGTTTTAAAAGCCGGATCTCGTGAAGTATTTATCTAGGCCGCAGGATCAAAGGTTGGATTCGGTAAGTACTTAGTCAACCTCCTTTAGTGTGTTTTGGTAAAAGTCAGAGGGCTATCTAACTCTTTCTTGTCGTTAACCTTGTATTAACAAGCATGGTAAGGATCACTAGCAAGTGGTAAATGTACTGTCTCGATTATGGGTTAGTAAGTGGTCGAATGTAAGTGTGGCTTATAGAGGTGACTTGTGTGGAATAAGAGTCGCTTGATTTTTGATAGAATATGTGTGGGTGCAGATCCAGGGGATATTCGTGAATAGTAGATAAGGAAGGGCTACTAGAACTGGTGGCACACAGTAAGTTGATGGTAAGGCTTCGATTTTTGGGTAAATATTATGGTTAAGTGTGTGATTGATTGGAGATTTTATTGGTTGTAGGTTCAAGGTTGGGGATAGTGTAGCACGTTGCATTAACCAAGTGTGTACATACACTTCACACACGATGAATCGACAAAAGCCGAAATCGTAGAAAAACTGGAATGCCGAAAAGCTGAAATGCTGAAAGGTTATCACCGGCAACCACACGAGCGTGAAAAAATTCATGTGGGAGCACCGATATGGTTACCGGGGCTAAGAGAGCGATCTCATGGTCCCGGGCCACTATTTGGCTGACCGAGCCTGGCGGGGCTAAACGGGTCACCGAGCTCATGGGCCCAAATCGACAAGAGTTGATATGTGAAATTGAAAGATGGATTGATATGTATGGTTGTATGATTTGATTATGATCGAGCCTAATGGGCTACATAAACGTGATTGGGCTTAATGGGCTATATGGACATGATTGGGCTTAGTGGGCCTTATAGGGTTTTAGAAATGCATGCTAGGGTTTTAATGGACTCAAGGCCTAGTTTTGATAAATTCTTAAATAGCATAAAACTTACTGTAATAATCAAACATGTCTGTGGACAAGTTGCTAGGTTAGAGTGTTGCAATGGACATAAGCATGTCTAGGATTTGATCTAGGGAGAGCCTGGTACTTAAGCGGTACTAGTGACCCACCTCCTCTTCTCTGGGATTCTACCTAGTGCAGTGTCTGTTTACTTTAGCCGTAAGGACTTGTTGATGGGCCAAAGTTCATAACTAAAACCCGAGATGAAAGAAATTACGAAAATACCCTTTTAGGGTAGAATTACAAAAATACCTCTAGGTAGTGAAATGACAAAAATACCCTTAGGTGCTTAATGCGTGAAAATGTGTATGTTGCAATCAGATATATTTGCACTTGGGTGGGTTTGATGATACAGAGGAAGATACGTGAGGATCGCATAGCCGCTTGACGACCGTGGATCCACCGGTGGCTTTAAGCCCATTATATGCTTAGCAGCCTTGCTGCAACGTTTGAGTAGTGCCGTTGTTGGTGCTACCTTTGGAGTGTAGGGATGGGTGGGTTGATAATCAAACATGTCTGTGGACAAGTCTCTAGGATCCTACCTGGTGTATAGTGTTCGATCACTTTAGCCATAAGGACTTGTTGATGGGGCAAAGTTCATAACTAGAACCTGAGATGAAAGAAATTAGGGAAATACCCCTATAGGGTAGAATTACAAAAAATACCCCTGGGTAGTGAAATGACTAAAATACCCCTAGGTGCTTAATGTGTGAAAATGTGTATGTTGCATTCATAAGATATATGTTGCACTTAGGTGGGTTTGATGATACGGAGGAAGATATGTGAGGATCGCATAGTCGCTTGATGACCGTGGATCCACCTGTGGCTTTAAGCCCATTATATGCTTAGCAGCCTTGCTGCAACGTTTGAGTAGTGCCGCTGTTGGTGCTACCATTGGAGTGTAAGGATGGGTGGGTTGATATTTATATCCCTATAGGATTGTAGGGTTGGAAGGGAAATGGAGTGCAGGGTTGGCTTTGGGATTGGGGCATTGCATTCATGTGATATTGTTGTGATATTAGGTCATTGTGGGCTAAGGCCCATGACCACCGATTTTGATAGGGCTTAGGCCCAATATGATAATCGCATGTTGGTTGGATTACCAAGGGTCGTACACACTGAGTTTTGAAACTCACACCCTTTTATTTAATGTTTCATGTGACTCTCAGTAGACGGCTCGACGTGGAAGAGGACTCAGAGGTGGCCATAATGCAAGCTACTTAGAAGTTTTTAATTAGTTTCGAATGACTTTATTTTAATTAATTTATTTTCATTAGGATGTAATAAAGCCTTGTATCTGCAATTTTACTTTACCCTTGGGTTTTATTATTATTTCAACTACCTAGTTTTTAAACTTAAATAAATTTCTAATGTTTAATATGGTTTTTGAAATAACTATAACATATGGACGTTTTCTTAAAACATGGGCTTTCATCATAACTTAACAAGTTCCAAGGATTTCGGGTTTCTAAATCTTAGACTTAAGTTTTTAACTATTCAAATTTCCTACTGAACATAAATTTAACTAAACAAAGTCATTTTGGAATTATCCCTTTGATATGGCATCACCAGATTCGACCATAACGTCTAGGCTGGGTCTAGGGGTGCTACATTTAGTGGTATCAGAGCCCGATTGCAAAGCTCAGGATGTAAAATGGGCCTTAGATTTTGGGATTTTAAAACAAGTAGATTACAAAGTTTTGCAGGATTCTTGAAGTGTGGTTCACCGAGCCCTTGACGTCGAGCCAAGTAAGTTTTTCTATTGTTACACTTGTTTAAATTATTGAACTGTATTTAGATATAGGGCTACTTTAAACAATAGGTTCTTAAAGACTAAAGCCTGTAGGAAACTTAAGCCTGTAGTGGATTTACGACTGAGAAACAACTCTTAAATTGTTACTTGCATAAGACATGTGCTTTAAACAGTGCAGCTATGAACTAATTTCATAAAATTCTTAATTTTGATAATACAAGAATCAATGATGAGCGCTAGAAGAGGTGCAAGGGCTCGCGGTAGAGGCCGTGGAAGTGTTAGGGCTAGATCATTAGCATCGGGCCACACATCTACTAGGGAGGTACCGGCTTCACCAGAGCATGAGATGGTTCAGAAGACAGAGGTTAGAGTGAGGCCACCAGCCTCAAGTTGCGATAACCCAGAATTTGTTACTGATGTGCGCAGCTAGTAAGGAAGGTACTGGAGGAGGTTAAAGAAATTGGTGAAACACTTCAGGTTAGGTGCGTGGACTGTAAGAAAAAAAAGAGATCACAGTTCTCTAGGACTGCAGTCTCGTTCTGTGAAGCATGTTAAGGTATATCAGAACTTTTGGGCTTGCAAATATTGTAGAAGGCGTCATCCGGGTGAATGCTAGAGGAAGTCAGGAGCGTGTTTCAGATGCGAGTCTGAGGAGCATCAGGCTCGGGATTGTTCAATCATCATTAAGTCGAGCATGTTTTTTATGGATACGATATTTTGGGTATAGAAACTGTATGCGTGTAATGTTTATCTGCTATAGTGGGTAGGTTTTTTTTTTGGGGGTAAGTGTAAAGGGTTCAATTAGAGTTAAAGTGTGTTTGTGTTATTAAAATCAGAGTGCGCAGCAAAAGCATAGTGGTGTGACTTGAGCGGTGCAATTAATAGTTAGTTGGAAATTTCGAGGACGAAATTTCTTTAAGGGAGGTAGAATTGTAACGCCCCAAATTTGGGCCTAGTAGAATTGGGCCTATTGGGCTTTGTGCTTTGGGTCTCAAAAAATTTTTAAGTGAGCGAGAAAATGACAATTGGCATGTGGGCTTTGAGGGTTAATGAATTTGGAGTGTCTAGGGGTGTTGGAGATGTCCTGGGATCAAGTAAGGGTATAGGAAAAAATTTGGTTTAAGCCCCAAAAGAACTGTGACTTCAGTTAGTAGGCCTTTTAAAGAAATGAAGAAGAAAAATGACACAAAAGAGCTCGTGGTGTAGTGGCAAAGTGGCGGCACTTAGGGAGCAAGAAGGTAGCGTCAATAGCAGGCAAGGGAGTCCAAGGTTCGAGTAGTGGCATGGTATTTTATTGGAGTGTTTATTTTACAGATTGGACGGCCAGAGTTTGTGTTGGATTTGAACTCCTGCATTGGAGAGTTTGAATTGGTCTTGTGAGATGGTTGTGGGGGAAAGCTAGGATGAGATTGAGGAGTTATCAGGGAGAAAAGTTAGGAGCTGAGAAGTGTGAAGAGTTGGTGCCGAATGGGACTTTAGGGGAAGGTAGTTTCGGCTTTTGGCTATAAAAAGGGGAGTCGAATTCCTTTGAGAGGTTTCTTTGGTTTTCCATTACTTTTCTTTTCTCACCCTCATTCCGTTTCTTCCGTTGCCAAATTCTTCCATTGCCGAAAAACCATCATTCCTTTTTGTCGAAATCCTTATTGGTGTTGCATTCTTCTTCTTTCTCTGAAACCTGAATATTCCCTTATAATCGAATAGCCCTATCTTTTTGCCGATTCCTTATTGTTTTTACTCCATCACAAATCAGTTGCTGTTATCTACTCTTAATCAAGTTTTAAAAGTCGGATCTCGATCAGTAGCTATCTGGGCCGCAGGATCAAAGGTTGGATTTGGTAAGTATTTAGTCAACCTCCTTTAGTGTGTTTTGGTAAAAGCTGGAGGGCTATCTAATTCTTTCTTGTCGTTAACCTTGTATTAACAAGGGTAGGGTTCAAAGATCGCAAGCATGGTAAGGATCACTAGCAAGTGGTAAGTGTACTCGTCTCGGTTGTGGATTAGTAAGTGGCCGAATGTAAGTGTGGCTTATAGAGGTGACTTGTGTAGAATATGAGTAACTTGATTTTTGATAGTATATGTGTGGGTGCAGATCTAGGGGATATTCGTGAATAGTAGCTAAGGAAGGGCTACTAGAATTGGTGGCACACGGTAAGGTTATAGTAAGGCTTCGATTTTTGGGTAAATATTGTGGTTAAGTGTGTGATTGATTGGAGATTTGTATTGGTTGCAGGTTTAAGGCTGGGGATAGTGTAGCACGTCGCATTAACCAGATGTGTACATAAGCTTTACACACGACAAATCGACAAAAACCAAAATCCCAGAAAAAATTGGTATGCCGAAAAGCTGAAAAGCTGAAAAGCTGAAAGGTTGGCACTGGCAACCACACGAGCATGTGAACATTGGTGTGAGAACACCGATATGATTACCAGGGCCAAGAAAGTGATCTCATGGTCTCGGGCCACTAGTTGCTGACCAGGCCAGTCGGGGCTAAATGGGCCTCCGAGCTCGTGGGCCCAAATCGGCAAGAGTTGATATGTGAAATTCAATGATAGATTGATATGGATGGTTGTATGATTTGATTATGATCGAGCCTAATGGGCTACATAAACGTTATTGGGCTTAATGGGCTATATGGACATGTTTGGGCTTAGTGGGCCTTGTGGGATTTTAGAAATGTATGCTAGGGTTGTAATGGACTCTAGGCCTAGTTCTGATAAATTCTTAAATAGCATAAAACCTAATTTAATAATCTAACATGTCTGTGGACAAGTCGCTAGGTTAGAGTGTGGCAATGGACATATGTATGTCTAGGATTGGATCTAGGGAAAGCTTGGTACTTAAGCGGTCCTAGTGACCCAGCTCCTCTTCTTTGTCCTCTTCTCTGGGATCCTACTTGGTGCATAGTGTCCGTTCACTTTAGCCATAAGGACTTGTTGATGGGGCAAAGTTCATAACTAAAACCTGAGATGAAAGAAATTAGGGAAATACCTCTATAGGGTAGAATTACAAAAATACCCTAGGTAGTGAAATAACTAAAATACCCCTAGGTGCTTAATGTGTGAAAATGTGTATGTTGCATTCATGAGATATATGTTCCACTTGGGTGGGTTTGATGATACGGAGGAAGATATGTGAGGATCGCATAGTCGCTTGAAGACCGTGGATCCACATGTGGCTTTAAGCCCATTATATGCTTAGCAGTCTTGCTGCAACGTTTGAGTAGTGCCGCTGTTGGTGCTACCTTTGGAGTGTAGGGATGGGTGGGTTGATATTTATATCCCCACAGGAGTGTAGGGTTGGAAGGGAAATGGAGTGCAGGGTTGGGTTTTGGACGGGAGCATTGCATTCATGTGATACTGATGTGATATTAGGTCATTGTGGGCTAAGGCCCATGACCATCGATTTTGATAGGGCTTAGGCCCAATGTGATAATCGCATGTTGGTTGGATTACTAAGGTTCGTACACATTGAGTTTCAAAATTCACACCCTTTTATTTAATGTTTTAGGTGACTCTCAATAGATGGCTCGACCTGGAAGAGGACTCTGAGGTGGCCACACTGCAAGCTACATAGAAGTTTTTAATTAGTTTCGAATGACTTTATTTTAATTACTTTATTTTATTTGGGATGTAATAAGGCCTTGTATCTCCAATTTGACTTTATCTTTGGGTTTTATTATTGTTTGAACTGCCTAATTATTAAACTTAAATAAATTTCAAAGTTTAACATGGTTTTCGAAATAACTATAACATATGGACATTTTCTTAAAACATGGGCTTTCATCATAACTTAACAAGTTGCAAGGATTTTGGGTTTCTAAATCTTAAACTTGAGTTTTTAACTATTTAAATTTCCTACTGAACATAAATTTAACTAAACAAAGTCGTTTTGGAATTATCCCTTTGATATGATATCACTAGATTCGGGCATAACGTCTGGGCCGGGTCTGGGGGTGTTACAGTTTTCGTAACTCACCCTTTTCTTTTAACTGTACAGGTAATCCCCAGCCTTAGAGGATTTGGAGCTGCCAGGGACTCGGAGGTGGCCACGTGTTCGCCAGTATTTTTAATTTTATATCTAGCCTTTAAATATTTTAGCTCGGGTTTAATATTTTTATAATAAGGCCATTCGGGGTTTAAATTTTATATGATGTTTTCTTTTAATTTGAACCTGCTAGTCTAGGAAACACTGGTTTTTAAAACAATAAATGTTTCCCTATAATCACGTTTTAAAATCTTAAAGTTTACAACTAGAAAAGGCTTTCGCTATTTTATTTCAGATTAATAAGCTTACAACAATTGATACGGCCTATAGTTTGACAACAAGGTTTACAACACTAACATTTTCAAAATAATTGTTAAATGGGATTTAAAATTCAGTAACGAACTTTTATCGGTAAACTCGGTTTTCAAACCACATATCAATGTGACACGTCAATTCCGGTCGTAACATCTAGGCAGGGTTTGGGGTGTTACATTTAGTGGTATCAGAGTCCGATTGCAAATCTCGGCTTCGGAATGTTTTTTTATTAAAATTTTCTAAATCTGTTGAAATTTTGGTTTGGAAAGAAATGTTGTCACTAAAAGTGTGGCCCACCAAGTCTCGGGCACCAAATCTGTAAGTTCTCTAACCCAATTTTCTGTGATATACTGGGATAATTATACTGAGAAACTATTAAGGATAGTAGTAGTGCATTGTAACTCTTTAACTAGAGTAAACTAAGACTGTAGGAGACTGAAAACTGTAGTGAGGTTTCGATCTATGAAAACAACCCTAATTACTATTTATCATAAATATCCGTTAATAATTATTGGAATTATAAGCTGATGCATAAAACTCTTAGAGGCCGCGGAAGGGGTACACGTGGCCTCGGTAGAGGCCGAGGTGCTAGGGTTGGGTCTTCAGTATCGGGACACATGCCAGCTAGGGAGGCGCCAGCCTCACCAGCAACTGAGACAGGGTCTCATGACTGAGCCACTCGAGATGATGCTTTGTCTCAAACAATGCCGCGGGTATTGGAAAGGGTTGCTGGAGCAAGTACTGGGTCAGTAGGCCGAGAGTCAATTTCTGAGCGATTCTAGTCTAATGGAGCGAAAATATTCAGGGGCGTT
The DNA here is from genome assembly GCA_025503065.1 of Gossypium bickii. Taxonomy (NCBI): domain Eukaryota; kingdom Viridiplantae; phylum Streptophyta; class Magnoliopsida; order Malvales; family Malvaceae; genus Gossypium; species Gossypium bickii. The sequence goes on from CP106713.1 coordinate 74,144,005, forward strand.
TTTGGTGTAGCTCCAAATGTATCAAAATATTGGCTAGAGGCTACGAAACGAATAATGGATGATCTTGATTGTACTGTGGAATAGAAACTGAAAGGAGCAGTGTCCTTACTAAAAGATGAGGCATATTAGTAGTGGCTCACTGTAAGAGAGGGTACACAGGCCGACCGTTTGACGTTGGATTTCTTCAAGATAGCCTTTCAAGGAAAGTATGTTGGGGTAAGTTATGTGGATGTCCGGAGGAAAGAATTTCTAAGTCTAATCCAGGGGAATAGGTTTGTAGCAGAGTATGAGGCAGAGTTTTTACGGTTGAGCCGATATGCTCAGGGCATAGTCGCGACTAAGTATGAACGCTGTGTGCGTTTCGAGGATGGTCTCCGAGATGAGTTATGGGCGTTGATAGCTCCGTAGAGGGAGCTAGACTTTGCTACCCTTATGGAGAAAGCAAAAATTACCGAGGATGTGAAGCGCTCAGAGTGCCAGAACTGTGAGAAGGATAGAGGCAGAAATAAAAGGGATTTTGGGCCCTTAAGTTCTTTTGGTGGGCCTAAGAAGAAGTCTAGATTTGATGGGCCAGTTCGAGCTGGGGTCCCTGTTGTTGTTGCTAGACCGCAGTCTTGCGCTGATTGTGGGAGAGCTCACCAGGGTGAGTGCTGGAAAAGAACTGGGGCATGTTTCAAATGTGGATCCATGGATCACTAGGTCAAGAATTGTACGCAGAGGCCTATTTAGATGCAAGCCGTAGGTTCGGGTTATGTTCAACTAGGGAGAGGTGGTCAGCAGCCATTGAGAGGCCGTGGTCAGGCCAGAGGGGGAAATGGATTGGATAGAGGTCTTGGAGCACCGGGCAGAGGTGCTGTTAACATAGAGCCGAGACAGCCAGCGTTGGTCTATGCTGCTCGACGCCGAGAGGATGGCGACACTCCTGACGTTATAACTATACGTTCCTCATTTATAATGTACCATATGTAACAGCTCGGTTTATACCCTAGTCGAAATAGTGGTTTCGGGACCACAAATTCGAGTTTGAATAATATTTTAATATTATATTCTATGCCGTTGATATGTAGTTTAGCATGTGTTAAATTTCCAGAAGTTAATTTGTCTGTTTGTGTGTTTAATTTGCAAAAGGATGAAATTGCATTGAATGTGAAAGTTACATGTTATTTGTTAAAGTATTAATTTGATGTGGCTTTGTAAAAGTGAGGGCCTTAAGTGGCAATTTGGCTAAAATATTAGATAGTGGATGGCAATGTGTAAATCCATTATGTTTATATATGATTATTTTATATGTTTTTTAAATATATATGTATTTTATATTGTATATTAATATATTATAAGAAAAGAAACATAGTTAGTGGATGAATGAAAGACAATCATGCCCTTATTCCATGTTTGTTTTAATTGTTTAATGAAAGGTTAATTTTGTAAATGAATTAATAATATATGTTATTACATAATAATCATAAAAGATGGCCATTTTTCATCCTATTTGGCCGAATGTAGCTAAGAAAGAAAAGAAGAAAACAAGCTTTGGTTTCGGCACTTATTTAGCTAAATTCAAGGTATGTTTTCGGTCAGTTTTCGATAATTTTTATGTTTTTGTAATCATTGCTTCGAGAGCTATCAAACCCATGTACTAATTTTGAGTATTGATAATGTTTTTGATATGAACTTTTGATGAACTCATGTGATTTATGATGATTTATGAGGTTAGATGAAAGATATGTATTTGATGAATATATTTTGTTCTTGAATTTTTGATGAATTTAGCTAAATAGGGCTAAATTGAGAAAATAAATTTTTGAGGGGTTAAAATGCAACATAAATAAAATTAATGGACTTATATGATCATAAGGAGGGCTTGGCCTAACTATGTTGTGAAATTTTGCCTATTTTGTGTTTTGTATAATAGGGATTAAATTGTGAAAATGTGAAACATTAGAGGCAAAATGGTAATTTGCCCATTTATGTGTTTTGGGATTAAATTGAATAAAAATGTGTTTGAATGAGTTTGTCTTAAATATGTTTAGATCAAGAACAAAGAAAAACGGATTTGGATCGGGGAAAAACGAAGATAATCGAATAGCTTGTCTTTGTTGTTAAACGATATCCGAGGTAAGTCTCTAAGGGAATACATGTATTAAATTATTTATGTAATTTAATAAATGCTGAAACTTGAAACCATTGTGACTATACATGAAATTGTCGAATTTGGTTAAGAAAAATATGCGATTTGGTTGAATTATTCAAATGTTAGAAGTATTTGAATATTTGTATGATGAAATTTCAATGAGAAAATAGTTTGACATGTGAAATGATTCATGTGAGATATCTTTAAGTATTACTATTCAGGCTTTGAGCCTAGCAAGCCTTGGGCTGGTGAATATATCGGGCTTTACGCCTAGCAGGCTTATTGCCAGTGAGTAAATATCAGACCTTAGGTCTAACAGGCTTAGTGCCGGTGTGAAATTCAGGCTTATGCCTAGCAGGTTTTATACCAGTGATAAAATATCAACTTGTGGCTTATGAGAGTACATCGCGCCGTGTTTATGGGACAAGTTGATAATACGAGTTATTGATTATTCGGCCATGCAGGTAATTGAGTTTCTATATTCGATCAATTAAGTAAGCATATATGTGAGTTTTGTTGAGGAAGGGTGTAACTAATGACTGTATATGCATATTCGGCCTTTGGTTATGTGATCATAATATCTTTACATGGATATTGAATATTTAGTTATATGAAATGTTGAATGGATAAGTGTATATATGTTCTTGTATGTGGCTTATTGAATGGTGTGCATATGAAATGAGTATATGGTTGAAAGTTGATACTTACTATTTAAATCTTGAGCCGAGATAGTAATTTATTTGTTAAAGTTATAACAAAGAATGCTAAGTTAAATAAGGTATTGGGGTTCGGCAATGAGTTACCATGTGTGTTTTGTTAAAGCTTAATTGATATTAAGTATTTGATCTAAAATGATTGATAGTTCAATTGAATTACTTTTAATTGCTTAAGACTTACTAAGCTAGTTAGCTTACTTTGTGTGTTCATCATTCTGTTTTATAGACTTTGACCAAGCTACGAGCTCAAGGGATTGTCTACGAAGTCAACCACACTATCAACTTATTTTGGGTACTTTGAGTTTGGATTTTGGATTAAAGGCATGTATAGGCTAGACTAGGTTTGAACTATAAATTTTATCCTTGTATATATTATAGCCATGCGAAAATGGCTTACTATTAATGCCAATTGTTTTAATGCTTTATGTTCTAAATCATGACACATGTGTTTATCCTATTTGGATTATAAGCATGGTTGCCATGTGAGTTCTTTATAAGCATAAATATATAGACATAAATATGATTTGTTAATGAGATATGGTTGATCATAATACGAAGTTTTTAATGTCATATTTGCTTATGGATAATAAGTCGTGTATAAGTATGTAAAGAATTATGAAGTAAAGTGTTTAAATTATGTTAGTATTCGAATATTATTAAGACAATATGCATATGATTCGAGTTATGTTTTTTGTAAAGTATGTATATATTGTATAACTTTGTGGCATGTTTATTTGTTTGAAATATGGTGATATACATGGTATGATTTCAAGTGAATTTTGAGGTATGATCCATATGTATAATATGGGCAAGAATATGTGTTTAATATTTAATTAGCTATATGTTTTATATATATATGAATATGACTCGTGTGAACGTTTGGTTTTGCACTTGTGTTCGGTAATACCTTGTGACCCTAATCTGGTGACGAATATGGGTTTAGGGTGTTACATTTTATTGGTATCAAAGCTTACGGTTTAGTCGATTCTAGAACTACCGTAGCACGTGTGAGTGTAGCTATACATGCCTTGAATTATAATGCGATAGTGTGATAACTTCTGACATTTGAGTTGTGATTGTATATAGTAAATGGATCCCGATAGGGTCGTAGCTGATGATGTTGAGAGCGTAGCGCCTGATCCAGCACATGGTTAGCGCCAGTAGACTCTCGACCTATCTGGAGTAGCCATGAGGGGGAGGCTAAGCAAGCCTTCTACCAGATGATGAACGAATGGTTTACTCAATATGTCCGGACTAATCCAGCTGTGCAATAACCTCCACCTCCGAATAATCCATCTCTGATACCTATGGTACATCCGATGAGATTTAGCAGGCCTCCTGTAGATAAAATCAGGAAACACGGGACCGAAGAATTTAAAGCTAATGATGATGATGATGCGGAACGAGCTGAACTGTGGCTTGATAATACTATCCGAGTGTTCGATGAGTTATCATGTACTCCGGAGGAGTGTTTAAAATGTGCAATATCACTATTGAGGGACACCGCATATCATTGGTGGAATACACTAGTATCGGTGGTTCCGAAGGAGAAAGTGACCTGGGAATTCTTTCAGATGGAGTTCCGTAAGAAATATATCAGTCAGAGATTCATCGATCAAAAGCGTAAAGAATTTTTAGAATTGAAATAGGGTCGTATGACCGTGACTGAATATGAATAGAAATTTGTGAGATTGAGCCGATATGCTCATGAATGTGTTTCAACCGAGTCTATTATGTGTAAAAGATTCTATCACAGTTTGAATGAAGACATTAAGCTGCTGGTTGGCATACTGGAGATTAAAGAGTTTGTAGTACTTGTCGAACGAGCTTGTAAAACCGAAAAGCTTGGGAAAGAGAAAAGAAAAGCCGAATTTGAAGCTAGAGACATCCGTAAAAGATCATCGAGTAAGACCTTTCATTCAGTACCAAAGAAGTTCAAAGATGAATCCAGTCGATATAAAGCCACTTCAGACATTTCTAGACGAGATCGAGATCGACCTCCTGCGGGTTCTCGAGCTACTTCGATGGCCAGTGTTGGTAATGTTCAGCAGAACCAGGTTGAGTGCAAGCATTGTGGAAAATGGCATTCCGGGAGTTGTGGATTGCATGATTGGTCCTGTTTTAAATGTGGATCATTGGATCATTTTATTCGAGAGTGCCTAATGTTAGCCGAGCAAAATACTGTTTAGAATATGAGACTAAGCAATGTATCAGTGCGTGGCAGACCACCCCGGCATTCGGGAAACGTAGGTGGCAGTCAGAGAGGAACAAAGGATACTGCGGTTCGATCAAAGGCTCGAGCACCTGCTAGAGCATATGCTATACGCGCTCGTGAGGATGCTTCTTCCCCAGATGTTATTACCGGTACTTTCACTCTTTATGATACTATTGTTGTTGCGTTGATTGATCCTAGTTTGACTCATTCTTACCTGTGTGAAACATTAGTATCCAGTAAGACTCTGCCTGTTGAGTCTACTGAGTTTGTGATTCGAGTATCAAACCCCTTGAGTTGGTGTGTTCTGGTTGACAAAGTGTGTAAAGGTTGCCTATTGATGATTCGAGATTCATGTTTCCTAGCTGATTTGATGTTGTTGCCTTTCAATGAATTCAATATAATTCTGGGAATGGATTGGTTGACTTTGCACGATACTGTTGTTAATTGCAAAAGAAAGACCATTGATTTGAGATGTCAGAATGGTGAAATTATTCGGATTGAATCTAATGATCTAAATGGGTTACCAGCGATAATATCTTCGAGGTTAGCTCGAAAGTATATGAGAAAAGGTATGAAGCTTACTTTTCTTATGTGCTTGACAGTAAAGTGACTGAAAGGAATATTGAATCCATTCCAGTCGTGTGCGAGTATCCAGATCTGTTTCCTGAGGAATTACCGGGTTTTCCACCTATTCGAGAGGTAGAGTTCGGTATTGAATTAGTACCAGGGACGACTCCAATTTCGATAGCTCCGTATCAGATGGCACCTATAGAATTAAAGGAGTTGAAAGCACAGTGCAAGAGTTAACAGATAGGGGCTTTGTACGACCTAGTTTCTCTCCCTGGGGTGCACCAATTTTATTTGTGAAAAAGAAAGATGGGACTATGCGAATGTGCATTGATTACCTACAGCTTAATAAGGTAACTATAAAGAATAAATACCCGTTGCCACGGATTGACGACTTATTTGATCAGTTGAAAGGGGCTTCAGTGTTTTCAAAGATAGATTTGAGGTCGGGTTATTATCAGTTGTGAGTCAGATATTCTAATGTACCAAAGATTGCTTTTTGAACGAGGTACGAACACTATGAGTTTTTGGTTATGCCTTTCGGACTCACTAATGCACCTGCTATTTTTATGGATCTGATGAATCGAATTTTCAGTCAGTATTTGGACCGGTTTGTGGTAGTGTTTATAGATGATATTCTGATCTACTCCAGAGATGAAACTGAGCATGCTGAGCACCTGAGACTTGTGCTACAAACTTTGTGAGATAAACAGTTGTATGCAAAGTTTAGTAAATGTGAGTTCTGGTTAAGTGAAGTCAGTTTTCTGGGCCACGTTGTTTTAGCATTAGGTATTTGGGTTGATCCGAATAAAATATCGGCTATACTCGATTGGAAACCACCGAAGAATGTTTCTGAAATTCGAAGCTTTCTGGGACTTGCTGGTTACTACAGACGATTTGTGAAAGGTTTTTCTATAATAGCTACTTCATTGACAAAGTTATTATAGAAAGATGTTAGATTTGAATGGTCGAAAAAGTGTTAGAAAAGTTTCGATCAGTTAAAAGCTCTTTTGACCGAAGCTCCAGTTTTAGTCTAGCCTGAATTGGGTAAATAATTTGTTGTTTATAGTGATGCATCTTTGAATGGTTTGGGTTGCATTTTAATGCAGGAAGGCAAAGTCGTAGCCTATGCTTCGAGACAATTGAAGCCACACGAAAGAAATTATCCAATGCATGATTTAGAACTAGCAGCCATTGTGTTCACGTTAAAGATATGGCGTCATTATCTGTTTGGTGAGAAATGTCATGTTTATTCAGATCACAAGAGTTTGAAGTATTTAATGACACAGAGAGATTTGAACCTGAGACAACGCAGATGGTTAGAGCTGTTGAAAGATTACGAGTTAGTGATTGACTATCATCCGAAAAAGGCTAATGTTGTTGCGGATGCTTTAAGTTAAAAGTCATTATTTTCTCTTCGTGCGTTGAACGCACATATGGTTATGTCTGACAATGGTTCGTTAGTAGCCGAATTAAAAGCAAGACTATTGTATATTCAACAAATTTGTGATGCTTAGAAAGTTGACAGAGATTTGTTGGCAAGACGAGTTTAGTGTGAAAGCAATGTTGAATCAGAGTTTTGAATTGATGAGAATGACTACTTGAAATTCAAAGATCGAATATGTGTTCTGAGGGATTCAGATTTGATTCAGACAATATTGAATGAAGCTCACAGTGGCCAATTATCTGTTCACCCGGGTAGCACAAAAATGTATAATGATCTGAAACAGTTCTATTGGTGGTCTGGTATGAAACGAGACATATCTGAATTTGTCTCGAAATGCTTAGTTTGTCAGCAAGTAAAGGCTGAACATCAGGTGCCTTCTGAGTTACTTCAACCGATCATGATACCTGAATGGAAATGGGATAGGATTACTATGGATTTTGTATCCGGCTTGCCTATGACACCGAGCAAGAAAGATTCAATTTGGGTTATAGTGGATAGACTAACCAAATCAGCTCACTTTGTTCCAGTTCATTCAAACTTTTCGCTCGATAAGCTTGCTGAGTTGTATGTTTCTCAAATTGTGAGATTGCATGGTGTACCAATTTCCATTGTTTCGGACAGAGACCCAAGATTCACGTCGCAGTTTTGGAAGAAATTGCAAGATGCTTTAAGTTTTAGACTACACTTTAGCACAGCTTTTCATCAGCAGACAGATGGTCAATCAGAACGAACCATTCAAATACTTGAAGATATGTTGAGATGTTGCATTCTCGAGTTTGAAGGTACGTGGGAACGATACTTACCTCTGATTGAATTTGCTTATAACAATAGCTTTCAATCTAGTATCAATATGGCACCCTACGAAGCTCTGTACAGACGTAAATGTCATACAACACTATACTAGACTGAGCTCAGTGAAAATAAGATACACGGGGTTGACTTGATTAAGGAGACTGAACAGAAAGTGGCAGTGATCCGTGATAGTTAGAAAGCTGCATCAGATCATCAAAAGTCATATGCATTTTTGAAACGTAAAGACATTGAGTTTCAGATTGGAGACCGAGTATTCTTGAAAGTTTCACAATGGAAGAAAGTACTCAGATTTGGACGTAAAGGCAAATTAAGTCCGAGGTTCATCGGACTGTATGAGATCATCGAACGTGTCGGGCCTGTTGCTTATAGATTAAGGTTGCCTTCTGAACTAGAAAAGATACACAATGTATTTCATGTCTTGATGCTTCGTAGATATAGATCTGATCCGTCGCATGTGATTGCCCCGTCTGAGATTGAAATCCAAACTGATATGACGTACGAGGAAGAACCGATCTGTATCTTAGCCCGTGAAGTGAAAGAGTTAAGAAACAAGAAAATTTCATTAGTAAAAGTATTATGGAATCGTGATGGAATAGAAAAGGCTACGTGGGAGCCTAAAGATTCAATGAGACAACAGTATCCGACTTTGTTTAACGGTAAGATTTTCGGGGACGAAAATCCCTCAGGTGGGAGAATTGTAATAGTCTGGTTTATACCCTGGTCGAAACAGTGATTTCGGGACCACAAATCCGAGTCTGAACAATATTTTAATATTATATTCTGTGCCATTGATATGTGGTTTAGCATGTGTTAAATTTTCGTAAGTGAATTTGTCTGTTCGTGTGTTTAATTTGCAAAAGGATGAAATTGCATTGAATGTGAAAGTTACATGTTATTTGTTAAAGTATTAATTTGATGTGGCTTTGTAAAAGTGAGGGCCTTAAGTGGTAATTTGGCTAAAATATTAGATAGTGGACGGCAATGTGTAAATCCATTATGTTTATATATGATTATTTTATATGTTTTTTTAAATATATATGTATTTTATATTGTATATTAATATATTATAATAAAAGAAACATAGTTAGTGGATGAATGAAAGACAATCATGCCTTTATTCTATGTTTGTTTTAATTGTTTATTGAAAGGTTAATTTTGTAAATGAATTAATAATATATGTTATTACATAATAATCATAAAAGATGGCCATTTTTCATCCTATTTGGCCGAATGTAGCTAAGAAAGAAAAGAAGAAGACAAGCTTTGGTTTCAGCACTTATTTAGTTAAGTTCAAGGTATGTTTTTGGCCGGTTTTCGATAATTTTTACGTTTTTTGTAATTATTGCTTCGAGAGCTATCAAACCCATGTAGTAATTTTGAGTATTGATGATGTTTTTGATATGAACTTTTGATGAACTCATGTGATTTATGATGACTTATGAGGTAAGATGAAAGATATGTATTTGATGAATATATTTTGTTCTTGAATTTTTGATGAATTTAGCTAAATAGGGGTTAAAATGCAACATAAATAAAATGAATGGACTTATATGATCATAAGGAGGGTTCGGCCTAACTATGTTGTTGTGAAATTTTGCCTATTTTGCGTTTTGTATAATAGGGATTAAATTGTGAAAATGTGAAACATTAGAGGCAAAATGGTAATTTGCCCATTTATGTGTTTTGGGATTAAATTGAATAAAAATGTGTTTGAATGAGTTTGTCTTAAATATGTTTAGATCAAGAACAAAGGAAAACAGATTTGGATCGGGGAAAAATGAAGATAATCGAATAGCTTCTCTTTGTTGTTAAACGATATCTGAGGTAAGTCTCTAAGCGAATACATGTCATAAATTATTTACGTAATTTAATAAATGCTGAAACTTGAAACCATTGTGACTATACATGAAATTGCTGAGTTTGGTTTAGAAACATATGTGATTTGGTTGAATTATTCGAATGTTAGAAGTATTTGAATATTTGTATGATGAAATTTCAATGAGAAAATAGTTTGACATGTGAAATGATTCATGTGAGATATCTTTAAGTATTACTATTCAGGCTTTGAGCCTAGCAAGCCTTGGGCTGGTGAATATATCGGGCTTTATGCCTAGCAGGCTTATTGCCGGTGAATAAATATCAGACCTTGGGTCTAGCAGGCTTAGTGCCGGTGTGAAATTCAGGCTTATGCCTAGCAGGTTTTATACCAGTGATAAAATATCCACTTGTGGCTTATGAGAGTACATCATGACATGTTTATGGGACAAGTAAGTTGATAATACGAGTTATTGATTATTCGGCCATCCAGGTAATTGAGTTTCTATATTCGATCAATTAAGTAAGCATATATGTGAGTTTTGTTGAGCAAGGATGTGACTAATGACTATATATGTAACACCCCTTACCCGAAACCCTTACCGGAATCGAGTACGTGGCATTACTAGACTTGACTATTAACTTAAGGTGTAAAATTTTAAAGCTGTCCAACTGTGTCATGCTGACTAAATCGACCATAACTCGAGTTATAAAACTCGAAATTTAGATCCGTAAATTTTCCTTGAAACTAGACTCATATAACATTTCACCATAATTTTTTTCAGAATTTTTCATGTGGCCAATTAGTACAGTTTATTCATCAAAGTTACCCTTATTACTCTGTCTGACAATTCTGACCTGTCTCTACAAAAATACAGTTATCTCATTGCACAATTTTCATATACTGTTCTAGTTTATACCAATGAAAAATAGACTCAATAAGGGTTTTACACATATAACCCATGCTTCCTAATTATTTTTGTACAATTTTTGACAATTTTTCCAAAACAGAACAGTGACTCATGAATGCATTCAGGGCAGGTCTCACTAAAACTTAATTATCTCATAATATATAAATATTTTGCCTACTCTGTTTCTTCCATATAAAAATAGACACAATAAGGTTTAATTCTATACTTCATTCACCATCTAATTCAATTTATCCTATTTTTGGTGATTTTTCTAACTCACATCACTGCTGTAACTAAAGACTGTTTCTATACTAAATATGCTTTCTAGCTTATAATAGGATATACTCACATACAATTCATACTCTCCATGCATTTTTAATCACTTACGAAGATAGCTTGTACTTAAAACATTCACATGATATTCTAACATCATCGATTTAAAGGAGTATCACTATTACCCACATTTATGACAAAACCCCAAAACATACATAACCAAATATTTAGCCATATTCGCATGGTTTGTTATATACAAGAACCTTAAGATTTCATCAAACAAAGACCAAGTCTTTCCTATACATGCCTTCGTTTAAAACCAAAATGAAAGAGTACCCAAAATGTAGATTGATAGTGTGAGTGACTTTCCGAACGATCCCGACGAGCTTGTAGCTTGCACCTAATCTATAAAACAAAGGAAACATTTCACACGATAAGCTTGCTAGCTTAGTAAGTCCTAATTTCATAAAAATAACATTTGAATTTCAACAATTAAATTACTATAATTCAACTTGTGGACTTGTACTCATACTTATTTTCAAACTTTAATTTTCATACCCATATTAACAAGTATGAATTCGTAGAAACGATATCTCTTCACCCACATGCTTATGATCAAAATACTTGTTTATAAACCAACCTTTCGAAACCCAAAATGTCATCGTATGATCATAGGTACATGCATTTTTATACTTAAATGTCAATTACTATAACATGGCATCAATTACACAACCACTCATGTGGTCGAATATGCCTAGTCATGTATCCTCATGTTAGAAGACCAAGATACCACAATCATATCATTCATTAGTAAAACCGAGAACACATATTATAACCATATTTATATATGTATATATTCCACACTCGTAACACATGCCATTTGAAATAAATTACTGATTTTCCTTGTCTTATATAAGTAAGAAATTCATTCCTACTTCACATACTCACCTGAGCCATTAACTCGATAAGTTTGCTTTAATTCGCCTTTGAACATAAATTTCGATTTCTATTTTGTAAAATACATCACCAGGCATCAAGCTCGCTAGGCGTAAGAGCCCGATAAGAATCACCGGCACAAGGCCCACGCTAGGCATAAAAGCCCGATAAGAATCAGGCACAAGGCACGCTAGGCGAAAAGCTGAATTAAATCACCGCACAAGGCACGCTAGGCGTAAAAGCTCGAATTAAATCACCCAGCACAAGGCCCGCTAGAAGCTTAAAGCCCGAATAACACACCGAATATTTCATCAACTTAAAAATCTTAACACTTATATTATTTCTAATTCATGTACGTACACCACAATCAACTATCATATTACATGTACTAGTTTTTGTTCCACAATCAAAACACATTTAGTCCAATATATATATATGTATATATATATATAACCAAAAATTACATTCATCACCATGAGCATAATCAGTATACTTATAAACACCATTCAATAACTTATGCCCCAAATAAAATATTACATTCGCCAAACCGAGAATATGTAACCAAATTTCCAAAGAGGTATACTCATGTCATAATTCAATAATTCTCAATCCAATTACACCTTTATAAATAAAAATTTATCTCATGAAATCATATCCAAGTACCATGAATTATCATGCCAAGCTATTGTATTTAAAAATTCACTCTCACATTCGGCCATGTGCCATTTTCTTGTATAAAATTTCATTACATAGCTACATGTATAGGAGACATTCAGTTTAGCTTAATTGTTTAAAACTTACCTCAAAATTTGACGAATTACGCTTTCCGACTATTCGTTAAATTTTGCTTTTCTCGATTCAATCCGATTTCCTTTTATTCTTGATCTAAATAAAATCAAATTTAAACTCATTCAATTACATTCCTATTCCATTGAATCAAAAAAAAATGCATAATTTAGCAATTTATTAATTTACCCTCGTCTTTTTCAATCTATACAATTTAGTCCCTAATACCATACTCACTAATTAGTCAAAAATTTAAAACAACACATACCTAATTGATTTCCCCAAGTGCCGAATCTAATGGAATGTTTCTCTTTTTCTTTCTCAAGTTTGGCTATGAACTCCCTTAGGAAGATGAACACTTTTCATCTCTTATTTTATTATTATCAATATAACATTTTTAACATAATAAATATAATAAAGTATAAAAAAAATTTAGGTTACTATTACATGCATAATCATGACTTGCACTCACTTCACTTATGGTCAATTTGCTATTTAAAACCCCCAAATTACAAAAAACATCATCACTTCAATCCTTATATCTCAAAACACAAATATCATTAATTTAACCTCATCCATGAAGGGTCGAATGTTCATAGCCCCTCTTTCAATTCGTTTCTTCCATTTATTTTCTATTTGGTACATTCAAAAATTCTTCTTCTTCTTTTTTTTTTTTTAATACATCCATATACTAAACTCTATCCAAAAACTCTAAAGAATTTATTGATAATCTTGGATGCTTATTGCATATTCTACCATTAATCACACAAACACTAAGTTTTCATCCATGGTGACTTTCGAATTTCACTACCAATTCAAGAATTTGAGTATGGGCTATCTAATTTACATGACAATAACCTCAAAAATATCAAAAATAACAAAAACTAAGTTAAATTACTTACCCAAATGAAGCATGCATATACCGAAAATGGTTGGAAGCTTAGCACTTCTCTTCTCCATTTATTTTCGGTCAAAAATAGGTGGAAGAAGATGATCCTTCATTTCCCCTTATGTTTTATTATTTTAATGATATTATAAAATATACATATATATTATGACATTCCTTATTTAATAATAAAACAAACTATAAAACACTAATTTAAAGCCTAGTGCCGTCCACTACAATAGGAATTGGAATATTTGTCCTTTAAGGACTCATAATTAATAAGTCATTCTCTAATTGGCACTATTAATCATTAACCATTAATTTATCTAGCAAATAGCCGAATGTACAAAGCTCCAACACTCTTTGCTTTTCTTTGTTATTCGGTTGAAGAAAGGATGAATAAAATCCCACTTTCATGTTGGTTTAACTATATATAGTTATAAATTATAAAACAATTATAACATAATCTTTAACATACATTCAATTTAAAACCATCAAACATCAAAACTATCCAAGCATGTTAATGGCCGAATCTTAAATACATAGTATTTTCAAAAATTTAAACATGGGTTGTATAGGATTTAAAGCAAGCATTCCAAATATGCAAAAATTTTCAAAAACTAAATAAAACACATACCCTTAATTAAGCCCTAAAGTGCCGAAATTTTCAAGCTCCTACAATGGAGTTCTTCATCCAAGTTTCGGCCAAGAAGATGAGTAAGGTAAGGTTCTCTTTCATCCCACTTGTTTTTATTATTTAATGATAAAACAAACACATTTTTATTAACATGATTTTAACACCTTAATATAACTATCTAATAAGCTAATTTAACATATAATTTGGACTTATAAAGGCCCATTGCCGTCCCTTACTATGGTGAATGGGCTAATTGCCCTTTTTGTACACCCACTTAAAAAGCCACAATCAATTTAGTATTCTTCACTTAAGCATGCAACTTTTTCGCTTTTCTCGATTAAATCCTTTTTATCAAATTGAGCACTTAAATGACTAAATTTTTCTACGAAATTTTCACACTCACTAAATCACATATAACAAACACAAAATATAATATTAAAAATATCTCTCAGGCTCGGATTCGTGGTCCCGAAACCACCGTTCCGATTTGGGTCAAAATTGGTCTGTTACAATATATGCATATTCGGCCTTTGGTTATGTGATCATAATATCTTTACATGGATATTGAATATTTAGTTATATGAAATGTTGAATGGATAAGTGTATATATGTTCTTGTATATGGCTTATTGAATGGTGTGCATATGAAATGAGTATATGGTTGAAAGTTGATACTTACTATTTGAATCTTGAGCCGAGATAGTAATTTATTTGTTAAAGTTAAGATAACGAAGAACGCTAAGCTAAATAAGGTATTGGGGTTCGGCAATGAGTTACCATGTGTGTTTTGTTAAAGCTTAATTGATATTAAGTATTTGATCTAAAATGCTTGAGAGTTCAATGGAATTACTTTTAATTGCTTAAGACTTACTAAGCTAGTTAGCTTACTCTGTGTGTTCATCATTCTGTTTTATAGACTTTGACCAAGCTATGAGCTCAGGGGATCGTCTACGAAGCCAACTACACTATCAACTTATTTTGGGTACTTTGAGTTTGGATTTTGGATTAAAGGCATGTATAGGCTAGACTAAGTTTGAACTATAAATTTTGTCCTTGTATATATTATAGCCATGCGAAAATGGCTTACTATTAATGTCAATTGTTTTGATGCTTTATGTTCTAAATCATGACACGTGTGTTTATCCTATTTGGATTATAAGCATGGTTGCCATGTGAGTTCTTTATAAGCATAAATATATAAACATAAATATGATTTGTTAATGAGATATGCTTGATCATAATACGAAATTATTAATGTTGTATTTGCTTATGGATAATAAGTCGTGTATAAGTATGTAAAGAATTATGAAGTAAAGTGTTTAAATTATGTTAGGTATTCCAATATTATTAAGACAATATGCATATGATTCGAGTTATGTGTTTTGTAAAGTATGTATATATTGTATAACTTTATGGCATGTTTATTTGTTTGAAATATGATGATATACATGGTATGATTTCAAGTGAATTTTGAGGTATGATCCATATGTATAATATGGGCAAAAATATGTGTTTAATATTTAATTAGCTATATTCTTTATATATATATGAATATGACTCGTGTGAACGTTTGGTTCTGCACTTGTGTTTGGTAATACCTTGTGACCGTAATCTGGCAACGGATAAGGGTTTAGGGTGTTACATCGTATACCGCTTTAATTGATATTAGGTCTACACACTCGTATGTTGCATGTACTGTTTCTAGGACGTTAGGTATGCGGATCAAAATTACTAATAGTGAAATGTCGGTGATAAGTCCACTGGGATAGTCGATTAGAGTGAATAAGCTATTTAGAGACGTGCCCCTAGAAGTCCAAGGGGTTGTCTTTTCGGCGGATTTGATGGAACTGCCGTTTGGCAAATTCGATCTTATTTTGGGCATGGATTGGCTAGTGAAGCAGCGTACGAATTTGGATTGCGCTGCTAAGCGTATGGTATTGAAATATTATGAGGATTAGGATGTTGTTGTGATAGGGGAGCGAATGGATTATCTATCTAATGTAAACTCAGCATTAAGGGCCGAGAAACTAGTTCGCAAAGGTTGCGAGGCATTCTTAGCTTATGTTAGCATATTTGATTCCAAAGGTCTGTCTGTTGGGGATGTCAGAACTGTGAAGGAGTTCCTGAATGTATTTCTCGAAGAGCTTCTTGGGTTGCCTCCAAACTATGAGGTCGAATTCGGTATCAAGCTCTTACCTGGAATAGCTCCGGTGTCTATCGCCCCTTATAGGATGGCACAGAAGAAGCTGGTAGAGTTAAAGGCTCAGATTCAAGACCTACTGGACTGAGGATTCATCTGACCGAGTGTGTCTCCTTGGGGAGCACCAGTGTTATTTGTCAAGAAGAAGAATGGGTCCATGAGCATGTGCATCGATTATCGTCAACTGAACAAACTGACGATTAAAAACAAGTACCCTTTACCAAGAATAGATAATCTGTTCGACCAGCTGCGAGGAGCTTCGGTTTTCTCCAAGATAGATCTTTGATCTGGGTACCATCAGTTAAGAGTTAAGAGGCGAATGTGTAAAAGACTATGTTCAGGACTCGGTATGTGCATTACGAGTTTCTGGTCATGCCGTTTGGGTTGACAAATGCACCAGCTGCTTTCATGGATATGATGAACTGAGTATTCCAGCCCTATTTGGATCGGTTCGTAGTGGTGTTTATAGATGACATCCTGGTGTATTCAAGAACCGAGGAGGATCATGATTCAAATCTACGGATTGTATTGCAAATACTGAGGGAAAAGTAACTTTATGCAAAGTTCAGTAAGTGTAAGTTCTGGCTGGGGGAAATGACATTTCTGGGTCATGTGATGTCTGCCGAGGGGATTAGGGTTGATCCTCAGAAAATTAAAGTCGTGTTGGATTAGAAACCACCAAAGACTGTATCTGAGATTTGAAGTTTTCTAGGCTTGGCTGGTATTACAGACATTTTGTTGAGGGGTTCTCACTGATTGCTGCACCTTTGACTATGTTACTGCGCAAAGGGGTACCTTTCAACTGGACTGATAAGCAGCAGGAGAGTTTTGAGAAACTGAAGAAGGTTCTGACTGAAGCCCTGGTGTTAATATGCCAGTGTTCGGGAAGGAATTCATTGTCTACTGTGATGCGTCACACACTAGATTGGGTTGTGTGTTGATGCAAGAGGGTAAGGTGGTTGCTTACGCGTCTCACCAGCTTAAGCGTCACGAGGCGAACTACCCCACGCACGAATTGGAGTTAGCAACAGTAGTATTCGCACTGAAGACTTGGAGACATTATTTATACGGTGAAAAGTATACTATTTACACAGACCATAAAAGCCTCAAATATCTCTTTACTCAAAAGGAGTTGAATCTTAGGCAACGAAGATGGATAGAGTTGCTTAAGGATTATGATTGCTCGATTGAGTACCATCTAGGTAAAGCTAACATAGTAGTAGATGCACTGACCCGTAAGGTTGTATCTGATCTGAAAGTAATATTTGCTCGTCTTAGCCTGTTTGGGGATGGTAGTCTGTTGGCTGAACTCCAAGTGAGACCGACCTGGATTGATCAAATTAGGGAAAAGCAGTTGTTGGATGAATCATTGGTTCCTCGTTTTCGACTGGTTAAGAAGGGGGAGACCGCAGATTTTGGGCTGAATAGTGAGGGAGTACGATGCTTCCGTGGGAGAATCTGTGTACCGAGAGATTCTTAGTTAAGGCAGTCTATACTGTGAGAGGCGCATAGTAGCCCATACGCTATGCATCCTGGCGGAAACAAGTTATATCGATATCTGCGTAAACTATACTAGTGGCCAAGGCTCAAGCACGAGGTTACAGATTTCGTGAGTAAGTGTCTGACATGCCAGCTAGTTAAGGCTGAGCATTAACTGTCTTCTGGATTACTGCAACCCATTAAAATTCCACTCTGGAAGTGGGAGAGGGTAACCATGGACTTTGTTAGTGGGCTACCCTTGACGCCTACTAAGAAGGATTCGGTATGGGTTATTGTTGATCGACTAACTAAATCTGCTCATTTTATATCGGTCTGCACGGATTATTCATTGCAGAAGTTGGCTAAGTTATGCGTGGCTGAGATTGTGAGACTGCATGGGGTACCAGTGTCTATCATTTCGGACAGAGACCCTAGATTCACATCACGATTCTGGAGAGTGTTACACGAAGTTTTGGGTACAAGGTTAGGTTTTAGCACGGCATTCCATCCTCAGGCTGATGGTCAGTCGGAAAGGGTGATCCAGATATTGGAGGACATGCTAAGAAGCTGTAATTGATTCCAAAGGCAGTTGGGAAGACTACCTGCCGCTAGCAGCATTCGCATATAACAACAGCTACCAATCCAGTATTCAGATGGCACTGTACAAGGCGTTATATGGTCGTAGGTGTCATACTCCTACTTGTTGGACAGAAATAGGTGAGCAGCGAATGTTGGGGCCAGAGCTAGTTTCTGAAACCGAAGAAAAAGTGAAGTTGATCCTGGATCGGTTAAAGGAGGCATCTAATAGGTAAAAGTCGTATGCTGATTTAAAGCGTAAAGAAATAGAGTACACTGTGGGGGATTATGTTTTCTTGAAGGTATCACCATGGAAGAAGATTCTGAGATTTGGACGGAAAGGCAAATTGAGCCCTAGATTCATCGGACCTTACTGGATATTAAAGCGTATGGGACCAGTTGCCTATCGAGTTGAGTTACCTCCTGAGTTGAACCAGATACATGATGTGTTCCACATCTCTATGCTGAGCTGATACCGCTCTGATCCCTCACATAAAGTGCCGGTGGAGGAGATTGAGGCTAGACCTGATCTGACTTTTGAGGAAGAACCGGTGCAAATAATGGATCGTGACGTTAAAGTGTTAAGAAGGAAATCGGTCCCGTTAGTCAAGGTGCTTTGGCGTAATCACGGTTCAGAGGAAGCCATGTGGGAGCCTAAGGAGGCGATGCGGCAGCAATACCCTCACCGTTTCTGACCAGGTAAATTTCGAGGTCAAAATTTTTTTATAGGGGTTGTAACAGCTCGATTTAGGGCCTAGCTGAAAGAGTGGTGGGAGACCACGAATCTGAGGTGAAATTATGAGTTTTTAAAGTTTATATTATGTTTGCATGCTAGTATAAAAGTTTCATGAAGCAATTTTATTAAATTGAGGTTAAGGACTAAATTGCAAAAATTACAAAAATTGCAAAATTTGAGTTTCTAGAAGCTTTTTGTATGAAATAGCTTTAGAATATGAATTATGAGCCCTTAGTAATAATTTGCCCAAAATTTAATTTTTAGACAAAATTGACCTTGAGATGGTATTATAGAAATTTTTAGTAATAAGGGCATTTTGGTCATTTGTCTAATAAGTGATTAAAATAGGAAAAAGATGATGAAAATCTCATCATCTTCTTCCCCCATTGCCGAAAATTGAAGGAAGCCATAGCTAGGGTTCTTCAATTTTTCAAGCTTGCTAGTAAGTGCTCCTAAGCCCGATTTTTGAAGTCCCGGTAGCATGAGTAAGCTATTTTTTAGCTATTTGATGAGCTAAGCTTCATGTTTAAAAATGTACCCATGAGTGACATGTATGCTAAATGATGTGTTATGGGAGTTTATGAGAGTTTGATGTTAGATAAACATCTTTTCTTTAATGAATTTCATGAAACATGATAGTATGGACCATTTTGTAAAAGTTCTAAAATTGGTCATACCTATTGGAAATAAAGAGAATTGATGATTGCTATAGTAGAGAAAATGATTCAGCTAAGCATGTAGTTTAAGAAAGTTGCATGAAAATCATTTTACGAAAGTGCAAATATGAGAAAGTATAGGGGCAAAATAGTAATTTTGCCAAATTATGAGTTATGAGTCAATTTAGTCAATATGATTATTAAATGATATATTTATGATTATAGATCAAGAAAAATGAAGCCCGGATCGAAACTGAGCCAAAAACAAAGTTGAGGACTAAATTGCATAACTACATACATTTTGTATATTGAGGTAAGTTTGTATAAGTTCTAAGCTTTATGATTTTATCATTTAATTGCTTAGTATAATATACATTGTTATCATGAATGGTTTAATGTTATGTTAAACAAAGAAGTCAACAAGATTAAACAAGAGAAAGTCCCGATTGAAGATGAATTACCTGGGAGATACGGTCTATTACATGAGATAAGAAAGTACGTATAAGACCAAGCCAAGGCAAGGCATCAGCAATCAAGCAAGTTATCATGTAAGCCCAAGGATTGATCAACTTATCAAGCAAGTTATCATGTAAGCCCAAGGACTCAAGCTTGGCATTGATCAAGTTATCAAGCAAGTTATCATGTAAGCCCAAGGACTCAAGCTTGGCATTGATCAACTTATCAAGCAAGTTATCATGTAAGACCAAGGCAAGCTTGGCATTGATTCAAGAAGAGATCTTCCATATAAGTCCATATCTAGGGTATGGCATTGGCATGAGGTACATGATAAGAGATCTAGTATTCTCGGTAGTTCATGGAAATTCATCGGGCAAATGAGTAAGCTAAAATGTGAAAACAAGAATGTAAAGAAAGCATAGCTATTACCAAGTTGAAATTGAATATTATTCATGTTATGAATGATGAGTTAGAAGACATAATTATTAGGTTTAAGTATGAAGATCAATGTGATTAAGTGATACAGGTACCTTGTTACCTTACAAGTATGAGATTAGTGAGTACCATGAGACAAGTAAGAATCATGTATGAGTAAGTAAGCTTTATAGATGAGATAATGAGACCATTCTTATGTCAAATGGTTTTTCTGAAGCAAGTTTATTTATTACGTGTTATTCATGCAAACTTACTAAGCTAAATGCTTACGTCTTTGATTGTTTCTTTCTATGTAGTCCCGCCAAGCTAATTTGTGGATCCTTGGAGTTGGAGCTCGTAGCACATTATCAACCCTTATTTTGGTATAGCCAAATTGTATTACTAAGTATGGCATGTATAGGAATCATTCATTTTGAGAATATGTTTTGTGTAATGCCATTGTATAGGCTATCAAGTTTATTATTCTTTTGTATATGGCTAAGTGATTGGCCAAACTTGTTTAAGTTGTTTGTATATAGATATCAATGAAATACGTAGTATTATTCATGAAAATTATTATTAACGAATTATATTGTTTTGAGTTGGGTTGATCTTAATTTCAGGGAGGCAAATGACTTGGTAAATAGCCTCTAGTTGCCTACACGGTTAGGCACACGGGCGTGTGTCTAGACTATGTTAACCCTGCACCTTAATGTTTTTAATAAAGTTAGACCACAGTCATTTTACACGGCTGTGTGTAAGGACCGTGTAAGACACACGTTCAAAGCATGGGCGTGTGCCTAGGCCGTGTGGTTGAAGTCAGTATATGACCTAAAAATACACAGCCTCGACACGGGCTGGCTTGGTGGCCGTGGTGGGGAAGTCAGTATATGACCTAAAAGTACACGGCCATGGCACACGAGTGTGCCTAATGACCGTGTTGGTATAGTTAGTATAAACAAGGATGGGACACGGGGGTGTCTCGAAGCCGTGGAGGGCACACGGTCTCCTTCCACGGGCGTGTCTCCCCTGTATTTTAGAAAAGTTTCAAATTTTCATGAAATCTCATGTGTGTTTCAGTTTAGTCCCGACTCGACTTATAAGTATGATTAAGGTCTCGAGGACCTGTTTAAGGAACATTATGTCTGAGAATGATGATTAAATGTATGATTTTGTCTGTGAATGTTTCTGATCTGTCCGGTAACACTTCTAACCTTAATCCGGCGATGGACTCGGGATAGGGTGTTACAGGGGTAAAGTTGTAACACCCCAAAAATGAGGGTTTAAAATTTTTTCGAATTTGCTTAAATTCCATTATGTGCTTGAATGGGTAGTTATTTGAGTGTGTTTGTGGGTTTTTATTAAGCCTGGGTTCGAGTCTGAACCTTGGAAAAATTTTAATTTTTACTTATAAGTGAAACTAGCAATTAGCAGTAGAACTTATGTTTAATTGTGTGTGTTCTATGACACAAAGAGAGCCTGTGGCTTGATGGTGGTGGCGTCACTAAGATGGCAAGGGGAGTTGGGTCCGAATGTAACACCCTTAACCTGTATCTGGCATCAGAATAGGGTTAAAGGCATTACTGAACCGATCGAAAACATTTTCAGAAGTTCATACATTCATCCATCAATCTCAAACATAATGTCACTTAATACGGTCAACGAGACCTAAAACATGCTTATAAACTGGGTCAGGACTAAACCGAAACACATACAGACATTCTCGAAAATTTAAAACTTTTCTAGGTTTCAGGGGCAACACGCCTGTGTGGGCAGGCCATGTGCCTCCTACTGCTGTTAGACACCCCCGTGTGTCCTCCCCGTGGTCAAAACTGACTTATCTTCCACGGCCACTAAGCACGCCCGTGTGCTCAGGCTGTGGTCGATCCTGTCAAAAATCATATGGCTACTAGGCAGTAGACACGTTCATGTGCCAAGGTCGTGTACTCTTGTGCTAGCTATACACTTCGCCCATGGTCACTAGGCATGCCCGTGTGCCACGACCGTGTGACATTATAGGCCATTTTCAAGGCCAAAATGCCACCCATTTGGGTCTTGCCTACAAGCAACATACCAACATCTCTCATGCATATTTATCAACCAATAACACACCAAAACAACCATTCTATCAATACATTCAATACCAATTTCAATTATGCCAAATTACAAGGCTAAAACATAGATAATATAAGCATAATTCATCCTAATACTTACCCAAAATCTTGACCATTTCATGTGCTTCAACCATACCAAAGTATACTGCATCTAACACATTCATTAAAACACAATATCAACACATAACTAGCCAAATCACATGGCTAAATTCCCTTCATTTACAAATACAAAAGACTACCCTATACATGCCATGTCTAGCAAAATATATATATCCAAAATGTACCAAAAACAAGTTGAATAGTGTGATGACAATCCTTGACGGTCCCGAGCCTTCAGTAGCTTTGACGACCTATTAAACAGAGAAAACGCACACACGGAGTAAACTTTCCAAAAGCTTAGCAAGTCATAATACAAATAAACTTAACATGTAAAACATTTAAGCATATAGAAACATTGGCACAATTCCTATTCATAGTGTATTTCTCACATATATGCAATAAACCATATCCTTTGCCATATTTGCCACATTCATCAATTCAAGAATCACATGTATACACAAATCTCTTACATAACTATTCATGTATCTCATTCACATTCTCATATTCAATTGTACATTTCCTCAAATCAAAAATCACTTAGGTACTTACCTTTTTATACACATTTAGTGTACATATGAAACGTACCTGAAATGAACATACATTCACATATTTGTTCTTAGCTCAGAATTTCAATTCGTATCACAGACTTGCCCGTTGAATCGTTAGGAATCTAGTAGGGTACTCAAAAAACTCGGAATAGTCGTACAATGCCAATGTTCCAAACGAGGTCTTATATGCACTCAGATATCGATGCCACTGTACTAGACAGGGTCTTAGCGAATCAATACGATGCCGATGTCCCAGACATGGTGTTACACGTAAAGCTCATATCGATGCCAACATCCCAGACGAGGTCTTACATGAAATCTCAAATCAACGCCAACGTCCCAGACGTGGTCTTACATGATAAAACAGAATAGATACCTATGTCATGACATAGCTAATCCTATCTATTCCTAGGTTCGTACGGGACTTCTTGAACATTGTCACTATATTGATCTTATCTCAGAATTCATATACAGATCATATCGTAACCATTCATTTATAGCAATAGTCATAGGAATACACATAATTCATTACTAATACGTTTATTTGCATAATGACTTACCTTAGATTTGGTTTAATTGAAACGGAAATGGCTACTGAGTTAATTTCGCTTTCCCGCGATCTAAGTCCATTTTCCTCGATTCTTGATCTAAACATATTCAAAATTAACCCTTTTATTCACTAACTCATTCAATTCAATCCGAATACACACATTTAGGGCTATTTGCAATTTAACCCTTATAATTGCACAATTTATCAATTTAGTCTATTTTTCTCAAAACACAAAATTCACAAAATCAACCTACACTCATGCTTAGCCGAATGTACATATATATCAAACAAGCCTATATTTTCCATCAAATTAGAAATTTAGTCCCTCAAATTGCTATTTTCTCAATTTAGCCCTGATTAGCTAAATTCATCAAAACTTCAAGAACAAAGTATGTTCATCCAGCTCAAATCTTTCATTTAACAACTAAACTCATCTCAAATCTCAACATATCATTAACGGCATTTTACACAAACATCATCAATTCACAAAATTAATACATGGGCTTGATAGTAGACTAAGCAACAATCTCAAAAACATAAAAATCATCAAAATCTAAAGCCAAAACATACCTAAAATATAGCTTGAAATAGCCGAAACCCTTAAAGCTCTTGTTCTTCTTTTTTCTTTGCTAATATTCGGCCAAAAGGGGATGAACTAATAGCTATGTTTTATGCTTATAATTATTATAGCATACATATAAATCCATTTCCAAAATTACCCATTAAAACAAAATATATAAAACCTATCATATAAGGTCATTTTTGACCATATTTATCCACTAACTAATTAGTGGTTCAATTGCCACATAAGGCCACAACTCTTAAAAGCCACAACACATAGGCTCTTTAACATATAACATACAACTTTCACATTTAATGCTATTCAATCCTTTTGTCAAATTAAACACGGACAAATTTGCTTATGGAAAATTAACACATGATTAATCATATATTATAGACACAGAAAATAATATTAAAATATTATACTGACTCGAATTTGTGGTCCCAAAATCACTGTTTCGACTAGGGTATAAACCAGACAGTTACAATTCTCCCCCATTAGGGATTTTCATCCCCAAAAATCTTACCATTAGACAGAGTCGGATATTGTTGTCTCATTGAATCTTTCGGTTCCCATGTTGCCTCTTCAATTCTGTGCCGATTCCACAATACTTTCATTAATGGAATTTTCTTATTTCTCAACTCTTTCACTTCACGAGCTAAGATACGGATTGGTTCTTCTTCGTAAGTCATATCAGATCGGATTTCAATTTTAGATGGGGTAATCACATGTAATGGATCGGATCAATATCTACGGATCATCGAGACATGAAATACATTATGGATCTTTTCTAATTCAGAGGGCAAACTTAGTCTATATGCAACAGGCCCAACTCATTCAATGATCTCATATGGTCCGATGAATCTCAGACTTAACTTGTCTTTATGTCCGAATCGGAGTACTTTCTTCCACGGTGATACTTTCAGAAATACTTTGTCACCGATTTCAAATTCTATATCTTTTCGTTTCAAGTCCGCATAAGACTTCTGTCGATCAGATGCTGCTTTCAAACAATCTCAAATCAGTTTCACTTTTTGTTCTGAATCTTTTATCAAATCAACCCCATGTAGCTTATTTTCATTGAGTTCAGTCCAATATAGAGGTGTACGACATTTACGTCCGTACAAAGCTTCATAAGGTGCCATTTTGATACTTGACTAAAAACTGTTATTGTGCAAATTCAATCAATGGCAGATACTGTTCGCACATACCATTAAACTCAAGTATACAACATCTTAACATATCTTCGAGAATCTGAATGATCCGCTAGGATTGACCATCTGTTTGCGGATGAAAAGCTGTACTGAAATGCAGTTTCGTGCCTAAAGCTTCTTGCAATTTCTTCTAGAACCTCGATGTAAATCTCGGATCCCTATCTAACACAATATATAGTGGCACCCCGTGCAATCTAACAATCTCAGAAATATAAAGCTTGGCTAATCTATCTAGTGAATAGTCAGATCTTACCGAAATAAAATGGGCATATTTTGTCAATCGGTCAACTATGACCCAAATCACATCTTTCTTTTTCGGAGTTTGAGGCAAACCAGAAACAAAATCCATTGTCACTCTATCCCATTTCCACTCGGGAATCAAAATTGGTTGTAGCAAACTAGACGGAACTTGATGTTCTACTTCCACTTGTTGACAGATTAAACATTTCGAAACAAAGTCAGAAATGTCTCGTTTCATACCAGACCACCAATAGTGTTGCTTCAGATCATGGTACATCTTTGTACTTCCTGGATGAACAGATAGACGACTATTATGTGCTTCACTTAAAATCAGCTGAATCAACTCCGGATTTCTCAGAACACAGATACGACCTCAGAAACTCAAGCAATCATCAACAACCCAAAATTCAGATTCAGAGTTCGAATCACACAGAACTCGTTTCGCTAATAACTCATTATTAGATTTCTGAGCCTCACATATCTGCTTTATAAACAATGGTTTCCCTTTTAATTCAGCTAACACAGAACTATCATCAGACAAACCTAACTGAGCATTCAAAGCACGTAGTGTAAACAATGATTTTCTACTCAACGCATCAGCAACAACGTTCACTTTACCCGGATGATAATCTATCACAAGCTCATAATCTTTTAATAGCTCTAACCATCTTCTTTGACGCAGGTTCAAATCTTTCTGGGTCATTATGTATCTCAGACTTCTATGATCTGAAAACACGTGACATTTCTCATCATACAAATAATGGCGCCAAATATAAAGTGCAAACACCATCACAGCAAGCTCAAGGTCGTGTGTCGGATAATTCTTTTCATGCGGCTTCAATTGTCTCGAAGCATAAGCTACAGCTTTTCCTTCCTAAATCAGAACACATCCCAGACCGTTTATTGAAGCATCACTGTAAATCACAAATTCTTTGCCTGATTCTAGTTGTACTAACACTGGAGCTTCTGTTAACAAAGTTTTCAACTGATCAAAACTTTTCTGGCATTTATCCTACTATTCAAATCTAGCATCTTTCTGAAGTAATCTAGTCAACGGAGTAGCTATCGTCGAAAAACCTTTTACAAATCTGCGATAATAACCAGCAAGTCCCAAAAAACTACGGATTTTAGACACATTCCTCGGAGGTTTCCAATCCAGAATAGCAGAAATCTTACTCAGATCCACTCAGATTCTAGAAGGTGACACAATATGCCCTAGAAAACTAACCTCGTGCAACCAGAATTCACATTTGCTGAATACAATTGCTTTTCTCACAGAGTTTGCAACACGATTCTCAAATGTTCAGCATACTCATTTTCATCACGTGAATAAATCAATATGTCATCTATGAATACCACAACAAATCGATCTAGGTACGGTCTGAAAATTATGTTCATCAGATCCATAAAAATAGTAGGAGCATTGGTTAGTCCAAATGGCATAACTAAGAACTCATAATGTCCGTACCTTGTTCTGAAAGTCGTCTTCGGAATGTCTGAATCTTTAACTCTCAACTGGTAGTATCCCGATCTCAGATCAATACTGGAAAACACAGTAGCTCTTAACTGATCAAATAAATCATTAATTCCGGGCAACGGGTATTTATTCTTTATTGTCACCTTATTCAACTGACAGTAATCGATACACATCCTCATTGTGCCATCTTTCTTTTTCACAAATAGAACAGGAGCAACTCAGGGCAAAAAACTTGGTCTAGCAAACCCTCTATCAGTCAATTCTTGCAACTGTGACTTTAACTCCTTCAACTCTGTTGGTGCCATTCTATACGGAGCTATGGATGTAGTACCAAGCAATAGATCAATACCAAACTCAACTTCCCGAATTGGAGGCAAACCCGGTAATTTTTTAGGAAATATGTCAGAAAACTCACAAACAATAGGCACTGATTCAACTTTCTTCTCAGATGCTTTCGAATCAATCACATAAGCAAAATATGCTTCATATCCCTTTTTTACATAACTTTGAGCTTTTAATACAAATATTACAGCAGGCAATCCATTCAAATCATCAGACTCAATCCGTACAATTTCATTATTCGGACATCTTAAGCCAATAGTTTTTTCTTTTACAGTTCACAATAGCATCATGCATAAACAACCAGTCTATACCCAAAATGATATCAAACTCATCAAATGGCAAAAGCATCAGATCAGTAGGGAAACATATATCTCGAAACATTAACAGATAGTTCTTGCATACTTTATCAACCAGGACACTTTTACCTAAGGGGTTCGATACTTTTATAGCAAACTCAGTAGACTCTACAGGCAAAGTCTTCTTGAATACTAAATTCATGCATATATACGAATGCGTAGAACCAGGGTCTATCAATGCAATCACAGAAGTATCATAAAGAGTAAAAGTACCCGTTATAACATCTGGAGATGAATCTTCCTCACAAGCTCGAATAGCATACACTCTGGCAGGCGCTCTAGCTTCGGATCTGAGAACATTGTCTCTCGTAATTCTCTGACTACCACTGGCATTTCTTGCACTCTTTGAAAGTTTACCTCACACAGGTGCATTATCAGATCTCAAATTCTGAACAGTCTGACTCAGGGCAATCACGGATAAAATGATCAAGTGATCCACATCTGAAGCAAGCTCTGTCATTTAATCTACAGCTTCCCGGATGCCTTTTTCTACAATATTTACATTCAGGTCTCTCAGATCGAGCATTACCAACGCTAGCCACCGAAGTTGCTGGAGTTTTAGAACTCATTTGCGGTCTAGATTGATTTCTATTCGAATGTCCCACATTATCTCTGAATGACTTTGATTATCTCTAAATCTTTTCGGAGTAGACTGAAATGATTTACTCTAAAATCTCTTTCTCATATCTCGAGCTTCAGACTCAGCCTTTCTTTTATCTTTCTCGAGTGCCTCAACTTTGCATGCTCGATCAACGAGTGTAATCGAACTCTTTTATTTCTAAAATCCTGACTAACAAACGAATGTCTTCATTAAGACCGTCTTCGAACCTTTTGCACATTATCGCTTCAGATGATACACATTCCCAAGCATACTGAAACAGTCTCATGAACTCTCTTCATATTCTAAAACAGTCATTCGACCCTGTTTTAGTTCCAAAAATTCCTTTTGTTTCCGATCAACGAACCTTTCACTGATGTATTTCTTTCGGAACTCAATCTAAAAGAAGTCCCATGTAACTAGCTCTTTCGGAACAACAGAAATCAAAGTTTTCCACCATTGATAAGCTGCATCTCGGAGTAATGACACAACACACTTTAATACGGTCAATGAGACCTAAAACATTCTTATAAACAAAGTTGGGACTAAACCAAAACACATACAAACATTATCAAAAATTTAAAACTTTTCTAAGTTTCAAGGGTTACACGCCTGTGTAGGCAGGCCATGTGCCTCCCACGGCTACTAGACACCCCCGTGTGTCCTCTCCGTGGTCGAAACTAACTTATCTTCCACGGCCACTAAGCACTCCCGTATACTCAGGCTGTGGTCGATCTTGTCAAAAATCACACGGCTACTAGGCAGCAGACACGTCCGTGTGCCAAGGTTGTGTACTCTTGTGCTAGCTATATACTTAGCCCACGATCACTAGGCACGCCCGTGTACCATGACCGTGTGACATTATAGGCCATTTTCAAGGCCAAAATGCCACCCACTTGGGTCTTACCTACAAGCAAGATAACAACACCTCTCATGCATATTTATCAACCAATAACACACCAAAACAACCATTCTAAAAAAACATTCAATACCAATTTCAACTATACCAAATTACAAGGCTAAAACATAGATAATATAAGCATAATTCATCTTAATACTTACCCAAAATCTTGACCATTTCATGTGCTTCAACCATACCAAAGTATACTTCATCTAACACTTTCATTAAAACACAATATCAACACATAACTAGCCAAATCACATGGCTAAATTCCCTTCATTTACAAATACAAAAGACTACCCTATACATGCCATGTCTAGCAAAATATATATATCCAAAATGTACCAAAAACAAGTTGAATAGTGTGATGACGATCCTTGACGGTTCCGAGCCTTCATTAGATTTGATGACCTATTAAAGCTTTCCAAAAGCTGAGTAAGTCATAATACAAATAAACTTAACATGTAAAACATTTAAGCATATAGAAACATTGGCACAATTCCTATTCATAGTGTATTTCTCACATATATGCATTAAACCATATCCTTTGCCATATTTGCCACATTCATCAATTCAAGAATCACATGTATATACAAATCTCTTACATAACTATTCTTGTATCTCATTCACATTCTCACATTCAATTGTACATTTCCTCAAATCAAAAATCACTTAGGTACTTACATTTTTATACACATTTAGTGTACATATGAAACGTACCTGAAACGAACATACATTCACGTATTTGTTCTTAGCTCAGAATTTCAATTCGTATCACAGACTTGCCCATTGAACCGTTAGGAATCTAGTAGGATACTCAGAAAGCTCGAAATAGTCGTACAATACCAACGTCCTAGACGAGGTCTTATATGCACTCAGATATCGGTGCCACTGTCCCAAATAGGGTCTTACACGAATCAATACGATGCTGATGTCCCAGACATGGTCTTACACGTAAAGCTCATATCAATGCCAATGTCCTAGACGTGGTCTTACATGTAAAGCTCATATCGAAGCCAACGTCCCAGACGAGGTCTTACACGAAATCCCAAATCAACGCCAACGTCCCAAACATGGTCTTACATGATAAAATCGAACAGATACCTATGTCATGACATAGCTAATCCTATCTATTCCTAGGTTCATACGGGACTTCTCGAACACTGTCACTATATCAATCTTATCTCGGAATTCATATACAGATCATATAGTAACCATTCATCTATAACAATAGTCATAAGAATACACATAATTCATTACTAATATGTTTATTTGCATAATGACTTACCTCGGATTCGGTTTAGTTGAAACAGAAATGACTACTCAGTTAATTTTGCTTTCCCGTGATCTAAGTCCGTTTTCCTCGGTTCTTGATCTAAACATATTCAGAATTAGCCCTTTTATTCACTAACTCATTCAATTCAATCCGAATACACACATTTAGGGCTATTTGGAATTTAACCCTCATAATTACACAATTTATCAATTTAGTCCATTTTTTTCAAAACACCAAATTCACAAAATCAACCCACACTCATGCTTAGCCGAATGTACATATATATCATACAAGCCCATATTTTCCATCAAATTAGCAATTTAGTTCCTCAAATTGCTATTTTCTCAATTTAGCCCTAATTAGCTAAATTCATCAAAACTTCAAGAACAAAGTATCTTCATCTAGCTCAAATCTTTCATTTAACAACTAAACTCATCTCAAAGCTCAACATATCATCAATGGCATTTTACACAAACATCATCAATTCACAAAATTAATACATGGGCTTGATAGTAGACTAAGTACCAATCTCAAAAACATAAAAATCATCAAAATCTAAAGCGTGTCAGATAACAGATTGGGCTGCGAAGTCTGCATAGCTGCAACAGAAAATTGGGCTGAATGGGCCACAAGAGCGTGTGGGCCCACTTGGGCCAAAAATTGTGCTTTGGGCCTAATTGCACCGTTTTGACCAAAAAGGGTGTTGGTGTCGCTCGGGGTGACTGTAGGCTTTCGGAGAGGCTGTTATGGGTAAAATTACTGAAATACTCTCGAAGGGTAAAATTACCGAAATACCCTCAATGGGTGAAATTACCGAAATACCCTCGATGGGTGAAATTATCGAAATACCCTCAATGGGTAAAATTACAGGAATACCCTCGAAGGGTAAAATTACCAAAGTACCCCGAGGGGTGAAATTGTCGTTTTACCCCTAATCGACAAAATGACTGTTATACCCCTAGTGGTGGTAAGTAATGTTTGTGTGATATTTATATGATTGATTATGTTTGTGACATACTGCATACACGGATTATTTATGACAGGACATTCTAAATTGGGGTGGGGATTTGTATTTGGAGGAAGTACTGTACTAATGGCTCTGCCACATTTTACTGATTTAGTGGCTTGGCCCACATTTACTGTCATTAGTAGCTTTGCTATGTTACTACTAGCAGCTATGCTGCGATATTAGTGTATTGGCTGGATGGGTCGACTTGGTCTCCACATGGTGTGTTGGTTGGTACGGGTGGTGTGTTTGCTGGACTAGGTTGGGTTGCATCTCTGTACTACACTATTATGATTTGGGCCTAGACCCACTCTGATACTGTATAGGGCTAAGGCCCAGGCTGACCTGTTTCTAAATAGGGCTTGGCCCAGACTGTTATTGCATAATAGGAGATTACACACTGAGTTCTCGTAACTCACCCTTTTCTTTTAATTGTACAGGTAATCCCCAGCCTTAGAGGATTTGGAGCTGCCAGGGACTCGGAGGTGGCCACGTGTTCACCAGTATTTTTAATTTTATATCTAGCTTTTAAATATTTTAGCTCGAGTTTAATATTTTTGTAATAAGGCCATTCGGGGTTTAACTTCTATATGATGTTTTCTTTTAATTTCAACCTGCTAGTCTAGGAAATACGGGTTTTTAAAACAATAACTATTTTCTTAAAATCACATTTTCAAATCTTAAAGTTTACAACTAGAAAAGGCTTCCACAGTTTTATTTCAGATTAATAAGCTTACAACAATTGATACGGCCTATAGTTGGACAACAAGGTTTACAACACTAACATTTTCAAAACAATTGTTAAATGGGATTTAAAATTCAGTAACGAACTTTTTATCGAAAAACTCGATTTTCAAACGATACTTTGATGTAACCCATCAAATCCAATCATAACATCTAGGCTGGGTTTAGGGTGTTACAGGAAATATGCAAAAATTAGAGATAACTCAATTCGAAATACTTTTAAGAATATATCTAATACTTTTGTTCCTAAATTCCCAGATGCTATCCTTGAGACATGGATGGAAGATATTAACTATGCAAGTGGAGATGGAGTTGAAGAAGACAAGGGGAATGAGTTAGAAAAATAAAAGGGGGATTCTTGTCTTGTTATTTATTTAATTATTTTTAGGTCTTTTGGAATTTATTTCTTTCATAATTAGGATTTAATTTCTACAGAATAAAACATAACAAGCATGAATAAACTTAACACTTTTTTAGAAAGAAAAAGACTAGGTGATGTGGTAATGGGAATGAACATGTCTAAGATTGGGTTATTAGGAAAGACTTGGTATTTAAGCAGTCTTCTCTCTTTCTTTACAACCCTACTTGGTGTTAGTTTTTATTCATTACTTTGTTCTTGCAATGAGAACATTGCTTCTTTTTAAAGGGGGTAAGGCAAATAAATTGCTCAAATTTTTAAAAATTCCAAGTATGTTTCAATAATTTCTTTCATAAGTATGTTTTAATAATGAATGTTTAGAGACATTTTTTTTTGTTAATGAGACAGTTTGTATGCAAGTATGAATGATGATTCTATCTGAGTGAACGTATGTTATCATGAAGAATGGAATGCTTGTATGATCTTAGTCTTAGTAATATTTTCCATGAAAACTTAGTTTCTCTTGAGATTAGACACATGCATGAAGGTTTATATATTTAGAATTGACTTAGTAACTTTCTTGAGGCGAAATCATAGGAGACATAAAAATCTAAAATGAAATGGGCACTATTTCTTTGGATCGTTTGAGCCTTTTCAAGCCAACCTTATGATATTCGACCCTTGAAACTGTAATTTTGAGCTTAAAGGCCTGTTTATTGCAATGAACCTACATTATAAGCCACATTACCATCTTTTTAAGTTATCTTAATTTTGTGCACCCAAAAGTTGTCTTGGTAATCAACATTTGAGGAAATTTTCAAAAAGATGTGTGTGCTCATGATTAAAAAAAAAGGAGACCTTTTGCTGTGCATAAACATTACTCAGGACGAGCAATGATTTAAGTTTGGGGTGTGTAAACTAAAAAATATATAGGATTTTTCCTATGCAATTTATCATCTTTTTACTTAAATTCGTTGTTAAAACTAAGTAATTGAAATGTGCATGCTTAATTTATATCCTAACCCGATTAAATTGAAGGTTGCATAACAACTCTAACCAAGCTCTGTTATTTGCATAGTTGTTATATTTGTGTGATTAAATTGTTTCAAACCTAACACGTCCCTGTTACCTCGCACGAATGCTAAGAAACTCTTAGTAGATAAGGATCAGTAAAATACATATTTACTAAGTAAAGGATTTCGAAAGGACCTAATGAGGTTTCCAAACTCATGAAAGATTGAGTTGCCATGGAATGTTTTTCTGAATGTTATTAAGCATGTTGACAATAAATTGAGTTTAATTAAAGTAATTGTCCTAGTTTATTTATTATATAAGTGTTGCAAATTGTGTTTAATTTTGCTAAAATCTATTTCATTTGTTGTAACACCCTAAACCCGATCCAAACGTTACCATATCTGGTATGTTACGGGAAAAAGGTGTTTTAAGAAACTTGAGATATTGTGGAAAACCCGAAAGTTTGAAGCTCTTATTTAGGTGAGATTTTGGAAAGTGGTGGTTTGCAGCTTAAGAAAATCCTGAATTTAATTAATCATCAATTTGTTATCATTGTTAGCATTTGAGGAAAACGGTTGCTTCATGTGTCTTATGTTTTTAAGAAAACTCCATTTTTATCAATCACGTTTAAGAAAAATACGACTATGTCATACCATATTGAACCGCAAAATGTTAAACCAAATAGTGAGTTAAGAGGCCTTATTACATCAAATGAAGATAACTCAAATCACCAAATTAAAATAGTTCTGAAAAGAAACTAAGTTTAATAAAATTTGCATGTTATGGCCTCTTCCGAGTCCGCCTCGGCTCCCAAGTCCACATCTCACTGATCACCTGCAAGGTTAAGCAGAGGGGGTGAGTCACCAAGACTCAATGTGTAATTCCCCCTCCCAGTAGCATGCTAAAATATGAAATGCAATGCACCCAGCCCAACCTAAGTTTCCATCCTCTACACACCACCCGTACCAACTGATCACTCCGTGGGGATTTCTACAATCAACCTTCCATCCGCTACACTCCATATGTGGCACCTAGCCACTGGTGACATAGTCACAAGATATCATAAGTGGGGCCAACCCACTTGTGGTACCAAACCACTAGTGACAATCTCGAATAATCATATTGTGGGGCCAACCCACTGTGGTACATAACCACTGGGATGAGTCACGAATCATACATTTATGTGGTACCAAACCACCGGTGGTTCCAAACCACTAAAACTTAGTCACGAATCAAGAATGTGAGGCCAACCCACGTGTGGTACCAAACCACTAGTGACAGTCTTACACTTCCCCTTTCACATCATATCCAACCCATGCATACAAGTGTCAAACGAATGCAACATGCTGTCAAGTGCACAATATCATCATGGCATACATTCATCAACGCATACAAAAACAACTAGGTTCTTACCTGGTATTTCGGTTATGCCCATAATGGCATAACGCTTGCTCATCTAGCCGTTTTGGCTTTTCAGCCCTAAATAGTTAATATCACATATTAATATTAAAGCGTGTACATGTTACACACCTGATTATACGCAGTACCACACTATCTATGTCGACACTATCCCTTTCAGAAACTACTACTATCTGCCTCTTATTCTGCTCAGAAGCCAGCCCACAACCTCATGGCCAATCTCGAATGGCTGACACCGCGCGCTTCTTGAACTTAAGGGCAGGGACTGTGAGTCCAACCCCTTCCTTTGATTGGCTACGATTTGGTTCCATGAAACGATCTTGGTCAGAAAACTGGGTTAAGACATCGAATCAGAGAATCATAAAAGTAACGTTCAAACAACCAACCAATATAACGTTTTCTTACCTAAGTCGACAGGATCCAAAGGCTACCACTCTTGGATTAACAGATCACTTGATTGATCGATTTTGATTGATCCGAAGGTACTCCTCAACTGTTGACCAAAGCAGAAGAAACGCAAGAACCAAACCCCTCCTATATTCGGCCAAGACACCCCCATGAAACAGGATTAATGTCCTCTTGATTAGGGCTAACAAAAGACAAAAGAGAAAAGTGATAAAGAAAGGAAACACTTACCCCACTTAAGAGAAAATCGATTAGGAAGACTGAGAGGAGAAGTGACGGTCACCTTCTGAGATATTCGGTCAAGGGATGAAGTTTGAGAAGTAAGCAAATAGAAAAATGAAATGGAGGAGAAATGATTTGCTTCGGCTTTTGTTGATGAAACAATAGAAAGAGTTTGGGTTCCAAGTGTTCAAGAGATGAGCAAGGGATATGAACAAGAGAAAAAAATGAAAGAGAACGAGAGAGTGTGTGTTGAGGTTCGGCCTTGATGGAAGAAAGAAAAAGAAGAGATTTGGTAAGTCCCAAAAGGATTCGGCAATACCAGAAAAGAGAAGAAGAAGAAGATATGATAGCTAAATAATGAGTGAGAGTAAAATGAGCAAAGAAAAAGCAATTAAGAAGCAATAGATTTCGGTTTTGGCTTAAGAAAAGAAGACAAGAAATGGAACTTGCTAAGCACCTACGGCATATGGGAAAAAAAGAGAAAGAAGGAGACCTCAAATGTCGAAAATGGAAAAGAACTCTCACCTTGACCACTCAATATTTTGGCACTCACCAACCTAAAAGCCGAAAATACACAATTTGAGAACAAAAACCCAAGGTTCCAAAGCTGAAATTTGGCACACCTTAGCCACACAAAAACCGATTTCCCTCCTCCTACTATGAGTTTAAAATTTGGCCAACACTGAGCTCCAATGTCCATCCCTTTCTTTTCTTCTCAAATTCCTCCTGATCACCTATTTGAATATGTTTGACTCAATCAACACTCCATCCTGAAGTGTCCCAGCCGAACTTTGCCTCTGCTCTCCCTGACACCAAAAACAGTTCCCAAAATGAGCGTCATGCGACTTGAACCTGCTCCCTCTCTGCTTCCTTGTGGCATCACCTACCAGCATCTTAAGTGGCGCCTCCTTGCCACTCTGCCACTCCTCTCCTTGTGTCAAATATTCGCACGCAACAACTCTTAAGTCTCATACCATTCAGCTCTCCCTTAGAGTGCCCAAAAAGCAAATTTTTACTAAAGTTTTGGCTTACCCCCAAGTCACTCCTGAACCCCAACGTACCCTAAACTAACATGTCAAGCATAGCATTCACACCCAAACTCATAAAATGCAAAGGCCCTAATTTAGGATGTTACATTCATATAGTTTGCATATTTAGGATAATTTGCATTGGAGATCATTGCATTTAGTTTAATATATTTGAATTTAATCATCACTTCCCAATCATATTGTATTTTTATTTACCAAGTTGTTAATATAATTTTACAATTATGTGATTTAACACAAATACAATCCTTATGGAGACGATAACTCGATACTTACTTATTACTTGATAATGACTGTGTACACTTGCACAAACCTAAGCGTTACAGTTATTAAGAAACCCCCACCTCCAACATCTATAAAGGGTGTAAGGAGTTTTTTGGGCCACGCCAGTTTCAATCGAAGATTTATTAAGGACTTCTCCAAAATTACTAAACCCTTATGGAGATTATTGGACAAGGACACGATTTTCAAATTTGATAAGGAGTGTTTAAAAGCATTCAACGATTTGAAAAGCAGATTAGTTTCGGCAGCCATCATCGTCACACCAGACTGGGATTTACCATTTGAACTGATGTATGACACAGGTGACTTTGCGATAGGAGCTGTGATGGGCCAGCAAAGGAACAAAGTTTTTCATCCCATATGCTAGTCAGACTTTGACGGGAGCTCAATTAAATTATATGGTAAAAGAGAAAGAGTTACTTGCTATTGTTTTTGCTTTTGACGAGTTTTGATCTTATCTTGTAGGTACTAAAGTGACTGTCTATGCGAACCATTTGGCAATTAAGTATTTAATTGCCAAGAATGACACTAAGCCGAGATTGATCTAGAAATTCAAGATTGAAAAGGGGTAGAAAATCAAGTGGTAGACCACTTGTCCGGATTGGAGCCGCAAGAAGAGAGTTCTCCACTTATACCCATTCAAGAGACATTCCCAGATGAACACATACTGAAGGTAAATCATGTCCATAATACCCCTTGGTTTGCTGATATTGCTAACTATTTAGCTTGTGGTTTATGCCGATTGATAAGACATATCATTAAAATAAAATTTTTCTTCACGATGTGAAGTACTATTTCTGGGAAGAGACATATTTGTTTAAAAGTGTGCAGATCAAATGATCAGGAGATGCATGGCAGAAGATGAAGTACATAAGATTCTATATCATTGCGAGGTAGCTCCAAGTAGGGGACACTTCAAAAGTACACGTATTACGGCCAAAGTATTACAAGCCGAATTCTTTTGGCCAATGCTATTCAAAGATGCGTATGCTTATGTAAAGAGTTGTGATCGATGCCAAAGGGTTGGAAACATCACCAATAGAAATGAGATGCCCCAAACAAACATCATTGAGGTAGAATTATTCGATGTTGGGGTATTGACTTTCTCACTCCTTTCCCTCTGTCTATTGATCACAAGTACATATTGGCAGTAGTAGACTACGTATCTAAGTGGGTTGAGGCCGAGGCATATCCAATGAACGATGCTAAGGTTGTGATGAAGTTTTTGTAGAAGAATGTGTTCATAAGGTTTGGAACCATGAGAGCTATCATCAGTGATGAAGGGTCCATTTTATGAACAAATAGTTGAAATGGTTACTCGACAAACATGGAGTGAAGCACAAGGTTGCCAGAGCTTACCATCTGCAGACGAATGGGCAAGCTAAACTGGCAAAGAAATAGATGAAATGCATACTCGAGAAGGTAGTGTGCCTAAACCGACGAGATTGGTCCAAAAGACTGGATGATGCTTTATGGGCCTACAGGACAACATACAAGACACCTTTAGAGATGTCACCCTATAGGTTGGTTTTTGGGAAAGCCTATCATTTGCCCTTAGAGTTAGAACAGAAAGCTTACTGGGCTCTCCAACAACTCAACTTGGATCTTAATTTTGCTGAAGAAAAATAGATGCTTAAACTAAACGAGTTAGAAGAATTCTGAATGCTCTCATACGAGAATGCCAAACTATTTAAGGAAAGACTTAAAAGATGGCATGGCAAGCACATCCGAGTTCGAGAATTTGAAATAGGTCAGCAAGTCTTCTTATTCAATTCCAAAGTAAGGTTCTTTCCAGGCAAGTTGAAATCATGTTGGTCTGGTCCATTTACGATTCACCATGTTTTTCCATATGAAGTTGTCGTACTTCAAGGTAAGGGAGGTAATTTTCAAGTTAATGCTCAATGCTTAAAACATTACTGGGGGGATAAATTTGAGCGGGATACAGTCTCGTTCGTTTTATCATATATTTAATTTTTTTCATTTTTTATTTTAAATAAATAATTTAGGGTATACTTTCGGGATTAGTATGTTTAAATAAATTATGTTTAGGAGATTGGAACTTAAGCAGGACCGCTTGTGACCCCTCCAATCTTTCTTGAGAATTGATTTTAACATAATCTTCTGAGAAATTATTCCCTAAATTGCAAAATAAATTTTTAGTTTTTCAAATAAAAGGGTCAATTTTGATCCAAGTTTTAATTGCAACTCAATTTTCGATTTTTCTTTAAGTTTACGTACTTAATTGAATTATTTTAAAATTTTGGTTGCTCTTTTTGTAAATAATAAAAATTAGATGTCTCTTTTTGTAAATATTTTCAAAGGCATCTAGAATAAATTTTTTTAATTTAATTTTAATAAATAAGATGATAATAATTAATATATAATTATATTTATTATAATATATATTAATTATTATCAACTTTGCATAGAATTAGAATTGGTTTAAATTTGATTATATTTTACTTAATATTTTTTATTTCAATAAATTAACAACAAATAATATTTTAATATGCATCATATTGATTATTAATTGTTATTGACTTTGTGTGGAATTAGAACTTAGAATATTTTAATTATTAATTCGTTCTAAGAATTCTAATTGAACTCCTACCCTCTTCACTATAAATTCCAATCACCTTCTACACTTTTTCACATCACCTTAAGCAAACCACACTAACAATCACCTAGTGCCGCAACTCCTAAACCTCCAGCCACAACATCGCGCAGCTCCGCACGACACACCTGCACCCAGCAGCTCACCCTGTACATTGTTGTTGCCTTCATCACACCAAGCTGCACATCACTGCTCCCTTGCGTGCCGCTGCTGCCCTTGCCTCTACCCCATGCACTCCTTGTCACTTGTGCACCTTAATTCCATCTTATTTCACCACCAATCAATCACCCTTCCAACTAACCCTCAATTAAAATCATTTGCTTCTAATTTTATTTGAGTTCTTAATTTTTATATATAAGGTGGTAAGAAAGTTTTCTTCAAATTTTAATTCGTTTTAATTATTTAAACTTTTCAATTTATTTTGAATTGTAAATATATTATTTCTACTAATTAAATTTTTGAGAAAATATTTGTTTCTATCTTATGTTAGGGTTAATCATGCCTCGCAATAGAACTCGTGCCTCTGTCCAAATTAACGAATCACAAAACAATTTTCACTGTGAAGAAGCCAAAGTGAGATACGAAAACATCTTCAAGAATCAACATATGCACCCAAAAAAAGGCTTTACACTAAAAGAAAGCAACTATATCGATTTCATGGCTCGCATTCGACAAATTGCTGAAGCTCTTAATTTGGAATTGTTTTGTAAGAAACAACCTAATGCAGATGATGGATTAGTTCATGAATTTTATGCAAATTTGACCTCAAACAAATTAACGGAAGTTTCTGTCCGAGGAATCAAGGTACCAATAACCTCAAATGCTATTAATGAATTCTTTGAATTACTTGATTTTGAAGATGATGAATATTCTTCCTTGATAAGAAATATGAGACTAAAAATCTGCAAGAAATTCTCGACGAACTTACAGTTCCAGGTTCTAAGTGGACTGTGTCAAAGAAAGGAACTTGTCCCAGAGAATATCTGACACCACTAGCGAAGCTATGGTTCTATTTCATTCGATTCAGCCTTATGTCTGTTTCACATGGGCTACAATTTCATTAGAGCGAGTGGTCTTGTTATACTCAATTTTAACTACAAAGACCATTGATGTGGGAAAAATCATTATGAGAGAAATGCAGAATTGTGCCGTTAGACGCTCTGGCCCAGCTTAGTTTCCCTTTACGATAACAATTTTGTGCATGAAAGCTAAAATTCTTGCAAAAGAAAAGAAGATAGGTTATAGCCAAGGCGCAATCACAGATTGGGGCCTCTACCAAATAGCCAGAGACTCTATTCTCCAGCAATGAGTTGAAGAGAGCGAGGATCCCAAGAAGAAGAAGAAGAAGAAGATCCCACAGAGATTGAGTTAATACAATCAACTGAAATCCCTGATAAGGCAAAACCAATGGAATTAGTAATTGAACATGACGTGGCAACCTCAATGTTCAAAACTCAATCACCTCGCCCAAATCTTCGAGATGAGCTATCAAAGTTAATGGACATAATGAATATATGCAGTGGCAACAACAAGCTTATTGGAGATATTCAAAAATATGGGATGACTCAATGAGAAGCGCTCTTACGAAAATATTCAATGACCCATTTAATTTTGTGCCTGAGTTTCCAAATTTTACATTTTAACCATGGAGTCCACTATCGAAGAGGGAACGAAGCGATTCATACAAAAACAAAGATGATGGAGCAAAAGATGAGTTAGATTCAGAAGGATCTGCAAATAAATAAGAAATGGGGGATTTTTACCTTATGTTATTTTCTTTCCTAGGTTATTTTAGGATTAGGATCTATTAGAAATTTTTATTTTTCTGCATAATAAAAACAAGAGATGGAAATCATGTGTAACACCCCTAACTAGAATCTGTCACCGAAACAGGGTTACAGAGAATTTCCAGAATTTACAGAACAAATAACAAACATTTCATAATTATTTAGTATTCATATCAAATTCCAATCAAATTTCATCATATATCCCATTGCATGAGACCTCGAGACCCAAATCGTGCTTTATAATCAGGTCGGGGCTAAACCAGGTACTCAAAAAATTTTTTGTGAAATTTCAAACTTTTTCCTAGGTGTAGGGGTCACATGCCCATGTGGTCATGCCGTGTAGCTCACATCGCCAAGGACACACCCGTGTCTTAGGCTGTGTAAATCTCTGACTTGGGTCACACTACCAAATCACACGCCTACGTGTTAGGCCGTGTATGGGTGCAAGGGTCACACGCCCGTGTGCTAGACCGTGTGTCAATTCAGAGAATTCTATTTTGACATTTTAAAGATACAGGGGACATACGACCAGATCACATGCCCATGTGCTCGGCTGTGTGTCACACACAGCTGAGATACACGCCTGTGTCTCTGCCCGTGTGGACAAAAATAGGCTATTTTCCAAGTCACATTTATCATCCATCTTGTCTTTCACCTACACCAATACTTGAACGCATTCACAAACCATATCAAAGCATTCAAAACAAGTGCAAATCATGTCTTGAACATGACATAATATAACATACAACCATTGTACCCTCAGGTACCTTAGATGATAATTGATTTTCATGTTAATCTATTATTTATACTCATCTAGTTGCCAAATGCATATATGTAATATCACATTCATTATTCAAACATGATAGAACCACTTATAAATATATCAAAATATATCAAACACAAGCCATCCCAATGGCTAGTTTCATTCAAAACATTTATATGCCATCATTGGCTAAATAACCTATACATGCCATTATAACCATAATTGGTTTGCCATATATACCGAAATGGGCCGATGGATAGTGTGAGTCATCTCTGCCAATGCTTTCAATCCAACAAGCTTTCGTATTACTATAAGACACGGGAAAATAAAACAGAGTAAGCAAGAAATGCTTAGTAAGTTCGTATAACATGATACTTACAATTCATTCTATTTCAAGATAAACATGTAAGGTACATTAAATCAATTTGATCTCAAGCCCTACATGTATCCTTATTACCCTTATTAGTCATATATTCCACAATAACATCAAGAAACATATATAAGTTCTACAACAATTAGATTTCCAAGCACATATGCTTTCCACATCACATATTTATTTAACATGTATAAATCATATTTTTGTATTACAAGTACATTTTCATAATAATTCATCTCGAGTTCAGATTACTTCATGTCGGAACTTTTCCCATTAAATCCTTCGAAATATCAATGTCACACGAATAGTACCCTCAAGTGTACAAATCTATAATCATGGATGAATATATTCATATAATAAATTCCATGTACATATATCATCATCTCATATTTTTCATATATCATGTATCATCACTTTCATGTATTTCAGGCAGATACGTGTAGTAACTCATTTCTTATTCATATATTCTCGTGTCAAGATTTTTCCCCTTGAATTTATCTGAAATAGCGATGGATACACATGTATCACACTCCAGGTGTACAAATCAGGATCTGTCAATTCATATTCAGGGGTACCCATTTAGGGCACATAACCAGGGAGCACACTCTCGAGCCACATATCAGGATGCTCAGATGAGGCATGTAACAGGAAGCTTATCTGGGCTAAATTAGGAGTGCTCATAAGAACCACAATCAGGTAGTTCACAAAGGACTTTTAATCAGGTAACTCACGAAGAGCTTATTAGGCTTGCTCACAAAGAGCTGCATTTGTGTCTGCAACATATGCTGGAGCACAACCGATCAAATCATGTAACAGGATACTCACAAATAGCTATAGTAGTGCGCAACACATGTAGAATCACTACCGATTAGGATACTCCCAAGAACTATATCATAGGATGTCAAGAGGGCTATATCAGGATTACTCATCTGAGCTAAATCCCGTCCACAACATATATAGGACTATATTCATTATGAAAATCACATATCCATCAACTTTCATTTATTCAAACGGGATTTAACATTTTTCAAACATTATCAGGTATATGATTATTTCATTCATTTACAATATTCATATAATTCAAATAAACACATTCCACATTCATTTCAAGCAAAAAAGTAACATTTTTATCATTCATCATTTATCGGGCATTATCATTTATTTCAGATATTATCATTTATCGGGCTTTGTCGGATATATCTTCAATGTCATATATATATAAAATATTTATACAATTCACATTCACAACATTTAATTCAAGCATATAAATATACACAATTTAGTTACACGAACTTACCTCGTCAAATATTCGTGTACAAAAAATCTACTAATTCGACACTTTCTCTTTTCCTCGCTCTAACTCCGAATTTGGTCTATCCGAATCTAATTAGTTCAAGAAAGCTTGCTTTCTCTTTCCTAGGGTTTCCATGTATTTTGGGGAAGAAGATGACATAAAATGACGATATTTTGGTATTTAATTGATTTATCAATTGTTTTTTCATCTTTCCAATTTCATCCTTTTCTTTATTTTATTTTCCATGGATGAATCATCATCCTTAACAACTAAGCATTTTTAATGGCCTAATTAC
This sequence comes from Gossypium bickii, assembly GCA_025503065.1. Lineage (NCBI taxonomy): Eukaryota > Viridiplantae > Streptophyta > Magnoliopsida > Malvales > Malvaceae > Gossypium > Gossypium bickii. Next base: position 74,188,556 of record CP106713.1, read on the forward strand.
CATATAAGGACCTCCAATTTAAAGTTCTATAGCTATTTAATCCCTTTAGCTATTAGAACTAAACTTTCACACTTTGTGCAATTTGGTCATTTATCAAATTAAACATGTAATCGATAAAATTTCTTTACAAAATTTTTACACAATATTATTATACTGTAGATCATAAAATAGTATTAAAATAAAATTTTCTTTTCGGACTCCGATCTGTGGTCCTGAAACCACTATTCTGATTTTATCGAAAATGGGCTGTTACAACTCTCTCCCTTAAAGAATTTTCTTCCTCGAAAATTTTACCAGTCAAAAGATTAAGATATTGCTTCCTCATATTTTCTTCTAGTTCCCATTTAGCTTTCTCTATATCGTTTCATTGTCAAAGAACTTTCACTAAAGCTACCTTTATATTTTTCATTTCTTTCACTTCACATGCCAAAATTTCAATTAGTCACTCATTGTAAGTAATGTCAAGCTGAATTTTAAGATCTATCAGAGAAATAACATGTGACGAATTTGATCGATACCGTCATAACATAGACAAATGAAAAACACTGTGAATTCTGTCAAGCTTTGGTAATAATAATAAATCAGTACATAACAAGTTTGATTTTTTTCAATGACCTCATATGGTCCAATAAACCGCAGATTTAATTTGCTTTTACAGCCAATCCGAGAACTTTCTTCCATGATAAAATTTTCAAGGATAATTTGTCGCCAATTGAACTCTATTTCCTTTCATTTAAGATTCGTATAAAATCTCTAACGATCAGAAGCTGCCTTAAAACTATCTCAGATCACCTTCACTTTTTCTTCAGTTTCACGGGTCAAATTATTTCAATTCCATATATTCTTTTTCTCACTAATTAACCAAATGACCAAGTTGCCCTTAAGACCCCTTTCTTGAGATTTTTCCTTCCCATGCCCATTTTTGTCCATCTTGACATTTAATGGTCTAATTGCTAAATAAGGACTTTTAATAATTTTTTTATAATTCTATTTCATACTTAAATCTTCTAGAATCTCATATTTTCTAATCTTTGCAATTTAGTCCTAATAGGCAAATTGTTCACTAATTCATAAAATTTTTTCATGAAATTTTCACACAATCATGCAAACATATCATAAACCTCATAAAAATCATAAAACACATATTTCTATTTCTAATTTGTGGTCTCGCAACCACTATTCTGACTAGGCCCTAAATCGGGCTGTTACCGCTTGTATTGATGATCCATTGAATTTGTATTGATATCAGTGTCATCCACTTGCAAAGGGATTAGATTTCCTCTTTGAAGTTGATTTAGCTCAAGCATTAGTAATAGTTGGTTCTCCTTGATCTCCCATTCCTTATAAAATCATTCCTCATAAATATCAGCATCATAATCTAATTCCTCGTCTACCCACATATAATCAAAGTTATCCATGGTTTATGCCAACTGATTTCGGTGGTTATTGTTGCGGGTGTCTTTGGACGAGACTGATCAAGATGATTTCTTAAAAAATAGAGAAATGTTAGTAATGTTAATAAATGATTAACTAAACTTAAATCGTATCTATAATATGAATATTTCATAATTGTTCTATTAAGACTAAAAAATTAAAATTAATATAGTGATGTTGCCTACCCGACAATGGCGCCAACAACTTGACCACCTCCGAACATACGAACGTCTATAGTAGAAATCCGGCACAAAAGATGTGAAAAGTGGTATCCACAAGTATACGGGTCAGGTTGTAATATAGTTACAATGGAGTAGGTAGGTACTCCGAGGATCGTACCCAAGGGAGGTGAGCACTAGATTAATTCAAATCTAAACATAAATAGATCTAATTAGTACTTCAATTGGATTACAGTACGAAGAATTAGAAGAAAGGTTTTGATAAACTATATTAAAAATAATAAGAACGAAAACAAAACAAAGTAAATAAATGAAACACGAGAAATCAAATAATCAAGTATGTATCAAATCTAAGAATGGGTGATTAGCTTGCTTTGGTAGTCATAATCAACTGTCATCTTGGGTATTCTTATTCAATCAACTAGTCAGTACCCCAGCAGGATCTTTTGATTTGTCCACTAAAATACTGAGTCGAAAAGAACTACTTATCTTCCGACCTCACAGTCCATATTGGTTCAGTGTGAAGGTGTTCACGTGTAACAGCCCAGTTCAGACCCTAGTCAGAACAGTGGTTTTGAGACCACGAATCCGAGGTCAAAAAAATATTTTAATATTATTTTTTGTGTTAACAGTATGTGATTAAGCATGTGTGAAAATTTTGCGTGAAAATTTTATCGATTGTGTGCCAAATTATGGTAAAGGACTTAATCACATAAAGTGTAAACGCTGTGTGCTGATTGTTAAGTGCTTAATTGTTGTTGTCTTTATAAATTGAATGATTTATGTTGCAATTAGCCCATTTTATATAGTTAATGGATGATAATGGCATGGCATTGGTTGTTATTATTAATATTCATTAAGGGTAAATTGGTAATTGGTGTATTAATGTTAATATAATAAAAATAAAAGCATGAAAATGTCTAATATCATCCATCTTCCACCGAAATTGAAGAAAGAGGAACGGTTTAGAAGCTTTCTCACATTCGGCTACTTCAAGGTTCATTTGTAAGTTCGTTTTTGAAGATTTTTACGTTTTTTATGATTGTTGCTTCGTGTTCTACCAAACCCATGCTTTAATTTTAGAAATTGATGGTGATTTTGAGATATTCCATTGATGAATGCTTGAGATTTGTGATAGTTGGCTATGAAATATGAAATATATGTGGAAGATTATCATATTTTGTCTTGGAATTTTTAGTGAAATTGAGTAATTTGGGCTTAATTATGAAAATCTGAAAATGGAATGACTTAAACGTGAAATAAATGAAATGTGTGGACTTGTTTGATCATAGTGAATATTCGGCTAGGCATGGGTGATATGAAATTATGTGTATTTGATGATTTTATGAAATAGGGGCTAAAGTGTCAAAATGTGAAATGTGAGGGCTATTTTGTAAAATGCCCTAAATATGTGTGTTTGGATTAAATTGAATGAATTGGTGATTGAATGGACTGAATTTGAATGTGTATAGACCAAGAAAGGAGAGGTTCAGATCGATATCCAGGCAAAGACAAAGTACTCGATTAATCGACCGTTTCGGTATTTGACGTTCGAGGTAAGTTCGGACATAATACGTGTATTTAGCTATGTTTAATGTTATGAAATGAATGGTATGATATTATTGAATTATGAATTCTTTGTGAGAGCTCGAGTTACGTGGCACTAAGTGTACGTATTTGGAAATGTGACCGAGATGTTTAGCACTTTGTGTGCGAGATAATATAAGCTTCGACTTTGTGGATGGCACTGTGTGTGCGATACCGATTTAAGATCTGTTTAATATAGATGCACTAAGTGTACGGTATTAATTAAGCTTCGGCTAATGATTTGGGCAATAAGTGTGCGATTGAACTAAAGAGATGACGAAAGTTGATCGAAATGAAACAGTGAGTATTGAGTAGCATAAGTGATCAAAAACTAAGTTTTAGATAAGGTACGTTCGGAACCTATGTGGTTGATGAAATTATGAATGAGTTTATGGAGGGTTAATTGAACATATTAGCTTTGGATGGTATAGTACATGTGATTGTGGATTAATCTATGTGATGGTTTGTTTTGGTATAAAGTATTATATTACAAACTTACTAAGCTTTTGAAAGCTTACTGTGTGATTTGTTTCTCTGTTTTACAGTGCCAGTAAAGCTAGCTTGGATCCGGGGATCGTCAGCATCTCTATCACACTATCGGCAATCTATTTTGGTACTTTTGAAGATAGTATATTTGAATATGGGATGTATAGGCTAGTTATTTTGAAACATGTTTGAAATGTGTAAATAGTCATGTGATGTGGCTAGATAAATGTTGGCAATATGCATATGTGGATTTGGTATATGAAGTATGTTTTGGTATGTCTTGTTGGCAATGATAATGTCTTATGAATGGTAAGCTTAGTGATGGATTGATGCTATTGTGATCTAGTGATATTATGGATGAATTATGATTGGTAATGTATGTGTTTTAGTTGTGCAATTTGGTATATAAGTTAGCATGATCAGAAATGAGATTGGATGGAATGATATGTTGATCATTTAACATGTATTTCATTGCCAAATTGTGTGTGAAAATATGCTTAATTGTGCTTTTAGGGTTTACCCTTGTGTGGGTGGCAATTGGCCTTGCAAATGGCCTATTTTGCATATATGGCCAAGAGACACGGGCGTGTGTCTCTGCCGTGTGGTTTAAGGGTCACTTCTAGGTGTGTCTGGAAATGGTACACTGTAACACCCCAAACCTGACCCATGCGTTACGACAGGATCTAACATGTCACATAAGGAAAACGTATAAAGTCCTTATGACTTGTGCTAAAATAAGTTTTATTTGGTTATGGTTAAGAAAACAAGTTTGGATGTAAATATTTGATAAAATTCAACTATTTTTGAGAGGTTGATTGATAAATCAAAAATCGAGGTAGTGAACATTAAAATCATGAGTTTTAAAAATGTTGTTGGTAATTTGAAAGAAAATTGGAGTTAAAATATTTGTCCATATTTATAAAAACCTTTTTGTTAATAAATTTTGGAAACCGTTATTTATGATTTTTAGAGAAATTCCTATTTAAAATAAATTAAGCAAGATAATAAGTACGTCAAACATAAAGCAAAATAAAATATTCCAGAGGCCTTATTACAACTTAAAAACCCAAAATAGTAAAAGTAGTAAAGTAAACGTAAATAGAAATCTAAAGTTCAAAACACCATTTCTGAAGTATGGCCTACACTGAGTCATCCATGGCCCAAATCCACATTACTGAGCATTACCTGCAAGGGTTTAAGGAAAAGGGGTGAGTTACTAGAACTCAATGTATAATCTGAACCCGTCATCCACTGGGTCTGAACCCGTTTAGCATCATCTAGGGCCTAAGCCCATAACAGAATATATATATATGTGCAATGTATGCAACCCAACCAATCCATCCATCACACCCCCGACCAGCCAATCACACCTGTGGGGATCAAGTCAACCCACCCCGCCGCTCACACCAATTCACAGGCAAGTTGCCATTTATAATATTTTTATTGTGGCCAAGCCACCGAAATCATAATGAAACATAATAATAAACATTTTTGTTGCAATGTCACCAGGCTACACTTCTCTTCAACATTTTTCCCATCCCATGCAAAATATGTAAATGCAATAAAGCATAATATCCTGTAACACCCCAAACCCGGCCTGCACGTTGCGACCAGATCTGGTATGTTACAGGGTGAAGTAAAAACGAAGTTTTGTTTAGGTTAGGAAAAATCGTACTTGTGAAAAACTTTTCGATTTAAAGTGATGTCTTTGAAAACAGTGGTTTGGTAGTTTAGGAAAGATTCCAACTTTTAGTTAAATAGATATGCGTTTAGCTTGATAATATTTGGAAGAAATCGTATATTTTGAGTTACTCGTAATTTTGAAAACCCCATTTTTAATTTCGTGATTAAATTTGCATAGTGTCAAAAATTTAAATTAAACAATAAATAAAATAAACCCAAATACTAATTTAGAAAGGCCTTATTACCCGAATAGAATCCCCTAATTAAAATTTAAAGTAAAGCAAGAAAAGTTTACGAAAAGTAAAGTCTTTATGGCCTCCACGAGTCTGCCTCGGCTCCCATATCCACAGTCTACGGATTACCTGAAAGGTTAAGCAAATGGGTGAGTCACCAAGACTCAGTGTGTAAATCCCCTATAACACATAATCGGCTCGAGGCCCATAATCGCATATTGGGCCTTAGCCCACTCAGGATGACATACAAGTAGATGAATGCATCATGACCCAGCCTAAACCTAGTTTTTTTTTTCCATCCTCTACACACCATCCCGTACCAGCCAATCACACCGTGGGGATTTCCACAATCAACCCTCCATCCGCTACACTCCATATGTAGCACCTAGCCACTGGTGACAGAGTCACAAACTATCATATGTGGGGCCAACCCACTTGTGGTACCAAACCACTAGTGACAATACCTCATAATCATGCATGTGGGGCCAACCCACCGTGGTACCGAACCACTAGGACAAGTCACGAAATCATACGTATGTGGTACCAAACGACTGGTGGTTCCAAACCACTAAAACTTAGTCACGGAATCAAGAATATGGGCCAAACCCACTTGTGGTACCAAACCACTAGTGACAGTCTTAAGCACTTCCCCTTCACAACATATCCAACCCATGCATAACATATGTAAACCTAATGAAAGTATCATGCTATTTAAACGAACAGTATCATTATGGCATGCATACACATATTAACTCATAAATAACACAAGGTACTTACCTGGTATTTCAACCATACCCATATAGGCATAATGACTATCCATCTAGTCACTTTAGCCTTTCAGCCCCAAACGATTAGTATCACATATTAATATTAAAGTGTGAAGGTTTACACACCTAGTTACAGGCAGCACTATGCTATCTATGTCGACACTATCCCTAGCAGAAACTACCGCTATCTGCCTACTACTCTGCTCTGAAGCTGGCCCACAACCTGGTGGCCAATCTCGAACAGCAGACACCACGCGCTTCTTGAACTTAGGGGCTGGGTTTACGGGTCTAACCACCTTTTTTGCCTGATTGGTATTGGATTCCATCAAAAGATCTTGTCAGACGCTACTATAATGAAACATGGTTGTTAAACCACAATATAGGGTTAAGGTAACGAATACAATAACAAACCTAAACAAAATATAAAGAGAACACCCTTACCGTGAAATCTCGAAAAGAGAGATAGGGTACAAATATTAACGATTTTTCGGCTTAGGGATTTAGATGATTTGATTTCCTTCAATTCCAAAAATAGTGCCCCCAAAGAGAACATAAGAAACAATAAGAATCATAAATCCAACGATGGCCTTACCAAGCCAATTAGCCATTCAGCTTTGGCCTCCAAAATCGAAAGAAAAAATAAAGAGTTAAAAGAAGTCGACACTTACCTTAACACAGGAGATTCGGCTATCACTTAAGAGAAAATTTGGCAATGACAGGGAAGAAGATGAAAGGGCCAAAGAAATAAAATAAAGAACTACAAATGGGATTTAGGGGTCTTCACCTTTAGAAGAGATCAAAAGAAAAAATGAAAATGAAAATGAAAAGGCTATGAAGATTTGGCTTGTAGATGAAATCAGAAAAGGGAACTATGGACAAGGGACATTCGGCTATAGCATAGAAAATGGAGATGAGAAGGGGGTTAGGGGTTTCGGCTTTTGAGAAAAATAATTGAGAGAAGAAGAATAACATGAAATGAAAACAAGTGGTAGGACTGGTAAAGAAGAAGAAAAATTTTCGGCAAGACTTAGGTAGGTTCGACTTTAGCAGAAAATGAAGAGGAGAATGAAAGAAATCTTAAATGCCGAAAATGGAAAGAGAACTCTCACTTGACTATTCAAAATTTCGGCACTTACCAACCCAAAAGCCGAAAATGCACTATTTTGAGAACAAAAAGCCTATGTTTCCAAAGTAGAGATTCGGCACACCCTAGCCACACAAAAATCGATCCCCCTTACTCTGAGTTTGAAATTCAGCCAACACCGAGCTCACAATGCCCATCCCTTTCTTTTCTCCTCAAATTCCTCCTGATCACCCATTTGAAATATTTTGAACACTTCAAGCTCCACTTTTTCCTCTCTGCCATTCATTCAAATTATTTGACTCAGTGCACTCCCCTAACCTGAAGTGTCCCAGTCGAATTCTGCCTCTGCTCTCCCTGACGCCAAAAAGAACTCCCAAAATGAACTCTGTAACACCCCTTACCCGAGACCGTTGACGGAGTCGAGCACGAGGCATTACTAGACTTAACTTACTAAATTAGGGCATAAAAATTGAAACTGTCCATCTGCATCATGTTCACTAAATTGACTATAACTCGAGTTACGAAAATCAAAATTTAGATCTGTAAATTTTCCCTGAAACGAGACTCATATATCTTCATACTATAATTTTTCTAGAATTTTTGGTATGGCCAATTAGTACAGTTTATTAGTTAAAGTCTCCCCTGTTACACAGTTCGACAGTTCTGACCCATCTGCACAAAAGATCAATTATCTCATAATATACAACTCTTTTTCCTACACCGTTTCTTTCATATAAAAATAAACTCACTAAGCTTTAATTCTATATCTCATTCACACCATAATTCCATTTATACTATGTTTAGTGATTTTTCAAAATCACATCATAGTTGCTGTCCAAACTGTTCCCCTGCATATAATTACATGATTTCTCTATAATAACTATCAACTAGGCATTACAAAACATCCAAAATGTGATCTTAATTAGCCATTTTAATAGCTAATTATTACCAAGCATTTACAAGCCAATCTTAAGCCATATCATAAGGTCATACACACAAAATGGCTAAGTCCCTATACATGCCATAACTTAAAACATTCGAGTCACAAAATACCAATATAATCCTTTGATAGTGTGTAACGTTCTCCGACGTCCTCTCGATCCCCGAGTTGGCTTGTGATACTATAAAAAGAGAGAAAAGAATGGGAGTAAGCATTAAGCTTAGTAAGTTTGCATGTAAATAAATAACAACATTCATAATAAATTATTTTATTCTTTTCTTATCAAGATCACTTAAGCTTTTAACTCAATGTACTTAAAATTTCATTCTTATCTGTACCTTTTAACATGAACTTGGCTTACCTTTCCTTTGGTATACTCTTTGAATTTTCCCATTGAACCACTTGGAATACTAAGGATACCGGGTACCTTTCCTTATGAAACTTAACCATTGCCATGTCTTGACATGGTCTTACGTGGTATCCTTGCCTTATGAACTTACCAATGCCATGCTTTGGCATGGTCTTACATGGGACCATTGCCTTATAGAAACTTATCAATGCCATGTCTTGACATGGTCTTACATGATTTCCTTAAACCCTAATGTCATGACATTTGTATCCTACACATTCCTAGGGTTCAACCGGAACTTTCTGAGATAGCATTTTCGTCAATTCATACTTGAGTCTTTGAATGATAAATTTATAAAATAAATATGTAAATGCTGGAATTTAATAGTATTAAATGTAAAATAATAGAATATTGCATTTATTTATCGCAAACTTACCTCGAAACAAAATACGATAAACTATATCGATTTAGTCCACTATCTTTTTCTTTCCCCGATCTAACTCCGGATTTCGTTCTTCTTGATCTATAATAGAAAATTTAGCTTATTTAATACTCACATTTACCAAAACCAGTCCTTAACTCTAACTTTGGCAAAATTATGATTTTGCCCCTAAACTTTTACATATTTACACATTTGCCCCAAAGCTCAGAAATTAAACTTTATCCCTTATTCTTATGTTTTATGGCATGCTGATCATTTTTCCCTTCAACATCAAATTCTCACTCTAACATGTACTTATGAACATTAGGTATTTTTACCGATTAAGTCGTTTTACTCGTTTACTTAAAATCACTTAGCAAAAGTTGTTTAACATAATTTTAAACTTCCTATTCTATCATAAAACATCAAAATAAACACATTTCACCTATGGGTATTTTTCCAAATATGAACTCTAGCATGAATTATTGATAGAATAAGTTAAACCGAGCTACCGGGGCTTCAAAAATGTAAAGAACATTAAAAACGGGGCTTGAAATCACTTACTATGGAGCTTGGAAGCTTGAAACAAACCCTAGCTATGGTGAACCCTTAAAAATTCTGCCTAATGAATAAGATGAGCATATTTTGCCATCTTTTTCCCTTTTAATATCTTTTTATTACCAAATGACTAAATTACTCTTCATTAAAAACTTTGGTTCTTTTTACCTATATATGTCCATTTTTGTCCATGAAAGCCTAATGGTATAATTACCATTTAAGGGCCTTTACTTCAATTATGCTCTTCAATTAAATCCTTTAACATCTAAAACTTATATTTATCAACTTTTGCAATTAAGTCCTAATAGGAAAATTAGACATGCAATTCATGAAATTTTCTATCGATATTCTAACAAATGCATCTAATCACTCGATAAATCATAATAATTAATTGTAATAAACTTTTCTATCTCGAATTCATAGTTTCGTAACCACTGTTTCGTATAGGCCCTATTTCGGGATGTTACATTTCTCCCCCCTTTAGGGATTTTCATCCCCGAAAATCTTACCTGTAAAGAGATTTGGGTACTGTTTTCGCATAGTCTCTTCGGGCTCCCATGTAGCCTCTTCTATCCCATGCCTATTCCATAATACTTTCACAAGTGCAATACTTTTGTTCCTTAATTGTTTAACCTCATGAGCTAGAATTTTTACCAGTTCCTCATTGTAAGTCATATCTGGCTGAATCTCAACCTCTGTTTGCGAAATTACATGCGATGGATCTGAACAATAACGACGTAACATAGACACATGAAACACATTATGAATTTTCTCTAACTCAGTCGGCAAAGCTAACCGATGTGCCAATGGCCCAACTCTCTCGATCACCTCAAACGGTCAAATAAAACGGGGACTTAATTTTCCTTTTTTGCCAAATCTGAGAACTTTCTTCCACGGGGATACTTTCAAGAATACCCTATCACCAACTTGAAATTCAATTTCTTTTCTTTTCAAATCGCATGTGAGTTTTCGCCTATCTGAAGTCGCTTTCAAGCAAACTCTGATGACTTTTACTTTCTCTTCTGTTTCTTTGACTAAATCAACCCCGTAAATCTGATTTTCCTTAAGCTCTGTCCAATACAAAGGTGTGCGACATTTACGTCCATACAAAGCTTCATAAGGTGTCATCTTCAGACTCGATTGATAACTATTATTGTAGGCAAACTCTATTAATGGCAAGTATTTCTCCCAACTACCTTGAAATTCCAATACACAACATCTAAGCATATCTTCAAGTACCTGAATAACTCTTTCTGACTGACCATCAGTCTGAGGATGGAAAGCTGTACTAAAACTCAACTTTGTACCTAAAGCTTCCTGCAATTTCTTCCAAAATCGTAAAGTAAATCTCAGATCTCTATCTGAGATAATCGATAACGGTACTCCATGTAGTCTAACTATCTCTGAAATATACAACTCAACCAACTTGTCAAGTGAATAATCCATACGAACTGGAATAAAATGAGTGGACTTCGTTAGCTTATCAATCACAGCCCATACTGCATCTTTCTTTCTCGGTGTCAAAGGCGATCCTGTCACAAAATCTATAGTAACTCGATCCCATTTCCACTCGGGAACTAATACAGGCTGCAATAAACTTGAAGGTACCTGATGTTCGGCCTTTACCTGTTGACAAATCAAGCATCTAGAAATAAACTCTGATATATCTCTTTTCATTCCTATCCACCAATACATTTTCTTCAAATTATTATACATTTTTGTACTACCTGGGTGAATAGACAAAGAACTGCTATGTGCTTCTTGTAAGATTTTCTGAATAAGTTCATCACTCTTGGGTACACTTACTCTATCTCTGAACATCAAACAACCGTCAGAACCAATTTGAAAACCAGACTCTACACCTGACTCACACTGAACTCTTTTGGCTTGCAACTCACTGTCATTCTTCTGAGCTTCACAAATTTCTTCAAGAAATGTCGGTTTAGCTCTCAACTCTGCTAAAATAGAACCATCATCTGATAAGGCCAAACTAGTGTGCAAAGCTCTCAAGGAAAATAACGATTTTCTACTCAAAGCATCAGCAACAACGTTTGCCTTACGCGGGTGATAATCGATCACTAGCTCATAATCTTTAATTAACTCTAGCCATCTTCTTTGCCTCAAGTTTAGATCTTTCTGAGTCATCAAGTATTTCAAACTTTTATGATCAGTGAATATTCGGCATTTCTCACCATACAAGTGATGTCTCCAAATTTTTAATGCAAATACAATAGCAGCTAGCTCTAAATCATGTGTCACATAATTTTTCTCATGTGGTTTTAACTATCTAGAGGCATAAGCAATTACCCTTCCTTCCTGCATAAGTACACAACCTAGTCTATTTAAGGACGCATCACTGTATATCACAAACTCTTTACCCGGTTCTAGTTGTATTAAGATAGGAGCTTTAGTCAACAATGCCTTTAACTTGTCGAAACTCTGCTGACATTTCTCAGTCCATTCAAACTTGACATCGTTCTGTCGCAATCTTGTCAATTGAGTAGCTATCATGGAAAATCCCTCTACAAATCGTCTATAATAACCGGCAAGACCAAGAAAACTTCTGACCTCTGATACATTCATGGGAGGCTTCCAATCAACAATGGCTGAAATCTTACTCGGATCAACTCTAATACCTTCACCTGAGACAATATGTCCAAGAAAACAAACTTCCCGTAACCAGAACTCACTTTTGCTAAACTTGGCATAAAGCTGATTATCTCTCCAAATCTGTAAAACTATTCTCAAATGCTCTGCATGCTCAGTCTCATCATGAGAATAAATCAAGATGTCATCAATGAACACAACTACAAACTTGTCCAAATAAGGTCTAAAAATTCGGTTCATTAAATCCATAAAAACGACAGGAGCATTGGTTAAGCCAAATGGCATCACAAGAAACTCATAGTGACGATACCTAGTTCGAAAAGCAGTTTTTAGAACATCTGACTCTTTAACTCGCAATTGATAGTATCCGAATCTCAAATCTATCTTAGAAAACACAGTGGCTCCCTTCAATTGATCAAACAAATCATCTATTCTAGGCAATGGATATTTGTTCTTGATGGTTACCTTGTTAAGTTGCCGATAATCTATACACAATCTCATGGAACCGTCCTTCTTTTTCACAAATAACACTGGTGCTCCCCATGGTGAATAACTAGGTCTTACAAAGCCTTTATCGGTTAATTCCTGTAACTGAGCTTTCAATTCTTTCAATTCTATTGAAGCCATTCTATAAGGAGCAATAAAAATAGGTGTGGTACCTGGAATCAATTCAATACGAAACTCAACTTCTCTGATAGGAGGCAAACACAGTAGTTCTTAGGGAACACATCGGAAACTCATTTACCACAGCACTTCGATTCAATTTTCAACTCGGATCTTTAGTATCCAACACAAAAGCAAGATAAGCTTCATATCCTTTCCTCAAACATTTCTGAGCAGACATAACAAAAATCATGGAAATTGAACTACCTAACTCATCTGAATTAACCCGAAGTATCTCACCATTTTCACACTTCAACTCAATGAATTTCTTTCCACAATTCACTATCACATCATGTGCAGTTAACCAATCCATACCAAGAATCACATCAAACTCATCAAACGGCAATAGCATGAGATCGGTAGGAAAGCGAAGAACCTCTAATCATCAAAGGGCAATTTCTACATACTTTGTTTACTAACACATACTGACCTAATGGATTTGATACTTTAATCACAAATTCTGTAAACTCTATGGGCATGTTCATACTAGGCATCAATTTCATACAAACATAGGAATGGGTTGAACCTGGATCAATCAAAGCAATAACAGTATCATCATGAAGAGAAAATGTACCCGTAATTATGTCGGGGGAAGATGCCTTTTCACGAGCACGGATAGCATAAGTCCTTGCAGGTGCTCTAACATCTGATCTCATTGTTGTATCTCTAAATGTTCCTCTACCTGCCCCTACTCCGGGATCTCTCTGAGATCTGCCTCTAACGGGGGTATTGCCTGATCTTGCACTCGGTATTACTTCTCTTTTAACCATTTCGGGACACTCCCGAATGAAATGATCCGGTGCACCACATCAGAAACAACCAGTCTCAGTTGCTTGACATTGACCTGGATGATGTAGACCGCATTGAGGACACTCGGGTCTATCAGGCTGAATACTGCCAACACTCGCAATCAAAGTGGTTTGAGCTTTTGGATCCATAAATCTTCTACCTCTGTTTCGGCTAGAATACCCGGCTAAAAAATTAGATCTCATAGAAAACTCTCTAGGCCTCTTGGATGTAGACTGAAACAACTTGCTCATCTGTCTTTTCTTCGTATCTTGCATCTCAATTTCAACTTTACCCTTTCTTTTTAACAACTCCTCTACCTTACAGGCTCGGTCAACTAAAACAACAAACTCCTTTATCTCTAGAACACCAATTGACAGTCGGATATCATCATTGAGCCCATCCTCAAATCTTTTGCACATGATAGCCTCTGTAGACACACACTCTCGAGCATAATTGCTGAGTCTGACAAATTCACATTCATACTCAGTCACAGTCATCTTACCCTATTTTAATTCAAGGAACTCTTTTCTTTTCTGGTCAATAAACCTCTGACTAATGTACTTCTTACGGAACTCCTCCTGAAAGAAATCCCAAGTAACTCTTTCTTTCGGTACTACTGACACAAGTGTCTTCCACCACTGGTAGGCCGAATCTCTAAGAAGTGACACTACACATTTAATACACTCTTAGGTGTGCGGGATAACTCATCAAAAACTCGATAGTGTTCTCGAGCCAAAATTGACTTTTCTCTGCATCATCATCTTTGGTAGCCGAAACTCTTTAGCCCCTTGTTTTCTCGATCTTGTCAATGGGTGGTTTCTCTCTTCGATCAGTCTCAGAATCGGGAAGCTACATGAGTGGTCCGAGGATCATGAGAGGGTGGAGGTCTAACAGTAGGGTTAAATGCGAATGAACTCAGCAAACCATTCATTCATAACTTGGAAGAAGGCTTCTTGAGCCACTCCTCCCTGACTAAATGTAACGGGCCTTTCACTACTATATGGTGGCACCGTCCCTGCTACGGGAGTGGGCGCATTACTCTCTACATCATCTGCACCAGCTCGTTTGGGATCCATAACTATAAAAGAAAAACATTTTAAAATCGTCAGGAGTCGTCACACTATCAAAATATAAGTATGGCATGTATAGTTAGACTCTTACTCATACTGAACATTCCGAGAACCAACGAAACTCTGGCTTTGATACCAATAAATGTAACACCCCTTACCCGAGACCGTTGACAGAGTCGAGCACGAGGCATTACTAGACTTAACTTACTAAATTAGGGCATAAAAATTGAAACTGTCTATCTGCATCATGTTCACTAAATTGACTATAACTCGAGTTACGAAACTCAAAATTTAGATCCGTAAATTTTCCCAGAAACAAGACTCATATATCTTCCTACTACAATTTTTCCAGAATTTTTGGTATGGCCAATTAGTACAGTTTATTAGTTAAAGTCTCCCCTATTACACAGTTCGACAGTTCTGACCCCTCTGCACAAAAGATCAATTATCTCATAATATACAACTCTTTTCCCTACACTGTTTCTTTCATATAAAAATAGACTCAATAAGCTTTAATTATATATCTCATTCACACCATAATTCCATTTATACTATTTTTAGTGAGTTTTCAAAATCACGTCACAGTTGCTGTCCAAACTGTTCCCCTGCATATAATTATATGATTTCTCTATAATAACTATCAACTAGGCATTACAAAACATCCAAAACATGCTCTTAATTAGCCATTTTAATAGATAATTATTACCAAGCATTTACAAGCCAATCTTAAGCCATATCATAAGATCATACACACAAAATGACTAAGTCCCTATACATGCCATAACTTAAAACATTCGAGTCACAAAATACCAATATAATCCTTTGATAGTGTGTAACGATCTCCGACGTCCTCTCGATCCCCGAGTTGGCTTGTAATACTATAAAAAGAGAGAAAAGAATGGGAGTAAGCATTAAGCTTAGTAAGTTTGCATGTAAATAAATAACAACATTCATAATAAATTATTTTATTCTTTTCTTGTCAAGATCACTTAAGCTTTTAACTCAATGTACTTAAAATTTCAATCTTTCCTGTACCTTTTAACATGAACTTTTCTTACCTTTCCTTTGGTATACTCTTTGAATTTTCCCGTTGAACCACTTGGAATACTAAGGATACGCGGGTACCTTTCCTTATGAAACTTAACCATTGCCATGTCTTGACATGGTCATACGTGGTATCCTTGCCTTATGAACTTACCAATGCCATGCCTTGGCATGGTCTTACATGGGACCTTTCCTTATGAACTTACCAATGCCATGCCTTGACATGGTCTTACATGATTTCCTTAAACCCTAATGTCATGACATTTGTATCCTTCACATTCCTAAGGTTCAACCGGAACTTTCTGAGATAGCTTTTTCGTCAATTCATACTTGAGTCTTTGAATGATAAATTTATAAAATAAATACGTAAATGCTGGAATTTAATAGTATTAAATGTAAAATAATAGAATATTGCATTTATTTACTGCAAACTTACCCCGAAACAAAATACGATAAACTATATCGATTTAGTCCACTATCTTTTTCTTTCCCCGATCTAACTCCGGATTTCGTTCTTCTTGATCTATAATAGAAAATTTAGCTTATTTAATACTCACATTTACCAAAACAGTCCTTAACTCTAACTTTGGTAAAATTATGATTTTGCCCCTAAACTTTTACATATTTACACATTTGCCCCAAAGCTCAGAAATTAAACTTTATCCCTTATTCTTATGTTTTATGACATGCTGATCATTTTTCCCTTTTATGACAACATCAAATTCTCACTCTAACATGTACTTATGAACATTAGGTATTTTTACCGATTAAGCCGTTTTACTCGTTTTTACTTAAAATCACTTAGCAAAAGTTGTTTAACATAAATGTAGACTTCATATTCTATCATAAAACATCAAAATAAACACATTTCACCTATGGGTATTTTTCCAAATATGAACCCTAGCATGAATTATTGATTGAACAAGCTAAATCGAGCTACCGGGGCTTCAAAAATGTAAAGAACATTAAAAACGGGGCTTGGAATTACTTACTATGGAGCTTGGAAGCTTGAAACAAACCCTAGCTATGGTGAACCCTTGAAAATTCGGCCTAATGAAGAAGATGAGCATATTTTGCCATCTTTTTCCCTTTTAATATCTTTTTATTACCAAATGACTAAATTAACCTTCATTAAAAACTTTGGTTCTTTCTACCTATATATGTCCATTTTTGTCCATGAAAGCCTAATGGTATAATTACCATTTAAAGGCCTCTACTTCAATTATGCTCTTTAATTAAATCCTTTAACATCTAAAGCTCATATTTATCAACTTTTGCAATTAAGTCCTAATAGGCATATTAGACATGCAATTCATGAAATTTTCTATCGATATTCTAACACATGCATCTAATCACTTGATAAATCATAATAATTAATCGTCATGAACTTTTCTATCTCAAATTCGTGGTTTCACAACCACTGTTCCGTATAGGCCCTATTTCAGGATGTTACAAACTCCTTGTGACTTGAACCTGTTCCCTCTCCTACTCCCTGTGGCGTCACTTACCAGCATCTTAAGTGGCGCCTCCTTGCCACTCTGCCACTCCTTTCCTTGTGTCAACCAAATACCAACATAATCCCTTAGTCCTATTCCAACAAGCTCCTCCACTAAAGTGCCTAAAAAGAAAATTTTAGCCAGGGCTCCGGCTTTTCCCCGGGCCTTTCCTAAACTCCTACACACCCTAAACAAGCACATTACACAAAGCATACACACAAAACACATCAAATGCATAGCCCTTAGATCAGGATGTTACAGTTCTATCCCTTTAAGAAAATTTTGACCTCGAAATTACCTAGTCAAAAGAGATGAGGGTATTGCTGTCGCATTGCTTCTTCTGGTTCCCACATAGCTTCCTTAGAACCATGATTACACCACAAAACCTTAACCAACGGAACCATTTTCCTACGTAACACTTTGACATCACGATCCAAAATCTGAATTGGTTCCTCTTTGATGGATAGATCAGGTCTTACTTTGATCTCTTCCACTGGTATCACATGAGATGGATCCGAACAATAGCGTCTTAGCATCGAAACATGAAACATATCATGGATCTGACTTAACTCTGCAGGTAACTCGAGTTGATAAGCTACTAGTCCCACACGCTTCAACACCTGATAAGGCCCAATGAACCTGGGGCTTAGCTTACCTTTCTGTCCAAACCTTAACACTTTCTTCCACGATGAAACCTTTAAGAACACTTGGTCACCTACCCCAAATTCTATATCCTTACGCTTTAGATCAGCATAGGATTTCTGCCAGTCCGACGCTTCCTTTAAATGAGTCCAATTAACTTAACCTTATCTTCAGTTTCCAGAACCAATTCTGGACCCAACAACTGACGTTCGTCTAACTTTGTCCAACACGTAGGAGTACGACACTTTCGACCATATAACGCTTCATACGGTGCCATCTGAATACTAGATTGGTAGCTATTGTTATACGCGAATTCCGCTAACGGTAGAAATTCTTCCCAACTACCTCTGAAGTCTATGACACAGCCTCTCAACATATCCTCTAGAATCTGTATTACCCTCTCTGATTGTCCATCAGACTGTGGATGAAACACTGTACTAAAATCTAATTTTGTCCCCAACTCTTGATGCAAAGCTTTCCAAAGTCTTGACGTGAATCTCGAGTCTCTATCTGAGATGATAGACACTGGTACTCCATGCAATCTTACGATCTCCGCTACATACAACTTAGCCAATTTCTGAAGAGAGTAGTCAACACGAACTGGTATGAAATGAGCAGACTTCGTCAATCGGTCAATAATTACCCATACCGAATCCTTTTTCGTAGGCGTAAGGGGTAGCCCACTAACAAAATCCATCGTGATCCTTTCCCACTTCCACTGCGGAATTTTTAACGGCTGTAACAAACCTGAAGGTAACAGGTGTTGTGCTTTTACCTGCTGGCATGTCAAACACTTACTTACAAATTCGGTTACTTCTCGCTTCAGACCCGGCCACCAAAATCGTTCTCATAATTCTCTATACATCTTACTCCTGCCAGGATGCATAGCATATGGGCTACTATGCGCTTCCTGCAGCATCATTTATCTTAACTCCACATCCCTTGGCATGCAAACTTTCTTACGAAAACACAGAGCCCCCTCACTGCTCAAACTAAAATCCCCTATCCCATCATTTCAAACTTGAAGTAGTCGAGCACTCAAGACATCATCCAACAACTACTTCTCTTTGATTTGATTTATCCACATCGGTTTCACCCGAAGCTCAGCTAGCAAACTCCCATCATCGTACAGGCTAAGAGGGGCAAACATCACTCTCAGATCTGAGATCACCCTACGACTTAATGCATCTGCCACCATGTTAGCTTTACCCAGATGGTATTCGATCGAACAAACATAATCCTTTGACAACTCGATCCATCGCCTCTGCCTTAAATTCAACTCCTTCTGGGTGAAAAGGTATTTTAGGCTCTTGTGATCTATATAAATAAAGAACTCCTCACCATACAGATAATGCCTCCAACTTTTCAAAGCGGACACTACAGCTGCCAATTCCAAATCATAAGTGGGATAGTTTACCTCATGCGGTCTTAACTGCAGAGACGCATACACAACAACCTTTCCGTCTTGCATCAACACACATTCTAAACCCGTGTGTGAAGCATCACAATAAACCACAAACTCCTTTCCAGCCTCCGGCTGAATCAACACTGGAGCCTCCATCAATATCCTCTTAAGCTTCTCAAAACTTTCCTGTTGCTTGTCAGCCCAAACAAAAGGTACCCCTTTCCATAACAACTTGGTTAAAGGAGCCGCAATCAAGGAGAATCCCTCAATGAATCTTCTATAATACCCCGCCAGACTAAGAAAACTCTTAATTTCTGCCACAGACTTAGGTGTCTTCAAATCCAGCACATCTTCGACCTTCTGAGAGTCAACCCTAATCCCCTCAGCAGACACAACATGACCTAAAAAGGTAACTTCTTTCAACCAAAACTCGCACTTGCTGAATTTGGCAAACAACTGCTTTTCCTTCAGAATCTGTAAAACTACACGAAGATGTGAATCATGTTCCTCCTCTGACATTGAACAAACCAGGATATAGTCTATAAATACTATGAAGAATCGGTCCAGGTAGGGCTGGAAGACTCGGTTCATCATGTCCATGAATACTGCTGGTGCATTTGACCAAATGGCATCACCAGGAATTCGTAGTGGCCATAGGAAGTTCGAAATGCTGTCTTATGAATGTCCGCCTCCTTGACCTTAACCTGATGATAACCTGACCGCAAATCTATCTTCGAAAAGACTGAAGCCCCCTTTAGTTAATCAAACAAGTCATTGATTCTCGGTAACGGGTACTTATTCTTGATGGTCAGTTTGTTCAGCTGATGATAGTCAATGTACATACGCATTGATCCATCCTTTTTCTTAATGAATAGTATCGGCACTCCCCATGGTGATACACTCGATCGAATGAAACCTCGATCTAAAAGTTCTTGAATCTGGGCTTCTAATTCCACTAACTCCTTCGGCGCCATTGTATAAGGAGCGATAGATACATGCACTGTCCTCATAAGAAGATCAATTCCAAATTCCACCTCGCGATCCGAGGGTAGTCCTGGAAGCTCTTCTGGGAAAACATCCGACAACTCCTTCACTATCCTAACATCCCTCACAGACACTTTCTTGACCTCTAAGGCACAAACCAAGGCTATGAATGCCTCGCATCCTTTCCTCATCATTCTTTCAGCCTTTAAGGTGGACACCACGTTAGATAAATAGTTCCTCCTTTCTCCTATTACCACCACCTCCTCGTCTTCAGGAGTCCAGACCACCATGCACTTAGCAGCACAATCCAGATTTGCTCAATACTTTACTAACCAGCCCATGCCTAAGATCAAATCAAACTCTCTGAATGGTAGTTCCATCAGATTGGCCGGAAACACCACCCCATGAACTTGTAGAGGTACTTCCTTATAAAGCTTGTTCACCATTACAGATTGTCCTAGCGGGCTAATTACAGTTATCTCCCTAGAAGAAATCTCAGAGTCTATGCTTAAGGTTCCAGATTCCACACTAGCAACATAAGAATATGTCGACCCTAAATCAATCAGTGCAGAAAAAGGCAATCCAAAGATTAAAAACGTACCGGTTATGACATCTGGTGTGTCACCTTCCTCTCGGCATCTAGCTGCATAAACTAACCTTGGCTGTCTCGCATCAATGCCTCCTGCACCTCTGTCTGGTGCTCCCCGTCCACGACCAAAACAAATACCCCCTTTAACCAGACCACGACCTCTCTGCAGTTGCTGACTAACTCTTCTTGACTGAACATAACCCTGACCCATTGGTTACGCTCTGCCCCTTTCCTGTGGACAGTCCCTTATTCGATGTTATATAGACCCACACTTGAAATAGCCTCTACTACCAGCCCAACACGCACCAAAATGAAATTTATCACATCGAGTACACCTCGGAGGCGGACTATCAACAGCAAGCCTCACGACATGATTCGGCCCCTCAACTCTAGGTCTCTTCTGAAACCGCCCAACTGATCCTGACGAACCAAAATTCCTTTTATTTCTATTTCTCTCCTGATTCTACTTTTCAGACTGCTTCACCTCCTCGGTTATCTTAGCCTTTTCCACAAGAACAGTAAATTCCCTCTCTCATTGTAGAGCTATCAGCACTCGCAACTCATCTCTAAGCCCATCCTCGAACTGAACACAACGCTCATGGTCCGTAGCCACAATACCCCAGGTATAACGACTTAGACGTAGGAATTCCGCCTCATATTCAGACACTGACTTGCTCCCCTGAACCAAATTTAAAAATGTCTTACGCTGCGCATCCACATAACTTGATCTGACGTACTTCCTCTGGAATGCTGTTTTAAAGAAATCCCAGGTGATATTATCAACCATCGTACCATCCCTGACCGTGAGCCACCACTGATAGGCCTCATCTCGAAAAAGAGACAAGACTCCTTTCAACTTCTCCTCAGTCGTGAAGTTAAGATCATCCATTATATGCTCAACTGCTTCTAACCAATATTCAGCTGCATTGGGAGCTACACTGGAAACGCCCCTAAACATTTCCGCTGCATTGGCTCAGAGTCGTTTAGACACGAATTTTCGAGCCCCTGAGCCTATGCTTGCCCTAACAACTCCCTCCAAGACCCGTAACATCGCCTGAGACACCACATCATCCCCGTCCATTTGGTCTTAAAATTTCGCTTCTTCCGCTGGCGGCATTGGTCTCTCACTTTTTGACTCATGACCAGATCCTACTGGTTCCGATACAGTAATCCCGCCTCTACCACGACCTCGTACATTACGTCCATGCCCCCGAGTGCTCATGACTAACATTTGTGATTTAATTTGATTAAGAGATTTGTGAGTTAGTTATTTCTTTCACTGTTTTAACCCCAAACAGTTTTAGGGAAAATAGTTTTAGAGAGTAGTTTCCGCCAAACACATCAAAGTTTCAGTCTCTATAGTCTGGGTTTCCTAAGGCTAGCAACCATATTCATTTACATTAACAGTCATTTCATGCATACATCATTAGTAGTTTTAGAACACTTACCTGGGTGGATCGGGTGCCAACGGACTCGGATGCCATGTTCCAATCAAATCATTCCCAAAAATCATTTAGACCAACTTAATAAAACACCAGTGAACCCATTTTCATAGCCCGAGTTTTGCAACCTAGGCTCTGATACCAAAATTGTAACACCCCAATCCCGACCTATACGTTGCGACCAAATCTGGTATGTTACAGGGTGAAGTAAAAACATAGTTTTGTTTAGGTTAGGAAAAATCGTACTTGTGAAAAACTTTTCGATTTAAAGCGATGTCTTTGAAAATAATGGTTTGATAGTTTAGGAAAGATTCCAACTTTTAGTTAAACAGATATGCGTTTAGCTTGATAGTGGAAGAAATCGTATATTTTGAGTTACTAGTAATTTTGAAAACCCCATTTTTAATTTCGTGATTAAATTTGCATAGTGTCAAAATTTTAAATTAAACAATAAATAAAATAAACCCAAATACTAATTTAGAAAGGCCTTATTACACGAATAGAATGCCCTAATTAAATTTAAAGTAAAGCCAGAAAAGTTTACAAAAAATAAAGTCTTTATGGCCTCCACGAGTCCGCTTCGGCTCCCATATCCACAGTCTACGGATTACCTGAAAGGTTAAGCAAAGGGGTGAGTCACCGAGACTCAGTGTGTAAATCCCCTATAACGCATAATTAGCTCGAGGCCCACAATCGCATATTGGGCCTTAGCCCACTTAGGATGACATACAAGTAGATGAATGCATCATGACCCAACCCAAACCTAGTTTTTTTTCCATCCTCTACACACCATCCCGTACCAGCCAATCACACCGTGGGGATTTCTACAATCAACCGTCCATCCGCTACACTCCATATGTGGCACCTAGCCACCGGTGATAGAGTCACAAAATATCATATGTGGGGCCAACCCACTTGTGGTACCAAACCACTAGTGACAGTCCCTCATAATCATGCATGTGGGGCCAACCCATCGTGGTACCAAACCACTGGGACAAGTCACGAAATCATACGTACCAACCACTGGTGGTTCCAAACCACTAAGACTTAGTCACGGAATCAAGAATTTGGGGCCAACCCACTTGTGGTACCAAACCACTAGTGACAGTCTTAAGCACTTCCCCTTCACAACATATCCAACCCATGCATAACATATGTAAACCCAATGAAAGTATCATGCTACTTAAACAAACAGTATCATTATGGCATGCATACACATATTAACTCATACATAACACAAGGTACTTACCTGGTATTTCAACCATACGCATATAGGCATAACGACTATCCATCTAGTCACTTTGGCCTTTCAGCCCTAAACGATTAGTATCACGTATTAATATTAAAGTGTGAAGGTTTACACACCTGGTTACACGCAGCACTATGCTATCTATGTCGACACTATCCCTAGTAGAAACTACCGCTATCTGCCTACTACTCTACTCTGAAGCTGGCCCACAACCTAGTGGCCAATCTTGAACAGTAGACACCGCACGCTTCTTGAACTTAGGGGCTGGGTTTACGGGACCAACCCCCCTCCTTTGCCTGATCGATATTGGATTCCATCAAAAGATCTTGTCAGACGCTACTATAATGAAACATGGTTGTTAAACCACAATATAGGGTTAAGGTAACGAATACGATAATGAACCTAAATGAAATCTAAAGAGAACACCCTTACCTTGAAATCCCGAAAAGAGAGATAGGGTTCAAAGATTAACGGTTTCCTGCTTAGGGATTTAGTTGATTTGATTTCCTTCAATTCCCGAAATAGCACCCCAAAGAGAACACAAGAAACAATAAGAATCATAAATCCAACGATGGCCTTACCAAGACAATTAGCTATTCGGCATTGGGCTCCAAAACCAAAAGAGAAAAATAAAGAGTTAAAAGAAGTCGCCACTTACCTTAACACAGGAGATTCGGCTATCACTTAAGAGAAAATTCGGCAATGACAGGGCAGAAGATGAAAGGGCCAAAGAAATAAAATAAAGAACTACAAATGGGATTTAGGGGTCTTCGCCTTTAGAAGAGATCAAAAGAAAAGATGAAAATGAAAAGGCTATGAAGATTAGGGTTGTAGACGAAATCAGAAAAGGGAACTATGGACAAGGGACATTTGGCTATAGCATAGAAGATGGACATTCGGTACTTACCAACCCAAAAGCTGAAAATGCACTACTTTGAGAACAAAAAGCCTATGTTTCCAAAGTAGAAATTCGGTACACCCTAGCCACACAAAAACCGATCCCCCCTACTATGAGTTTGAAATTCGGCCAACATCAAGCTCACAATGCCCATCCATTTCTTTTCTTCTCAAATTCCTCCTGATCACCCGTTAGAAATATTTTGAACACTTCAAGCTCCACTTTTTCCTCTCTGCCATTCATTCAAATTATTTGACTCAGTCCACTCTCCTAACCTAAAGTGTCCCAGTCGAATTCTGCCTCTGCTCTCCCTGACGCCAAAAAGAACTCCCAAAATGAACTCCTTGTGACTTGAACCTGCTCCCTCTCCTACTCCCTGTGGCGTTACTTACCAGCATCTTAAGTGGCGCCTCCTTGCCACTCTGCCACTCCTTTTCTTGTGTCAACCAAATACCAACATAATCCCTTAAGTCCTATTCCAACAAGCTCCTCCACTAAAGTGCTTAAAAAGAAAATTTTAGCCAGGGCTCCAGCTTTTCCCCGGGCCTTTCCTAGACTCCCATACACCCTAAACACGCACATTACACAAAGCATACACACAAAACACATCAAATGCATAGCCCTCGGATCAGGATGTTACATATCCACATATATATAAATAATAATCATTAATCCGGTAATTTATTACGGTGAATCAGCCCATTATAGAATTTTGTAACTCGACCCACTAAGGCATTCTAGTAAATCAGCCCATTAAGGTATTTTGGTAAATCGACCCATAGGGTATTTTGGTAAATTAGCCCATAGGGGCATTTTCAGAAATCGGGCCATAGGGGCATTTTCAAAAATCGGGCCATAGGGGCATTTTCGTAATTCGGCCTATAAGGGCATTTTCATAATTTTAACAATTTTAATACTGATTTTGACAAATCTATAGAAATAATGTAATTTAAGCAAATTTCCCAGTTTATGCCATATTACGATTTTAATCATATAAACAATAACGATCTATTTTCCAACGTGATATCAAATCATGAACCTACGGGATTTCGGTGTGACATTACACACCTTATTACGGTAAGTATTAAACCCTCTTGATCGTCGACACCTATGACAACGTAGTACTCGATTAACTAACATAAGAGTATTTTCTTAATCCAAATCTAAATCAACGATCTAAAATACTTACTCTCAATATCGTGAACGACCACGATTTGTTTATTCTCACTGGATGATGGTCCACAACCCGATGGGAAATCTCAAATCACCGAAACCGCTCTATGCTTGAACTTAGGAGTAGGAATAGCAAATCCACTCCTTTTGTGTTCTCCAATTGCTTTTCCTTTCAAATTGGTTCCACTTGCCTCCATAGGAAAAATCTCGATTAGAAAATTACTATGAGAGAAAGTAGTTGTTTTAGTGATTGGAGTCGGCTTACCAGTATTTCTGAAGGATCCACGAGTGAATAAGAATGAGCGATTTAGACCCTTAACGATATAAGCGATTTAGACCCTTAACGATATAAAATCCGATTTCCATCGATTGACTTAAGGTTAGAATTAAATCGGCTAGGATGATATTCGGCCACCCACTTAGAACACGATTTGATCGAACAAGAGGGTGTCAACACAAATGAGAAAGAAATTGTGAAGGAGAGATTAAGGGTTGAAAGGTTCGACTATGGAGAAAAGAAAATGAACAAGAAGATTCGGCTATGAGAATATGGATTAAAGAAGAAGAAAGAAAGGTTGAAGAATTTGTGAAAAAGAAAAGAAAGGATGGAGAAAGAGTGCTTAACTAGTTTCAGCTATTAAAGGGGAAATGAGCAAAAATAAAATGGACACAATGTCTAGATGGTTTCGGCAAAACAAAGAAGAAGAGATTCTCACTTTTTGGCTTTGGAATTTCTACAATGAGGGAAAAATTTGGAGAAAGAGAGCACCAAAAATGTAGCTTCCTCTGATCCATGATTACACCATAATACTTTGACTAACGGTACCGACTTCCTTCTCGGCACCTTAACATCTCGATCTAAAATCTGTTCTGGCTCCTCTTCAAACGACAAGTCAGGTCTTAACTCAACTTCCTCCACTGGTACAACATAAGACAGATTTGAATGATAATGCCTT
This sequence comes from Gossypium bickii, assembly GCA_025503065.1. Lineage (NCBI taxonomy): Eukaryota > Viridiplantae > Streptophyta > Magnoliopsida > Malvales > Malvaceae > Gossypium > Gossypium bickii. Next base: position 74,215,284 of record CP106713.1, read on the forward strand.
AACATAGAGACATGGAATATACTATGTATCTGACTTAACTCCAGAGGTAACTCAAGCTGATAAGCTACAGGCCCAACACGCTTTAGTACACGGTATGGTCCGATGAACCTAGGGCTCAACTTTCCTTTCCACCCAAATGTTAAGATCTTCTTCCAAGGTGAGACCTTCAAAAAGACCTGATCTCCTATAGAGAACTCTATATCCTTACGCTTTAAATCCACGTATAATTTCTGCCTATCTGTAGCTTCCTTTAACCGAGCCCGAATTACTTTAACTTTCTCATTCGTCTCCGAAATCAACTTAGGACCCAAAATCTGATGCTCACCCAGCTCATTCCAGTAAGTAGGAGTATGACACCTTCGACCATACAATGCCTCGTAGGGTGCCATCTGGATGCTGGATTGATAGCTGTTGTTGTATGCAAACTCTGCCAACGGTAGAAAATCTTCCCAACTACCCCTGAAGTCGATCACACAGCCCCTTAAACTGTCTTCTGGAATCTAGATTACTCTCTCCGACTGACCATCTGTCTGCGGATGAAACACCGTGCTAAAATTTAACCTTATACCCAAAGCTTCATGTAAAGCCTTTCAAAATCGTAATGTAAACCTAGGGTCCCTGTCCGATATAATAGACACTAGTACTCCATGTAACCTCACGATCTCTGCTACATACAACTTGGCCAACTTCTGCAATGAATAATCTGTATGAACAGGTAGGAAATGAGCAGTCTTCATTAACCAATCCACAATCACCCACACTGAGTCTTTCTTAGTAGGTGTTAAGGGTAACCCACTAACAAAGTCCATCGTTATCCTTTCCCATTTCCATAATGGAATTTTCACCGGTTGCAGCAACCCTGATGGCAGTTGATGTTCTGCCTCCACCTGCTGACATGTTAAGCACTTCCTCAAGAAATCAGTAACCTCTCATTTCAACCCTGGCCACCAATACTGCTCACGAAGGTGTCGGTACATCTTATTTCCCCTGGGGTGCATAGCATATTGGCTATTACGTGCCTCACACAGAATCATTTGCCTCAATTTCGAATTCCTAGGCATACAAACTCATCCGCGGAAACATAAAATTCCATCACTATTCAATTCAAAATCCCCTATCTCGCCACCTTCCACTTGTTGAAGTCAAGAACCCAACGTTTCATCTATCAACTACTTTTCCTTAATCTAGCTTACCCAAGCAGGCTTCAACTGAAGTTCGGCTAACAGGCTACCATCTTCATAAAGGCTGAGATGAGCGAACATCACTCTCAAATCCGATATCACCTTACGACTTAGCGCATCAGCCACTACGTTAGCTTTTCCTGGATGATACTCGATTGAGAAGTCATAATCCTTCAATAGTTCTATCCACCTCCGTTGTCTTAAGTTGAACTCCTTCTGGGTAAGGAGGTACTTCAGACTCTTATGATCCGTATAGATAATCGACTTCTTATCGTACAAATAGTGTCTCCAAATCTTCAGGGCAAACACCGCTGTAGCTAACTCCAAATCATGAGTGGGATAGTTCACCTTATGTGGCCTTAATTGACGAGACGAATAAGCCACCACTTTTCCCCCTTGTATCAACACGTATCCCAAGCCCGTGTGTGACGCATCACAATAAACAATAAACTTCTGAGCAGCCTCAGGTTGAATCAATACTGGTGCTTCAGTCAGAATCTTCTTCAATTTCTCAAAGCTCTCTTGCTATTTATCTGACCACACAAACGGTACTCCCTTACGCAATAGCTTAGTTAGGGGTGCAGCAATCAACGAAAACCCTTCAACGAACCGCTTGTAATTTCTAGCCAACCCTAGAAAACTCCGAATTTTGGCCACTGACTTCAGTGGCTTCCAATCCAATACAGCCTCGACCTTCCGGGGATCCACTCTAATTCCCTCGGCAGACACAACATGCCCCAAAAAGGTCACTTCCTTAAGCCAAAATTCACACTTACTGAATTTGGCATACAGTTGCTTCTCTCTTAATATCTGCAATACAACTCGTAGATGCGAATCATGCTCTTCTTCAGTCTTTGAGTACACCAAGATGTCATCTATGAACACCACCACAAACTAGTCTAGATAGGGTTGGAAGGCCCGATTCATCATGTCCATAAATGTAGCTGGTGCATTAGTCAACTCAAACGGCATCACCAAGAACTCGTAATGCCCATAAGGAGTTTGAAACGCAGTCTTATGAATATCCGCCTCCTTGACCTTTAACTGGTGATAACCCGATCTCAAATCTATCTTCGAGAAAATCGAATCTCCTCGCAACTGATCGAACAGATCATCGATCCTCAGTAATGGATACTTGTTCTTGATCGTCAACTTATTCAACTGTCTATAATCGATGCACATATGCATCGATCTGTCGTTTTTCTTAACGAACAAGACCGGCGCTCCCCACGGTGACACACTCGGTCGAATAAATCCATGATCCAACAACTCCTGAATTTGAGCTTTAAGCTCTGCTAGCTCCTTCGACGCCATTCTATAAGGAGCAATGGACATCGGAGGTGGTCCTGGCAACAACTCAATGCCAAATTCCACCTCCCGATCCGGTGGTAATCCTGGAAGCTCCTCGGGAAAGACGTTTGAAAACTCTTTCACTGTTCTAACACTCTCTACCAACAACTCTTTGGCATCCAGAGCACTAATAAAGGCTATGAACACTCTACACCCTTTTCCCACCAACTTTTCTGCCTTTAAAGCAGATACCACATTTGACAGATAGTTTCTTCTTTCACTAATCATCATTACTTCCTTATCCTCCGAAGTTTTTAGTACCATCTGCTTTGCAGCATAGTCTAAGTTCACACAGTGTTTAGCCAACCAGTCCATGCCCAAAATGAGATCGAACTCGCCGAATGGCAGTTCCATCAAATCCGCCAGAAAAAATTCCCCTTGAATTTCTAAAGGCACATCCCTAAACAACTTATTTACTATCACCGACTGTCCTAAAGGGATAATTATAGTTGTTTCTCTAGCAGTAATCTCAGATCTAATATTCAGAGTTCCAGACACAGCACATGCAACATACGAATGGGTGGATCCAATATCTATTAAAGCGGTAACAGGTACATCAGATATGAAGAACATACCGGTTATGACGTCAGGTGCATCGCCATCCTCTCGACGTCTGACCGCGTAAACCAAACTTGGCTGTCTCTCCTCTGCATTACCCCTATTACCGATACCTTTACCCGATGCACCCTGACCTCGTCCTACACCATTACCACCTCGACCTGGCCAACAACCTCTCGGCGACTCTCGGCGGCTCTGGCCGGGTCGCGAGAATCGTTATTTAACCACACGAGCTCGAGCAGCGGTCGTCGAGGACAATCCTTAAATTGATGGTCTTTGGATCCACATCTGAAACAACCATCAGTTCTCTTCCAGCATTCACCCGAGTGAAGTTTCCCATAATCCACACAAGGCCGTAACTGATTGGTAGCAGCTGGAGCACCCCCTCGAACTGGCCCCTCACTCCTGGGCCTTTTCTGAAAACCTCTAGTAGAACCTGAGTACCCAGAGTCTCTCTTATTTCTGCCCCTATCCTTGTCTCGGTTTTGCCTCTCTGAGTGTTTAACCTCCTCAGCTATTTTGGCCTTTTCCACAAGTGTGGCAAAATTCCTCTCTATCTGTGGGGCTATCAGTACCCGTAATTCATCACGCAACCTGTCCATAAAACACACGCAACGCTCATAATCAGTCGGTACTATTCCTTGGGCATACCGACTCAAACACAGAAATTTTGCCTCGTATGCTGCCACAGATTTACTTCCTTGGACAGATTCTGAAATTCCTTCCTTCGGGCATCTACATAACTAGCCCCGGCATATTTTCCTTGAAATGTGGTTTTAAAGAATTTTCAGGTAATGCATTCAGTCTTTGGGCCTTCCCGAACAGTGAGCCACCACTGGTACGCCTCGTCTCTTAGCAAAGACACCACTCTTTTTAGTTTCTGCTCGGCGGTGCAATCTAGATCGTCCATGATCCGTTCCATAGACTCAAGCCAGTACTCTGCTACACTAGGGGCTACACCCGAAATTCCCCTAAAAGCTTCAGCCCCATTCAATCTGAGTCGCTCCGATATTGACCCACGAGTTGCCGTCCCAGTTCTCGACCCTGCGACCCTTTCTAGAACTCACAACATCGCTTGGGACAGACCGTCGTCCTCTCTCATACGATCATGTGACCCAGCTTAAGTCATAGGTGACGCAGGTGCGTCCATTTCTGGCATATGTCCCGATGCCTCAGATACAACTCTAGCACCTCGGCCTCTACCACGGCCACGTCTACCGCGTCCACGTCCTCTAGCGCTCATATTCACTAATGTCGTTTTAATCTGATTACAAGTCTTATGAATCAGTATACTATTCAATGTTTATTAAACAATTTTTTATGGAGTATAGGAAATAAATTCATTTTTGAAAAACGTATCCTATAGTCTCAATCTCTATAGTTTCAGCTACTAAAGCTAAGAGTTCTAGAGTATTCAATTTTGGGGAATTTTTCTTACCACAGTAATAACACAAAAATCATAAAATGAAAACAAATACTTACTTGACTTGGTGCCGGATACCCGTGGTGCCATACTTCCTTTAGAACATACATTTATAAATTAAAATTTTATACAGCTTTGGAAAACGCTTTTGAACCCAAACCACAGCTGAGTTTTACAATCGGGCTCTAATACCATAAAATATAGCACCCCAAACCCGGCCCATGCGTTACGATCGGATCTGACATGTCACATGAGGAAAACGTATAAAGTCCTTGTGATTTGTACTAAAATAAGTGTTATTTGGTTATGGTTAAGAAAACAAGTTTGGATGTAAATATTTGATAAAATTCAACTATTTTTGAGAGGTTGATTGATAAATCAAAAATTTAGGTAGTGAACGTTAAAACCATGACTATTAAAAATGTTGTTGGTAATTTGAAAGAAAATTCGAGTTAAAATATTTGTCCATATTTATAAAAAACTTTTTGTTAATAAATTTTGGAAACCGTTATTTATGATTTTTAGAGAAATTCCCATTTAAAATAAATTAAGCAAGATAATAAGTACGTCAAACATAAAGTAAAATAAAATATTCCAGAGGCCTTATTACAACTTAAAAACCCAAAATAGTAAAAGTAATAAAGTAAACGTAAATAGAAATCTAAAGTTCAAAACACCATTTCTGAAGTATGGCCTCCACCGAGTCATCCATGGCCCAAATCCACATTACTGAGCATTACTTGCAAGGGTTTAAGGAAAAAGGGGTGAGTTATTAGAACTCAATGTATAATCCCCTTACCGTCATCCACTGGGTCTGAACCCGTTTAGCATCATCAGGGGCCTAAGCCCATTAACATAATATATATGTGCAATGTATGCAACCCAACCAATCCATCCATCACACCCCCGACCAGCCAATCACACCTATGGGGATCAAGTCAACCCACCCCGCCGCTCACACCAATTCGCAGGCAAGTTGCCATTTATAATATTTTTTTTGTGGCCAAGCCACCGAAATCATAATGAAACATAATAATAAACATTTTTGTGGCAATGCCACCAGGCTACACTTCTCTTCAACATTTTTCCTATCCCATGCAAAATATGTAAATGCAATAAAGCATAATATCCATATATATAAACAACAATCATTAATCCGGTAATTTATTACGGTGAATCAGCCCATTATAGAATTTTGTAATTCGACCCACTCAGGCATTCTAGTAAATCGACTCATTAAGGTAATTTGGTAAACCGACCCATAGGGTATTTTGGTAAATCGGACCATAGGGGTATTTTCAAAAATCGGCCCATAGGGGCATTTTCGTAATTCGGCCCATAAGGGCATTTTAACAATTTTAATATCGATTTTGACAAATTTATAGAAATAATGTAATTTAAGCAAATTTCCCGGTTTATGCCATATTACGATTTTAATCATATAAACAATAACAATATATTTTCCAACGTGATATCGAATCATGAATCTACGGGATTTCGGTGTGAGATTACACACCTGAATACGGTAAGTATTAAACCCTCTTGATCGTCGGCACCTATGAAAACATAATACTCGATTAACTAACATAAGAGGTTTTCTTAATCCAAATCTAAATCAACGATCTAAAATACTTACTCTCAATATCATGAACGACTACGATTTGTTTATTCTCACCGGATGATGGTCTACAACCCGGTGGGAAATCTCGAATCGCTGAAACCACTCTACGTTTAAACTTAGGAGTAGGAATAGTAAATCCACTCCTTTTGTTTTCTCCAATCACTTTTCCTTTCAGATCGGTTCCACTTGCCTCCATAGGAAAAATCTTGGTTAGACAACTACTATGAAAGAAAGTAGTTGTTTTAGTGATAGGAGTAGGCTTACCACTATTTCCGAAGGATCCACGAGTGAATAAGAATGAGCGATTTAGACCCTTAACGATATTGAATTCGATTTTCACCGATTGACTTAAGGCTAGAATTGAATCGGCTAGGATGATATTCGGCCACCCACTTAGAACACGATTTGATCGAAGAAGAGGGTGTCAACACAAATGAGAAAGAAATTGTGAAAGAGAGATTAAGGGTTGAAAGGTTTGGCTATGGAGAAAAGAAAATGAACAAGAAGATTCGGCTATGAGAATATGGATTAAAGAAGAAGAAAGAAAGGTTGAAGAATTTGTGAAAAAGAAAAGAAAGGATGGAGAAAGAGTGCTTAACTAGTTTCGGCTATCAAAGGGGAAATGAGCAAAAATAAAATCGACATAATGCCTAGATGGTTTCGGTAAAACAAAGAAAAAGAGATGCTCACTTTTTGGCTTTGGAGTTTCGACAATGAGGGAAAATTTTGGAGAAAGAGAGCACCAAAAATGCTAAAAGAAACAAGCCATTCAAGCACCCAAAATTTGCCAAAAGACTAATGCAAAATTCAGCTACCAAGACCCCTCCCAAAATCGTGTATCCTTTTACCAAAAGGATCAAAATTGACCAAAAACTCTTTCCAAAACATCTTCCACATAATAGGCCAACATGTTCTCTTCTCTTTCCTTTTCTTTCATTTTTTTCCTTCATTTTCCCTTATCTTCCTCCTTACCATATTCCTTAGCCTCCTTTCCATCAATAAAAAGTCTCCCTTACCATAAATAGGTCCATGGCCGACACCTGAGATAGGAGTAAAAAAAATAAATCTAAAATTTTCAAAAGATGGGATTTGAACCCATTCCCTCTATGCTCTCCACTTGACGCCATAACCTCCTTGCCATATGCCCATATATGTTAGCAAAATACGCATTTATTTCCTTAAGCCTTGATGCCACTTACTTTCTCTTCTTAAAATGCTTAAACACAAAAATTTTGCTTAGGCCCAACTCAACCCTGAGCTTTCTTAGGACCCCTAAACATACACAATTAACATTTTTAACTATCCTATCCCATGGTTAAATGCAAAACATAAAATTCTAAATTTCAGGATATTACATACACAGTCAAGGCCCACGGGTGTGCATGTTGACCGTGTGACCAAGTTTGTAGCTAGCATAATTTCACATGGCCATAGCACCGGGCGTGCCTAGTGGCCCTATGGACAAGTCAGTATGTACGCTCTGTTTTGGCATGGCCTGGACACATGGGCATGTCTGGTAGCCGTGTGGCCTCTGCAGTGTTGAAAAATGTTTGAAATTTTGGAAAATTTTCTAAGTGCTTGGTTCAGTCCCGAACCTTTTCTAATGCATGTTTGAGGTCTCGTAGACCTCGATAAGGGACTATATGATTATGTGGCGATACGATTTAATGATGATTGACTATGTGTTGTATAATGAAGGTGAAATGTTTCGAGTGTTTAGTAATACCTCTTAACCCTATTCCAGCGATGGTTTTGGGTTAGGGGTGTTACATTTTATTGGTATCAGAGCTAAGGTTTATTTGATTCTCAGACTAACTTAGCAAGTGTGAGTCTAGCTATACATGCCATATATATAATTACAATAGTGTGTTAAATCCTGACAGTTAAAAATGTGTTTTCGTATAGTAATGGATCCCGATCGAGTAGTTGCTGACGATGTAGACAGTAACGCGCCTGCTCTTGCTCAAGGGACAGCGCCGGCCACATCTAGGCCAAATGATAGTAGTGAGGGAGGAGAGGCTAAGCAAACCTTCTAAATGATGAGTGAGTGATTTTCAGAGTTCGTTCGAACGAATCTGACTACTCCACAACCTCTACCCCCACAAGTACCTGTTGTGCCACAAGTGATAGATCTGATCCAATTGAATAAACCTCCTGTGGATAAGATTCATAAGTATGGGGCCAAAAGGTTTAGGACCACAACTGATGATGATGTAGAGCGAGTTGAGTTTTGGTTTGAGAATACCATTCGAGTATTTGACGAGTTGTCGTTGACTCCTGACGAATGTATAAAATATGTTGTTTCATTGTTAAGAGATATTGCGTATAATTGGTGGAAGACATTGATATCCGTGGTTCGGAGAGAGAGAATCACCTGGGATTTCTTTCAAGCCAAATTCAGAAAGAAGTATATCAGTCAACGATTCATTGATCAGAAACGTAAAGAGTTTCTAGAGCTGAAACAGGAGTCGTATGTCAGTTACGGAGTATGAACGGGAGTTTGTGAGATTGAGCCAATATGCACAAGAATGTGTTTCAACCTAAGTTACCATGTGTAAGCGTTTCATAGAAGGGCTGAACGAGGATATTAAGTTGTTGGTCAGGATACTCGACATAAATGAATTTGTTGTGTTAGTTGAAAATGACTGTAAAGCTGAGGAACTCAGTAAAGAAAAGAAGAAAGCTGATTCTGAAGCTCGAGATGAAAGAAAAAGATCGATGAGTAAGTTTTCTCAACCTTCGAGGAAGAGATTTAGAGATGCAAGCAATCGTTCAAATGCTTCATTTGGACATCTGAGTAGAGATCGTCTGAGACAAAATGTTGGTTCAAAAGCTCAATTCCTGACTGAATCAAGTGTTTGTAACGTTAAAAGCAACAAGCCTAAGTGTAGACAATGTGGGAGACGACATGTTGGGGAATACTGTGGCAAGTAGAATAATATAACATGTTATAAGTGTGGATCACAAGACCACTTTATTCGAGATTATCCAAAGTTAGTTGAGGAAGAAAATGATCAGAATGTTAAACCGAGTAATATGACGGCTAGGGGTAGACCATTCAAAAATGCCAGGAATGTAAGTGGAAGTCAAAGAGGGACTCCTAATACAACTGTGAGATCGGAGGCGAGAGCCAATGCCTGAGCCTATGCTATACACGCGCGAGAAGAAGCGTCATCTCTAAACGTCATCACCGGTAATTTTACTCTATTTGATATTGATGTGATTGCATTGATAGATCTGGGTTCTACTCATTGTGTGTGAATCTAATATCAAGTAAGACTCTACCTGTTGAGTCTACTGAATTTGTGATTAGAGTATCGAACCCTTTCGGCAAGTGTGTCTTGGTGGATAAGGTATGCAAGAACTATCCATTGATGTTTCGAGATGTTTGTTTTCCGGCTAATTTGATGTTGCTACCATTCGATGAATTTGATATAATTTTGGGTATGGATTGGCTCATTGTACATAATGCTGTTGTGAATTGTAAACAAAAGAATATTGAGTCGAGAAGCTAGAATGGTAAGATAGTTTGAATTGAATCCAGTGATTTGAATGGGTTACCAGCTATTGTATCTGCAATGAAAGCTTTGAACTATGTGAGAAAGGGTTGTGAAGCTTATCTGGCATGTGTGATTGATACAAAAGTGATAGAAAAGAAAGTTGAATCTATGCCTGTGGTTTGTGAATTCTCTAATGTGTTTCCTGAAGTGTTACCGAGATTACCTCCGATCCGAGAAATTGAATTTGGAATTGAATTGGTGCCGAGAACGACTCCTATCTCAATAGCTCTGTATAGAATGGCACCAACAGAATTAAAAGAGTTAAAGTCTCAGTTGCAAGAGTTGACTGATAGAGGATTTGCACGACTGAGTTTCTCGCCCTAGGGAGCTCCTGTATTGTTTGTGAAAAAGAAAGACAGCGCTATGAGAATGTGTATCAGTCAACTCTTTTGATAAAGAATAAGTATCCCCTGCCACGTATTGATGATTTGTTGGACCAGCTGAAAGGAGCTACAGTGTTTTCTAAGATAGATTTGAGATCGGGCTACTATCAGCTACGAGTGAAAGAGTCAGATGTACCTAAGACTGCTTTTAGAACAAGGTACAGACATTATGAATTCTTAGTTATGCCTTTCGGACTAACGAATGCTCCTGCAGTGTTTATGGACTTGATGAACTGGATATTTAGACCATATTTGGATCATTTTGTTGTGGTATTCATTAATGACATTCTGATCTACTACTGCAATGAGACGCAACATGCCGAGCATTTGAGAATTGTGCTATAGGCTCTGCGTGAAAAGCAATTGTATGCAAAGTTTAACAAATGTGAGTTTTGGTTGCGCGAGGTTGGTTTTCTGGGGCATATTGTATCAGTTATAGGAATACGAGTTGATCCGAGTAAAATCTCAGCTATTTTAGAATGGAAGCCTCCGAGAAATATGTCTGAATTTAGTAGTTTCCTTGGACTAACGGGATATTATAGATGGTTTGTGAAAGGCTTCTCGATGATTGTGACTCTGTTGATGAAGTTGCTTCAGAAAGATGTTAAATTTGAGTGGTCAGAAAAGTGCCAGCAAAGTATTGAACAGTTGAAAGCATTGTTGATAGAGGCGCCAGTGTTAGTTCAACTGGAATTGGGTAAAGAATTCATAGTTTACAGTGATGCATCATTGAATGGTTTGGGCTGTGTGCTGATGCAAGAAGGTAAAGTCATTGCTTATTGTTCGAGATAGTTAAAGCCGCATGAAAAGAACTATCTGATGCACAATCTTGAATTGGTCGCGATTGTGTTTGCATTGAAGATTTGGCGTCACTATCTATTTGGTGAAATGTCACATTTACATCGATCACAAGAGCTTGAAGCATCTAATGACTCAGAAAGAATTGAATTTGAGACAGAGGAGATTGTTAGAATTTTTGAAAGACTAGGAGCTTGTAATAGATTATCATCCGGGTAAAGCTAATGTCATTGCTGATGCCTTGAGTCGAAAGTCATTATATGCTTTGCAAGCTATGAGTACCCAAATAGATCCATTTGATGATGATTCAGTTTTGGCTGAGTTGAAAGTAAGGCCGATGTTCGTACGTTAGATTTGCAATGCCCAGAAGAATGATGTTGAAATGATGGCTAAGCGAAATCAATGTGATTTGAATTCTGATTCAGAATTACATGTCGATAGTGATGATTGTTTGAGATTCAGAGATCGGATTTGTGTTCTGAAATTCAGAGTTGATTCAGTTGATTTTGAACAAAGCTCACAATAGTCGTTTGACTGTTCATCCGGGGAGTACAAAAATGTATAACGATCTGAAATAGTTTTATTGGTGGTATGGTATGAAAAGTGATATCTCTGACTTTGTGTCAAAGTGTTTAGTTTGTCAGTAAGGTTCCGTCCAGTTTGTTACAGCCAATCATGATTCTTGAGTGGAAATGGGAGAGAATTACGATGGACTTTGTGTCGAGATTGCCTGTCTCTGGGAAAGAAAGATGCAATTTGGGTAATAGTTGACAGATTGACGAAATTAGCTCATTTTGTTCTGGTGAGAATAGATTATTCACTTGATAAATTAGCTAAATTGTATATTACCGAGATTGTGAGATTGCACGGGGTGCCACTATCTATTGTATCTAACAGAGATACGAGATTTACCTTGCAATTTTGGAAGAACTTGCAAGAGGCTTTAGGCACAAACTACATTTCAACACTGCATTTCATTTGCAAACGGATGGACAATCCGAGCAGATCATTCAAGTTCTCGAAGATATGTTGAGGTGTTGTATCCTTGAGTTTGAAAGTACATGGGAAAAACATTTACCGTTGATTGAGTTTGCGTACAACAACAGTTTTCAGTCTAGCATTAAAATGGCACCATATGAGGCTTTTTACGGTTGAAAATGTCGAACTCCATTGTATTCGACTGAGCTGAGTGAGAATAAGATTCACGAGGTTGATTTGATAAAAGAGACTGAGCAAAAAGTGAAAGTGATTCGTGACAACTTGAAAGCGGCCTCAGATCGTCAGAAGTCTTATGCAGACTTGAAAAGAAAGGATATTGAATGACAAAGTGTTTTTGGAAGTGTCTCCATGGAAGAAATTACTTTGATTTGGCTGAAAAGGCAAGCTGAGTCTGAGGTTTATCGGGCTGTATGAGATCATTGAACGAATAGGGCCGGTTGCTTATAGATTAATGTTGCCACCTGAGTTAGAAAAGATTCATAACGTGTTTCATGTATCGATGCTTCAACGGTACAGATCAAATTTGTCTCATGTGATTGCTCCTACTGAGGTTGAAATTCAGTCAGACTTGTCGTAAAGTGAAGAGCCGATTCGAATTCTGACACGAGAGACTAAAGAGTTGAGAAACAAAAGAATTTCCTTAGTGAAAGTGTTGTGGCACAAATACGGAGTTGAAGAGGCAATGTGTAACACCCCACACTAGACCTAGACGTTATGGCCGGATCTAGCATGTCACATCGAACGATGGCTGAAAAACTAAGCGTTCGTTAAAAAGGTTGCGTCTCTTTTAAAACTCTGAGTTTTGATGTTTGTTTGTAAAACCCCCGATTTACTTAGTGTCCCTTTTTTAAAGTTGTTATCATTTGAAAAGACTGTTTTTGTTATGAAAATTGAACCTGGATCATTGGGGAAACGTGATATTTTGGAAAATGATTATTTATGCTTTTATGAAAAACCCGTATTTATGCATTTAACAGTTATTAACGAAAATTTAAAAGAAATATAAAACCAGCGGCCTTCTTACAAAACATTAACCTAGAATAAAATAAATCTCAAAGTAAAACAAAACGTAAATTACTAAGTTCACGATGTATGGCCAACACAGAGTCCACCGCCGCTCCAAATCTTCAATGCTGGGGATTACCTGCGAGGTTAAAGGGAAAGGGGTGAGTTACAAGAACTCAGTGTGTAATCCCCTAAACAATAAATGTTGGGCTCGAGCCCATAAAACATCAAACTGGGCCTAAGCCCTATAATCATGTAAGTACAGATAATGTAATGCGACCCAACCCAATCCAACCACATACACCCCCATACCAACCAATCGTCACCTGTGGGGATCAAGTCAACCCACTCCGCCAATCGCACCATTAATGCAGTCAAGCTGCTAATCACAATATTTGTGGTTGAGCCACCGGAGTTAAAATGCGTATATATATGTGGCATAGCCACTAAAACAATATGTGGCAAAGCCACCGGGCTACACTACTCTTCAATCACTATCCCGCCCCATGCAATATGATAACATACAATAAATCAACATATAAAAGTGTAATAAAATCATGCACATGATACTCAACCACAATAAAAGGGTACTACGGTCATTCTACCCATTGAGGGTATTTCGATAATTTCGCAACCTAGGGGTATTTTAGTAATTTCACAACCCAAGGGGATTTTAGTAGTTTCGCATATAATGACCTTTCCAAAGGCCTACTGCCGCCTTGAGTGACTCGAGACCCTTTGTAGGTCTCTACGAAACTATTAGGCCTAAAACCCATCTTAGGCCCAAACGAACCCACACGGTCGAGTACACTAAAACGCATGGTTTAAATTACAGGTTTGCAGATTACGCATTCGGTTTTATCAATTAACTATTTTCTATCCACATCACCCATGTGGGCCGAATAGCCCACTTGACCCGTTACGCCCATTTCAGCTCAACTAGGTCTGCTATGGCCCCAGCCTCGTGAGTGTGCTCGTGACACTTTTCGCGACTTACCGTCATCACTCAATTTTCGATCTACCACTACGAGCGCTCACACACTTATGTGGGTACAGATGTCGGTTTTCGGCTTTTGGCCGATTCGCAAATGATCATATGCATTCATACAAAGGGGGTGTGAAATGACACACCTGATATTAGCGTTGCCTGAATTTCCTGAAATCCCGTACATATGAACCAGTATATTCCAAACGATTGTTAAACATCCCTCTAAAACATATCTAAGTTGAATTCAAATAACCACTAACACCACTTACCACTCAAAAAGGTCTCCTTTAATAGTGTGACAAGATTCGACTTAGCCTCTCTCTTGGCTAGAGCAACCGATTACCTACATTGGTTGGCATTCAAGTGGGTGTTAGCATCTACCACATTCGGCAGTAGGGAGAGATTTAATAAAGACAAGTGTTACCTGCCCTTAGATTTGGCAGCAGCAGCCCCTTTGAAGAAGAAAGTTTAACCACTCACAGCCCTCAGAGACAACGATTACTAGGAAGAAGAAGAAGGAGTTAGAAATACGTAAAGAATAGAAGAACATGATTCGGCCTACCCCAAAATGCTGACTTAGTACCGTGAATAGAGGAGTATCACCACACGAGAAATAGATGAGAAGAGATTTGGCAGTTAATTCAAGATACAAATCAGCCTTGATTACAGAAGAGATGGGATTAGGAGAGAATAAGAGAGAAACAGAACAAAAACACAAAGATTAATAGAGAAAGAATAACACGTACCTTAAGTCAATGAGTGGAATGAAGAGAAGAATTTCGGCTCTATCAGTAAAACTAGGAAACTCAAAATTCGGCTATAGCAAGAAAAGGTTAAGAGAAGAAGTCGGCCAATACTGCTCAGGCAAACAACAAGTAAAGAAATTGCTTTGAAGAGAAAAATAGAAGAAAAGAATAAAGGTGTGTTGTGTTTTTGGTAAAGAAAAAGTGAAGCAAGATGACTGAAATTGCAAAAGAAAAGATAGAACTCTAAATGAGTTTCAGTTTTACTCTCTCCCCAAATGACTGAATTTTCCCTTACAAAATACCCTTAGCCGAAACACTCCCCTCCCTCTTTGACACTCTCCCACACACGGCACAACTCCCTCACACATCTGACATTCGGCCAACCACCCCACACTCTCAAATCCCTTGATTCTCTCCTCAATGTGCTCCACAATTCACTCTCCATCACCTATTCAAACATTTAGACCAAGTCCTCTCTCTCTCCTGTAGAGTTTGGTCTTCACTCAGCTACTTCTCTTTCCTGAGCACAAAAATTAAACTCCCCAATGCTGTTTGTGGGATTCAAAGCTCACCCCCTTGCTTCCATGCTGACGCCACCACCACTCCACCATGTGGCCATTTGTGTCTTACAACATGCACAACAAAAGTTAAGCCTACAGCTAAAGTCTAATTCCCTTTAAAAGAAAATAATCCAAAAGAAAAGCAAGTACCAAGACTAGAACCTTGAATCCCTTGCCTCCCTGTGGCTTCACTTCCTTGTATCCCATGTGGCGCCATTTGCCACTAGACCACAACTCCTTTTGTGTTAGCAAAACACCAACAATTTTCCTTAAATCCAGCTTCTGCTGGCCCTTTCCCTTAAAGAGCAAAAAACCAAAAATTTTCCTATGGCCTAACTTGAACCCGGGACTTCATAGAAACCCCGTATCCTTCCAAAATCACCGTCCTAACAAGCCCAACTTGAAATAACGCCATTCTCATATTCTCAAAAATTTTAAATTGCTTCTACGCTCGGGGCTAATAATCCCAATTCTCCTAGACCCAATTTCAGGGCGTTACAAATCTATCCCCCTTAAAGAAATTTCGTCCTCGAAATTTCCAACTATCCATCAGTGGTTAACACTAACTACTCTACTGCGCTACCCCTGCGCACTCTGATTCCAATGACACTAACACATTTCTAACCTAATCTAGGAACCTCTTCACGCAACCAGATATCCAACCACAGAAACAACTAGGTATTAATCACACATTCATAAAAGTTTTCTACATTCAACCAAGTACCCGATTTAATGATGATGGAACAATCCTGAGCCCTATGCTCTTTAGACCCGCATTTCACGCATGCTCCTGACCTCCTCCAGCATTCACCTGAATGACGCCTTCTGCAATACTCGCACGCTGAAAAGTCTGGACGTGCCCTCACATACTTCACAGAACGAGACTGCGACCCCTAGAGAAGCGCGATCTCTTTTCTTCTTACAGTCCACACACCCAACTCGAAGTGCTTCACCGATTCCTTTAATCTCCTCCAATACCTCCCTAACAAGCTGAGTCAGCACATTATCTCCGATTCGGTCATGAGACCCTGTCTCAGTAACTGGTGATGCAGGTGCCTCCCTTTCAGGCCTATGCCCCGATGCCGAGGATCCAGCCCTAACATCTCGGCCTCTACCACGGCCACGTCTACAACATCCACGGCCTCTTGAACTCTTACTGCTGAATTGAATTAATCTGATTAAGAGTTTTATGAATCAATATATAATTTCAGTGTATATTAACAAATATTTTATGGAGAACAGATATAAGAGTTGTTTTCGTGAATCGAATTTCCTATTGTCTCAGTCTCTACAGTCTTAACTCTTATAGCTAGTAGTCTCAGTATACTATCACTAACTCTAGTAGTTTCTTACTAAAGTCATTTCAGCATATCATCAAATATAAGTTAAGAAACTTACGGATTTGGTGCCGGAGACTCGGGTGCCATACATCCAAAAAGATATATCTTTCCTAAACTAAATTTCAAACAAAATTTTGAAAAACATTTTCGAACCCATTCCACAGCCGAGTTTTGCAATCGGGCTCTGATAACATAAAATGTAACACCCCAAACCCGGCCTAGACATTATGGTCGGATCTGACATGTCACATCGAACGATAGTTGAAAAGCTAAGCGTTCGTTAAAAAGGTTGCGTCTCTTTTAAAACTCCGAGTTTTGATGTTTGTTTGTAAAAACCTCGATTTGCTTAGTGTCCCTTTTTTAAAGTTGTTATCATTTGAAAAGACTATTTTTGTTATGAAAATTGAAGTTGAATCATTGCGAAAACGTGATATTTTGGAAAACTATTATTTATGCTTTTATGAAAATCTCGTATTTATGCATTTAACAGTTATTAACGAAAATTTAAAAGAAATATAAAATCAGTGGCCTTATACAAAACATTAACCTAGAATAAAATAAATCTCAAAGTAAAACAAAATGTAAATTACTAAGTTCACGATGTATGACCACCACAAAGTCCACCGCTGCTCTAAATACTCAATGCTGGGGATTACCTGCAAGGTTAAAGGAAAAGGGATGAGTTACAAGAAGTCAGGGTGTAATCCCCTAAACAATCACTGACTGTGCTCGAGCCCATAAAACATCAAACTGGGCCTAAGCCCTATAATCATGTAAGTGCAGATAATGTAATGCAACCCAACCCAATCCAACCACATACACCCCCGTACCAACCAATCGTCACCTGTGGGGATCAAGTCAACCCACCCTGCCAATCGCACCATTAATGCAGTCAAGCTACTAATCACAATATTTGTGGCTGAGCCACCGGAGTTAAAATACGTATATATATGTGTGGCATAGCCACTAAAACAATATGTGGCAAAGCCACCGGGCTACACTACTCTTCAATCATTATCCCGCCCCATGCAATATGATAACATACAATAAATCAACATATAAAAGTGTAATAAAATCATGCACACGATACTCAACCACAATAAAAGGGTACTACGGTCATTCTACCCATTGAGGGTATTTCAGTAATTTCGCAACCCAGGGGTATTTCAGTAATTTCGCAACCCAAGGGTATTTTAGTAATTTCACATATAACGACCTTTCCAAAGGCCTAGTGTCGCCTCGAGCGACTCGAGACCCTTTGTAGGTCTCGACGGAGCTATTGGGCCTAAAACCCATCTTAGGCCCAAATGGGCCCACACGCTCGGGTAGCCCAAAATGCATGGTTTCGATTAAAGGTTTACAGATTTTGCATTCGGTTTTATCAATTAACTATTTTCCATCCACTTCGCCCATGTGGGTTGAATGGCCCATTGGGCCCGTTACGCCTATTTCGGCTCGACTAGGCCTGCTACGGCGTGAGTGTGCTCGTGACACTTTCCGTGACTTACCGTCATTACGCAATTTTTGATCTACCACTACAAGCGCTTGCA
The DNA here is from genome assembly GCA_025503065.1 of Gossypium bickii. Lineage (NCBI taxonomy): Eukaryota > Viridiplantae > Streptophyta > Magnoliopsida > Malvales > Malvaceae > Gossypium > Gossypium bickii. The sequence goes on from CP106713.1 coordinate 74,233,346, forward strand.
CACTCGCGTGGGTACAGATGCCGATTTCCTACTTTTGGCCAATTCGTAAATGATCATATGCATTCATACAAAGGGGGTGTGAGATTACACACCTGATATTAGCGTTGCCTGAATTTCCCGAAATCCCGTACCTATGATCCAGTATATTCCAAACGATTGTTAAACATCCCTCTAAAACATATCTAAGTAAAATTCAAATAACCACTAACACCACTTACCACTCAAAAAGGTCTCCTTCAATAGTGTGACAAGATTCGGCTTAGCCTCTCTCTTGGCTAGAGCAACCGATTACCTACACTGGTTGTCGTTCAAGGGGGTGTTAGCATCTACCACATTCGGCACTAGGGAGAGATTTAATAAAGACAAGTGTTACCTACCCTTAGATTCGGCAATAGCAGCACCTTTGAAGAAGAGAAGTTTAACCACTCATAGCCTTCAGAGACAACGATTACTAGGAAGAAGAAGAAGGAGTTAGAAATACGTAAAGAATAGAAGAACATGATTCAGCCTACCCAATATGCTGACTTAGTACCGTGAAGAGAGGAGTATCACCACACGAGAAAGAGATGAGAAGAGATTCGGCAGTTGATTCCAGATAAAAATCGGCCTTGATCATAGAAGAGATGGGATTAGGAGAGAACAAGAGAGAAACAGAACAAAAACACAAATTTTATTAGAGAAAGAATAACCCGTACCTTAAGTCAAGAATGAGTGGAATGAAGAGAAGAATTTTGACACTATCAGTAAAACTAGAAAACTCACAATTCGGCTATAGTAAGAAAAGGTTAGAAGAAGAAGTCGGCCAATACTGCTCAAGCAAACAACAAGTAAAGAAATTTCTTTGAAGAGAAAAAGTGAAGAAAAGAATAAGGGTGTGTTGTGTTTTCGGTCAAGAAAAAGTGAAGCAAGATGACCGAAATTGCAAAAGAAAAGAAAGAATTCTAAATGAGTTTTGATTTTACTCTCTCCCCAAATGATCAAATTTTCCCTTGCAAAAGACCCTTAGCCGAAACATTTCCATCCCCCTTTGACACTCTCCCACACACAAAACAACTCCTTCACACATCCCACATTTGGCCAACCACTCCTACACCCTCAAATCCATTGATTCTCTCATCAATGTGCTTTACAATTCACTCTCCATCACCTATTCAAACATTTTGACCAAGTCCTCTCTCTCTCCTGTAGAGTTTGATCTTCACTCAACTATTTCTCTTTCCTGAGCACAAAAATTAAACTCCCCACTGTTGTTTGTGGGATTCGAAGCTCACCCCCTTGCTTCCATGCTGACGCCACCACCACTCCACCATGTGGCCATTTGTGTCTTACAACATGCACAACAAAAGTTAAGCCTACAGCTAAAGTCTAATTCCCTTTAAAAGAAAATAATCCAAAAGAAAAGCAAGTTCCAATACTAGAACCTTGGATCCCTTGCCTCCTAGTTGCATCATTTCCTTGTCTCCCATGTGGCACCATTTGCCACTAGACCACAACTCCTTTTGTGTTAGCAAAACAACAACAATTTTCCTTAACTCCAGCTTCTGCTAGCCCTCTCCCTTAAAGAGCCAAAAACCAAAAATTTTCCTATGGCCTAACTTGAACTCGGGACTTCATAGAAATCCTGTAACCTTCCAAAATCACTGTCCTAACAAGCCCAACTTGAATTAACGCCGTTCTCATATTCTCAAAAATTTTAAATTGCTTCCACGTTCGGGGCCCAATAAGCCCAATTCTCCTAGGCCCAATTTCGAGGCGTTACACAACGTGGGAGCCTAAAAATGTTATGAGAGAGCAATGTTCGCATCTATTCACTGGTAAGATTTTCAGGGACTAAAATCCCTAAGGGGTAGAGTTGTAACAACCCAGTTTAGACTCTAGTCGGAATAGTGGTTTTGAGACCATGAATTCGAGGTCAAAAAAATATTTTAATATTATTTTCTATGTTAACAGTATGTGATTGAGCATGTGTGAAAATTTTATCGATTGTATGCCGAATTATGAGAAAGGACTTAATCGCATAAAGTGTAAATGTTGTGTGATGATTGTTAAGTGCTTAATTGTTGTTGTCTATATAAATTGGAGGATTTATGTTGCAATTAGCCCATTTTATATAGTTAATGGATGATAATGGCATGGTATTAATTGTTATTATTAATATTCATTAAGGGTAAATTGGTAAATTGTGTATTAATGTTAATATAATAAAAATAAAAGCATGAAAATGGCTAATATCATCCATCTTCCACCTAAATTGAAGAAAGAGGAAGGGTTTAGAAGCTTTCTCACATTCGGCTACTTCAAGGCTCAATTGTAAGTTCGTTTTTGTTCGATTTTTGATGATTTTTACATTTTTGTGATCGTTGCTTCGTGTTCTATCAAACCCATGCTTTAATTTTAGAAATTGATGGTGATTTTGAGATATGCCATTGATGAATACTTGAGCTTTGTGATAGTTGGCTATGAAATATGAAAGATATGTGGAATATTATCATATTTTGTCTTGGAATTTTTAGTGAAATTGAGTAATTTGGGCTTAATTGTGTAAGTGAGAAATAGAAGGACTTAAATGTGAAATAAATGAAATGTGTGGAATTGTTTGATCATAGTGAATATTCGGCTAAGCATGGGTGATATGAAATTATGTGTATTTGATGATTTCGTGAAATGTAAGGGCTATTTTGTAAAATGCCCTAAATATCTGCATTTGGATTAAATTGAATGAATTGGTGATTGAATTGACTGAATTTGAATGTGTATAGACCAAGAAAGGAGAGGTTCGAATCGAGGTCGAGGCAAAGACAAAGTACTCGATTAATCGACCGTTTTGGTATTTCAAGTCCGAGGTAAGTTCAGACACAATACATGTATTTAGCTATGTTTAATGTTATGAAATGAATGGTATGATATTATTGAATTATGAATGCTTTGTGAGAGCTCGAGTTACGTGGCACTAAGTGTGCATATTTGGAAATGTGACCGAGATGTTTAGCACTGTGTGTGCGAGATAATATAAGCTTCAACTTTGTGGATGGCACTGTGTGTGCGATACCGATTTAAGATCGGTTTAATATAGATACACTATGTGTGCGATATTACTTAAGCTTCGGCTAATGATTTGGGTACTAAGTGTGCAATTGTACTAAAGAGATGACGAAAGTTGATCGAAATGAAACAGTGAGTATTGAGTAGCATAAGTGATCGAAAACTAAGTGTTGGATAAGGTACGTTCGGAACCTATGTGGTTGATGAAATTATGAATGAGTTTATGGAGGGTTAATTGAACATATTAGCTTTGGATGGTATAGTACATGTGATTGTGGATTAATCTATGCGATGGTTATTTTTGGTATAATGTATTATGTTACGAACTTACTAAGCTTTTGAAAGCTTACTGTGTGATTTGTTTCTCTGTTTTACAGTGTCAGTAAAGCTAGCTCGGATCTGGGGGGATCTTCAGTATCTCTATCACACTATCGGCAATCTATTTTGGTACTTTTGAAGATCTGTATATTTGAATATGGCATGTATAGGCTAGTTGTTTTTAAACATGTTTGAAATGTGTAAATAGTCATGTGATTGGCTAGATAAATGTTGGCAATATGCATATGTGGATTTGGTATATGAAGTATGTTTTGGTATGTCTTGTTGGCAATGATAATGTCTTATGAATGGTAAGCTTAGTGATGGATTGATGCTATTGTGATCTAGTGATATTATGGGTGAATTATGCTTGGTAATGTATGTATTTTAGTTGTGCAATTTGGTATATAAGTTAGCATAATCAGAAATGAGATTGGATGGAATGATATGTTGATCATTTGACATGTATTTGGTTGCCAAATTGTGTGTGAAAATATGCTTAATTGTGCTTGTAGGGGTTACCCTTGTGTGGGTGGCAAATTGGCCTTGCAAATGGCCTATTTTGCACACACGGCCAAGAGACACGGGCGTGTGTTTGGACAGGGTACACGGGCATAGTGGCCGTGTGACCAAGTTGATAGCTAGCATAATTTTACACGGTCATAGCACACAGGCGTGTCTGGTGGCCGTGTGGACAAGTCAGTATGTATGCTCTGTTTTGGCACGGCCTGGACACATGGGCGAGTCTGGTAGCCGTGTGAGGCACACTGTCTGACCGCATGGACGTGTGACCTCTACAGTGTTGAAAAATGTTTAAAAGTTTGGAAAAGTTTTTAAGTGCTCGGTTCAGTCCCGAACCTCTTCTAATGCATGTTTGAGGTCTCGTAGACCTCGATAAGGGACTATATGATTATGTGGCGATACGATTTAATGATGACTGACTATGTGTTGTATAATGAAGGTGAAATGTTTCGAATGTTTAGTTTTGCCTCTTAACCCTATTCTGGCGACGGTTTCGGGTTAGGAGTGTTACATCACGAATAGGCCATACCAAATTTGGGTTAATTCCAATATTAATGACTTCCCAAGGTTGTCAGGCCTAGGGTTTAGGTTCTTCCTTTCCTAAACAACTGATCCGTTAAGAAATCCCTACAAAATAATTAATTATTCATACCTTTACTCACTAATCCCCTATTGGAGGATTAGTTCCTCACGGATCTAATAAACGATATAAAATTGATAGAAAAATGAACATAAAGAATAGTTCAAGAGAATAAAGTTTAGAAAAAGCTTGATTTGTATTAAGATTTAAGTGTAGAATCCTCACTGAAGTTGATAGTATTTCTCTAATCTATTTTCTCCACCAAAAGTAAATAATAAGAACGGAAATAAAATCTAAAACCAAAAGTAAATTAGCCTATTTATATACTTTAGAGTGGTCGTCGTCCTTAACCCTAGGTCAGCTGTCATCCTCATGTTTAACATTTGATTGTGCAGACCCAAACGCTCCTAGCTCATAATTATTTTTGGTATAGAAGTGATGTCGCGACACACTAGGTCTTGTGTCGTGACATCAAATCCAATATACTTATCTTCAGGGTGTCTTCAGGGGTATGTCGTGACATCCTCAGGCTGTGTCGTGACATTGAAGGCAGTCTTGGAATTATTCTATTATGCTCCCTATGTTGAGACATCCAATGCTTCGTATTGCAACCTAGCGATGAATATCAAGTTAGTACACCTTCTAATGGTCTCCTCATGACCGCTTCCAGACGTACCAACATCCAAAGTAGAAATCCTACACAAAAGATGTGAAAAAGTGATATCCGCAAGTATCCAGGTCAGGTTGTAATATAATTACAACAGAGTAGGTAAGTACTCTAAGGATCGTCCCCAAGGGAGGTGAGCACTAAATTAATTCTAATATATGCATAATTAGACCTAATTAATACTTTAACCAAATTTAGTACGAAGAATAAAAGGAAGGTTTTTGATAAAGTATACTAAAAATAATAATTAAATAAATGAAAAGTAAGAAATCAAATAATCGAATATATATCAGATCTGGGCATGGGTGATTAGCTCGCTTTGGTAGTCATAATCAAGTGTTGTCCTGGGCTTAATTGTTAATAACTAGTCACTACCCCAGCAAAACCTTCCAATACATCCACTGAAATATTGAGTCAGCAAGAACTAATTATCTTTTGACCTCATGGAATGACAAAAATGTGCAAGTCTCGCAACAAGTAATAAAGTGACAAGTAAATGTTGAGTTATCGTACCCACAGGGACTGTGAAAAGAATTATTTATGAATGCAATAAAAAACAGTTTGGTGAATAAAAATATTTTGATTTTGAGGAAGTGATTAAAAACTAAAATTTAACTAAGTAAAATAAAAATAAAAGTTCCAATGAACAATTTCAAAAGATTATTTTAATCAAGATGACATAATTGTGTTAGATTAATAAAAATATTTCTAAACTTAGAATTACTAAACTCATGTTCATGTTGTTACGAATAAATTAATGGCAACTCGGTAATTTGCTAACTACATCTTATACATACCTATTAAATTGGATAATCTCTTGAACATTTTCCAATGCTAATTCAAACAATTAATCAGTCTTCATAAGCATATAAAAGGTTAAGTAAGGTAATAATGTATTCCTACCTTGAACCAATTTAATCAGAATAATCCTGCAACTTATGCAAGGCTAATGTATTGTCTAATACCGTCGGTAATTTAACCCTCAGCTACCATAGAAGATTAAACATGCACTAATTGTGTCAATTAATTATAATTTCAACATGTTTAAATAATTAATTCATTAGCCACCTTACAATTATAATGCAAGAATAACTTAGTCATGGTTTTACTTAATCAAACATTTTACCAAGACCTATAACAACACAAACATAATTTTAATAACTCAAGTGGACGAAATGCAATCAACCTAACACGAATTAAATTTAAGCCATATTAATTAAATGAAACATATCAACAACATAAGTATTCATAGACATATTCATAACAACAACAATAAAATTTAAAGGATAAGGAACAAGAATCAAATCAGGTGTTTCTCTGAGACTTAACTAGCTCTGCTCCTCCTTCTCTGCTTGTTCTTGTTGAACCGAGGCTTCCATGAACACTTAAATGCTGCTTTAAATGGTGGTTGAAGAACTCTTTTCCAAGAGGTGAAATCAACAAGGGAATGGGAAGGAAAATGAAGAACAAAGGAAGGGTTTGAAGAGAGAAAGTAGGGGAGAAATGAAGGGATGAGAGGTTTTGAGGTGATTTTGAAATTAGCAGCCAAAGGGGTATTTATAGGTTGAGACAGCTGCTAAAAATAGAAAAAATCAGTAGCCATAGACTCCCCTCATGGCCAGCCACACATGTGGCAAGTTTGAAGGTTTCGTACTTGCTATTTTAAGGTAGGGGCAAATCTAGGAAGGCATGATAAATGGAGGGGTTTGAATACAAATTCAAGGAGTCTTCAAGGGCTATTTTGCAAGCCAAATAATCAGGTGAACAACTTGATTGGGTCAGCATGTGGGATGGTTTAGGGTAGCTCAGTGCTTGACTGGATTGATTTTCTCGGTTCAGATGAACTAGGCCTCTTTTCATAATTAATTAATAATAATTATTTAACCAAAAATAATTTGGATTAAAATTAAAATTAATTACATTATGAATTAATATTCATAATTTGGACCGTCTTAGGCTGAAAAATTAATTCGCCTCGATCCTTCAAAATCACTTCTCAGTTTTGCGCTTCTAGCACTATCTACCAAGCCGTTTTTCGCCCTTTGTGCGAATCTGTCAAAAACAAATCAAAATTAATTAAAACTCAACATGTTAAAATTTTAAGTGCAATTTAATTATTTTATAATTATTATATATTTTTTGACAAGAATTTTATCGAAACTGCATGAATTTGAGTTAAAAAGGGCATGAAAAAGTATGCATATTTTCATGTTTCCACACCCCTAAACTTAATTCATTGCTCGTCCCGAGTAATGCACAAATTTAAAAGAATTTCTAAGAAACTTCTTTGAAAAATTCCTTCAAAACAACGTTATTCCCAAAATTATGAATTTCGTATACTTATGCTCAGGAACAAGAATTTTGATAATTATGCTACTTACGTATACATATCATTCAAATTAATCTCAATAACTATTATGATAGCAAAAATAGACTAAATGCTTACTCAATAAAGATTTTATTTCCTTATTTAAGATGAAGCTGCAATCATTAAGTTTAACTTATGGCTTCATATGTTGAACATAGAAATTTCTCTCTACTAATTTAACTTATGGCTTCATATGTTGAACATAGAAATTTCTCTCTACTAATGTAGGTAGCATAGAAACTTGAATCAATAGGTCTTTTAAATAGGTTATAACATGGCTAGGCTAGCTGTAGGTAAAAGATAGATAAATTTAGGCTAAAAACCTTAGACTCAGCTTGAATCAGACCTTCGGAATAATTACCTTCAATACACCAACTCATTTTTCTTTTACATGCTCTTTTGCATATCTATTTTCTTACAAGTACATATGCTCTTTTTTTTGTTTTTCTTTTATTTTTAATCTTTTTTTCATGAGCATTTTTCTGTATGTACTAAAAAATAAAATTTTGAGAATTTGATACTTATTTTCAACTCCCCCAAACTTAGTTTCAAAGAATATTTTGAATAGTACCGAGTCTAGTGTTTGAGACAATTTAAAGATAATTATGAGAGAAGCGATGGCTAAATATTGCAAAGGTTCAAATAAAATTAGGCCATATAGTCTCAAAGTTGGGTTTCAAAGGATAAAAATTCATCAAGGTTGACTTGAAAGGCTCAAATGGTCCAAACAAAGTTGCCTAAATCATTTCCAACATTCTATTCTTCCTAAGATTTCCCCTCGAGAAATTACTAAGTCAATTCTAGAGGCATAGACTTTCATGCATGCCTAACTTTCCTAAGGAACTAAAAGTTTTATGGTATGATTTACGTACTTTATTAAGAGTACATTTATGTCATAATTCAGCTAACATAACAATTATTGAAATAATAGAACTTTATTCATACTGAAGTTTTTAACAAAATTTCAAATTTTTGAACAAAATATAACCTAATCATAATTAAAATAATAATTTTATTCTGAGAGGAAATAATTTTAATTTTTTGGTCTACCTTACTTAAGATGAAAAATGTCCTCATTGTTAGAAGTGAATAAATACTATACACGAGGTAGGATTCTAGAAAAGAGGAGGAGAGTCAATTTAACTGCTTAAGTACCAAGGTCTTTCTAGATCCAATCCTAGACATGTATATATATATCTATTACCACACTTCTAATTATAAAAATTTGCTCATTTTTATTCATGATGTAATAGCCCATTTTCGATAAAATCAGAACAATGGTTTCGGGACCACAGATCCGAGTCCGGAAAGACTATTTTATTTTAATACTATTTTTTGATCTACAGTATAATAATAATATTGTGTAAAAAATTCATAAATAAATTTTATCGATTACATGTTTAATTTGATAAAGGACCAAATTGCACAAAGTGAAAAAGTTGAGTTCTAATAGCTAAAGGGTTTAAATAGCTATAGAACTTTAAATTGGAGGTCCTTATATGGTAATTAGACCATTAAAAATGCTTAGTTGTTAAGGATGATGATTCATCTATGGAAATAAAAAAAGGATGAAATTGAAAAGATAAAAAATAAAAAGTGATAAATCAATTAAATAACAAAATATCATCATTTTATGTCATCTTCTTCCCCAAATTACATGGAAATATTAAGAAAGAGAAAGTAAGCTTTCTTGACTTAATTAGATTCGGATAGACCATATTTGGAGTTAGAGCGAGGAAAAGAGAAAGTGTCGAATTAGTAGATTTTTTGTACATGAATATTTGACGAGGTAAGTTCGTGTAACTAAATTGTGTACATTTATATGCTTGAATTAAATGTTGTGAATGTGAATTGTATAAATATTATATATATATGACATTGAAGATATATTCGATAAAGCCCGATAAATGCTAATATCTGAAATTAATTATAATGCCCGATAAATTATGAATGATAAAAATGTTAATTTTATGCTTGAAATGAATGTGGAATGTGTTTATTTGAATTATATGAATATTGTAAATGAATGAAATAATCATATACCTGATAATGCCTGAAAAATGTTAAATCTTGTTTGAATAAATGAAAGTCGATTGATACGTGATTTTCGTAATGAATATAGTCCCGTATTTGTTGCAAACGAGGTTTAGCTCAGACGAGTAATCTTGATATAGCCCTCTCAAGCATCCCGTGATATAGTTCCTGCGAGCATCCTAATTGGTAGTGAGTGTCCTGATATGGCTCATTGTACTCTTTGAGATATGGCTATCCGGTGCTCTTGTTACATGGCTCTTTGTGAGCAAGCCTGATAAGCTCTTCGTGACTTACCTAATTAAAAGTTCTTTGTGAACTTCCTGATTGTGGCTCTTATGAGCACTCCTGATTTAGCCCAGATAAGCTTCCTGTTACATGGGTCATCTGAGCAGCCTGATATGTGGCTCGAGAGTGTGCTCCCTGGTTATGTGCCCTAAATGGGTACCCCTGAATATGAATTGATGGATCCTAATTTGTACACCTCGAGTGTACTACATGTGTATCCATCAATATTTCAGATAAATTCAATGAGAAAAATCCTGACATGAGAAGATATGAATAAGAAATGAGTTATTACACGTGTCTACCTGAAATACATGAAAGTGATGATACATGATATATGAAAAATATGAGATGATGGTATATGTACATGGAATTTATTAGATGAATACATTCATCCATGATTATATATTTGTACACCTTCAGTGTACTATTCGTGTGACATTGATATTTCGAAGGATTTAATGGGTAAAGTTTCGACATGAAGTAATCTAAACTCGAGATGAATTATTATGAAAATGTAATTATAATACAAAAATATGATTTATACATGTTAAATGAATATGTGATGTGGAAAGCATGTGTGCCTGGAAATCTGATTGTTGTAGAACTTATATGTTTCTTGATGTTATTGTGGAATATATGAGTAAAAAGGGTAATGAGGATATGTGTAGGGCTTGAGATCAAATTGATTTAATGTACCTTACATGTTTATCTTGAAATAGAATGAATGGTAAGTAAGTATCATGTTATACGAACTTACTAAGCATTTCATGCTTACTCTGTTTTATTTTTCCGTGTTTTATAGTAATATGAAAGCTTGTTGGATTGGAAGCATTGGCGGAGATCACTCACACTATCCATCGGCCCATTTCGGTATATATGGTAAATCAATTATGGTTATAATGGCATGTATAGGTTATTTAGCCAATGATGGCATATAAATGTTTTGAATGAAACTAGCCATTGGGATGGCTTGTGTTTGTTATATTTTGATATATTTATAAGTGGTTCTATCATGTTTGAATAATGAATGTGATATTACATATATGCACTTGGTAACTAGATGAGTATGAATAATAGATTAATATGAATATCAATTGTCATCTAAGGTACCTAAGGGTACATTGGTTGTATGTTATATTATGTCATGTTTAAGACATGATTTGGACTTGTTTTGAATGTTTTGATATGGTTCGTGAATGTGTTCAAGTATTGGTGTAGGTGAAAGACAAGACGGGTGATAAATATGGCTGGGAAAATAGCCTATTTTTGTCCACACGGGCAGAGACACAGGTGTGTGTCTCAGCCGTGTGTGACACATGGCCTAGCACATGGGCATGTGATCTTGCCATGTGTCCCTTGTATATTTAAAACATCAAAACAGAATGCTCAGAATTGATCACACGGCCTAGCACACGGGCGTGTCGCTTGGCCGTGTGACCCCTGCACCCATACACGGCCTAGCATGCACGCGTTTGAGTTGGCCGTGTGACCCAAGTCAGAGAGTTACACGGCCTAAGTCACGGGTGTGTCCTTGGCTGTGTGAGCTACACGGTCTGACCACACGGGCGTGTGACCTCTGCGCCTAGTAAAAATTTTAAAATTTCACAAAAAAATTTTTAAGTACCCGATTTAGCCCCGACTTGATCTAAAGCACGATTTGGGTTTCGATGGCTCATGCAAGGAACTATATGATGAAATTTGATTGGAATTTGATATGAATACTAAATAATTATGAAATGTTTGTTATTTGTTCTGTAAATTCTAGAAATCCTCTGTGACCTTGTTCCGACGACGAATTTGGGTTAGTGGTGTTACATTTATTGGTACTAGAGCTACGATTTAGTCAATTCTAGGGCTGAACGTAGTATTTGTGGAGTCTAGAAATACATGCCATTATATAACCTGTGATATTGTGATATCTCCCGACTTTGATGAAAATTATTTTACTAATAGACAGATATGCTTTCCCACCGAGCTAATTCTGATAACGTTGAAAGTGATACTCTAGTATTTGAGTAAGAATGTTACTTATGATGAGTAAGAACACGTAACAGCCCATTTTTGGTCAAATCAAAACAGTAGTTTCAGGACCACGAATCAAATTCAAAATATTTATTTTATTATTATTTTAATGTCTACAGCATGATAATATGTTTGTGTGAAAATTTCGTTAAGAAATTTTATTGTTTGAATGCTTAATTTGGTAAAAAGGACTAAATCGCGTAAGGTGTAAAATTAGGGTTCTATAAGTTAAACGTGTTAAATAGCTATTGAACCTTAAATTAAAGGTCCTTATGTTGTAATTATACCATTTTTAGGGTTGGTGGACATTTATGGGCATAGAATGTGTAACGCCCCAAATTTGGGCCAAGTAGAATTGGGCCTATTGGGCTTTGGGTCTCATAAAATTTTTAAGTGAGCAAAAAAATGACAAATGACATGACGACTTTAAAGGTTTAATTGATTTGGAGTGTCTAGGTATGTTGGAGAAGCTCTGGGTTTGAGTTTTGTGGTGGAGGATTCTTAATTTATTTAATTAAGGAATCAGGATTGTGAGTAGTGGGATTTTTAATAAATAAGTGAAAAATGGCACAAAGAAGCCTGTGGTGAAGTGGCTAAGTGACGCTACTAAGGTGTAGAGAGGTGGCGACATATGCATGTAGGGAGGTCTGAGGTTTGAGTGCTAGCTTAGCTTTATTTTGGAGCTTAATTTTAGGCTTCTAGAAGGCTGGAAGTGGCGTGTAGAGGGACTCTAAGGAGAAGTGATCAGTAGAAGAAATTAGGAGAAGGATAAGGGAGATATCATGGAGAAAAAGTAGTAGATGAAGTGGTGTCGAATTGGACTTTAGGGGTGGCTAAGTTTCAGCTATAGGCTATATAAATGTGTGTGCGCCGAATCTGGGGTCCTCGATAATGCCGAATTTTCCATTCTTTTTCTTTTCCTTGCCGAAACATTATTTTTCCACAACCGAAAACACCTTGCCTTGTTGTCGAAATCTCCTATTATTTTTCCATAACCGAAAATACCTTGCCTTGTTGTCGAAATCTCCTATAGCTGAATCCGTTTTTGCTGAATTTTCTCATAGCCAAACTCTTTTATTGCTGAAGTATCATCATCTTCTCTTGCCGAAATCCCTATTAGTGCCCAATCTTTGTTGTTTTCCTCTATCACAAATTGATTGTTATCTACTAGAAGTCAAGGTTAAAAGCTAAATCTCGTTCAGTAGCTATCTCGGCCGCAGGATCAAAGGTGGATTCGGTAAGTATTCTGCTAACCCCCTTAGTGTGTTTTTTAAAAGCCGAAGGGCTATCTAACTTCTCATTGTCGTTAATCTTGTATTAACAAAGGTAAGGTTCAGAGGTCACAAGCGTGGTAAGGATCGTTAGCAAAGTGTAAGTGTTCTCAACTCGATTATGGTTTAGTAAATGGCCGACTGTGAGTATGATCTATAAGGGTGACTTGTGTGGATTATGAGTCACTCCAAGTTTGATGGTGTATGTGTGAATGTAGATCTAGGGGATACTCGTGATTAATAGCTAAAGAAGGGCTATTAGAACCCGGTGGCACACGGTAAGGTTATGGTAAGGCTTCGGCTTTTGGTAAATGTTTTGATGAAGTATGGGTGATTGATTGAAGGTTGGTTGGTTGGTTGTAGGTTCAAGCCTCAGGATAGTATAGCACGTTGCAGTAACTAGGTGTGTATAAACACTACACACAGAGGATATCGACAATGCTAGAAAGCCGAAAGTGGCTAAATGGGCCCGGTAGGCCCTGAGGCTAAGTTTGATGAAATTGATTGATTTGGTTATATGAATTGATTTAGTCATGCATGTTACATGATCTAGAATTGTTTTGGGCCTAATTGTCATATGAATGAGATCTGGGCCTAATGGGCCATAAGGATGTGATTTGGGCTTAGTAGGCTATATGAACGTGAAATGGGCTTGATAGGCTTTATGGGGACGTAGACAAGTATGCTAGGGTTTAATGGACTTTAGGCCTAGTTTTGAACAACTCTTAAACCGCATAAGACTTAATCTAATAATTCAGCATGTCCGTGAACAAGTCGCTCAGTTAGAGTGTGGCAACGGACATATGCGTGTTTAGGATTGGATCTAGGGAGAGCTTGGTACTTAAGCGGTCCTAGTGGCCCACCTCCTCTTCTTTGAAATCCTACCTGGTGCATAGTGTCTATTCACTTTAGCCTCAAGGACTTATTAATGGGCCAAAGTTCATAACTAAAACCCGAGAGGGACCAAATACCCCTGATTTGAAAATTACCAAAGTATCCTTAGATTTGAAAATTACTAAAATACCCTTAATTTGTAAAATTACCAGAATACCCTTAATTTGCAGAATTACCAAAATATCCCTGATTTACAAAATTTCCAAAATACCCCTATTTTGTAAAATTACCTAAATACCCTTGTAGAGTAGATTTACGAAAATACCCCTGGGTAGTGAAATGACTAAAATACCCCTAGGTGTTGAATGTGTGGAAATGTGTATGTTGCATTCATGAAATATATGTTGCACTTGGTGGGTTTTGATGATACGGAGGAAGATTTGAGGATCGCATAGTCGCTTGACGATCGTGGATCCACTGGTGGCTTTAAGCCTATTATAGCAGCTTTGCTGGAGTGTTTGAGTAGTGCCGCTGCTGGTGCTACCTTTGGAGTGTAGGGATGGGTGAGTTTAAATTTATATCCCCACAGGAGTGTAGGGGTTGAAGGGAAATGGAGTGCAGGGTTGGATTTGGGATGGGAACATTGCATTCATGTGATACTGATGTAATGTGAGGTCATTGCGGGCTAAGGCCCAAGACCACCGAATTTGATAAGGCTTAGGCCCAATGTGATATTTGCATGTTGATTGGTTACCAAGGGTCGTACACACTGAGTTTTGAAACTCACACCCTTTTATTAAATGTTTCAAGTGACCCTCAGTAGACGGCTTGACATGGGAGAGGACTCGGAGATGGCCACACTACAAGATACTTAGGAGTTTTGTTTATTTCTTCCAAAGGACATGATTTTAATTACTTCATTTTGGCTCGTTGTAATAAGGCCTTGTACTCCGATTTGACTTTAGATTTTGAGTTTTGTTGTTTTTGTTTCAACTATTTACTTAATTGTTAAACTTAAATAAATTTTCTTAAACATGGTTTTTTAAATACCTAAAAGTATGGGCTTTTATCATTACTTAACAAGATTCAAGGATTTTGGGCTTTTAAGCCTTAAATTTTAACTTAGCAAAATCGTTTTGAATTATCCCTTTGATGTGACATTTCTGGATTCAGCCATAATGTCTGGGTCAGGTCTGGGGGTGTTACATTTAGTGGAATTAGAGCCCAGTTGCAAAGCTCGGGCTGTGAAATGGGCCTTATATTTTGGGTTTTTTAAAACAAGTAGATTAAAAAAAATTTGCAGGATTATGAAAGTGTGGTTCACCGAGCCTTCGACGTATTTAGATTTTGGGCTACTTTAAACAATAGGTTCTTAGAGATTAATGCCGTAAGAAACTTAAGCCTGTAGTTGATTTACGACTGCGAAATAACTTTAAAAATTGTTACATGCATAAGACATGTGCTTTAAACAGTGAAACTATGAACTAATTTCATAAAAATTCCAGAAATACGCACGCAACGATGAGCACTAGAAGAGGTGCAAGAGGCCGCAGCAGAGGCCGTGGAAGTGTTAGGGCTTTGTAAACATTTGAATCGAAATTTGGTACTTATTCTGCGTATGTTTAAGAATGTTTGTGATAGGGGGATGTTTTGTGTATGTATTAAAATTATTAGGGTCAGAGTGCGCAGCGGTAGCGTGGTGGGGTAGTTGATACACGACCACCCTGTTAGTTGGAAATTTTGAGGACGAAATTTCTTTAAGGGGGTAGAATTGTAACGCCCCGAATTTGGGCCTAGTAGAATTAGGCCTATTGGGTTTGGGTCTCATAAAATTTTTAAGTGAGCAAGAAAATGACAAATGACATGACGGCTTTAAAGGTTTAATGAATTTGGAGTGTCTAGGTGTGTTGGAGAAGCTTTGGGTTCGAGTTTTGTGGTCGAGGATTCTTAATTTATTTAATTAAGGAATCAAGGTTGTGAGTAGTGGGCTTTTAAATAAATAAGTGAAAATGGCACAAAGAAGCGTGTGGTGAAGTGGCTAAGTAACACCACTAAGGTGTAGAGAGATGGTGACATATGCATGCAGGGAGGTCTGATGTTCGAGTGCTAGCTTAGCTTTATTTTGGAGTTTAATTTTAGGCTTCTAGAAGGCTGAAAGTGGCATATAGAGGGACTCTAAGGAGAAGTGATCAGTAGAGAGAATTTAGGAGAAGGATAAGGGAGATATCATGGAGAAAAAGTAGTGGATGAAGTGTTGCCGAATTGGACTTTAGGGGTGGCTAAGTTTCGGCTATAGGCTATATAATGTGTGTGAGCCGAATCTGGGGTCCTAGGTAATGCCGAATTTTCCATTCTTTTTCTTTTTCTTGCTGAAACCTTATTTTTCCACAACCAAAAATACCTTGCCTTGTTGTCGAAATCTCCTATAGCTGAATCCCTTTTTGTCGAATTCTCTCATAGCAAACTCTTTTATTGCCGAAGTATCATCATCTTCTCTTGCCGAAATCCCTATTAGTGCCAAATCTTTGTTGTTTTCCTCCATCACAAATCGATTGTTATCTACTTGCAGTCAAGGTTAAAAGTTGAATCTCGTTCAGTAGCTATCTAGGCCGTAGGATCAAAGGTGGATTCGGTAAGTATCCTGTTAACCCCCTTAGAGTGTTTTGTTAAAAGCTGAAGGGCTATCTAACTTCTCATTGTCGTTAATCTTGTATTAACAAGGGTAAGGTTCAGAGACCGCAAGCGTGGTAAGGATCGTTAGCAAAGTGTAAGTGTACTCAACTTGATATGGTTTAAGTAAATGGCCGAATGTGAGTATGATCTATAGGGGTGACTTGTGTGGATTATGAGTCACTCGAATTTGATGGCGTACGTGTGAGTGCAGATGATACCATCTGCTTCGGGGTGAGTCGAGTCGTATGTGAGTTTGCCTAATCATATACAAGGAGAGGATTCGTCTTCGGAAAATAATGGAAAGACAACTAAATTTGCGGAAGCTTTGAAATGAATGTTTTTAATATTTTAGGTTAAGTTAGGAATGGAGATTAAAGAATAATGGATATGTTCAATTTCGGAAGAATAGGTTTGGTTTTGGGTAATGAAAAGGAAGGTGGATATTCAAGAAAAGGAAAGGATGGATATTCAAGGCTCGGGTTTGAATTGGATAAATAAGGTGATTGGTGATGATGGAATAACAAACTTAACGAAGAGCGATTCAACACTAAAAAGTGTCACCCCGGTTCTTATACGGTTAAGGTGAAAGATGGAGATAGAATGAACGCCACACTCAGGTTTAAAGAGTGATAAGTTCAAAAGAACAAGTCGAAGACGCCACAAGCAAGCTTGATAAGTTAAACGAAACTTGTACAAAATAAGGAGAGGAGATAAACTCACTCAAGAACACAAAGTTCATAAAATTTGATAAAATGGCAATAGTCTAAAGTCCCCAACAATAGGTAGATTACATGTATTTATAGTATCAAATGAAGCTAGTTGAATGGACACTTTTAACGAGGCTAATAATGAACTCAAATGAAAAGTCTCAACTTTTGGAATTCTAGCCATGTAACTCCCATCTTCAATGTGATTAACTCTTCAAATAAATTGCTTGTCAAAGTCCTTTGAGGTCTCCATGATCAACCAAAAAGTCACCAATCAAATGACAGAAAATTGATTGCATGTAGTAAATACCATGAAGCAAACGGTTATGGAAGTTGAAGACATAGAGGCTGCCGAAATTAAAGAACCATAATGCTCTTCTTTATTTAATAAAACAACTTCTTAATGATGAGTTAAGCCTCTTAATATCAGCCCCCTCTTGTGTAACCGAATTCACTTGAAAAGCCATTTTATTGAACACATAATAGCCCATAGAAGTAATGGATGTGAGTTGAAAAGTCAACTGCAATTAACACATGTAACCGACACATTAATGCAATTATTAAACTTAAAACAAATTAAAAACTAACTTAAATAAATGAACTAACACTTAAGCTTCATTTATTCCAGCAACTAGACTTAAAATAAATGAACTAACACTTAAGCATCATTTATTCCAGCAACTAGTTTAATTAAGTAAAGCATTATTAAATGAACTTTAACTCATGCATCAATAAATTAACCTAGAAACTAGATTAATTAACGAAGCAATATTAAATTAAATTTATTAAAAGAAACTCAATTAATTAAACTAAGATGAGTTTAAAATGATGACCAGCAACTCCTTTATTAAACTAAGATGCTTAAATGCAAATATTTAAAATGCAAAGCTGAAAATTAAATAAAGAGTTTAATTTAGTTGGAACAGGTTTAGAAAATTAGAATTGAGTTGAAATCAACTTCATTTTGCACTTTGGCCCCTCAAGCTTAGGCCACTCTCGATGGCGTCGGATAGAGTTGAACCATGATGCGACCAGGATCGCATCATACCCCCTCTTGAAAACGATTCGTCCTCAAATCGAGCCGTTGGTTCTTGAGGACATAGTTCCTTTTTCCTTGCTTTCTTCGATTGAACGGGGCGGATGGTAATCGCGACACCTGAAAGGGATAACCATGAATTAACAAATAAGGCTTCACACAAATTTGCAATCCACACATAATCATAGCAACACAAGTATGATGCATGTCGAAGGAAAAGATCAACTTATCATACAAAAGAAATAATGCCTTATCAAATGTTTGAAACAGAATTACATAAGGATCAAGGCATTGAACCAACTTAAATTGTTTTCACGAATTGAAATGCGAGTAATAGGTCAAAAGTTGAACATAATCGTCACGAACAAGTAATAGAACAGATTCACATGATTCATGATCTCGCACAATCAATCCTTGCAATTGACCTTTGGACATATGCTCGCTAACAATTGCATCATGCCAATTATCAAAAACAAGAATTTTTTTATCAACCATTAAAACAGATAGAACATTAATAAGTAGAATAGGACATTCAAGCACTTCATGATCTCAATGATTTACAAAAAGGAAATCAGTAACATGATTTCTATTAACATCCGAGGAGAACGAAAATGGTTCAAAGTCTTCAAGTGACTTACCTTTGTGACCAGAAAGATAAGGATCGAGTTTACCTTGCTTCATTAAAATAAACCTTCTCTCCTCAGAAACATAGTGTAGTCGAGGCTTCACATTCGAATCAACCATTTTCAAATGAAATGTGAACTTCAAGTACAACCACAGAACTTGTTTAAGGAGTGAATTAAAATTGAAAACAAAGTGGACAAATTTTGCTACCTTATTCAAAGACCTCGTATTAAAATGATAAAAAAATTTTGCACACAATTGATGATGCTTGTTTTTCTCACAAAATGTACTAATGCATATTCTCGGTTTAAAAACATGTGTTTGATTGTTTAAGTCAAAATGTAACAACGGTTTCATTAAATCAAACATGTTAAACCAAAAAGAATTTTGCATACTTAGCACCATATAATCAAAACTCTTGGCACTCGTCGAAATAGAAATGCACCAATTCAAAGATTTTTCAAGAGGCAAAATTTGATTCACGAAATCACCATGTTCGAACAATTTATTTGCTTTTCGTGAAAACTCGTCATTTTGCAAAATCGAATGGGTTTGTCGAATAGGATGAAAGATATCGACCACATTCAATGAGTAAAAGTTAATCAAAGGAAAATAATGAAAGCTTTTAAAAATTAAGTCACCGGAAATTTCATTGACAAATTTCAAATCAGTTTGCCGTGACTCGTCGCTTACCTTTGGGCTCGTGTGGTTCATTTTCAACTTTACCTTGACTGAACATACAGAAAAGTCGTTCTTCAGGAAGTAATTGTAGTTGAAAATTATCGTCAATCGATCTTTCGGAAAGCTGAAGAGAAGAAACATAACAAGTACAAAGTTCAAAGAAGTTAGTTGAATCAACACTCACTTTTTCTCGCTTATCTTGTTCTTTTGATTCTTTTTCTGATTCGAGTTCTTTTCTTTCTTTTTCAATGCTCTCTTTTTTTCGACTCTCATTTTATTTTTCAAATTCTTTCTCATTTTCTTTTTCTTTTTCTTCTTTTATTTCTTTTTCTTTTTCAATGGCTTTTTCAATGGCTTTTTCAAAGTCTTTTTCGAGCTCTCTCAAAACTCACTCATTTTCTCTCTTACTTGCCTCTTGCCTCTCTTCTCTTCTTATTTCTTTTTCCTTGTCTTCTTTTTCTTTTCTTTTCTTTGTTTCTTTTCTATTACATGATGTTACAAAAGAATCATGATAACAAGGATTTCCAAAAGAAGGAAAATTTAGTTCACAAACATTTCTTCGAGAAGAATACTCCATGGATGTTTTCTTTGAAGTTCTTGAAGAAGTATATCTATCATCTCGAAAGTCATCTCGAAAGGATTCAAAATCAAGATCGGTCTCTTTTTGTCTTGGATTCCTTGATAAAAAAGACTCTCGATCAGACCCTCTTTTCGAATAGGATTCATAACATGAGTCTTTTGTCTCGAAGTCGTTGGCGAAAAAGAATCATGATAGGTCTTCTTCTTCAAGTAGTAATCGGGGGTATATCTTCGTGGGGTTCTCGGCTCTGTTTTTTGACTTGAAGAAACTCGTTCATAGGGGTCTCTTTGTTCCACACAATTTAATCTCTTGTGTAATTTGTCAAATTTCGAATTCACCATGGTTCGCATTTCTTGCACCAAATATTAGAAATTCGATTCGGTAAACTCTTCGCGAGACATGATTTTTGGTTTGTTGAAAAGAGATATGTTAAAAGAAAAAAAATTAAAAGATTAAATACCTCACCACAAATAGTCACAAGTTCACTCACAAAGAAAAAAAAGTCGCTCACACTCGTGTTTCACTCAAATATGGCTTTTTTTCTCTAATGCAAGCACTCGTGCCTTTTACCGCTCGACTCTCTCCCGCAAATTCATAGATTGTCTCGAAAGACCTATTTGCTTGCTCGGGGTCGGCTTCAAAGGTTTAACAAAGGATAAGAATTCGGTGTAAGGTAGGCTGAACAAAGATATTTTCGGGTAGAAGTGTGGCGTTTGGGTGATAAAGGTAATACCAAATGATGGAAGGAATATTTTAAAGATCGGCGTAGAAGAGCTAAATATAATGATGGCTTTGGATTCAAAGACAGAGGAGAAAAACGAGAAACAAACTTGCAAAACAAATTTCACACATTTTTTTATTTTTGTATGTAACATCCCCAAACCCGGCCCATTCACTACGACCGAATCCGGTTATGTCACTGCGGAAAGACGGTGGAAAAATTCTCTTTGACTTAAAATAAAATAATAAATTTATTAACCTTTGAAAATCCATGTACTTTAAAAAAAAATACTTTAGACTTGATATTATAAAAATGTCCACGTTAAAACACTTTATTAACTTATGAAGACTTTGAATAAGTAGATTAGAATAAAATCATTTTAACAAGCTAGTAATTAAATTTTTCCCAAGTCATAACCAAATTAAAATAAAAGAAAAAGTACCCAAAATAATAATTAAGTAATTTCCAAAGTAAATAAAATTAAATAAAAGGCCCTTATTACACAATATTTAAACCCAAATACTTCAAATATAAATCGACTTTAAAAGTATTTAAACTTCTCCTCCTGCATGGGCCACCATGTGTCTTCTCCGATCCCGGTCCAATCTATACGTCACACGAAATGGTTAATAAAATAGGGTGAGTCCACCGACTCGAGTGCATAACCACAACACGTATTTCCATCCTGTTTGGGCTTGGCCCATACCCACACACCCTCGAAACAAATCATGCAAGAATGCATCTCAGCCAAACCCACTCTCCCACCGGTAACACCAACCTTAGCGGACTCCCTGCCCAAGGCCGTGGCTAACCCACCACTGATCACATCGTGATCCATAAACCTTACCTTGGCAATTCGCTGCTCAAGGCCGTGGCTGAGCCACCGATCAACCATAGTGATCCCAATATCGTAATCTGTCTACGGTGATGCGAGATGGGCATCGAGCCACACCTCCCTTGAGGTAGCACAAAGCTAGCCATCAAGCGCTAATGTAGCCTGAGCTATCATTAGACCACGTACATCCTGTGTACACTTCTTCCTTCTTCAATCCAATCCACCTCCCATGTATGTAGAAATGCAACATGTCAGATCATATTATAACATAAGAGTGGACATCACATGTTAATTATCATACCATAAATATATCATAAATAACTTACCATTCAAGCCATTATAATCGGAATACACATTAGCAAACCAAAACCACAGAAATAGTGCGATGATTACGCACCTTCTAACACAAACAATCAAAATCCGAAATGCTACTTGATGCCTCTGCAAACGCTGACTAAACGTGTCCTGAAAAGGTCTCCTGCGCTAGGCTCTCCTCCCCTACAACCGGCCTCAGCATCAAATACTTAACCATTTTAAGCTTAAACGAAATACCAAAACATAGCTTACCAAAAGCCTGACCACCACTTACCAAACTGACTGCTACAAACGGAGGCTTATCCTAACAATGGTTGAAATGAAAACCCAACGAGACCTATGCTAACATTCGGCCAAGGTGCTACTATATAAAAGAAAGGGGACACGGCACAAGGGTGAGGCGTAGATTCGGCTTATCAAGGAAATCAATGAAATGGGTATAATAGGTTCGGCCAAAGAGGTTTGGAAAGAGGAGAGGGAAGTATGGGAGTGTACTTTCGATCTAGCAAAATGGAAGAAGAGGGATGGATAGAAGAGTGGGTGGTTCGGCTAAAGGTCCAAAAGAAAAGAAAGAAAAGAATGGCAATGGAGGTTTTGATTTAGGAGAGTGGGAGAACAATGGAGAAACTTCCGGCAAGAAAACAAGTGGGGAAAAACTAAAAAGGTGAGCACCCCTCCCCCTATTTATAATATTCGGCCAAGCTCCCCCCTCCCAAAGAAAGAAAAATTCGGCCACTACTCAACTCCCCTTCAAAATCCCAAAAATTTCTCCTACTTTCACTCTACACCAACCCTTCAAAAATTCAAAATAAAAACCATCACATCTCTCCTCCTAGCCATCCATTTAAAATGATTTGAACAAGTCAAATCCTTCTTTTAAGGTACCAAAACCGAACCCAACTCTTCCCCCTTGCTCATGTCGCAAAAAAACAAAGGCAAAAAATCTGCTCTTTGCACTCGAACAGCCCTTCTCGCTCCCCGAGGCGTCACTTCTCCATGCCTTATGTGGCGCCTCCTTGCCACTCTGTCAAAGCCAATTCGTGTCTTAACCTCCCAAATAATTCTCTTAAGGCCCCTCTATTCAAGCTCCCATTTTAACCCTTAAACTAAAAATTTTCCTGTATGCGTTCCACTACACTCTAGGGTTCTCAAGACCCTAAAACTAACCCAACACACACACTAAAGTGTGCCAACACCGAGCCAAGCACCCAAAAATCTAACCCCTAAAAACTGGGGTGTTACAATTCTACCCTCCTTAAAATAATTTTCGTCCTCGAAATTACTTGTCTAAACTAACCGCCCAATTCCTTCCACTACGCTATGGTTGCGCACTCGGATCTTATAGAGCTAACATACTTCTAGGCACAGATTCTAAGTTCCTACTCAAAGTCCCAATACTTTATGAGTAACAAAACAAACAGTCACCAACACTAACGAGACCACAAGGAATATTCCGAACATAAGAAACTTACCCGCTGGCACATCAGGCACATCACTATCCTCTCTCCGACGGACTGCATAAACCAGACCTGGCTGTCTTGCCTCGGTGCCACCATTACCGTGGTCTACTGCTCCACGACCTCGGCCGGAACCATTTCCTCCATGGTTCGGACCACAACCTCTTGCTGCTTGTTGACCACCTCTGCCTGGTTGCACATAACCTTGACCCACTATCCGAGTCCTATTCGGATCCTGGGGACAATCCTTAACCAGATGAGTCTTGGACTTGCATCTAAAGCATTCTCGAACCCGATTTCAGCACTCGACAACATGATACCTTCCGCACTGCACACATGGACGATCTGGATTTCCGGCGGCTGGCTTAGAAACATGAGCAGAGGTCTCGGCTCTCGGTCTTTTCTGAACCCTCTCAAACACTTCTGCTTCTCTTATCACGGTTTCTTTCTCTGTTGTGCCTCTCCGCCTTCTTGACCTCCTCAGCTATTTGAGCTTTCTCCACTAAAACAGCGAAGTCCCTTTCCTGATGCGGGGCAATCAAAACTCGCAGCTCATCCCGCAGCCCATCTTCAAATCTGACGCATCTCTCATAATCAGAGGCCACGATGCCTCGAGCATACCGACTCAACCGCAAAAACTCTCACCTCTCAGACTCGCTATTGACTTGCTTCCTTGCACCAAGTTAAGGAACGCCTTCCTCCGAGCATCCACATAGCTCGTTCCGACATACTTCCTCAAACTTGACCTTAAAGTAACCCCGATCCACTCGATCCGCAGGGTACTTTCCTTATATGATGAGACACCACCTGGTAGGCTTCATCCCGTAGCAACGAAACAACACCCTTAAGCTTCTCCTCGCGATTAAGTCTAAGTCGCCCATAATCCTTTCATGACCTCAAGCCAATACTCGCCACGTTTGGAGCTACCGGCACACTCCTCCAAAACCTCCGCTCCATTCGCCCTAAGCCTTTCGAGTATTGATTTTCGAGTCCTAATGCCCACATTGGCTCTCGCCACTCGCCGAGCACTCGCAAAGACCTGACTTGTGACACGCTGCGTCGTCTCCTCCGTCCCGATCCTCATTGCTCAACCTCAACACGGTGGTGGCGGTGCATCGCTCTCGACCCATGGCGTGACCCAGGGTTGCCCCGATCATCGACATCCTACCTCTACCACGTCCACGAGTATTGCGACCACGCCCCCTAGAACTCATATCTAGCGCCTCGATTTAGTCTGTTTAAAAAGTTTTATGCATTAGAAATTATTGTTTCACTGTTTTATCCACGAGAAATTTTATGCAATAAAGTTTCCGAGAGTAGTTCTTTCGATCAATCAAAGTTTCCTTCCTACCCAGGGGTAATCTCGTCATTTTCCTATAAGAGGTATTTCGGTAATAACTTAGGGTCAATTTTGAAAATAATTTTCCAACTTAAGGATATTCCAAAATTTACAAAATCTCAGGGTCATCCTGATCAAATTTTGTTTTCCAAACAAAGTGTGTTGCAAAATTTCAGAAAGCAGGGTTTATTTTTGTAATTTTGGAAATCATGGGCATTTTCGTAAATTCTCAAAATCGAGATATCACAACATTTTACAAAATAGAATTTTCTGATATTTAGTAAAATAGGAATATTTCAGTAGAAGTTGAGAGAAATCTGAAAATTTAGAAACCAGGGGTATTTTGGTAATTTTATCAACCAGGGGTACTTTCGTAAATTTCCACAAACTTAATATTCCGAAACCTCAAAATTTTGGTATTTTGTAAAGTGAAAATCATTTTATCAAAAGGTGAGGGTAGTACGAAAATTTTATAACACAAGGGTATTTTTGTAATTTTGCCACTAGGGGCATTTTGGTAATTTTGTAAATCGAGAAAACGTCTTTCAAAATCGAAATTTAGGGTTTGTAGACCAAAGGGGTAAAGTTGAAAATTTTAAAACAGGGGATTTTAAAACAATGAGGCCAAATCCCTTTCGAGTTTTATTAATCGGTTTAGCCTATGAGCAAGTCCTCTTGGTTAAGGTGAACCGGAGCTACGCACCAGGTAGGATTCCTGCGAAGAGGAGGTGAGTCAGGAGGACTGCTTAAGTACCTAGCTCTTCGGGATCCAAGCCTCGACATGCGTACAGTGGTTGCCACACCTTAACTCGGCGACTTACTTCATAGGTTTGTTTAAGAGCTTTAAGTTTTATGCACATGTTTGAGTAGTCTAGTCCTAGGGTCCAACAGATCCTATTATTCTATTCTACGAGCCCAAACTAAGCCCAAATCAATTCATACAAACAAATCACTTAAAGAAAGTCCGAAGTACTTACCGGTGGACTTGGCCTGAGAACACACAGTGCCATGCCGAATAACTGAAAACCTTTTATAAAAGCCCACATTCCAAAACCCATTTTGAAAATCAAGCTGCCCAAAACCCTCAAAGCCGAGTTTTGAACCGGGCTCTGATACAAATTTGTAACATCCCCAAACCCGGCCCATTCACTACGACCGAATCCGGTTATGTCACTGCGGAAAGACGGTGGAAAAATTCTCTTTGACTTAAAATAAAATAATAAATTTATTAACCTTTGAAAATCCATGTACTTTAAAAAAAAATACTTTAGACTTGATATTATAAAAATGTCCACGTTAAAACACTTTATTAACTTATGAAGACTTTGAATAAGTAGATTAGAATAAAATCATTTTAACAAGCTAGTAATTAAATTTTTCCCAAGTCATAACCAAATTAAAATAAAAGAAAAAGTACCCAAAATAATAATTAAGTAATTTCCAAAGTAAATAAAATTAAATAAAAGGCCCTTATTACACAATATTTAAACCCAAATACTTCAAATATAAATCAGCTTTAAAAGTATTTAAACTTCTCCTCCTGCATGGGCCACCATGTGTCTTCTCCGATCCCGGTCCAATCTATACGTCACCTGAAATGGTTAATAAAATAGGGTGAGTCCACTGACTCAGTGCATAACCACAACACGTATTTCCATCTGTTTGGGCTTGGCCCATACCCACACAGCCCTCGAAACAAATCATGCAAGAATGCATCTCAGCCAAACCCACTCTCCCACCGTAACACCAACCTTAGCAGACTCCCTGCCCAAGGCCGTGGCTAACCCACCACTGATCACATCGTGATCCATAAACCTTACCTTGGCAATTCGCTGCTCAAGGCCGTGGCTGAGCCACCGATCAACCATAGTGATCCCAATATCGTAATCTGTCTACGGTGATGCGAGATGGGCACCGAGCCACACCTCCCTTGAGGTAGCACAAAGCTAGCCATCAAGCGCTAATGTAGCCTGAGCTATCATTAGACCACGTACATCCTGTGTACACTTCTTCCTTCTTCAATCCAATCCACCTCCCATGTATGTAGAAATGCAACATGTCAGATCATATTATAACATAAGAGTGGACATCACATGTTAATTATCATACCATAAATATATCATAAATAACTTACCATTCAAGCCATTATAATCGGAATACACATTAGCAAACCAAAACCACGTAAATAGTGCGATGATTACGCACCTTCTAACACAAACAATCAAAATCCAAATGCTACTTGATGCCTCGCAAACGCCGACTAAACGTGTCCGAAAAAGGTCTCTGCGCTAGGCTCTCCTCCCCTACAACCGGCCTCAGCATCAAATACTTAACCATTTTAAGCTTAAACGAAATACCAAAACATAGCTTACCAAAAGCCTGACCACCACTTACCAAACTGACTGCTACAAACGGAGGCTTATCCTAACAATGGTTGAAATGAAAACCCAACGAGACCTATGCTAACATTTGGCCAAGGTGCTACTATATAAAAGAAAGGGGACACGGCACAAGGGTGAGGCGTAGATTCGGCTTATCAAGGAAATCAATGAAATGGGTATAATAGGTTCGGCCAAAGAGGTTTGGAAAGAGGAGAGGGAAGTATGGGAGTGTACTTTCGATCTAGCAAAATGGAAGAAGAGGGATGGATAGAAGAGTGGGTGGTTCGGCTAAAGGTCCAAAAGAAAAGAAAGAAAAGAATGGCAATGGAGGTTTCGGTTTAGGAGAGTGGGAGAACAATGGAGAAACTTCCGGCAAGAAAACAAGTGGGGAAAAACTAAAAAGGTGAGCACCCCTCCCCCTATTTATAATATTCGGCCAAGCTCCCCCCCCAAAGAAAGAAAAATTCGGCCACTACTCAACTCCCCTTCAAAATCCCAAAAATTTCTCCTACTTTCACTCTACACCAACCCTTCAAAAATTCAAAATAAAAACCATCACATCTCTCCTCCTAGCCATCCATTTAAAATGATTTGAACAAGTCAAATCCTTCTTTTAAGGTGCCAAAACCGAACCCAACTCTTCCCCCTTGCTCATGACGCAAAAACAAAGGCAAAATGCTGCTCTTGCAGCTCGAACACTGGCCCCCTTCTGCTCCCTGAGGCGTCACTTCTCCATGCCTTATGTGGCGCCTCCTTGCCACTCTGTCACAAGCCCATTGCGTGTCTTAACCTCCCAAATAATTCTCTTAAGGCCCCTCTATCCAAGCTCCCATTTTAACCCTTAAACTAAAAATTTTTCAGTATGCGTTCCACTACACTCTAGGGTTCTCAAGACCCCTAAAACTAACCCAACCACACACTGAAGTGTGCCAACACCCGAGCCAAGCACCCAAAAATCTAACCCCTAAAACCAGGGTGTTACATTGTATTTTTGAATTTATGTACCTACTTTGGAATTACGATGATCGTCAGAGATCCTCGTTTTCTAGCTCTGATATCAAATGGTACGATCTGCCTCGGGGTGAGTCGATTCGTATGTGAGTTTGCCTGATCGTATACGAGGAGAGGATTCGTCTCTGAAAAATAATGGAAAGACAAGTAAATTTGCGGAAGCTTTGAAATGAATGTTTTTAATATTTTGGGTTAAGTTAGGAATGAAGGTTAAAGAATAATGGATACGTTCAATTTCGAAAGAATATGTTCGGTTTTGGGTAATGGAAATGAAGGTGGATAATAAAGGTTTCGATTTAGAAAGAATTGATTAAGAAAAGAAAAGGATGGATAATCAAGGCTCGGGTTTGAATTGGATAAACAAGGTGATTGGTGATGATGGAATAACAAACTTAACCAAGAGCGATTCTAATACGGGCACGCCCGGGGCACCAACATCTTACAAATTTATGGAGCTCGAATCTAATGTCCCAAGTGCCGTGGAGCTAAAGTGCATTTTGGAGCACTTCCAACTTGAGCCTGATCAGTCCGTTTGAGCTCACTCGAGCTCAATGAGCTGTTTGCTTAATTTAATGCTTTAAATAAATTGAGTCTTTTATTTATTTATTTTTCCTATAGCCGGAAAGTTTGGATGTGCCTTAACACGCTTTACAGAACGAGACTGCGACCCAAAAGAACCGCGATCTCTTTTTTTCTTACAGTCCATAGACCCAACTCGAAGTGCTTCATCGATTCCTTTAACCTCCTCCAATACCTCCTTAACTATCTGAATCAGCTCATCAACCCCAGCTCGATCATGAGATCCCGTCTCGCCACTGGCAATGCCAGCGCCTCCCTTTCGGGCACATGCCTCGGTACCGAAGATCCAGCCCTAGCACCTCGGCCTCTACCATGTCCACGTCTACCGCGTCCACGTCTTTTAGCGCTCATGTTCACTAATATCTATTTAATCCTTATTACGAGTTTTATGAATCATTATGCTATTTCAGTGTTTATTAAACAATATCTTATGAAGTATAGGAAATAAAGTTGTTTTCGCAATACGTATGCTAAGGTCTCAATCTCTATAATTTCAGTTCCTAAAGCTATGAGCTCTAGAGTATTTCTATAGTCATACCACAATAATTATAAAATGAAAACATAACTTACTTGACTTGGTGCCGAATACCCGTGGTGCCATACTTCTTTTAGAACATGCATGTATAAATTAAAATTTTAAATAGCATTGGAAAACTTTTTTGAACCCAAACCACAGCCGAGTTTTGAAAACTAGGCTCTGATACCATAAAATGTAACACCCCAAACCCGGCCCATGCATTATGACCGGATCTGACATATCACATGAGAAAAACATGTTAAATCCTTTTCATTCGTACTAAAATAGGTATTGATTTGTTAAAATCAAGAAAACAAGTTTGGTTTGAAATATTTGATAAAATTGATACTAACCTCGAAGATTATTGATAAATTGATAAATTTGAACTAGAGATTTTATAAACCATGACTTTTGAAAATATCGTTTGATAATCCGAGAAAAAATTTTTGAGTTAAAATATTCGTAGAAGTTTGTTATAAAATCCATATGTTAATCTATTTTGGAAAATCTTTATTTGAGTTTTTAGAAAAATTCTCATTTAAAACAATTCAAGCAAGATAAAAGTACGTCAAACATAAAGCAAAAATAAAATACTCCAGAGGCCTTATTACAATAAAAAAACCCAAAATAGTAAAGTGAACGGAATAGAAATCTAAAGTTCAAAATTAAACACCATTTCTGAAGTATGGTCTCCATCGAGTCATCCATGCCCCAAGTCCACATCACTGAGTATTACCTACAAGGATTAAGAAAAAGGGGGGAGTGAGTTACAAGAACTCAGTGTGAAATCCCCTTACCGTCATCCACTGGGCCTGAATCCATATAGCAATCATCCTGGGCCTAAGCCCATTAACAAAGTAATAAATAAATGGAATGAATGCATGAGTGTATGCAACCCATCCCATCCAGCCAATCTCTCCCCCGTACTAGCCAATCTCTCCTGTGGGGATCAAGTCAACCCACCCCGCCAATCTCTCTAATTTGTAGGCAAGCTGCCATTTATAATAATATTTTTGTGGCCAAGCCACCAGAGTATCATATACGGTAATATAATCGACACACAGCCTTAATCACGATGGCACAAAGCCAACTTTAAATTGGCACGTAGCCATTATCAAAATTTGTGGCAATGCCATCGGTCTACTCTTCTCTTCATTCAAGTTTCCCATCCCATGCAATATATAAAGATGCAATATACATAGTAACATATAATATCCACATTTAAATACAAGCATTAATCTATAGAATATTTTTAATGAATCAGCCCATTAAAGCAATATAATAATAATTCGGCCCACTAAGGCAATTAAACAAATCGGCCCATAGGGACATTTCGGTAAATCGATAATCTTACCCACTAAGGGTAATTTGGTAATCTCGTAACCCAGGGGTGTTTCGATAATTCGGCCCATAGGGGCATTTCGGTAAATCGGTCCACAGGGGTATTTCGGTAAATCGATAGTTTTACCCACTAAGGGTAATTCGGTAATTTCATAACTTATACTTAACTACTAATTTGGGCATAAAAATTGAAATTGTCCATCCGCGTCATACTAACTAAATTGTCTATAACTCGAGTTAGGAAGCTCAAAATTTAGATATGTAAATTTTCTTTGAAACTAGACTCATATATCTTCTTACTACAATTTTTCTATAATTTTTGGCTTAACCATTTAGTACATTTTATTCCTTAAAGTTTCTCTTGTTTCACTATCTAATGGTTCTGACCTCTCTTACCCAAAATTCAAATATCTCACCGTACAGTTTTCATATGTTGCTCCGACTTGTTTCTATTGAAAATAGACTCACTAAGGAATCTATACATATATTTTATAACTCGTAATTCGCTTTGTACAATTTTACACAATTTTTCCAAGACAAAATAGGGAACCACAAAGTCAATCAGAACCAGTCTCACTAAAATTAAAATATCTCAGAATAAAAAATACTTTTCCTTCTTCATTTCTTCCATAAAAAAATAGACACAGTAAGCTTTCATTCGATATCTTACTCACTTCCTAATTCCCTATATCTTACTCACTTCCTAATTCCCTTTCTCCTATTTTTCGTGATTTTTCAAAATTACGTCACTGCTGCTGACCAAACTGTTTCATTGCGAAAAAATGGTTACTACTATAAACATACGCACGCCCAAGTGGTCACAAATGCCGGTTTCCGATTTTTCTTAGGTATTTCTACCGAATCACAGAATATTTTATGTAACATTCAAAGAGGTATGAGATTACACACCATTTCATCCATGTATTTGGAAGGGTACGTGATTACACACCTTGATTAGGATTCCCTAAAGAACCACTCTTCGTTGCCCCCTAAAAATAAAATCGATCAAAAGTTAGCCTTGATTTCTTAAAGGTTCCAAAAGTCCAATAGTACTCACTCACAAGAGTCACTTACAACAATCGCAATCCTTCCCTACTAGATTCTAAAATCCGGTCTTGCACATTGGCTATTGCAACAAGTTCCAATCAACTTTCGAAACCAAGGCTAAGAGAAAGAGAAGTAGCAGCAAAGGATGGCTTGATTCGGCCTTAATAATAGGGATGAACCGAAATGAAGAACACGGGTTGGCACTAGTAGCAAGACAACAAAGAAGGATCGGCTATGGAGGAAAAATGAACAAGAATAATTTCGGCTATGAGAGTATGGATTAGAGAAGAAGAAAGAGAAGAGAAAATGCCCACTATTGTCTTGAAGTTGCAGCAATGAGAGGAGATGTTGGAAGAATGAACACAAAGGATGCCAAAAGGAATTTGGCCTAACAAGCACCAAAACTATCAAAATGCTCCCATCAAAATTCGGCTACCCTCTCCCTTTCCCCAAACCATTATCATCTTTACCAAAAGATGAACATAGACCAAATAAAACCTTTCCAAAACATCCCCCACGAAAAATGCCAACATGTTCCCTATTCCTTCCCTTTTCTTTTACCCCTTTCCATCCACTCTTCCTTACCATATTATCTTAGCCACCTTGCCAAAATTAAAAAGTCCACCTTGCCTTAAATACCACCATGGCCGACACTTAGGGAAGGAATACAAAAAATAGTCAAAATTTTGTACCAAGAAAGATTCGAACCTCTTCCCTTAAAGCCTTTAATGTGACACCACATCCTTTTTTCCATATGCTCATTTATGCAAGCAAATTGCTCTCTTATTTCCATAAGCCTTGATGCTGCTTACTATCTCTCCTTAATAGGCTTTAAACACCAAATTTTCCTATAGCCTAACTTGAACCTGGAACTTCCTAGAAACCTCGTAACTTTCCAAAATCACCTTCTTAATAAGTCCAACTTGAAATAATGTCGTTCTTTTGTTTTCAAAATTTAAAACACTCCTACTTCCAAGGCCCAATGGGCCCAATCCTACTAGGCCCAATTTCAGGATGTTACAATTCTACCCTTCTTAAAGAAATATCGTCCTCAAAATTTCCAACCAACTACTAAACGCATCGCTCAAATCACATCACTATGCTTTCGTTGGGCATTCTGATCTTAATAACAATAATGTAACTTTAACATAATCTTGAATCCTCTTTAACACAACCAAACATCTAGCCACAGAAGCAAGCAGTTATCTACCACTTATATCAAAAAGTTTCTACATTCAATCATCACGTCCAACCAAAACATACCTGACTTGATGGTGATGAAACAATCCCCAGCCTTATGCTCCTTAGACCCGCATCTCAAGCAAGCTCCTAACCTCCTCCAACATTCTCTCGGATGACGCCTTCTACAATAATCACAAGCCAGAAAGGTTGGACGTACCTTAACACGCTTTACAGAATGAGACTGCGACCAAAAAGAATCGCGATCTCTTTTCTTCTTACAGTCCACAGACCCAACTCGAAGTGCTTCATCGATTCCTTTAACCTCCTCCAATACCTCCTTAACTATCTGAGTTAGCTCATCAACCCCAGCTCGATCATGAGATCCCGTCTCAGCCATTGGCGATGCCAGTGCCTCCCTTTCGGGCACATGCCTCGGTACCGAAGATCCAACCCTAGCACCTCGGCCTCTACCACGTTCACGTCTACTGCGTCCACGTCTTCTAGCATTCATGTTCACTAATGTTAATTTAATCCTTTTTACGAGTTTAATGAATTATTATGTTATTTCAGTGTTTATTAAACAATATCTTATGAAGTATAGGAAATAAAGTTGTTTTCGCAATACGTATCCTAAGGTCTCAATCTCCATAATTTCAGTTCCTAAAGCTAAGAGTTCTAGAGTATTTCTATAGTCATACCACAATAATTATAAAATGAAAACATAACTTACTTGACTTGGTGCTGGATACCCGTGGTGCCATACTTCTTTTAGAACATGCATGTATAAATTAAAATTTTAAACAGCATTGGAAAATGCTTTTGAACCTAAACCACAGTCGAGTTTTGCAACTTATGCTCTGATACCATAAAATGTAACACCCCAAACCCGTCCCATGCGTTATGACTGGATCTGACATGTCACATGAGAGAAATATGTTAAATCCTTTTCATTCGTACTAAAATAGGTATTGATTTGTTAAAAACAAGAAAACAAGTTTGGTTTGAAATATTTGATAAAATTGATACTAACCTCAAAGATTGATTGATAAATCGATAAATTTGAACTAGAGATTTTATAAACCATGACTTTTAAAAATATCGTTTGATAATTCGAGAGAAAATTTCTGAGTTAAAATATTCGTAGAAGTTTGTTATAAAATCCATATGTTAATCTATTTTGGAAAATCTTTATTTGTGTTTTTAGAAAAAATCCCATTTAAAACAATTCAAGCAAGATAAAAGTACGTCAAACATAAAGCAAAAATAAAATACTCCAGAGGCCTTATTACAACATAAAAACCCAAAATAGTAAAGTGAACGGAATAGAAATCTAAAGTTCAAAATAAAACACCATTTCTGAAGTATGGCCTCACCGAGTCATCCATGGCCCAAGTCCACATCTCTGAGTATTACCTACAAGGATTAAGAAAAAAAGGGGGGGAGTGAGTTACAAGAACTCAGTGTGAAATCCCCTTACTGTCATCCACTGGGCCTAAATCCATATAGCAATCATCTTGGGCCTAAGCCCATTAACAAAGTAATAAATAAATGGAATGAATGCATGAATGGCCATCCAGCCAATCTCTCCCTCGCACCAGCCAATAAAATATCTCAGAATATAAAATTCCTTTTCCTTCTCCATTTCTTCCATATAAAATTCCTTTTCTTTCTCCATTTCTTCCATATAAAAATCAATCAAAAGTTAGCCTTGATTTCTTAAAGGTTCTAAAAGTCCAAAAGTACTCACTCACAAAAGTCACTTACCACAATCGCAATCCTTCCCTACTAGATTCTAAAATCCGGTCTTGCACCTTGGCTATTGTAACGAGTTCCAATCAACTTTCGAAACTAAGGCTAAGAGAAAGAGAAGTAGTAGAAAAGGATGGCTTGATTCGTCCTTAATAATAGGGATGAACCGAAATGATGAACACGATTTGGCACTAGTAGCAAGACAACAAAGAAGGATCGGCTATGGAGGAAAAATGAACAAGAACAATTTCGGCTATGAAAGTATGGATTAGAGAAGAAGAAAGAAAGAGAGAATGCCCACTATTGTCTTGAAGTTACGGCAATGAGAGGAGATGTTGGAAGAATGAACACAAAGGATGCCAAAAGGAATTTGGCCTAACAAGCACCAAAACTATCAAAATGCTCCTATCAAAATTCGGCTACCCTCTCCCTTTCCCCAAACCATTATCATCTTTACCAAAAGATGAACATATACCAAATAAAACCTTTCCAAAACATCCCCCACGAAAAATGCCAACATGTGCCCTATTCCTTCCCTTTTCTTTTACCCCTTTCCATCCACTCTTCCTTACCATATTATCTTAGCCACCTTGCCAAAATTAAAAAGTCCACCTTGCCTTAAATACCACCATGGCCGACACGTAGGGAAGGAATACAAAAAATAGTCAAAATTTTGCACCAAGAAGGATTTGAACCTCTTCCCTTAAAGCCTTTCATGTGACACCACATCCTTTTTACCATATGCTCATTTATGCAAGCAAATTGCTCTCTTATTTCCATAAGCCTTGATACCGCTTACTATCTCTCCTTAATAGGCTTTAAACACCAAATTTTCCTATAGCCTAACTTGAACCCGGAACTTCCTAGAAACCTCGTAACTTTCCAAAATCACCTTCTTAATAAGTCTAATTTAAAATAATGTCGTTCTTTCGTTCTCAAAATTTAAAACACTCCTACGCCTAAGGCCCAATAGGCCCAATCCTACTAGGCCCAATTTAGGGATGTTACATAGACGATTGGGCAACTCAAAATACGACTCGACTCATCCCGAGGTGAACCGTATCATCTGGTATCAGAGCTACAAAACAAGGAGTTTCGACGACGATCGAAAGCCGGGATTAGTTTCGTAAGTTAAAAAAATAAAAAAATCGAAAAAAGTTTCAAAGTTGTTATTTAAGTTCTCTTGTATTAATTTCGTGCATTGTAGTATAAAAAAAGAAATACGAAAATTGAAAAAAAATTTGAGTAAAAAAAAAGTGAAGTTCTTTGAAAGCTTTGCAAGTTTGTTTTCATTCTCTTCTACTATTTTCGATCACCGAGATCAGATTTGCCCCCACTCCTTCAAAACCACAATGCCACACACACCCAAAATTTTTCCTTGTTTTAGCCTACCCGATACCAAACAATATCCCTTGTAACCACTTTGAAGCTGACCCTCAAGCAGCAAATAAGTCTTTGGAAATGAAGTACAAATTTGTGAGAGTGAGGTTGAGTGGTAAAAGGCACGAGTGTGTTCATCAAAGAAAAAGCCTTAAACGAGTCAAACACGAGTGGAGTGATTTTTCTTTGTGAGTGACTTGTGAGTTTTGTAGTAAGGCATTTTAATTTTCTGTATGTTTTATTTTTCTTTATAACATTTTCTTTTCAGCAACAAATATGTCACAAGACAGGTTCTCAGCCGCTGACTTCCAATACCTTTTGAGTGAAATGGAAAGCATGCTCGACCGGAAGATGTCATCAAGTTGGAAAACGGAGTCAAGTTCTTCACAGCGGTATACATCCAAAAACTATTCGCGAAGAGACTCTTATCAAGACTCCTATTCAACAAGACCGTCGAGACGGAGAGAAGAAATATATGAGTTCGAATCCTTTAGAGGTGACGAACGAGAAGGAACAAGTTATTCCTCTTCTGCTTCAACAAAGTCTCTATTGGAAAAACGTTCTCGAAAAACTTATCGTGTAACACCCCAAACCCGGCCTAGACGTTACGACCAGATATGGCATGTCACATGGAAAGGGTGTTTTAAAAACCTTGAAATTTTAAAAGAAAAACATTCTTCGCGTTGTGTTAACATTTTGAAACTCAAGTGAGTTTTAAGGTTGCCTTGCAAAAATTTTCATTAATAATACTAACAGTCGAAAACAGGTTTTATGATACGAAAATCAAAAACTAGTGGTATTCCGAAACGTGATATTTCAAAAACAGTGTTTGCGGTTTTAGGAAAAAAATTTTGATTTTAATTATTTAATCGCTTGTCATCTTTTGTTAACACTTGAAAGAAATGATTGTTTATATTTTTATTTTAGAAAAGCTCCATATTTGACATCTCATAAAAGATGTAATAACAGTATAAAATCAAAACCCAAATTAAAGTTACGGAGGCCTTATTACATGACAAAATCCCAAATTAAAATAAGTTTAAATAAAGAAAACGAATTTACGTAAGAAGTGATGCATGGCCACCTCGAAGTCCACCTCGGCTCCAAATCTGCATCTAGGAGTTACCTGCAATATTAAGCAGAGGGGTGAGTCACCGAGACTCAGTGTGTAATTCCCCTTATGAATGCAACCTAGGCCTAAGCCCACAGAACACATTGGGCCTTAGACCTCACAATATGGCATATCAACAATTGTATGCAATGCAGCCCAGCCCAACCTAGTTTTCCATCCTCTACATCACCTGAACCAGCTGAACACCTGTGGCACCAAGCCATTGTGGTACCAAACCACTGTAACAGAGTTACTGATAAATGTATATGTGGGGCTAACCTACTGATACCAAACCACTCTGGCAATCACTGATAAATATATGTGGGGCAAACCCACTGTGGTACCAAACCACTGTGACAGTCACTGATAAATATATGTATGTGGTGCCAAACCACTGTGGTACCAAACCACTGCGACATAGTCACTGATAAAAATATATGTGGGGCCAACCCACTGTGGTACCAAACCACTCTGACAGTCGTTGAATCACACTTCCCCTTTCAATATCATAACCCAAATCCCCATGTGTTATGAAGTCATAATATAATGAGTGCAACATACGTCAATGTCAATCTCACGACCAAAGCATACATATATTCACGATAAAATATTTACATAACATAATCAACTAACCTGGTATCTCCGATCTTTACCCCTCCCAAGGGTAACTCAATAACCATTACCAATGATTTGGCTTTTAAGAAATTCACGAATTAATTAA
Source organism: Gossypium bickii (assembly GCA_025503065.1). Classification (NCBI taxonomy): domain Eukaryota; kingdom Viridiplantae; phylum Streptophyta; class Magnoliopsida; order Malvales; family Malvaceae; genus Gossypium; species Gossypium bickii. The sequence goes on from CP106713.1 coordinate 74,271,276, forward strand.
TAATCAAACAGAAGATGGTGTGAGTATTACACACCTGATTACGCGTAAAACTAGACTCTCTACGTCGACACTCTCATTAGCAGGAATAACAGCGATTTGCCTATCCCAGGCAGACGTCGGCTCTCTACCACAACCCGGCGAAAAGTCTCGAACCGTCGACACAGCATGTCTTTTAAATTTAGGAGTAGAGATTATGGGTCCACTCCCCTCCTTAGTTTGGCTAGCACCCGCATCCATGAAGAGACTTGATCAGTATAGTACTATAGTGAAACAACGATTTTCCCCAACAGGGGGTTTGATTATGACAGAGTAAACAAATAGAGGCTGATCATAAAGAACAAAAGAGGGGCTCCTTACCTTAAGAACCCAAATGGAAAGGTAAGATTTGGCAATCAACAGACCTCCAGGCTTTGGACTTCAAAACGTTCGGCTACTGGGGTTTCCCGGAGTGAACATTCCAAAACGAGAGAGAAGAGGAGGGATTAGCCGAAATCTAACCGTCAAAATAAAATAGGCATTCGGCTATGACCACACTGAACAGAAAAAGAAAGAGAAAGAATCGAAAGAGTCTCCCTTACCTTGCATAAATAGAACCCGATTGAAGAGGAGACTTTCGGCAAACCACAGGAATGTTTCTTGATGTTCAACCGATAATAGTAGATGAGAGACACGGGTTTAGTTTGATACAAGGGGTGATTCGGCCTTAGGAAAAAAAAAGAGAATAGAGTAGAACGAAGAAGTAAAGAAGAAAGACAGGATCGGCTATGGCACACACTCAAAAAGAACAACTCAAAATGGCCACAAAGGAGATTCGACTATGGGGAAGAAACAAGTTGTAAGAGATGAACAAAGGTGATTCGGCTCAAGAGAAAAAACAAGGAAGATGAAAAGAAAAATGAAGAAGATAGAAGCAGTATAGAAGAGAAAAAGGGTTTTGGCTTAATGAAGGATGTAGAGAAAATGAAGGAGAAAGGTTTCGGTTATGGTGAAGAATCAAACTATAGAAGATGCAAGAGAGGTTCTGCTAATACCAAAAACAAGAAGGAGAAGAAGAGAGAAAAATGCTACGATTTTGGTAAAAAGAAATGAATGAAACTCCAAATGCAAAAGAAAGAAAAGCTTCTAAAAGAGTTTCGGTTGCACTCCTCTCTTTTTTCCAAATGGCATAAACGGCACACACTACTCCCTTATGACCGAATGTTGAAAACAAGGATGCCTAAAGGAGCCTAAAAGGAAACGGCACACCCCCTACACTAGCCCAAAATGAAAAATGCTCCCTTAGCATTTCCCTCATTCAGCCAAACACTCATCCACCTCCCTACTCCTTGATTTGCTCATTGCTTTACTCTCCATCCACCCATTTGAATTGTTTGACCAATTCAAACTCCCCCAAGCTCTCTTGTCCATCCATTTCAAATGATTTGACTCATTCAACAACTACCTTGAAGAGTCCCAGCCGAATGCCAACACTCCACCACCTTAAGCACAAAAAATAAAGCCCTACATGCTGCAGATGATACTCGATCTCCTTCCCCCTGCTTAGCCAATGACGTCTTCCCCCTTGCATTGCTAATGACGCCACCACCACTTGGACACAAGCTCATTTGTGTCAACAAGCACACGCAAATAATCTTAAGGTCTGCTTCCCTTAGCTCTCCCCCCTAAAGTGCCAAAAAAGCAAAATTTTTCTAAAGCTCTGGCTCGAACCCGAGCCTCCCCAAGACCCCCAAGCACACCAAAATAACATGCTAAACAAGCCAAACACATAGAATAGCATAAAATGCAGAACCCCTAATTCCAGGATGTTACAGTTCTACCCCCTTAAAGAAATTTTGGCCCCAAAATTTACCTGGTCAAAAGAGGTGAGGGTATTGCTGCCGCATCAAATCTTCTGGCTCCTACGTGGCTTATTCTGAACCATGATTACGCCATAAAACTTTGACCATCGGAACTGACTTCCTTCTCAACACCTTAACATCCCAATCCAAGATCTGCACTGGTTCTTCTTCAAAAGACAGATCAGGTCTTACCTCAATTTCTTCCACCGGCACTATGTGAGATGGATCTGAATGATAGCGCCTTAACATTGAGACATGGAATACATCATGTATCCAATTTAACTCCGGAGGTAACTCAAACTGATACTACTGGTCCCACACGTTTCAACATCCGATAAGGCCCGATGAACCTGGGGCTAAACTTACCTTTCTGTCCAAATCTTAGGACCTTCTTCCAAGGTGAAACTTTCAGAAAAACCTAATCGCCCACTGAGAACTCTATTTCCTTACGCTTCAAATCCGCATACGATTTCTGCCTATCAAAAGCTTCCTTCAACCGAGCCCGGATCAACTTAAATTTTTCTCTGTCTCTAAGACCAACTCCAGACCCAACAACTGTCGCTCACCCAACTCTGTCCAGCAAGTAGGAGTACGACACTTACGACTATACAATGCTTCATAGGGAGCCATCTGAATACTGGATTGATAGCTATTGTTGTACACAAACTCTGCCAATGGTAGAAAATCTTCCCAACTACCCCCAAAGTCAACTACACAACCTCTCAACATGTCTTCAAAAATTTGAATTACCCTTTCGGATTGACCATCAGATTCTGGATGAAACGCCGTGCTGAAATCCAGTCTTGTACCCAACGCTTGATGTAACACCTTTTAGAATCGCGACGTAAACCTAGGATCTCTGTCTGATATGATAGACACTGGTACCCCATGCAACCTCACAATCTCTGCCATATATAACTTGGCTAACTTCTGCAATGACTAGTCGACACGAACGGGTATGAAGTGAGCGGACTTCATCAACCGATCGACAATCATCCACACTGAATCTTTCCTAGTAGGCGTAGGAGGTAGCCCACTAACAAAGTCCATCGTTATCCGGCTGTAGCAACCCCGAAGGCAACTGATGCTCTGCCTTCACCTATTGACAGGTCAAGCATTTACTCACAAACTCAGTAACTTCTTGCTTTAGACTTGGCCACCAAAACTATTTATGCAAATCTCGATACATCTTGCTCCCACCGGGATACATAGCGTATGGGCTACTATGCGCTTCCCGCAGAATCATCTGTCTCAACTCGGAATCCTTCAGCATACAAACCATTCCACGAAAGCATACTACTCTATTACTATTCTGACCAAAACCTTCTGTCTCACCACCTTTCACTTGCTGAAATCGAGAACTTAACAATACGTCCGATAACTGTCTTTCTTTAATCTGACTTACCCATGAAAGCTTCACTTGAAGTTCGGCTACCAAGCTTCCATCTTCATACAAACTGAGGTGAGCAAACATCATCCTCAGATCTGATATCACCTTACGGCTCAACGCATCCCCCACCACATTGGCTTTACTCGAGTGATACTCAATCGAGTAGTCATAATCTTTCAACAGTTCAATCCACCTCCGCTGCCTTAAATTCAACTCCTTCTAGGTAAGGAGATATTTCAGGCTCATATGGTCGGCGTAGATAATTGACCTTTCTCCATACAAGTAGTGTCTCCAAATATTCAAGGCAAACACTACTGTAGCTAACTCCAGACATGAGTGGGATAATTCACCTCATGTGGTCTTAATTGTCGAGATGCATACGCTACTACCTTCCCTTCTTACATTAGTACACATCCTAACCCTGTGTGCGACGCATCGCAATAGACGACAAACTCCTTTCCAGCCTCAGGTTGAATGAATACTGGTGCCTCAGTCAAATTCTTCTTCAACTTCTCAAAGCTTTCCTGTTGTTTATCGGTCCATACAAACAGTATCCTTTTCCATAATAGCTTGGTTAATGGAGCAGCAATCAACGAGAATCCCTCGATGAACCTTCTGTAATACCCAGCTAACCCAAGAAAACTTCAAATTTCAGCTACTGACCTCAGTGGTTTCCACTCCAACACAGCTTCAATCTTTCGGGGATCAACCCTAATCCCCCCGACAGACACAACATGTCCGAAAAAGGTAACTTCTTTCAACCAAAATTCACACTTGCTGAATTTGGCATACAGTTTCTTCTCCCTCAAAATCTGCAGAGCTACCCGAAGATGCGAATCATGCTCCTCTTCTGTCCTTGAATAAACCAAGATATGGTCTATGAACACCAGGACAAACGGATCCAAGTAGGGTTAGAATTCCCAATTCATCATATCCATAAATGCAGTTGGTGCATTCGTCAACCCAAACGGCATCACTAAGAACTCGTAGTGACCATAATGAGTTCGAAAAGTAGTCTTATGAATATCCGCCTCCTTGACCTTTAGCTGGTGGTACCCCGACCTCAATTCTATCTTCAAAAAGACCGAAGCGCTTCACAGCTGATCGAACAAATCGTCAATCCTAGGCAACGGGTATTTGTTCTTAATCGTCAACTTGTTCAATTGCCTGTAGTCAATACACATCCGCATTGTCCCGTCCTTTTTCTTAACAAATAACACCGGCGCTCCCTACGGGGACACACTTGGTCGAATAAAACCATGGTCCAACAACTCCTGAATCTGGGCTTTAAGTTCTACCAGTTCCTTCGGTGCCATTCTATATGGGGCAATGGACACCGGAGCTGTTCCCGAAAGAAGATCAATGCCAAACTCTACATCGCGATCCGGAGGTAACCCTGGAAGCTCTTCTGGAAAGATGTTCGTGAACTCTTTCACTGTTCTAACATCCTTTACAGACAAATTTTTGGGCTCCAAAGCACTGATGAAAGCTGGAAACGACTCACACCCTTTCCGCGCCATCCTTTCAGCCTTTAAAGCAGACACGACATTGGACAGATAATTCCTTCTTTCACCTATCACCAACACCTCCTTATCCTCGGGAGTCTTCAATGCCATACGCTTAGCAGTGCAATCCAAGTTTGCTCGATACTTAACTAACCAGTCCATGCCTAAAATCAAGGCCAACTCGCCGAATGGCAATTCCATCAGGTCAGCCGGGAAAACAATCCCTTGTACTTCTAAAGGCACTTTCCTAAAGAGTTTGTTCACCACTACAGATTGTCTTAAAGGGATAATCACTGTCATCTCCCTAGAAGCAATCCCAGATTCTATATTCATAGTCTTTGACACAGTACTAGCAACATATGAATGTGTAGACCCAATATCTTCCAAAGCTATAAAGGGCACATGATGTCCGATGCATCGCCATATAACACCCCTAACCCGTAACCGACGCTGGACTAGGGTTAGGAGCATTACCATACAGATTGGAAACTTATATAACATTTCAAAAATTACATTCATTTTTAACAATTATAGTGTCCCTTAGATAAGTCATCAAGACCCTAAACAGGCATATAAACTGAGTTAGGACTAAACTGAAACACATACATAATCTCATGGAAAAATTTTGAACTTCTCTAAAATACAGGGGAGACACGCCCGTGGGAGGAGACTGTGTGCCCTCCATGGCTTCTAGACACCCCCATGTGTCCATCCGTGTCAATATACTGACTTGGTCCCTACGGCCACTAGACACGGTCGCGTGTCCTAACCATGGTCCTATACTGACTTCCCCACCACGGAAACCAAACATGCCCGTGTTAAGGCCGTGTTGTTTTTAGGCTACATTCTGCCAATTCACCCACGGTCTTAGGCACGCCCGTGTGCCACAACTGTGTGACATTATAGGCCATTAACAAGGCCAAAATGCCACCCATAAGGGTCAAACCTATAAACAACATATATCATCCCATTTCATTCACCTATGATCATCAAAACATACCAAATAGCCAACGAAATCATTCATATTTGTCAACTAAAGTAATCACACTACAATTCATTCAATCTAACCATTCGAACCAATTCCAAACATACCAATTTTGCATGATCAAAACTCAATTATGCTCAAACACCAATCATCTAGATACTTACCATTCAAAAACCATTTCACATATCTACTAATCATACTACAACAACTTCACAAATCATACTTCTTTAAGCATATATCAAAACATATCTAGCCAAATCACATGGCGAAGTTCACTTTACAACTTATACCAAGACTAGCCTATACATGCCATATCTAGCCATATACAATTCCAAAATGTACCAAAAAGAGTTTAATAGTGTGATCTTGATCCGTGACGGTCCCGAGCCTTCAGTAGCTTTGACGACCTATAAAACAGAGTAAACACAGAAAGAGTAAGCTTTGCAATGCAAAGCTTAGTAAGTCAATATACAAACAAACTTGGCATGAATTGCACATAACCAAATCAATAAAATAACCAATTTGGTTCTTATGTAATAAATCATCTCTTTCTATCATAAGCTTGTTTGCTTAACCGTCACTTACCATATTCCAATTCTCATACCATGTATGCACATAATTCATCTAGTCAAACTTTACATATTGAATCATCAATTACATATACATAACATCGTAGTAGGATCACATAGATACTTACCTTGTATACACAATTAGTGTATAATCAACGTACCTGAATCGGACAATCATTTACTTAATCTATCAAAGCTCGGATTTGCCATTCGTATTTCAGACTTGCCCGTTGAACCAGTAGGAAACTAGTAGGATACTCAGAAAGCTCAAAATAATAGTACAATTCCATCATCCCAGACGAGGTCTTACATGAACTCGGATATCGATGCCACTATCCCAGACAGGGTCTTACACGAATAAATACGATGCCTATGTCCCAAACATGGTCTTATACGTAAAATTCATATCGATGCCAATGTCCCAGACGTGGTCTTACTCGTAAAGCTTATATCAATGCTAATGTCTCAGACATGGTCTTACACGAGTCTCAAATCAATGCCAACGTTCCGGACGTGTTCTTACATGATAAAACAGAACAGATACCTATGTCATGACATAGCTAATCCTATCTACTCCTAGGTTCACACGGGACTTCTCAGACTTAGTTACCATATCAGACTTTGCTCAAAATTCATAAGTAATTATAATATCGTACAAGTACGTTTATTTGTATAATGACTTACCTCGGATTCAGTATATCGGAATGAAAACAGCTACTCAGTTATTTTCATTTTCCCGCGATCTAAGTCCGTTTTCCTCGGTTCTTGATCTAAACATATTTAGAATTAACCTTTTTATTCACTAATTCATTCAATTCAATCCAAGGACATACATTTAGGGCTATTTGCAAATTAACCCTCATATTTGCACACTTTATCGATTTAGTCCATTTTTCACAAAATATCAAATTCACAAAATCCACATATATACATGCTTGGCCGAGTATATATACATCACAAACAAACCCACATTTTTCATCAAATTTACAAATTAGTCCTTCAAAATAATATTTTCTCAATTTAGCCCTATTTATCTAAATTCATCAAAAATTCCAGAACAAAGTATGTTCATCAATTACATATCTATCATTTAACACTATAAAACATCACAAAATTCAACATAGCATCAATGGCATTTTACACAAACATCATCAATTCATGAAATTGAGACATGAGTTTTAAAGCTCTCGAAACAACAATTGCAAAAACGTAGAAATTATCGAAAACCATCAAAAATGAACCTTGAATTATGCTTGATAGTAGCCAAATATCACAAAGCTTTCTAGCTTTCTTATTCTTTCCAAAATTTGGTAGAAAATGCATGAATGAAGGCTTATTTTCATGCCAATTTTTGTTAATAAAACATTAATAACAATTTCCCATTTTATCCATATAAAACAAAAATTTTATAACATATAAAACAAGGTTATTTTTTACCATAACCACCCACTAGCATAATAATGGCTTATTTGCCATATAAGGCCATAACTTTAAAAAGCCACAACATATTAGTACTAAAACAAATAGCATACAACTTTCACATTTAACGCAATTCAATCCTTTGCTCAAATTAAACTTCAGAGACGGATAAATTTACTCACGAATATTTACCACATGCTTAGTCACATATCAACAACACAGAAAATAATATTACAATATTATTTAGACTCGGATTTGTGGTCCCAAAACCACTATTCCGACTAGGATATAAATCGGACTATTACAATTCTCCCTCCTTAGGGATTTTCGTCCCCGAAAATCTTACCGTTAAACAGGTTCGGATATTGTTGTCTCATTGAATTTTCAGGCTCCCATGTAGCCTCTTAAATTCCGTGCCGATTCCATAATACTTTCACTAATGGAATTTTCTTGTTTCTCAACTCTTTCTCTTCACGAGCTAAGATAGGATCGGTTCCTCTGCATATATCATATCAGACCGGATCTCAATTTTAGATGGGGCAATGACATGTTACGAATCGGATCGATATCTATGAAGCATTGAAACATGAAATACGTTGTGTATCTTTTCCAGCTCGAAGGCAACTTTAATCTATATGCAACAGGTCTGACACGTTCAATGATCTCATACGAACCAATGAACCTCAGACTTAATTTGCCTTTACGTCTGAATCAAAAGACTTTCTTCCACGGAGACACTTTAAGAAATACTTTGTCGCCAATCTTAAATTCTCTTTTTGTTTCAAGTCTGCATAAGACTTCTGACGATTAGATGCTGGTTTCAAACAATCTCGGATCAATTTCACTTTCTGTTCTGAGACTTTTATCAAATCGAACCTGTGAAGCTTATTTTCACAAAGTTCAGCCCAATACAGAGGTGTTTGACATTTTCGTCCGTACAAAGCTTCATATGGTGCCATTTTGATACTCGATTGAAAACTATTGTTGTATGCAAATTCAATCAAAGGCAGATATTGATCCCACGTACCATTAAACTCAAGTGTACAACATCTCAACATGTCTTCAAGAATCTGAATGGTCCCTTCAGACTGACCATCTATCTGCAGATGAAAAGCTGTACTGAAATGTAATTTTGTGCCCAAAGCTTCTTGCAATTTCTTCCAGAATCTCGATGTAAACCTCGGATCTCTATCGGACATAATAGGCAGTAGCACCTCGTGCCATCTTACAATCTCGGAAATATAAAGCTCGGCTAATCTCTCAAGTGAGTAGTCAAATCTTACCGGAATAAAATGGGCAGTTTTCATCAATCGGTCAACTACGACCCATATCACATCTTTCTTTTTTGGAATCTGAGGTAAACTAGAAGAAAAATCCATTGTTACTCTATCCCATTTCCACTCCGAAATCAAAATCAGCTAAAGCAATCCAGACAGAGCTTGATGTTCGGCTTTCACTTGCTGATAGACTAAACATTTCGAAACAAAATCAGAAGTGTCTCGTTTCATACCAGACCACCAGTAATGTCGTTTCAAATCATGATACATTTTAGTACTTCCTAGATGAATAGATAAATGACTGTTATGTGCTTCATTCAAAATCAACTAAATCAATTTTGGGTTTCTCGGAACACAGATACGATCTCAGAATCTCAAACAATCATCAACAATTTGAAGTTCAGATTCAGGATTCACTTCACACTGAGCTCGTTTCAATAACATTTCATTATCATATTTCTAAGCTTCACATATCTGTTGTAAGAACAAAGGCTTTGCTTTTAATTTAGCTATCATAGAACAATCATCAGACAAATCCAACTGAGTACTCAATGCTCGTAATGCAAACAACGATTTTCTACTCAGAGCATCTACAACAACATTTGCTTTACCCGGATGATAATCTATCACAAGCTCATAATCTTTCAACAGCTCCAACCATCTTTTTTGATGCAGGTTCAAATCTTTCTGAGTCATCAGATATTTCAGACTTTTATGATCTGAAAACACGTGACATTTCTCATCGTACAGATAATGATGCCAAATCTTAAGTGCAAACACAATCGCAGCTAACTCAAGGTCGTGCGTTGGATAATTCTTTTCATGAGGCTTCAACTGTCTCGAGGCATAAGCTACAACTTTGCCTTCCTGCATTAGAACACATCCTAAACCATTTAACAAAGCATCACTATATACAACAAATTCTTTACCCGATTCTAGCTGTACTAACACTGGAGCTTCCATTAACAGGGTTTTCAACTGATCAAAACTTTCCTGACATTTATCAGACCATTCAAATTTAACATCTTTTTGAAGTAATCTAGTCAACAGAGTAGCTATTGTCGAAAAGCCTTTCACAAATCTGCGATAATAACCACCAAACCTAAAATCATGCGGACTTTGAGATACATTTTTCTCGAGGTTTCCAATTCAGAATAGTAGAAATCTTGCTCGGATCAACTCGAATCCCAGATGCTGACACAATATGTCCCAGAAAACTAACCTCATGCAACCAGAATTCACATGCTGAATTTCGCATGCAATTGCTTTTCTCCCAGAGTTTGCAACACGATTCTCAAATGTTTAGCATGTTCAGTCTCATCACGCGAATAAATCAAAATGTCATCAATAAATACGACAACAAATCGATCTAGGTACGGTCTAAAAATTCTGTTCGTCAGATCCATAAAAATAGTAGGAGCATTTGTTAATCCAAATGGCATAACTAAAAATTCATAATGCCCGTACCTTGTTCTGAAAGCAGTCTTCGAAATGTCTGAATCTTTCACCCTCAACTGATAATATCCCGATCTCAGGTCAATTTTGGAAAACACAGTAGCTCCTTTTAATTGATCAAATAAGTCATCAATCCTGGGCAACATATATTTGTTCTTTATTGTTACCTTATTCAACTGACGATAACCGATACACATTCTCATCGTGCCATCTTTCATTTTCACGAACAGAATAGGAGCTCCCCGAGGCGAGAAACTCGGTCTAGCAAACCCTCTATCAGTTAATTCTTGCAATTGAGACTTTAATTTTTTCAATTCTATTGGTGCCATTCTATACGGCACTATCGAAATAGGTGTAGTACCAAGCAACAATTCAATACCAACTCAACTTCACGAATCGGAGGCAAACCCGGTAATTCTTCAGGAAACACATCAGAAAACTCACAGACAATAGGCACTAATTCAATTTTCTTTTCGGACACTTTCGAATCAATCACATAAGCGAAATATGCCTCATAACCCTTTTTCACATAACTCTGAGCTTTCAAAATAGATATCACTGCAGGTAATCCATTTAAATCATTTGACTCAACACGTACAATCTCATCATTCAGACATCTCAAATCTATAGTCTTTCTTTTGCAGTTCACAACATTATCATGCATAAACAACCAATCCATACCCAGAATAATATCGAATTCATCAAATGGCAAAAGCATCAGATTAGCAGAGAAACATATATCTCGAAACATTAACGGATAGTTCTTGCATACTTTGTCAACCATGACACTTTTACCTAAGGGGTTCGATACTTTTATAGCAAACTCAGTAGACTCTACAGGCAAAGTCTTACTAAATAGTAGAACCAGGGTCTATCAAAGCAATCACAGGAGCATCATAAAGAGTAAAAGTACCCATTATAACATCTGGTGACGAAGCTGCTTCTCGAGCTCATATAGCATACGCTCTGGCTAGCGCTCTAGCTTCAGATCTGACAATGTTGTCTCTCGTAGTTCTCTGACTACAACTAACATTTCTGACATTCTTCAATGGCCTACCTCTCACAGGTGCATTATCAGATCTCAAATTTTGAACAGTCTTTGGCTCGACAGACTCAGGGCAATCACGGATAAAATGATCAAGTGATCCACATCTGAAGCAAGCTCTGTCGTTAAGTCTACAACTTCCCGGATTCCTTTTTCCACAATGTTTACATTCAGGTCTCTCGGATCGAACATTTCCAACACTGGCCACTGAAGTTGCTTGAGTTTTGGAACTCATTTGTGATCTAACTCGATTTCTGTTCAAATGACCCACATTATCTCTGGAGCGACTTTGATCATCTCTAAATTTCTTCAAAGCAGACTAAAATGATCTACTCTGAAATCTCTTTCTCACATCACGGGCTTCAGATTTAGCTTTTCTTTTATCTTTCCTGAGTGCCTCAGCTTTACACGCTCTATCAACGAGTACAACGAACTCTTTTATTTCTAAAATCCCGACTAACAGACGAATGTCTTCATTAAGGCCATCTTCAAACCTTTTGCACACTATAACTTCAGATGATACACATTCTCGAGCATACTGACTCTGGCCACAAATTCTCGTTTTATTCTCAAACGATCATACTACTACTGTTTAAGTTTTAGAAATTTTTTCCGTTTCTGATCGACAAATCTCTTACTGATATATTTCTTTCAAAACTCGATCTAAAAGAAATCCCATATAACTCATTGTCTCGGAACAACAGAAATCACAGTTTTCCACCATTGATATGCTGCATCTCGGAGTAATGATACAACACATTTTATACATTCTTCTGGAGTCAAAGACATTTCGTCGAATACCTGGACAATATTTTCAATCCAGAACTCGGCCTTTTCAGCATCATCATCTTTAGTAGCATGGAATTCTTCAGCCCCATACTTACGGATCTTGTCAACAAGAGGCTTACTTAACAGATTCAGATTTGCAGTCGAAGGTATGTCAAATGTCTGAGGGGGATTAACCAGGGGCGGGGGTTGCGAAACAGTCGGGTTATTCTTAACAAACTGAGTGAACCACTCACTCATCATTTGGAAGAAAGCTTGTTTAGCTTCTCCCTCTTGACCGCTCGTAGCCGGTCTCGATTAAGAGGGCACTGTCTCTTGCGCGGGAGCAGGCGCATTACTTTCTACGTCGTCAGCTACAGCTCTTTTGGGATCCATTACTATACGAAAATCACATTTTACACGTCAAGATTCATCACACTATCGCAGTTCAAATATATGGCATGTATAGCTAGACTCTAACACGCTACGTTAGTCCAAGAATCGGCTAAACCGTAGCTCTGATACCAACCAAATGTAACACCCCTAACCCGTAACTGACATCGGGCTAGGGTTAGGAGCATTACCGTACAGATCCGAAACTTACATAACATTTCATAAATTACATTCATTATTAACAATCATAGTGTCCCTTAGATAAGTCATCAAGACCCTAAACATGCATCTAAACCGAGTTGGGACTAAACTGAAACACATATAAAATCTCATGGAAAATTTTAAACTTCTCTAAAATACAGGGGAGGCACGCCCGTAGGAGGAGACCGTGTGCCCTCCACGGCTTCTTGACACCCCCGTATGTCTATCCGTGTCTATATACTGACTTGGTCCCCACGACCACCAGACACAGCCGTGTGTCCTAACCGTGGTCTTATACTGACTTCCCCACCACGACCACCAAACACGCCCATGTTAAGGCCGTGTTGTTTTTAGGCTACATTCTGCCAATTCACCCACGGTCTTAGGCACGCCCGTGTGCCACAACCGTGTGACATTATAGGCCATTAACAAGGCCAAAATGCCACCCATAAGGGTCAAACCTATAAACAACATATATCATCCCATTTCATTCACCTATGACCATCAAAACATACCAAATAGCCAACGAAATCATGCATATTTGTCAACTAAAGTAATCACACTACAATTCAATCAATATTCATTCAATCTAACCATTCGAACCAATTCCAAACATACCAATTTTGCATGATCAAAACTCAATTATGCTCAAACACCAATCATCTAGATACTTACCATTCCAAAACCATTTAACATATCTACTAACCATACCACAACAACTTCACATATCATACCTCTTTAAGCATATATCAAAACATCTCTAGCCAAACCACATGGCTAAGTTCACTTTACAACTTATACCAAGACTAGCCTATACATGCCATATCTAGCCATATACAATTCCAAAATGTACCAAAAAGAGTTTAATAGTGTGATGTCGATCCGTGAAGGTCCCGAGCCTTCAGTAGCTTTGACGACCTATAAAACAGAGTAAACACACAAATAGTAAGCTTTCCAAAAGCTTAGTAAGTCAATATACAAACAAACTTGGCATGAATTGCACATAACCAAATCAATAAAATAACCAATTTGGTTCTTATGTAATAAATCATCTCATTCTATCATAAGCTTGTTTGCTTAACCGTCACTTACCATATTCCAATTCTCATACCATGTATGCACATAATTCATCTAGTCAAACTTTACATATTGAATCATCAATTTCATATACATAACATCGTAGTAGGATCACATAGATACTTACCTTGTATACACAATTAGTGTATAATCAACGTACCTGAATCGGACAATCATTTACTTAATCTATCAAAGCTCGGATTTGCCATTCGTATTTTAGACTTGCCCGTTGAACCAGTAGGAAACTAGTAGGATACTCAGAAAGCTCAGAATAATAGTACAATGCCATCGTCCTAGACGAGGTTTTACATGCACACGAATATCGATGCCACTATCCCAGATAGGGTCTTACACGAATAAATACGATGCCTATGTCCCAGACATGATCTTATACGTAAAATTCATATCGATGCCAACGTCCTAGACGTGGTCTTACTCGTCAAGCTTATATCGATGCCAACGTCCCAGACATGGTCTTACACGAGTCTCAAATCAATGCCAACGTCTCGGACGTGGTCTTACATGATAAAACAGAACAGATACCTATGTCATGACATAGGTAATCCTATCTACTCCTAGGTTCACATGAGACTTCTCAGACTTAGTTACCATGTCAGACTTTGCTCGGAATTCATAAGCATAACTTCTCATCAATATCCATAATCAACATTAATCATATAAACAATTATAATATCGTACAAGTACGTTTATTTGTATAATGACTTACCTCAGATTCGGTATATCGGAATGAAAACGGCTACTCGGTTATTTTCATTTTCCCGCGACCTAAGTCTGTTTTCCTCGGTTCTTGATCTAAACATATTTAGAATTAACCTTTTTATTCACTAATTCATTCAATTCAATCCAAGGACATACATTTAGGGCTATTTGCAAATTAACCCTCATATTTACACACTTTATCGATTTAGTCCATTTTTCACAAAATATAAAATTCACAAAATCCACACATGTACATGCTTGGCCAAATATATATACATCACATACAAACCCACATTTTTCATCAAATTCCCAAATTAGTCCTTCAAAATAATATTTTCTCAATTTAGCCCTATTTAGCTAAATTCATCAAAAATTTCAGAACAATGAACAATTACATATCTATCATTTAACACTGTAAAACATCACAAAATTCAACATAGCATCAATGGCATATTACATGAACATCATTAATTCATTAAATTGAGCATGGGTTTTAAAGCTCTCAAAACAACGATTGCAAAAACGTAGAAATTATCGAAAACCGATCAAAAATGAACCTTGAATTTTGCTTGATAGTAGCCGAGTATCACAAAGCTTTCTAGCTTTCTTTTTCTTTCCAAAATTCGATAGAAAATGCATGAATGAATGATTATTTTCATGCTAATTTTTGTTAATAAAACATTAATAACAATTTCCCATTTTATCCATATAAAACAAATATTTTATAGCATATAAAACAAGGTTATTTTTTACCATAACCACCCACTAGCATAATAATGGCTTATTTGCCATATAAGGCCATAACTTTAAAAAGGCACAACGTATTAGAACTAAAACAAATAGCATACATCTTTCACATTTAATGCAATTCAATCCTTTGCTCAAATTAAACTTCAGAGATGGATAAATTTACTCACGAATATTTACCACATGCTTAGTCACATATCAACAACACAGAAAATATATGGATGTTAATGATCGGCTAAGTGCGATACCATCAATTATATTGTTATCAGTGGGCTATGTGCGTTACCACTTGATTAATTAGTAATCGATAGGCTGTGTGCGATACCATCGCTTATAAATGATTGGTAAGCTAAGTGCGAAATCACCATAAGTATAAATGATTGGTGAGCTAAGTGCGAAATCACCATAAATGTAAATGAGCGGTGGGCTGTGTGAGGTACCAACCTATTAGAGATTTAATAGTGGGCTAAGTGCAAAACCACCGAGAGATTAGTAGTATGTGTGACTCATTGAAAATGCTTGATGTGCTGTTTTATATGATCATGTGGTGATCAGTGCAGGAACGCATACTAAATAAACGAGCAATTGGCTTGTGGCATGGTAAGAATTTGGTAAGAGATAGAATGAGTAAGCTTCACGAATGGTTGAGTAAGTTACCGTGTGTTAATGAGAAAAACTCGGTATAATACTTTGTGGTTATGTATATTCAATGAATATCAATATTTGTCAGATTAAGCAGATGAACTTACTAAGCATTATTGCTTACTCTTTTACTTTTCTCATCTCTTATAGGTTATTTTAACTAGCTCGGGTTGGAGGCTGCCGGAGATGTTTTCACACTATCGAATAAACGCTTGGTATGGTGTTTCAAGTTCTTATGAGTCATGGCATGTATAGGGATTTTTTTTTAAGTTGATTAAGTTCTAATTAATGTAGCAAATTGTGTTGGCCTAAGAGAACTTAGAGTTTGGTTGTGTATAGCCATAGATGATGGCTTAAGTTGTAATTATAGTTGTATTGAGAATAGTTCTCTCAAGTGTATGGGATGAAGACTTTATCTCTTTAACAATTAAATGTCTTTAATTCATGTGTTTTAATTGATGATTTGAGAATGTTTGAAATAGCATATAAATGCATGCAATGTAGGGTGGAAAAGGGCTTGGTAGATAGCCTGATAATTGTCCACATGGATAGACACACGGGCGTGTGTGTAGACCATGTGGGAGGCACGGTTAGCACATGGGCGTGTTTCCAGGCCGTGTGAAGTCTGCACTTTGCACTTGGAACTTAATGCACCCCACGGCTGAAGCACACGGGCGTGTGTATATGCCATGTGGATAAGTCAGAATGCTAAGTTTTAGCACACGGGTTTTGGCCATGGGCGTGTCACGGCCGTGTGGAATTGGTTAGTGTCGACCATAGGTGGAAGACACGGGCATGTCTTAGAGACACACGGGTGTGTCCCTAGACCCACACGGGTGTGTGACCCTTATTTGTTAAAAAGTTACTTGAACTCGTAAAAGTTCCCAGAATAGTTTCCAAACTTCTCAGAAGTATGTTTAGGGCCTTTTAGGCCATGTTTATACAAAGGATGGGTTTAAACGAAATTTTTTTATAACCCTATTTGAGATGTTTAAGTAAGATCAGTTAGGTAATGCCTCAAACCCTGTTTCGACTCGAACACGGGTAAAGGGTGTTACACATAATGTCTGTACCTTGTTCGAAAAGCAATTCGGCACATCGAAATCTTCCACTCGCAGCTGATAGTAGCCCGATATCAAATCAATCTTTGAAAACACTGTAGCCCCTTTCAACTGATCGAACAAATCATCTATATGTGGAAGAGGATATTTATTCCTTATGGTCACTTTATTGAGTTGTCGATAGTCGATGCACATTCTTATAGTTCCGTCTTTATTTTTCACAAACAAAACTGGTGCACCCTAGGGAGAAAAACCCAGTCGTGCGAAACCTCTATCTGTCAATTCTCGCAACTGAGCTTTCAATTTTTTTAATTCAGTTGGTGCCATTCTGTACGGAGCTACTAATATTAGAGTTGTCCCCGGCACTAACTCAATACCAAACTCTACCTCTTGAATCGGTGGCAAACCTGGTAATTCTTCAGGAAACACATCCGGATACTCACACATATCCGGATTACTTTTGAATCGAGCACATAGGAAAAGTAAGCTTCACAACCCTTTTTCACATATTTCTGAGCTAATATCGAAGATATCACTGCCGGTAAACCATTAAGATCATTAGACTCAATTCGAATAATCTCATCATTCTAGCATCGCAAATCAATAGTCTTCCGTTTACAATTCATAACTGCATCACGTAACGTTAGCCAATCCATACCCAGAATTATATCAAACTCGTCGAATGGAAACAACATCAAGTCGGCCAGAAAACATGAATCTCGAATCATCAACAGACAATTCCTGCAAACTTTATCAACCAAACACACTAGCCTAAGGGATTCGATACTCTAATCATAAACTCAGTAGACTCTACAGGCAAAGTCTTACTGGATACTAAAGTCTCACATACATAAGAATGAGTTGATCCAGGATCAATCAATGCAACAACACTAGTATCATAAAGAGTGAAAGTATCGGTAATAACATCTAGAGATAAAGCTTCTTCACGAGTGCGAATAGCATAAGCTTTGGCAGGTGCACGAGCCTCAAATCTAACAGTAGTGTCTTTAGTTCCTCTCTGGCTGCTACTCATATTACCAGTGTTTCTGGGTGGTCTACCTCGATTTGACATGTTACTCGGTCTTGTATTCTGCACTGTGTTTTGCTTAGTTAACTCAGGGAATTCGCGAATAAAGTGATCCATCGATCCACATTTAAAACAAGCCCGATCATTAAATCTACAATCACCAGGGTGGTGTTTACCACAATGTCTACACTCAGGTCGGTTTGGTCAACTGTTACCAACACTAGCTACTGAGGTAGCTTTCGAACTCACAGGTGGTCTGTCTCATTCTCGTCTAGAATAACCCATAGTAGCCTTGGAACGGCTAAAATCATCTTGGAACTTCTTTGAGGCTGACTAAAATGACTTATTTGATGATCTCTTTCGTGAATCTCTAGCTTTAAAGTCAGCTTTTCTTTTCTCTTTCCCGAGCTCTTCAGCTTTGCATGCTGGCTCGACCAGTACCACAAACTCTATTATTTCAAGAATCCCAAGTAACAGCTTAATGTATCCATTCAACTCATCTTCAAACTTTTACACATTATAGCTTTAGTTGAAACACATTCTCAGGCATATCTACTGAGCCTCACAAATTCCTGTTCATATTCTGCCACTGTCATGCGACCCTGTTTTAACTAGAGAAATTCTTTGTGTTTTTGATCTATGAATCTCTGACTGATATATTTCTTTTAGAATTAAGTCTGAAAGAAATCCTACGTAACCCGTTCTTTTGGAACCACCGACACTAGTGTATTCCACCAGTGATATGCGGTGTCTTGTAACAAGGATACAACACATTTTATACACTCATTAGGGGTACAGGAGAGCTCATCGAACACACAGATTGTATTATCAAGCCAGAATTTAGCTTGCTCAACATCATAATTCACAGTAGCTCTGAACTCTTAGTGTCACACCCCAAACTCGGCCTAGAATTTAGGCCCGAATCTGACGTGTCACATTGAAGAGTTTTTCGAAAACCATGCTTTCATTAGAAACCCTTCTTACAACTTAAAACTTTCTGGTATTCGAAACCTCTGATTTTGTTTTCTTATTTTCAAAATGTGGTTTATTAGAAATCCTTCTTCGAAAATAATATTATCTTTAAAACCTTGGTTGTTGAAGAAAGCTTAATTTAAAATAGTTGCAGAACGTGATATTTTGAAAAACAATAGTTATTTCCGATAAATCGTGTTCTACTTCTAGCAATTATAAAACAATCAATAAAAACCCAAAACTTAAAGTTCAGAAATCTCAAGGTCTTATTACAAAATTTATAACCCAACAAATTAAACTAAAGTAAAAATAGGACGTGTACTTTAAAGCCAATCGGATATGTGGTCACCTCCGAGTCCCTCACAGCTCCGGTCCGTCTAAGGCTGAGGATTACCTGTACAGTTAAAAATGAGGTGAGTTTATGAAAACTCAGTGTGTAATTCCCCTTACCAGAGTAACAGTTAGTATACAGAAGCAGAAACCTAAACAGTCTGGGCCAAAGCCCTTTCAACAATCACAGTATAGTACAGATCAGAGCATACGTGGGTCAAAGCCCACTACAAAATTATTTGGGTCATAGCCCATAATAGTAT
Source organism: Gossypium bickii (assembly GCA_025503065.1). Classification (NCBI taxonomy): domain Eukaryota; kingdom Viridiplantae; phylum Streptophyta; class Magnoliopsida; order Malvales; family Malvaceae; genus Gossypium; species Gossypium bickii. Next base: position 74,290,957 of record CP106713.1, read on the forward strand.
CGATTGGGCCTAGCCCAAACCAATATCAAAACAAGTGGCCTAAGCCCAGTACAGTGATAGATCTTGTAATGCAACAGTTTGAGGATGCAGCCCAACCCAAACCAACCATCACACCACCCGTACCAACCCTACACACCTGTGGGGACCCAGTCAACCCATCCAGCCCTACACACCAAGATCGCAGCTGATACAATCCTAGTCGCATCATGGTTCGACTCTTTTCGACGCGATCGAGAGTGGCCTAAGCTCGAGGGGCCAAAGTGCAAAATGAAGCTAATTCCAGCTTTTTGAACTGATCCAACTAAATTGAACTATTTATTTAATTTTTAGCTTTGCATTTAGTTTGCATTTTAAGTACTTGCATTTAAGCATCTTAGTTCAATAAACTTAGTTTAATTAATTGAGTTCTTTTAATGAATTTAATTTAATAGTTGTTTCTTTAATTAATCTAGTTACTAGGTTAATTTATTGATGCAGGAGTTAAGTTCATTTAATGATGATTTATTTAATTAAGCTAGTTTCTTTAAGTGTTAGTTTATTTAATTAAGCTAGTTACTGGAATAAATGATGTTTAAGTGTTAGTTTATTTAATTATGTTAGTTGTTAATTTATTTTAAGTTTAATGATTGCATTAATTTTTCGGTTACATGTGATAATTGCAGGTGACTTTTCATCTTACATCCATTATTACTATTGAATAAAGAAGAGCATTATGGTTCTTTAAATTCGGCAGCCTCTTTGTCTTCAACTTCCGTAATGTTTGCTTCATAGTATTTACTACAAGCAATCATTTCTCTATCATTTGGCTGGTGACTTTTCGGTTGATCATGGAGAACTCAAAGGACATTGACAAGCAATTTAATTGAAGAATTAATCACATTGAATATGGGAGTTACATGGCTAGAATTCCAAAAGTTGAGACTTTTCATTTGGCTGGTGACTTTTCAGTTGATCATGGAAGAACTCAAGGGACATATTTTAAAAGCATTCAAGATCGACATTTAAGCCTTTTAAAATACCATTAGTTGCTGGATAGCCAAGGACAACTCAAGGGACATTTTTAAAGCATTCAAATTCATTTAATCAGCTCATTAGGAGTCATAAAGTTGCTGTTATTTGGTTGGAGGAATTCAAGAGTTTTTAGATTTTATTTCAGCCATTTAAATGCATATTAAACCTGAATTCATTTGACTCTTCAGCTAACCACATGTAAATACTATATATGCATGTTATTAGTTTGTAAAAGGGAAACTTTTGAAGACTTTTGAACTTTGAATATATTTTATGAACTTTTGTTCATTGAGTGAGATTATTCTCCTTTCTATCTTTCGTACGAGTTTCAGTTTCTACTTATCAAGCTTTCTTGCTTGTGGCGCCAATCGTTCTTTTCCATCAACTTATACCATAGGTTCTTATCTTTATAGATAACGGGTCTTGGTCCATCATCGACTACTATTTTTCCACCTTAAACAAATATAGAACCGGGGGTGACACTTTATTAGTGTTGAATCGATTCTTTGTTTAAGTTCTTTCATCCATTCCCATCAACTATCACCTATCATTTATCTAAACCATCACTTATCCATCTATCCAATTCTATTACCACCAGCCTATCATTGTTTGTTCAACCTTAAACTGAATCCCATCTTCTTTCACTTCATCTTAAACTGAACCTATCCTTTTAATTATCCAAATCAACTCTTTCATTTAAACACCTCCATTCCTAACTTAAACACACCTTCTAAACAAATTCACCTAAAGCTTTCGTAAACTCATCGATATTTTTCCGATTATTTTTCGAAGACTTGATTCCTCCTCGTAGACGATTGGGCAACTAGCATACGTTTCGACTCACCCCGAGGTGGATCGTATCAGCAGCCGAGCTACCACTATTTATATATGCAGCTCTTAAGCCTTCAATAGCGGTATTATAATTGACACAAAGCCATCAGTAACAATATTATGTTTGGCACATAACCATCAGCGACGGTAATATAATCGACACACAGCCTTGGGTAAATATGATCGACATAGAGTCATCGATATCTGTTAGGCACATAGCCACGGGTAAATACGATTGGCACAAAGCCATAATCAAGATGGCACAGAGCCAAGCTCTCCAATAATGCAGCCTTGCTGCTAACAACGGTATATGTGGCTGAGCCACTAGAATCAGTATACGTGGCAAAGGCACTAAATCAGTAAAATGTGGCATAGCTACCACTACAGTACTTCCTCCAAAATACAAATCCCAACCCCATGCAATATGTCGTGTATGTCATGCTCAATCATTACACATGTATGCAAAATGGCCATGCTCGGTAACATTCATCTAAACATATATTAACAGCATATCAGTCACACGCCCACAGTCAAGTCAGTTAAACTCATAGTTATTCAATCACAGTCAAAACAGTCAAATTCACAGTCTAAATTAGTCATTTACCTACAAGGGCAAAATAGTCATTTTACCCTATAACGGTATTTCAGAAATCTTACCCTTCAGGGTTTTTCGGTAATTCTACCTTACAAGGGTAATTCAGTAATTTCATAAACTAGGTGTATTTCGATAATTTTGCAAACTGAAGGCATTTCAGGAATTTCATAAACTAGGGGTATTTCGGTAATTTTGCAGACTGAGGGTATTTCAGTAATTTCATAAACTAGGGGTATTTAAGTAATTTTGCAAACCAAGGGTATTTCAGTAATTTCATAAACTAGTTGTACTTCAGTAATTTTGCAAACCGAGGGCATTTGGTAATTTCATAAACTAGGGGTATTTTGGTAATTTTGTAAACCAAGGGCATTTCGATAATTTCATAAACTAGGGGTATTTCAGTAATTTTGCAAATCGAGGGTATTTCAGTAATTTTATAAACCAGGGGTATTTTGGTAATTTTGCAAATCGAGGGCATTTTGGTAATTTCATAAACTAGGGTATTTTGGTTATTTTGCAAACCGAGGGAATTTCGATAATTTCATAAACTGGGGGTGTTTTAGTAATTTTGTAAATCGGGGTATTTCGATAATTTCGCAAACCAGGGGTATTTCGATAATTTTACAAATCAAGGGTGTTTTAGTAATTTTGTAAACCAAAGGTATTTTAGTAATTTGTCAACCAAGGGTATTTCAGTAGTTTCATAAATCAAGGTATTCTAAACAACGATAACGATACGAATAGGGCCCACTTAGCCTAAACCTAGCCACAGATATGAGATTCACATAGACCAGTTCAATATCTACTACACAATCATAAAATTTATTCATATGGGCCCACTTGGCCTCTTTCGACCCATCGTGGCCCAAACAGCATCAACCCACAAGAATACTCATGGTGGCCTCAACTATTGCATCGAAGCTCCCACACGTGCGTTCGCACGCTCGTGTGGCTACCATCACCGTGAGACCAGCATTTCGGCATTTGCCGCTCTACAACTAGAGTAGGGTGAAATACACACCTAATAGGAATCTAGAGTTGATCAGCGCTCCGACCACTCCTACGCCCAACGCCAACCCAGGTATGCTTACTCTCCTCATAGATTGTTCTATTTAAAGCCAGCTTCTCATCTTCCCTCTTGCTAGCTTCCCGATGTGGGATCCATCCTTCAACAGAATTTAATTCCAACACAAACTCTGGTCGTCCCAACTTAGCAAAATAAATATCCCTTTTTGCTTGCAATGAAATTCAAACTAAGGCTCCCTTGTAACATAATCCACGCCGCTAGCCACTAGGCCATAAGCTCCTCTGGTTGTCTTAAAACATGCGCAACTAAATATAGGTCTATAGGCCAAAGTCTAAGTTCATTTAAAAAGAAATCAAAATGAAATGCAAGCGCCAAGACATGAACCTTGGACCCCTTGCTTCCTTGTGGCGTCATTCCCTTGTCTCTTATGTGGTGTCATTTGCCACTAGACCACAACCCCTTTTTGTGTCATTTTTCTCCACATTTTATTCTTAAAGCCTACTTACTAACTTCCAGGGTTTTATTCACCCAAAACCAAAATTTTCCTAAAGCCCAAGTTTGATCTCGGGACTTCATAGAAGCCCCCTAACCTTCCAAAATCATTCACCCAATAGGTCCAACTTGCATTAGTGCCGTTCTCTCGTTCTCAAAAATTTTAAACTCTCTCGGGCCCAAGGACCAATAGGCCTAATTCTACTAGGCCCAAATTCGGGTCATTACAATTCTATCCCCTTAAAGAAATTTAGTCCTCGAAATTTCCAACTATAGGAACAGTCGCACATCCTAACCTAGAACCCTACGCTCTCGCTGTGCACTCTGATCTTAATAACACAAGCACGCACCATACTATCTGTCCATCAGAGCTGATGGATATCACACGCAAATCATTTCCAGAACAAATACAAACTCTAAGTATAGCCATACGGTCTAATATCTAAGAAAGCATAGTATCTTTATCTATTACTTTTTAACGAGACCAACAAAAGTTTCAGAAACTTACGGATTTAGCGCTGGAGTCTCGGTGTACCACACTTTCGGGAAACGATCAACACAATTTCAAAACATTGCATCTTCCAAGCCTTTTTGAAACAATACTTTCAGAAATTTAATTCTGAAGACCCAATCCACAGCTAAGTTTTGCAACCGAGCTCTGATACATTTAAATGTCACACCCTAAACCCGACCTAGAAGTTAGGCCCAAATCTAGCGTGTCACATTGAAGAGTTTTTCAAAAACCATGCTTTCATTAGAAACCCTTCTTACAACTTAAAACTTTCTGGTATTCAAAACCTCAGATTTTGTTTGCTTATTTTCAAAACATGGTTTATTAGAAATCCTTCTTGGAAAACATTATTATCTTTAAAACCTTGGTTGTTGCGGAAAGCTTAATTTAAAACAGTTGCGGAATGTGATATTTTGAAAAACAATAGTCATTTCCGATAAATCGTGTTCTACTTCTAACAATTATAAAACAATCAATAAAAACCCAAAACTTAAAGTTCAGAAATCTCAAGGCCTTATTACAAAATTTATAACCAAAGTAAAAATTTATAACAAATTAAACTAAAGTAAAAATAGGACGTGTACTTTAAAGCCAATCAGACGTGTGGTCACCTCCGAGTCCCTCGCAGTTCCACTCCGTCTAAGGCTGAGGATTACTTGTACAGTTAAAAACAGGGTGAATTTATGAAAACTCAGTGTGTAATCCCCTTACCAGAGTAACAGTCAGTATACAGAAGTAGAAACCTAAATAGCCTGGGCCGAAGCCCTTTCAACAGTCACAGTATAGTACAAATTAGAGCATACGTGGGTCAAAGCCCACTACAAAATTATTTGGTTCATAGCCCATAATAGTATCGATTGGGCCTAGCCAAAACCAATAACAGAACAAGTGGCCTAAGCCCAGTACAGTGATAGATCTCGTAAATAGATATGCAACAGTATGAGGATGCAGCCCAACCCAAACCAACCATTACACCACCCGTACCAACCCTACACACCTGTGGGGACCAAGTCAACCCACCCAGCCCTACACACCAAGATCGCAGCCGAGCTGCTAGTATATAGATATATATGCAGCTCTTAAACCTTCAATAGCGGTATTATAATTGGCACAGAGCCATCAGTAACTGTGCTATGTTTGGCACATAGCCATCAGCGACGGTAATATAATCGGCACACAGCCTTCGGTAAATATGATCGACACAGAGTCATCGATATCTGTTAGGCACATAGCCATGGGTAAATACGATTGGCACAGAGCCATAATCAAGGTGGCACAGAGCCAAGCTCTCTAATAATGCAGCCTTGCTGCTAATAACGGTATATGTGGCTGAGCCATTAGAATCAATATACGTGGCAAAGCCACTAAATCAGTAAAATGTGGCATAGCCACTACTTCCTCTAAAATAAAAATCCCAACCCCATGCAATATGTCGTGTATGTCATGCTCAATCATTACACATGTATGCAAAATGGCCATGCTCAGTAACAGTCATCTAAACATATATTAACAGCATATCAGTCACACACCCACAGTCAAGTCAGTTAAACTCATAGTTATACAATTACAGTCAAAATAGTCAAATTCACAGTCTAAATCAGTCATTCACCTACAAGGGCAAAATAGTCATTTTACCCTATAAGGGTATTTCGATAATCCTACCCTTCAGGGGTATTTTGGTAATTTTACCCTACAGGGATAATTCAGTAATTTCATAAACTAGGGGTATTTCAGTAATTTTGCAATTTAAGGGCGTTTCGGTAATTTCATAAACTAGGGGTATTTCTGTAATTTTACAAACTGAGGGTATTTTGGTAATTTCATAAACCAGGGGTATTTTGGTAATTTTGCTAACTGAGGGCATTTCGATAATTTCATAAACTAAGGGTATTTTAGTAATTTTGTAAATCGAGGGCATTTCTATAATTTTATAAACTAGGGGTATTTCGATAATTTTGCCAATCGAGGACATTTCGGTAATTTCATAAATTAGGGGTATTTTGGTAATTTTGCAAACTGAGGGTATTTTGGTAATTTCATAAACTAGGGGTATTTGGGTAATTTTGCAAATTGAGGGCATTTCGGTAATTTCATAAACTAGGGGTATTTCGGTAATTTTGTAAATTGAGGGCATTTTGGTAATTTCATAAACTGGGGGTGTTTCAGTAATTTCGCAAATCGGGGTATTTCAGTAATTTCGCAAGCCAGGGGTATTTCAATAATTTTACAAACCAAGGGTGTTTTAGTAATTTTGTAAACCAAGAGTATTTCAGTAATTTTGTAAACCAATGGTATTTTAGTAATTTGTCAACCAAGGGTATTTCAGTAGTTTCATAAATCAAGGTATATTCTAAACAGCGATAACGACATGAATGGGCCTAGGCCCCATTCTCGGCCCAGATGGGCCCACACGCTCGTGTGGCCCATTTAGCCCAAACCTAGCCACAGATATGAGATTCACATAGACCAGTTCAATATCTACTACACAATCATACAATTTATTCATATAGGCCCACTTGGCCTTTTTCGACCCATCGTGGCCCAAACAGCATCAACCCACAAGAATACTCATGTGGGCCTCAACTATCGCGTCGAAGCTCCCACACGTGCGCCGCACGCTCGTGTGGCTACCATCGTTGTGTGACCGGCATTTCGGCATTTGCCGCTCTACAACTAGAGTAGGGCGAAATACACACCTGATAGGAATCTGGAGTTGATCCGCGCTTCGACCACTCCTACGCCCAACGCCAACCCATGTATGCTTACTCTCCTCATAGATTGTTCTATTTAAAGCCAGCTTCTCATCTTCCCCCTTGCTAGCTTCCCGATGTGGGATCCCTCCTTCAACAGAATTTAATTCCAACACAAACTCTGGTCGTCCCAACTTAGCAGAATAAATATCCTTTTTTGCTTGCAATGAGATTCGAACTAAGGCTCTGTAACATAATCCACACCGCTAGCCACTAGGCCATACGCTCCTCTTGTTGTCTTAAAACATGCGCAACTAAATATAAGTCTATGGGCCAGAGTCTAAGTTCATTTAAAAAGAAATCAAAATGAAATGCAAGCGCCAAGACATGAACCTTGGACCCCTTGCTTCCTTGTGGTGTCATTCCCTTGTCTCTTATGTGGTGTCATTTACCACTAGACCACAACCCCTCTTTGTGTCATTTTTCTCCACATTTTATCCTTAAAGCCTACTTACTAACTCCCAGGGTTTTATTCACCTAAAACCAAAATTTTCCTAAAGCCCAAGTTTGATCTCGGGACTTCATAGAAGCGCCCTAACCTTCCAAAATCACTCACTCAATAGGTGCAACTTGCATTAGTGCCGTTCTCTCATTCTCAAAAATTTTAAATGCTCTCGGGCCCAAGGCCCAATAGGCCCAAATGTACTAGGCCCAAATTTGGGTCATTACAATTCTACCCCCTTAAAGAAATTTCATCCTCGAAATTTCCAACTATAGGAACAGTCGCACATCCTAACCTAAAACCCTACGCTCTCGCTGTGCACTTTGATCTTAATAACCCAAGCACGCACCACACTATCTGTCCATCAGAGCTGATGGATATCACACGCAAATCATTTCCAGAACAAATACAAACTCTAAGTATAGCTATACGGTCTAATATCTAAGAAAGCATAGTATCTTTATCTATTACTTTTTAACAAAACCATCAAAAGTTTCAGAAACTTACGGATTCGGCGCTAGAGTCTCGGTGTACTACACTTTCGGGAAACGATCAATACAATTTCAGAACATTACATCTTTCAAGCCTTTTTGAAACAATACTTTCAGAAATTCAATTCTGAAGACCCAATCCACAACTGAGTTTTGAAACCGGGCTCTGATACATTTAAATGTCACACCCTAAACCCGACCTAGAAGTTATGCCCGAATCTAGCGTGTCACATTGAAGAGTTTTTCAAAAACCATGCTTTCATTAGAAACCCTTCTTACAACTGAAAACTTTTTGGTATTCAAAACCTCAGATTTCGTTTGCTTATTTTCAAAACGTGGTTTATTAGAAATCCTTCTTGGAAAACATTATTATCTTTAAAACCTTGGTTGTTGCAGAAAGCTTAATTTAAAACAGTTGCGGAATGTGATATTCTGAAAAATAATAGTTATTTCCGATAAATCGTGTTCTACTTCTAGCAATTATAAAACAATCAATAAAAACCTAAAACTTAAAGTTTAGAAATCTCAAGGCCTTATTACAAAATTTATAACCAAAGTAAAAATTTATAACAAATTAAACTAAAGTAAAAATAGGACGTGTACTTTAAAGCCAATCAGACGTGTGGTCACCTCCGAGTCCCTTGCAGTTTCGATCCGTCTAAGGCTGAGGATTACTTGCACAGTTAAAAACGGGGTGAATTTATGAAAACTCAGTGTGTAATCCCCTTACCAGAGTAACAGTCAGTATACAGAAGCAGAAACCTAAATAGCCTGGGCGGAAGCCCTTTCAACAGTCACAGTATAGTACAAATCAGAGCATACGTGGGTCAAAGCCCACTACAAAATTATTTGGTTCATAGCCCATAACAGTATCGATTGGGCCTAGCCCAAACCAATAACAGAACAAGTGCCTAAGCCCAGTACAGTGATAGATCTCATAAATAGTTATGCAACAGTATGAGGATGTAGTCCAACCCAAACCAACCATCACACCACCCGTACCAACCCTACACACCTGTGGGGACCAAGTCAACCCACCCAGCCCTACACACCAAGATCGCAGCCGAGCTGCTAGTATATATATATATATATGCGGCTCTTAAACCTTCAATAGCGGTATTATAATTGGCACAGAGCCATCAGTAACTGTATTATGTTTGGCACATAACCATCAGCGACGGTAATATAATCGGCACACAGCCTTGGGTAAATATTATCGACATAGAGTCATCGATATCTGTTAGGCACATAGCCACTGGTAGATATGATTGGCACAGAGCCATAATCAAGGTTGCACAGAGCCAAGCTCTCCAATAATGCAGCCTTGCTGCTAATAACGGTATATGTGGCTGAGCCACTAGAATCAATGTACGTGGCAAAGCCACAAAATCAGTAAAATGTGGCATAGCCACCAGTACAGTACTTCCTCCAAAATAAAAATCCCAACCCCATGCAATATGTCGTGTATGTCATGCTCAATCATTACACATGTATGCAAAATGGCCATGCTCAGTAACAGTCATCTAAACATATATTAACAGCATATCAGTCACACACCTACAGTCATGTCAGTTAAACTCATAGTTATACAATTACAGTCAAAACAGTCAAACTCACAGTCTAAATCAGTCATTCACCTACAAGGGCAAAATTGTCATTTTACCCTATAAGGGTATTTCGATAATCCTACCCTTCAGGGGTATTTCGGTAATTTACCCTACAGGGATAATTCAATAATTTCATAAATTATGGGTATGTCGGTAATTGTGCAAACTGAGGGCGTTTCGATAATTTAATAAACTAGGGGTATTTCGGTAATTTTACAAACTAAGGGTATTTTGGTAATTTCATAAACCAGGGATATTTTGGTAATTTTGCTAATCGAGGGCATTTCGTTAATTTCATAAACTAAGGGTATTTTGGTAATTTTGTAAATCAAGGGCATTTTTATAATTTTATAAACTAGGGGTATTTCGATAATTTTACAAATCGAGGACATTTCAGTAATTTCATAAATTAGGGGTATTTCGGTAATTTTGCAAACTGAGGGTATTTTGGTAATTTCATAAACTAGGGGTATTTCGGTAATTTTACAAATTGAGGGCATTTCGGTAATTTCATAAACTAGGGGTATTTCGATAATTTTGCAAATCGAGGGCATTTTGGTAATTTCATAAACTGAGGGTGTTTCAGTAATTTCGTAAATCGGGGTATTTCAGTAACTTCGCAAACCAGGGGTATTTCAATAATTTTACAAACCAATGGTGTTTTAGTAATATTGTAAACCAAGGGTATTTCAGTAATTTTGTAAACCAATGGTATTTTAGTAATTTGTCAACCAAGGGTATTTCAGTAGTTTCATAAATCAAGGTATATTCTAAACAGCGATAACGATACGAATGGGCCTAGGGCCCATTCTCGGCCTAGATGGGCCCACACACTCGTGTGGCCATTTAGCCCAAACCTAGCCACAGATATGAGATTCACATAGACCAGTTCAATATCTACTACACAATAATACAATTTATTCATATAGGCCCACTTGGCCTCTTTCGACCCATCGTGGCCCAAACAGCATCAACCCACAAGAATACTCATGTGGGCCTCAACTATCGCGTCAAGCTCCCACTCGTGCATCGCATGCTCGTGCGGCTACCATCATCGTGTGACCGGCATTTCGGCATTTGCCGCTCTACAACTAGAGTAGGGCAAAATACACACCTGATAGGAATCTGGAGTTGATCCGCGCTTCGACCACTCCTATGCCCAACGCCAACCCAAGTATGCTTACTCTCCTCATAGATTGTTCTATTTAAAGCCAGCTTCTCATCTTCCCTCTTGCTAGCTTCCCGATGTGGGATCCCTCCTTCAGTAGAATTTAATTCCAACACAAACTCTGGTCGTCCCAACTTAGCAAAATAAATATCCCTTTTTGCTTGCAATGGGATTTGAACTCATGCTCCCTTGTAACATAATCCGCGCTGCTAGCAACTAGGCCATAAGCTCCTCTTGTTGTCTTAAAACATGCGCAACTAAATATAAGTCTATAGGCCAAAGTCTAAGTTCATTTAAAAAGAAATCAAAATGAAATGCAAGCACCAAGACTTGAAGATTGGACCCCTTGCTTCCTTGTGGCGTCATTCCCTTGTCTCTTATGTGGCGTCATTTGCCACTAGACCACAACCCCTTTTTTGTGTCATTTTTCTCCACATTTTATTCTTAAAGCATACTTACTAACTCCCAAGGTTTTATTCACCTAAGACCAAAATTTTCCTAAAGCCCAAGTTTGATCCCGGGACTTCATAGAAGCCCCCTAACCTTCCAAAATCACTCACCTAATAGGTCCAACTTGCATTTGTGCCGTTCTCTCATTCTCAAAAATTTTAAACGCTTCCAAGCCCAAGGCCTAATAGGCCTAATTCTACTAGGCCCAAATTCGGGTCTGTACACTTCGGCCCTGTATTTTTTAATTTTATCATTGGGTGGCTTGTTTAATTGCACCGGATCAGTAACTTATGGCATCATAGGTATTTGAAGAGGAATTGGTGTAACACCCCATATCCGAGTCCAAGTCTGAGACCGGATATGAGACATCACTATGCTTGAACTTTCTTAAACATGCACTTACAGGCTGTAAAAAATTTTTCCGAATGAAAAACTTCTCTTTCTTAGTCTAATCATACATTTCATGGACCTACGAGGCCTTAAACACGTATCTAAAAACTTTCGGAACTTAATCGAAAGCTTTTCTTTAAAGCAAGGGTCACACGCCCATGTGGCCTAGGACACGCCCATGTACCCCTTAGACACGCCTATTCTTCCAACCGTGGTCGACACTGACTATATTCACATGGCCTTGACACGCCCGTGTCTTCCAACCGTGGTCAACATTGACTATATTCACACGGCCTAGAGCACACACCTATGTTCTGACCGTGTGTCACACACAGCCTAAACAAACGGCCATGGGATTAACCCATAGTCTATTCTGACTTAAGGTACTAAGGTGAGGGGGACGCACGGCCTAGACACACGCTCGTGTGTCTATCCGTGTGGGAACTTAAAGGCTATTTACCAAGCCAATTGCCACCCTGAAATCACGATCAATCTTATATCCAATTCAACAACTCAGATTACTACATCTTTCATGAACAATACTATACGCTTCATTGATATCAATAGACATACATACTTAGCCCATCTTGGCCTATCACTTAGCCATATACAAAAGAATAATAAGCTTGATAGCCTATACTTTAGTTCTTCTTAAAACATATACTCAAAAGAAGTGTTTCCTATACATGCCATACTTAATAAAAACATCTTGGCTATACCAAAATAGCAATTGATAGTGAACTTTGAGCTCCGATAACGATGATCAACGAGATTAGCTTGGCGGAACTACATGGAAAGAAAGGAAAAAATAAGTAAGCATTTAGCTTAGTAAGTTTGCATATAATGCACATAGCAGTATGTTTGTTTAACAAAAACCCTTTGGCATAAACAATGGCATCATAATTTCAGCTGTTTAAGCTTACTTACTCTTACTAAATCTTACATATCTCATGACACTTACTAGTCTCAAGCTCGTGAGGTAGACAAGATACCTGTATCACTTGATCACATAGATCAACATACTTTACTATAATAATCATAATTTCTAATTCATCATTCATAACATGAATAATACTCATTTTCAACTTGATAATAGCTTTGCTTACTTAATTTTCTTACTATCTCATTTAAGCTTTACTCATTTGCCCGATGAATTTCTATGAATAACCGAGGATACTGAATCTCACCCCACATATAACTCGATGCCAAAGCCATATCCTCGATAGGGTCTTACATGGGATCTCTCATCTTGGTATTGATGCCATGTCTTGACTTGGACTTACTGAAAGTCTTCCTTGTGTGTTCCCTTCGGAACTTACCATTGCCATGTCTTGACATGGTCTTATTTGGTATCTTTTCTCATGAACTGGTCAATGTCGAGCCTTGGCTTGGACTTACATGGGATCTCTAACTCATGATAGCTTTTCAATGCCAAGACTTGTCTTGGACTTACATGATAACTTTGCTTGATTCCCAATGCCATGCCTTGGCTTTGTCTTATACGGGCTTTCTTATCCCATATGGTAAATCGAGTATCCTAAGTAATTCAACTTCAATCAGGACTTTCTCATGCTTAATCTCATTAATTTCTTTGTATAGCATACCATTAAACATTCTCATGAAAGTAATGTATATTTAACAACATAACAAGCAATTCAGTGAAAATATTCATGAAGCTTGGAAATCATACAAACTTACCTCGATATACAAAATGTATGTAGATATGCAATTTAGTCCTTGACTTTGTCCTTGCCTCTGTTTCGATCCGAGCTTCGTTTTTCTTGATCTATAATAATAATTTAGATCATTTAATACTCACATTGACTAAATTGAATCTTAACTCATACTTTATCAAAATTATTATTTTGCCCCTAAACTTTCTAATATTTACACTTTTGCCCCTAGGCTCGTAAAATAATTTTCATACCACTTTCTTAAACTTCATGATTAGCTGATTCATTATCTCAACTATAGCAATAACAAATTCTCACTATTTCTACCATGTATGACAAATTTGACAAATTTCGTAATATTAACAAACTAGTCATTACTGGCATTTTTCATGAAATTCACTTAGAAAAAGATGTTTATCTAACATCAAACTCTCATAATCTTCCATAAAATATCATTTTACAAGCATCTCATACATGGGTAGATTTATGAACATGAATCTTAGCTCATCTTATAGCTAAAAATAGCTAATTCATAATATGATGATTCCAAAAATACGAAGAATATTAAAAACAGGGCTAAAATGAACTTACTAGCAAGCTTGAAAAATTGAAGAACCCTAGCTATGGAGTCTCTCCAATTTTCAGCACAAGGAAGAAGATGAATAAGAATTTTTATCATCTTTTTCCTTTTTTAATCATTTAATTGATAAATGACCACAATGCCCTTCTCTTTGAAAAATACCCATTTACTAACTCATGTCCATTTTTGTCCAAAAATTATAATTTAGGCAAATTGCTATTTAAGGACTTCTAATTAATATTCTAAAGCTATTTAATACAAAAAGCTTCTAGAAACTCATATTTTGCAACTTTTGCAATTTAGTCCTAATGGACCCTTTACTAGAAATTTTCATAAAGTTTCTTCATGAAACTTTCATAATATCATGAAACCATCTAAAATACCTTAAAAACTCATATTACTACTTTAGATTTGTGGTCTCGCACCACTGTTCCGACTAGGCCCTGAATCAGGTTGTTACAATTCTCCCCCCTTAGGGATTTTCATCCTCAAAAATCTTACCAGCAAAAAGGTTTGGGTACTGATTTCTCATGCTTTCTTCTGGTTCCCATGTAGCTTCTTCTATCCTATGTCTTTTCCACAATACTTTCACTAGGGCAATACTTTTATTTCTTAGCTGCTTGACTTCTCGAGCTAAAATCTTAACTGGTTCTTCACCATAAGTCATGTCGGAATGAATCTCTATCTCTGACGGGGTAATTACATGTGAAAGATCTGACCGGTAGCGTCTCAACATTGACACGCGAAACACATCATGTATCTTTTCTAACTCTAACGGCAAAGCCAATCAGTAAGCTACCGGCCCAACTTTCTCGGTAATCTCATATGGTCCGATGAAACGTGGGCTCAACTTGCCTTTCCAGCCAAATCTTAGAACTTTTCTCCATGGTGACACTTCAAGAAAACTTTATCCCCGACTTGATACTCTATCTCTTTTCTTCTTAAATTCGAGTAGGATTTCTGTCTGTCTGCTGTAGCTTTTAAACATTCTCGTATCACTTTCACTTTCTCTTCAGCTTCTCTGACCAAATCAACCCCGTGAATTTGGTTTTCTTTGAGTTCAGTCCAAAATAAAGGCGTTCTGCACTTAGGCCCATATAGAGCCTCATAAGGCGCCAACTTTAAGCTCGATTGAAAGATGTTATTATAGGAAAATTCTACCAATGGGAGAAACTTTTCCCAATTGCCTTGGAATTCTAGAACACAACATCTGAGCGTATCCTCGAGTACTTGAATTAACCTCTCCGACTGACCGTCGATTTGAGGACGAAAAGCTGTACTAAAGCTCAACTTTGTACCCAGGGCCTCTTGTAGCTTCTTCCAAAATCTGGATGTGAATCTCAGATCTCTATCCGATATGATTGACAAAGTAACTCCATGAAGCCTTACTATTTCTGAAACATACAAGCTTGCCAGCTTGTCGAGTGAGTAATCCACTCGTACAGGTATAAAATGTGCTGACTTCGTGAGTCTATCAACTACAACCCATATAGCATCTTTCTTGCTCGGTGATAACGGTAAACCCGTTACAAAATCCGTAGTGATACGGTCCCATTTCCACTCGAGAACCAAAATGGGTTGAAGTAAACCCGAAGGTACTTGGTGTTCAGCCTTTACTTGCTGACAAATCATGCACTTGGAAACAAACTCTGAAATATCTTTCTTCATTGTCGGCCACAAATACTGTTGTTTCAAATCATTATAGAGCTTAGTACTACCCGGATGTACAGATAAACATCCATTATCTGCCTCATGCATAATTCTCTGAATAAGCTCTTCCTTTCTTGGTACACAAAGTCTATCTTTAAACATCAAACATCCATCGGAATTAATCTGAAAGTCGGATTCAATATCTGACTCGCACTGAGCTCTCTTGGCTTGCAATTCGCTATCTTCTTTCTAAGCTTCTAAGATCTCTTGGAGGAATACTGGTCTAGCGCTTAACTCAGCTAGAATAGATCCATCATTGAATAAAGTCATCCGCGAATTTATTGCCCTTAGTGCAAATAGGGACTTTCTGCTTAAAGCATCGGCGACCACATTCACTTTTCTTGGATGGTAGTCAATGATCAACTCATAATCTTTTATTAACTCTAACCATATCCGTTGCCTTAAGTTCAACTCTTTTTGCATCATCAAATACTTCAAACTTTTGTGATCAGTGAAAATTCGGCATCTTTCACCATATAGATGGTGTCTCTATATTTTCAATGCGAAGACTATGGAAGCCAACTCTAGATCATGTGTCGGATAGTTCTTCTCATGAGGCTTCAACTATCTTGAGGCATAAGCAATCACTTTGCCCTCTTGCATAAGCACACAGTCTAACCCATTTAAGGATGCATCACCGTAAATTATGAATTCTTTCCCCGTCTCGGGTTGTATTAAAACTGGAGCTTCTGTCAACAATGCTTTCAGTTTCTCGAAACTTTGTTGGCATATTTTTGTCCACTCAAACTTCACATTTTTCTGTAACAACTTCATCATCAGGGTTGCAATCATGGAAAACCCCTTGACGAATCGTCTGTAATAGCCGGTTAAGCCTAAGAAACTTCTAATCTCAGAGATATTCTTCGGTGGCTTCCAGTCCATTATGGCCAAAATCTTACTTAGATCTACTCGGACTCCATCTCTCGAGACAATATGTCCCAGAAATCCTACTTCCTTGAGCCAAAATTCACTTTTACTGAACTTGGCATACAACTGATTTTCTCATAAAATCTGTAAAACTGTCCGTAGGTGTTCAGCATGCTCGATCTCATCTTGAGAATAAATCAGTATGTCGTTAATAAAAATGACTACAAACTTGTCTAGGTATGGCCTAAAGATGCGGTTCATTAGGTCTATAAATACCGCAGGAGCATTGGTCAATCCAAAGGGCATGACTAAAAATTCATAATGCCCATGCCTTGTTCGAATAGCGATCTTAGAAACATCTGAATCCTTTACTCTCAACTGGTAGTACCCTGATCTCAAGTCCATTTTGGAGAACACGGTGGCTCCTTTCAAATGATCGAACAAATCATCGATCCTATGCAATGGGTACTTGTTCTTCACAGTCACTTTATTAAGCTAACGGTAATCTATGCACAATCTCATAGTGCCATCTTTCTTTTTCACAAATAAAACTGGAGCACCCCATGGTGAAAAACTTGGTCTTGCAAAGCCTTTATCTGTCAATTCTTACAACTGTGACTTCAACTCTTTCAACTCCGTTGGGGCCATTCTGTAAGGAGTAATAGATATCGGTACAGTACCAGGAGCTAGCTCAATACTGAACTCAACTTCTCTAACCGGAGGCAGTCCTGGTAATTCCTCAGGAAAAACATTCAAGTACTCACATACTATTGGTATTGACTCAATCTTTAACTCTCTATCATTCATCACAAAGGCCAGATATGCCTCATACCCCTTTCTTATGTATCTCTGTGCCATTATATGAGAAATTATTACCGGTGATCTACTTTGTTCATCTGATTCTACATGGAGAGTATCCCCATTCTCACATCTCATCTCAATGTACTTCTTCCCACAATTAACTATTACATCATGGGCAGTCAACCAGTCCATACCAAGAATGAGGTCAAACTCATCAAATGGTAACAACATAAGATTTGCTTTAAAATAATGACCTCTAATCATCAATGGACAGTCTTTACATACTTTATCAACTAAAACACTTTTGCCTAAGGGATTAGACACTTTAATCACAAATTCTGTAGACTCTATAGGCATACTCATACTGGATACCAGTTTCATGCAAATATAAGAGTGTGTGGATCCTGGATCTATTAAAGCAATAACTTTAATATCATGAAGAGAAAAGGTACCTGTAATAACATCAATAGAAGATGCCTCTTCATGAGCGCGAATGGCATAAGTTCTCGCAGGTGCCCTACCCTCGGGTCTCGCAGCCTGTTCTCTAGGGTTACCTCTCCCACTTGCCCCAGTTTCTGGGTTCCTCTGCGGTCTTCCTCAGACCATACTCCCGGATCTCGAGTTTTGAATTCTTTCTTCTTTTATCGTCTCAGGACAATCCTTTATGTAATGGTCTTGAGAACCACATCTAAAACATGCATTTTCATGCACTCGACATTCTCTAAGATGACGTCTACCACATTGTGGGTACTCAGATCTATCCGATTGGATTTTCCCCACACTAGCAACTGAAGTCGTCTGTGCTTTATTTCCCGAATACTGCTTACTCTTGTCCTTCCTTGAAAGCCCAGTGGAAGTAGCCGATCGGGTGGAGAAATCTCTTGACTTCTTGGATGAGGATTGGAATGACTTATTCCACTGTCTCTTTCTAGAGTCACTAGACTCCATTTCAAATTTCCTCTTCTCCTTTACTAGTTCTTTGGCTTTACAAGCCCTCTCTACTAGCACAACGAATTCCTTTAGTTCTAAGACAGCAACAAACAATTTGATGTCCTCATTTAACCCATCTTCAAATCTTTTACTCATGATGGCCTCAGTGGACATGCATTCTCAAGCGTATTTGCTGAGTCGTACAAACTTATGCTCATAATCAGTCACCGACATCTTGCCTTGCTTCAGTTCTAGGAATTCCTTCCTTTTTTTGGTCCACAAACCCTTAACTAATATACTTTTTCTTGAACTCTTCTTGAAAGAATTCCCAAGTGATCTTCTCTCTTGGAACTACTGATACCAAGGTGTTCCACCATTGATAGGCAGAATCTCTTAAAAGAGTGACTACACACTTCATGCATTCCTCAGGTGTGCATGACAACTCATTAAGTACCCTGATGGTATTTTCTAACCAGAACTCGGCCTTTTCTGGGTCATCATCTCTTTTAGCCCAGAATTTTTCTGCCCCATGTTTCTTGATCCTATCAACTGGAGGTTTGTCTCCTCTTACCACCTCTACTACTTGAAGGGCTACAGGGATAGGTTGTGGAATAGGCGGGGGTGGAGGGGGGTTGTGTATTCGGGTTCTTACGAACAAACTCCGTATACCATGTGTTCATCATATGGAGGAAGGCCTCTCAAGCCTCTTCTCCTCCTCCTTGACTCACCGTAGGGGGTCTATTCTCATTCTCGTGTGGCACCGTCCCTTCAGGGGAGCCGGCACGTTACTTTCTACGTCATCCGCCACAGCTCTTTCGGGATCCATTTACTATATGTATAAACATAATTTAAGTCGTCAGGAGTCATCACACTATCATTATAAAAACATTCTTACGTATAGCATGTATAGCTAGACTCGTGCTCATGCTACGTTAATCCTAGAATCGACTAAACCGTAGCTCTGATACCACTAAATGTAATACCCCATATCCGTGTCCAAGGCTGAGACCGGATATGAGACATCACTATGCTTGAACTTTCTTAAACATGCACTTACGGGCTGTAAAATTTTGTTCCAAATTAAAAACTTCTCTTTCTTAGTCTAATCATACATTTCATGGACCTACGAGGCCTTAAACACGTATCTGAAAGTTTTCAAAACTTAATCGAAAACTTGTCTTTAAAGCAGGGGTCACACGCCCATGTGGTCTGGGACACGCCCGTGTATCCCTTAGACATGCCCATGTCTTCCAATCGTGGTCGACATTGACTATATTCACACGGCCTTGACACACCCGTGTCTTCCAACCGTGGTCGACACTGACTATATTCACACGACCTGGGGCACACGCCCATGTTTTGACCGTGTGTCACACACGTCTTAAACAAACGGCCGTGGGATTAACCCATAGTTTATTCTAACTTAAGGTACTAAGGTGCAGGGGATGTATGGCCTAGACACACACCCGTGTGTCTATCCGTGTGGGCACTTAAAGGCTATTTACCAAGCCAATTGCCACCTTGAAATCAAGATCAATCTCATATTCAATTCAACAACTCAGATTACTACATCTTTCATGAACAATACTATATGCTTCATTGATATCAATATACATACATACATAGCCCATCTTGGCCTATCACTTAGCCGTATACAAATAATAAGCTTGATAGCCTATACTTTAGTTCTTCTTAAAACATATACTCAAAATGAAGTGTTCCCTATACATGCCATACTTAATAAAAACAACTTGGCTATACTAAAATAGTGATTGATAGTGTGCTTCGAGCTTCGATAACGACGATCCACGAGATTAGCTTGGCGGAACTACATGGAAAAAAAGGATAAAAGAAGTAAGCATTTAGCTTAGTAAGTTTACATATAATGCACATAGCAATATGTTTGTTTAACAAAAACTCTTTGGTATAAACAATGGTATCATAATTTCAGCTATTTAAGCTTACTTACTCTTACTTATTCTTACATATCTTATGACACTTACTAGTCTCAAGCTCGTGAGGTAGACAAGATACCTATATCACTTGATCACATAGATCAACATACTTTACTATAATAATCATAATCTTTACTCATTTTCAACTTGATAATAGCTTTGCTTACTTAATTTTCTTGCTATCTCATTTAAGCTTTACTCATTTGCCCGATGAATTTCTATGAATAATCGAGGATACTGAATCTCATCCCACATATAACTTAATGCCAAAGCCATATCCTCGATAGGGTCTTACATGGGATCTCTCATCTTGGCATTGATGCCATGTCTTGACATGGACTTACTCAAAGTCTTCTTTGTGTGTTCCCCTGGGAACTTACCATTGCCATGTCTTGACAAGTTATTATTTGATATCTTTACTCATGAACTGGTCAATGCCGAGCCTTGGCTTGGACTTACATGAAATCTTTCTTGTTACTCACCAATGCATGCCTTCGCTTGGACTTACATGGGATCTCTCTCTCATGATAGCGTTTCAATGTCAAGACTTGTCTTGGACTTACATGATAACTTTGCTTGATTGCCGATGCCATGCCTTGGCTTGGTCTTATACGGGCTTTCTTATCTCATGTGGTAGATCGAGTATCCTAAGTAATTCAACTTCAATCGGGACTTTCTCATGCTTAATTTCATTAATTTCTTTGTATAGAATACCATTAAACATTCTCATGAAAGTAATGTATATTTAACAACATAACAAGTAATTCAATGAAAATATTCATGAAGCTTGGAAATCATACAAACTTACCTTGATATACAAAATGTATGTAGATATGCAATTTAGTCCTCGACTTTGTCCTTGCCTCAGTTTCGATCCGAGCTTCATTTTTCTTGATCTTTAATAATATTTTAGATCATTTAATACTCACATTAACAAAATTGACTCTTAGCTCATACTTTGGCAAAATTACTATTTTGCCCCTACACTTTCTCATATTTACACTTTTGCCCCTAGGCTCGTAAAATAATTTTCATACCACTTTCTTAAACTTCATGATTAGCTAATTCATTATCTCAACTATAGCAATAACAAATTCTTACTATTTCTACCATGTATGACAAATTTCATAATATTAACAAACTAGTCCTTACTAGCATTTTTCATTAAATTCACTTAGAAAAAGATGTTTATCTAACATCAAACTCTCATAATCTTCCATAAAATATCATTTTACAAGAATCTCATACATGGGTAAATTTATGAACATGAATCATAGCTCATCTTATAGCTAAAAATAGCTAATTCATAATATAAGAATTCCAAAAATACGAAGAATATTAAAAACGGGGCTAAAAAGAACTTACTAACAGGCTTGAAAAATTGAAGAACCCTAGATGAATAAGAATTTTTATCATCTTTTTCCCTTTTTAATCATTTAATTGATAAATGACCACAACGCCCTTCTCTTTAAAAATTCCCCATTTACTAACTCATGTCGATTTTTGTCCAAAAATTATAATTTGGGCAAATTGCTATTTAAGGACTTCTGATTAATATTCTAAAGCTATTTAATACAAAAAGCTTCTAGAAACTCATATTTTGCAACTTTTGCAATTTAATCCTAATGGACCCTTTACTAGAAATTTTCATAAAATTTCTTCATGAAACTTTCATAATACCATGAAACCATGTCAAATAACTTAAAAACTCATATTACTACTTCGGATTTGTGGTCTCGCACCATTGTTTCGACTAGGCCCTAAATCGGGCCGTTACAATTGGTGGGGGTGGAGGTTGTTGAGCAGCCGGATCTGTACGGATATATTGTGTGAACCAATTGTTCATCATCTAGAAGAAGACTTGTTTAGCCACTCCCTTTTGGCTACTTGTAACAGGTCTAGAATTAGATTGCACTGCCCCTTGAGTGGGAGCGGGGGCATTACTTTCCACATCATCAGCTACGACTCGATGGGGATCCATTTACTATATAAAAATACATTTTAATTGTCAGGAATAATCACACTATTGCAATTTATATATATGGCATGTATAGCTTGACTCACACGCACTACGTTAGTCCTAGAATTGAGTAAATCGTAGCTTTGATACCAATAAAATGTAACACATGTCCCGTATCCATCGCCGAAATGGGTTAAGAGGCATTACCGGACATAACACAGTTTCAAACATTCACATAATTATACAAGTCAAATTCGTATATAATTACAGCATAAAGCTAATTAAAAATAAAACAGGCTTTAATAATAATTTCACATAAACAAACTATGCTTCGAAATTCAATCATACCAGTATCATTTATTTATTCACATATTCGAACCAATAACATATATCAAATCATATTACCAATGTCTTATAAAATTTAATAGTCGAACCATAAGACCTATAATCATGGTATTCGAATAATCAAATTATAAATAAACTTATTACAATACAATGTCATATACGTAACATATGCATTACATCACTCAATTATATACATCTATCATATTGGCTAAATATCAAACATTTCATTCATTAAGCTCATGTACATGTGCATTTCAAACAAGACAAAACATAAAACACAGCCTAATATTCCTTCACATATAAAACATTAGTTAACTTTACAACACAACCAAATATGCTTTTTGTGCTATTATAACATGCGCATATCACTTTAAAGCAAAAGCCATTTCTAAACACAATTACTGAACTATAACAAAACCCATGAGGTTAATAATCTAAATCAAGCTATCCCACACAGCTTAATAGACATAATTACAAAAACATAAACAAATCTTACCAAAAACCCGACTCATGCACATCTCACCATAGTCACATTAAACATGCATGATTACAAAGAACATTTCATAGCATACCAAATTCACATGCTTTATATTCAATCTAAAATACATATACCAAACCACTTATCTCTTTATATATTAGAATATTCAAGTTAACCATAAAAGTCATACCAATTTCACCATTTAGACCTGTACCAAAACAATCAATCAAAACAATCATGAAACATATTCGTTACTTCCCTTCACCAATCGTACCCAAATAGCCAAATACAAATAATGACATAGCATCACTTAACCTATATTTCACATATTATATATTAAAAATGCATTCATCTACTACCTCATTACTAAGCCGAATTATAAAACCAAACACCACAAACATATATATATCATGAGATATACTTCCAACTTAACTTATGTCATGACCGAATACACACGAGCATTAACATCAAAATCAAGCCATTTTCGCATGGCTATATATATACAAATTCAAAACCACACATATCAAAATAGCTTATACATGCCATATATCATATTTACATAGTCCAAAGTATCGAATATTGGTCGATAGTGTGATGATGTTCCTTGACGATCCCTGCGCTCGAATTTACCTTTCAAAATATATAATACAATGAATAAGTGCACAAAGAATGCTTGGAAAGCTTAGTAAGCCATAAGCAAATAAATTAACGCAAGAACATTCATAATTCATTTCGAAACAACCAAACCTAATTAATTCCATACACATATGCATAATTCTATTTCTCACCTAGTTCACATGATCACATTAATCATTGACACTTACCTTTTCTTTCAAAGTTTGTACAAACTTAACCTGATCGTTTAAATCGAACTCACATTCGATCTTGCTATGGCTTTGCCCATTGAACCATTCAAAATTGTTAAGGATACACGAAAATCGTAATAAGCTCGTACAATGCTATATTTCGGATATGGTCTTACATGCGACCACATATCGATGCCACTGTCCCAGAAAGTGTCTTACACGAATCATATACGATGCCAATGTCCTAGACATGGTCTTACACAAATCACACATTGGAAGTCCTAATGTCATGACATAGGTATCCTATGCAGTTCCTATAGTTCGTACGGGGCTCTCGGATGTCGTAATCTAATCAATTTAAGCTCGACAAAAGACATTCCATACTTATATCAATTCGGCAATATATGTGATTATATATATACAATTCAATTCGATGTTATAAAATGTACTCACTTGAATTTAAACACATTTTTTTACTTATGAACTTACCTTGTACGAACAGGAAGGGACCAGAATGACTATTCGACAACCTTCGACTTTCCCTGATCCAATTCCGATTTCCTCTTTTCTTGATCTAAATAGATTCAAATTTAACTTATTTAATTACACATTCATTCAATTTCATCCAAAAACACATAATTTGGGCATTTTGAACTTTATCCCATAACATTTCACATTTTCACAATTTAATCCCAATTTCAAACTAACACAAAATCTCATCAAACCCATGTTAGGCTAAATTGTCCTTAGGTCCATAGCAGCCCATTTATTTCATTTATTTCATATTTTGACCCCTCAAATTGCAAATTTCCCAATTTAATCTTAAATAAGGTTTTTTTTATTAAAAATCACTTAATTAAACATAATAATCTATCAACAAAGATTTATTTTTAATCATCAAACAACAAAAATATCAAGCTTTCAACAATGGCAATTTACAAATTCATCATCAAATCTGAAACTAAGGCACGGGTTAGCTAGTATACAAAGCAACGATATCAAAAACATAGAAATTATCAAAAACCGAACAAAAATGAACCTTTAATCAAGCTTAGACCAAGGCCAAACCTCAAAAGCTTTCAAAGCTTTATTTTCTTCTCAAGTTTCAGCAATGGGAAAGATGAACCTGCAAAAATTTTCATGTTTTTATTTATTTCATTATCATTTAGTATTCATTTACCAAATTAACCTTAATGAAATAATATGAAAACTTTATAATGGTTGTCCATATTTGTCCACTCAAATATTTAATGGTCAATTTACAACATAAGGACTCCATAATTAATTCATCAAAACAATTAAGCACTTTAACATATAGAAAGCCATTTTTACATTTTACGCAATTAAGTTCTTTTATCAAATCGAGCACACAAACGATAAACTTTTCACAAGAAATTTTCACACATATCACATATTATGCTGTAAACACAAAAAATAATATTAAAATATTTTTTGACTCAGATTTGTTGTAACGCCCCGAATTTGGGCGTAGTAGAATTGGGCCCATTGGGCCTTGGGCACGAGAGCGTTTAAAACTTTTGAGGACAAGAGAACGGCACTAATGCAAGTTGGACCTATTAGGTGAGTGATTTTGGAAGGTTAGGGGGCTTCCATGAAGTCTCGGGATCAAACTTGGGCTTTAGGAAAATTTTGGTTTTAGGTGAATAAAACCCTGGGAGTTAGTAAGTAGGCTTTAAGAATAAAATGTGGGGAAAAATGACACAAAAAGGGTTGTGGTCTAGTGGCAAATGATGCCACATAGGAGACAATAGAATGACGCCACAAGGAAGCAAGGGGTCCAAGGTTCAAGTCTTGGCGCTTGCATTTCATTTTGATTTATTTTTTAAGTGAACTTAGACGTTGGCCATAGACTTATATTTAGTTGCGCATGATTTTAGACACAAGAGGAGCTTGTGGCCTAGTGGCTAGTGGCGTGGATTAAGTTACAGGGGAGCCTGAGTTCGAATCCCATCGCAAGAAAAAAGGAATAATTATTTTGCTACGTTGGGACGGCTAGAGTTTGTGTTGGAATTGAACTCTGCTGAAGGAGGGATCCAACATAGGGAAGCTAGCAAGAGGGAAGGTGAGAAGCTGGCTTTAAATAGAGCAATCTATGAGGAGAGAAGGCATACCTTGGTTGGCGTTGGGCATAGGAGTGGTCGGAGCACGGATCAACTCCAGATTCCTATTAGGTGTATATTTTGCACTACTCTAGTTGTAGAGCGGCAAATGCTAAAATGCCGGTCACACAGCGATTGTAGCCACACGAGCGTGCGAGCGCACGTGTGGGAGCTTCGACGCGATAGTTGAGGCCCCCATGAGTATTCTTGTGGGTTGATGCTGTTTGGGCCACGGTGGGCCGAAAGGGGCCAAGTGGGCCCAATGGACCCGTGGGCCCATATGAATAAATTGTATGATTGTGCAGTAGATAGTGAACTGGTCTATGTGAATCTCATATCTGTGGCTAGATTTGGGCTAAATGGGTCACATGAGCATGTGGCCTATTTGGGCCGAGAATGGGCCATAGGCACATTCGCATCATTATCTCCGCTTAGAATACCTTGGTTTACAAAATTATCGAAATACCCTTTGTTTACGAAATTACCGAAATACCCTTGGTTTGTGAAATTACCGAAATACCCCTGGTTTGCGAAATTACCAAAATATGCCAAGTTTACGAAATTACTAAAATACCCCTGATTTACGAAATTACCGAAATACACCTAGTTTGTGAAATTACCAAAATACCCATGATTTGTAACATTACCAAAATACCCCCGATTCGTAAAATTACCAAAATACTCCCGATTTACAAAATTACTGAAATACCCTCGAGTTACAAAATTACCGAAATACCCCCGGTTTACGAAATTACTGAAATACCCCTAGTTTGCAAAATTACTGAAATACCATTGGTTTACGAAGTTACCGAAATACCCTAGTTTGTGAAATTACCGAAATACCCCTAGTTTGCAAAAATTACCGAAATACCTCCAGTTTATGAAATTACCAAAATACCCCTGATTTATGAAATTACTGAAATACCCCTAGTTTGTGAAATTACCAAAATACCCCTGATTTGTAAAATTACCAAAATATACCTGGTTTATGAAATTATCAAAATACCCCTAGTTTGCAAAATTATTGAAATAACCTCAGTTTATGAAATTATCGAAATACCCCCAGTTTATGAAATTACCGAAATACCCTCGATTTACGAAATTATCGAAATAACCCTAACTTGTGAAATTATCGAAATACCCTCAATTTGTAAAATTACCGAAATACCCCTATAGGGTAGAATTATCGAAATACCCCTAGATGGTAGAATTACCGAAATACCCCTGAAGGGTAGGATTACAGAAATACCCTTACAGGTTAAATGATTGTTTTGCCCTTGTGAGTAAATGATTGACTTGTGCTATGATTTGACTGATTTGACTGTGATCATATGACTATGTATTAACTGACTTAACTGTGGGCGTGTGAGTGATATGCTGTTAATATGTGTTGAAATGACTGTTACTGAGCATGGCCATTTTGCATACACTTGTAATGATTGAGCATGACATACACGACATATTGCATGGGGTTGGGACATTGATAATGAGGAAGTCCTTATACGGTCGCCCGGGTCGCATGACAACTGAGGATCCAGTATTTATTTGTTAAGGTCACACGAGTCGCACGACGACTGTGGACCAATGGACGGCTTAAAGCCGCGTAATCTGAATATGGATTTGTGCCAACCTAAATATGGCTCTGTGCCATCTTAATTATGGCTTTCTGCCAATTGTATTTACCCGTGGCTATGTGCCTAACAGATATCGATGACTCTGTGTCGATCATATTTACCCAAGGCTGTATGCCGATGATATTACCGTCGCTATTGGCTATGTGCCAAACATAATACAGTTATTGATGGCTCTGTGCCAATTATAATACCGCTATTGAAGGTTTAAGAGCCGCATATATATATATACTGGCAACTCGACTGCGTTCTTGGTGTGTAGGGTTGGGTGGGTTGACTTGGTCCCCACAGGTGTATAGGGTTGGTACGGGTGGTGTGATGGTTGGTTTGGGATGGGATGCATCCTCATACTATTGCATATCTGTTATGAGATCTGTTATTGGTTTGGGCTAGGCCCAATTGATTCTGCTATGGGTTGTGACTCAAATGATATTGTAGTGGGCTTGGCCCATGTATGCTCTGATCTGTACTGTACTGTTACTATTAAAGGGCTTTGGCCCAGACTACTTTGGGTTCTGTTTCTGTATACTAACTGTTACTCTAGAAAGGGGATTACACATTGAGTTTTCATAAATTCACCCTATTTTTAACTATGCAGGTTATCCTTAGCCTTAGACGGTTCGAAGCTGCGAGGGACTCGGAGAAGACCACACACTACTTATGTTTTCCGTTTTGATTATCTATTTTGAAATATTTTGATTTGGGTTGTAGTAAGGCATTTTAAAGTTTTTGCACTTTAAATTTCAGATTGGTTTTATTTTAATTTATATCTGTTAGAAGTAAATCGTAGTTTTCTGAAATGTTAACTGTTTTAAAACAATACTACGTTTTCGTAACATTTTTTTAAATGGTTTTACGACTTAATCTTTTCGTAAATCAATTACTTTCAAAATTGGCTTCCACAACTGAAAAAAATGTTTTGGGAATAAAACTAACGTAACTGGGATTTTACTTAAGCTTTTAAACAAGAAGGGTTTTCAATGAAAACATGGTTTTCGAAAAATACTTCAATGTGACACGCCAGATCCGGGCCTAACTTCTAGGCTAGATTTGGGGTGTTATATTTAATGGTATCAGAGCCCAGGTTGCAAAATTCTTCAGTGGATTGGGTTTTCAAAATTAAGTTTCAGAAAGTATTATTTCAAAAGGGCTTGAAAAGATTTAAAGTTTTGAAATGTTGTATTGACCGTTTTCTGAAAGTATGGTACACCGAGTCTCCGGCACCGGATCCGTAAGTTTTTTGAATACTTTTGTCTGTTTAGAAATTGAAATGCAGTGAGTTAGAAATACGGTGGTCTCTTTAGATTTTGGACTGTATTTTTTTTGGTGTTTATTCTGTGTGTGTTTGGTTTGGATGTGATGTTTGGATATTGAAATTGGTTGCGTAAGAGATATCTGTCTGCTTTAATGGTTAGGTGTTTTGAGTATGTGTAGGGAGTTCCAAATTCTAATTAAAATGTGATAGGATATTAGAATCAAAGTACCCAGTGGTAGCGTAGTGGGGTAGTTGTTACACGACTACCCTATTAGCTGGAAATTTCGGGGACAAAATTTCTTTAAGGGAGGTAGATTTGTAGTGCCCCGAATTTGGGCATAGTAGAATTGGGCCCATTGGGCCTTGGGCATGAGAGCGTTTAAAATTTTTGAGAACAAGAGAACGGAACTAATGCAAGTTGTACCTATTAGGTGAGTGATTTTAGAAGGTTAGGGGGTTTCCATGAAGTCCCGGGATCAAACTTGGGCTTTAGGAAAATTTTGGTTTTAGGTGAATAAAACCCTGGGAGTTAGTAAGTAGGCTTTAAGAATAAAACATGGAGAAAAATGACACAAAACGGGTTGTGGTCTAGTGGCAAATGACGCCACATAGGAGACAAGGGAATGACGCCACAAGGAAACAAGGGGTCCAAGGTTCAAGTCTTGGCGCTTGTATTTCATTTTGATTTATTTTTTAAGTGAACTTAGACGTTGGCCATAGACTTATATTTAGTTGCGCATGATTTTAGACACAAGAGGAGCTTGTGGCCTAGTGGCTAGCGGCGTGGATTAAGTTACAGGGAAGCCTGAGTTCGAATCCCATCGCAAGCAAAAAGGGATATTTATTTTACTAAGTTGGGACGGCCAGAGTTTGTGTTGGAATTAAACTCTGCTGAATGAAGGATTCCACATCGGGAAGCTAGCAAGAGGGAAGGTGAGAAGCTAGCTTTAAATAGAGCAATCTATGAGGAGAGGAGGCATACCTTGGTTGGCGTTAGGCATAGGAGTGGTCGGAGCACAGATCAACTCTAGATTCCTATCAGGTGTGTATTTCGCACTACTCTAGTTGTAGAGTGGCAAATGCCGAAATGTTGGTCACACGACGATGGTAGCCACACGAGCGTGCGAGCGCACGTGTGGGAGCTTCGACGCAATAGTTGAGGCCACCATGAGTATTCTAGTGGGTTGATGCTGTTTGGGCCACGGTGGGCCAAAAGGGGCCAGTGGGCCCATATGAATAAATTGTATGATTGTGTAGTAGATAGTGAACTGGTCTATGTGAATCTCATATCTGTGGCTAGATTTGGGAAAAATGGGCCCCATGAGCGTGTGGGCCCATTTAGGCCGAGAATGGGTCATAGGCCCATTCACATCGTTATCTCTGCTTAGCATACCTCGATTTACAAAATTACTGAAATACCTTTGGTTTACAAAATTACCGAAATACCCTTGGTTTATAAAATTATCGAAATACCCTTGGTTTGTAAAATTACCAAAATACCCCTAGTTTACAAAATTATAGAAATACCCCCGGTTTACAAAATTATCGAAATACCCCTAGTTTGCGAAATTACCAAAATACCCTCGATTGCAAAATTACCAAAATACCCTCGAGTTAGAAAATTAGCGAAATACCCCTAGTTTACGAAATTACCGAAATCCCCTAGTTTGCAAAATTACCAAAATACCCTCAGTTTACAAAATTACTGAAATACCCCTGATTTACGAAATTATCAAAATACCCTTGATTTGCGAAATTATCGAAATACCCCTGACTTGTGAAATTATCGAAATACCCTCAGTTTGCAAAATTACCGAAATACCCCTGTAGGTAGAATTATCGAAATACCCATGTATGGTAGAATTACCATATGACTGTGATCATATGACTGTTTATTAACTGACTTGACTGTAGGCGTGTGACTGATATGCTGTTAATATGTGTTGAAATGACTGTTACTGAGCATGGCCATTTTGCATACACGTGTAATGATTGAGCGTGACATACACGACATATTGCATGGGGTTGGGACATTGATACGGAGGAAGTTCTGATACGGTCGCACGGGTTGCATGACGACTGTGGATCCAGTATTTATTTGTTAAGGTCGCACGGGTCACACGACGACTTTGGACCAACGGACGGCTTAAAGCCGCGTAATCTGAATATGGATTTGTGCCAACCTAAATATGGCACTGTGCCATCTTAATTATGGCTTTCTGCCAATCGTATTTACTCGTGGCTATGTGCCTAACAGATATCGATGACTCTGTGTCGATCATATTTACCCAAGGCTGTGTGCCGATTATATTACCGTTGTTGATGGCTATGTGCAAAACATAATACAATTACTGATGGCTCTGTGCCAATTATAATACCGTTATTGAAGGCTTAAGAGTCGCATATATATATATACTGGCAGCTCGACTGAGATCTTGGTGTGTAGGGCTGGGTGGGTTGACTTGGTCCCCACAGGTGTGTAGGGTTGGTACGGGTGGTGTGATGGTTGGTTTGGGATGGGATGCATCCTCATACTATTGCATATCTGTTATGAGATCTGTTATTGGTTTGGGATAGACCCAATTGATTTTGTTATGGGTTGTGACCCAAATGATATTGTAGTAGGCTTGGCCCACGTATGTTCTGATCTGTACCGTACTGTTACTGTTGAATGGCTTTGGCCCAGACTACTTTGGGTTTTATTTCTGTATACTGGCTGTTACTCTAGAAAGGGGATTACATACTGAGTTTTCATAAACTCAACCCATTTTTAACTGTGCAGGTAATCCCCAGCCTTAGACGATTCGGAGCTGCGAGGGACTCGGAGAAGACCACACACTGCTTATGTTTTCCATTTTGATTATCTACTTTGAAATATTTTGATTTGGGTTGTAATAAGGCCTTTTAAAGTTTCGCACTTTGAATTTTAGATTGGTTTTATTTTAATTTATATCTATTAGAAGTAAATCGCAGTTTTCCAAAATGTTAACTGTTTTAAAACAACAAACACTTTCGCAACATTTTTTTTAAATGGTTTTACGACTTAATCCTTTCGTAAATCAATTACCTTCAAAATTGGCTTTCGCAACTGAAAAAAAAATTTGGGAATAAAACTAACGTAATTGGGATTTTACTTAAGCTTTTAAACAAGATGGGTTTTTAATGAAAACATGGTTTTCAAAAAACACTTCAATGTGACACGCCAGATCCGAGCCTAACTTCTAGGCTGGGTTTGGGTTGTTACATTTGTGGTCCCAAAAGCCCTGTTCCGACTAGGGTCTAAATCGGGTTGTTACAACTCTCCCCCTTTAGGGATTTTTGTCCCCATAAATCTTACCTGCGAATAGGTTTGGGTATTTCTCTCTTATAGCATCCTCGGGCTCCCACGTAGCTTCTTCAACCCCGTATCAATGCCATAAGAAATTCACTAAAGAAATTTTCTTATTTCTTAATTCTTTAACCCCCTGATTTAAAATCCGGATCGGTTCTTCTTCGTATGTCATATCAGGCTTAATTTCAATCTCAGATGGAGAAATCACATGCGATGGATCAGATCAGTATCGTCAAAGCATCGATACGTGAAATACATTATGAATCTTTTCTAACTCTGGTGGCAATAACAATCTGTAAGCAACTGACCTGATACGCTCAATAATCTTATACGACTCAATGAATCTCGAACTTAATTTTCCTTTACAAACCGAATTGGGGTATTTTCTTCCACGGAGATACTTTCAAAAACACTTGATCCCTGATTTGAAACTCAATATCTTTCTGTTTCAAGTCTGCGTACGATTTTTGACAATCTGATGCTGCTTTTAGACTTTCACGAATCACTTTTACTTTCTGTTTAGTCTTTTTGATCAAATTGACCTCATGCATCTTATTCGCACTGAGCTTAGTCCAATACAAAGGTGTTCGGCATTTGCGACCATACAAAGCTTCGTAAGGTGCCATTTTTAAACTCGATTGAAAGCTATTATTATACGCAAATTCAATCAATGGCAAGTATCATTCCCACATACCTTCAAACTCAAGAATGCAACATCTCAACATATCCTCGAGTATTTGAATAATCCACTCGGATTGACCATTCGTCTGTGGGTGAAAAGTAGTTTCTTCCAAAACCGCGATGTGAATGTTAGATCTCTATCCAAAACAATAGAAATAGGTACTCTGTGCAATTTCACAACTTGAGAAATGTAAAACTCAGCAAGCTTATCAAGTGAATAATCCCTGCGTATCAAAATGAAATGAGCCAATTTAGCCAGTTTATCAATAACTACCCAGGCCGCATCTTTCTTACTCGGTGTCAGAGGCAAACCTGTAACAAAATCTATCGTGATTCTATCCCATTTCCATTCAGGAATCATAATTGACTGAAGTAACCCAAACGGCACGTGATGCTCAGCTTTGACTTGCTAACAAATTAAACATTTCGAAACAAATTTTGAGATATCAAGCCTCATACAAGGCCATCAATAAAACTGTTTCAGATCATTATACATTTTTGTACTTCCCGGGTGTATGGATAACTGACTATTATCAGCTTTCTTCAAAATCATTCGAAGCAACTCTGAGTTTCTCGGAACACATATTCGACCTTTGAATCTTAAACAATCATCAGCATCAATCTGAAATTCTGAATCAAGGTTCGAATCACGTTGAGCCAGTTTTCCTAGTAATTCATTATCAACTTTCTGAGCTTCGCAAATCTATTGTATAAATAACAGTATCACTTTCAACTCAACTACAATCGAGCAGTCATCAGATAGAGCCAACTGAGTATTCATCACACGAAGAGCAAACAGAGATTTTTGGCTTAAAGCATCAGCAACAACATTGGCCTTTCTCAGATGGTAGTCAATAATCAACTCCTAATCTTTTAACATCTCTAACCATCTTCGCTGTGGCAAATTCAGATCTTTCTGAGTCATCAAATATTTTAAGCTTTTATGATTAGAATAGACGTGACATTTCTCATCGAACAGATAGTGGCGCCAAATCTTCAACGCAAACACAATAGCTGCCAATTCCAGATCATGTGTCGGATAGTTCTTTTCGTGCAGCTTTAACTGTCTAGAGGCATAAGCTATGACTTTGCCTTCCTACATTAAAACATAGCCCAGACCATTCAAAGATGCATAACTATAAATGACAAATTATTTACCCGACTCTAGTTGAACTAGCACCGAAGCTTTGGTCAACAAAGCTTTTAACTGATCAAAACTTTTCTGGCACTTTTCTGACCACTCGAACTTAACATCTTTCTAAAGTAGTCTCATCATCGGGCTTGCAGTCATAAAGAAACCTTTTATGAATCATCTGTAATAACCGGCAATTCCCAAAAAGCTTCAAACTTGGATACATTTCTTGAAGGCTTCCAATCTAGTATTGCCAAAATCTTGCTCTGATCAACCCGAATACCAGATGCTGATACATGTTCGTACCTCATTCGGAAAGCAATTTGGCACATCGAAATCTTTCACTCGCAGCTGATAGTAGCCCGATCTCAAATCAATCTTTGAAAACACTGTATCCCCTTTCAACTGGTCGAACAAATCATCTATACGTGGCAGAGGATATTTATTATTTATGGTCACTTTATTGAGTTGTCGATAGTCGATGCACATTCTTATAGTTCCGTCTTTGTTTTTCACAAACAAAACTAATGCACCCCAGGGAGAAAAACTCGGTCGTACGAAACCTTTATCTGTCAATTCTCGCAACTGAGCTTTCAATTCTTTTAATTCAGTCGGTGCCATTCTGTACGGAGCTATCGATATTGGAGTCGTCCCCGACACTAACTCAATACCAAACTCTCCCTCTCGGATCAGCGACAAACCAGGTAATTCTTTAGGAAAAACATTCGGATACTCACACACAACTGGTATTGATTCAATCTTCTTTTCAGTCACTTTTGAATCAAGCACATAGGAAAAGTAAGCTTGACAACCCTTTGTTCACATATTTCTGAGCTAATATAGAAGATATCACTGCCGGTAAACCATTAAGATCATTAGGCTCAATCCGAATAATCTCATCATTCTGGCATCACAAATCAATAGTCTACAGTTTACAATTCACAACTACATCATGTAATGTTAGCCACTACATACCTAGAATTATATCAAACTCATTGAATGGCAACAACATCAAGTCGGTCGGAAAACATGAATCTCAAATCATCAACGGACAATTCTTACATACTTTATCAACCAAAGCACACTAGCCTAAGGGGTTCGATACTCTAATCACAAACTCAGTAGACTCTACAGGCAAAGTCTTACTGGATACTAAAGTCTCACATACATAAAAATGAGTTGATTCAGGATCAATCAATGCAACAACACTAGTATCATAAAGAGTGAAAGTACCGGTAATAACTTCTGGAGATGAAGCTTTTTCAAGAGTGCGAATAGCATAAGCTCTGGTAGGTGCATGAACCTCAGACCTAACAGCAGTGTCTTTAGTTCCTCTCTGGCTGCTACTCACATTACCCGTGTTTCTGGGTGGTCTACCTCGAGCTGACATGTTAATCGGTTTTGTATACTGCACTGTGTTTTGCTCAGTTAACTCAGGGCATTCACGAATGAAATGATCCATCGATCTACATTTAAAACAAGCCCGATCATTCAATCTACAATCAGCAGGGTGGCGTTTACCATAATGTCTACACTCAGGTCGGTTTGGTTAGATGTTACCAATACTAGCTATTGAGGTAGCTTTCGAACTCACAGGTGGTTTGTCTCGTTCTCGTCTAGAATTACCTGTAGTAGCGGCTAAAATCATCTCAGAACTTCTTTGAGGCCGACTGAAAAGACTTTTTGGATGATCTTTTTCGTGAATCTCTAGCTTCAAAGTTAGCTTCTCTTTTCTTTTTCCCGAGCTCTTCAGCTTTGCATGCTCACTCGAACAGTACCATAAACTCTTTTATTTCAAGAATCCAACTAATAGCTTAATGTATTCATTCAACCCGTCTTCAAATCTTTTACACATTATAGCTTCATTCAAAATACATTCTCGTGCATATCTGCTGAGTCTCACTGTCATGCAACCCTGTTATAACTCGAGAAACTATTTGTGTTTTTGATCTATGAATCTCTAACTGATATATTTCTTTCGAAATTTAGTCTGAAAGAACTCCCAGGTAACCCATTCATTTGGAACCACCGATATTAGTGTATTCCACCAGTGATACGTGGTATCTCGTAACAAGGATACATCACATTTTATACACTTACCTGGGGTACAGGATAACTCATCGAACACATGGATAGTAATATCAAGCCAGAATTCAGCTCGCTCAACATCATCATTCACAATAGCTCTGAACTCTTCAGCCCCGTATTTTTTGATTTTATCAACCAGTGGCTTATTTAATTGCACCGGATTAGTAACTTGTGGCATCATAGGTATTTGAGTAGGAATTGGTAGGGGTGGAGGTTGTTGAGCAGCCGGATTTGTACGGATATATTGTGTGAACCAATCGTTCATCATCTGGAAGAAGGCTTATTTAGCCTATCCCTCGTGGCTACTTGTAACAGGTCTAGAATCAGATTGCACTGCCCCTTGAGCGGGAGCGAGTGTATTACTTTCCACGTTATCAGCTATGGCTCGATCGGGATCCATTTACTATACAAAAACATAATTTAATTGTCAAGAATCATCACACTATTACAGTTTATATATATGGCATGTATAGCTAGACTCACACACAGTACGCTAGTCCTAGAATCGACTAAATCGTAGCTCTGATACCAATAAAATGTAACACCCCTAACCCGTATTCGTCGTCAAAATGGGCTAAGAGGCATTACCGGACATAATATAGTTTCAAACATTCACATAATTATACAAGTCAAATTCGTATATAATTACATCATAAAGCTAATTAAAAATAAAATAGGCTTTAATAATAATTTCACATAAACAAACTATGCTTCGAAATTCAATCATATCAGTATCATTTATTTATTCACATATTCCAACCAATAACATATATCAAATCATATTACCAATGTCTTATAAAATTTAATAGTTGAACCATAAGACCTATAATCATGGTTGTAACATCCTGAAAAGGGCCTATGCATTTTCGGTTTAATTGTATGAAATGACAAGTCTTAAGCATTATGAATAAATTTTTGACATTTTTGAAAACTCAGAAATGTATGAAAATGAATGGAAATGAATATTTTTGGAAACCGGGAAATGCATTGGACATGAACATTTTAGGAAACCTAGAAATGTGAGGAAATGATCCAAAAATGGAAAGTATACATTTTTGGAAACTTGGAAATGTAAGAAAATGGCAAGTAAACAGAGCCGATCAAAAATTTTAGGAAACTTGGAAATGACCCCAAAATGTCAAATTTTAAAGTTTAAAATAGGAAATAAGGGCAATGTGGCCTTAAAAGAAAAAGTTTGAAAAATTTGACACACAAACAGGCTTGGAAAAGTGGCCTGAAGATGTCACTTAGGGCTTAAGGAAATGGCACCATATGCAGGAGGAATGGGCCTGAGTTCGAGTCACTTGAGAAGCAAATAATGAAGGTTTTAATTTTGCTTCCAAAAGGCTGAGGTGGACGGCACATGTGTTTAAAAAGAGAGGTGTTTTATTTTCATAAATATGTGAATAATAAGTGATAAATAAAGGATTTTCTTTAATTGGATTATTTGAGGAGATAATTGATGGATTAAATGCTTTTATTTTAAATAAAGGAGATAACATTATCATAAGGAAGAGTGGTGGCCAAGGCAAGGACTCTTGGCCTAGTAATTCCGGCTAAAGGAGGAGAATTAAGGCTATTCTCTCATCTTTTCCTAAGTGTGCCGAAATTTTCCTAGCTCTCTCCCCCTCTCTGCCGAATTTTTCTTTAAGCAAAATCCATCTTCTCTTCTTCTATTTTCTTCTCAGTTTCTACTGTCAAAGTCGAATCTTTGTTGATTCTAAGTAAAGGAGAAATCAACTACAACATCAAAAGGGTAAGATCTGTGGTCAATCAATTTCTATTCCTTTTCTTTTTACCAAAATCAGGGTACTAATCCTATTAGCAATTTTGGCCGAATCTGCAAGGGGTCTCTCAGGTTTCTACCATTATCGAATAGAAGGATCAAGGATCTAAGGTAAGAAATATAAATAATCGGTCAAGGTTATGATTATGTCTCAATATTAGATTAAATCTGACATGAAGTTATAGGGATTTCGACAGATATTCAAGGCAAGGGAAACTTTTGGGATTTGGAAATTGTAAGGTAAGTGCATAGATCCAATCGGCCTAGGATTATTTTGATATTATTTTCCATTTACTCAAAAGTTAGAAATCGACATAAATTACGGTTTGGTGGTTAGCCGATTTCAAGAAAGAGGAACACAAATCTTCGTGGATTTGATTATCAATCAAATCGGCAAACAAGGTAAGTATTAGTAATACCATTCCTATTAGGACTTGGTTTTAAAATCGAAAAGGTTATTAATGTGTTTTTGTATGATGGGCCGAATATAGGAATTAACAGATCTAAAGTTAGATCGGGATTTTCGAGATTTCAAGGAACATATTAAGCGAATCAGGTGTGTACCCATACTAACCTTCAATACGTTATATGGTAATTATTAATTATATGAATATGCATAAGAATGTGAATGTGGCTATGTGCCCTAATGTGGTACAAAAAGTACTCGTGCACGTTTTTTTCTATACGATAGGATTATGAATATGTTATACTTTTAACATGTGAATAGTAATATGAATGAGAAAAATAAGTATGTTGTGCATGATAAAATATGTGGGGCATTCCGGGCTATATGTGAAAAGGAGAAGAAGGTGTGGACTTCGGTCTCACCAACGGAATATGGTGACTACGGTCACATAATTTGAATATGGTAACTACGGTTACATTATCTGAATTTGGTAACTTCGGTTACATTATTTGAATATGGTGTCTAATGACACAAATTATATGGGCGATGAGCACTTCGACTGCAGCGACTACCTTCGATGGTTGATTTAGTAGTCCCCACGGTGTGATTGGCAGGTACGGGTGGTGTGTAGCGGATGGACAAATAGGCTTGGGTTTGGGTTGCATCATCATTTATTTGTATATGAATATGAATTTGATATGAACATGTATGCCTGATTTGTTGAATGTTAGTATTGTGTGCACATTGAGTCTGTTGACTCACCCCTTTGTGGGACTATTTTTTAGGTAATGAGCAATAATGGACCGGGTCGGCAGGAGCTAAAGGTGGCCATGCACAGCAGGAAAGGATTTTTATTATTTGGGACTTTATTTCTATTAAGTATTTTATGTTTTTAAGTTTGGGAATTATTGATGTAATAAGGCCGAAAAGGCCATAGTTTCTATTTCATTACTTTTATTTTCTTTTAACCACTATGTTATGAATTAATTTATATTTTAAGTTTAAGTAAGAAATATTTTTTTAAGTAAACCCTAAATTATTTTGTCACCTTAAAATAAATGGATTCCCAAACATAGTTAATGGGTTTTTAACCTAAGCCCAACTCTAATTGATAACTTCCTTAAAAATTTCACGAACTTTCGCTAAGTAACAA
Organism: Gossypium bickii; assembly: GCA_025503065.1. Lineage (NCBI taxonomy): Eukaryota > Viridiplantae > Streptophyta > Magnoliopsida > Malvales > Malvaceae > Gossypium > Gossypium bickii. The sequence goes on from CP106713.1 coordinate 74,330,410, forward strand.
AGAATTTTGAAACCAATTTTTCTTAAGGAACATACCAGATCCGGTTCAGGCTCGTGGGCTGGGTATGGGGTGTTTTAGTTTGGTATCAGAGCCCAGTTTTAAACTCTCGGTCTGTGGGCTAAGGCCCCAAACATTTTTAATTCTAGCCCAAATGATCTTCTTTGAAATAATGCAGGTGTTCTGGCATGGCACCTAAGTCTCCGACCCGCAGTCCACCAGGTAAGTACCCTAACTTTTTGTGTGATTCTGTGATTTATGAACTGTATAAGGGTAGAAAAGGCATGGAACATATAATAGAATGATAGGAACATGAACCCTAGGGCTAGATTACTCAAACACAAAACCACATAAGATTTAATGCACTAAACAAACCTATGGCTAAGTCACTGAGATAGGGTGTGGTAACCCCTGTACGCATGTCTAGGATTGGATTCGGGAAGAGCACGGTATTTAAGCGATCCTAGTGACTCACCTCCTCTTCGCAGAACCCCACCAGTGCGTAGCTTCGGTTCACCCTAACTCGAGAGGGCTCGGTGGTGTGGCAACCTCTGTGCGCATGTCTAGGAATGGTTTCTGTGGGAGCTTGGTACTTAAGCAGTCCGTGTGACTCACCTTCTCTTCACTCGAATCCTGCCTGGTGCGTAGCTTTGGTTTACCCTGACCAAGAGGGCTCGGTCATAGGCTAAATATAATGACTAAAACCCGAAAGGGAACTAGCCATGTTTTTTTTTAAAAAAAAAACAAAACAACGAACCCTAATTTTAAAATTCTTAAAACTTTCTTTTAAATTTATAAAAACTATCTTTACAAAATTTCCCAAAAAATTTTTGATTTGTGAAAATTACAAAAATACCCCTAGTGGTAAAATTACCAAAATGCCCTTGATTCACAAATTGTCAAACTTCTCAACGATTTTGCCAAAACTTCATTATTTTATAAATGTTCACGAACCCTAATTTGCAAACTATCAAAATACCATGATTTTGAAAAATTACAAAATTGCCCTAACTTACAAAATTACCAAAATGACCCTGATTCCCAAAATTTTTGCGACACCTCCATTTTGGAAGGAATAATTCTCAAAAAGAACCCACAAAGTTTTACAACTTTTGAAATATCCCTGATTTATTAAATTTTACAAATTTACCCTGATTTGTGAAAATTTACCAAAATACCCCTAAGGTCGAAAATTACCGAAATACCCCCGGATTTTAAAATTTTTCCAAATTACCCCGAGACTTTGAAATTTTCAAAATACTTCTTGACAAAAACACCAAGGAACGTTTTTTTCTGAAAAAGTACGAAAATGCCCTGTAGGACAAAATTACGAAAATACCCCTGGGTAGTGGAAAACAACAACGAAAACTATAACGTTTCTCTGAATGAACGAAAGTTCATACTTGTTTGATGGATGAATGAATGAATGGAAAAGACTGTGTGTTTGTATGAATACGAAAGAACCACTCTTAAATCCCTTTTCATAAAACTCCTTCGCGGGTAAATAAGTGGAACAATGACTAATTCATAAAACTTTTTAATCAGATCTCGACGATAGAAAATGAGCTCTAGAGGACGTGGTCGTCGTGGATGAGGTAGAGGAAGGATGACTGTGTCGGAACCCGTTAGATCTGGTCAAGGTTCTGACAATGAAATACCACCGCCGCCACCACCCCCAGCTGTTAATGTTGAGCAGCAAGCTCAGACGGGGGAAGATGCTGTGTTGCAGGCTGTGCTACGAGTCTTGGAATTGGTGGCTGGTGCAGGAGGAGATTAAGGAAATCGTAAGTCTGTGCCTAAACAGCTCCGAGCTAATGGAGCTGAAATGTTTCGTGGAGTGTCTGGAGTAGCACCCAGTACAACTGAGTACTGGTTGGAAGCGACGGAGCGCATTATGGATGAGCTCGATCTGACTCCAGAGGAAAAGTTGAAAGGGATGGTGGCTTTATTACGCGATGAAGCGTATCAGTGGTGGTTAACTGTACGGGATGGTGCCATGGTGGAGGATCTGACCTGGGAATATGTTAAGGAGGCATTCCAGAAGAAATATGTGGGAACCAGGTATACAGACGAGCAAAGAAAAGCTTTTCTAGGGCTAGTTCAAGGAACAAGTCCGTAGCGAATATGAGGCGAAAATTTCGAGGTTGAGCCGTTATGCTCGAGGTGTAGTGGCGATCGAACATGAACATTTGTGTCCGCTTTGAGGACGGACCGAGAGACGACACCGAGATCGTTGATAGCACCGCATCGTGAGTGGAGTTCTCTTCTTTGGTGGAAAAGGCCAAGGTGGCCGAGGGAATTAAAGATGCTACCAAGCGGCCGTGGACAAAAATAAGCTTAAGAGAGGTTTTGGACCATCCGAAAGGGTCATAAGAGGCCTAGGGTTGACGGGCCACGAAATCAACAGCCGGTACGGCGGTGGCAAGCATCGCCCTTGTGAGCATTATGGAAAAAGGCACTTGGGAGAGTGTTGGGAGAAAGACGGGGATGTTTCAAGTGTGGGTCCAAGGACCATATGCTTAAGGATTGTCCCAAACAACCGGATGAGAGCCGACCGGCGATTTAGAATGCTAGCGGTGGTAGAGGCGCATGCCGGCCTCAACGGGGTCGTGGTTCGCCAACAGAGGTAATGGTGCTTGGCAGAGGCCGTGGAGAGCACGTGGCCGAGGTGTTTGCAATGCAGAAGCAAGGCAACCGGGTTTGGTTTATGCAGTTCACCGAAGGGAGGATGGTGACGCACCGGATGTAATAACCAGTACGTTCTTTATTTCTGACAAACCCTATTTTGCTCTGATTGATGTGCGCTCGACCCATTCCTATGTTGCATGTAGTGTAGTGGAAACACTAGGCCTAGACTCAGAACTCTCTGATAGACAGATGACTGTAGTAAGCCCATTAGGCCAAACCGTAGTGGTAGACAAGATCTTTCGGAATGTACCCCTAGAGATTCAGGGAGTGGACTTTCGGGCTAACCTAATGGAGTTACCCTTCGGAGAGTTTGAGCTTATACTTGGAATGGATTGGCTAGTAAAGCATCGAGCCGTGTTGGATTGTACGGCTAAACGTATGGAACTAAGAACCCCCGAGGATGAGGTAGTAGTGATTATCGGAGAAAGGAGGAACTACTTGTCCAACGTAGTTTCGGCGCTGAAGGCTGAGAAGATGGTTAGGAAAGGGTACGAGGCGTTCTTAGCCTTCGTAAGTGTGTTGGGAGGAAAAGATGAAGGTGTTCATGGAGTTAGGACGGTAAGGGACTTCGTAGATGTGTTCCTAGATGAATTACCAGGAATACCCCCAGATAGGGAGGTGGAATTTGTGATAGATTTGCTACCAGGAACAGCTCCTGTGTCAATCGCTCCATACCGAATGGTGCCAAAGGAGTTAGTGGAGCTCAAGGCTCAAATCTAAGAACTGTTGGATCGTGGGTTCATCTGACCCAGTGTGTCTCCGTGGGGAGCACCGGTCCTATTTGTGAAGAAGAAGGACGGAACTATGCGTATGTGCATAGACTACCGTCAGTTGAATAAGCTGACCATTAAGAATAAGTATCCTTTGCCAAGGATTGATGACTTGTTCGATCAACTGAAGGGGGCCGCAGTATTTTCAAAGATCGACTTAAGGTCGGGATATCACCAGTTGAAGGTGAAGGAGGCTGATATCCATAAGACCGCTTTTAGGACAAGATATGGCCACTTTGAGTTTGTAGTGATGCCGTTTGGATTGACGAACGCTCCAGCCACGTTCAGGGACATGATGAATCGGGTTTTCCAACCCTACCTGGATAGGTTCGTCGTTGTGTTCATCGACGATATTTTGGTATACTCGAAGTCGGAGGAGGAGCATGATGAGCATCTCCGAGTGGTGTTGGAAGTGTTAAGGGAAAAGAAGCTTTATGCCAAATTCAGCAAGTGTGAATTTTGGCTTAAGGAGGTGGCATTCTTAGGTCATGTGGTATTCGCAGAAGGAATAAGAGTGGATCCTAGGAAGATTGAAGCAGAGTTGGATTGGAAACCACCTAGGTCCGTGGCTGAAATCCGAAGTTTCTTAGGCTTGGCAGGCTATTACAGAAGGTTTGTGGAAGGGTTCTCGTCTATAGCCGCGCCTTTAACAAAGTTGCTAAAGAAGGAAGTACCCTCTGTATGGTCGGATAATCAACAGGAGAGCTTTGAAAAGCTTAAGAAAGTGCTGACGGAAGCTCCAGTGTTAATTCAGCCGGAGGCAGGCAAGGATTTTGTGGTGTATTGTGGCACTTCGCATACGGGATTAGGATGCATGCTAATGCAAGAAGGTAAAGTGGTCGCGTATGCGTCTCGGCAGTTAAGGCCTCATGAGGTTAATTATCCAACCCATGACTTGGAACTAGCAGTAGTGGTTTTCGCCCTCAAGGTTTGGAGGCACTACCTTTATGGAGAAAGGTCAGTGATCTACATGGACCACAAGAGCCTTAAGTACTTGTTGACTCAGAAGAAGTTGAACGGCAATGAAGGTGGGTGGAATTACTGAAAGACTACGATTGCTAGATAGAGTACCACCCGGGCAAGGCGAATATGGTAGCAGACGCCCTAAGTCGGAAGGTTGTGTCGGATCTAAGGGCTTTGTTCGCTCACTTGAGTCTGTATGATGATGGAAGCCTGTTAGTAGAATTGCAAGTCAAGCCCACGTGGCTGAATGAGGTGAAAGAGGGACAAATGGCTGATAAAGATCTAAGTGCTAAGTTTCAACAAGTACAGAGCGGAGAATTAGGGGATTATGGCGTCAATGAAGAAGGAGTATTGTGCTACAAAGGAAAAGTCTGTATGTCGAAGGACCAGGAGTTAAGACAAAAGATTCTTCGGGAGGCACATGGTAGCCGTTATGCTATGCATCCCGGAGGCATTAAGCTGTATAGGATCTAAGGGAACAATTTTGGTGGTCTGATCTTAAGCGGGAAGTGACTGAATTCGTGGGGAAATGTCTGATGTGTCAGCAAGTTAAGGCTGAACACCAAGTCCCATCAGGATTGCTTCAACCAATCGAAGTTCCCCAATAGAAGTGGGAAAGAATTACCATGGACTTTGTTACTGGGCTTCCCCTTACGCCCACTAAGAAGGACTCGGTGTGGGTGATAGTGGACCGTTTTACCAAGTCCGCACATTTTATTCTGGTGAGAATCGACTATTCCCTTCAGAAGTTAGCCAAGTTATATGTGGCAGAGATTGTAAGGTTACACGGAGTACCAACATCGATCATCTCCGACAGAGACCCAAGGTTTACGTCTCGATTTTGGAAGGCACTTCATCAAGCGTTGGGCACTAAGTTGGATTTCACTACGGCGTTTCATCCACAATCAGACGGGCAGTCTGAACGGGTTATACAAGTGTTGGAAGATATGCTGAGAGGCTGTGTGATGGATTTTCGAGGAAGTTGGGAAGATTATTTGCCTTTAGCTGAGTTTGCCTACAACAATAGCTATCAGGCAAGCATTCGGATGGCACCATATGAAGCATTGTATGGTCGGAAGTGTAGAACTCCTACTTGTTGGACAGAGTTAGGAGAACGTCGAGTTTTGGGCCCGGAGTTAGTGGCAGAAACTGAAGAGAAAGTTGAGTTAATTCGGGCACGGCTGAAGGAAGCCTCTGATAGGCAGAAGTCGTGCGCAGACCTTAAGCGGAAGGAGATCGAGTTTGAAGTGGGAGATTAAGTATTCCTGAAAGTCTCACCTTGGAAGAAGGTAATGAGGTTCGGTCGAAAAGGGAAGTTAAGCCCAAGGTTTATAGGGTAGAACTGTAACATCCTGAAAAGGGCCTATGCATTTTCGGTTTAATTGTATGAAATGACAAGTCTTAAGCATTATGAATAAATTTTTGACATTTTTGAAAACTCAGAAATGTATGAAAATGAATGGAAATGAATATTTTTGGAAACCTGGAAATGCATTGGACATGAACATTTTAGGAAACCTAGAAATGTAAGGAAATGGTTCAAAAATGGAAAGTACACATTTTTGGAAACTAAGAAATGAAAATGGAAATGATCCACAAATGGAAAGTATACATTATAGGAAACTTGGAAATGTAAGAAAATGGCAAGTAAACAGAGCCGATCGAAAATTTTAGGAAACTTGAAAATGACCCCAAAATGTCAAATTTTAAAGTTTAAAATAGGAAATAAGGGCAAGGTGGCCTTAAAAGAAAAAGTTGGAAAAATTTGACACACAAACAGGCTTGGAAAAGTGGCCTGAAGATGTCACTTAGGGCTTAAGGAAATGGCGCCATATGCAGGAGGAATGGGCCTGAGTTCGAGTCACTTGAGAAGCAAATAATGAAGGTTTTAATTTTGCTTCTGAATATTTGAGGTGGACGGCACATGTGTTTAAAAAGAGAGGTGTTTTATTTTCATAAATATATGAATAATAAGTGATAAATAAAGGATTTTCTTTAATTGGATTATTTGAGGAGATAATTGATGGATTAAATGCTTTTATTTTAAATAAAGGAGATAATATTATCATAAGGAAGAGTGGTGGCCAAGGCAAGGACTCTTGGCCTAGTAATTTCGGCTAAAGGAGGAGAATTAAGGCTATTCTCTCATCTTTTCCTAAGTGTGCCGAGATTTTCCTAGCTCTCTCCCCCTCTCTGCCAAACTTTTCTTTAAGCAAAATCCATCTTCTCTTCTTCTATTTTCTTCTCAGTTTCTACTGTCAAAGCCGAATCTTTGTTGATTCTAAGTAAAGGAGCAATCAACTACAACGTCAAAAGGGTAAGATCTGTGGTCAATCAATTTCTATTCCTTTTCTTTTTACCAAAATCAGGGTACTAATCCTATTAGCAATTTTGGCCGAATCTGCAAGGGGTCTCTCAGGTTTCTACCATTATTGAATAGAAGGATCAAGGATCTAAGGTAAGAAATATAGATAATCGGTCAAGGTTATGATTATGTCTCAATATTAGATTAAATCTGACATGAAGTTATAGGGATTTCGACAGATATTCAAGGCAAGGGAAACTTTTGGGATTTGGAAATTGTAAGGTAAGTGCATAAATCCAATCGGCCTAGGATTATTTTGGTATTATTTTCCATTTACTCAAAAGTTAGAAACTGACATAAATTACCTGGTTTGGTGGTTAGCTGATTTCAAGAAAGAGGAACACAAATCTTCGGGATTTGATTATCAATCAAAACGGCAAACAAGGTAAGTATTAGTAATACCATTCCTATTAGGACTTGGTTTTAAAATCGAAAAGGTTATTAATGTGTTTTTGTATGATGGGCCGAATATAGGAATTAACAGATCTAAAGTTAGATCGGGATTTTCTGGATTTTAAGGAACCTATTAAGCGAATCAGGTGTGTACCCATACTAACCTTCAATACGTTATATGGTAATTATTAATTATATGAATATGCATAAGAATGTGAATGTGGCTATGTGCCCTAATGTGGTACAAAAAGTACTCAGGTACGTTTTCTACTTCTGATAGGATTATGAATATGTTATACTTTTAACATGTGAATAGTAATATGAATGAGAAAAATAAAAATGTTGTGCATGATAAAATATGTGGGGCATTTTGGGCTATATGTGAAAAGGGGAAGAAGGTGTTGACTTCGGTCTCACCAACGGAATATGGTGACTACGGTCACATAATTTGAATATGGTAACTACGGTTACATTATCTAAATTTGGTAACTTCGGTTACATTATTTGAATATGGTGTCTAATGACACAAATTATATGGGCGATGAGCACGTCGACTGCAGCGACTGCCTTCGATGGTGTGTAGCGGATGGAGGGTTGACTTAGTAGTCCCCACGGTGTGATTGGCAGGTACGGGTGGTGTGTAGCGGATGGACAAATAGGCTTGGGTTTGGGTTGCATCATCATTTATTTGTATATGAATATGAATTTGATATGAACATGTATGCCTGATTTGTTGAATGTTAGTATTGTGTGCATATTGAGTCTATTGACTCACCCCTTTCTGGGACTATTTTTCAGGTAATGAGCAATAATGGACCGGGTCGGCAGGAGCTAAAGGTGGCCATGCACGGCAAGAAAGGATTTTTATTATTTGGGACTTTATTTCTATTAAGTATTTTAAGTTTTTAAGTTTGGGAATTATTGATGTAATAAGGCCGAAAAGGCCATAGTTTCTATTTCGTTACTTTTATTTTCTTTTAACCACTATGTTATGAATTAATTTATATTTTAAGTTTAAGTAAGAAATATTTTTTTTAAATAAACCCTAAATTATTTTGTCACCTTAAAATAAATGGATTCCCAAACATAGTTAATAGGTTTTCAACCTAAGCCCAACTCGAATTGATAACTTCTTTAAAAATTTCACGAACTTTCGCTAAGTAACAAAGAATTTTGAAACCAATTTTTCTTAAGGAACATACCAGATCCGGTTCAGGCTCGTGGGCCGGGTATGGGGTGTTTCAATGGTATTCGAATAATCAAATTTTAAATAAACTTATTACAATATAATGTCATATACGTAACATATGCATTGCATCACTCAATTATATACATCTATCTTATTGGCTAAATATCAAACATTTCATTCAATGAGCTCATGTACATGCGCATTTCAAACAAAACAAATCATAAAACACAGCCTAATATTCCTTCACATATAAAACATTAGTTAACTTTACAACACAACCAAATATGCTTTTTGTGCTATTATAACATGCGCATATCACTTTAAAGCAAAAGCCGTTTCTAAACATAATTACAAACTGTAACAAAACCCATTCCTTTAACTAATTAATGAATATACCAATTCACATATTATAAGCATTAGGTTATTGATCTAAATCAAGTTATCGCACACAACTTAATAGACACAATTGTAAAAACATAAACAAATATTACCAAAAACCTGAATCATGCACATCTCACCATAGTCACATTAAACATTTATGAATACGAAGACCAATTCATAGCATACCAAATTCGCATGCTCTATAATCAATCTAAAATACATATACCAAACCACTCATCTCTTTATCTATTTGAATATTCAAGTTAACCATAAAAGTCATACCAATTTCACCATTTAGATCTGTACCAAAACAATCAATCAAAATAATCATTAAACATATTCATTACTTGCCTTCACCAATCGTACCCAAATAGCCAAATACAAATAATGACATAGCATCACTTAACCTATATTTCACATATCATATATAAAAAATGCATTCATCTTCTACCTCATTACTAAGCCGAATTATAAAACCAAACACCACAAACATATATATATCATGAGATATACTTCCAAATTAAACTTATGTCGTGACTGGATACACACAAGCATTAACATCACAATCAAGCCATTTTCGCGTGGCTATATATACACAAATTCAAAACCACACATATCAAAATAGCTTATACATTCCATATGTCATATTTACATATTCCAAAGTACCGAATATTGGTCAATAGTGTGACTATGTTCCTTGACGATCCCTGAGCTCAAAGCTAGCTTTCAAAATCTATAAAACAATGAATAAATACACAAAGTAAGCTTGGAAAGCTTTGTAAGCCATAGGCAAATAAATTAATGCAAGAACATTCATAATTCATTTCGAAACAACCAAACCTAATTAATTCCATACACATATGTATAATTCCATTTCTCACCTAGTTCACATGATCACTTTAATCATTAACACTTACTTTTTCTTTCAAAGTTCGTATAAACTTCACACATACTTGAATCGTTTAAGTCGAACTCACATTCAGCCTTGCTATGTCTTTGTTCGTTGAACCATTCGAAATTGTTAAGGATACACGAAAATCATAATAAGCTCGTACAATGCCATATCCCAGATATGGTCTTACATGCGACACATATCGATGCCACTGTCCCAGACAGGGTCTTACACGAATCATATACGATGCCAATGTCCCAGACATGGTCTTACACGTTTTCTCACTTTGATGCCAATGTCTCAGACATGGTCTTACATGAATCACACATCGGAAGTCCTAATGTCATGACATACGTATCTTATGCAATTCCTATAGTTCGTACGGGGCTTTCAGACGTCGTAATCCAATCAATTTAAGCTCGACAAAAGACATTCCATGTTTATATCAATTCGGCAATGTATGTGTTTATATATATACAATTCAATTCGATATTATAAAATGTATTCACTTGAATTTAAACACATTTATTTACTTATGAACTTACCTCGTACGAACACGAACGGACCAGAATGACTATTCGACAACCTTCAACTATCCCCGATCCAATTCTGATTTCCTCCTTTTTTGATCTAAAGAGATTCAAATTTAACTTATTTAATTACACATTCATTCAATTTCATCCAAAAACACCTAATTTGGGAATTTTGCACTTTAGCCCCTAACATTTCACATTTTCACAATTTAATCCCAATTTCAAAATAACACAAAATACACAAAATCTCATCAAACCCATGTTAGGCCGAATTCTCCTTAGATCCCTAGCAGCCCATTTATTTCATTTATTTCACATTTTGACCCCTCAATTTGCAAATTTCCCAATTTAGTCCTAAATAAGCATTTTTTATTAAAAATCACTTAATTAAACATAATAATCTATCAACAAAGATTTATTTTTAATCATCAAACAACAAAAACAGCAAGCTTTAAACAATGGCAATTTACAAATTCAGCATCAAATTCAAAAATTAAGGCACGGGTTAGCTAGTATACAAAGCAACGATCTCAAAAACATAAAAATTATCAAAAACCAAACAAAAACAAACCTTTAATCAAGCTTGGACCATGGCTGAACCTCAAAAGCTTTCAAAGCTTTATTTTCTTCTCAAGTTTTGGCATTGGGAAAGATGAACATGCAAAATTTTTCATGTTTTATTTATTTTATTATCATTTAATATTCATTTACCAAATTAACCTTAATGAAATAATATAAAAACTTCATAATCGTTGTCCATATTTGTCCACTCACAATTTACAACATAAGGACTCCATAATTAATTCATCAAAGCAATTAAACACTTTAACATATAGAAAGCCACTTTTAAATTTTATGCAATTAAGTCCTTTTATCAAATTGAGCACACAAACGATAAAATTTTCACACGAAATTTTCACAGATATCACATATCATGCTGTAAACACAAAAAGTAATATTAAAATATATTTCTAACTCGAATTTGTGGCCCCGAAACCACTATTTCGACTAGGGTCTAAATCGGGCTGTTACACAAAACATGCTCATACATACAAGCCATTTGCACCTATTTCAAACATTCAAAAATGTACCTAAAACATGCATAATAAAATTAGATCAATATGATATTTTTGCATGCAACCAATATGCCCAAAAGGCACCTCAAACATAAATCTTAAAATCAACCTAAACACATACCTGTTTTGGCATAAATCAATATACACAACCACAAATCATCACGCTGAGACATAGTGGAAACATGAAAATACACACTTTTTCATGCCTTTTTTTAACTCAAATTCATGCAGTTTCGATAAAATTCTTGTCAAAAAATTTTTAATTACTATAAAATAATTAACTTGTTTTTGAATTATTAACATGTTGAATTTTACTTAATTTTATGATAAATTTTGATTAATTTTGATCATTTTTGATAGATTTGCACAAAGGGCAAAAAATGGCTCGGTAGACACTGCTAAAAGCACAAAATCGAGAAGCAATTTTGAAGCATCAAGGCAAATTAATTTTTCATCCTAAGATGGTCCAAATTATGTGTATTAATTCATAATACAATTAATTTTAATTTTAGTCCAATTTAATTTGGGTTAAATAAATTATTATTAATTAATTATGCTACCAAAGCTCACACAAGCATGCAAAACGATGGTCGAAACCATCTCTTTTCTTTAATTGATGGTCAAAACCATCCTTTTTCATATTCGATGAACACTGTAAAGATGATTAAAACCCCTGTACACGTTTCATATTGTGCCATAGTCCAACTATGGTCTTACATGTGCACTGCCATGGCGCCATGGTCTTATGCTTATAGTGACATAACTTGATTATGGTCTTATCATTAAAATGCCATAGCCCAGCTATGGACTTACATATATATATATACACTGCCATGGTCCAACCATGGTCTTACGTCTAAAAAACTATCATAGCCTCGCTATGGTTTTACGTAAACATTGCCATGGTCCAACCATGGTCTTATACATTTTTATGTTGTGTTGCCATAGTGTCTCTCAACTCTAGTGATGTGAGACGGCCCGAAGAAGTCGAGTCATTCGCGTAGTTTGCCCGATCGTCTATGAGGAGTAAGAGATCGTTTGAAAGATAGGAGATTCAGGAGTAAGTTTGCAGAAGCTTTAACAGGTTTTCTATTTATATTTGGTTAAGCTAGGAACGGAGGTTGGATATTAGATGGATGAGACTAGAAGACAGAATGAAAAAGGTTCATTTTGTATAAGTTAAAGAAAGAAAGATATTCGAGTGTTTCAGTTTAGTAGGGACGAATAAGGATGGATAAAGGATAGATACTTGATGGTCCGGTTTAAGAAAGGATAAGTAAAGATAGGCTAATGGTGATGGAAAAATAGAACTCAAACTCGAGAATCGATTCAACACTATATATAGTGCCACCTCGGTTCTATACGGCTTAAGGTGAAGGATGGAAATTTCGGAAAGGGTTGAACGCCACACCGTAAGGTGATAAGTTCAGAATGAAATTTGGAGACACCACAAGCGCACTTGATAAATCAACCAAGAACTCTTACGAATTTGGAGAGGAGTAATCTCACTCTTTTGAACAAAGTTCATAAAATTCAAATTGGAAAAAGTCTTTGGAATGTGATCAATGGTCAGCTTAATGAGGAAGGAACCGGCTGAATGCATTTGGAAAGCATTGGAGCTGAATAGGCATGTCTAGGTTCGGCCAAAGCTTTGAATAAGATCAATCATTATGCAACTTTTGCTGAAAAATTACCAGCATTAAAATGAGTCATGGAACAACCACCAAGTGTTTAATCAGCTTTTAAAAACTCCCTTGTCCTTTGCATTACATGAACAGCCACTTGGGGAAGAGGAATGAGTTGTTGTGGTTTAATTCCAGCTGAAAAACTCCCTTAAATGTTCAGCCACCTGGACGTCCAAGGAGTGTACTAGCACCAAATAATTAAAAAAAAATTAAGTTCTCCCCTTGGACATATTAAATTCGGTGGCAATGTACTCAAAAACCTGCACTTTAATTCTGATTTTAGCTTCTAATTAAATTGTCTTAGAATAAAACATATTAATTAGCTGTAGGACTCAAGACAACTTAATTGGCCTAAGGACAACTTAAATGGCTGTAGGAAGACATATTAATTGAGCTCAAGACAAATTAAATCGCTGTAGTAATTTAGACAACTTAAATGATTTAATCCTATAAATGCTGAAAATGCTAAGACAAATTAAATAGTTTAAAACATATTTAATACTTAACTAAATTATTTAATTAACTCAAACTAAATTTTAGTCCAGCAATTAAATAATTAAAATGAGCTGAAAAGAAATTAAATCGAGCTCAAATGAGCTGAATTAAAATTAAACCGAGCTCAAAGAGCTAAAATAAACTCATGTGAGCTGAACCGCATTGAATGAAGTTTAATTGAGCTGGAATTTGGCTCAAAATTGATGGGCCTTCGGGGAGCTCAAGAGGATCGAGATAGGCATCTTGGGTTGCCCCCGGTATGCTCACATCATCCCCCCTTTTCAAAGCGATTCGTCCTCGAATCGAGCCGTTGGTTTTCTAGAACGCAGTTTCTTTTACTCGACTTTCCTCGGTCGAATAGGGCAGATGGTAATCGAGTCGCCTGAAAATAATAGCAATGAGTTAGCAAAAAGTAATGCAAACAAACTCGTAGTCCAAGCATAAGCATAGTAAGACAAGTATAACGCATGCTAATAGACAGATTCAAGTTATCATGCAAACGAAATAATGCCTTGTCAAATGTTCGAAATAGAATTGAATAGGGATCATGACATTCAATCAACTTACATTACTTCCACAAGTCATGGTTGGAATACGAGTACTGGGTCAAAAGATAGACATAATCATCACAAGCAAGCAATTGAAAAGATTCACATGGTTTATAAACTCGCACAATCAAACCTTGCAATTGACCTTTGGACATATGCTCGCTAACAAATTCTTCAACATCGCAATGGTCAAGAATATGGATCTTTTTATCAATAATCAAAATAGATAACTCATTTTTAAACAAAATAGAATAGTTAAGCACGTCACAAACTAAATGGTTAAAAACCAATTCATCAACATGATGTTTGCCACCATCCGAGGAGAACAAAAACGTTTTGAAGTTTTCAAGTGACTTACCTTTATGAGCAGGAAAATAAAGATCATTTTTACCTTCTCGATCAACACAAATCTTCTCTCCTCGGGACTATAGAGTAGTTGAAACTTCTTGATCGAATCAACCTTTTCCAAATGAAACGTGAACTTCAAGTATAACCACAAAAGTGTTCAAGGAATGATTTTAAATTGAAAACAAGATTGTCAAACTTCATTTCCTTATTCAGAAACCAAGTATCAAGCAAATAGAAATTATTTGCACAAAATCGATGATGCTTGATTTCTCCATGAACCAAGGCAAATTCCCGGGTTAAACACGCGAGTTTGATTAGTTATTCTTTAAATTTGAATTGCATTATATGATGTATATGTTATTGAATTATTGGTCGGTAGGTTTTACTTACTTAGCATACGAGCTTATTACGCTTTAAAGATTACTCTGTTTATTTTTTTCGTGTTTTATAGTGTAATCGAAGCTTGCTCAGATTTGGGAGTCGTCGGAGATCTTATCACACTATGAAGCTACCACTTTGGTCCTTTTGAGCTTATGTGTTTGGTTATATGGCATGTATAGGAGTTATGGTCATTTTAGTATATGTTAGTAATGGATTTTAGCCATTTGAGTCGACTTGTAAATGGTAAGTGTTTGGTTTTGTCTATAGCCATCAGAGTTGGCTTATTTTGGTATATTTGGTGATGTATATATTTGTGCAAATAACCTTTTGTTGTGTGGTTGATAAATACCATTTTATATGCTTATTGTAAATTTGTATTTAAAGTACCATATGGTTGAAATTTGGAGAATTGGTATGCATGTGATTCAATGTAAGAAAGTACATATATGAAGTTAACTAGTTAAGTGAATTGAGAATGTGATTTTGGTATGAAATTGAATAGCATATTGTGGTACTTGAGTGCCTTGTAGTTGATGGTATTGAAATGGCATGAATTATGCTTGGTGGAGATTGGTTTGAATGTCTATCGATGCTATGCTATATGTGTAACAGTCTGGTTTAGCAGCTAATTGGAATAGTGGTTTCGAGACCACAAATTCGAGTCAAAGAAATATCTTATATATTATTTTCTAAGTTTATAGCATGTGAATTGGTATGTGTGAAATTTTTCTGACTTAATTTGATCATTTGCATGCTTAAATTGCAAAAAAGACTACATTGTAGAAAATGCAAAAGTAGCCTTCTATTTAATTAAGTACCGAATTGATGTGTCTTTATAATTAAGGGGTCCTTATGTTGATAGTATGCCATTAACTTGGTAAGTGGACATTAATGACCTTGATGCTAATGTTGTAACACCCCAAACCCGGTCAACACACCACGACCGAATCTGACATGTTACGGAGTGAAAACAGTTTGAAAACACAAGTGTGTCGGGAAATTTTCCAAGAAACTCTTTGATCGTTTAAAAGGTGTTAAAGTGATGTTGAAATCGTGTAAAGGTTGTTTTAAACCTATGCTAGAAAAATTCACTTGATACTACAAATTTTAGAAAACATTTAATATTTATTAAAAACCGAGTGTGAAAAGTATAATCAAGTTAAACACCGTTTGCTGTTGAAGTTGTTTGAAAATTTAAGTTATAAAAACATCCAAGTTACCTTATTATTTTGTGAACTTTGTTACCCGATGGTAACGTTTCTAAAACTCGAAAGAGTTATAGTTTTGAAAACATTGCTTTTTACCGGTTAATTTAACAAGTCCATAAATCCAATATATGAATAATATAATCAAAGTAAAAGCAAGTAATTAAAACCCAAAATAATACTAGTAGCCTTATTACAAACCCAAAACCAAATTAAAAGAAAGCTAATAAAAACGAAATAGCAGTTTAAAGTCCAAAACCAAACTAAGATGCATGGCCACCTCGAGTCCTCCTCGACTCCATATCCGCGATCTATGCCTCATCTGCAAAATGTAAGGGAAGGGGTGAGTCACCGAGACTCGGTGTATAAATCCCCAACCCGATAGTTCAAGCACTTACATAGATCATCAAGAAAACATGCAGATTATGCAACCCATAACCTAACCATCCGATCTCCTTTATCTACCCCGTGTGGTCAAAACCACTGGTGGTCAAAACCACTGGTGACCGAAGTCACAAATATATCGGTGTGGTCAAAACCATTGGTGACCGTAGTCACAAATCAAGTGATGGGGCCAACCCATCGTGTGGTCAAAACCACTGATGACAATCCCGTAATATATCATGTGGGCCAACCCACTGTGGTACCAAACCACTGGGACGAGTCACAATATCCATATGTGGTCAAAACCACTGGTGACTGTAGTCACAAATATCAATAGTGTGGTCAAAACCATTGGTTGTCAAAACCACTGGGACTTAGTCACAAATAATGATAATAGTGTGGTCAAAACTACTGGTGACCGAAGTCACAAATCAAATGATGGGGCCAACCCATCTTGTGGTCAAAACCACTAGTGACAGTCCAAATAAATCACCTCCCTCCTCTCTTCAATCCCATCATCATGCTCATATCATACGTGTCATAATATCATGTAATCATGCAAATAACATATTTAACGGATCATGATGATGTATACCAAAAATCACATAACAAGGGACTTACCCGGTTTCCAAGCTCATGCCCACAAGGCAAAGTCTCTAATGCCAATGGTTATAACAGTAACATAATAAGCGTTATTATACTAATAAAGTGTGGAAGCGTTTACACACCTGACTAATCGCAGATCAAAGTAAGAATCCCGAAACTACTCGAATCTAGCGAAATCCCGAAGCGTTGTTTCCCTTTTCCTACAATCGGCCAACACCTTGTTAGTAATTAAAAAGCCTATTCGGCACAAATAGAAATCCCGAAGGATATGTCGCCCAAATATAGCACTCACCTTAAAGCCGATTTGGTTTCCAACAAAATCCTGGAGATTCACAGTATTCGGCTATGCTCCTCCCTACAATCGATTTTAACACAACACTTAGAGTCCATAGGCCATTCGGCCATAACATACATCCAACGGAATCTGGCACCACCTTACCTTAATGACAAATCCGGCTTCTAATCACCAAAGATCGGCACCCCTTATTGATGTTAGGGGTTTCGGCTGCCCTTAAAGAATATGAATGAGGGTTAAGATTCGATTAATAAAGATTGAAAAAGTGACAAAGAAGACAAAAGAGATTCAGCATTACCCAAATTGATCAAGAAGAGAAGAAGAGGGAGAAGAAACCACTTACCAGGAGATTCGGTTAATCCGAAAGAACCAGATAGATTCGGCACTTGAGATGATGAAAAGAAATCACAAGAAGAGTGGGGTTTATGGACACAATATTCGGCCAAAGTGTCAATCAGGGAGAAGAAAATAGAGAAAAGAGGTTTCGGCTATGGCTTATGAATCTCAAAGAGAAAAAGAAAGCACAGGGAATGATGCCATCGAATAGAAGAGGAGAAGAAAGTTGGGTATTTCGGCACAAGTATTTTGAAAAGAGAAACCGAATGGAGAAGGGAGTATTGCTTTCGGCTTTTGAACAAAAATAAAGAGAAGAAGATGCAAGCAAGTTTTGGCTCTTGAAGATGGTGAGGATGGAGAAGATGATGAAATAGAAAATAAGGGTTTCGGCAATAGGTAACCAAAAGAAAAGAGGAAGAATGCCACTTGGGTTTCGGCTTTTACAAAGAAAAACAAAGATGGTTCGGCCAAGTACCTAATATGCTGAAAAGAGAAAAGAGAGATTGAGAGGGGTGCAATTGAGGTTTCGGCTTGACACTAAACACAACAAAAGAGCAATACCTCCCAAGCTTTGCCGGTTCTTAGCTACCAACCTAGGCACATTCGGCCACCACCCCAAAAGAACCAAGACCGATTGCTTCCCAACTCACCCCACCACTCACAATTTGGGTAAACACCAAACACTTGCCGTCCCCTTCACTTCTCCTTGAATTCCTCTCATCCACTCATTAAAACAATTTTGAATGAGTCAAACACCAAATTTTTCTCCCTTCCATCTATTTCAAATAGATTGACTCAATCCTCATCTATCGATGAGAGTCCCACCTGAGCACAACTCCCTTCTTGCGGCGTCAAAAATAAAGACACAAAGGGGGATTTCTGCAGCTTGAACCAAGGTCCTCCTTGCTCCCTGTGGCGTCACCTCCTCTAAGCCTTAAGTGGCGCCTCCTTGCCACTTTACCAAGGCACTTCTTGTGTCTAATTCCTCCAATAAATTCTTTAACACCTTACATCCCTAGCTCCCTCTTGTCAAAGCACTAAAACAAAATTTTAACCTTAACTCAGGCCTAACCCAGGGTTATACCTAGACCCCAAAACACGATAAATAACCATAATAGACAATTCATCACATGCAACACAAGTAAAATGCAGAGACCCCGATTTAAGGATGTTACAGTTCTACCCCCCTTAAAAATAATTTCGACCGCGAAATTACTTGGTCAGAAGAGTTGAGGGTATTGCTGCCACATCACATCCTCTAGTTCCCACGTAGCCTCCTCCGTACCATGGTTTCGCCATAATACTTTCACCAAGGGAACTGACTTCCGTAGTAGAACCTTGACATCCCTATCCAAAATCCTACTAGTTCCTCCTCGAAAGACAAATCAGGGCTCACCTCTATTTCTTCAACTGGTACCACATGTGACGGATTTGACCGATAGCGCCTAAGCATTGAAACATGAAAGACGTCGTGAATCTAACTCAATTCTACTGGCAACTCAAGCTGATAAGCTACCGGTCCCACTCGCTTCAATACTATATATGGCCCGATGAACCTAGGGCTTACCTTGCCCTTCCGACCAAATCTCAACACTTTCTTCCAAGGTGATACCTTCAGAAAGACCTCATCACCTACTGCATACTCAATATCCCTGTGCTTAAGATTGGCGTAAGATTTCTGCCTGTTCGACGCTTCCTTAAGACGAGCCCGAATCACGTTAACCTTATCCTCTATTTCTGTCACTAACTCTGGACCCACCGTTCGTCGTTCACCCAGTTCTGTCCAACACATAGGAGTACGACATTTCCGCCCATAGAATGCCTCATATGCTGCCATATGAATACTCGCTTGATAACTATTGTTATAAGCGAACTCTGGTAATGGTAGGTATTCCTCCCAACTACCACTGAAATCAAGAATACAGCCCCTTAACATATCTTCTAGAATCTGAATTACCCTTTCAGACTGTCCATCAGACTGTGGGTGAAAAGCCATGCTAAAATCCAACCTCGTGCCCAAAGCCTGATGCAAAGCTTTCTAGAACCTTGACGTAAACCTGGGATCCCTATCCGAAATAATTGACACAGGCACTCCATGCAACCGTACTATCTCCGCCACATACAACTTGGCTAATTTCTGAAGTGAATAGTTAACCCTCACCGAAATGAAATGAGCTGACTTAGTCAAACGATCCATTATTACCCATACTGAGTCCTTCTTACTAGGCGTAAGGGGAAGCCCACTGACGAAATCCATTGTAATCCTTTCCCACTTCCACTGTGGGATCTTTACCAGCTGTAACAACCCTAACGGTAACTGATGCTCGCTTTAATCTGCTGGCATGTCAAACATTTGCCCACAAACTCTGTTACTTCACGCTTAAGACCCGGCCACCAGAACTGTTCCCTTAAATCACGATACATCTTACTGCCTCCAGGATGCATAGCATATGGGCTACTATGAGCTTCCTGAAGAATCCGCTGTCTCAATTCAACATCCTTAGGCATACATACTTTCCCCTGAAAGAACAGTACTCCATCACTGCCCAAACTGTAATCTTCGGATTCACCATTTTGCACTTGCAGCCTTCGAGCACTCAAAACCTCATCTGTCAGCTGCCTCTCCTTAACCTGATCAATCCAAGATGGCTTGACCTGCAATTCCGCCAAAAGACTCCCATCATCATAAAGACTAAGGTAAGCAAACATTGCTCGCAAGTCCGCTACCACCTTATGGCTCAACGCATCAGCTACTACGTTAGCCTTACCCGGATGGTACTCAATCGAACAATCGTAATCTTTCAACAATTCGATCCACCTTCGCTGCCTCAAATTTAAATCCTTCTGAGTCAAGAGATACTTCAGACTCTTGTGATCCATGTAAATTATTGACTTTTCTCCATATAAGTAATGCCTCCAAATCTTCAAGGCAAAAACCACTGCAGCCAATTCCAAGTCGTGTGTCAGATAGTTACCATCATGAGGCCTCAACTGCCGAGATGCATAAGCAACCACTTTTCCATCTTGCATCAACACACACCCTAAGCCAGTATACGATGCATCACAATAAACCGTGAATTCTTTTCCTGCCTCAGGCTGAATCAAGACTGGAGCTTCAGTCAGAATCTTCTTCAACTTATCAAAACTCCCTTGTTGTTTCTTAGTCCACACAAATAGAACCCCTTTCCTCAATAACTTAGTCAAAGGTGCTGTGATTAAAGAGAAACCCTCTATGAACCTTCTGTAGTATCTTGCCAAACCTAGATAACTTTGAATCTCTGCAACCGACTTGGGTGGTTTCCAATCCAACACCGCCTCAATCTTTCGAGGATCCACCCTAATTCCCTTAGCTAATACAACATGACCCAAGACCTCCTTAAGCTAGAACTCACACTTACTAAACTTGGCGTACAACTGTTTTTCCCTCAGAACCTGCAGAACCACTCGAAGATGCGCGTCATGTTCCTCCTCAGATTTCGAGTACACCAAGATGTTGTCTATGAACACTACGACGAGTCGATCCAGATACGGCTAAAACACCCGATTCATCATGTCCATGAATGCTACCGGTGCGTTGGTCAAACCAAAAGGCATTACCAGAAACTCGTACTGCCTATACCGAGTACGAAATGCCGTCTTACGAATATCAGCCTCCTTCACTTTGAGCTGATGATGCCCCAACCTAAGGTCGATCTTAGAGAAAACCAATGCACCATTGAGTTGATCAAACAAGTCCTCAATCCTAGGCAACGAATACTTGTTCTTGATTGTCAACTTGTTCAGCTGGCAGTAGTCTATGCACATCCGCATTGTACCATCCTTCTTCTTAACAAAAAGCACTGGAGCTCCCCAAGGTGATACACTCGGTTGGATGAAACCTCTATCCAACAATTCCTGAATCTGGGCCTTTAACTCCACCAATTCCTTTGGCGTCATCCTATATGGAGCAATAGATACTGGCGCAGTTCCGGGTAACAAGTCTATATCGAACTCAACCTCGCGGTCAGGAGGTATACCCGGGAGTTTCTCTGGAAAAACATCGGCAAATTCCCCTACAGTTCGGACATTCTTCACAGCTGCATCCTTAGCTTCCAAAGCACAAACATGCACCAAAAATGATTCACAACCCTTTCTAACCATTTTCTCAGCCTTCAATGCAGAGACAACATTAGATAAGTAATCTCTCCTATTACCTATCATCACCACCTCCTCACCTTCCATGGTCTTCAACACCATGCGCTTAGATGCGCAATCCAAACTAGCCTGATACTTTACTAACCAATCCATCCCGAGAATCAGATCGAACTCCCCAAATGGTAGTTCCATCAAGTCAGCCAGAAACATGACCCCTTGAAGTTCTAAGGGTACATCCCTATACAGTGTACTTACTTCTACAGAGTGACCTAGAGGGCTTTTCACACTCATTTTCCTAAAAGTAATCTCAGAGTCTAGATTCATGGTTTCCACTATGCTACTAGCAACATACGAGTGCGTCGAACCAACATCAATTAAAGCATTATAAGGTACTCCAAAAATTAAGAACGTACCGGTTATGACGTCCGGTGCGCCGCCTTCCTCTCGACGCCTTGCAGCGTAGACCAACCCAGGCTGTCTCGCCTCTGTACCCCTAGCTCCTTTGCCCGGTGCTCTATGGCCTCTACCAGAACCATTACCTCCCCTGCCTGAACCACAGCCCCTCTGTGGCTACTGATTATCCCTCTTAAACTGTGTACGATTCTGTTCCTCAGACTGCAGCCTAGCTGATCTCTGTGGACAATCTCTAACTCGATGCCCCATCGAGCCACACTCAAAGCATCCCCTGTTACCAGTCCAACATTCTCCCGTGTGAGACTTTCCACACCAAGCACACCGTGGCGGCCACTGAGTGTTAGCAGTAGCAGGCCTAGCAGCTTGATTCGGCCCACTAAATCTAACCATTTTTTGCTGGTTCCCAGAAAACCCAGATGATCCAGAACTCCTCTTATTCCAACCCCTATCCTGATTCCGCCTTACAGACTGTCTCACCCCTTCAGCAACCTTAGCTTTCTCCACTAGAACGGTAAACTCTCATTCCTGTTGTGGGGCAATTATCATCCGCAGCTCATCTCTCAGGCCATCCTCAAATCTGACACAGCACTCATGCTCTGTTACCACAATACCCCGAGCATACCGACTCAACCGAAGGAATTCCGCCTCATATTCTGCTACAGTCTTATTACCCTGGACCAAATTCAAGAATGCCCTGCGCTGTGCATCAATATAGCTAGCCCCAATGTACTTTCTCTGATAAGCTACCCTAAAGAACTCCCAAGTGAGATCATCTGCCATCGCTCCGTCCCTAACTGTGAGCCACCACTGATATGACTCATCTTGCAGCAGAGATACTATGCCCTTCAGCTTTTCCTCAGCTGAAAAATCCAGGTTATCCATAATACGTTCCGTCGCCTCCAACCAATACTCCGCCGTACTAGGTGCCACACCAGACACACCTCTGAATACCTCTGCAGCATTAGCCTTGAGTTGCTCGGTCACAGATTTTCGAGCTCCAGTTCCAACTCCTACACTCGCAACCCTTTCTAGCACCCGCAGTACAGCCAGTGACACTGCGTCATTACCACCCGTCTGATCTTGATATTCCTCGCCTACGGCTGGCGGCGGTGGTACCTCATTTTTCGAACCATGTCTGGACCCTACTGGTTCCGAGACCGTCATCCTACCCTTACCTCGTCCTCGAGTGTTACGCCCACGTCCACGTGCACTCATATCTACCGATATATTTAATGTGATTAAAAGTTTTATGCGTTAGACCTTTATTCCACTGTCCATTAAAGCACAGTCTTATGAAAAATTTTAGTAAAGAATTGTTTCGCGAGTACACATCATCCTATGGTTCATGTCTCTAAAGTAGTTCCTACTACTATTCCATCATGCCATCATCATAATCATATAATCAGCAATCAATAGTTCGGGGTACTTACCTGGGCGGATTGGTGCCGGAGACTCGGTGCCATGCCTTTATCACTGTACTTTTTCCCATAAAAGCCTTTCTTAAACCATTTAAAACATCTTGGCCTTGGGCCCACAGCTGAGCTGTTGAAATTGGCTCTGATACCATAATTGTAACACCCCAAACCCGATCAACACACCACGATCGAATCTGGCATATTACAGAGTGAAAACAGTTTGAAAACACAAGTGTGTCGGGAAATTTTCCAAGAAACTCTTTGATCGTTTAAAAGGTGTTAAAGTGATGTTGAAATCGTGTAAAGGTTGTTTTAAACCTATGCTAGAAAAATTCACTTGATACTACAAATTTTAGAAAACATTTAATATTTATTAAAAACCGAGTGTGACAAGTATAATCAAGTTAAAAACCGTTTGCTGTTGAAGTTGTTTAAAAATTTAAGTTATAAAAACATCCAAATTACCTTATTATTTTGTGAACTTTGTTACCCGATGGTAACGTTTCTAAAACTCGAAAGAGTTATAGTTTTGAAAACATTGCTTTTTACCGGTTAATTTAACAAGTCCATAAATCCAATATATGAATAATATAATCAAAGTACAAGCAAGTAATTAAAACCCAAAATAATACTAGCGGCCTTATTACAAACCCAAAACCAAATTAAAAGAAAGCTAATAAAAACGAAATAGCAGTTTAAAGTCCAAAACCAAACTAAGATGCATGGCCACCTCGAGTCCTCCTCGGCTCCATATCCGCGATATATGCCTCATCTGTAAAATGTAAGGGAACGGGTGAGTCACCGAGACTCAGTGTATAAATCCCCAACACGATAGTTCAAGCACTTACACAGATCATCAGGAAAACATGCAGATTATGCAACCCATAACCTAACCATCCGATCTCCTTTATCTACACCGTGTGGTCAAAACCACTGGTGGTCAAAACCACTGGTGACCGAAGTCACAAATATATCGGTGTGGTCAAAACCACTGGTGACCGTAGTCACAAATCAAGTGATGGGGCCAACCCATCGTGTGGTCAAAACCACTGATGACAATCCCGTGATATATCATGTGGGGCAACCCACTGTGGTACCAAACCACTGGGACGAGTCACAATATCCATATGTGGTCAAAACCACTGGTGAACGTAGTCACAAATATCAATAGTGTGGTCAAAACCACTGGTGGTTAAAAATCACTGGGACTTAGTCACAAATAATGATAATAGTGTGGTCAAAACCACTGGTGACCGAAGTCACAAATCAAATGATGGGGCCAACCCATCTTGTGGTCAAAACCACTAGTGACAGTCCAAATAAATCACCTCCCTCCTCTCTTCAATCCCATCATCATGCTCATATCATACGTGTCATAATATCATGTAATCATGCAAATAACATATTTAACGGATCATGATGATGTATACCAAAAATCACATAACAAGGGACTTACCCGGTTTCCAAGCTCATGCCCACAAGGCAAAGTCTCTGATGCCAATGGTTATAACAGTAACATAATAAGCATTATTATACTAATAAAGTGTGTAAGTGTTTACACACCTGACTAATCGCAGATCTAAGTAAGAATCCCGAAACTACTCGAATCTAGCGAAATCCCGAAGCGTTGTTTCCCTTTCCTACAATCGGCCAACACCTTGTTAGTAACTAAAAAGCCTATTCGTCACAAATAGAAATCCCGAAGGATATGTCGCCCAAATATAGCACTCACCTTAAAGCCGATTTGGTTTCCAACCAAATCCCAGAGATTAACAGTAGGAAACCAAATCCCAGAGATTAACAGTATTCGGCTATGCTCCTCCCTACAATCGATTTTAACATAACACTTAGAGTCCATAGGCTATTCGGCCATACCACACAACCAACAGAATCTGGCACCACCTTACCTTAATGATGAATCTGGCTTCTAATCACCAAAGATCGGCACCCCTTATTGATGTTAGGGGTTTCGGCTACCCTTAAAAAATAAGAATGGGGTTAAAATCCGATTAATAAAGATTGAAAAAGTGACAAAAAGACAAAAGAGATTCGGCATTACCCAAATTGATCAAGAAGAGAAGAAGAGGGAGAAGAAACCACTTACCAGGAAATTCGGCTAATCCAAAAGAACAAGATAGATTCGGCACTTGAGATGATGAATAGAAATTGCAAGAAGAGAGGGGTTTATGGACACAATATTCGGCCAAAGTGTCAATCAAGGAGACAAAAATAGAGAAAAGAAGTTTCAGCTATGGCTTATGAATCTGAAAGAGAAAAAGAAAGCACAGGGAATGATGCTATCAAATAGAAGAGGGGAAGAAAGTTGGGTATTTCGGCACAAGTATTTTGAGAAGAGAAACCGAATGGAGAAGGGAGTATTACTTTCGGCTTTTGAACAAAAATAAAGAGAAGAAGATGCAAGCAAGTTTCAGCTCTTGAAGATGGTGAGGATGGAGAAGATAAATGAAATAGAAAAGAAGGGTTTCGGCAATAGGCAACCAAAAGAAAAGAGGAAGAATGCCACTTGGGTTTCAGCTTTTACAAAGAAAAACAAAGATGGTTCGGCCAAGTACCTAATATACCGGAAAGAGAAAAGAGAGATTGAGAGGGGTGCAATTGAGGTTTCGGCTTGACACTAAACACAAAAAAAGAGCAAGACCTCCCAAGCTTTGCCGATTCTTAGCTACCAACCTAAGCACATTCGGCCACCACCCCAAAAGAACCAAGACTGATTGCTTCCCAACTCACCCCACCACTCACAATTTGGGTAAACACCAAACACTTGCTGTCTCCTTCACTTCTCATTGAATTCCTCTCATCCACTCATTCAAACAATTTTGAATGAGTCAAACACCAAAATTTTCTCCCTTCCATCTATTTCAAATAGATTGACTAATCCTCATCTATCCATGAGAGTCCTACCTGAGCACAACTCCCTGCTTGCGGCATCAAAAATAAAGACACAAAGGGGGATTTCTGCAGCTCGAACCAAGGTCCTTCTTACTCCCTGTGGCGTCACCTCTTCCAAGCCTTAAGTGGCGCCACCTCCTCCAAGCCTTAAGTGGCGCCTCCTTGCCACTTTACCAAGGCACTTCTTATGTCTAATTCCTCCAATAAATTCTTTTAACGCCTCACACCCCTAGCTCCCTCTTGTCAAAGCACTAAAACAAAATTTTAACCTTAACTCAGGCCTAACCCAGGGTTATACCTAGACCCAAAACACAATAAATAACCATAATAGACAATTCATCACATGCAACACAAGCAAAATGCAGAGACCCCAATTTAAGGATGTTACAAATGTTTTATTAGTTTATTAATTAAGGATATTTTGGTAATTGAAGTATTATTATGTATTAAATAAAACAAACATGAAAAAAAATGGCCATTATCATCTTTGTTTGTCGAAAATTGAAGAAAGAAAAAGGGTTTATAAGCTTTCAAGCATCCAGCCTAAATCTTGGTCAATTAGGTATGTGTTTTTTATTCATTTTTGATAATTTCTACGTTTCGTGATCGTTGCTTTGTGTTCTCTTAAGCCCATGTCTCAATTTCTAAATTTGATGAAGATTGTGAGTTATGCCATTGATGATTTTGTAAGCTTTGTCATGATAGTTGTTGAAATATGAAAGATATATGATAGATTCATATGTTTTGTCTTTGAACTTTTTGATAAATTTGACCATTTTTGGCTAAATTGTGAAAATGAGAAATTGATGGACTAAAATGTGAATAAATGAAATATATGGGCTTATATGAAGTGTAGTAACATTTGGCCTAGCATGGGTAAAATGAAATTATGTGTATTTGGTGATTTTATGAAATAGAGACTAAAATGTCAAAATGTGAAAATGTGAGGGCTAATTTGTAAAATGCCCTAAATATGTGTTTATGGATTGAAATGAATGAATTGTGTTGTTAACTAGATCAAGAACCAAAGAAAATGAAATTAGATCGGGGGAAATCGAAAATAGTTGAATAGTTGTTCGTTACCGTTCTTTTCCGTATGAGGTAAGTCGATATACAAACAAATGTGTTTAAATTGAATTGTTTTTGTTTATATGATAATGAATTGTGATATATGGCTAATTGAGCTGAATATGTGAAATCTGGAAAAGTTTCGAAAATGTGATGATGTTCGAAAAGTCCTGTATGAACCTTAGGAATAGTTAGGATACATATGTCATGACATAGGGTTTCGATATGTGTTATCGTGTAAGACCACATCTGGGACGTTGGCATCGATTTGAGATTTACGTGTAAGACCATGTTTGGGACATTGGCATCATATATGATTTCGTGTAAGACCCTGTCTGGGTCAGTGGCATCGATATTTGATTACATGTAAGACCTTGTCTGGGACTTTGGCATTGTACGAGCTTTCAGAGATATCCGAGTATCCTTATGGATTTCGAACGGTTCAACGGGTATCCGAGAAATGAATGATTATGTGAAATGTGTATCCGATGAAGGTACGTGCAAGTTGAGTATGAAAAGTAGGTATATGTGAAAATGTGGATTTAAGATATATGTATGAGAACATTGTAATAAGATGTGTTATTTACCAATGTACTATGATCAAATGAGCTACATGGAATGTGATATGTATGTGAGTATATGGTTAAGAATGATTGAGTCAAATGAGAAGTATGAAAATTGCTAATGTGTTATACCATAGTTTATATGAATGAAGTGGTTTATTAATGTTTTATGTCATAAGTTTATTTGTATATGGCTTACTAAGCTTTTGAAAGCTTGCTTTGTGTGTGTTTGCATTGTTTTATAGATTATCAAAGCTACTGAAAGCTCGGGGATTGTTGAGGATCATCAACACACTATCGAACTATATGTTAGTACCTTAAAAAAATGTACATATTGAAGTATGGCGTGTATACGCTAGAAATGTTAAGATATGTTTTGGGAAATTTATGTACAGCCATGTGATATGGCTTGTTAATGAATGTGATTATGAATAGCCAAATAAGATGGTCAATTTTGATCTCTTTTGGTTGCTTTTGGGTTATAAATTGATGTTTGTGGGTATGACCCGAAACGGGTGGCAATTTGGCCTTGCAAATGGCCTATAATTGCTCACACGGTTGAGCACACGGGCGTGTGTCCCGACCGTGTCCTTCACTATCACAGTTGAAAGCTAATCTTAATTGCACACAAGCTAGACTCACGAGCGTGTGACAGGCCGTGTGACCCTAGTCAGCATTGCACACGGGCTGTGACATGATCCAAGGCACTGCCGTGTGAGGCACACGGCCAAGCCACATGGGCGTGTGTCCTGTTCTGAAAGAAAATTTTCTAAGTTCTGTAAAATTTCCGCAAGAGATCGGTTTAATCTCGAACCTTCCCTAAAGCACGTAGACCTTCTAGAGGGACTATATCAATATGAATGCTTATGTAATGATGTTGTATGATTGATAATGTGAAATGAGAGTAAAGTGTTTCGATATGTTCGGTAATGCCTCTTAACCCTAGTCCAGCGATTGATACGGGTTAGGGGTGTTACAATATGCCAATTGATGTTTTTCGGTGGTTGCATTTTGGGTGAGAAAGATGGCTTGGAAAATAGCCTATTTTTGTCCACACGGGCAGAGACACGGGCGTGTGTCGCAACCGTGTGTGACACACGGTCAAGTGACACAGCCGTGTGTCCCCTGGTGTTTAATTAGAAACCAAGTCAGTATGCTCCACACGGCCCAGCACACGGGTGTTTGACTTGGCCGTGTGGCATAAGTCAGCATACCCTACAGGTTTAGAAGGGCCTAGCACACAGCCTAGCACACGGGCATGTCTTTGGCTGTGTGAGTCATTGTAACACCCCTAACCCGTAACCATCATCGGAATAGGGTTAAGAAGTGTTACCGGACATTTCAAAAATTTTACGATCATTTCAAAAACATAAGATATAATATCATCATACCATAGCAAATCATATACATAGTGTCCCTTTAAAAGGTCTACGAGACCTTAAACATACATTGGAAAAGGGTAGGGACTAAACCGAACATGTACAAAATTTTTCCGAAACTTAACATTTTTCAAAGGTCACACACCCGTGTGGGTAGGTCGTGTGCCTCTCACGGCATTAGACACACCCGTGTGTCTAGGCCATGGCAAAACAGGGCATACATACTGACTTGTCCACACGGCCACAAGACATGCCCGTGTGCTTGACCCGTGGGCAACGCTGACTTAATTCACACGGCCTGTCACATGCCCGTGTGTCTGGCCAATGTGCGAGTCTGACTTGTTTCAAACTACAATCTTAAGAGACATGGTCGAGACACACCCCCGTGTTGTAACACCCCAAACCCGACTCAAACACCACGTCCGGATCTGGTATGTTACTTAAGAAGAATTTATAAAACCTCGCAAACCCTTAGAAAAAATTTTAAATCCCTTTTTTATAAACTCCAAGTTTAGTAGCTTGTGTCGAAAACTCAATAACCATTTAAGAAAAATTTTAATTAGCCCATTTTTTGTGTTTAGGTGACGTTGAAAACGTATGGTTGTCATCTTGGATTAAAAATAGGTGTTTGTCATAAAAGTCCCTTTTTTAAAAAAAAATCGTTGAATTAAGTTATGAGAAAACCTTCGATCGCATCTTGTAAAAACGACTTATCAATTATTTGAAATCATAACGTCTAAAGTTTAAATCAAAATTAAACCAAGTTAAAGGTGACCTTATTACATAAAGAAATCCTAAAAAATTAAAATAAAGTAAAGTTCTATCTAACAAACTGTGCATGGCCACCTCGAAGTCCTCTCCGACCCAAATCCACTATACTAAGTATTACCTGCAAAAATGTTAAGCAAAAGGGGGTGAGTCAAAAAGACTCAGTGTGTAATTTCTCACATGAACTACGATTGGGCCCGAGCCCATTCGCATACCATCTGGGTCGTAGCCCTTACAAAATCACATTGGGCGGAGCCCATTCAGAATAATGGGCCTTAGCCCTACAGCACAATATAGCAGATAACATATGCGAAATGATGCAAAACCCAACCCCGCTAAAATATCCATTCGCTACACACCACCCATTCTTGCCAGTCACACCAGTGGGGATTTCTACAATCGACCCTCACCGCTACACACCATCAATGGCAGTCCTACTGCAGGTAGCTGCTCATCTTCAAAATATGTGGCATAGCCACCGAAATAATGTGACAACGAGTCCAACCCCCTCCTTCCCTTGACTAGCATTCGAATCCATGACAGATCTTGATCAGAGAACTAGGTTACAGAATGAAAAGAACGAAAGAATTGATACTCAAAACGAAGCAGTTTCTTACCTAGATCGACAGAACTTGAAGATTAACAAGCTTGCACTAAAAAATCGGCTAAGTCCCTACACAATCCCCACATTCGGCCCATGCACCAAAGTACAAGGTTAATACCTTCGGTTTAACAACCAGCAAGGGAAAGAAAGAATCGAAAGAGAAAAAGCACACTTACCACCAAACAAGAAGAAGCTGATTTGAGAAGGTTAGGGAAAAGAGTGACAGCAATCCACTGAAACAAGAACGAATGAAGAGGTTTAAACAAACCAGAGAGATTCGGCTAACAAGAAAAATAAGAACAACTCAGAGAGAAAGAAGAAGGAATAAGTTTCGACTTTGAAAAGGAATAAAGGGAAAAATATAAGACAAAATGGCTAGAAAGATTCAGCTTTAGAAGAAATTGAGAAGAAGTTGAAGCAAACAGATGTTTCGGCTTTGAAGATACAAATGAGAGAAAATGATGAAATGGAGAGGGTGATAGGAGGGTTCGACTAAGGGGTTATGGAATGCAAAACAAAGATGAACGAAAGAAGAAAAAGAGAGAGTTGAGGTTTCAGCTTTTGGTTGCAAGAAGAAAGAATGCAAAAAGTGAATTCCCAAGAGGTGATTTCGGTTTTGGAGAATGAGAGGAGAAAAATGATTATTCACCGATTGCCAAAAGAGAATAAAGAATTTCTAAACCCGATTTGCTAACTCTCTACTCCAAATGACCTATAGAAGAATCGGCACCCACACACACCTACACCTAAAGCTGAAAATGCAGCAAAAAAAGCCTAAGACCACATTCGGCACATGCACCCTACTTAGCCCTCAAAACCGAAAGCTCTTCCCCTTCAACCAAGGCACATTCAGTCAACAACTCCTAACAAGCCACCCACTCCTTGTTCATCTCCTACTTTCACTCTTATCCCCCATTTGAATCAGTTTGAAAGATTCAACTTCCACCTTTCACTCTTGGCCTCCCATTTGAAATATTTGACTTAGTCCACTCCCACTCTTCAAGGTCCCTAGCCGAATCCATCACCTCCCAACCTGCCACCAAAATAACACCAAAAAGGCAGACTACGAGACTCGAACCTGCTCCCTCACTGCTCCCCTGTGGCGTCACTTACCTGCACCTTAAGTGGCGTCTCCTTGCCACCTAACCATTGCACTTCTTGTGTCATCAAACACAAGCAATAATCCTTAACACCTGACCCAGCTAGCACTCCTCTAAAGTGCCAAAAATTAAAATTTTGCCAAAGCATCAGCTTAATCCCGAGCCTTCCTGAAGCCCTCCAAACATAACAAATTAATAAACAAAGCATACCAACACACCGAAACATACTAAATGCAAAGCCCCTAATTCCCGGATGTTACACTTGTGCTCAACCGTGTGGTAACAAATTAATAAACAAAGCATACCAATACACCGAAACATACTAAATGCAAAGCCCTTAATTCCCGATGTTACAGTTCTACCCCCTTAAAAAAATTTCGGCCTCAAAATTACCTGGTCAAAAGAGATGAGGGTGTTACTGATGCATAACATCCTCTGGCTCCCACGTGGCCTCCTCTGCATCGTGGTTCCGCCACAAAACCTTGACCAAAGGGATTGATTTCCTTCTCAGCACCTTAACGTCCCGATCTAAAATCTGCACTTGTTCCTCTTCAAAGGACAGGTCTGGTCTTACTTCAATTTCCTCCACCGTCACAATGTGATACGGATCAGAACGATAGTGCCTTAACATCGAGACATGAAACACATCATGTATCTATTTCAATTCTAAAGGTAACTCGAGCTGATACACCACTAGTCCCACATGCTTCAATACCTGATAGGGCACGATGAACCTGGGACTTAGCTTGCCCTTTCGTCCAAACCTCATCACCTTCTTCCATGGTGAAACTTTCAAGAAAACCTGATCACCCACTGCAAACTCTATTTTCTTACGCTTCAAATCTATATACGACTTTTGCCTATCGGATGCTTCCTTCAACCGAGCCCTAATTAGTTTAACCTTCTCCTCTATTTCTGAAATCAAATCCGGACCCAACAACTGTTGCTCACCCAATTCTGTCCAGCAAGTAGGAGTACGACACCTTCGACCATATAACGCTTCATAGGGCACCATCTAAATACTAGACTGATAGCTGTTGTTGTAAGCAAATTCTGCCAACGGTAGGAACTCCTCCCAACTACCCCTGAAGTCAATGACACAGCCCCTCAACATATCTTCCAAGATCTGGATCACCCTCTCAGACTGACCATCAGTCTGTGGATGATACGCCGTACTGAACTCTAGTCTTGTTCCCAATGCCTAGTGCAGTGCTTTCCAAAAACGTGACGTAAACCTAGGGTCTCTATCTGATATGATTGATACTGGTACCCCATGCAACTACACAATCTCTGCCACATATAGCTTAGCCAACCTCTAAAGAGAATAGTCGACACGAACAGGTATGAAATGGGCAGACTTCGTCAACCGATCCGCAATCACCCATACCAAATCTTTCTTAGTAGGCGTAAGAGGTAGCCCACAAACAAAATCCATTGTGATCCTCTCCCATTTCCACTGAGGAATCTTTACCGGCTGCAATAACCCCGAAGGCAACTGATGCTCCGTCTTCACCTACTGACACGTCAAGCATTTGGCCACAAACTCGGTAATTTCTTGCTTCAATCCAGGCCACCAAAACTATTCATGCAGATCTCGGAACATCTTATTCCCTCTAGGATACATAGCATAAGGACTACTATGCGCCTCCTGAAGAATCATCTATCTCAACTCCACATCCTTTGGTACGCAGACCCTTTTCTGGAAACACAATACCCCATCATTGTTCAAACTATAATCCTCTGCCCTACCATTCTGAACCTGCAGAAGTCGAGCACTCAAGACATCATCCGATAACTGCTTCTCTTTAATCTGAGTTATCCACGTCGGCTTCACTTGGAGTTCAGCTAACAAACTTCCATCATCATACAAGCTGAGGTGGGCGAACATCGCCCTCAAGTCTGATATTACCTTCCTACTTAACGCATCTGCCACCGCGTTAGCTTTACCCGGATGGTATTCTATCGAGCAGTCGTAATCCTTCAATAGTTCAATCCACCTCCGCTGTCTTAAATTCAACTCCTTCTGGGTAAGGAAATATTTTAAGCTCTTGTGGTTAGTGTAGATAACAGACTTCTCCCCATACAGGTAATGTCTCCAGATCTTTAGAGTAAACACAACCGTGGCTAACTCTAGATCATGCGTAGATAGTTCAACTCATACGGTCTTAACTGCCGAGACGCATACGCAACGACCTTCCCATCTTGCATTAACACACACCCTAACCCTGTGTGTGAAGCATCACAATAAACTACAAACTCCTTCCCAGCCTCAGGCTGAATCAATACCAGAGCATCCGTTAAGATCCTCTTCATCTTTTCAAAGCTCTCCTGCTGCTTGTCAGTCCAAACAAATGATACCCATTTCCGTAACAACTTAGTTAAGGGTGCCGCAACCAAGGAGAACCCCTCAACAAACCTTCTATAATACCCAGCTAACCCAAGAAAACTTCGAATTTCTACCACAGACTTAGGCGGCTTCCAGTCCAACACAACTTCTATTTTCTGAGGATCAACCCTAATTCCTTCTGCAGATACAACATGACCCAAGAAGGTAACTTCTTTTAACCAAAATCCACACTTACTGAATTTGGCGTACAGCTGCTTCTCTCTCAAAATCTGCAGAACCACCCGAAGATGCAAATCATGCTCTTTTTTTATCTTGGAGTTTACCAGAATGTCGTCTATAAACACCACAACAAATCGGTCCAAATAGGGTTGGAATACCCAGTTCACCATATCCATAAAAGCAGCTGGTGCATTCGTTAACCCAAACGGCATCACTAAAAACTCATAGTGACCATAGCAAGTTCGAAACTCTGTCTTAAAGAAATCCCAGTCAATTCGATCCGCTAGAGTACCTCTCTTACGGTGAGCCACCACTGATATGCCTCATCCTGAAGAAGAGACACCGCTCCTTTCAGTTTTTCTTCTACCTTGTAGTCCAGATCATCCATAATCCACTCGACTGCCTCCAGCCAGTACTCAGCTACATTCGGGGCCACACCAAAAATACCCATAAACATTTCAGCTCTATTTGCCCGAAGTCGCTCAGGAATAGACTTTCGAGATGCAGTTCCAGTGCTTGCCCCAACAACTCCTCCAATACACGCAGCATTGCCTGAGACAGGGCATCATCCCCACCAGTTCTATCTTGCGACCCTGCTTCTGCCATAGGTGATGCTGGCGCTTTACCTTCAGGCCCATGCCTTGCTTCCGAGAGCTCATCCTCAACACCCCGGCCTCTACCACAGCCGCGCGCAACACGTCTATGCCCTCTAGCACTCATGTCTATCGTTTCGTCTTAATCTGGTTTACAAATTTTATGCATTAACACTTCTTTTCACTGTTTATTAACGAGTAGTTTTATGAGAATAGAGTTATCAGTAGTTTTTCGCAAAACACACATATACCTAAAGGTTTTCATTTCTTGAGTAGAGTTTCTTAATTCTGAATTCCATAGCACAATATATCTACTTCATGCAATTCACCCAATTCAGTCAGAAAACTTACCGTACGGACTTGGTGCCGGAGACTCGGGTGTCATGCTTCAAAAAAATTACATACCTATATATATATATTTTTCAAAATCACTTTTAGACCAACTTCAGAAAATATTTTTAGCCGAAAATCCATGGCCGAGTTTTTAAACCTTGCTCTGATACCAAAATTGTAACACCCGAAACCCGACTCAAACACCACGTCTGGATCTGGTATGTTACTTAAGAAGAATTTATAAAACCTCGCAAACCCTTAGAAAAATTTTTAAGTCCCTTTTTTGTAAACTCCAAGTTTAGTAGCTTGTGTCGAAAACTCAATACCCATTTAAGAAAAATTTTAATTAGCCCATTCTTTGTGTTTAGGTGACATTGAAAACGTATGGTTGTCATCTTGGATTAAAAATAGGTGTTTTCCATAAAAGTCCCTTTTTTAAAAAAAAATTATTAAATTAAGTTATGAGAAAACCTTCGATTGCATCTTCTAAAAACGACTTATCAATTATTTGAAATCATAACTTCTAAAGTTTAATTCGAAATTAAACCAAGTTAAAGGTGACCTTATTCCATAATGAAATCCCAAAAAATTAAAGAAAAGTAAAGTTCTGTCTAACAAACTATGCATGGCCACCTCGAAGTCCTCTCCGACCCAAATCCACTGTACTAAGTATTACCTGTAAAAATGTTAAGCAAAAAGGGTGAGTCAAAAAGGCTCAGTATGCAATTTCCCACATGAACTACGATTGGGCCTAAGCCCATTCACATACCATCTGGGCCGTAGCCCTTACAAAATCACATTGGGTGGAGCCCATTCAGAATCGGATTGGGCCTTAGCCCTACAGCACAACATAGTAGATAACATATGCGAAATGATGCAAAACCCAACCCCGCCTAAATATCCATCCGCTACACACCACCTGTTCCTGCCAATCACACCAGTGGGGATTTCTACAATCGACCCTCACCGCTACACACCATCAATGGCAGTCCTGCTACAGTCAGCTGCTCATCACCGAAATAATGTGACAACGTCACTGAAATATGTGACAAAGCCACCGAAAACACTGCCCTTTTCATCAATATCATATCCCCATGCCCATGCAACATACTATCATAGTGGTATGAATGCAACGTATAATGCAACATATAATAACATACTTAAAATATTCAAAGCATATGCATAATCATGTTAACAGCAATACTTATCAAGCATAATCGAAAAATAACTCACCTGGTGTCACTGTTGTCACCCTCTATAGGTAACATAATAGCTATTACTGCATTTTCGGCTTTCAAACAACACATATATTTTCATAATATATGATAAGGGTGTGGGAATTACACACCTATAAACGCAAAGAACTAAACTATCAATCTCGTTGACACCCTCATTCGTAGGGATCACAACGATCTGCCTATCCCTCTCCGAAGCCGGCCCACAACCTGGTGGAAAGTCACGTACTGTTGATATCGCACATTTTTTTGAACTTAGGGGTAGGGACTACGAGTCCAACCCCCTCATTCCTTTGACTGGCATTCGAATCCATAACAGATCTTGATCAGAGAACCAGGTTACGCAATGAAAAGAACGAAAGAATTGATACTCAAAACAAAGTAGTTTCTTACCTAGATCGACAGAACCTGAAGGCTAACAAGCTTGCACTAAGAAATTGACTGAGTCCCTACACAATCCCCACATTCAGCCCATGCACCAAAGTACAAGGTTAATACCTTCGGTTTAACAACCAGCAAGGGAAAGAAAGAATCGAAAGAGAAGAAGCACACTTACCACCAAACAAGAAGAAACTGATTTGAGAAGGTTAGGGAAAAGAGTGACAGCAATCCACTGAAACAAGAACGAATGAAGAGGTTTAAACACACCAGAGAGATTCGGCAACCAAGAAAAATAAGAACAACTTAGAGAGAAAGAAGAAGGAATAAGTTTTGGCTTTGAAAAGGAATAAAGGGAAAAATATAAGAAGAAATGGCTAGGAAGATTCGACTTTAGAAGAAATGGAAAAAAAGTTGAAGCAAATAGATGTTTCGGCTTTGAAGATACAAATGAGAGAAAATGATGAAATGGAGAGGGTGATAAGAAGGTTTGACTAAGGGGTTATGGAATGCAAAAAAAAAGATGAATGAAAGAAGAAAAAGAGAGAGTTAAGGTTTCAGCTTTTGGTTGCAAGAAGAAAGAATGCAAAAAGTGAATTCCCGAGAGGTGATTTCAGTTTTGGAGAATGAGAGGAGAAAAATGATTGCTCACCGATTGCCAAAAGAGAATAAAGAATTTTTAAACCCGATTTGCTAACTCTCTACACCAAATGACCTATAGAAGAATCGGCACCCACACACACCTACACCTAAAGCCGAAAATGCAGCAAGAAAAGCCTAAGACCACATTCGGCGCATGCACCCTACTTAGTCCCCAAAACTGAAAGCTCTTCCCCTTCAACCAAGGCACATTTGGTCAACAACTCCTAACAAGCCACCCACTCCTTGTTCATCTCCTACTTTCACTCCCATCCCCCCATTTGAATCAGTTTGAAAGATTCAACTTCCACCTTTCACTCTTGGTCTCCCATTTGAAATATTTGACTTAGTCCACTCCCACTCTTCAAGGTCCCTAGCCGAATCCATCACCTCCCAACCTGCCCCAAAATAACACCAAAACTACGAGACTCGAACCTACTCCCTCACTACTCCCATGTGGCGTCACTTACCTGCACCTTAAGTGGCGTCTCCTTGCCACCTAACCACTGCACTTCTTGTGTCATCAAACACAAGCAATAATCTTTAACACCTGACCCAGCTAGCACTCCCCTAAAGTGCCAAAAATTGAAATTTTGCCAAAGCATCAGCTTAATCCCGAGCCTTCCCGAAGCCCCCCAAACATAACAAATTAATAAATAAAGCATACCAACACACCGAAACATACTAAATGTAAAGCCCCTAATTCCCGGATGTTACACTTGTGCTCAACCGTGTGGCAATTAGGCTTGGTTTTAGCCATATTTCTCACCTTTCTCATGCATACCTAAACCATATCATTTTATACCATTTCAATATTATTTGATTAACCAAAAACATCCCAAATACACAAGCTATAATCATCAATATACCTATTTCAATTGTACAATATTTCACAATTCAGACATCAATCCATACCTCAAAAATGAACCAATTCATCAACTCAATTTCATGCATTTCTTAATCAAACACTCATTATCTATCAAATGATCATATGAATAACTTAAACCATTATTGAAATGGCCATATACACTTAGATCATATCAAGCCAATCTCATAACAATTCTAAGCTATTTAACCGATATCAAGTTTATCAAAATATACTAAATTCCACAACCACATTCATAATCAACCATCTCAAATGACCAAATACATTCCAACCATAATATCAAACACCATAGGCTATACATGCCATATAACAAAGTCATAAAGGTATAAATACCGAAATCATTAACCAGATAGTGTGATGCGATCTCCTCTGACTTCCAACCTAAGCAAATCTTCGAAAATCTATAAACATAGGAGAAACACACAAAGTAAGCTTTGAAAGCTTATTAAGCCATAAGCAAATAAATCATTTCAATAATGTTTATAATTAAATTTAACTAGGCCGTATTTAACAAATCTCAACCACATATACATTCATCATAATCGTAATTCCTTAAGACCATATTAGGTAACTTCACTACGCATAATTATGGATGAACATATAAACCATGTTTTCAAATTCATATATCAACCATTAGCTCATTCATAAAATTAATCTTTCACAATTTCATTACCTACCAACCGAATCATGGTCATTTATTATAGAGTATTCATAAAAATATATCAATTTCTTTTTATACACTTCCAAACCCGAATAACCATAACAAATCACACAGTAAAACCATGTTCCGTGTTTCATAATTCTCATGTCTGAAACATAGGACCATAATTTCATTTAACGAGTATATATAACATCATTCATTATCATATATTTCACATATATCATCATTTGAATCATTCTCACATTTCATATCAGAATTTCATATACAAATCATATGTACCTGAATCATATATGGCAAAAACACAACTACAATTCTACATTTTTTATATGATTCATTTGTTCATAGTTCACTTGCTAATATCAACATCTCATTTTCATATAGATCATATAACAACTAATCATAATCATACTCACTTTCATTGCTCAAATTCATATTCATCGCAACATACCTGATTTGGATACACATTCATGTACTCATTTATTTCTCAGAATGCCCGTTGAACCATTCGGAATGAAATAGGATACTTGGATAGCTCAAAAAACTCGTGCAATGCCAACGTCCCAGACGTGGTCTTACATGTAATTAATATTGATGCCACTGTCCCAGACAGGGTCTTGCATGAAATCAAATACAATGCCGATGTCCCAGACATGGTCTTACACGTAAATCTCAAATCGATGCCAACGTCCCAGATGTGGTCTTACACGATAACACATATCAGAATCCTATGTCATGACATATGTATCCTAACTATTCCTATGGTACGTACGGGGCTTTTCAAATGTCGTAATTCTATCAATTCAAACTCGTAACTAGTTCTCCAACTCTAAATTCAATTCGGCATATACACATATATTCATTCAAGATCAATTCAGCACATATAACATATATATACATTCAAATTTAACAGCATTTATTTACTTATGAACTTAACTCGTACAGACGTGAACGGACTGGAACGACTAATCGATAACTTTCGATTTTCCCGATCCAAAACAGATTTCCACATTTTCCAATCTAATTAATATCAAAATTTAACTAATTTATTCAACAATTCATTCAATTTCATCCAAATCTCGTAGAGCCTTATAAGGGACAATGTGATTATGTTTGATTGATGTTTATGTGATAATGGATTTATGTGATCTAATCGGTAATGCCTTGTAACCCTATCCCGGCAATGAATACGGGTTAGAGGTGTTACATGGAATACTTTGATATCTATGGTACCGAGAGAATGGGTCACGTGGGAATTCTTTCAAGCCGAGTTCAGAAAGAAATACATAAGCCAGCGATTTATCGACCAAAAGTGCAAAGAGTTTTTGGAGCTGAAACAGGGTCAAATGTCTATGACCGAGTACAAGAGAGATTTTGTGAGACTTAATAAATATGCTCGAGAATGTGTTTCCAATGAGGCAATTATGTGTAAGAGATTCAAAGACGAATTGAATGAAAATGTAACAGCCCGATTTTAGGGCTAGTCAAAACAGTGGTTTCGAGACCACTAATCTGAGGTTGTGGAAAATTATTTTGATATTATTTTATGTGTTATGGCATTAATATATGGCTATATGAAAATTTTGGTGTTTTAATTTTTAATGGTTTCATGCTTAATTGTGAAAAAGGGCTAAATCGCATAAAGTGCGAAAGTTCCCTTATAAGTGGTAGAGGTGTCTAATAGCCAAATAATATTAATTGGAGGTCTTTAAAGTGAAATTAGGCCATTGAATTTGTGATGGCCGGCCATATAGAGGCTAGGGAGACAAGACATTAAATTTTGGTTAAATTTGGTGGAAATTAGGTGATAAAAATAAGTAAAATAAGATGAATAAAAGATGTTGTCATCTTTTACTATTCCTTCTTCTCCTACCACTAAAAATTGAGAGGAATAAGGGTTCTTGGAGTTCTTGCAAGTAAGTGATTTTGGTGTTTTTATTTGACAATTTTTGTACTTTTGGAGTCTCCAAAGCTTAAGCTAGCTAATGAGGGGACTAATTTGTGATATGGTTGAAAGTCTAGGGACTTTACATGAGAGTGTTTATGTTGATAGCTGAGTTTTTATAGAATAAAATGAATGTTAGGGAGATGAGAAACAACTTTTGTGAAAGGTGTTAACATGAAAACACCTAAATAGGACTTGAATGCAAAGATTAAAAATGCGTAACAAATGCATGAAATAGTTAGATTTGTGAGTAGTTCTAAGAGGAATAAATGTTCAGCTAGGCTTGTTTGATGAGAAAATGTGTTGAAAAATGATTTACGAGCCTAGGGGCAAAATTGTAATTTTGTCAAAGTGTAAGGGAAAAATGGCCATTTTTGCCTAAGTATATATTTTGATGCATTATAATCATAATATGTTTTAAATGAGTGATTTTTATTGTTATAGACCAAGAAAAGTGTGGAATCAACCTTGACCGAGGAAAAGGCAAGGTTATGAAATAAATCGTTGATTAACGCGTTTTGCACCGAGGTAAGTTTATGTGTAAATGATACATCTTATATACACATGTTGTTACTTATTGGTGCATTGTATGATTGGGAACATGTATGATTCAAGGGGATTGAATTTGGTATGTATTGAATAATTTTCGTATGAAAGACGAAATAGATATGTAAATGTGAAATAACATCCGTAGTAATAAATGGTGGGCTGTGTGCGATTCCACTTATTACTTATCCATGATAGGCTATGTGCGATACCATCATTTACATTATTTGGTGGGCTAAATGTGTTACCACCGTAAATATTCTTGTTGGTGGGATATATGCGATACCACCCTGTTAAAAATTGATGGTGGCTAAGTGCGAAACCACCGAGTGATTGGTAGTATTATGAATGGATTATTGGGAAAATTATGATGTGTTGTTTCTTGTGATGAAAAGTGCAGGGATGCATGTTAAATAATGTGGGCGTTTGGCTTGTGATATGGTTGGAATGTGGTAAGAGATGAAATGAGTAAGCATGATCATGGAATGTGGATTGTTTTTGCTTAGTATGTAATGCTATTTATTATTTTGCACATACTATGATGTTATTTATTTTCATGTAAACTTACTAAGCTTAAAGCTTACTCCCCTTTTCTTTTCCCTTGTTTTATAAAGTCAAAGAGCCGAGTTGGGATACAAAGATAATTGGAAGATCACCCACACTATAAGCTCCTCTCGGCATATCTAGACTTAGTGTTTTGAGTATGGCATTTATAGGGGCTAGACTAGGTAATTTGTTTCGTTATTTTGGCCCCTTTAAAGGTGAATTCTTTTGTATATAGCCTGTAACGCCCTAAATTTTGGGCCTAGATGAATTGGGCTTTGGGCTTTGGGTCTCATAATTTTTTTTAAGCAAGAAAATGAAAAATGACATGTTGGATTTAAGGGTTTAATAAACTTGGAGTGTCTAGGGGTGTTGGAGAAGTGCTGGGTTCGAACTTTGAGGAGAAGGAATTTTTAATTAATTTTTAAAGGAACCAGGGCGGTGAGTATTTGGGCTTTTAAATAAAAATAAGGAAAAATAGCATCAAAGAGCCTTGTGGTGGAGTGGCTAAGTGATGCCACTTAGGGTATAGAAAGGTGGCGTTATGGGCTAGCAAGGAGATCCTATGTTCGAATCCTAGCTTAGTATTTTTTTAGGAGTTTAATTTTGGCCTTCTAGAAGGTTGGAAGTGGTGTGATGATGGATTTTAAGGAGAGTGATCAAAAGAGAAAATTTAGGAAAAGGATTAGGGAGTTATCAAGGAGAAAAATGAGGAGATGAGATGGGGAAGAGTTGGAGCCGATTGGGACTTTGAGGGGTAGACAGAGTTTCAATTTTGTGTATAAATAGGGGGTGCCAAATTCCCTCTGTGCTATTTCGGCAACTATAGTGCTCTGCCGAATTCTCCTTCACTTTTTCTGTTCTAAACCTCACCTCTTCATTATGTGTTTTCTTTTCTTCTAAAGCCTTAAATCAAATACCATTCTCTTCTTTCTCCATTGCTTGTGCCGTCCCACCTTCATCTCAATTGTTGGGGACCAAATATTCGTGAC
Source organism: Gossypium bickii (assembly GCA_025503065.1). Lineage (NCBI taxonomy): Eukaryota > Viridiplantae > Streptophyta > Magnoliopsida > Malvales > Malvaceae > Gossypium > Gossypium bickii. Next base: position 74,373,609 of record CP106713.1, read on the forward strand.
TTCAAAAGCTGAAAACCTTTGCTCTTGGAGCCGATTTCTTCATCGCCCCAAACCTTGTGCCGAATACTCTAGTGACCAAATATCTATCGTGATGTCATCATTCCTTTGATTTTTAGTGGATCAGATCTTGGGAAAATCGGCATCAAGCTTGGATCTACAAGTCTCTACCAAAAAGCTATCCATACATTTAGGTTTTTGGGTAAGTGTTCTTGATATTGGGATAAGTTGGCCGAATAGTCTATAGTAAGGGAAAGGGGGCTTAAGTGGATACAAGTCACCTATTATTTTGTCTTTAATGATTAAGATTGATGCAGATCTAGGGGATATTCGTGAGTAGTAGCTAAGGAAGGGCTATTAGGACTGGTGGCACAAGGTAAGGTTAAGGTAAGGCTTTGGTCTTTGGTAAATATTGTGGTCAAGTGTGTGATTGATTGGAGGTTGGCACCGGCAATCACACGAGCGTGCGAACATTCGTGTGGGAACACCGATATGATTACCGGGTCCAAGAGAGTGATCTCATGGTCTCCGGCTACTATTTGGCCAACCAGGCCAGAAGGGGCTAAATGGGCCTGCCAAGCTCGTGGGCCCAAGTCGGCAAGAGTTGATATGTGAAATTGAATGATGGATTGATATGGATGGTTGTATGATTTGATTATGATCGGGCCTAATGGGATACATATACATGATTGGGCTTAATGGGCTATATGGACATGATTGGGCTTAGTGGGCCTTATGGGATTTTAGAAATGGACGCTAGGGTTTTAATGGACTCTAGGCTTAGTTCTGATGAATTCTTAAACAGCATAAAACTTAATTTAATGATCAACATGTCTGTGGACAAGTCGCTAGGGTAGAGTGTGGCAATGGACATATGCATGTCTAGGATTGGATCTAGGGAGAGCTTGGTACTTAAGCGGTCCTAGTGACCCACCTCCTCTTCTCCGGAATCCTACTTGGTGCGTAGTGTCTGTTCACTTTAGCTGGGAGGACTTGTTGACGGGCCAAGGTTCGTAATTAATACCCATACTATTAAGAATTACTGAAACACCCCTGTAGGGTAGAATTACCAAAATACCCTTAATTGGTGAAATGACTAAAATACCCCTATGTGTTGATTGTAAGATTTATAGATGTTACATGTACATTTGCTACATTCATATGATATTCTGTTTAGGATGCATATGGGTAGGAATTATGGAACGGAGGAAGGATATGAGGATCGCATGGTTGCTTGACAACTGTGGATCCACCGATGGCTTTTTAAGCCTATTATATGATGAGCAGCTTTGCTACAACGATAGGTAGTGCCGCAACCGGGCTACCCTTAAAGTGTATCGGATGGGTGGGTCGATTTAGAAATCCCCAAAGAAGTGTTTCGGTTGGACGGAGACGAAATGTACTGGATGGATTATTTGGGGAGGGTTTGCACATCATTGGATGTATGATATTATTATGTTATTATTATGATATGTATGCTATTTGTTTGATGAGGGTCGTACAAACTGAGTTTTTGAAAACTCACTCCCTCTTTTATTTTTCTAAGGTGATCCTCAGTAGGTTGTTCGACGGATGGAGGGACTTAGAGGTGGCCAACTAGCAAGATGATTAGACCTATTTTTCTTAATATCTAAATTCTAGATTTTAAGTTATTTATTTTAAGTTATTTTATTTTGGATTGTAATAAGATTTTCCCTCTAGTTATTATTCCATTACTTCCACTATGCATTAAAATTTTGAAACGGAACCTGGATTTATTTCTTTTAAGATTATTTGAAGTTTTTTTTGAAAATAATTGTGTTTTAAGAATGAGCTTCCGCTGTAAAAGGAAATTTTTACATAGTAACAAGAAATGGTTTTTGGCTACACCTTTTTTTGAAAGAAAATTGGATTTTACTTAACTTTTCTCTAGAAGGGTTTTTAATGAAAACATGGTTTTCGCAAAAACACTTCAATGTGACACTCCGAATTTGGGCCTAGATTCTAGGCCAGGTTTGGAGTGTTACATAGCCATAGTTGATGGCTCATTATTATCTATGAAAAGATGAAGTTATTCATGGAAGTGTATATTGCAAAGCTGAGTTGTTTAGTGATTTGTTGAATGGATTCATGTTGTTTGAGTTAGGGTGGTGAGAAGAGCTTGGCAAATAGCCTTGTTCTTGTCCACACAGGTAGGCACACGGGCGTGTGTCTAAGCCGTGTATGACACACGGTCAGTCCCATGGGTGTGTGACCAGGCCGTGTGTCCCCTGCATGTTAGTTTTCCAAGTCAGCAAGCTTTGTAATAAGCACACGAGCAGAGACACAGTGTGTCTTAGCCGTGTGGGAGGCACGGCCATAGACATGGGCGTGTACCCAGACCGTGTGAAGTCTGCACCTTGAAATTGGAATTTAATTCGACACACGGTCTAAAGACACGGACGTATGCCTTGACCGTGTGACCATAGTGAGATGATAATGCCATAAATAGAATGCCAAGGTTTTGGCACACGGGCTGAGACACGGGCGTGTTGAGGTCGTCTGAAATAAGTCAACGTCGACCACAGGTGAGGGACATGGGAATGTGTGACCACACGGCCTGCCCACACGAGCGTGTGGCCCTTGTTTAGGTGAAAATTTTTAAGTGCACTAAAGTTTTCGGTTTGATTCTGAAACCCTCCGTATGCATGTTTAAGACCTCGTAGGTCCTTAATGAGAATGTTTTGATGGTGAAGGAGATATTTTAAGTTGTATGACCAAGTGAGTTAAGTACGGTAATGCCTTGTACCTGGCTCCAGCGTAGAATACGGATAAGGGGTGTTACAGAAGACATTAGACTACTAGTTGGGATTCTGGAATTAAAGGAATTTGTGGTGTTAGTCGACAAAGCCTGCAAAGCCGAAGAACTTGGCAAAGAAAAGAGAAAAGCTGATTTTAAGGTTAGAGATTCGAGAAAGAAATCAATGAGTAAACCCTACCACTCTTCATCAAGAAAATCATTAGATTCATACAGTCGTTCGAATGCTTCAGTTGGGTATTAACAGAGATCGTGGGAAGCAATATACAAGTCCTAAAGCTCAAGCTACTTTAGTATCGAGTGTGGGTAGTGTGAGATGCTGGATGAATAATAAAGGTTGTTTTAAATGTTGCTCGCAAGATCACTTCATTCGGGATTATCTTGAGTTACCCGAGAAAGATATATATATTAGAATGCAAGACCGAGTACCACAGCTGCTAGAGGGAGACCATCTAGAAATATGGGGAATGTGATTAGTAGCAAAGGTGCAACAAAAGATTCTGCTGTGAGATCTGAGACTAGAGCACCAACCAGAGCTTATGCTATTCACTCTCGTGAAGATGCATCATCAACAGATGTTATCACCGGTACATTTTCTCTCTATGACACTAATGTAATTGCCTTGATTGATCTTGGATTGGCTCATTCATATATCTATATGAATTTAGTATCTAGTAAGAGTTTGCTTGTTGAGTTTGCTGAATTTGGGATTAAAGTATCGAACCCTTTAGGCAAGCATGTCCTAGTTGATAAAGTTTGTAGGAATTGTCCTTTGATGACTCGGGGTTATTATTTTTCGGTTAATTTGATGCTTTTACCATTTGATGAATTTGATGTGATTCTAGGTATGGATTGGTTGACTCTGCAGCATACTGTTGTGAATTGTAGACGAAAGACTATTGAACTGAAATATTAAAATAATGAAACTCTTCAAATTGAATCTGATGAGTCAAGTGAGTTGCTTGTTGTGATACCATTGATGTTAGCTCAGAAATATGTAAGAAAAGGTTGTGATGCTTACCTTGTGTTTGTACTAGATACAAAAGTGTCTGGATCGAAGATTGTGTAACACCCTGAATTTGGGCCTAGTAGAATTTGGCCTATTGGGCCTTGGGCATGAGAGCGTTTAAAATTTTTGAGACAAGAGAAAGGCAATAATGCAAGTTGGACCTATTAGGTGAGTGATTTTGGAAGGTTAGGAGGCTTCCATGAAGTCCCAGGTTCAAACCTGGGCTTTAGGAAAAATTTTGGTTTTAGGTGAATAAAACCCTGGGAGTAAGTAAGTAGGCTTTAAGAATAAATTATGGAAAAAAATGACACAAGGAAGCTTGTGGTCTAGTGGTTGTGGCGTCATTAAGGTTACAAGGGAGCTTGGGCTCAAGTCTTGGCCCTTGCAATTTATTTTGTTTTTACTTTTAAAGAAACCTAAACCTTGGGCCTACAGACCTTATATTTAGTTAAGTATAGAGTGTGACACAAGGAGTTGGATGCCAGTGAGGCAAGTGGCGTATTTGATCAATGAAAGGGGCTTGGGTTCGAGTCCCATTGCACGAAAATAGTTGTTATTTTGCTACTTGGGGATGGTAAGTGATGGATTTAGATTCAAATACTTGGAGTTGGTTGAAGACTTGGTAAAAGAAGGGAATTGACTTGGTCATAGTGGTTGGAATTTAATTTGAATTTGAATGAATGGTTGGAGTAAATCAATAAGTAACCTAGGGAGAAAATCAGGGAGTTGAGCTTGAGGGGAATGTGATAGCCGAATGGGGGGTGTTGAGTAGGCAAATTTCAGCTAAGAGCATTATGGAATAGGCATTTCGGCATTTTGAGCATTTTGTATCCGAATTCTCTTTTGGCATTTGAGGTATTTGTTTTGCTTTCTTCTTTTTACGGTACTGGTTGATTAGGGACCTTAAGTGTATCTTTTCTGCTCCTTCCGAGTCTCAACTCAAGTGCTTTTCTTTTTCCTTCTTCTATCAAGTTGTATCGAATAGCTAAGATCCTCTCTCAACACTATTGCTTCTAGTAGGCCGAATGCTTCCTACTTTCACCTTTAATTCTAGTTCCGCTCTCTCTTTTTCTTAATTCTTCTTTGGCCGAACTACTTACTTTCTCTATTCCATTTCTTTTAGTTTAGTTTACCTTGCTATTTAGTAAAGCCAAATACAACTTTATGTTCCTCTTTCTTAAAGATATTTCCTTTCTTCCTATTTTTCCCTTTTCTTTTTCGGGGATTGGTATTAATCTTGTTTTCTTCCTATTAGGGTGATCGGTTACTTTGTGGTAGTGATTTAAGCATTCGTGTTGACTCCGGTTCTGTAAGATCGTGTTCTTGATGAGCAAAGGGGATTCTAGCCATAAGGTGGCTGCAAAAGTGCCAGTCAAGACTGTGCGCATAGCCTCCACTCCCAAGTTTAAACGGCGTAGGGTGTCAGCGGTTCTGGACTTTTCGCCTGGATGCGGAAGGGTGACGACATCAAACTTTGGTTTAACTAGGCAAATCGCAGTTGATCGCTCTAGTGAAGGCAAGTGATAGAAAATCTCATGGTTAGGTGTTTGGAATAGAGATCTCCCAATTCCTTTGCTAATTGAGTTAACTGTGTGTCATGTTTTGTATAGGTGACGGCACTCATGATTATTTAGTACTCTACGTGATAAGGTGTGTATCCGTATACACTGTTCTGATTGTTGATTGGTTGAAAAGCCAAAGGTGCGTATATTGTACTATCTTGATGCTGATCGGCATTATGCCGAAAAGCTAAAATATCTGCGAACGATGCCATACGAGCGTGCGATCGTACGTGTGGTGAACCGAGCTCACGGAGCGTGAGCGTGTGATGGGAAAGGCCACCATGAGCGAATTCATGGTCTTGGGCTAGAATGGGCCTCAATGGGCCTAATGGGCCGTAGGGCCCGCGAATGTAAGTTAGACTGTCAAGTGGGAGATAGGGAGGCTTGTCATGACACGCACATGGCATGGGCCGTTTTGGGATTTGATGGGTCGAGAGGGCCCAATGGGCCTGTGGGCTCATTGGGTTAAATCTCACTGTTAAATGGGAAATAGATAGGCTTATCATGTCGCGCACATAACCTAGGTATTTTGGGCCACGGAAGGCCGAAAGGGGGCCGGGTGGGGCCAATGGGCTTGTGGGCCCACACAAATGAAATGGCTGTGATGTGATAAGTTATTGATTTGGGCTGTGTCGTTGCATAGCCGTGGTTGTTTCTAGGCTATTGGGCCACACGAGTGTGTGGGCCCACTTGGGCAGCGTAGTGAGCCTCAAGCCCATTTTCACCATTAAGTCAAATTAGGTTTCTTAAGTCGCTCGAGGCGATTGTAGACCTTCTAGGAGGTCGTAAAATTACCGAAATACCCTGATTTGTAAAATTACCAAAATACCCTTAGTTTGCGAAATTACCAAAGTACCCCTAATTTATAAAATTATCGAAATACCCTCAATTTGGAAAATTATTGAAATACCCCTGATTTGCAAAATTACCAAATACCCCCAATTTGCAAAATTACCAAAATACCCCCAATTTACAAAATTATCGAAATACCCCTGATTTGTGAAATTACCGAAATACTCCTAATTTGCAAAATTACCGAAATACCCCTAATTTGTGAAATTATCGAAATACCCCTATAGGGTAAAATTACCGAAATAGCCCTGTAGGGTAGAATTATCGAAATACCTCCACTTTATAAAATTACCGAAATACCTTTATAGGGTAAAATGACTATTTTGCCCTTCTGGGTAAATGACTGATTAGAACTATGACTGATCTAACTGTGAATGTATGGCTGTGTTTTAACTGATTTGACTGTGGTCGTGTGACTGATATACTTTTAATATGTGTGTAAATGACTGTTACCGAGCATGGCCATTTTGCATACACGTGTAACGATTGAGCGTCACATACACGACATATTGCATGGGGTTGGGACATTGATAAGAGGAAGTACTGTACTAGTAGCTCTGCCACGTTCTCACTGTTATAGTGGCATCGCCACGTATTCTAATTTTAGTGGCTCAGCCACATATACTGTTATTAGAAGCTTTACTGTGTTGTTATTAGAAGCTAGGCTGCGTTATTGGTGTGCTGTCTGGGTTGGATTACATTTCTGTTTTGCATTGATATGATTTTGGGCTTAGACCCAGGTAATAGGGGATTACATACTGAGTTCTTGTAACTCACCCTTTTCCTTAACTATGCAGGTAATCCCTAGTCTTAGATGATTTGGAGCTGCGAGGGACTCGGAGGTGGCCACATGCTCGATACGTTTTAAACGTAAACCTAGTGATTTTATTTAATTTTAATATATTGGGCTAATGGTTATGCAATAAGGTCGTTTGGGATTTTTAACTTTTGTTTGGTATTTTCTTTTGATTACTATCTGCTAGACTAGAAAATGGGGGTTTTAAAACAATAACTATTTCTAAAGTAAATTATGATTTTCAAACCTTAAAGTTGACAACTTGATCAAGCTCACGTGACATTTAATTCTGTTTAAAAAATGTTATGTCTAATTAGGGAGTAATGATTTTATGATTTTTACAGCCCCAACGTCTCAAAGAGATTTAATATTTAGTAACGAGTTTTTATCATCAAGCCAGTTTTCAAACGACACTTTGATGTGACACGTCAGATCCGGTCGTAATGTCTAGGTCGGGTTTGGGGTGTTACAGATTGAATCAGTGCCAGTAGTTTGTGAATATTTAGATGTGTTTCCAGAAGAGATGTCTGGGTTGCCATTGATCAGAGAGGTCGAGTTTGCTATTGAGTTAGTACCAAGAACATCACCGATCTCGATAGCTCCATACAGAATGGCTCTGATAGAATTGAAAGAGTTGAAATCTCAGTTGCAAGAGTTAACAGATAGAGGTTTTGAAAGACCTAGTTTTTTGCCCTAGGGTGCACCAGTGTTGTTTGTAAAGAAAAAAGACGGATAGATGAGATTGTGTATCAACTATCGTCAACTCAACAAGGTTACAATTAAGAATAAGTATCCTTTACCGAGAATTGATGATTTTTTTGATCAGTTGAAAGGAGTAACAGTATTTTCGAAGATTGATCTGAGATCTGGCTACTATCAATTAAGAGTTAAAGATTCAGATGTGCCGAAAACTGCATTTAGAACAAGGTACAGGCATTATGAATTTCTTGTTATTCCTTTCAGGTTAACTAACGCTCCTACAATTTTTATGGATTTGATGAATCAGATTTTTAGACCGTATTTAGACAGATTTATTATTGTATTCATTAATGACATTCTGATCTATTCCCAAGATGAGTCTGAGCATGCCGAGCATTTGAGAATTGTTTTACAAACTTTGAGAGATAAGCAATTATTTGCCAAATTCAGCAAATGTGAATTTTGGCTCCAAGAGGTTGGATTTTTGGGGCATATTATTTCAGCGAAAGGTATCTGAGTTGATCTGAGCAATATTTCAGTAGTTGTTTATTGCAAACCACTAAGAAACGTATCTGAAGTCAAAAGTTTTATGGATTAGCTGGTTACTATCAGCATTTTGTAAAAGGATTCTTGATGATTGCTACATTGACGACTCAATTACTACAGAAAGATGTGAAGTTCGGGTGGTCCGAGAAATGCCAACAGAGTTTTGGAAAGTTGAAAGCACTGTTAACTGAGGCAACAACTTTAGTTCAACCTGAGTCGGGTAAAGAGTTTGTGATTTTTAGTGACGCATCATTGAACGGTTTGGGATGTGTTTTGATGCAAGAGGGCAAAGTGATAGCTTATGCTTCAAGACAATTAAAGGTGCATAAAAAGAATTATCCGATACACGATTTAGAATTGGCTGCTATTGTTTTTGCATTGAAAATTTGGCGAATCATTTATTTGGTGAAAAGTGCCATTCTTTACTGATCACAAAAGTTTGAAGTATTTAATGTCTCAAAAATATTTGAATTTGCGACAACAAAGATGGCTTAAGTTGCTTAAAGATTATGATTTAGTGATTGATTATCATCCGGGGAAAGCGAATGTAGTCGCCAATGCTCTGAGTAGAAAATCTTTATTTAGTTTGTGAGTGATGAATACACAGTTAACTTTCTCTAATGATGGTTCGATTTTAGCTGAGTTAAAAGATAAACCGTTATTTCTTCAGAAAATTGGTGAAGCTCAGAAATGTGACGATGAGTTGCAAGCTAAAAGAGTGCAATGTGAGTCGGCTACTGGTTCAAAGTATCAGATCAGATCCAATGATTGTTTAATGTTCTGAAATAGAATTTGTGTACCGAAGAATTCAAAACTTATTCAAAAAATTCTACACAAAGTACATAGTGGTTGTTTATATGTTCATCCGGGAAGTACTAAAATGTACAATGATTTGAAATAGTTGTACTGGTGGTCGGGCGTGAAACGAGACATTTCAGAGCTTGTGTCGAGATGCTTGATTTTCCAACAAGTCAAAGCTGAACATCAAGTGCCTTTGGGATTATTACAATCTGTGATGATACCAGAGTGGAAATGGGATAGAGTTACGATGGATTTCGTATCGGGATTACCCCTGTCTCTGAAAAAGAAAGATGTTATTTGGGTTATCGTTGATCGACTGACGAAATTTGCACATTTCATTCCGGTACATACAGATTTTTAGCTTAATAGACTAACTAGGTTGTACATCTCTGAGATCGTTAGATTGCACAAGGTTCCAGTTTCTATTATTTTGGATAGAGATCCGAGATTTACGTCGCGATTTTGGAAGAAATTGCAAGAAGCTTTAGGTAAGCGATTACACTTTAGTACTGCTTTTCATCCTCAAACCGACGGTCAGTCTGAGAGAGTAATTCAGATTCTTGAAGATATGCTTCGTTGCTGTGTTTTAGTGTTTGAAGGTAATTAGGAGAAATATTTACTGTTGGCTGAATTCGTGTGTAATAGCCCATTTTGCCCGGGCTTGAAAACAAACCAGAAATAAAAAATATATAAACCAAAGTCCAGATTTTTCAAACAGTCCATTTACAACCTTTGACCCAATACCTAAAACCCGAAGCCCAAACTTAACTAACCCAACAGACCCCAAAACCGATTAACAACAAGCCCAATTACAAAACCCAACAGACCCAATTATTACACCCAATAACAGAGATGGCCCAAAAAGGCCCAACATTAAACCAAATCAGAAACCTAGGGTTTCTGATTAACCCTAGGCACCACAGCAAGCAAGCAGCCCCTCCTCACGCCGCCAGTTATACCGCAATCGGTGCATGGACAGCGCCCAATCACCGCCGAGATCTCCGCTCCTCACCTGCAAAAAAGGAAAACGCAGCAGCAAATCGAATATTTCTTTTTTTCTCTTTGTTTTTTTGGGTATAAAAACCCTAGAATAAACTTGTAAACGGGAGATATAGATACACAGAGATATACATACAGAATAATACACAGAAATACAACACAAAAAACAGCCAAATCAACAAAGGTTTCGTTTTATTTATTTTTTCTTTTTTTCTTTTCATTTTCGAAGAACTATTTTTTATTATTTTTTTGAGACTATATATATGACATATATATATAATATATTTATTAAAAAAAAGAAAAAACTTACATTTTTTAAAATTCCGGCCACCATGTACAGTGGCCGATGGTGGTGGTCAGCATGTGGTGGCCTTGCCACGATGTTTAATGAAATCGCCTGTGAGAGAGAGAAAAAGGGAATGATTTTGTTTTTTTTAATGACAGCAGAATTGAAAAAAGAAGGAAATTTGCCTTTTATAATGAGTTAAAACGGCGTCGTTTTAGGCCTGATTCAGTGGCCCTAAAACGGCGCCGTATAAGGTCTTTGACCTGAACCTGACCCGATGGGCAAGGAGATCCGCATGTTTTTTATGTCGATGGTATATTTGCGGGACAGACCCTTCCTCATTTTCAATGTTTTTAATCCAGTTTTTTTTATTCCCAATTATTCCCAATAAATTTACCTCTATTTCAATTTGGTCCGAATTCGAACGGCATCGTTTCAAAGGGTGGGGTTATTTTCTGTTTTGGTCCCTTTACATTGCACGCATGTTACAATCCGATCCTTCACCTTTTATTTATTTTCGATTTTGCCCCAAATTTTAATTTTAATTTTAATTTAGTCCTTTCTTTTATTATTTTTTGCTATTATTGTCCCTTTTGTTATTCTTGCTGTTACATTAAGGTTTTTTTTTATATTATTATTAGTTATTTTTATTATCATTACTATTAATACTATTATTATTATTATTCCTATTTTTATTATTATCATTTCATTACTATTTTTTTCTTACTATTAATTTTACTATTATTACTATTATATGTACTATCATTATTATTATATTTATGATCATTATTTTTCATATATTATTATAGCTATATTTATTTATTTATTTATTTATTATTATATCTATTATTATTATTATTATTATTATTATTATTTTAGTATCACCATTATTATTACTATTTTTATTATCTCTAATTTTGTTTTTATTGTTATTGGTATATTAACATATATTATTATTAGTAATATATTTTTATTTTACTACTACTATTATTTTTATATTATTATTACTATTAATTTTAATATCCTTACATTATTTTATTATTATTAATATTTTTTATTTTTTGCTATTATTCTTATCATTATTTTCTTTATTATTTTTATTTTATTATTGCTAATATTATTATTATTTATTTATTTATTAATATATTCCCATCATAATTTATTATTTTTTTGTTATTACTATTTTTTTATTGTACATAGTATCTATTTGTTTATTTATTTAATATTAACATTTGTTTTCGTTTCTATTTTGTTTTTTTAATTATTATTTTTATTCATTTTAATTTTTATATATTATTGTAATTTATATTTGTTTCTCTCATTTCACTCTATTATGCATGTGTATTATAATTCATTCCCCATTTTATTATAATATCACATCACATTTTATTCGATCTTCAAAATAAGCAAATCCTCTGCGTTCTAAGGTTCGAAAGAAACCGTACCCTAACTTACTGGGTTTTGATTTTTCTTTTCGAGTCTAAAGAACTTGTTATTTTTATTAAAACCAAAAAAGACTTATTTCCAAGAATTCAAAATTGTTGTGTCCTAACTCACTGGATATGATGTTTTGTTATCTCGGGATAAGGATTTCAGAAAATAAGGCAATGTTTCGTGTTTGGAAGTTCGAGAAATTGTGCCCTAACGTGTTGGGTTTCAGTTTTTCATTCGTCCAAATAACTAAACATCCTTTTAATGAAATTTGTAAATCATGAGATAATTTTGGTTACGAGAATTTAAAACATCACGTCTAATGTCCTGGATGTGATGTTTGTATGCTTTTGGAACAAAGGAATCTCCAACTCCCACACAAATTGTACAAATTTTTAAAGAAATCATGTTTTCAAATCTTTTCAAATTTTTGACATTAGGGCAATGACTAATCAATCTGGTACCAATTTTGGGCGTTATGAGGGTGCTAGTCCTTCCTCGTACGTAACTAACTCCCGAGCCCATTTTCTTAAAATTCGTAGACCAAATATTTTATAAAGTGACCCAATCACACTTTAAAAAAGATTGGTGGCGACTCCATTTTCGTTCTTAAAGTCAATCCTCGTTTTTATAAAACCTAAAAAAATGGTTTCGACATCGTGTATAACAACAGTTTTCAATCGAGCATAAAGATGGCACCGTATGAAGCATTGTATGGTCGCAAATGCAGAACTCCATTATATTGGACCGAGCTTCATGAGAAAAAGACTCACGGGGTTGATTTGGTCAGAGAGACTGAAGATAAAGTGAAAGTAATTTGTAATAGTTTGAAAACAGCTTCAGATCGATAGAAATCATATGCGGATTTGAAACATAAAGACATTGAATTTCAAATCGGTGAAAGAGTATTTTTGAAGGTATCTCCGTGGAAGAAGATTCTTCGATTTGGTCGCAAAGGCAAACTGAGTCCGCGATTTATCGGGCCGTATGAGATTATTGAAAGAATAGGGCCAATGGCATATCGACTAGCTTTACCTTCAGAATTAGAAAATATTCACAACATATTTCATGTTTCAATGTTGCATCGATATAGATCAAATCCGTCACACGTAATTTCTCTAGCAGAGATTAAAGTTCAACCTAATATGACGTATAGCTAAGAACTGATCAGAATTTTAGCTCAAGAAGTTAAAGAGTTGAGAAAACAAAACATAGCTTTGGTGAAGGTTTTGTGGCAATGTCATGGTATCGAAGAGGCTACGTGGGAACCCTAGGAAGCTATGAGAAAATAGTACCCTAACCTCTTTTTTGGTAAGATTTTCGGGGATGAAAATTCCTTAGGGGGAGAGTTGTAACAGCCCATTTTTAGTCAAATTGAAATAGTGGTTTTGGGACCACAAATCTGAGGTCAAAATAATTATTTTATTATTATTTTAATGTCTATAGCATGATAATATGATTGTGTGAAAATTTTGTTAAGAAATTTTATCGTTTGAATGTTTAATTTGATAAAAAGGACTAAATCGCGTAAGGTGTAAAACTTGTGTTCTATTAGCTAAAGGTGTCTAATAGCTATGGAATATTAAAGTGGAGGTCCTTATGTGGTAATTAGGCCATTTATAAAGTTAGTGGACATTCTTGGACATCATTTAAGTGAATTGTAATGTTTTAACATAAGGTTAAATAGGTAATTTGGTTATTAAAGGTAAATTAAATAAAACAAATGAAAATTTTATTCATTCATCTTCTTCCTAGCCGAAAATTTGGGTTGAAAAAGCCATTGAAATAGTTTGAAGCATTCGACAGCTTCCCTAGTTTAAATGTAAGTGATTTTGACTCGGTTTTTAATGATTTCTATGTTTTCGGAGTCGTTGCAGCTTAATCTAGCTAGCCCAGGGACTATTTTGCAAAAATGTTAAAGGTTTAGGGTTTTGCCATTAATGAATGTATATGCATTTTGATGTTTGATGATAGAAAATATATGGTTGTTTTAGATAAACAACATTCGTAAAGTGATTTTTAGTAAAATTGTCAATTAGGGATTCAATTTGTGAAATGTGAAAAATTTGTGGTTAAATTATGAAATAAATGAAAAATATGGGTTGCTAGGGTAATAAGAGAAATTCGGCTAGCATGGGTTGTAATACCCCAAACTCGGCCTAGACGTTACGGCTGAATCTGGCATGTCACATCGAAGGGTTTCTCGAAATCAAGGTTGATGGAAGAAATCATTCGAGTAAAAATCTATTTAGTTCTTATTTCTTGGGAAAAACAATTGGTAAGTTATAAAAATCAATATATAGTAAAGCGGTTACCATGTTTGTGACTGTTGGTTTTAAAATTCGCGGAAGCTACTCTATTTTCAGTTATCATGGAATTGAAGATATGTGTATACCTTGTAAAACAGATATTAGTTGTGAAAACTTGTTTGTATCTATTTCGCAGTTCAAACTAAGAAATTAAAAACCCCAATTTAAAAGAAATTAAAAATCACTAGAGGCCTTATTACAAAAATATCAACCCAAAATAAAATATTTAAATGATTACGTTTAAACAAACATCCTCGATCGTGTGGCCCCCTCCGAGTCCCTCGCAGCTCCGAATCCACTAAGTCTGGGGATTACCAGTACAGTTAAAAGAAAGGGTGAGTTACGAAAACTCAATGTGTAATCCCCTATCACTCAATCAATAGTACATGCAGTAACAGTCTGGGCCTGAGCTTTATTCAGTAATAGTGCAGTGTGGGCCTTAGCCCAATACAGTAACAGTATGGTGTAAGAATACAAACCCACCCCAATCCAGCCAGCACACCACTCGTACCAACCCAACACACCATGTGGGGACATAGTCGACCCACCCAACCCTCACACCAATATTGCAACATAGCTGCCAGTAATAATAATGCAAAGAGAGTCGCTAGCTAGTATGATATATGTGGCAAAGCCACCAAGAATGATAATTTTGGTAGAGCCACCGAAGATCGATGATGTGTAGCAAACCCACCAAGAATGCATTTCCTCCATAATAGAATCCCAACCCCATGTAGTATGCCATGTCATTAATATTTCGTGTATGCAACATGTCCTACTCAGTACAGTCATACAGTACATATTTTCATCTGTCAATCTATCTCTAGGGGTAAAATAGTCATTTTCATGTATTAGGGGTAAAATAATCATTTTCATGTATTAGGGGTAAAACAGTCATTTTTCCCTTTAGGGGTATTTTGGTCATTTTACTCACTAGGGGTATTTCAGTCATTTTACTCAGTAGGGGTATTTCAGTCATTTTACTCAGTAGGGGTATCTCAGTCATTTTACTAATTAGGGGTCTAAGTACAGTTAACGACCTTTCTGAAGGCATGAATTATGCATGGTTGAGATTGGTTTGAATGTCTATCGATGCTATGCTATATGTCAATTGATATTTTTAGGTGGTTGCATTTTGGGTGAGAAAGGTGGCTTGGAAAATAATCTATTTTTGTCCACACAGGCAGAGACACGGGCGTTTGTCTCAGCCATGTGAGACACACAGTCAAGTGACATGGCTGTGTGTCCCCTGGTGTTTAATTAGAAACCAAGTCAGTATGCTCCACACGACCCAGCACACAGCCGTGTGGCATAAGTCAGTATACCCTACAGATTTGGCATGGCCTAGCACATGGCCTGGAACACGGGCGTGTGATGCCATTTTGAAGGGCACACAGGCTGGTCACACGGGTGTGTGGTTAGCCGTGTGACCCAAGTCAGGGAGTTACACGGGGTCGGACACGGCAATGTGATCCCATTTCTAATGTCTGCACGGCTTGTGACACAGGCATGCCTTTAGTCGTGTGAGACACACGGCCGGGCCACACGCTGTATTTAAAAAAAATTCTAAGTTTTCTAAAAATTCCCTGAGTTATCGGTTTAGTCCCGAACCACTTTTAACGCATGTTTTGGGCCTCGTAGGCTCGTATTAGGGCTTGATGAATGATTGTGAATGACTTGTATTTTAATTTGATAATTGTATGAGAAATGTATTGATGCAATCCTGGTCGCATCATGGTTCGACTCTTTCCGACGCGACCGAGAGTGGCCTAAGCTCGAAGGGCCAAAGTGCAAAATGAAGCTGATTCCAGCTCATTTTCAACTCAATTAAACTCCTTTCCTTTGTGGTTCAGCTCACATGAGTTCATCTTAGCTTATTGAGCTCGGTTTAAGTTCACATTCAGTTCATTCTGTTTTTGATTAGTTTGATTTAATTCATGCACTTTTATTTTGCTGCATTAAAACTTTTAAATTAGCTTTAAATAAAGGTGTTTAGTTTAAATAGATAAGTTATGTTCAATAAGAGGCTTATTAATGAATCTAGTTACTAGGATGTTTTTAATGAAGTATGAGTTTAAGTTAGTTTAATTCTGCTTCCATAAATTAACTAGTTGCTGCATTAATTGAAGTCTTAACTTTTAGTTCATTTAATAAAGTGTTTAAGTCAGTCTAACTTTGCTTCCATAAATTAACTAGTTGTTGCTGAAACACCCCAAACCCAGCCCACGAGCCTTAACCGGATCTGGTATGCTCCTCGAAGAAAACCAGTTCAAAATTCATTTGTTACTTTGAAAAAAACCATGTGTTTTGATAGAGAAATTATTTTTGGGTTGGGCTCGAGTTAAAAAAAAACAAGTTTATCTTATATTAGAAACCCATTTATTTCAGGTGACAAAACATTTGGAGTTTATTTTAAATGAAATTAACTTAATCTTTAATAAATAAAATTTCGTAACATAATAAATAAAGACAAATAAAATAGTGCACTATGGCCTTATTACATCAAATTAAAACCCAAAATAAAATTCAAGGTACTTAGAAATAAAAGAATGTTCGAAATAAAATAAAATCTGAATTTCGCATGGCCACCCCTAAGCTTCTGCCGATCCGGTCCATCACTGATCATCACCTGAAAAAGTTCCCCAACGGGGTGAGTCAACAGAGTCAATGTGTACACAAACACTAAGTCCATATAAATTCAGGCATATCAAGTCATACACATTCAGATCAAAATATACAATTAATGATGCAATCCCGAACCCAAGCCTAGTTACCAACCGCTACACATCACCCGTACCAACCTGCACACCGTGGGGACTACTAAGTCAACCCTCCATCCGCTACACACCATCGAAGGCAGTCGCTGCAGTAGACGTGCTCATCGCCCTTATAAAATTCATGGCATAGCCACCAGATTAAATAATTGTGACCGAAGTCACCACATTCAGATATCGTGGTCTTAAGTCACCACATTCAGATAATGTGATCGAAGTCACCACATTCAGATATCGTGGTCTTAGATCACCACATTCACTTCCCCTTTTCATATAACCCGAATGCCCCATTTCATACATATCATGCATATCATGCCTTAATTTACATTCTTATCACTCTTCACATGTCAAATATAACATATATTCATAATCCTAGTAGGAGTAGGAAACGTACCTTAGTACTTTGTACCATAACATGGTACTTAGCCATATTTTCCACATTCTTAATAACATACATATATATATAAACATTGCCATAAATCATATTAAAATATAGTGTGGGGTACACACCTAATTAACTTATCGAATTTACTGATTTCCCGAAGAATTCCAATCTACTGCTTTAGATCCTTAATCCCTACATTTGGCCACACTTAGTATTTTAGGGAAAAGCCTATTCGGCTAATTTTTATCCAATCCCGAAGGATTATCGTAACCACTTTCTTACCTTGTTGCCGATTTGTCTATTAATCCAATCCCAGAAACTTGTATTCTTCCCCTTTGAAATCGGCTAATCACTAGATCCCTTGAATTGGTTAGTTTTCGGCTTAAACATATAAAAATAGATCTAACTACTAAAATAGGCCCTTGGCCGAATGTGTGAGTACACTTACCTTGAAATTCTCAAATCCCAAAAAGTATCCCTTGCCTTAGGTGTCTGTCGAAATCCCCATGGATATATGTTAGATCAATTCCTAACATTTAAACACATTAAGAATGGCCTATGGCCGAATATCATCTTACCTTGAATCTTAAAAATCCCGAAAGATCTTTTCTTGATGTCGACAACACATAAATCCCGAAACCTCCCTTCCATAGTTCGGCCAAGATTAATAATAGGGATTGGTCCCCAAATTTCGATAAAACAAAAATATAAGGAATGGAAACCAAATTTGGATCTTACCCTTACTTGAAGAAATCGACAGCACCTTTGCTAAAAGCCCCTCAAAGATTCGGCTATGGGTAATGGAACTTGGTTTCGGCTTTTGGAGAATCAAAAAGGAGAAGAGAAGAGAGTGTATGAGGCTTAGAGGAAATCGTTAATGGTGGATTAGGGAGAGGGATATTTCGGCTAAAGAAAAAGAAGAGAGAAAAGAGGAGTTGCACTAGAAAATTCGGCAGAGAGAAAAAGGAGAAGGGAAGAATGATGAATGGCCTTATTTTCCTCCTTTTGCCGAAATTACTAGGCCAAGACTCCCTTACTTGGCCAACACTCTCATATCCTTATCACTTTATTTAAAATTAAAAAAATAATCCTTTAATTATCTCTTATTTCTTAATTAAAAATACCAATAATTATCCATCATTTATCCATCTATTTAGCCGAATTTTAAAAGGGATTAAACTCCTCCCTTGAGTTCCTTAGTGCCGTCCACCTCTCTGCTCGTTGTAGCAAAAATAAAATTCTTTTATGTGCTTCCCATGCGACTTGAACTTAGGCCCCTTTCCCCTTGCTTGTGGCGTCACTTACTGGGCTTTAAGTGGTGCCTCCTTGCCACTTTTCCAAGCCCGTTCTTGTGTCAAATTTACTTTATTAATTTTCTTAAGGCCACCTTCCTCTTTTAAACTTTAAAACTTAACATTTTCTAAAGCATTTCCTCACATTTCCAAGACATTTCCTTACATTTCCAAGACAAGACATTTCCTTACATTTCCAAGTCATTTCCTTACATTTCTAAGACAAGACATTTCCTTACATTTCCAAGTCATTTCCTTACATTTCCAAGACAAAACATTTCCTTACATTTCCAAGACATTTCCTTACATTTCCATGACATTTCCTTACATTTCCAAGATTCTAAAAATGCACACATCACATCCATAACACATAAGACATAATGCATAGGCTATAATCCAGGATGTTACAGTTCTACCCCCTTTAAAAATAATTTCGTCCCCGAAATTACTTGGCTAACTGCATTCCTACTCACCACACTACGCTTATGCTGCGCACTTTGATCTTAATAACACTATCATACTTCCTAGGCATAATCTCTAAATTCACACACAAGGTTTCAGGCACTTTACCAGCAATACAAGGATGAGCTAATTCATAACAAGAAAAGTAATAAAGGGTATTACAGAACAAGGAACGTACCCGTTGTCACATCTGCCACATCTTCCTCCTTGCGACGGCCAACTGCATAAACCAATCTTGGTTGCCTCTCATCAGAACCTTCAGCACCTCTATTTGGTGTTCCACGACCTTGGCCGAAACCATTCCCTCCATGGTTCGGACCACGGCCCCTTGTCGCTTGTTGACCACCTCTACCTGTCTGCTCATAACCTTGACCTGCTGTCCGAGCCCTATTCGGATCCTGCAGACAATCTATAATCATATGATCCTTAGACCCACACTTAAAGTATCCTCCGGTCTTTTTCCAACACTCTCCTAAGTGTTTCTTCCTACACTGGTCACAAGTACGATACTGCCCTCCTGTAGCAACTTGCTGACCTCGCGGCCCATCAATTCTAGGCCTTTTTTGAATATTCCCAGACTATCTTGACGATACAAAACTTCTTTTCTGCCCGTTTCGGTCGAAGTTCTGCTTTGTAGAATCCTTAATTCCCTCAACTACTTTTGCCTTCTCTACTAACGCAGAAAATTCCCCCTCCTGATGTGGAGCTATCAACAACCTTAGATCATCCCTTAGTCCGTCCTCAAAACGGACACATCGCTCATGCTCCGTTACCACTACTCCTCGAGCATACTAGCTTAACCTTAAAAATTCAGCTTCATACACTGCTACGGACTTGTTCCCTTGAACTAGTCCCAGAAAAGCCTTCCTTTGCTCATCAGTATACCTTGTGCCGACATACTTCTTCTGATATGCGGCCTTAACATATTCCCAGGTCAGATCCTCAGCTGTGGCACCATCCCGAACTGTTAACCACCATTGATACGCTTCATCGTGTAACTGTGCCACCATTCCTTTCAACTTCTCCTCAGAGGTCAGATCGAGCTCATCCATAATGCGCTCGGTTGCCTCCAACCAATACTCGACCGTACTGGGTGCTACACCAGATACGCCACGGAATACCTCAGCTCCATTGGCACTAAGTCGCTTAGGTACCGACTTTCGAGCTCCCGAATTTCCTCCTGCACCAGCCACCAATTTAAGAACTCGCAGCACAGCCTGCGATACCGCGTCGTCTCCCGTCTGATCCTGCTGTTCAACACCAACAGCTGGTGGTGGTGGTGGTGGTACCTTATTTTCAGATCCTTGACCCGATCTAACGGGTTCCGACACTGTCATTCTACCTCTACCGCGTCCTCGTACGTTTCGACCACGTCCCCTAGAGCTCATGTCTACGTTCGTGCTTTAATCTGATTAAGAAATTTTATGAATTAATACTTGTTCCACTTATTATTAGCGAAGAAGTTTTATGAATGAAGTTCAGAAGTAGTTCTTTCGATCAATCAAGGTTTTCATTCAAGTTCTCTATCTTTATTCAGAGAAGCACATTCATTCAGACATTTCTTCAGTAGCATCCAACACACACATTCACTATTCGACACTCTTGTCTTATCCTATCCCAGGGGTATTTTCGCAATTTGTCCTATAGGGGTATTTTCGTAATTTTTCAAAATATGGTTCCTTGGTGATTTTGTCAATAAGGGTAATTTGGTAATTTTGCATGTCAGGGGCAATTTCGTAATTTTCCAAAATTAAGGTATTTTTGATAATTTTCAAATTAGGGTTTGTTGAACATTTTATAAAGTAATGAAAATTTTGATAAAAACTGTGAGTATTTTGGAAATTTCATAAACCAAGGGCATTTTTGTAATTTTACCACTAGGGGTATTTTTGTAATTTTATAAATAAAAAATTTTTCGGAAATTTTTTTTGTAAAAATAGTCTTCACAAATTAAAAAGATAATTTTAAGAGTTTTAAAACTAGGGTTTTTATAAAAACACGGCTAGTTCCCTTTCGAGTTTTAGTTATTGTGTTTAGCCTATGACCGAGTCCTCTTGGTTAGGGTGAACCGAAGCTACGCACCAGGTAGGATTCCTGCAAAGAGGAGGTGAGTCACTAGGACTGCTTAAGTACTAGGCTCTTCCGGATCCAATCCTAGACATGCGCACAGGGGTTACCACACCCTAACTCGGCGACTTAGCCATAGGGTTGTTTAGTTAGGAACTTAAGTCTTATGTAAGTGTTGGGGAAAACTAATCCTAGGGTTCAAGTACTTATCATGCTAATCTACGTTCCATTCCATTTCTACCCTTCTACAGATCATTCAATAAATCACACAAATGGATAGAAGTACTTACCTGGTGGACTGCGGGTCGGAGACTTGGGTGCCATGCCAGAAACCTGCTTATTTCAAAAAAATATTTTCATAAAACTCATTTGATCTTGATTTGAAAATGTTTTGGGCCTCAAACCTCAGGCTGAGAGTTTAAAACTGGGCTCTGATACCAAACTGAAACACCCTAAACTCGGCCCACGAGCCTTGACCGGATCTAGTATGCTCCTCGAAGAAAACCGGTTCAAAATTCGTTTGTTACTTTGGAAAAACCATGTGTTTTGAGAGAGAAATTATTTTTGGGTTGGGCTCGAGTTAAAAAAAACAAGTTTATCTTATATTAGAAACCCATTTATTTCAGGTGACAAAACATTTGGAGTTTATTTTAAATGAAATTAACTTAATCTTTAATAAATAAAATTTCGTAACATAATAAATAAAGACAGAAATAAAATAGTGCACTATGGCCTTATTACATCAAATTAAAACCCAAAATAAAATTCAAGGTACTTAGAAATAAAAGAAAGTTCGAAATAAAATAAAATCTGAATTTCGCATGGCCAACCCTAAGCTTCTGCCCATCCGGTCCATCACTGATCATCACCTGAAAAATGTTCCCCAACGGGGTGAGTCAACAGACTCAATGTGTACACAAACACTAAGTCCAAATAAATTCAGGCATATCAAGTCATACATATTCAGATCAAAATATACAATTAATGATGCAATCCCAAACCCAACCCTAGTTACCAACCGCTACACATCACCTGTACCAACCTGCACACCGTGGGGACTACTAAGTCAACCCTCCATCCGCTACACACCATCGAAGGCAGTCGCTACAGTCAACGTGCTCATCGCCCTTATAAAATTCGTGGCATAGCCACCAGATTAAATAATTGTGACCGAAGTCACCACATTCAGATATCGTGGTCTTAAGTCACCATATTCAGATAATGTGACCGAAGTCACCACATTCAGATATCGTGGTCTTAGATCACCACATTCACTTCCCCTTTTCATATAACCCGAATGCCCCATTTCATACATATCATGCATATCATGCCTTAATTCACATTCTTATCACTCTTCACATGTTAAATACAACATATATTCTGAAACACCCCACACCCGGCCCACGAGTCTGAACCGGATCTGGTATGTTCCTTAAGTAAACCTGTTTTCAAATTCTTGGTTACTTAGAGAAAAATTGTAAATTTTAGAAAACATTGTTTTGGGTTGGGCTTAAATTGGAACCCATTTAATAAATTTTGAAAACCCAACTTAAATAAGGTGACAAAGTAATTTTAGGGTTTATTATTTTAAAAGAAATAAATTTACTTAACTTTAATCAAAAATAAATTGTATCATAATCAAGTAAAAATAAACAGAAATAAAGAAAATCCAACTGGGCCTTATGGCCTTATTACATCATTCAAACCCAAAATAAAATTTTAAAGTACTAAATTTAAATAGAGTCCAAATTCTAATAAATTCTTCAAGTGTTGCATGGCCACCTTTAGCTCCCGCCGACCGGTCCATTCTTGCTCATCACACGAAAAATAATTCCCCAACAGGGTGAGTCCATTGACTCAATGTGTACCTGATACTAATTTTCAACAAGTCGCATACAAGTCATATCAATTTCATGTTCATACAAAATAAAGGATGATGCAACCCAAACCCAAGCCTATTTGTCCATCCGCTACACACCACCCGTACCAACCTGTACACCGTGGGGACTACTAAGTCGACCCTCTATCCGCTACACACCATCGAAGGCGATCATTTGCGATCGACGCGTGCTCATCGCCCACTTACGTTGTGTCTTTAGACACTATATTCAGATGATGTAACCGAAGTTACCATATTCAATTAATGTGACCGTAGTCACCATATTTCGTTGGTGAGACCGAAGTCAACACCTTCGTTGGTGAGACCGAAGTCAACACCTACTCTTTCCCTTTCACAAATATCCCATATGCCCCAAATATTTATACATATCTTATTTCTCATTCATATTACATATTCAAAATATATATAACATATTCGTAATCCTATCGGAAGTAGGAAACGTACCTGAGTACTTAGTACCATATCATGGTACTTCACCTTCACTTTCTCCCTTCACATATATCCCAAATGCCCCAATTATTACATATCATTCATATCATACTTAAATTCACATTCATGTCACTTTTCAGAATATAACACATTCATAATCCTACCAAGAGTAGGAATACGTACCTGGGTACTTTTTGCCACCACTTGTGGTACTTAGCCACATTCTCATTCTTATACACATTCATATGTTAAAACAGTTATTGCCATAATATATATATTGAAAGTTAGTGTGAGTACACACCTGATTTGCTTAATAGGTTCCTTGAAATCCCGAAGAACGATCTACCGATTTAGATCTCAAATCCTACATAAGTTAATCACTTTAAAAGACCATTCAGCCACTTTTCCAAATACAACTAGGATTTGTATTACTTACCTTAAAATTTCCAACTCTGAAAAGGATTCCTTGCCTTGTATGTCTGTCGAAATCCCTATAATTATATGTTAATTTTAATCTCACATATATTCCATAACTTTTGACCAAATATGTGTATATCTTACCTTAGATTCTTGAATCCCGAATGATCTCTCCCTTGTAGTCGATAGCACTAGAAATCTCGAAATACTCCTTATAGTTTCGGCCACAATAATAATAACATTAATCCCTATTTTTCGGCTTAAAGAAAAGAATAAATCAATAACCACAAGATTCTTACCTTAAGTGTTGAATTCGACAGATCTATCCCGACACCACTTCAGAGATTGGCTTAAGTGAAATTTCAGCTAGGTTGGATTTGGTTTTGAAAAGGAAGAAGAAGAAGAAAGAAAAAGAAAGATGAGGCTAGAGAATCTTGGCTAGACAAAAGAAAAGAGAAAAGAGCCCTAAAAATTTCTGCAGAGAGATGAGGAGGAAGCAAAAATTGATGAGTAGCCCTCCTGTCCTCCTTTTATAGCCGAAAATATCATCCTAGGAGAGTCCCTTACTTGGCCACCACTCCTCTTTCATCATCTATTTTATTTAAAATAAACTAGAGAAAAATCCTTATTATCTCTTCCAAATAATCCAAATTAAAAATCCCTTATTTATCTCTTTTTAATCATGTATTTATGGAATTAAAACACCCCCTTTTTCCAACTCATGTGCCGTCCACCTCATAGCACTGGGAGCAAAATTAAAACTTCATTTATTTGCTTCCCTTGTGACTCGAACCAGTGCCCATGCCTCTTGCACATGGCGCCATTTCCATAGGCCCTAAGTGCCATCTTGTGCCACTTTTCCTAGCCCGTTTGTGTGTCAAATTTCTCCAACTTTTTCTTTTAAGGCCCTCTTGCCTTTATTTCCTATTTTGAACCTTAAAATTTGACATTTCTGCATCATTTCTAAGTTTCCTAAAATTTTTGATCGGCTCTGTTTACTTGCCATTTTCTTACATTTCCAAGTTTCCAGAAATGTTCACTTTCCATTTTTGAATCATTTCCTTACATTTCCTAGTTTCCATAAATGTTCACTTTCCTCTTTATTCCTTTACATTTTCAGGACATTTCCCTACATTTCCAAGACATGACATTTCCTCACATTTCCTTACATTTCCTTATATTTCCTTACATTTCCATACATTTCCATACATTTCCTTACATTTCCTTACATTTTCTTACATTTCCCTACATTGCCTTACATTTCCATACATTTCCACACATTTCCACACATTTCCATACACTTCCATACATTTCCATATATTTCCATACATTTCCTTATTTCTAGAATTCACATAACACATTCATAATTCATAAAACATGCCATTTTAGCACATGGTTCCTTGTGTCATGCTTCACACGGAGTTTCTTTTAAAGCCTCATTTACCTAGCTCCCCTTTTTACTTAAAAACCAATAATTTTCCAAAGCTTTCTTCTTCCATCCTAAAATTCTAAAAACCCTTAATACACTTCCAACACTGCCAAAACCTACTAACTCATGAATTATGCACAAACGCATAACCCCTAATCTAGGATGTTACATATTCATAATCCTAGTAGGAGTAGGAAACGTACCTTAGTACTTTGTACCATAACATGGTACTTAGCCATATTTTCCACATTCTTAATAACACATATATATAAACATTGCCATAAATCATATTAAAAGATAGTGTGGGGTACACACCTGATTAACTTATCGAATTTACTGATTTCCCAAAGAATTCCTATCTACTGCTTTAGATCCTTAATCCCTACATTTGGCCACACTTAGTATTTTAGGGAAAAGCCTATTCGGCTAACTTTTATCCAATCTCGAAGGATTATCGTAACCACTTTCTTACCTTGTTGCCGATTTGTCTACTAATCCAATCCCAGAAACTTGTATTCTTCCCCTTTGAAATCGGCTAATCACTAGATCCCTTGAATTGGTTAGTTTTCGGCTTAAACATATAAAAATAGATCTAACTACTAAAATAGGCCCTTGGCCGAATGTGTGAGTACACTTACCTTGAAATTCTCAAATCCTGAAAAGTATCCCTTGCCTTAGGTGTTTGTCGAAATCCCCATGGATATATGTTAGATCAATTCCTAACATTTAAACACATTAAGAATGGCCTATGGCCGAATATCATCTTACCTTGAATCTTAAAAATCCCGAAAGATCTTTTCTTGATGTCGACAACACATAAATCTCGAAACCTCCCTTCCATAGTTTGGCCAAGATTAATAATAGCGGTTAGTCCCCAAATTTCGATAAATAAAAAATATAAGGAATGGAAACCAAATTTGGATCTTACCCTTACTTGAAGAAATCGACAGCACCTTTGCTAGAAGCCCCTCAAAGATCCGGCTATGGGTAAAGGAACTTGGTTTTGGCTTTTGGAGAATCAAAAAGGAGAAGAGAAGAGAGTGTATGAGGCTTAGAGGAAATCGTTAATGGTGGATTAGGGAGAGGGATATTTCGGCTAAAGAAAAAGAAGAGAGAAAAGAGGAGTTGCACTAGAAAATTCGACAGAGAGAAGAAGGAGAAGGGAAGAATGATGAATGGCCTTATTTTCCTCCTTTTGCCGAAATTACTAGGCCAAGACTCCCTTACTTGGCCAACACTCTCATATCCTTATCACTTTATTTAAAATTAAAGAAATAATCCTTTAATTATCTCTTATTTCTTAATTAAAAATACCAATAATTATCCATCATTTATCCATCTATTTAGCCGAATTTTAAAAGGGATTAAACTCCTCCCTTGAGTTCCTTAGTGCCGTCCACCTCTCTGCTCCTTGTAGCAAAAATAAAATTCTTTTATTTGCTTCCCATGCGACTCGAACTTAGGCCCCTTTCCCCTTGCTTGTGGCGTCAATTACTGGGCTTTAAGTGGTGCCTCCTTGCCACTTTTCCAAGCCCGTTCTTGTGTCAAATTTCCTCTATTAATTTTCTTAAGGCCACCTTCCTCTTTTAAACTTTTAAACTTAACATTTTCTAAAGCATTTCCTCACATTTCCAAGACATTTCCTTACATTTCCAAGACATTTCCTTACATTTCCAAGTCATTTCCTTACATTTCCAAGACAAGACATTTCCTTACATTTCCAAGTCATTTCCTTACATTTCCAAGACAAAACATTTCCTTACATTTCCAAGACATTTCCTTACATTTCCAAGACATTTCCTTATATTTCCAAGATTCTAAAAATGTACACATCACATCCATAACACATAAGACATACTAATGCATAGGTTATAATCCAGGATGTTACAGCTGCATTAATTGAAGTCTTAACTTCTATTTCATTTATTATGTCAATAGTTTAATGTGTTGAGTTAAATTAGTGTTTAATAAGTGTTTAATGTGTTAAGTTAAATTAGTTTCTTTAATAAGTGTTTAATGTGTTTAAGTTAAATTAGTGTTTAATAATTGATTAAATGTGGTTAATATGTCTGTTTAATGTGTTTGAATGTAGAAAACCTTTCAGCTGGAAACCGTAAAACTTATGGGATGTTACAAAAAGTTTAATGTGACTTTTCAAGTGAGAATCGGTTACACACATAAAGGAAGCATTATTGAACATTAAAAGGAGCTGTTATGATAATTGAAGGAAGCATTATACATCAATTAATTTTAGCAGCAACCTCTTCTTCTTCCAATAACCGTTTGAAGCTTAAAGGTCACACATGAGTTACAAATTTTTATTTAGTTGTTGGAGACTTTTCAACTAGCCAAGGACAACTCAAGGGACATATTTTAAAAGCATTCAAGATGGACATTTAAGCCTTTTAAAACACCATTAGTTGCTGGAGACTTTTCAGCTAGCCAAGGACAACTCAAGGGACATTTTTAAAGCATTCAAATTCATTTAATTAGCTCATTAGGAGTCATAAAGTTGTTGTTATTTGGCTGGAGGAATTCAAGAGTTTTTAGAGTTTATTTCAGCCATTTAAATACATATTAAAGCTGAATTCATTTGACTCTTCAGCTAACCACATGTAAATACTATACAAAATTGTTATTAGCTTGTAAAAAGAGACTTTTTAGAGACTATTGAACTTTGAATATATTTTATGAACTTTTGTTCATTGAGTGAGATTATTCTCCTCTCTATCTTTCGTACGAGTTTTGATTTCGACTTATCAAGTTTTCTTGGTTGTGGCGTCAATCGTTCTCTTCCATCAACTTATACCATAGGTTCTTATCTTTATAGATAACGGGTCTTGGTCCATCATCAACTACCATTTTTCCATCTTAAACAAATATAGAACCCGGGGTGACACTTTATTAATGTTGAATCGATTCTCCCATCTCTCCAATTCAATTACCATCAGCCTATCATTGTTTGTTCAACCTTAAACCGAATCCCATCTTCTTTCCCTTCATCTTAAATCAAATCTATCCTTTTAATTATCCAAATCAACTCTTTCATTTAAACACCTCCATTCCTAACTTAAACCCACCTTCTAAACAAATTCACCTAAAGCTTCCGCAAACTCATCCATATTTTTCCAAACTATTTTTCGAAGACTTGATTCCTCCTCGTAGATGATTGGGCAACTAGCATACATTTCAACTCACCCAGAGGTAGATCGTATCATGTATGTTCGATTATATAATAAGTCCGGTAATGCTTCGTGTAACATCCCAAAATTGGGCCTAGTACGATTGGCCCGTTGGGCCTTGAGCGTAGAAGCATTTTAAAATTTTGGGAATTTAAGAATGACATTATTTCAAGTTGGACTTATTAGGAAGGTTATTTTGGAAAGTTACAGGGTTCTAGGAAGTTTCGGGTTCAAATTGGGCCTTAGCAAAATTTTTATGTTTAAGTACCTTGAGGAGAGAAGGTAAGTGACATCAAGACTTAAGGAAATAAGTGTGCATTTTGCTAGCATAAGGAGTCTATTGGTAAAGGTGGAAAGTGGCGTGTGGAGTGTACTAATGGTCTGAGGTTCGAATCCCATCTATTGCAAACTTTTTGATTAATTTTTGAGCTATTCATCCCAAGTGTCAGTCAAGGCTTTAATAAGGTAAGGAAGACTTTTTAATTTGGGAAAGATGACTAAGGATTATGGTAAGGAGGAAGATAAGGGATAATGAAAGAAAGAATCAAAAGAAAAAGGAAAGATAAGGGAACATGTTGGCTTATAGTGTGGAAGGTGTTTTGGAAATATTCTTATTTGGTCAATGTTCATCTTTTGGTAAAGATGATACATGATTCGGAAAGGGTTTTGGGGGTAGCCGAATTTTGCATTAGTGTTTTGGCAAAATTTTGGTGCTTGTTAAGCCTAATTCTTTTTTGCATTCTTTTGTGTTCTTTTCTCCAATTTCTTCTTTTCCCTTGCCGAAACTCTAAAGCTAACTTTGTACACCATTTTCCCTTATTTTTGGTCGAAACTCCTAGGTTCCCTTTCTCCATCGTTTCATTTCTTTTCACAAAATTCTTCAACCTTTTCTTCCTTCTCCTTTAATCCATATTTTCAAAGTTGAATCTGAAACACCCCACACCCGGCCCACGAGCCTGAACCGGATCTGGTATGTTCCTTAAGAAAATCGGTTTCAAAATTCTTTGTTACTTAGCAAAAGGTTGTGTATTTTTAGGAAAAATACCGTTTTGGGTTGGGCTTAGGTTGAAACCCATTTATTTTACTTAGAAATCATTTAGTTATGAAAAAAAAACAATCTAGGATTTATTATTGAAAAAAATTTAGTTAAACTTAATTAAAAGTAATTTGTAACACAATAAATAATAAAAAAAATAAACATAGGTAAAGAAATTCAACTTGGGCCTCATGGCCTTATTACATCAATCAAAACCCAAATAAGATTTAAAGTACTTGGTAAAATAAAAGTCCCAAATATTGAAAATCCTTTCTTGCTGTGCATGGCCACCTTTAACTCCTGCCGACCCGGTCCATTACTGCTCATCACCTGAAAAATAGTCCCTCAAAGGGGTGAGTCAACGGACTCAATGTGTACATAAACTAACAAACAATATTTTAGGCATACATATTCATATCAGAACATATACATATCAAAATGATGCAACCCAAACCCAAGTCTAATTATCCATCCGCTACACACCACCCGTACCTGCCAGTCACACCGTGGGGACTACTAAGTCAACCCTCCTTCCGCTACACACCATCGAAGGCAGTCGCTCCAGTCGACGTGCTCATCGCCCATATACGTTGTGTCATTAGACACTATGTTCAGAAAATGTAACCGAAGTTACCATGTTCACTTAATGGGACCGTAGCCACCATATTTCGTTGGTGAGACCGTAGGCAACACCTATTCTTCCCCTTTCACATATATCCCATATGCTCCAAATATTTATATCATGCATATCTTATTTCTCATTCATATTACATCTTCAAATATATATATATTGTATTTGTAATCCTATCGGAAGTAGGAAACGTACCTGGGTACTTTTACCTCATTTGTGACACTTAGCCACATTCTCATTCGCATGCACATTCATATATATACATATAAAATAATCGCCGTAATATATTGGGAGTTAGTGTGGGTACACACCTGATTCGCTTAAAGTTTCCAATCCAAATCTCGAAAAGCTTGATCTAATGCCTTAGATCTTAATTCTCTACATTCAATCATTTAATACTTAGTAAAGAGCCATTCGGCTATAAATCCAAATCCTAGTAGGATTAGTATACTTAAAACTTACCTTGAAACTCTCAAATCCCGAAATCCTTGTATCCCTCTGTCGAAATCCCTATAACTACATGTTAGATCAATTTCTAACATTTATTCACAACAAATAACCCTTAGCCGAATGTTAAATATGACTTACCTTAGATTCTTAAATCCCGAAATTCACCGAATAACTAGGGAACACGCGACCTATGGTGTACCTTCGGGAAAAGAACTTCTCCTTCCTTGTAGTCGACACTTAGTAAATCCCGAAAGATCTCTTCAAGGTTTCGGCAACCATGAACATTAATGGAATTAGCCCTAGATTTCGATAAGTCTAAAGTATAAAAGAATGGAAACCAAACTTGGATCTTACCCTTATTTGAAGAAATCGATTGCACCTTCACTTCAACCTTCGGCTATGGCCTTGATCTTAGCAAGCTTTTGGCTTTTGGAATATTGAGAGGAGAAGAATGAAGAAGAAAAGAATAGGGGTTGCAGAGAAAATTCGGCAGAGGTTATCAAGGAAGAGTAAATAATGCTGAATGGCCTCTCTTTTCCTTTTATAGCCAAATTTACTAGGCTAGAGTCCCTTACTTGGCCACCACTCTTCTATTTTGGTAACTTTATCCTTTAATTATCATAAATAAAAGAGTTTAATCCAACATTTATCTCTTCAAAATAATCCAATTTAAAAATCCTTTATTATCTTCATAAATTGCCGAATTTTAAAGGGATTTAAACTCCCTTTTTTTCTAGAAGCCTTGCCGTCCACTCTTAGCCTTCTGGAAGCAAAAATAAAACTTAATTTATTTGCTTCCCTTGTGACTCGAACCCAGGCCCATGCCTCGTGCACATGGCGCCATTTCTATAGGCCCGAAGTGCCATCTTCAGGCCACTTTTCCTAGCCCGTTTGTGTGTCAAATTTCACCAACTTTTTCTTTTAGGGCCTCCTTGCCCTAATTTCCTATTTTAAACTTTAAAATTTGACATTTCTGCATCATTTCTAAGTTTCCTAAAATTTTCGATCGGCTCTGTTTACTTGCCATTTTCTTACATTTCCAAGTTTCCTAAAATGTATACTTTCCATTTTTGAACCATTTCCATTTTCATTTCTTAGTTTCCAAAAATGTGTACTTTCCATTTTTGAACCATTTCCTTACATTTCTGGGTTTCCTAAAATGTTCATGTCCTAATGCATTTCCAGGTTTCCAAAAATGTTCAGGTTTCCAAAATTGTTCATTTCCATTTCCATGCATTTTCCAAGACAAGACATTTCCTTACATTTCCTTACATTTCCTTACATTTCCTTGCATTTCCTTACATTTCCATACATTTCCTTATTTCTAGAGTTCACATAACACATTCATACATAATTCATAAAACATGCCATTTTACCACATGGTTTCTTGTGTTATGCTTCACACGGAGTTTCTTTTCAAGCCTCATTTACCTAGCTCCCCTTTTTACTTAAAAACCAATAATTTTCCAAAGCTTTCTTCTTCCATCCTAAAATTCTAAAAACCCTTAATACACTTCCAACACTGCCAAAACCTACTAACTCATCAATTATGCACAAACGCATAACCCCTAATCTAGGATGTTACAGTTCTACCCTCCTTAAAAATAATTTTGTCCTCGAAATTACTTACTAACAGTCGTACAATCCTTCTCACCGCACTATGCTTACGCTGCGTACTCTGATCTTAATAGAACCATCATACTTTCTAGGCACAATCTCTAAGTTCACGTCCCCTAGAACTTATTTCTAACGTCGCGATTTAATCTGATTTAAGAGAATTTTATGAATTTGTCTTTATTCCACCTGATTACATGAAGAAGTTTTATGGAAAGAATTTTAGGAGTGGCTCTTTCGTATTCATACATGCACACAGTCTTTACATTCATACATCCATCAATTAATTATGAACTTTCGTTCATTCAGAGAAATGTTGTAGTTTTCATTGTTATTGTTTTTCCACTACCCAGGGGTATTTTTGTAATTTTGTCCTAAAGGGGTATTTTCGTAATTTGTCAAAATAAGGTTCCTTGGTGATTTTGTCAATAAGGGTATTTTCGTAATTTTGAAATCCCAGGGCCTTTCGGTAATTTTGAAATTCCAGGGGTATTTCGATAATTTTTTTACAAACCAGGGTAAATTTGTAAAGTTTAATAATTCAGGGGTATTTCAAAATTTGCAAAACTTTGAGGGTTCTTTTTTGAACATTTGTTTTTCAAGTCGGTGATGTCGCAAAAAATTTTAAAAATCAGGGTCATTTTGGTAATTTTGTAAGTTAGGGGCAATTTTGTAATTTTTCAAAATCAAGGTATTTTTGATATTTTGCAAATTAGAGTTTTTGAACATTTTATAAAGTAATGAAATCTTGAAAAGAGCTGTGGGTATTTTGGGAATTTCATAAACCAAGGGTATTTTTGTAATTTACCACTGGGGTATTTTTGTAATTTCATAAATCAAAAATTTTTGAAAAATTTTTGAAAAATAGTTCTCACAAATTGAAAAGGTAATTTTAAGAGTTTTAAAACTAGGGTTTTTATAAAAACATGACTAGTTCCCTTCGGGTTTTAGTTATTGTGTTTAGCCTATGTCCGAGCCCTCTTGGTCGGGGTGAACCAAAGCTACGCACCAGCAGGATTCTGCGAAGAGGAGGTGAGTCACTAGGATCGCTTAAATACTGTGCTCTTAGGATCCAATCCTAGACATGCGCATGGGGGTTACCACACCCTAACTTAGTGACTTAGTCATGGGTTTGTTTGAGTAAGTATTAAGTCTTATGTATTTGTGTTTGAGTAGACTAGTCCTAGGGTTCAAGTTCCTATCATGCTATTCTACGTTCCATTCCTTTTTCTACGCTTCCATAACATAATATAAATCACATAATCACCCAAATGGTTAGGGGTACTTACCTGGTGGACTGCGGGTCGGAGATTGAGGTGCCATGCCAGAAACCTGCTTATTTTTAGAAATACTTCATAAAATTCATTTGGCTCGATTTGAAAATGTTTTGGGCCCTGAGCCCACAAAGCCGAGAGTTTAAAATTGGGCTCGATATAAGTGAAAACACCCACACACCCGCCCACGAGCACTGAACAGGATCTGGTATGTTCCTTAAGAAAATCGGTTTCAAAATTCTTTGTTACTTAGCAAAAGGTTGTGTATTTTTAGGAAAAATACCGTTTTGGGTTGGGCTTAGGTTGAAAACCCATTTATTTTACTTAGAAATCATTTAGTTATGAAAAAAAAACAATCTAGGATTTATTATTGAAATAAATTTAGTTAAACTTAATTAAAAGTAATTTGCAACACAATAAATAATAAAAAAAAATAAACATAGGTAAAGGAATTCAACTTGGGCCTCATGGCCTTATTACATCAATCAAAACCCAAAAAAGATTTAAAGTACTTGGTAAAATAAAAGTCCCAAATATTGAAAATCCTTTCTTCTTTGTGCATGGCCACCTTTAACTCCCCTGACCCGGTCCATTCTCGCTCATCACACGAAAAATAGTCCTCAAAGGGGGTGAGTCAACGGACTCAATGTGTACACAAACTAACAAACAATATTTCGAGCATACATATTCATATCGAACATATACATATCAAAATGATGCAACCCAAACCCAAGCCTAATTATCCATCCGCTACACACCACTCGCACCGCGGGTCACACCGTGGGGACTACTAAGTCAACCCTCCTTCCGCTTACACACCATTGAAGGCGATCATTTGCGATCGACGTGCTCATCGCCATATACGTTGTGTCATTAGACACTATGTTCGTAAAATGTAACCGAAGTTACCATGTTCACTTAATGGGACCGTAGCCACCATATTTTCGTTGGTGAGATCGTAGTCAACACCTATTCTTCCCCTTTCACATATATCTCATATGCCCCAAATATTTATATCATGCATATCTTATTTCTCATTCATATTACATATTCAAATATATATATATATATATAGTATTTGTAATCCTATCGGAAGTAGGAAACGTACCTGGGTACTTTTACCTCATTTGTGACACTTAGCCACATTCTCATTCGCATGCACATTCATATATATACATATAAAATAATTGCCGTAATATATTGGGAGTTAGTGTGGGTACACACCTGATTCGCTTAAGGTTTCCAATCCAAATCCCGAAAAGCTTGATCTAATGCCTTAGATCTTAATTCTCTACATTCAATCATTTAATACTTAGTAAAGAGCCATTCGGCTATAAATCCAAATCCTAGTAGGATTAGTATACTTAAAACTTACCTTGAAACTCTCAAATCCCGAAATTCACTGAATAACTAGGGAACACGCGGCCTATAGTGTACCTTCGAGAAAAGAACTTCTCCTTCCTTGTAGTCGACACTTAGTAAATCCCGAAAGATCTCTTCAAGGTTTCGGCAACCATGAACATTAATGGAATTAGCCCTAGATTTCGATAAGTCTAAAGTATAAAAGAATGGAAACCAAACTTGGATCTTACCCTTATTTGAAGAAATCGATTGCACCTTCACTTTAACCTTCGGCTATGGCCTTGATCTTAGCAAGCTTTCGGCTTTTGGAATATTGAGAGGAGAAGAATGAAGAAGAAAAGAATAGGGGTTGCAGAGAAAATTCGGCAGAGGTTATCAAGGAAGAGTAAATAATGCTGAATGGCCTCTCTTTTCCTTTTATAGCCAAATTTACTAGGCTAGAGTCCCTTACTTGGTCACCACTCTTATATTTTGATAACTTTATCCTTTAATTATCATAAATAAAAGAGTTTAATCCAACATTTATCTCTTCAAAATAATCCAATTTAAAAATCCTTTATTATCTTCATAAATTGCTGAATTTTAAAGGGATTTAAACTCCCTTTTTTTCTAGAAGCCTTGCCGTCCACTCTTAGCCTTCTGGAAGCAAAAATAAAACTTCATTTATTTGCTTCCCTTGTGACTCGAACCCAGGCCCGTGCCTCGTGCACATGGCGCCATTTCCATGGCCCTAAGTGCCATCTTCAGGCCACTTTTCCTAGCCCGTTTGTGTGTCAAATTTCACCAACTTTTTCTTTTAGGGCCTCCTTGCCCTAATTTCCTATTTTAAACTTTAAAATTTGACATTTCTGCATCATTTCTAAGTTTCCTAAAATTTTGCCATTCAGCTCTGTTTACTTGCCATTTTCTTACATTTCCAAGTTTCCTAAAATGTATACTTTCCATTTTTGAACCATTTCCATTTTCATTTCTTAGTTTCCAAAAATGTGTACTTTCCATTTTTGAACCATTTCCTTACATTTCTGGGTTTCCTAAAATGTTCATGTCCTAATGCATTTCCAGGTTTCCAAAAATGTTCAGGTTTCCAAAATTGTTCATTTCCATTTCCATGCATTTTCCAAGACAAGACATTTCCTTACATTTCCTTACATTTCCTTGCATTTCCTTACATTTCCATACATTTCCTTATTTCTAGAGTTCACATAACACATTCATACATAATTCATAAAACATGCCATTTTACCACATGGTTTCTTGTGTCATGCTTCACACGGAGTTTCTTTTCAAGCCTCATTTACCTAACTCCCCTTTTTACTTAAAAACCAATAATTTTCCAAAGCTTTCTTCTTTCATCCTAAAATTCTAAAAACCCTTAATACACTTCCAACACTGCCAAAACCTACTAACTCATGAATTATGCACAAACACATAACCCCTAATCTAGGATGTTACAGAATCTTGATCATCTCTTCTTCTCCATGTTGTAAGTTGATCATTTCTTCTTTGATTAAACCGGGTAAGTGTTTTTATTCAAATCTTTTCATTTTTCTCCTTAGCCGAATGAGTATCCCTCATTATTTGGTTATTTCATATTGTTCTAAACCGAATCGGTGTTTTCCATACTCCCTCATATCATAATCATTAACATTAGTTGCAGTAAAGGAGCGTGTGGTGGTAGTCAGAAGGCGGGGTTGAATATCGGGACTCCGTAGAAGGAGATCATGTGTGGTAAGTGATTCAAGTGTAAGTAATATAAAATCTTTTGGAAATCCGAGGCTAACTTTTGGTTGGTATTGTTCTCGGGTCAACGAAGAGTGGTTCTTTAGGAAATCAATTAGGTGTGTAATCACGTGCCCTTCCGAATACATGTTTGGAATGGTGTGTAATCTCATACCTCTCTGAAAGTTTGCATGAAATGTTCTGTGATTCGGTCAAAATACTGAAGAAAACCAGAAACCGGCATCTATGACCACTCGGGCGTGCGTATATTCGTAGTGGTAACCATATTTTGCAATGAAACAGTTTGGTCAGCAGCAGTGACGTGATTTTGAAAAATCACGAAAAATAGGAGAAAGGGAATTAGAAAGTGAATAATATATAGAATGAAAGCTTGTTATGTCTATTTTTATATGGAAAAAACAAAGAAGGAAAAAGAATTTTATATTCTGTGATATTTTAATTTTAGTGAGACTGGTTCTGAATGACTTCGTGCTTCCCTGATCTGTCTTGGAAAAATCATTAAAATTTTTCAAAGTGAACTATGAGTTATAATTTATATGTATAGATTCCTTAGTGAGCCTATTTTCAATAGAAACAAGTGGGAGCAACATATGAAAACTGTATAGTGAGATATTTGAATTTAAGGTAAAAGAGGTTAGAATCGTTGGTCAGTGAAACAAGGGAAACTTTAAGGAATAAATTGTACTAAATGGCTGAGCCAAAAATTCTGGAAAAATTATAGTAAGAAGATAATGAGTCTAGTTTCAAGAAAAATTTACGAATCTAAATTTTGAGATTCCTAACTCGAGTTATAGTCAATTTAGTCAGTATGATGCGGATGGACAATTTCAATTTTTATGCCCAAATTAGTAGTTAAGTATAAGTTGCAAAATTACTGAATTACCCTTAGTGGGTAAAATTACCGAATTATGGAAATGCCCTTATGGGCCGAATTACGGAAATGCCCTTATGGGCCGAATTATGAAGATGCCCTTATGGGCCGAATTATGAAAATGCCCTTATGGGCCGAATTATGGAAATGTCCCTAATGGGCCGATTTGTTAGAATGCCTTAATGGACCGAATTATTATTGCTTAAATGGGCCGAGTCTTTGTAATATTTTTTACTTGTTAATTGGTTGCTATTTATATGTGAACAGCTTATTATCTATGTTGCATTTCCATATCTTGCATGGGTTGGGAAAAATGTTGAAGAGAAGAGTAGCCTGGTGGCATTGCCACAATGTTTCTATGAATGTGATTATGACTTTGGTGGCTCTACCACAAATTCTGATAATGGCTATGTGCCTAACATATGAATCAATGACTCTGTGTCGATCATATTTACCCAAGGCTGTGTGCAGGTTTACCGTATATGATATTCTGGTGGCTCTGCCGCAATCTGACTCTGGTGGCTCAGCCACAAATGTATTATAAATGGCAACTTGCCTGCGATTGGTGTGTTTGGCGGGGTGGGTTGACTTGATCCCCACAAGTGTGATGGGATGGTACGGGTGGTGTGTAGCAGTGGATTACTAGAATGGGTCGGGTTGCATACATTGCACATATTTATATTCTGTTATGTAAATGGGCTTAGACCCAAGATGATGCTAAATAGGTTCAGGCCCAGTGGACAACGGTAAGGGGATTATACACTGAGTTCTTGTAACTCACCCCCATTTTTCTTAACCATTGTAGGTAATGCTCAGTGACGAGGACTTGGGGCCATGGATGACTCGGTGGAGGCCATACATTTGGAACTTTATTTTCGAACCTTAGTAAACTTCTTTTCCGTATTATTTCGTTGCTTTTATTATTTCGGGTTTTAAAGTTGTAATAAGGCCTCTGGAGTATTTTTATTTGGTTTTATGTTTAGCCGTACTTATTATTATTCTTAAATTATTTTAAATGATGATTTTCTAAAATCATAAATAACGGTTTTCAAAATTTATTAACAAATTGATTTCATAACAAACTCGTATAAATAATTTAACTCGAATTCTCTTTCAAATTTTCAACGTCATTTTCATAAATTATGGTTTTAAAAGTTCACTACCTCGATTTTCGACTCATTAATCAACCATTCAAAAATAGTTGTATTTTATCAAATATTTATATACAAAACCTGTTTATTTAAACACAACCAAGTAACGCCTATTTTAGTAAGAATCATATGATGTTTTACACTTTCTTCAAGTGACATACCAAATCCGATCATAACGCATGGGCTGGGTTTGGGGTGTTACACTTCGTAACATATTCCGGCGACGGATACGGTGAGGGGTGTTACAAAAGTTGGGTTCACCAGTTTTTTTAGAATCTTCTTAATCTCTCTGTTAGAAACCTCAGCTTGTCCATTTGTTTGGGGATGATATGTTGTGGCAACCTTATGTTTCACCCCGTACTGATGCAAGGCATTAGCCACTAGCTTGCAATCAAAATTAGATCCTTCATCGCTAATAATGGTTCTAGGCATACCGAATGTTGTGAAAATTGTAACAGCCCGATTTTGGGCCTAGTGAAAATAGTGATTTCAGGGCCACAAATCTGACGTGGAAAATCTTATTTTTATTATATTTTTATTGTCTACGATTTCACGGAAAGATTTCATGAAAATTTTGTTCGAAAATTTTGACGTTTGGGCACTCAATTTAGTCAAAAAGACTAAATTGGAAATAGTGCAAAACGTTGAGTTCCACATGTTAGAAGTGCCCAATTGTTATGAAGTTTTAAATTGGAGGCCCTTAAATGGTAATTAGACCATTGGTTAAATTGTTGGACAAAAATGGACATGAGATAAGTGAAATAGGATATTTTTAAGTTAGGGGCATTTTGGTCATTTAGTAATTAAAAGAATTAAAAAAGCCAAAAATAAAGCAAAATTGTGTCCATCTTCAAGCTATGGCCAAATGTTGCATGAAGAAACCATGGCTGGGGTTTTTCAAGCTTCCAAGCCGATTGTAAGTTCGTTCTATCCCCGTTTTTAATGATTTTTACATTTTTGAAATCCTCGTAACACGATCTCTCTATTTCTACGATTTATTTGAGCTAAGGTTGTTGTTTGAAAATTTACACATATGAGAAATGCTTGTGTTTTGATGTCTAATGGTAGAATATGAATGCTCGGTGTGTAATAAAAGACTTTTACTAAGTGATTTTTGGTGAAATTGTCAAAAAGGATTAGTTTGTAAAAAGTTGTAAAATGTGTGTAAGTGTGTGAATAAATGGAAATTGTGGACTACTATAGTTCTGAAAATGGTTCTTCTAGGCTTAAAATATAAGGAAATTGAATAAAAATCATTTTACGATCCTAAGGGAAAAAGTGTAAATATGACAAAGTTTAGGGACAAAAATGTCATTTTGCCAAAATGTGAATTTAGGCTAATTTGAGTAGCAGGATGAATAAATGAGTTAAATGTGTTGTTATAGATCAAGGAAAATGAGATTCAGACTTAGAACGGGGGAAAATAAAGAATATGACGAATAAGTCATTTTTACCGATTGTGCTACCGAGGTAAGTTTGTATGTAAATAATGCATCGTTTTTACTTACGTTTCATATTTTGATAAATGGTATGAATTGTGGCTGAATATTTGATGTAATTGACAAAATATCGACAAGTGAGAAATTTCCCAATTGAACCTTAGGAATAAAAAATGGATACGAGTGACATGTTCACTAGAAACCTATGTGAAATCTAAGTGAAATAAGTGATCCGGGTGCTGGTCCGTACGTTCTACAAGTGGCTGAGTTATTTGGCATGTGTTATAGATACTCGACAACTTGTGTAAGCAGCACCGTGTAGTTTCGTCATGACCAACAGCTTGTGTGAGCAGACCTGAGATTGTGACTATGTGAAACCGGTGCTGGTCTTATAAGTTCTACCAGTGGCTGGGTAATCTGACATGTGTTACGGAAACCTAACAGCTTGTGTGAGCAGCACTAAGTAGTTACGTATGACCAGCAGCGTGTTTGAGCAGACCCATAAATGTGATTAGCTCGAGAGCGAGCCTACGTTAAAAGTGTGATATGAAGTATCTTTAGCTACAAGTGTGGCACTTATGTGCAAATTTCCATGTATCCGTTATTATTCCGATGCGTTCAACGGGAAATGACTAAGTGCAAACGAACATGACTATGTGATGAATAAGTTCAGGTATGTATGTGTAAACTTATGAGCAATGTGCTTGATATGTGATCGAACTTTGGTAAGATTGATACGGAGTAAGTGTTACAATGAAAGTTACTATAAAGAAAACATGAAAGAGTGAAATTTAGAAA
Source organism: Gossypium bickii (assembly GCA_025503065.1). Classification (NCBI taxonomy): domain Eukaryota; kingdom Viridiplantae; phylum Streptophyta; class Magnoliopsida; order Malvales; family Malvaceae; genus Gossypium; species Gossypium bickii. The sequence continues at coordinate 74,414,375 of CP106713.1, forward strand.
TAAAATAGTTTTGGATAGCAGCAGTTATGTGACTTTGAAAAATCACCAAAAATGGTGTAAACCGAATTATAAGTTGAATAAGATATGAAATAAAATATTATTGAGTCTATTTTCATATAAAAGAAACGGTGTAAGCAAAAGAATTTCATATTATGAGATATTTAAATTTTAGTGAGACAGGGTCAGAATGATTTTAGGATCCCCTATTCTGACTTTGGAAAACTATTAAAAATTGTACAAAAATAATTATGCGTTAGAATTTATATGTTTAAAATCTTGAATAAGTCTATTTTCAAGAGAAATAAACAAGAACATCATCCAAATTCTGTATGAGAAGATAATTATTTTTTAGTGCAGAAAGGTCGAAATTGTCAGACAACAGAATAGAGAAACTTTAAAGAATAAATTATACTTATTGGCTAAACCAAAAATTCTGAAATTTTTTTGGTAAGAAGATATGTGAGTGTTTTAGGGAAAATTAGCAGATATTAATTTTGAGTTACGTAGTTAAGGATATAAATAATTTAGTGACTATGACTCGAGTAGACAGCTTGAGATGAACATGAATAAATAGTGGAACTATGTGCAATTATGATTGTATTATCTTGAGAACATATTGTGAAGATTTATAAAATCCTGTTAATAAATCACTTATTATTTACATACCTACTTACTAAGCTATAATGCTTACCCCCTTCCTTTCCTTTTTCCTATAGTGTCATAGATGCTAGCTCGAGTTGGAAGTCGTCGGAGGTTCTATCACACTAACAATATATTGATTGGTATTGTATCAACGATCTTCAAGTATTTTTAAGTCTATGGCATGTATAGGGACTTGATTATGTGTATATGTTATTATGAGTTGGCCCAGAATGTTGGCCTATGCTATTTGATGGTTATTGTTGTATAAGGCCATTTAATGTGGCCAATATTTGTTATGTTATAAGTCTATGATGATGGATTTCAAGGATGTGTATGCTTGCATGTGAATGGTTAAGTGTGTGTGTGTGTGTGTGTGTGATTATGCATGATGAATGTGGTTTGTAAATGGTATGTGGATGTTAGAATGCTTAATAATACCATGTTGTGTGATGATAAATTTGTATAAATGTATAAGTGTTTTGGGGTGGCAAAAGGCTTGGTAAATAGCCTTACTTGTGGCCACACGGACAGCCACACGGTCATGTACCCAGGGTGTGTGAAGTCTGCACTTGATTTTTGGAAATTTAGAATACCACACGGCCTAACACACGGGCATGTATCTCAGCTGTGTGAAGGACATGGCCTTGGACACGGGCGTGTACCCCTGTTTTTCAAGGAATTTTCTAATGTTTTCCAAAGTTCTCAGTTTAGTCCCGGACCACTTCCAAAGTATGTATTGGGCCTCGTAGGCCCTATTTAGGGACTCAAAGATAAAAATTTGAAAAGTTTTAATTTGGATGAAATTTTATGACTCAATTTAATACGTGTATGTGTTCCGGTAATGCCTCGTACCATATTCCGGCGTCGAATATGGGTAAGAGGTGTTACAAAAATGTTCTTGTTCAAGAACTTCATTACTAACTTTGCATCATTAGTAGGAAGCGCAATAGCTTTAACTCACTTACAGACATAGTGTAAGGCCTTGAAAATAGGTCTAGTAGTTTTGAGTAAGTTTATCAGGTTCCGAGTGAAAATTAGGAGTTAATTGAGTTAATCAGTATTTTTTTAATTTAGTTAGCTTAATTTCATTTAAAAAATCGGTAAATAATATTCTGGAAAATAAAAATATTTTTAGAAAAAATAATTTTATGTTTTTCAATAATTTTTGGGTAAAATAAATATTTCGGGTCTAATTAGAATTGAAAACTAAATTAAAATGGGGTTTAATTGAGAGAATTTAAAATATTAACTAAACAAGATTATTTTGCAAAACAAGGGAAATGTAAGAGTTGTTTTATAGAAAATTATCCTCATTTTAGGAATTTTTAAGGGAAAGGAGTATTTTGTAAAAAAAAAACAAGGGAAATGTGGGAGGGGCCTGATGGCAATTTCCCTAATTATTGAAAATCAGGTGGGGGTTTTTTCAGTTTTAAAAACATTGCAACTACCTCACTTTGCACACCATTTCCACCTGAATTAAGATATTTTCTCTCTCTTTTTCTCTCATTTTCGTAGACCACGTATCAGAGAAAAGAACTAAACTTTTACTCTCTCAAAATTCTCTCCAAAATTTTCCAAAGTTTAGCAAAAGTCATCCGAAATTTTTCAAGGATCTTGATTCAATCTTTTAAATTGATGATTTGAGATCAATTGGAGGTAATTCTCAACTCTAAATTTATTTTTAAGTTGTTTTCAATCATTATTTTTTATTTAAATTGATTAAAATGGATTTTCAAGTTTTGATTTCTTCTTTCTTGAACATTGAACTCAACAATGGTAAATCCATGATTTTGAGTTGGAATCCAAGTTTTAATGGATGTCAAAATATGTTTATTAAGAGGTTTTCAATCATAGAACTAGAGATCAAACTCATTTGGTTGATCAATTTTGATAAATTCGTTTTTAATCAAGAAGGTGAGTTGATTTTCTGGAAAATTTTAAAAAGAATTAATAGATGAAATTAACACTTAGGTTCTATTGAATGTTACTTGTAATTATATAATTGAACTGATTATTGAATGTAAATCTATTAATTGTTCCAACTTGACTATTATTATCTGGTATCCTATTCTGGCAATAGAAATGGGATATGGGTGTTACATTAAGTATGATTTTCAGTAAGTATATGCAAAACTGTTTTCAAACTTATATGTTTTATGCCAAGAAGGATCTGCGAACTGGGTCTCACACCTTCACCGCGAACCCGACACTCAACTTAATTTTCAGACTAAGTCTTCATTTTGATTTAAACTTTATGTTTAAGCATATTCTGCCGGTTCCTGATTATTCACTGAGTTCGTAATGAGCTCACCCACTCCTCTCTTACTTCGCAGGAAGGTAGGTCGCGGATGGCAGTGGTGAGGTAGATGACTTGGCAAGGCTTATCCTTGAACAAATACTGACGAACCTAGAAATTAGACAATGGGGTTTATTATTTTTTGTGGGTTTAGATTTAAAATAATTTGACTCTATTATTGAAATAATTTCTTTTAAATTTTAAGTTTGTTTTGTTTTGTGAACCATGTCTTAGAATATTTTATTATCCTTTATTATTAATAAAGTTTGATGTTTATTCATGCATAAGTGTTACATGTATTTCCTTTTGTCATAATATGCGAGTCAGATTCATTAAGTACTATTTTCTGCAACCTAAGAGATTACATGTTCTGGTAAAGATAGTCTTTCTACTTAGCGAAGCCCATTGTGCAAGCCTATATATGCATGCGAACCCTTGTACTCATGCGAACCCTACTAGTGAAGAGAACCCTTGCATGCATGATTCTTTTGTTTGCGAAGTCTGTTTGTTTGCAAAACCATATTATATTTAGCGAACATTGTATGTGAATTTATGCCTTTGCGTGAACTCATACTTTGTGTGTTGTGAACTCATGTGGAATGCTGCTATGCAAACTTATATTATTTGATGTTTGCATCACCATTCACCAAGTTTTAGCTTTAGGGGCCTTAGTTTTGATCCTTGACCTTAGTAGTACCGCAACAAGTCAAATAGAATCCAATTTCCTATAGTGAAAGAAGAGTATTGGTATATCTCCCCTCTTGTTTCGATACCACGATGTCAGGGAGAAGCTTGTGCATTATTTTTAGCCTTTTTGACTTCTCGTCATCTATTCTGGGTCTCAAACAACACCATTCGCTCCTGGACCCTCTCAAAATAATTTTAAGATGATTTTCAAGCCTTCAAAATGATTTTTTTATTAATTTAACTATTTTTTAAGTTTTAATTTATAGTAAACATTTCTCCACCCAAAAGACCTTGATTGAATCCGATTAGCCCCAAACACTTGATTTGCAATTTAAGAGGGTCTTAACATGTATTCAATGACGCAAAATGATTTCAAATTGCATTTCATCATTTCTTGAATTTTTTTAAAGAAATTTTATAAAGTTACCAGATGATGTTTTTATTAAAAGAAAACTTTGATTTTAGTTTGAAAGTGCTCTGGTAGCACCTCCCATTTGTGCCGTATATCAGAATGAGTAAGGGGTATTACAAAAATATTATATATGATGATTTTTTTAATTTTTGTTACTCATTTAAAAATCCTTTTATGATACTGATAATTTTTTTATAGTTAGTAATATTTTTGAAAAATATTAATTATGTAATTGTGTAATTACAATACTATCAAACATAACATATTAGATTACGATCTTATTTCACTTTATCAACCAAACATGTCGAGTGAATACTAGTTTTTATAATTAATTACACTTTCATCCAATTATTCTTTATTCTCCAAACAAATCCTTAATAATCATTTATGTAGTTTAGTGAAAATACTTTAAAGTTATCCTACATTTTCCCAACCAAATAAATTCACCTTCCAATCTACCTAACCAGACAATAATAATACCGATGAATTACCAAGTAAACTGGAGTAAGTATTTATATCCTGTCCGGGATATGAGCGAAAGGAAAAGTTAAGCGAAAGAGAAATAGAAAGAAAGAAGAAAAAGTATGGTATTAATTAAAAGAAAAGGAAGGAAACAAACAAACAAACAAGCAACTATGTTTCAGATGAGTAATTAAGTGAAACAAACAACAGGTCCCCATCATTCTTCTCTTTCCATGCCTATTTTTGTATTTCCCATTTCTACTTGTAATAGAAAATAATGGAACCCCTCCACCAAGTCTTGTTTATCAATCACTTGCACACTTAACCTTTCACAAATTTAATAACGCTATAAACAAAAAAAACATGTAATATATTTTTTTTCATACTAGTGTATTTTTTTACTTTTCACAGCTTACTAAATAATATTTAGAAAAAGCAAAATCCTTTTGTTACTTCGGTTTAACTACAAATTTAGTATGAGCATTTAGACTCTATTCTAGTAACACTAAAATAAGTCTTGCTTGCTTCCGCCAATATCAAAACATGTAAGTATTAAACTATTGGTTGTGTAATGCTGAGAGTTAATTGTACATGGCAAAATAGGTAATTGTTTTTATTTATTTCAAAGTTTGAAAAAAAGTAAAAAGAAAACTAGCAATGGCCGTGATCTAGTGTTGGTTAAATACTGAGTCCTAATAGATAACTTCAAACAAACTTGAAACAAATTAAGCTTGATATAGTGATGAATTCTTGATAATTAAGCTTGAGGGAATCCCATGCCTTTAAACACATTTTTATTTATGCTTATATCTATGGAAGAATTATCAGATCCGAAGTACCATTTTCAAAATTTTCTTGAAAAGAATAAGTTTTCATGATGGAAGTATGATAGTTCAAAAAATACAAATAACTATAACTTATTATTATAAGCTAAAGAAATTAAATAAGCGATCAACAAGAGCTTTTCTTTTTTGTTACAATGAAATATGGTAAAAAATAACAATAATGGGGGCTAATTAAAAGCAGCTCAACCTGTGTTACATAAGTGAGACGTGCTATAATCATTGAAAGTATCTAAAAGTTAAGAAACCTATTAACTTATGAAACTTTGGAACAGATCTCATGTTCGGTGTCAATATATGAGTTTCAATTTAAAGCTAATAATGAGTTATTAAATAAAACTACTAGCAGTACTACAAGTTAACATTAAACAGCTTCTAGATTTCATAAAATCATGATCTTAATTGCAGTCTTTTCGATCTGTCATATTCAAACTTTGCTTCAATACAAGTGAAAAAGTCAAAGAAAAAATGAAAAAGGAGGAAGAAAAGATAATAAGCAAAAGAGAAAGGTGAAGAACTAAAAAGAAAATTGAGAGAGAGATCTCTTGGTAATCTCACCTAAATATAACTTGCACTCCCATGGCTTTCCTTTCTCTCTCAGGAAATGCAAAATCATTATGTAAGCATAGAAAAGAACCAACAACGTAAGTTACCAAAATAGCAATAATATATAACAAGTGCTAATAACAATTGTTACTTTGACAGAAGATCTTTTAAGAGTTTTAGTATACTATCTGATATTTTGCTTTCTTCTTTTCTTTTAGGGCATGAAAAGCTTGTTGCCACACTTGCAACGCCAAGCTTCGGGGTAGTACTCAAGTGGCATACTAAACCCTGGTTGAATTGGAATGTGAACTGGTTTACAAGGTGAGCAGTTTCCACACTTGCATCCACAGGAAGGTGGTGAAGAACCAGGTCCACTGAGTCGTCTCTGAGCAATAAACCGATCTAACACCCCTGACTCGCTTCTCTTCTTACTTCCTTCCCTCTCTTAGAACCCGCTGCCTGCACAAAGAAACACAAAACCACACTGAATCAAGACCGAGTAAATGGTTACATTATTCGTCCATGCATTTTTATTCTGGTTCATAGAATAAATGAGAGGGGAATTAAAGTACTTACCGAATCGAGAAAGAACAATGATAGAAGCAAATAAGGGAAAGGCCAAGGCAGCAGCTGTGTGTTGGCGATGGTGGTGGGATACGCCCATGCCGAGGAGGAGCAGGCTGAGAGGTTTACTAAACTCAGCTCAAGGAGGGATGAAGATAGTTTGGGTTGAGTAAGGGAAGGAGATAGCTATTAATTATTGAAGGTTTTTTGTTGCTTCATTTCACTTTTTCTTTAGCTAGAGAGTCCAAGTCAAAGACACAAATATACACAAAAGATTGTAAGAGAGAAAGGATATGTATTTTTGTTTTATTGTTTAAGCCAAATAAGTAGTGCTGGGATCTACCAATTCGCTGAATGATTGTGAATTTTTTTATACTGTTTTCTTTCTTCTGGATATTTTTTTTAGCATATATAATACAGTAACTTGTAGTTGGTTTTTTTTTTGGTAAAATAAAACACCTTTAAGCCACAACAAATTAGTTCCTTATACAACCAATATAATCAGCTTGAATTATATCCCATATTGAATAATGTGGTTGATGTGATCCGGCTCGGGTTAGTAGTCGTTTCACGTAGTTGCCCAATCGTCGACGAGGAGAAAATTCGATGCGTTGAAATTGTAAATTTGGTGGAAAATATGCGGAAGCTAACGAAGTGGTTTGGAGATAAAAGGTGGTTTTAGTATGAATGTAGTAGGCTCAGTTTCAGAATAAAAATAAAGATAGATAATTTTGGGATAAATGGTGGATATGGAAAACAAACTTAATAGCGAGTATCACCCCGGGACTTATATGGCTTAAGGTGAAAGATGGAAAGAGAAGATGGACCTCGACCCGTTACTTAGCAAAGTAGGAACCGAAGGTATAAAAAGATGGACGAACGCCACACTAGGGTTGGTGATAAGTTCGGAAGGAGTTCGGTTGACGCCACTAGCATGCTAGATAAGTCAATTCGAGACTCACACGAAATATGAGAGGAAGAACCTCACAAGAAAAATAGTTCATTCAATAATTTGGCAAAAGTCCCTTACAACTGAAATCAGCTAACTATTTATAGCCTATCTAACTAGCTAGCTGAATGGACAAAACACAAGCTTAATAGCTAAGGAAATTCAGCTAGAAGGAGCTGGAAAATTCTGGAATAAATTCATTAAGTTGCTATAGCTAAATTGGGCTGAATGGAGCTCAATAGACAGCTTCTAGAAAGGGGCTGATCAACTTTCATGAATTTGAACACTTCAAGGATGAATTGCACTAGCTAGGTTCGGCCAATGAGCTTAAATTAGCTCATTCAATGTGAAAATTTTGGCTGAAAAATTACCAGCTTTTAAATTGGACTTGAACAGCCAATAATGTGTGAACAAGGAGCTTGGGGAGTCTTTAAAGTGTGAATAAGGCCAGCTGAGTGGACATATGGTGTGAACACCAAGTGTGAATGGAATGAAGCTGCTTTGGGGAGCTAATCGGCCAAGATTAGGGCTTTAATTTGTTGAAGACTCTTGGTCAAATGGACACCTTGGGAAGCCAAATGGATCAGCCACCATTCATTGAAGGAAGCCTTACATGCATCACCCCATACATTGAACCTACCATGCATGAATCTTGCTTAAATGCACCCTACATTCAGCTGAACCTACAAAAAGAAATGAACCCAATTAATTCAAGCCAAATTTGGCTGAACATGATTTAGACAGAACCTAGACACCTTAATTAAACACTAAACAAATTAAATATGGACTAAACAAGACACATTAATATTTGGCTATGACTAAGACATAATAAAAACATGTAATAAACTAAGACAAATTTAATGAAGTTAAGACACAATAAATTTGACTAGGACAAAGCATATTAAAAATATGTAATAACATAAAACATATTTATAAGATGTAAAAATATTAACTAAATTAAGTGCTGAATTTATTCAAAAAGTAAATGAGCTGAAATAAACTTAAACTGAGCTCAAACGAGCTGAGTTAAGCTCATGTGAGCTGGACCGAGCTAAATGGAGCTCAAGGAGTTGAATTCAAGTTGAAATTAGCGTTAAGGTGTGAAAAATCCTTGAATTGCTAGCCCGAGCTGGTTTCAAAGTCATTTCGCACAATCTCTTAAATTCCATTCCTGAATTGAAACAATCCTCGACCGTTCTCACATCAGTGGTTCTTTAAACACTTGAACCACTGTGAAACTTGTAGCTATAACCTTAGCTATATGGCAACATAAGATCCGTTTAGCAACATTGCCCCATTTGTATTAAGGTTACTCCAACCTCTACTCGGAGCTGACCACTGCATAGCAGTAATCATAGGACTAACATATAACATAGGTGCAAGCATCATTATGAAACTCCTCATCTAACTAACACCCATATCCACGATTTCTTGGGCAAAACTGTGACTACTAGAAACTCATACATATTCCAATTTTCTATAGTAGCCAACACATTATAGGAAAAAAACAACTTTGCCATTTTATCTCTTGACTATCACAATCTCCGATGTTTCACAAGTTTCATAAGACCCATTCATCCAGTGGCTAAGGAAAAAAATCTTACCTGAGCATGGGTTGTAACAGCCCGATTTTGGGGCTAATCGGAATAGTGGTTTTGGAACCACTAATTCGAGGTCAGAGAAATTATTTTTAATATTATTTTATGAGTTATGACTTGATTATATGAGTGTATGAAAACATTGGTGGATTAATTTTAGTGATTGTATGCTAAATTGTGAAAAAGGACTAAATCGCATAAAGTGAGAAAGTTTCATTTTACAAGCTAAATGTGTCAAATAGTTATAGGACCTTAAATTGGAGATTTTTAATGTGCAATTAGGGCTTCCTAAGGGTGATGCCCGGCCATAGGGGGGACAAGAGGCTTAATTTAGTCAATATTTGGTGGTGTTAGGTGACTAAATGAATAAAATAAGTAAAATAAAGCAAAGGCTATCGTCTTTTCATTTCTTTCCTTCTTCCACCGATTTTTAGACTCAAGAAAGGGCTATGGGAGCTTGAAAATTTCAGCCATCTTTACTCCTTGCAAGTAAGTCATCTTGATGGTTATTTTTTTTATAATTTTTGTACTTTTGGAACCCCTAAAGCTTAAGCTAGCCAAAGAAGGGACTATTTTACAAAATGGTTGAAAGTCATGGGATTCACCATGTGAACATTTTGTGTTGATTGCTGAAATTTTATGGAAGAAATGATTGTTAGTGGGTTAAGGAACAACTTTTGTGAAAGGTGTTTCCATGAAAACACCTAAAAGGACCTTTTTGTAAAGGTTGTAAAATGGGTAGTAAATGCATGAAATAATTGAAATTGTGAGGTACTATAAGAGAGAAAATGAATTAGCTAGGCTTGGATATGTGACAAATGAACACATTTCATTTTATGAGCCTAGGGGCAAAATCATAATTTTACCAAAGTATAAGGGCAAAACAATCATTTTTTCCAAAGTAGAAATTTTGAAGAGTCTTAATTTATACAGTGATTAAATGAGTAAATTTTATTATTATAGATCAAGAAGAACGTGGAATTAACCTTGACCGGCGAAAAGGCAAGGTTACGGGCTAAATTGCAAACTAACATATTTTGTATCGAGGTAAGTTTATGTGTAAACGATACATCTTTATTACGTGTGTTCTTTTTTATTAATGCATTGTGTGAATGCGAATGATTATTGTTAAGATCTATTAAAAAATGATAGAGGGTGAGGAAATTCTTGGATGAACCTTCGGATTAGGATAAGGATACGGTTAACATACATGAATAAGTAAATATTGGTGGGCTGTGTGTGATACCACTGTAAACATGTAAATATTGGTGGGCTGTGTGTGATACCATTGTAAACTTGTAAATATTGGTAGGCTATGTGTGATACCACCTTGTTAATTATAAATGGTGGGCTGTGTGCGAAACCATCGAGTATCTGATATTATTCTAAAGTGTTCATCAATAAATTTGTCTAAATGGAATTACATGTGGCTTTGTGGTGATAAGTCCAGGGTATAAGTGCAAGTAAATGTGAGCAATGTTTATGATAGGTGTTTGGGATGTGGTAAGGTTTGAAATGAGTAAGCATGATTATAAGGAGATGAATTACTTTTACATAGTATGTAACATTTTTGATTGATTAACATGTGGTATAATGCTTATTGTTTACATATAGACTTACTAAGCTTAAAGCTTACTCCCTTCTCTTTTCCCTTGTTTTATAGTGTCAAAGAGCCAGCTCGGGATACGGAGATAATCAAAAGATCACCCACATTATCAGAACATCTTGGTATAGTTAGATTTAGCATTTTGAGTATGGCATGTATAGGGACTAGACTTAATTGAATGTCATATTGTTTTGGCCAAAGGTGTTGGCTCATTTGTGAATGAATTCTTTTATATAAGGCCATAGTTGATGAGTCTTTCTTATTAATCTATGAAAAGATGATGTTATTCATGAATGTGCAAGATGCATGGTTGTTTAATTGGAGTATTTATGCATGAATGAGTTGGTTGCTTAATATAGTTTATGATTGCGAAAGTAGGGGTGGTAATAAGGGCTTGGTAAATAGCCTCATTCTTGTCCACAAGGGTAAGCACACGGGTGTGTGTCTAGGTCGTGTGTGACACACGGTTAGTCTTATGGGCGTGTGGTTAAGCCGTTTGTCCCTCTACATGCTAGGTTTGCAAGTCAGTATGCTCAGTAGTAACCACACAGGTTGAGACACGACCGTGTGTCTCAACCGTGTGGAAGACACGGCCAGAGTACATGGGCGTGTGCCCAGGCCGTGTGAAGTCTGCACGTGAATTAGAAATTTAATTCGCCACACGGTCAAAGGACACGGGCGTGCGCCTTAGCTGTGTGACATTTTTGGGGTGATGACGTCAGAAATAGAATGTTAAGGTTTTTGCACACGGGCTAAGACATGGGCGTGTCATGGCCGTGTGAGGGACATGGGCAATGGACACGAGCGTGTGTCCAGCCGTGTGAAAACCCCTATAGGTTCAAAATGACTAATAAATCCACACGGGTGTGGAACACGGGCATGTGAAGTTCCACACGGGCGTGTCCTTTTCTTCATACGGCGTGTGGCCTTGTTTGATGAAAATTTTCTAAGTCTTTCTAGAGACCTTTAAAAGAGTTTGATTTGATCCCAAACCATTCCTAAGGTGTGATTTAGGCCTCGTAGGCTTGCTTAAGAGGTGTTACGAAAAGTTTTAAAATTTGAGTGGAAAGTCAGGTCTCGGTACTGTATGATTGATTGCGTATAAGTCTAGTAATGCCTCATACCCTGTTCCGGCATTGAATACGTGTAAGTGGTGTTACATTTAGTGGTATCAAAGCTATGGTTTAGTTGGTTCTCAGACTACCGTAGCATGTGTGAGAGTCTAGCTATACAGGCCATAAATATATTTTGATAATGTGGTGATTCCTGACAATTTTAAACTGTGTTTTCATAGAGTAAATGGATCCCAACTGAGCTGTTGCTAATGATGCTGTTAGTAATGCGCCAGCTCCCATGCATGGGATCGCACCTGTAGAAAGTAGACCCGAGACTTTGGGTCAAGGAGAAGAGGCTCGGGAATCCTTTCTCCACATGATGAGTAATTGGTACACTGAGTTTGCACGAGCAAACCCTAATGCTCAACCTCCTCCACCCCCACCTATACCTCAGCTAGTCCCCGTGGCTCCTCAAGGTATAGGTTCAGTAAGAATGATTAAACCCCAGGTCAATAAGATTGGTGTAACACCCCTAACCTGAAACTATCGTCGGAATAGGGTTAAGAGGCATTATTGGACAATAGGATTAATTACAACCCAATTACGACACATACTCAATCATCATCATAATACATCAAACATAAACAATTAGTCCCTTATTAAGGCGTATAAGACCTTTGTAACATCCCGGTTTAGACCCTAGCCAGAACAGTGGTTCGAGACCACAAATTCGAGGTCGTAAAAATATTTTAATGATATTTTCTGTGTGAATGATATGCGGTATAGTTTGTGTGAAAATTCTATGTGATAATTTAATCGTTTATGTGTCGAATTAAGAGAAAGGACTAAATCGCGTATTGAGTAAAAGCTAAATGCTGAATTTATAAATACCTAAGTGATGGTGTCTTTATATTGTGGAGGCCTTATGAGGTAATTAGCCCATTTCTATGATAGTGGATAGTTGTTGGACAAATTATGTCCTTACTGTATATTTGTTTAAATTTTTAAATGAAAGGTTAATAAGGTAAATGAATAATTATATATGTTATAATAAAACAAAACAAATAATTGTTCATCCTTTATCCATCTTTGTGTCGAAAATTGAAAAGAAGAAAAGAAAGGAGAAATACTTTGAACATTCGGCTAGGGTTTGGCTAAATTAAGGTATGGATTTTGATTTGTTTTTGATAATTTCTACGTTTTTGTAATCGTTGCTTAGTGCTCTAGCTAACCCATGTTGTAATTTTATGAATTGATGATGTTTTTGTGATGAGCCATTGATGAATACTTGAGCTATCTGTTAGTTGATAGTGAAATATGAGAACCTGGTGTTGGATTAACATGTGTTGCTTTTGAATTTTTGGTGAATTTAGCTAATTAGGGCTAAATTGTGAAAATAGCAAATTGAAGGGTTAAAATGTGAAATAAAAGAAATGTGTGGATTTGTATAGGTATAAGAAGAATTCGGCTAAGCACATGTATATTGGAATTTGGTGAATTTGATGATTTTGTGAATTAGGGACTGAAGTGTTAAAATGTGAAATTATGAGGACTATTATGCAAAATGCCTTAAATGTGTGTGTGTGTGGACTAAATTGAATGAAATGTGATTTAATGGATTGAATTTAAATGTGTATAGACCAAGAGAGAAGAGGTTCGGATCGAGATCGAGGCAAAGATAAAGTGCTCGATTAATCTACCGTATCGATAGTCGACGTCCGAGGTAAGTTCGGACATAATACCTGTATTTAGCTATGTTTTATGTTATGGAATATATGGTATGATATTAGTACTATGTGAATGCTATGTGAGATATTGAGTTAAATGGCACTAAGTGTGCGAATTCGAAAACGTGATCGAGATAAACAGCACTGTGTGTGCGGAATAATTAAGCTTCGACTTTGTGGTTGGCACTATGTGTGTGATGCCGATTTAAGATCGGTTTGGAATGGATGTACTAGGTGTGCAATGTTAATTAAGCTTTGGCTAATTATTTATGCACTAAGTGTGCGAATGAATCGAGGAAGAAACGAGAGTGGATCGAAATGAACCGTGATTATTGATTAGCAAAAGTATTTGACAACTAAGTGTTGGCTAAGGTACGCTCGGAATCTATGTGGTTGGTGAAACTATGAATGTGGGTGTGGATGAGTTAATTGAACATATTGGTTGTGGATGGTATTATATTTGTAGTAGTAAATATTAATATATGTGATGACATGTTGATATTATGTATTATGTTATGAACTTACTAAGCTTTATAAAGCTTATTGTGTGATTTTTTTCTCTGCTTTGCAATGTCAGTAAAGCTAGCTCGGATTAGGGGATCGTCAGCTTCTCAGTCACACTATTGGCAATCTATTTTGGGGTATTTTGGAAAGATATATATAGTTAAGATATGGCATGTATAGGCTAGTCAATTGAATCATGGTTGAGATTTGTAGTAGCCATGAGATGTGGCTAAATATGTGTTAGTTTTAGCATGAATGACTTGGTATATATGTGATGCATCTTTTGATATGGTTTGTGGTTTGAGAAGTTGTTTTATGAATGGTAACTTGGTGTTGATAAAATGCTAATATGAATTAGTGGTATTGAGAAGAGATGATGTTTGGTATTGATGTAGTATGCTTGTGGTGATATGAGTTTTAGTCTTTGATATTGACATGGTTGAATTGGTATTGAATGCATGTTTTGAATGGCTAATTGGTATGTTTTTGGTTGCCATATATGATTGATAAGTGTTGGTAAATGATGCTTATAGGTTTGAACCATTTGGTTGGCATTTTGGCCTTGTAAATGGCCTATAATGTCACATGGTTATGGCACACGGCCGTGCCTTAGACCGTGGGTAAATTGACAGGATGCAGCCTATAATCACACGGCCTCGACACGGGCGTGTCATCTGGCCGTGGTGTACAAGTTAGTAGCTAACATAAAAATACAAGGCCATGGCACACGGGCGTGCCTAATGACCGTGTTGGTATAGTCGTATAGACAAGGAAGGACACGGGGGTGTCTAGAAGCCGTGGAGGGAACACGGTCTCCTCCCACGGGCGTGTCTCCCCTGTATTTTTGAAAAGTTTCAAATTTCTTGAAATTTTGTATGTGTTTTGGTTTAGTCCCGACCTAGTTTATAAGCATGCTTAGGGTCTTGATGACTCATTTAAGGGACACTATGTTTGTAATTGAATGCGAACGGAAATGATTGACTTTGTGTTGAAATTTATGGATGTTAAAGGTTCTGTTTGATTGGTAATGCTTCTTAACCATGTTTCTACGACGGTCTCGGGTTAGGGGTGTTACATTTGATTGGTATCAGAGCTACGGTTTAGTCGATTCTCAGACTAACGTAGTGAGTGTGAGTCTAGCTATACATGCCATATTTGAAATTGTGATAGTGTGACTAAATCTGACATTTGAAAATGTGTTTACATATAGTAATGGATCCCGATTGAGCAGTTGCTGATGATGTAGAAAGCAATGCGCCTGCTCTCGCCCAAGGGATAGTGCCTGCCACATCAAGGCCGAATGATAGTGGTGAGAGAGGAGAGGCTAAGCAAGCCTTCTTTCGAATGATGAGCGAGTGGTTTACGGAGTTCATTCGAACGTATCCGGCCGCTCCACAACCTCCACCCCCGCAAGTACCAGTTGTGCCTCGAGTTGTAGATCTGAACAGATTGAATAAGCCTTCTGTAACACCCCTATCCCGAGTCTGTTGTCGAATTAGGGTTAGGAGCATTACCGAACAAATCGAAAACATTTACAGACAAAAATCATACATTCAATCATCATTCTCAGACATAATGTCCCTTAATCAGGTCCTTGAGACCTTAAGCATGCTTATAAACCGAGTCGGGACTAAACAGAAACACATACGAAATTCCATGAAAATTTGAAACTTTTCTAAAATACAGGGGAGACACGCCCGTGGAAGGAGACCGTGTGCCTTCCACGACTTCTAGACACACCCGTGTTCAACCTTGTTTACAACCTATACCAACACGGTCATTAGGCACACCCGTGTGCCATGGCTGTGAACTTTTAGGCCATATACTGACTTCCCCACCACGGCCACCAAACACGCCCGTGTCGAGGCCGTGTATTTTTATGTTAGCTACTAACTTGCACACCACGGCCAGATGACACGCCCGTGTCGAGGCCGTGTGATTTTAGGCTACATCCTACCAATTTACCCACGGTCTAAGGCACGCGCTTGTGCCCCAACTGTGTGACATTATAGGCCATTTTATAAGGCCAAAATGCCAACCAAATGGTTCTTACCTACAAGCCATATACAACAAGGTAATTCATACACATAAACGATCAAATGCATACCAGAATAACCATTCAAACCTTACATTCAAAACCAATTCCTACTATGGCAATCTCAAGGATTAAAGCTCATATCATTACAAGACTAATTCATGCATTTACTCACTCAAACTTGGCCATTCCACATTTTTTCACCATACCAAAAGATACATTCTACAAAACGTTCATTTAAGCAAAGTTTCAACTCTTAAATAGCCAAATCACATGGCCAAGATCACATAAGTATTTATACCAACCTGCTAGCCTATACATGCCATATCTAGCTTTATACAATATCAAAATGTACCAAAATAAGTTCTATAGTGTGATGACGATCCAAGACGGTCCCGAGCCTTTAGTAGATTTGACGACCTATAAAACCGATTAAACACACACAGAGTAAGCTTTCCAAAAGCTTAGTAAGTCAATATAAAACAACTTAACATCAAATGCATATATTTACTTTGATTCATACACTTTTGACCACATTAGCCATATTCCCAATTCAAAGATCATATAAACACATATCTCATTTCACCAAAACTTCATATAACACATCATCAATTCCATATTCATAGCATCATAGTAAGATCATATTGATACTTACCTTGTATACACGATTAGTGTATAATCAACATACCTGAATTGAATTTACAGTCACACATTTGTTCATAGCTTGGATTTGAAATTGGTATCATAGACTTGCCCGTTGAATAGTAATAAATCCAATGGGATACTCAGAAAGCTCAGAATAATTATACAATGCCAACGTCCCAGACGAGGTCTTACATGCACTCAGATTTTGATGCCACTATCCCAGACAGGGTCTTAGACGAACCAGAACGATGCCGATGTCCCAGACATGGTCTTACACGTAAGTGACATAATGATGCCAACGTCCCAGACGTGGTCTTATACGTAAAGTTTATATTGATGCCAATATCCCAGACGTGGTCTTACACATAATCAGATGTCGATGCCACTGTCCCGGACAGGGTCTTACACGAATCTCAAATCAATGCCAACGTCCCAGATGTGGTCTTACATGATAAGACAGAACAGATACCTATGTTAAGGTTCATACGAGGCTTCTCAGACTTAGCCAATATACCGAACTTATCTCAGAATTCAATTACAGAATTTCTCACAAGCATTCATTATCATCATTAAACATATGAATAATTTCAATTACATACATATTCATTTATTTGTATAGTGACTTACCTCGAATTTGGTTTATCGGAATAGAAAATAGTTACTCAATAACTTTCGCTTTCCCGCGATCTAAATCCATTTTCCTCGATTTTTGATCTTGAATTAAGGCTTGAAATAGCCGAATATAACAAAGCTAAACCTTTCTTCTTTTCTTTTTGTTTTTCGGTGGAAGGAAGATGATGAACATGGCTTATTTTAAGCTTTGTTTTTATTATAGTTAACTTAATTACTAAAGTACAAAAAAACCTTTCATATAAAGATGTATAAAACATAGTTACAAGGTCATTTATGACCTTAGCCATCCATTAACCATGAAAATGGCCAAATTGCCACATAAGTCCTCATATTTAAAAAGCCATAACACATAAGCACTTTGACATATAGCATACAACTTTCACATTCAATGCAACTTCATCCTTTTGCAAATTAAACACACAACCAAATAAATACGAAAATTTAACACATGCTAAACCACATATCAATGGCATAGAATATAATATTAAAATATTATACGGAGTCAGATTTGTGGTCCCAAAACCACTGTTCCAACTAGGGTATAAACTGGACTGTTACAATTGTTCCCCCTTAGGGATTTTCATCCCCGAAAATCTTACTGTTAAACAGATTCAGATATTGTTGTCTCACTGAATCTTTAGGCTCCCACATAGCCTCTTCTATTCCTTGTCGATTCCACAGTTCTTTTACTAACTGAATTTTCTTATTTCTTAACTCTTTCACTTCACAAGATAAGATACGGTTCGGTTCCTCTTCATATGTCATATCAGATCAGATTTCAATTTCAGATGGGGCAATCACATGTGACGGACCAAATCGGTATTTACGGAGCATTGAAACATGAAATACGTTGTGTATCTTTTCTAATTCATAAGGTAACTTCAATTTATATGCAACAGGCCCGACACGTTCAATGATCTCAAATGGTCCGATGAACCTCAAACTTAATTTACCTTTACGTCCAAATCGAAGCACTTTCTTCCACAGAGACACTTTCAGAAATACTTTATCACCAATTTCAAATTCTATATCTTTTCATTTCAAGTCTGCATAAGACTTTTGATGATCAGATGCTGCTTTCAAACAATCTCGGATCAATTTCACTTTCTGTTCTGAATCTTTAATTAGATCAATCCCATGTAGCTTATTTTCACTGAGCTCAGTCCAATACAGAGGTGTACGACATTTACATCTGTAGAAAGCTTCATAAGGTGCCATTTTAATACTCGACTAAAAACTGTTATTATACGCAAATTTGATCAATGGCAAATACTATTCCCATGAACCATTAAACTCTAGTATGCAGCAACTTAGCATGTCTTCAAGAATCTAAATAGTCCGTTCGGACTGACCATCAGTTTGCGGATGAAAAGCTGTACTGAAATGGAGTTTCGTGCCTAAAGCCTCTTGCAATTTCTTTCAGAATCTCGATGTAAATCTTGGATCTCTATCAGATACAATAGACAGTGGCACCCCGTGCAATCTCACAATCTCAGAGATATAAAGCTCGGCTAATTTGTCAAGTGAGTAGTCAGATTTTACTGGAATGAAATGGGCAGATTTCGTTAATCTATCAACCACGACCCATATTGCATCTTTCTTTCTCTAAGTTTGAGGTAAACCAGAAACAAAATCCATGGTTACTTTATCCCATTTCCATTCAGGAATCAGAATCGGTTGCAACAACCTAGACGGAACTTGATGTTCGGCTTTCACTTGCTGACAAACTAAACATTTTGAAACAAAGTTAGAAATGTCTCGTTTCATACCAGACCACCAGTAGTGTCGTTTCAAATCCTGATACATTTTCGTGCTTTCTGGATGAACAGATAGATGACTGTTATGAGCTCATAACATAATGCAACATTATCAGATACGATCAACTGAACCAACTCCAGATTTCTCGGAGCATAGATACGATCCTGGAATCTCAAACAGTCATCAACAATTTGAAATTCAGATTCAGAATTTACCTCACACTGAGCTTGTTTCGATAGCAATTCATTATCAGATTTCTGAGTATCACATATCTGTTGTAAGAACAACGGTTTCGCTTTTAATTCAACTAACACAGAACCATCATCAGATAAATCTAACTAAACATTCAAAGCACATAATGCAAACAATGATTTTCTACTCAAAGCATCAACAACAACATTCGCTTTACCCGGATGATAATCTATCACAAGCTCATAATCTTTTAACAGCTGTAACCATCTTCTTTGACGTAGGTTCAAATCTTTTTGAGTCATCAGGTATTTCAGACTTTTATGATCTGAAAACACGTGACATTTCTCACCGTACAGATAATGACGCCAAATCTTTAGCGCAAACACAATCGCAGCTAACTCAAGGTCATGCGTCGGATAATTCTTTTCATGAGGCTTTAACTATCTCGAGCCATAAGCTACCACTTTGCCTTCCTACATCAAAACACATCCCAGACCATTTAATGAAGCATCACTGTACACAACAAATTCTTTACCCGATTCTGGCTGTACTAACACTGGAGCTTCAGTTAACAGAGTTTTCAACTGATCAAAACTTTTCTGACACTTATCTGACCATTCAAATCTACATCTTTCTGAAGCAGTCCAGTCAACGGAGTAGCTATAGTCGAAAAGCCTTTTACAAATCTGCGGTAATAATAGCTAAACCCAGAAAACTGCAGACTTTAGATACATTTCTCGGAGGATTCCAATTCAAAATAGCAGAAATCTTACTCGGATCAACTCGAATCCCAGATGCTGACACAATATGTCCCAAAAAACCAACCTCGTGCAACCAAAATTCACATTTGCTGAATTTCGCATACAATTATTTTTCTCTCAAGGTTTGCAAAACAACTTTCAAATGTTCAGCATGATCGGCCTCTTCACGAGAATAAATCAAAATGTCATCTATGAATACCACAACAAATCGATCTAGGTACGGTCTAAAAATTCTGTTAATCAGATCCATAAAAATAGTAGGAGAATTGGTTAGTCCAAATGGCATAACTAAAAATTCGTAATGCCCGTACCTTATCCTGAAAGCAGTCTTCGAAATATCTGAGTCTTCATTCTCAACTGATAATATCCTGATCTCAGATCAATCTTGGAAAACACAGTAGCTCCTTTCAACTGATCAAACAAATCATCAATTCTGGGCAACGGGTATTTATTCTTTATTGTCACCTTATTCAACTGACGATAATCAATGGACATTCTTATCGTGCCATCTTTTTTTTTCACAAACAAAACAGGAGCACCTTAAGGCGAGAAACTCGGTCTAGCAAACCCTCTCTCAGTCAATTCTTGCAACTGTGTCTTTAATTCCTTCAACTCGGTTGGTGCCATTCTATATGGAGCTATCGAAATAGGTGTAGTACCAGGCAACAATTCAATACCAAACTCAACTTCTCAAATCGGAGGTAAACTCGGTAACTCTTCAGGAAACACATCAGAAAACTCACAGACAACAGGCACTGACTCAATCTTTCTTTTAGACATTTTCAAATCAATAACATAAGCAAAATATGCCTCATAACCCTTATTCAAACAACTCTGAGCTTTCAAAATAGATATCACAGTAGGCAATCCATTCAGATCATTAGACTCAATTCGTACAATCTCATCATTCAGACATCTCAAATCTATAGTCTTTCTTTTGCAGTTCACAACAGCATCATGCATAAATAACCAGTCCATACCCAGAATAATATCGAATTCATCAAATGGCAAGAGCATCAAATCAGCAGGGAAACAGATATCTCGAAACATTAACAGACAGTTCTTGCATACTTTGTCAACCAGAACACTTTTACCTAAGGGGTTCGATACTTTTATAGCAAACTCAGTAGACTCTACAGGCAAAGTCTTACTGAATACTAAATTCATGCATATAGATGAATGCGTAGAACCAGGGTCTATCAAAGCAATCACAGAAGTATCATAAAGAGTAAAAGTACCCGTTATAACATCTGGTGAAGAAGCTTCCTCACGAGCTCGGATAGCATACGCTCGGTTTGGCGCTAGCTAGCCGGATCGACAACATTGTCTCTCATAGTTCTCTGACTACAACTAACATTTCTGACATTTTTCGATGGCCTACCTCTCACAGGTGCATTATCAGATCTCAAATTCTGAATAGTCTCTGGTTAGACAGACTCAGGGCAATCACGTATAAAATGATCAAGCGATCTACATCTAAAACTCGGGTGCCTTTTTCCACAATGTTTACATTCAGGTCTCTCGGATCGAACATTACCAACACTGGCCGCTGAAGTTGCTGGAGTTTTAGAACTCATTTGCAGTCTAGATTGATTTCTATTCACATGTCCCACATTATATCTGGAACGACTCTGGTTATCTCTGAATTTCTTCGAAGATGACTGAAATGATTTGCTTGGAAATCTTTTTCTCATATCAGGGGCTTCAGATTCAACTTTCTCTTATCTTTCCCGAGTGCCTCAGCTTTGCAAGCTCTGTCAACAAGTACAACAAACTCTTTTATTTCCAAGATCCCGACTAGCAGACGAATGTCTTCATTAAGGCCATCTTCGAACCTTTTGCACGTTATAGCTTCAGATGATACACATTCTCGAGCATACTAACTCAGTCTCACAAACTCTCGTTCGTATTCTGAAACAGACATACGGCCCTGCTTTAGTTCTAGAAATTCATTTCGTTTTTGATCAACAAATCTCTTACTGATATATTTCTTTTGAAACTCGATCTGAAAGAAGTCCCATGTAACTCGTTCTCTCAGAATAACAGAAATTAGAGTTTTCCACCATTGATATGCTGCATCTCGAAGTAATGATACAACACATTTTATACACTCTTCTGGAGTCAGAGACATTTCATCAAATACCCAGATCGTGTTTTCAATCCAAAACTCAGCTTTTTCAGCATCACCATCTTTAGTAGCTCGGAATTCTTCGGCCCCATACTTACGGATCTTGTCAACAGGAGGCTTATTCAATAGATTCGGATGCATAACCAATGGCACAACTGTAGTCTGAGGGGGATTAACTGGGGGCGGGGGTTGTGAAACAGTCGGGTTATTCTTTACAAATTGAGTGAACCACTCACTCATCATCTAGAAGAAAGCTTGTTTAGCTTCTCCCTCTTGACCACTCGTAGCCAGTCTCGATTCAGAAGGCGCTGTCCTTGCGCAGGAGCAGGCGCATTAATTTCTACATCGTCAGCTACGGCTCTTTCGGGATCCATTACTATACGAAAATCACATTTATACGTCAGGATTCATCACACTATCACAATTTAGATATATAGCATGTATAACTAGACTCTGACACGCTACGTTAGTCCGAGAATTAACTAAACGTAGCTCTGATACCAAACAAATGTAACACCCCTATCCCGAGTCCGTCATCGGATTAGGGTTAAGAGCGTTACCGGACAAATCGAAAACATTCACAGATAAAAATCATACATTAAATCATCATTCTCAGACATAATGTCCCTTAATCAGGTCCTCGAGACCTTAAGCATGCTTATAAACTGAGTCAGGACTAAACAGAAACACATACGAAATTCCATGAAAATTTGAAACCTTTCTAAAATACATGGGAGACACGCCCGTGGAAGGAGACCGTGTGCCCTCCACAGCTTCTAGACACACACGTGTTCAACCTTGTTTACAACCTATACTAACACGATCATTAGGCACACCCGTGTGCCATGGCCATGTACTTTTAGGCCATATACTGACTTCCCCACCACGGCCATCAAGCATGCCCGTGTCGAGGTCGTACATTTTTATGTTAGATACTGACTTGCACACCATGGCCAGATGACACGCCCGTGTCGAGGCCGTGTGATTTTAGGCTACATCCTGCCAATTTACCCACGGTCTAAGGCACGCCGGTGTGCCCCAATCGTGTGACATTATAGGCCATTTTACAAGGCCAAAATGCCAACCAAATGGTTCATACCTACAAGCCATATACAACAAGGTAATTCAAACACATAAACCATCAAATGCATACCAAAATAACCATTCAAACCTTACATTCAAAACCAATTCCCACTATGGCAATCTCAAGGATTAAAGCTCATATCATTACAAGACTAATTCATGCATTTGCTCACTCAAACTTGGCCATTCCACATTCTTTCACCATACCAAAAGATACATTCTACAACACATTCATTTAAGCAAAGTTTCAACTCTTAAATAGCCAAATCACATGGCCAAGATCACATAAGTATTTATACCAACCTGCTAGCCTATACATGCCATATCTAGCTTTATACGATATCAAAATGTACCAAAATAAGTTCTATAGTGTGATTACGATCCAAGACGGTCCCGAGCCTTTAGTAGCTTTGACGACCTATAAAATAGATTAAACACACATAGAGTAAGCTTTCCAAAAGCTTAGTAAGTTAATATACAACAACTTAACATAAAATGCATATATTTACTTTGATTCATACACTTTTGACCACATTAGCCATATTCCCAATTCAAAGATCATATAAACACATATCTCATTTCACCAAAACTTCATATAACACATCATCAATTCCATATTCATAGCATCATAGAAAGATCATATTGATACTTACCTTGTATACGCGATTAGTGTATAATCAACATACCTGAATTGGATTTATAATCACACATTTGTTCATAGCTCGAATTTGAAATTAGTATCATAGATTTGCCCGTTGAACAGTAATAAATCCAATGGGATACTCAGAAAGCTCAGAATAATTATACAATGCCAACGTCCCAGACGAGGTCTTACATGCACTCAAATTTCGATGCCACTGTCCCAGGCAAGGTCTTAGACGAACCAGAATGATGCCGATATCCCAGACATGGTCTTACATGTAAGTGACATAATGATGCCAACGTCCCAGACGTTGTCTTACATGATAAGACAGAACAGATACCTGTGTCAAGGTTCGTACGAGGCTTCTCAGACTTAGCCAATATACCGAACTTATCTTGGAATTCAATTACAAAATTTCTCACAAGCATTCATTATCATCATTAAACATATGAACACTTTCAATTGCATACATATTCATTTATTTGTATAGTGACTTACCCCAGATTCGGTTTATCGGAATAGAAAATGGCTACTTAATAACTTTCACTTTCCCGCAATCTAAATCTGTTTTCCTCGGTTCTTGATCTTGAATTAAGGCCTGAAATAGCCAAATATAACAAAGCTAAACCTTTCTTCTTTTCTTTTTGTTTTTCGGTGGAAGGAAGATGATGAACATGGCTTATTTTAAGCTTTGTTTTTATTATAGTTAACTTAATTACTAAAGTACAAAAATAACCTTTCATATAAAGATGTATAAAACATAGTTACAAGGTCATTTATGACCTTAGCCATCCATTAACCATGAAAATGGCCAAATTGCCACATAAGTCCTCATATTTAAAAAGCCATAACACATAAGCACTTTAACATATAGCATACAACTTTCACATTCAATGCAATTTCATCATTTTGCAAATTAAACACACAAATAGATAAATTAACTTACAAAAATTTAGCACATGCTAAACCACATATCAACGGCACAGAATATAATATTAAAATATTATACGAACTTGGAATTGTGGTCCCGAAACCACTGTTCCAACTAGGGTATAAACCAAACTGTTACACCTCATGTAGATAAAATTCGCAAGTATGTGGCCGAAGAGTTTAGGGCCACATTAGATGACGATGCTGAACGAGCCGAGTTTTAGCTTGAGAATACAATCAGAGTATTTGATGAGATGTCGTTGAACCCTGATGAGTGCATTAAGTGTGCAGTTTCCTTGTTGAGAGACACAGCGTACAACTGGTGGAAAACATTGATATCTGTGGTTTCGAGTGAGAGAATCACCCGGGATTTCTTTCAAGTTGAGTTCAAAAAGAATTATATCAGTCAACGCTTCATTGATCAGAAACGTAAAGAGTTTCTAGAATTGAAACACGGCCGGTTGTCCGTTATTGAGTACGAGCGAGAATTCGTAAGATTGAGCCAATATGCGAGAAAATGTGTCTCGACCGAAGCTACTATGTGCAAACATTTCATAGAGGGATTGAATGAAGACATCAAGTTATTGGTTGGAATACTTGATATAAATGAATTCATTGTGTTAGTTGAAAGATCGTGCAAAGCTGAAGAGCTTAGTAAGGAAAAGAAAAAAGCTGATTTAGAAGCCCGTGATGAGAGAAAGAGATCAATGAATAAATTTTCTCAACCTTATTCTAAGAGATACAGAGATGCAAGTAACCGTTCCAATGCTTCGTTTGGACGTCCAAGTAGAGATCGTTTGAGACAGAGTGCTGGTCTGCGAATTTAAGCTCCAAATGAACCAAGTGTTGGCAGTGTTAAGAGTAACAAACCTGAGTGCAGACAGTGTGGAAGACGACATGTGGGAGAGTGCTGGGGCAAGTACAACAATAAAGTTTGTTATAAGCGTGGATCTCGAGATCATTTCATTTGAGATTGTCTGAAGATGGTTGAAGAAGAAAATGTTTAGAATGAAAGACCGAGTAACGTGACTGCTAGGGGTAGACCACCCAGAAACATCAGAAATGTTAGCGAGAGTCAGAGGGGGACAAATGACACAGCTATGAGATTAGAAGCGAGAGCACTGCCGAGCCCTATATATACGTGCGAGAGGAAGCATCATCTTCAGACGTTATCACTGGTACTTTCATTTTATTCGATATTGATGTTATTGCATTGATAGATCTGGGGTTAACTCATTCTTATGTGTGTATGAATTTAGTATTGAATAAGACTCTACCTGTTGAGTCTACTGAATTCGTGATTAGAGTATCGAACCCTTTTGGCAAATGTGTCTTGGTGGATAAGGTGTGCGAGAATTGCTCATTGATGTTTTGTGATATATGTTTTCCGGTTAATTTGATGTTACTTCCGTTTGACGAATTCGACATAATTTTGGGTATGGATTGGCTTACTCTACATAATGCCATCGTGAATTATAAAAGAAAGAGTATTGAATTGAAAAGCCAGAACGGTGAGCTAGTTAGAATTGAATCCAGTGATATGAAAGGATTACCAGCTGTTATATCTGCAATGAAAGCCATGAACTATGTGAAAAAGGGTTGTGAAGCTTATTTGGCATATGTGATAGATACAAAAGTGTCAGAAAAGGAAGTGGAATCTGTGCCTGTGATATGTGAGTTTTCAGATGTGTTTCCTGAAAAGCTACCGGGATTACCTCCGATTCGAGAAGTTGAATTTGGTATTGAATTAGTGCCGGGGACTACTCCTATTTCCATAGCTGCGTATAGAATGGCACCAACAGAATTGAAAGAGCTAAAGTTGCAGTTGTAAGATTTGACTGATAAAGGATTTGCACGACCGAGTTTCTCACCCTAGGGAGCTCCTGTGTTATTTGTGAAAAAGAAAGACGGAACTATGAGAATGTGTATTGATTATCGACAGTTGAACAAAGTGACGATAAAGAACAAATATCTGTTGCCTCGTACCGATGATTTGTTTGATCAACTGATGGGAGCCACAGTGTTTTCAAAGATAGATTTGAGATTGGGCTACTATCAGTTGAGAGTTAAAGAATCTGATGTGCCAAAAACTGCTTTTAGAATAAGGTACGGACATTACAAATTTTTAGTGATGCCTTTCGGATTAACAAATGCTCCTGCAGTGTTTATGGATCTGATGAATCAGATATTCAGACTGTATTTGGATCGCTTTGTGGTGGTGTTCATTGATGATATTTTGATTTATTCGTGTGATGAGACGCAGCATGCTGAACATTTGAGAATGATGCTACAAACTCTACGTGAGAAACAATTGTATGCAAAGTTTAGCAAATGTGAATTTTGGTTGCGTGAGGTTGGTTTTCTAGGACATGTTGTATCAGCTGTTGGAATACGAGTTGATCCGGGTAAAATCTCTACTATTTGGAATGGAAACCTCCAAAAAGTGTGTCTGAAGTCCGTAATTTTCTGGAACTAATGGGATATTATAGACAATTTTTGAAAGGTTTTTCGATGATTGCGACTCCGTTGACAAAGTTGTTACAGAAAGATGTTAGATTTGAGTGGTCAAAAAAGTGCCAGCAGAGTTTTGAGCAATTGAAAGTGTTGTTAATAGAAGCACCAGTGTTGATTCAACCTGAGTTAGGCAAAGAGTTCATAGTTTACAGTGATGCATCGTTGAATGGTTTGGGCTGTATGCTGATGCAAGAAGGGAAAGTCATTGCTTATGCTTCGAGACAGTTAAAGCCGCACGAAAAGAACTACCCAATGCATGATCTTGAATTGGTTGCAATTGTATTTGCGTTGAAGATTTGGCATCACTATCTATTTGGGGAAAAATGTCACATTTATACTGACCATAAGAGTTTAAAGTATTTGATGACTCAGAAAGATTTGAATTTACGACAGAGAAGATGGTTAGAGTTGTTGAAAGATTATGAACTTGTGATAGATTACCACCCGGGTAAAGCTAATGTTGTAGCTGATGCCTTGAGTTGAAAATCGTTATATGCTTTGCGAGCTTTGAGTAATCAGATAGATCTGTGTGATGATAATGCGGTGGTAGCTGAATTGAAAGTAAAACCCTTATCCTTACAACAGATTTGTGAGGCTCAGAAGAGTGATAATGAGTTGTTAGCAAAAAGAATTCAATATGAATCAGATGCTGTATCGGAATTTCGATTTGATAGTGATGATTGTTTGACATTCAGAGATCGGATTTGTGTTCTGAGAAATTTAGGGTGATTTTGAAGATTTTGACTGAAGCTCACAATAGTCATTTGACTGTACATTCGGGGAGTACAAAGATGTATAATGATCTGAAACAGTTCTATTGGTGGCATGGCATGAAAAGAGATATTTCTGACTTTGTGTTGAAATGCTTAGTTTGTCAGCAAGTCAAAGCTAAACATCATCTGGTTTATTACAACTGATTATGATTCCTGAGTGGAAATGGGAAAAAATCACGATGGACTTTGTGCCAGGATTACCCTTATCTCCAAGAAAGAAAGATGTAATCTGGGTGATAGTGGATAGATTGACGAAATCAGCTCATTTCATTCCGGTGAGAACCGATTATTCTTTAGATAAATTAGTTGAATTGTATATCGACGAAATTGTGAGATTGCACGGAATACCATTGTCTATAGTGTCTGATAGAGATCTGAGATTTACCTCATGATTTTGGAAGAAATTACAAGATGCTTTAGGCACGAAATTACATTTCAGTACTGCTTTTCATCCGCAAACAGATGGTCAATCAGAGTGAATCATTCAGATTCTCGAAGACATTCTGAGATGTTGCATACTTGAATTTGACAATACGTGGGAAAAGAACTTATCCTTGATTGAGTTTGCGTATAACAACAGTTTTTAATCTAGCATTAAAATGGCACCATATGAGGCTCTTTACGGTCAGAAATGTCGAACTCCATTGTATTGGACTGAGCTGAGTGAGAATAAGATTCACGGGGTTGATTTGATAAAAGAGACCAAACAGAAAGTGAAGATAATTCGTGACAGTTTAAAAGCAGCCTCAGATCGTCAGAAATCTTATACGGATTTGAAACAAAAAGATAGTGAGTTTGAGGTTGGTGATAAAGTGTTTTTGAAAGTGTCTCCGTGGAAGAAAATACTTCGATTTGGCCGAAAGGGCAAGCTAAGTTCGAGGTTCATCGGGTCGTACGAGATTATTGAATGAGTTGGGCTGGTTGCTTATAGATTGAGATTGCCATCTGAGTTAGAAAAGATTCATAACGTGTTTCATATGTCAATGCTTCGACGGTACAGATCAGACCCGTCTCATGTGATTACTCCTACTGAGGTTGAAATTCAGTCAGACTTGTCATATAGTGAAGAACCGATCCGAATCTTGGCACGAGAGATTAAAGAGTTGAGAAACAAAAGAATTTCCTTAATGAAAGTATTATGGCACAAACACATGATTAAAGAGGCTACGTAGGAATCGGAAAATGTTATGAGAGAGCAATATCCACACTTATTCACTAGTAAGATTTTCGGGGACGAAAATTCCTAAGGGGGAGAGTTGTAACATCCCGGTTTAGACCCTAGTCGGAACAGTGGTTTGAGACCACAAATTCGAGGTCGTAAAAATATTTTAATGATATTTTCTGTGTGAAAATTCTGTGTGATAATTTAATCATTTATGTGTCGAATTAAGAGAAAGGACTAAATCGCGTATTGAGTAAAAGCTATGTGTTGAATTTATAAATACCTAAGTGATGATCTCTTTATATTGTGGAGGCCTTATGAGGCAATTAGCCCATTTCTATGATAGTGGATAGGTGTTGGACAAATATGTCCTTAATGTATATTTGTTTAAATTATTAAATGAAAGGTTAATAAGGTAAATGAATAATTATATATGTTATAATAAAACAAAACAAAGAATTGTTCATCCTTTATCCATCTTTGTGCCGAAAATTGAAAACAAGAAAAGAAAGGAGAAATACTTTGAACATTCGGGTAGGGTTTGGCTAAATTAAGGTATAGGTTTTGATTTGTTTTTGATAATTTCTACGTTTTTGTAATCGTTGCTTAGTGCTCTAGCTAACCCATATTGTAATTTTATGAAGTGATGAGCCATTGATGAATACTTGAGCTATGTGTTAGTTGATAGTGAAATATGAGAACTTGGTGTTGGATTAACATGTGTTGGTTTTGAATTTTTGGTGAATTTAGCTAATTAGGGCTAAATAGTGAAAATAGAAAATTGAAGGGTTAAAATGTGAAAAAAAGAAATGTGTGGATTTGTATAGGCATAAGAAGAATTCGGCTAAGCACATGTATATTGGAATTTGGTGAATTTGATGATTTTGTGAATTAGGGACTGAAGTGTCGAAATGTGAAATTATGAGGACTATTATGCAAAATGCCTTAAATGTGTGTGTGTGGACTAAATTGAATGAAATGTGATTGAATGAATTGAATTTAAATGTGTATAGACCAAGAGAGAAGAGGTTCGGATCGAGATTGAGGCAAAGATAAAGTGCTCGATTAATCGACTGTATCGATAGTCGACGTCCGAGGTAAGTTCGGACATAATACCTGTATTTAGCTATGTCTTATGTTATGGAATGTATGGTATGATATTAGTACTATGTGAATGCTATGTGAGAGATTGAGTTAAATGGCACTAAGTGTGCGAATTCAAAAATGTGACCGAGATAAATAGCACTGTGTGTGGGGAATAATTAAGCTTCGGCTTTGTGGTTGGCACTGTGTGTGCGATGCCTATTGAAGATCGGTTTGGAATGGAAGTAATAGGTGTACAATGTTAATTAAGCTTCGGCTAATTATTTATGCACTAAATGTGCGAACGAATCGAGGAAGAAACGAGAGTGGATCGAAATGAACCATGATTATTGATTAGCAAAAGTATTTGACAACTAAGTGTTGGCTAAGGTACTCTCGGAATCTATGTGGTTGGTGAAACTATGAATGTGGGTGTGGATGAGTTAATTGAACATATTGGTTGTGGATGGTATTATATTTGTAGTAGTAAATATTAATCTATGTGATGACATGTTGATATTATGTATTATGTTATGAACTTACTAAGCTTTATAAAGCTTACTGTGTGATTTGTTTCTCTGCTTTACAGTGTTAGTAAAGCTAGCTCAGATCAGGGGATCATCAGCTTCTCAGTCACACTATCGGCAATCTATTTTGGGGTATTTTGGAAAGATGTATATAGTTAAGATATGGCATGTATAGGCTAGTCAATTGAATCATGGTTGAGATTTGTAGTAGCCATGAGATGTGGCTAAATATGTGTTAGTTTTAGCATGAATGACTTGGTATATATGTGATGCATCTTTTGATATGGCTTGTGGTTTGAGAAGTTGTTTTATGAATGGTAACTTGGTGTTGATAAAATGCTAATATGAATTAGTGGTATTGAGAAGAGATGATGTTTGGTATTGATGTAGTATGCTTGTGATGATATGAGTTTTAGACTTTGATATTGACATGGTTGGAATTGGTATTGAATGCATGTTTTGAATGGCTAATTGGTATGTTTTTGGTTGCCATATATGATTGATAAGTGTGCCTATAATCACACGGCCTCGACACGGGCGTGTCATCTGGCCGTGGTGTACAAGTCAGTAGCTAACATAAAAATACATGGCCTCGACACGGGCGTGCTTGGTGGCCATGGAGGGGAAGTCAGTAAATGACCTAAAAGTACACGGCCATGGCACACGGGCGTGCCTAATGACCGTGTTGGTATAGTTGTATAGACACGGAAGGACATGGGGGTGTCTAGAAGCCGTGGAGGGAACACGGTCTCCTCCCACGTGCGTGTCTCCCCTGTATTTTTGAAAAGTTTCAAATTTCATGAAATTTTGTATGTGTTTCGGTTTAGTCCCGACCTAGTTTATAAGCATGCTTAGGGTCTTGATGACTCATATAAGGGACACTATGTTTGTAATTGAATGCAAACAGAAATGATTGACTTTGTGTTGTAATTTCTGGATGTTAAAGGTTCCGTGTGATTGGTAATGCTTCTTAACCCTGTTCCGGCAACGGTCTCAGGTTAGGGGTGTTACAACCTTAAACACATGCTAGAGAGGGGATACACACCGGTGGGGGTAGGCCGTGTGCCTCCCACGACTACTAGACACACCCTTGTGTCCTCCCCGTGGTTGAAACTGACTTAAATCCCACTGCCACCAAGCACACCTGTGTGCTTTGGTCGTGGTCGATCCTGCAAAAAACCACACGGCTACCAGATACCAGGCAAGTCCGTGTGCCGTGGCCGTTTGCTCTTAGGCCATACACTGACTTACGCCCACGATCACTAGGCACGCCCGTGTGCCACAACCGTGTGACAAAATAGGCCATTTGCAAGGCCAATTTGCCACCCACATAAGGGTCAATCCTACAAGCATATTTAAACATAATTCCACATACAATTTGGCAACTGAACTCATGTCAAGTGATCAACATAACATCTCATACAATCTCATTTCTAAACATGTCAACTTAGAAACTAACATACACCACTTGAATATATTCATTACCAACCATGATTCATTCCCAAATTCACTAAATCATACTAGCATCATACCAACACAAAGTTTACCATTCATAGGTCATTCCCTTTACCCACAAGCCATACCATAATATGCATCATATATTAAAGCCATTTATGCTCAATACCATCATATATCTAGCCACATCACATGGCTATTTACACATCTCAAATATGTCTCAAAATAACTAGCCTATACATGCCATATTTCAACTATGTACATCTTTCCAAAGGTACCAAAATAGTTTGCCGATAGTGTGATTAAGATGCTGACGATCCCTGATCTGAGCTAGCCTTACTGACACTGCAAAGCAGAGAAACAAATCACGCAATAAGCTTTATAAAGCTTAGTAAGTTCATAACACAAAACATTATACTAAACCAACCATCACATAGATCAATTCTCTCTTAAGCATACCAAATCATCCATAGCTAAAATTATTCATTCATCCATTCATAGCTTTATCTATAAACTCATCAACCACAAAGGTTCAATACATACCTTAGCTAATATATAGTTATTCAATTCCCAAGCTACTCAATGCCTGATATTACAAGTCGATCATCCTCTGATATTCTTTCAATTTAATCGCACACTCAGTGCCATATACATGGTCGGTACATATTAGTTATCGCACATTTAGTGCCTAATCTTTCAACCGACTTATCTCGGTAACACACACAGTACCAAATCTATAAGCCGAAGCTTTCATAACATCGCACACACAGTGCTATTCATTTCTATTTTGATTTCAATTTCGAACACTTAGTGCCATTAACTAAATCTTGCACATAGCATCTCGATATCATACACATATACACATTCATTTCATAATACTAAAACATATCTTAATAACATGTATTATATCCGAACTTACCTCAGATGTCAAAATATCGAAATGGTCGATTAATCGAGCACTTTCTCTTTGCCTCGATCTCAATCCGAACCTCTCCTCTCTTGGTCTATACACATTCAAATTCAATCTATTCAATCACCAACTCATTCAATTTAGTCCACACACACACATTTAGGACATTTTACAAAATAGCCCTCACATTTTCACATTTCAACACTTTAGTCCCTAATTCATAAAATCATCACATTCACATAATTTCGCTTGGTTCAAACCTAGCCGAATTTTCACCATGCTTATACAAACCCACACATTCCATTTATTTCACATTCTAGTCCTTCAAAATGCTATTTTCACAATTTACCCCTAATTAGCTAAATTCATCAAAAATTCAAGGACAACACATGTTCATTAAACAAATATCTTTCATTTAACACCAACACTCATCACAAAGCTCACCATTTCATCAATGGCACATTTTGTAAACATCATCAATTCACAAAATTTGAGCATGGGTTTTGTAAAGCACAAAGCAAAGGTTAAAAAAACGTAAAAATTATCAAAAATCGAGCTCAAACATACCTTGAATCAAGCTTAACCCTAGCTGAAATTTTCAAAGCTTTTCTTCCTTCCTTTCTTTTGTGTTTTTTCGGTTAACAAAGATGAATATATTCATCTTATTTTAACCTTTTGTTTGTATAAAAATTATATTATTAATCCATTTACAAAAATAGCCTTCCATTACACATATAAAACAAATTATCATCATGGTTATCATGTCATTTAACCCTCCACTATCTTAAAAATGGGTTATTAACAACATAAGGCCTCCTCCTTAAAAAGCCAACAACAAATAAGTATATAACAATCAGCACACAACATTTTTAGACTTTATGCAATTAAGTCCTTTCTCACAATTTGACACACAGTCAATAAAATTATCACACAGAAATTTCACATAGGCTAAATCATATACTATTCATACAAAAATATTATTAAAATATTCTTACGACCTCAGATTTGTGGTCTCGAAACCACTGTTCCGACTAAGGTCTAAACTGGGCTGTTGCAATTTAAAAACAAGGGGCCGAGGAATTTAGAGCCAATATAGATGATGACCCTGAGACAGTAGAGTTCTGGCTTGAGAACTCTATGCGGGTATTCGATGAACTCTCTTGCACGCCTGAGGAGAGCTTAAAATGTGCTGTGTCATTATTGAGGGACTCGGTATACCGCTGGTGGAAAACACCAACATCTGTAGTACCGAGGGAGAGAGTGACATGGGACTTCTTCTTAGAAGAGTTCCAAAAGAAGTATATAAGTGAGCGATATATTGATCAGAAACGGAAAGAGTTTCTTGAATTGAAGCAAGGTAAGATGACTGTGGCAGAGTATGGGCATGAATTTGTAGGCTCAATAAGTATGCTTAAGAGTGTGTGTCTACGAAAGCTATTATGTGCAAGAGGTTCAAAGATGGGCTGAATGAGGATATTAGATTGCTAGTTTGGATCTTGGAATTGAAGGAATTCGTGGTGTTGGTCGATAGAGCTTGCAAGGCTGAAGAGTTGAATAAGGAAAAAAGAAAAGTTATGATTGAGGCCAAAGAGGCCGATAAGTAAGTCATTCCAAACTCACTCAAAGAGATCCAAAGAAGCGAACCCTAGAACGACTCCTTCAGCTGGGTATTCACTCTGAGATCGTGGTAATACATATTTGGGCTCTAGAGCTCAAGCCACCTCGATGGCAAGTGTGGGCAATACGAAGTCAAATAAACCTGAGTGTCCAAATTGTGGTAGTCAACATACGGGAGAGTGTTGGGGAACAATCGAGCTTGCTACAAGTGCGATTCACTAGAGCACTTCATTCGAAACTGTCCTGAGAAAGATGAGAAAGATAGAAAACAAGAAGTGAGAGTGGGTAATGTATCTTCGAGAGGTAGGCCACAGAGGTGTAATAGTCTGGTTTAGACCCTAGTCGGAACAGTGGTTTCAGAACCACGAATCTGAGTTAGAATAATAATTTTTATATTATTTTTCGTGCTTCTGATATGTGAATTAGTGTGTGTGAAATTTCTGTGAGTTAATTTGTCTGTTTGTATGCTCAACTTAAGGAAGGGATTAAAATGCATTGAATGCAAATTAAATTTGCATGCTTTATGAAAAGACACCTATTTGAGATGGCTTTTAAATGGGGAGGCCTTATGTGGCAAATAAGCCATTATTAAAGTTAGCTGTGGCTATGGACGGTTATGCCCTTAATGTATATTTGTTTCTAATATAAATTGAAAGGTTAATAAGGTAAATAGATTAATAATAAGTTTATAACAAATAAAACATAAAAAATAGCCATTATTCTTACCATATTCTTGACTGAATATTGAACGAAAAGAAAGAACTTGAGCTTGTTTCATTCGACCATGGTTCAAGCATAAATCGGGTATGTGTTTTGCATCAGTTTTTGATAATTTCTATGTTTCTGTAATCGTTGCTTCATAAACTTCAAAACCCATGTCTTAATTTTGAGAATTGACGATGTTTTTGAAATGTTCCATTGATGAACTAATGTGTTTTATGATGTTTGAGGATGAAATATGAAATATATGTGATAGATTAACATAGTTTGTCTTTGAGTTTTTGATAAATTTGAGTAATTTGGTTGAAATTGAGAAAATAATATTTTGAGGGATTAAATTGTGAAATAAATGAAATGTATGGATTGATATGATCATAGTGTATATTCAGCCAAGCATGGGTGTAAGCAAGTTTGGTGTATTTTGTGATTTTGTGTAATAAGGACTAAAATGTTAAAATGTAAAAATGTGATGGCTAATTTGCAAATTGCCCTAAATATGTGTATTTGGATTGAGTTGGATGAATTAGTGAATAAAAGGGTTAAATTTGAATATGTATAGATCAAGAACCAAATAAAACAGACTTAGATCACGGGAAATCGAAAGTAATCGAGTAGCCATATCCGTTTCTATTAAACCGAACTCGAGGTAAGTCGATATACAAATAAATGTATTCGAATTGAATTAATTGTGCATATATGAAATATGATTTGTTATGAATATCCATTAAGATGGAATGTATACGAAATCCGAGTTTATGTATATATATCGACAAGTTATCAGTGTCTGAGAAGTCCCGTCTGAACTTAGGAATAGATAGGATTGCATATGTCATGACATAGGTGTCCGATATGTGATATCATGTAAGACCACGTCTGGGACGTTGGCATCGATATGAGATTTACGTGTAAGACCATGTATAGGACATTAGCATCGTATTTGATTCATGTAAGACCCTATCTAGGATAGTGGCATCGAAATTTGATTACATGTAAGACCACGTCTGGGACTTTGCCATTGTATGACTATTCCAAGCATTCTGAGTATCCTATTAGATTCTGAACAGTTCAACAGGCAAATACGAGATGTGAATGGCTATGTGAAATGTATAATGACTCAGGTATGTTTGAAGAGTACTTCATATATGTGTACAAAAAGGTAAGTTATATATGAATTCACTAAGGTGAATATGTGTATTGAAATGATAAGATGATATGTAGTATTCATGCTTGAATGAGTTATAAGAAAATGTGAGATATGAGTTGTGGAATATGAGTAAGTAAAGGCTAAATAATGAGCCAAGGATGATATTGTGAATTTGCAAATGAGAAATATAAATGCCATTGCATTTATGTGGCTATATGTATTTTAAACTAAGTTTATTTGTATATGGCTTACTAAGCTTTTGGAAACCTTACTCTGTGTGTTTGTTTACTCTATTTTATAGGTCGTCAAAGCTATGAAAGGCTCGGGAATCGTCAAGGATCATCACCATATTATCAAACTCAACTTTGGTACTTTTGAATGTGTATATAACTAAATATGGGATGTATAGGCTAGTCATTTTATATATGTTTGAGATGTAAATAGCTATGTGATTTGGCTAGATAAATGTTGGTATTATGCATGATTGAATATGATATATGATGCATGTTTTGGTATGGCTTGAATGGTAAGCTTATGGATGAATTGATGCCATAGTGATTTAGTGAAGTGGTGAATGAATTATGCTTGGATTTACATGTGAATTGATTGTGCAATTTGGCATGTTTAGAAATGAGATTGAAAGGGATAATATGATAACCATTTGGTGTGTTTTTGGTTGCCAATTGTATTGAGAAATATGCTTGTTTATGCTTGTAAGAATGACCCAAGTGTGGGTGGCATTTTGGCCTTGAAAATGGCCTATATTTGCCCACACGGTTGAGCACACGGGCTTTTGGTCCAATCGTGTCCCTCGGGGTTGAAATTCAAATCAAGTCAGGATCGACCACGGGCTGGACACATGGGTGTGTGACTGGCCGTGTGGTGCAAGTCAGGATCAACCACGGGTGAGGCACAAAGGCATGTCCACGGTTGTGTGGACAAGTCAGTATGTATGCCCTGTTTGACACGACTTAGACACATGGGTGTCTTGAGGCCGTGGGAGGCACACGGCCTGCCCACACGGATGTGTGACCTTTGTAATTTAGAAAAAAATTTAAGTTTCCGAGAAATTTTATATGTGTTCGGTTTAGTCTCGACCCTATCCTAAAGCATGATTAAGGTCTCGTTGACCTATAAAAGGGATACTTTGATTGAGTTTGATGAATTATATTATAAAATGTCTGTAAAAGTTTTCGATTGTCTGGTAACGCCTTTATCCTTAATCTGGTGATGGATACGGGTTAGGGGTGTTACAAGAGGAACCCGGGAAGTGGGACTAGTAGTAGAGGTGCACCTAGAGATTCTGCTGTGAGACCAGAAGGCAGAGCACCTGCAAGGACTTATGCCATTCGTGCTCACGAAGACGCATTATCTCCAGATATGATAACGAGTATTTTTTTTCTTCATGATATATCTGTTGTTGCATTGATTGATCCGGGGTCTTCCCATTCCTATATTTGCATGAAATTGGTATCTAGCATGAATATGATTGTTGAGTCTACAGAATTTGTGATAAAGGTGTCAAACTCGTTAGGCAAGCATGTGCTAGTTGATAAAATGTGTAGAAATTGTCCATTGACAATTAGAGATCATTGTTTCCCGGCTAATCTCATACTGTTGTCGTTTGATGAATTTGACCTAATTCTTGGCATGGATTGGTTGACCACTCATAATGTTTTAGTAAACTGTGGTAATAACTTTATTGAACTGAGATGTGTAAATGGAGATATCCTTCAGGTTGAATCATGTAAATCGGATAGTTTGCCTGTAGTGATTTCGTCTATGGTAGCTAAGAAATACATGAGAAAAGCATATGAGTCCTATCTCGCATTTGTGTTAAATGCCCAAGAGTCAGAAGTAAACATTGAATCAGTGCCTATGGTATGTGAGTATTCAAACATATTTTCAGAAGAGTTACCTGGATTTCCTCCAGTTAGAGAAGTCGAGTTCGGCATTGAGTTAGTTCCGGGTACAACACCCATTTCGATTGTCCCGTAGAGGATGGCACCGTTGGAGTTAAAAGTGTTGAAGGTTCAGGTGCAAGAGTTAATGGATAAGGGTTTTGCAAGACCGAGCTACTCACCGAGGGGTGCTCCAATACTTTTTGTGAAGAAGAAAGACGGATCGATGAGATTGTGTATAGATTACAGACAACTCAACAAGGTGACAGTGAAGAATAAGTATCCGTTGCCAAGGATCAATGATTTGTTCGACCAATTGAAGGGAGCTATGGTGTTCTCTAAGATATACCTGAGATCTAGCTACTACCAATTGAGAGTTAAGGAGCAAGATGTGCTGAAAACTGCATTTTAGACAAGGTATGGCCATTACAAGTTCCTTGTCATGCCCTTTGGCTTAACGAATGCTCCTGCAGTATTTATGGATTTAATGAACTGTATCTTCCAACTGTACTTGGATAAATTTGTAGTCGTTTTTATTGATGCCATACTAATTTATTCTCGTGATGAAAGTGAGCATGCAAAACACTTGAGAACTATTTTGCAGACTCTAAGAGATAAGCAGTTGTATGCTAAGTTTAGCAAGAGTGAGTTTTGGCTCCGAGAGGTTAGATTCTTAGGACATATTGTGTCGGGTGATGGAATTAGAGTTGATCCGAGTAAGATCTCGGCTATTGTTGAGTGGAAATCGCTTAGGAATGTGTTAGAGATTAGGAGCTTTTTGGGCTTAGCAAGTTACTACAGACGGTTCGTTAAAGGGTTCTTCATGATTGCTACGCCGATGACAAGACTACTACATAAAGATGTTAAGTTTGAATGGACCGAGAAGTGCCAATAGAGTTTTGAGAAACTGAAAACATTGTTGGCTGAAGCCCCGATTTTAGTACAATCGGTGTCGGGAAAGGAGTTTGTAATCTACAGTGACGCGTCAATGAATGGTCTTGGTTTTGTGCTGATGCAAGAGGGAAAAGTAGTAGCTTATGCCTCGGGACAGCTAAAACCGCATGAAAAGAATTATCCGACTCGTGATTTGGAGTTGGCTGCTATAGTTTTTTCTTTGAAGATTTGGTGTCATTATTTGTATGGTGAGAAATGCCGAATCTTCACCTATCACAAGAGTTTGAAATACTTGATGAACCAAAAAGATTTGAATTTGTGACAACGATAGTGGCTCAAATTATTGAAGGATTATGAGTTAGTAATCGATTACCATCCGGGGAAAGCGAATGTGGTTGCGGATGCCTTGAGCAAAAAATCCATGTATGCTTTGAGAGCTATGAGTACGAGCTTAGCATTGTCTGATGATGGTGTTATATTGGCTGAGTTGAGAGCTAGACCATTATTTCTTCAGCAGATAC
Organism: Gossypium bickii; assembly: GCA_025503065.1. Lineage (NCBI taxonomy): Eukaryota > Viridiplantae > Streptophyta > Magnoliopsida > Malvales > Malvaceae > Gossypium > Gossypium bickii. The sequence goes on from CP106713.1 coordinate 74,454,294, forward strand.
GTGAGGCTCAAAAGAATAATAGTGAAATGCAAGTTAAGAGAGTTCAGTGTGTGTAACAGCCCGATGTAGGGGCTAGTCGGAACAGTGGTTCGGAACCACTAACCCGAGGTTAGAGAAAATTATTTTCATGATACTTTCTGAGTTAGAGTATGATTGTATATACATGAAAATTTTGGTGCTTTAATTTTAGCAATTTCATGCTAAATTCGAAAAAGGACTAAATCGCATAAGGTGCAAAAGTTCAAAATTTCAAGCTAAAGGTACCTAATAGCCATAGAATGTTAATTAAAGATCTTTAAAGGGCAATTAGCCCCTTAAATAAAGGTTGGCTAGCCATAGGGGACAAAAGAGGTTAAAATTTGGTCAAGTAGGTGTGTTAGGTGGACTAAATTGGGATTTTATATTAAAATAAATAAAGAAAAGATATCAGTTTCTCTCCTTCATCCCTCCATCGAAAATTAGCAGCAAATAGGGGTTGGAAATCTTCAAAAATTTTAGTACACTCTTCTCTTTACAAGTAAGTGCTCTAGTGATCATTTCTTGATAAAAGTTGTACTTTTGGAACCCCTAAAGCTTAAGCTTTCTAAAGAGGGGAATATTTTGTTAAATGGTGAAGAGTTTACAATTTTTCCATGAAAGCTTTTCAGTTGTTTGCTGCATTTTTATGGAAGAAAATGGGTCTTAGTTGTTAGATGAACAACTTTTGTGAAAGGAGTTACCAAGAAAACACCTAAAAGGACCTTTTTGTAAAGGTTGTAAAATATGTAATAAATGTGTGAAATGTTAAGTTTTGATGGTAGCCATAAGAGAAATAAATGTTCACCTAGGCTCGTTAAAAAGAGAAATTTGATTAGAATTGATTTATGAGCCTAGGGGTAAATGGTCATTTTGTAAAAGTCTAAGGGCAAAATAGTAATTTTTCCAAAGCATGATTATTGAAATGCATTTATTAATGTGATAATTAAATGAACTAGTTTGCTATTATAGATCAAGAAGAACCAAAAATTTACCTCGACCGGGGAAGGAACAAAGTATCGGACTAGATCGACGATCTAGTTTATTTTGAAATCGAGGTAAGTTTGTATGTGATAAATTCAACATTTATGCTAGCATATTTGAGAATGTTTGATGTTATAATGTGCATGATATTCTATGAAATTGAGTATTAGTCTTGAATGAGAAAGATGATAAAAGTTGAGATGTTGAAGTCCCAATGGGACTATAATAAATGTGAAATTACTATCACCGAGACATGAGATGGATAATGATAAGGTCCCGTGTAAGATCATGTCGAGGACATGGTCTCGGCACCGAATTGAGATCCCGTATAAGACCATATTTGGGATATGGCTTCAGTATTGAATATGAGAATCGTATAAGACCATATCCGAGACATGGCATCAATACTTTTTGTGAGATTTCGTATAAGACCATATCCGGGATATGGCATTTGCACTCAAAAGTGACCCTATGTAAGACCACATCTGGGATGTGGCATTGGCTTCGTGTTTATGTAATGACGATGAATATGCATCTTTAAATATCCCTAGTGATTTAGCGGGATAAATAGATAAGCTTGGAGATAGAAATGAGATTTAGTACTAAAGCCATGTGATTGAGTGAATACAAGTACCCGTGAGTAATTCACGAGGAATGTTTACGATATGTGGCATGGTATGTTCTAGATAAGAACAAGTACGAGTAAGTTATGGCAAAGTGCTTATGACTTTGTGTGGTTATCTAATGCCAAGGACTGATGACATTATGAGCTTATTGTTGCTATTTATTCTCATGCAAACTTACTAAGATTTATGCTTACCCCTCTCATTTCCATTTTCCTTGTAGTATTGCCAAGATAACTCGAGGATCGTGGGACGTCGGAGTTCGGAAATCACACTATTGACATCTCTTTGGTATAACGAAGTTAGATTTACTTTGAGTATGACATGTATAGGACTTGGGTATTTTGTTATGTCGTATTTGTTAGCCAAAGTGTTGGCTATTTATGTCATCAAATTCACTTTGTAAGTGGCCATTGGAATTGGGCCGATACTTGACAAGTTTATATATTTATTGATGACGAATCATGAAGTTTATGCTTGTGTGGATGCTTTGATTTGAGTTCTTGAAAGTGCCTTGAGTCATGAGTTATGTTGTAATGAGATGATATAAGTATAGTTGCTATGTAGGGTAGCATTTGGCTTGGAATATAGCCTTTTAAATGTCCACACGGGTAGATACACGGGCGTGTGTCTAAGTCGTGTGTGACACATGGTCAGTCTCATGGGCGTGTTGATCGGTCGTGTGTCTCCTTGCAAGCTAGGTTTACAAGTCAGTATGTTCAGTAGTAAACACACGGGCAGAGACACGGACGTGTGTCTCAGCCGTGTGGGAGGCACGGCCATAAACATGGGTGTGTGCCTAGGCCGTGTGAAGTCTAGACCTAAAACTTGGAATTTAATTTGACACACGGTCTAAGGACACGGGCTTGTGCCTTGGCCGTGTAACCATAGTGAAGTGATGACATCATAAACAAAATGCCATGGTTTTGGCACACGGAATATGACACGGGTGTGTCGAGGCCGTGTGAGGGACACGGGCGTGTGTCCGACCGTGTGAAAACCCCTGTAGGTTCGAATTAGAAAATAATTTCCACACAGGCTAGGGACATGGGCGCGTGTGACCACACAGCCTGCCTACACGGGCATGTCCCACTTCACACGGGCGTGTGGCCCCTGTTTAGTCAAAAGTATTTAAGTGCACAAAAGTTTTCGGTTTAATTCTGAAACCCTCCATATGTAAGTTTGAGACCTCGTAGGCCCATAATAAGGATATTTTGCTTATGAATGAGAAGTTTTAAGTTGGAAATGAAATTTTAAAGCCCAAGGTCGTATGTTCAAGCAAGTTAAATCTGGTAATGCCTCGTACCTGGTTCTGGGATAGAATACAGGTAAGGGGTGTTACAGTGTGAATCAGGAAATCACTCTGATTTCTGGGTTGGTTTAGATGATTGTTTGATGTTTCATGATAGAGTTTGTGTACTTAAAGATGATGAGTTGATCTGAAAAATTTTACATGAGGCATACGATGTTGTTTGTCAGTACATCCGGGCAATACAAATATGTATAATGATTTGAAGGAGTTGTATTGGTGGACGGGTATGAAAAGAGATATCTCTGAATTTGTTACCTAGTGTTTGATCTGCCAATAAGTGAAAGCTGAGCATCAAGTACCTTCGGGATTACTTCAGCCAATGATGGTTCCCGAGTGGAAGAGGGACCGAATCACGATGGATTTTGTAACGGGGTTACCTATGACTCCGAAAAATAAAGATGCTGTGTGGGTTATCGTTGATAGATTAACGAAATCGGCTCACTTCATATCAGCACGTGTTGATTACTCACTTGACAAGTTGGCTGAGCTGTATATTGTTGTAATTGTGAGACTGCATGGGGTGCTAATGTCTATTATTTCGGATAGAGATCCAAGGTTTACTTCGAGGTTTTGGAAAAAGTTGCAAGAAGCCTTGGGTACGAAATTGAATTTTAGTACCTCGTTTCATCTGCAAACTGATGGCCAATCCAAAAGAGTGATTCAAACTCTCGAGGATATGCTCCGATGCTGTGTTTTAGAATTCGAAGGTAGTTAGGAAAAATATCTACCTTTGGTTGAATTTGCCTACAACAACAGTTATCAGTCGAGTATACGGATGACACTGTACGAAGCATTATATGGTCACAAGTGTCAGACTCCTTTGTGTTGGACCAAGCTTAGTGAGAAGCAAATTCACGGGGTTGATCTAGTTAGAAAAACCGAGGAGAAAGTAAAAGTGATCCGTGATAGTTTAAAAGCTGCTTCAGATCGACAAAAGTCATATGGGAATTTGAAAAGAAAGGAAATTGAGTTTCAGATGGGTGATAAAGTATTCCTAATAGTATCCCCATGGAATAGAATATTGAGATTTGGTCGAAAGGGCAAGTTGAGTCCGTGATTCATAGGGCCATATAGGGCCATATGAGATTACGGAAAGGATTAGACTAGTAGCTTACCAGTTGCCGTTGCCGGCAGAGTTAGCAAAAATACACAAGATGTTCATGTGTCGATGTTGCGACGATATCGTTCTAATCCTTCACATGTGATTCCTCCAACCGAAATTGAGATACGACCGGATATGACTTATGAAGAGGAACCAATTAAGATTTTAGCTCGAGAGGTTAAATAGTTGAGGAACAAAAGTATAGCCTTAGTGAAAGTGTTGTGGCAAAAACACGGTGTAGAATAAGCTAGGTGGGAACCGGAAGAAACCATGAGAGATCAGTACCCAAACCTTTTTATCTGTAAGATTTTTGGGGACGAAAATCTCTAAAGGGGGAGAGTTGTAACAGCTCGATTTTAGGGCTAGTTGGAATAGTTGTTTTAGAACCACTAATTCGAGGTCGAAGAAATTATTTTTAATATTATTTTATGAGTTATGACTTGATTTTATGAGTGTATGGTGGATTAATTTTAGTGATTGTATTGTAAATTGTGAAAAAGGACTAAATCGCATAAAGTGCAAAAGTTTCATTTTTACAAGCTAAATGTGTCAAATAGCTATAGGACCTTAAATTAGAGGTCCTTAATGTGCAACTAGGCCTTCCTAAGGGTGATGGCCGGCCATAGGGGGGACAAGAGGCTTAATTTAGTCAATATTTGGTGGTGTTAGGTGACTCAATGAATAAAATAAGATAAAATAAAGCAAAGGCTATCATCTTTTCATTTCTTTTCTTCTTCCACCGATTTTTACACTCAAGATAGGGCAATGGGAGCTTGAAAATTTCAGCCACCTTTACTCCTTGCAAATAAGTCATCTTGATGGTTATTTTTGATGATTTTGTACTTTTAGAAACCCTAAAGCTTAAGCTAGCTAAAGAGGGGACTATTTTACAAAATGGTTGAAAGTCTTGGGATTTACAAATGTGAACATTTATGCTGATTACTAAAATTATATGGAAGAAATGATTGTTAGTGGGTTAAGGAACAACTTTTGTGAAAGGTGTTTCTATGGAAACACCTAAAAGGACATTGTTGTAAAGGTTGTAAAATGGGTAGTAAATGCATGAAATAATTGAAATTGTGAGTTGCTATAAGAGAGAAAATGAATCAGCTAGGCTTGGATATGTGAAAAATGAACACATTTCATATTACGAGCCTAGGGGCAAAATCATAATTTTGCCAAAGTATAAGGGCAAAACGGTCATTTTTTCCAAAGTAGAAATTTTGAAGAGTCTTAATTTATATAGTGATTAAATGACTAAATTTTATTATTATAGATCAAGAAGAACGTGGAATCACCTTGACCAGGGAAAAGGCAAGGTCACAGACTAAATTGCAAACTTACATATTTTGTATCGAGGTAAGTTTATGTGTAAACGATACATCTTTATTACGTATGTTCTTATCTATTAATGCATTGTGTGAATGCGAATGATTATTGTTAAGATCTATTAAAAAATGATAGAGGGTGAGGAAATTCTTGGATGAACCTTCGGATTAGGATAAGGATACGGTTAACATACATGAATAAATAAATATTGGTGGGCTATGTGCGATACCACCGTAAATATGTAAATATTGATGGGTTGTGTGCAATACCACCTTGTTACCTACTAATGATGGGCTATGTGTGATACCATCATAATTATTACCATTGGTGGGCTGTGTGTGCTACCACCTTAAACTTGTAAATATTGGTGGGCTGTGTGAGATACCACCTTGTTAATTATAAATGGTGGGCTGTGTGCAAAACCACCGAGTATCTAATATTATTCCAAAGTGTTCATCGAGAAATTTGTCTAAGTGGAATTACATGTGGCTTTGTGGTGATAAGTGCAGGGTATAAGTGCAAGTAAATGTGAGAAATGTTTATGATAGGTGTTTGGGATGTGGCAAGGTTTGAAATGAGTAAGCATGATTATGAGGAGATGAACTGCTTTTACATAGAATGTAATGTTTTTGATTGACTAATGTGGTATGATGCTTATTGTTTACATATAGACTTACTATGCTTAAAGCTTACTCCCTTCTATTTTCCCTTGTTTTATAGTGTCGAAAAGCCAGCTCGGGATACAGAGATAATCAGAAGATCACCCACACTATCAGCACATCTTGGTATAGCTAGATTTAGCAATTTGAGTATGGCATGTATAAGGACTAAACTTAGTTGAATTTCATATTGTTTTGGCCAAAGTTATTGGCTCATTTGTGAATGAATTTTTTTTTGTATAAGGCCATAGTTGATGGCTCTTTCTTATTAATCTATAAAAAGATGATGTTATTCATGAATGTGCAAGATCATGGTTTTTCAATTGGAGTATTTATGCATGAATGAGTTGGTTGCTTAATATGGTTTATGATTGTGGAAGTAGGGGAGGTAATAAGGGCTTGGTAAATAGTCTCATTCTTGTCCACACGGGTAAGCACATGGGTGTGTGATTATGTCGTTTGTGACACATGGTTAGTCTCATGGGCCTGTGGTTAAGCCGTGTGTCCCTCTGCATGCTAGGTTTGCAAGTCAGTATGCTCAGTAGTAACCACACGTGTGGAGACACGATCGTGTGTCTCAACCGTGTAGAAGACACGACCAGAGTACATGGTCGTGTGCCCAAGCCGTATGAAGTCTGCACCTGAATTAGGAATTTAATTCACCACACGGTCGAAGGACACGGGCGAGTGCCTTTGCCGTGTGACATTTATAGGGTGATGACGTCAGAAACAAAATGTCAAGATTTTTGCACACGGGCTAAGACATGGGCGTGTCATGGCCGTGTGAGGGACACGGGCTATAGACACGGGCGTGTGTCCAGCAATGTGAAAACCCCTGTATGTTTGAAATGAGTAATAAATCCAGACGGGTGTAGAACACAGGCATGTGAAGTTCCACACGGGCATGTCTTTTTCTTCTGTAACACCCCAAACTCAGCCTAGACGTTACGACCAGATTTGGCATGTCACATAAAAGGGTTGTTTAAAACTGCGAGTTTGTTAAAAATTTTGAGTTTAATTATTTATTCTCTTGTTATCCTTTTGTTAACATTTTTGGAAAACGGCTATTAAGGGTTTAGGAAAATCCCGTATTAATCATTTAATAATAATAGGCAGTAATCATATTAAAAGCTAAACCAAATAAAATACCAAATTTAAAGTTATAGTGGCCTTATTACATAATAAAATCCCAAGATTAAAAAGTACTATTAAATAAGAACTGAAAGTTTACAAGAAAAACAATGCATGGCCACCTCGAAGTCCGCCTCAGCTCCAAAACCGTAATCTATGAATTACCTGAAACATTTAAAAAGAGGGGGTGAGTTTACGAAAACTTAGTGTGTACACCCTCATCAGTAAGAACATGCATCAAAACAATCCAAGCCCAATAAAGTAACGGTGGCAATTGGGCCTTAGCCCAAAATTGCCTCGGTTGGGACTTAACCCATATAAAATGTCACATATCATATAACTAAATCTAGGCCTAAGCCCATCTTAGTAATGTAATCCACATATGCAATGCATTAATGCCCATTCCAGCCGAACACTCCGTCTCCTGTCCAACCGTGCACTCCTGTAGGGATTTAATCGACCCACCCATCCGAACACTCCTTATGTAACACCGGTTGTGGCATTACCTTAACGGTGCAGCATAGCTGCTCGGTGGCTAAAAAGCCTTCGGTGGATCCACAGTCGTCAAGCGACCATGCGATTCTATTTGCACTTCCCCTTTCAAATCATCCCATCCCCATGCAACATAATATCACATGAATGCAACATTTCAAAATTAAACAAATGTTAACAATTATAAATCGCATACAAAAATAACCATATAACAGGTAGGGGCATTTCCGTCATTTTTCCCTTCGAGAGCATATCGCTTATTTTACCCATCGAGGGTATTTTAGTAATTTTACCTTCCAGGGGTATTTCAGTAATTTCGCACCTGCAATGGCCTTTCCAAAGGCCTAATGTCGCCTCGAGCGACTCAACTACCATTTTTGGTCGTACTGGACTATTGGGCCTAAAACACAATTTCGGCCTATTTAGGCCCACACGCTCATGTGGTTCACCTAACACAAATCTAGCCACATATATGAGATTCACCTAGTCTAGTTCACTATAAATTACACCATCATACATTTTATTCAATTGGGCCCAGAGCCCATTGGACCCATTTTGGCCCATCGTGGACCAAGCGGCCTCAACCCACAAGAATACTAATGATGGCCTCAACTATCGCGTCGAAGCCCCCCACACGTGCACTCGCACGCTCGTGTGGCTACTATCACCGTGTGACCGGCATTTTGGCATTTGCTGCTCTACAGCTAGAGTAGAGAAGTACACACTTGATAGGAATCTGGTGCTAATCCGCGCTCCGAAGCTCCTACGCCCAAATGCCAACCAAGGTATATTCACTCTCTCATAGAATGCTCTATATATAGCTAGTTTCTCACATTCCTTCTTTGTATCTTTCATATGTGGGATCAATCCTTCAGTAGAGTTTAAATCCAACTCAAACTCTTGCCGTCCAATTCACAAAATAAATACTCCCTTACTTTTCATGAGATTCGAACCCAGGCTCCCTTGTCACATAATCCATGCCGCTAACCACTTGGCCACAAGCTCCTCTTGTGTCTTAAACCATGCGCAACTAAATATAAATCTACAGTCAAATTCTAAGGTCCATGTAAAAAGAAAACCAAAATGCAAAAGCCAAGACTTGAACCTTGGACCTCATTCCTTCCTTGTGGCGTCACCCCCTTGTCTCCTATGTGGCGTCACTTTGCCACTACACCATACACTCCACTTCTGTCATTTTTCTCCACATTTTATTCTTAAAGCCTACCTACCAACTCCTAGGGTTTTTTTCACCTAAAACCAAAAGTTTTCTTAAGCCCAAGTTTGATCCCGAGACTTCATAGAAGCCCTCTAACCTTCCAAAATCACTCACATAGTAGGTTCAACTTGCACTAAAGCCATTCTCTTGCTCCCAAAAATTTTAAACGCTTCTACACCCAAGGCCCAATGGGCCTAATTCTACTAGGCCCAATTTCGGGATATTACATTTTCACATGGGCGTGTGGCCCTATTTGATGAAAATTTTCTAAGTCTTTCTAGAGACCTTTAAAAGAGTTTGATTTGATCTCGAACCATTCCTAATGTGTGATTTAGGCCTCATAGGCTTGCTTAAGAGGTGTTACAAAAAGTTTTAAAATTTGAGTGGAAAGTCAGGTCTCGGTACTATATGATTGATTGCGTATAAGTCTAGTAATGCCTCGTACCTTGTTTTGGTGTTGAATACAGTAAGGGGTGTTACATGGATCGGCACAACTGACCACCAAACAATCCTAAAAAAGTTGCAATCCCGAACAACATGGATCCTGAATTCGTATGTATTGCTACATCTCACCATTAGTCAATTATATGTTCTTCCACGTAATCCAAATGAACACCCTAACCCTTTGAGGCACCCTGATTTTCCAAATCAAATTCCAAACACTAAAATTATCGATCGGCCCAGGTTGGTGAAACCTCTATAAGTCTCTACCGATGAAACATTATTCCTTGTCACCCATCTCCATGATACTTGATCTGGTCTAATACGAACCTGGTTGTATCATGTTTCAGCACAAACCACCGACAACGAGAATGGCCTAAACTTGAGGGGCCCAAGTGCAAGATGAAACATCTCATAGGCCTGATTGATTATTGGACCAATGTTTTAAGGACTTTTTAATTTAATATAGTTTTATTTAAATTAATAAGTTTGCATATTTTTAACTTTAGATTTGCACTTTGTGTGTTTTGCATTTAATAAAGTTATGCATTATGTAACTCCCATGTTAGTTTGAGTATGCATCATTAAATTAAGTCTTGCATTTGTTTATTTATTTGCATTTCAAACTATGCATTTAAGCATCTTAGTTTAATAAATGAGTTGTTGGACATTTATTCAACTCATCTTAGTTTAATTAATAAGTGTTCTTATTGAACTTCATTTAATAAGAAGCTTATTTAATTAATCTAGTTACTAGGATAATTTAATGGAGCATGAGTTTAGGTTTGTTTAAATCTGCTTCTATAATTAAACTAGTTGCTGCATTAATTGAAGTCAAGTGTTTAATGTGTTTGAGTTTAATTAGTGTTTAATTGTGTTTAATAAGATCATTTTAATGTGTTTATTGCAGGTGTCTCTTCAGCTCACAACCGTTACATTTCAAGGCTATTACAATTTAATTGAAGTGACTCTTTAGGTGATTTTTGGTTACAAATGAAGTGGCTCTTACAAGGGATGTTTAATACATCAATTAAGGAGTTTTAAGAAGCATTTTAACTCCTCTTAAATTTGGCAGCAACGTCTTTCACCTACCAGTAGTTTTTGCTCATTTAAAGATGAAAACAAGCATTCAAAACACCATTTAGTTGCTGGTGTCTTTTCGGCTAGCCAAGGGACAACTCAAGAGACATTTTAAGCATTCAAGGATGATCATTCAAGCTGAATTAAAGTGAATTCAAGCATGGAGTAAATTGTTACAAGAATATCAAGAGTCTTGAGTTTAATTTCAGTTTTAATTAGTACATTAAGATGTGACTTTTCATCTAGCTTTTCTATCCTTATAAATATGTGTAACCAGCCATTTTGGGGGGACTTTTGCCATTTTTTATTAATTTGAATGAACTTTGTTCAAAGAGTAAGTTTACTCCTCTCTAAATTCATACGAGTTTCGGTTTGACTTATCTAGCAAAGCTAGTGGTGTCAACCGTTCTCTTCTTTCAAACTTATCACCAACCTGGTGCGGCGTTCGTCCATCTTTTTATACCTTCAGTTCTTACTTTGCTAAGTAACGGGTCAAGGTCCATTTTTTTTAATTCCATCAATCACCTTAAACCAAATAGAAACCGGGATGACACTTTCTAGTGTTGAATCGTTTCTCGTGTTTAAGTCTGTATCACCATTTCAATCGACTATCCTACACTTTACCTATCTACACTTCACTTGACTTTATTTCGTCCAACTAAACTGAACCTAACCAATCCATCTTCTAAAATCGATTCCTTCATCATCTATCAACCTTCATTCCTAACTTAAGCCATTTCTAAAAGAAAATCAACTAAAAGCTTCTGCCAACTTATTTCCTAAACTTCTAATTTTCGGAAGATTCATTACTTCCCGTAGACGATCGGGCAAACATTTACGACTTGAATAATCACTGAGATGAGTTCGTATCATTTGGTATCAGAGCTAGCAAACGAGGAGCTCTGACGACAATCGAGAAGCCAAAATTAGGTTCGTAAAGAAAAAAATTTCAAAAAAATTCAAAATTTTAAAAAAATTCAAGTTGTAATTTCTTTTCTTGTAATCAGCATATTGTAGTTGAAAAAAAAATAAATACAAAAATTAAAAAATAAAGTGAAGTTTGCAAGTTGTGATTTCCAAATCAGCTTTTTTTTTCCCGATCCCAAAGGCTTCATTCTACCCTCATCCCTCTACCCCGATCATCAACATCAATTTTACCATTATTTGGTATCGTCCTTTCAACCCCCAACGCCACACATACCAAATTTTCTTTTGTTTTAGCCTACCCTTTTCACCTGACATTATCCCTTGCACCCACTTTTTAAGCCGACCCTCAAAGCCGCGATAAGTCTGCTAGAAACAAAATACAAATTTGTGAGAGAGAGACGAGCGGTAAAAGGCACGAGTGAATTCATTAGCGAAAAAGCTGATTATGAGTAAAACATGAGAGTGAGTGACTTTTCTTTGTGAGTGATCTTGTGTGTTTTTTGTGGTAAGGTAACCAATTTCTGTTTTTATTTTCAACATTTCTTCTTTTCAAGAATAATCATGTCTTGAGAAAAGTTTTCTATGTTTGAATTTCAATACTTGGTGAACGAGATGGACCGGATGCTTGAAAGGAAGCTAAGTCCAATACAAAAATGTTTGGACCGAGTGGAGGAAAAGGCCCGACGGAAGCAAAACCCACCAAGTCGAGAAACAGAGTCGCGACCATCTCGAAGACCCATTTCTGATCACTATTCGAGAAGAGATTATTATCAGGACTCCTACTCAACAAGGCTTTCGAGACAACGAGAAGAAATTTTTGAGTTTGAGATTTTTCGAGATGACAAATGAGAAAGTACGAGTCAATCGTCATATGCTTCATAGACGTCACACACGAAGGATCGTTCTCGAAGAAATGGTCGAGAAGCCAATGAGAATACTCTCTCTTTCTTCGAGCCAAATACTTCTCTTTTCGATTCTTTTGTATCATCTTCATGTTGTAATCAAATCAAAAAAGAACACGAAAGAAAAGAAAAGGAGAAAAAGAAAAGAAAATTGAAAAAGAAAAAGAAGTTGAAAAAGAGACAGAATTTGAGAAAGAAAATAAAATCGAAAAAGAGCGAGAGAATAAAAAAAGAAAAGAAATTGAGACAAAAAAGAAACAAAAGAAAAGAACGAGCAAGAAAAAGTGAGGAGTATTTCAACTAACCCATCTAGATTTTGTTCTTGTTCTGTTTCTTCTTTTTAGGTTTCCAAAAAACTGAGTGGAAAATATCAACTTTAATACCTTCCTGACGAGAGACGATTTCATATGACCAAAAAAGGTAAGGTTTAAATGACATTGAACCACACGAGGCTGAAGGTAAGTTAGGTAAGGAAATTTTAATAACCAAGTCACGGCAAATCGAATTGACATTTGTCAATACAATTTTTGATGACTTAGTTTTTAAAAGACCCTTTATTCTCACCTGATTAATTGTTATTATTTGAATGTGATTGATATCGTTTGTTCCGACCGACAAACCAAAAATTTGTCTTGCATGAAAACAGGTCCGCATGAAAGGTAGATAAATTTTTTGATTATTTTTTGCATCCATTACTGCTTTGTGAAAATTCTATGAATTTGTGCAAATTTGATTTGATGAACGTAAAGAGATTTGAATGTTTGATTCTGTGGACGCAAACATCCCATTGGTTTAACATGTTTGATTTATCAAAACCATTTCTACATTTTGGCCTAAATAATCAAACACGTGTTTTTAAATCGGGAATATGTTTTGGTACATTTTGTGAGAAAATCAAGCTTCATTAATTTTGTGCGAATAAATTTTATTGGTTTGATACTAGTTTTTGAATAAGGACACGAGGTATGATAAACTTGATTTCAACTTAAATTCGTTCCTTAATCCATTTCTATGGTTGAACTTGAAGCTCGCATTTCACTTCGACAAGATTAATTCAACCACGAAGCTTTGATTAGACTATATTCCCGAGGAGAGAAGATTTGTGTTGATCAAAAAAGGTAAATTCGATCATTGTTTTAAAATATCTTTGTTCTCCTCGAATGGTGACAACAATCACATTGATGAATTCAATTTTGTAAAACACTTAGATCGTGATGTGCTTAATTGTTCTATTTTGTTTGATGATGATCTCTTTGTTTTGGTCATTGATAAAAAGATTCATATTTTTTTATCATTGTGATGTTGAAGGATTTGTTAGCGAGTATATGTCCAAAGGCCAATTGCAAGATTTGAATGTGCGAGTATATGAACCATGTGAAACTTTTCAATTATCTGCTTGTGACGAGTATGTATACCATTTGATTCATTACTCGCGATCTAATCATGACTTGTGGAATCTATTTAAGTCGTATGCATGCCTTGAAACCTATTCAATTTTGTTTCAAACATTTGACAAGGCATTATTTCGTTTGCATGATAATTTGATTCTATCCATCCACATACGTCATACTTGTCTTGTTACGATTATGCTTGAGTTGCAAATTTGTTCAGAGTATTATTTGCAAACTCATGGTTATTCTTTTCATGTGACTCGATTACCATCCACCCCGTTCGACCGAGGAAAGCCAAGTAAAAGAAACTATGCTCGAGAGAACCAACGGCTCAATTCGAGGACGAATCACTTTTAAGAGGGAGGGTATGATACGAACCTGGTCATATCATGTTTCAACATAAACCACTGACAACGAGAATGGCCTAAACTTGAGGGGCCTAAGTGCAAGGTGGAACATCTCATAGGCCTGATTGATTATTGGACCAATGTTGTAAGGACTTTTTAATTTAATATAGTTTTATTTAAATTAATAAGTTTGCATATTTTTAATTTTAGATTTGCACTTTGTGTGTTTTGCATTTAATAAAGTTATGCATTATGTAACTCCCATGTTAGTTTAAGTCTGTATCATTAAATTAAGTTTTGCATTTGTTTATTTAGTTTGCATTTCAAACTATGCATTTAAGCATCTTAGTTTAATAAATGAGTTGCTGGACATTTATTCAACTCATCTTAGTTTAATTAATAAGTGTTCTTATTGAACTTCATTTAATAAGAAGTTTATTTAATTAATCTAGTTACTAGGATAATTTAATGGAGCATGAGTTTAAGTTTGTTTAAATCTGCTTCTATAATTAAACTAGTTGCTGCATTAATTGATGTCTTTACTTTTAGTTCATTTATTGAAGTTAAGTATTTAATGTGTTTGAGTTTAATTAGTGTTTAATTGTGTTTAATAAGTTCATTTTAATGTGTTTATTGCAGGTGTATCTTCAGCTCACAACCGTTACATTTCAAAGCTATTACAATTTAATTGAAGTGAGTCTTTAGGAGATTTTTGGTTACAAATGAAGTGGCTGTTACAAGGGATGTTTAATACATCAATTAAGGATTTTTAACGACCAGTTTAACTCCTCTTAAATCTGGCAGCAACCTCTTTCACCTACCAGTAGTTTTTGCTCATTTAAAGATGAAAACAAGCATTCAAAAACCATTTAGTTACTGGTGTCTTTTTGGCTAGCCAAGGGACAACTCAAGAGACATTTTAAGCATTCAAGGATGATCGTTCATGCTGAATTAAAGTGAATTCAAGCATGGAGTAAATTGTTACAAGAATATCAAGAGTCTTGAGTTTAATTTCAGTTTTAATTAGCACATTAAGATGTGACCTTTCAGCTAGCTTTTCTATCCATAAATATGTGTAACCAGCCATTTTTTATCAATTTGAATGAACTTTGTTCAAAGAGTGAGTTTACTCCTCCCTAAATTTGTACGAGTTTTGGTTTGACTTATCTAGCGAAGCTAGTGGTGTCAATCGTTCTCTTCTTTCGAACTTATCACCAACCCGGTGTGGCATTCGTCCATCTTTCTATACCTTCGGTTCTTACTTTGCTAAGTAACGGGTCAAGGTCCATTTTTATCGAATTCCATCAATCACCTTAAACAAAATAGAAACTGGGGTGACACTTTCTACTGTTGAATTGTTTCTCGTGTTTAAGTCCGTATCACCATTTCAACCGACTATCCTACACTTTATCTATCTACACTTCACTTGACTTTATTTCGTCCTACTAAATCGAACCTAACCAATCCATCTTCTAAAATTGATTCCTTCATCATCTATCAACCTCCATTCCTAACTTAAGCCATTTCTAAAAGAAAATCAACTAAAAGCTTCCTCCAACTTATTTCCAAAACTTCTAATTTTCGAAAGATCCATTACTCCTCGTAGACGATCGGGCAAACATTTACAACTCGAATCATCACCGAAGCGAGTTCGTATCATGGTCTCACATCAATTGAAGGAGGCAAAATAGCTACTATCTAGAACACAATAAGATTTGGAAGATCGCTCCTTAATCGAGCCCAATCCCAGCTACCATTCTCGTCCACTACATCACAAACATGTAATGTATCATCTAGTTGTTTCAAGCCTCTATAGAATGCTCTGAGTGGACCTGTAACACTCCAAACTTGGCCTAGACGTTACGACCAAATCTGACATGTCACATCGAAGTGTTTTTTGAAAATAGGCTTGTTGAGAGAAATTTGTTTTTAAAAGATACCCATGTTTGTTTTTAAAAGAAGCTACTCTAATTAATATCATTTTGAAGAAAGGGAAAAGAAGAAAAACAAATGAATGAAGTGGAAGGGAGGGAAGCAAAGATTTGACCAACAGGAGCTTGAAGAAGAAGTGCTAAACCGAACAACAAAAGTGCATGAATGGTTAATTGCAAGACAAAAAGATGCACGGATGGTAAGTTGAAATTTCGGCACACCCAAAAACAACAAAAAATGCCAAAAATTGAACAACAGCAGAGGAAAGCATTCAGAAACCCCCTAGCAAAATTTGCATGCCCAACTCCTAGTTCGGCTACAACACACCCACCTTTGAAAATGCTTGATTCTCTCCACGATTTGCTCCTACAATCTCTCTATGACCAATTCAAAAACCTCATTAGCAGTGTTTCAGTCCAACTCTTCCACCTTCCCAGCTCAAGCAGCAAAATAAACACTTCATTGCTTATCCCAAGATTTGAACCTCAGACCACATAGATGCCCAACACGCCACTTGCCACTAGGCCACAAGCTCTTCTTGTGTCATTAACCAAACTTTATTATTAATAAAACCTAAGTGCCAGTGTCCAGGTTCATTTAAGAGAAAAGCCAAAAATTTTGAAAAAGCCAGGGCTTGAACTCATGACTTCTTAGACACTCCCAAACACTCCTAAATCACCTAACCAACACACCAAACATGCAATTATGTCAGAACAGCCAAAATTAAAGACTCTATATTTTTGGGGTGTTACAATTCTACCCCCTGAAAGAAATTTTGGCCTCGAAATTTACCTAGTCAGAATAGGTGAGGGTATTATTGTCGCATTGCCTGGCTTAACCTTGATCTCCTCGACCGGTACTATATGTGTGCGATCAGAGCGGTAACGCGTCAGTATGGGGACATGGAACACATCGTGAATCCGATCTAATTCTGGAGGCAACTCAAGTTGATAGATGACTGTTCCCACATGCTTCAATGTACGGTAAGGCCCAATGAACCTAGGGCTAAGCTTACCTTTTCGCCCAAACATCAGTATCTTTTTTCATGGTGAGAACTTAAGAAATACCAAGTCTCCCATAGAGTACTCAATCTCACGGCATTTAAGATCAGCGCAAGACTTCTGCCTATCAGACGCTTCTTTCAACCGGTCTCGAATCAGTTTTACCTTTTCTTTGGTATCAAAAAATAACTCTGGCCCCAAAACCCGCTGCTTGCCCACCTTAGTCCAACAGGTAGGAGTACGACACCTACGACCATACAATGCCTTGTATGGTACCATTTGAATACTGGACTGGTAGCTATTATTATATATGAACTCTGCTAGCGGCAAATAGTCTTCACAATTGCCTCGGAAACCAATAACACAGCTTCTTAACATGTCCTCCGAAGATTCGAATCACCTTCTCTCGATCGATCATGCATGCGAGAATGGGAACGAGTACTAAAGTCCAAACTAGTACCCAAAGCCTCGTGTAATTTCTTCCAGAACTGTGACATGAATCGAGGGTCTCTATCAGATATGATGGAAACTGGTACCGCAGGTAGTCTCACAATCTCAGCCACATACAACTTTGCCAACTTCTACAACGAGTAATCAGTACGAACTAGTATAAAATGGGCAGGTTTAGTCAACCGGTCTACAATGACCCATACCGAATCTTTCTTAGTAGGCGTTAGGGGTAGCCCACTCACAAAATCCATAGTGACTCTCTCCCACTTCCAAAGTGGAATCTTAACTGGCTGCAGTAACCCTGAAGGCAGTTGATGCTCAGCTTTGACTTGCTGGCATGTTAAGCACTTACTCACAAGATCAGTAACTTCACGTTTCAGCCCTGGCCACCAGTACAACTCATGAAGATCTCGGTATAACTTGTTTCTGCTAGGATGCATAGTGTATGGACTACTATGCGCCTCTCGTATTATAGACTGCCTTAACTTACAATCCTTTGGTACACAGACTCTCCCACGGAAATACTCCTTCATCATTCAACCCAGAATCTGTAGTCTCTCCATTTTCAACTTGTCGAAAATGAGAAACCAGTGACTCATCCACCAACTGTTTCCCCTTAATTTGTTCAGTCCACGACGGTCTCACTTGAAGTTCAGCTAGCAAACTACCATCATCATACAAGCTAAGACGAGCAAACATTGCTTTCAAATCAGATATGGTCCTACGGCTCAGTCCGTCAGCTACCACATTAGCCTTACTAGGGTGATACTCAACCGAGTAGTCGTAATCCTTGAGCAGCTCTACCCATCTTCACTGCCTAAGATTTAGCTCCTTCTGAGTAAGAAGATACTTGAGGCTCTTGTGATCTGTGTAGATAATACACTTCTCACCGTATAAATAATGCCTCCAAATTTTCAATGCGAATATCATCGCAGCTAACTCCAAGTCACGAGTTGGGTAATTCACCTCGTGAGGCTTAAGCTGACGGGACACATAAGCAACCACCTTACCCTCCTGCTCAGTACACAGCCTAATCTAATGTGTGATGCATCACTGTAGACAGTAAATTCCTTCCCAGACTCTGGTTGTATCAAGACAGGGGCTTTAGTTAGAACCTTCTTCAGTTTTTCAAAACTTTCTTGCTGCTTATCAGTCCAATTAAACGCTACCCCTTTACGCAGCAACTTAGTTAGAGGTGCAGCAATTAAGGAAAACCCCTCAACAAAACGTCTGTAATGCCCTGCCAAACCCAGAAAGCTTCAAATTTTCAATACGGTCTTAGATGGTTTCCAGTCCAGTACAGCTTCAATTTTTCGAGGATCCACCCTGATCCCCTCGGCAGACACCACGTGACCAAGAAATGTCACTTCTTGCAGCCAAAACTCACCTTGTTGAACTTAGCGTACAGTTGCTTTTCCCTTAAAATTTGCAGGACAATTCAGAGATGTGCATCATGATCATCCTCGATTCTCAAATATACCAATATATCATCTATAAATACCACCATGAACCGATCTAAATAGGGCTGGAATACTCGGTTCATCAGGTCCATGAAAGTAGCTGGTGCATTCGTCAGCCCAAACGGCATCACTAGAAACTCATAATGGCCATACTGAGTCCAAAACGCAGTCTTATACACATCAGCCTCCTTTACCCTCAGTTGGTGGTACGTAGAATGGAGATCTATTTTAGAGAAAAGCAACGCTCCTTGCAACTGATCAAACAGATCATCGATTCTCGGCAGGGGATACTTATGTTTGATAGTCAGCTTATTAAGTTACCGATAATTAATGCACATGCGCATGGACCCATCTTTCTTCTTTACAAACTATACTGGTGCTCCCCATGGAGACACACTTGGTCGAATGAATCCTCAGTCCAGTAGCTCTTGAGTTTGGGCCTTTAACTCCACCAGCTCCTTTAGTGCCATCCTGTATGGGGCGATGGATACTGTAGCTATTCCAGGTAAGAGCTCAATACCAAATTTGACCTCACGGTTTGGAGGCAACCCAGGCAGCTCATCAGGAAATACATCCGGAAAATCCTTAACAGTTCTAATATCTCCGACAGAAGAACGCTCAGAATCAGAAATACTAACGTAGGCTAAAAACGTTCGCTACCCTTGCGAATCAGTTTCTTGGCGCTTAATGCTGAGATTACGTTAGACAAATAATTGCTTCGCTCCCCAATCACAGCCAACTCCTCATCCTCAGTAGTCTTCAACACCATACACTTAGGAGCACAATCCAAACTAGCTCGGTGTTTCACCAACCAAACCATACCCAAAATAAGGTCGAATTCACCAAACAGTAGTTCCGTCAACTCCGCTGGAAAAATTACTCATTGGACCTCAAGGGGCACATCTCTGAATAACTTATTTACCCTAACCGATTGACCCAATGGACTTATCACAGTCATCTCACTAACAGTATTTTTGAACTGAATACCCAAAATTCCCGACACAGTGCATGCAACGTACGAATGTGTAAACCCAATATCAATTAAAGCAGTGTAAGGTACATTGTAAATTAGGAATGTACCAATTATGACGTCAGGGGCAACACCATCCTCTCAGCGACGAGTAGCATATACTAGAGTTGGCTACCTCGCTACAGTGTTACCAGTACCTCTTCCTGGGGCTCCACGGCCGCATCCCATATTGTTTCCACCTCTAGCCTGCCCACGGCCTCTCGGTGGCTGCTGGCCACCTCTCACAGGCTAAACATGACCCTGTCCTATAGCTTGCATCTGCACAGGCCTCTAAGGAAAATCTTTAACCCGATGATCCATGGACCCACATCTAAAGCACGACCCAATCCTCTTCCAGCACTCACCCTGGTGAGATCTTCCACAATCAGCTCAAGGCTGCGGTCTATTAACAGCAACAAGAACCCCAGTCCGAACTGGCCCATAAAACCTGGCCTACTTAATAGGCCTCCCAGAAGAACTTGAGGGCCCAAAATCCCTCTTATTTCTACCCTATCATTTTCACGATTCTGGCGCTCTGAACGCTTTACCTCTTCAGCAATCTTTGCTTTTTCCACAAGAGCAGCAAAATCTTGCTCCCTCTATGGAGCTATCAATATCCTTAACTCATCTCGAAGGCCATCCTCAAATCGCACACAACATTCATACTCAGTTGCTACTATCCCTTGAGCATACCGACTCCATCGCAAGAATTCTGCCTCATATTCTGCCATTGTCTTACTCCCCTAGGTCAAGTTTAGAAATTCCTTTCGCCGGGCGTCCATATAACTTGCGCCCACCTACTTTCCTTGAAATGCCGCCTTAAAGAAATCCCACGTCACAAGATCTGCCTGCGCACCCTCTCTCATGGTGAGACACCATTGGTAAGCCTCATCTCGCAGTAAGGACACTGCCCCTTTTAATTCTTGCTCCGTAGTACAGTCAAGGTCATCCATTATTCGTTCAGTTGCCTCTAACCAGTACTCCACTACATTCGGGGCTACTCCAGAAATACCTCTGAAAATTTTCACTCCATTAGACCGGAGTAGTTCTGAAATTGATCCTCGACCTATTGTTCCAGTACTAGCTCCAGCAACCCTCTCTAGAACGCAGAGCATTGCTTGGGATACAGCATCATCCTCAGCTCCTCGATCATAAGACCCCATCTCAGATACTGGTGAGGCTAGTGCCTCCCTAGCAGGCATATGGTTTGATGCCGATGATTCGGCCCGAGCACCTCCTCGGCCTCTACCGCGGCCCCGTGTACCCTTTCTGCGAGTACCTGTTGTGCTCATTTCGATACGTGCTTTATCTGATTAAAAGTTTTATGTATCAGCTTATAATTTCAGTAATTATTAACAAACATATTATGAAATGTAGTCATTAGAGGGTTTTTTGGCAGATCGAGGTCTCACTACAGTTTACAGTCTTCTACGGTTTCAGTTTCCTATATCTAGAGTTTTACAGTATATCAGTAATCAGAATTAGAGAACTTACAGATTTGGCACTAGAGACTCAGTGTGCCACACTTGTACATCTTTCGAAACATTTCAAGTCTTTGAAATCTAATTTCAGAAAAACTTTTCAAACCCATTCCACAGCCGAGTTTTGCAACTAGGCTCCGATACCATTAAATGTAACACCCCAAACCCGGCCTAGACGTTATGACCGAATCTGACATGTCATATCGAAGTGTTTTTTGAAAATAAGCTTGTTGAGAGAAATCCGTTTTTGAAAGATAGCCATGTTCGTTACTGTTGGTTTCTTAGTTGGTTAAAAATCCGCGGAAGCTACTCTAATTAATATCATTTTGAAGTATGAAAATATGTGTTTGTCTTTTAAAAACCGTTATTAACTTTGAAACCTTATTTGTATCAGTTTGGCAGTTTCAAAATAAAAAATTAAAACCCAATTAAGAAAAATCACCAGAGGCTTTATTACATAATTATCAAACCAATATAAAAATTAAATGACTAAGTCTAAAATTAAATAATAGTGAACGTGTGACCACCTCCGAGTCCCTCGCAGCTCCAAACCATCTAAGGTTGGGGATTACCTATACAGTTAAAAAGAAAGGGTGAGTTACGAGAACTCAAAGTGTAATCCCCTATCATACAGTAACTGTTTGGGCCTCAGCCCTATTCAGTAACAGTACAGTGTGGCCCTTAGCCTAATACAGTAACAGTGTAGGCCTAAGCCCGATACAATATCAGTATGGTGCAAGTATGCAAACCCACCCAATCCAGCCAGGACACTACCCGTAACAACCCAACACACCATGTGGGGACAAAGTCGACCCACCCAACTCTCACACTAATATTACAGCATAGTTGCCAGTAATAATAATGCAGTAGAGCTGCCAATACAGTATATATGGCAAAGCCATCAGTAAAAATAATTGTGGCAGAGCCACCGGTATCAGTATGTGTGGCAGAGCCACCAGTAACAGTACTTCCTCCATAACAGAATCCCAACCCCATGCAGTATGCCATGTCATCAATATTTCGTGTATGCAACATCTCCTACTCAGTACAGTCATACAATACATATTTTCATCTGTCAATCTATCTCTTAAGGGTAAAATAGACATTTTCATGTACTAGGGGTAAAATGGTAATTTTGTCCTTTAAGGGTATTTTGGTCATTTTACTCATTAGGGATATTTCAGTCATTTTACACATTAGGGGTATTTCAGTCATTTTACTCATTAGGGGTATTTTATTCATTTTACACATTAGGGGTATTTTAGTCATTTTACACATTAGGGGTATTTCAGTCATTTTACTCCCTAGGGGTCTCAGTACAATTAACGACCTTTCTGAAGGCCTACAGTCACCTCGAGCGACACTGTTAATCCATTTGGTCGAAACAGTGTAAATAGGCCCACATGCTCATGTGGCCCATATGGCCCAAATCGTATCATAGTTATGTGATCTATATAGCCCCAAAACATTTTCTACTATTTTTCATAAATTTTACCCATGTGAGGCCCACGAGCCTATTGGGCACATGCAGTCCATTTCGGCCCAACGAGGCCAAATATGACCCAAGCGTACGAGAACATTCATAGTGGCCTCTTCAGTCTACTGCCCTTGGTTGTGGGCTCAGTTTTGCCACACGAGCGATCGCACGCTCGTGAGGCCTCAAATGTCGTAGTTTCAGCTTTTCGGATTTTGCCGATTCTTAGCGGAGATAGTGTGATTACACACCTTTTTACGGAGTTGTTCCAAGATCTACGAGCGCCCAACCTAAATTCAAACATGACCCACGTTGATCCTTTAATCATTATGGTAAAACACCCTCTTATGGACACTTAAACCAGCCCACCTTCCTTACATTGCTTGACGACTGACCTTAATCTCTTAAGACCACCGATCAGGATTGATCACACGCCTATGCCGAATATCTATAGTCAAATAGATCTTATTAACCAAAACAGTGATCACATATGTGGCCTTAAACCACAATTGCTAACTTACCAACCACAAAAATATTCAACCTAATCTAATAGTATGGTAGTGATCTTACCCTTAACGAGAGATAGAGTTTGATTACTTGAATAACTTCTGCACTTCTCCACTCCTCGGAAATACCTAAAACCTAATGATCACCACCCTAAGAGGAAGGGATCCCAATCACAGACCATGAGTAGCAGAAGCATTCGATTTTTAGAGAAAAGTGGGATAAGAGAGAACAATTTTAAACAAGAAGTGAAGAATAAGAACACCTACCGATTTCAAGAATACTTGTAAAATTAAAACAGAGAGGGAAGGAAGCAGAAATTTGGTCACCACCGAACTAATCAAGAGAAAAGAGAAAGATTCGGTTCACAAGCCAATAGGAAGTCGAAAGAAAAATGAGAGATGATATTCGGCTTTGGAGAAGAAAGGGAAAAGAAGAAAAACAAATGAATAAAGAGGAAGGGAGAGGGAAGCAGAGATTCGGCCAACAAGGAGCTTGAAGAATAAGTGCTAAACCGAACAACAAAAATGGATAAATGGTTAATTTCAAGACAAAAAGATGCACGAATGGTAAGTTGAAATTTCGGCACACCCAAAAACAACAAAAAATGCCAAAAACCGAAGAACAGTAGAGAAAACATTCAAAAACCCCCTAGCCGAATTTGCATGCCCAAGACTCCTAGTTCGACTACAACACACCCACCTTCGAAAATGCTTGATTCTCTCCACGATTTGCTCCTACAATCTCTCTATGACCAATTAAAACACCTCATCAGTAGTGTTTCAGTCCAACTCTTCCACCTTCCTAGCTCAAGCAGCAAAATAAACACTTCACTGCTTATCCTCGAATTTAAACCTCAGACCACATAAATGCCCAACATGCCACTTGCCACTAGGCCACAAGCTCTTCTTGTGTCATTAACCAAACATTATTATTAATAAAGCCTAAGTGCCAATGTCCAGGTTCATTTAAGAGAAAAGCCAAAAATTTTGCAAAAGCCAGGGCTTGAACCTAGGACTTCTCAGACACTTCCAATCACTCCTAAATCACCTAACCAACACACCAAACATGCAATTGTGTCAGAACATCCAAAATTAAAGACCCTGTATTTTTGGGGCATTACAGGACCTACCGGACAAATCCAATTATCATTCCAAAAGTTTGCTAGACGACCATCCCCTATAGCCTAGTAGACATCATCAATCACATCCATCCATATCTTCGTTATTGATCTCCATATGAATGAGCAATTGCTCCTTGCAATAGTATTTAGTAGAACCCCACAAACATTATATTTATTTCTCACAATTTGCACCCATAATGCATCATTTTTTGTGAGCAATTGGAAACCTAACTTCAACAAAAAATTATTATTCTAATCAACTAAGCTTCGCATACCAAGCCACCAACATCTATTGGCCGACAACAATCATCCCAACAGTGCCAATTTTCTAGCTTCAGTAGTGGTTTCCCAAATAAAATTTTGAGCTAATTTCTCAATTTCACCATATGTAGAGACAAGTATACATACTGTAGACATGAAATAATTGGGAATAGATAAAAAGATCGATTTTGCTAACGTTATTATGCCAGCCAAAGACAATTTCTTTGCTTCCCACCCATTTAGTCTGTTACGAACTTTATTAACCAAAAAATCAAAAGTCCTTACTATAAACTCGAAATTATATAGGGTTTTTCTACATATTTTACCACCTTTTTGCTTAATAAATATGTTTATCTTGAGTAATTGTTATTAAAATAAGTGAATTTTACTTAATTAGTAATATTGGGCATGAATTTATAAAGTATATGAAATTATGCTTAATTACATGATTTTTGTACATATTTTATATTATTTCATGTTAATTTATTAATATGTGATTTTTCACTATGTAGGAGGACCATTGAAAATGTGATTAATGTGAATGAAACTTGAACATGCACAAATTAATTCATGTGGACAGCAAGGCCATGCAAAGTGTGTCATGAGGTTGATAATTTGACCTAGTAAAAGATGTGCTAAAAGATGGACATGTTTGCTAAATTATTGGATTAAGAAATCATCCAACAAAGGAGAATTGAAGCCCAGTTTTGGCACAAGTAGATGGCCGCCCAAAAGCAAGCTTTGGGGGTATTTAATTGAAGGTACTTACAGTTGGAAAATAATCAAAAATTAGCTCAACAACTTTGTTGTTGAAACTGTCGACCCTATGGCTATTAATAGCCTTGGTTTGAGTTCAAAATGAGGAGACTAAGTCATCCCTTTTCCATGAATTGTGGCCGGCCATATGTGAGAGAAAAGGAAGGAATTTAAATTCTATTTTTAGTAAACTCTACCCTTTACCTTCACCTATAAATACCATGCATCAATCCCTCATCCATCATCCCTCACATCTCATTTCTCTTCTCTCATTAGCATTTTCTCTACATTCTATTTCCCTTTTCCTTCCCCTTGCATAGCCACCCATTTCCCTTCCCATCCTTTAGCCAACATAAGCTTTGTCAATAGCATTCTTTGGCTGACCACCTTAGGAACTCCTTAGCAAAAGAAGCACCGAACAGAATGGAGGAGCGCATCAGTTAGAATAGATCCGAAAGGCTGCTGATCTGAAAAGAGTTGACTCTGTCCTCTTGTTATTAATTTTAATTATGTATGCTTTGAGTTTATTGTTTTTGACATCAACGATGATGTTTTAAATCCTATTTTCTAGGATGATTATGTTAATTCAATAAGATTTATATTATTGATGTTTAATATGTTTAGGCCTCAGTTGATCATGTTTTCAATTAATATCATGATTCATTTCATTCATATGTAATTGGGTGCACTTAGATTAGCTGAGGGATCCTAACCAGACGACAACTAGTAGACTCATAATTGAAAAGTGCAATGCTCAATTTAGATCCTTAAACCTGACTAAGTTGAGGTTCATAATATATTTAGTTAGCTCTATTATCTTGCATAGTTTTTAGGTTTGTGCAATTAAATTGTTGCAAAAGTAAATGTCCCTGTGACCTTATATAAATGCTAAGAAACCCTTAGTCTAATATGATCAGTAAAATGCATATTTCACTAAGTAAAAGACCTAAGAGGACTTAATTTGGTTTCCAAACTCATGAAAGATTGAGTTGCCATGAAAGTATTTCTGAACATTGTTAAGCATGATGAAGTAAATTGTTATTTATATCCAAAATTATTGAGTTTTTACATCAAATTGTTATTTATAATTTTGTAATTTATCGGTTAAACTTATACAGTCCTTGTGGAGACGATAACTCATTTTTACTTATTACTTGAGCAGCTGTGTACACTTGCGCATATTCCTCGTTACAAGTTTTTGGCGCCATTGCTGGAGACTATTGCCTTTATCATTCTTTGTGAAATTATTTTTGTAGTTTGGTTTTTATTTAATTTATAACATTACTATTTTATTCTTTATTCTTTATTCTTTATTTGAGATTTATTTTTCAGGTGTTTATGAGCATAGATCGAATCATTGATTTATTACCTATAGACCTTGAAATTGAACAGACTTTCAGACAAAGAAGTTGCGAGAGATCTACTCAAAGACAAACTGAGATGGACTTTGGAAATCAAAATGATGGACAAGGTAATGGAGTCGAACAAGTGCACAACCCAATCATTATTGTTGATTATAGAGATCGTCCCATCAGAAAATACATTGTGCCACTCTTCAATGAGTTAAATCTGGGAATTATGAGACCAGATATCGAGGCACCCTAATTCAAATTGAAACCAATAATGTTTCAAATGCTCCAAATGGTGGGCCAGTTTAGTGGTATGCCCACGGAAGATCCACACTTACACCTTCGATTATTCATGTTGGAGAGTGATTCATTCAAGATAACTAGTGTGACTGAAGACGCACTGAGGTTAAAATTGTTTCCGTACTCGTTGCAAGATCAAGCACTAGCATGGCTAAATTCATTGCCACCAAGTTCAATATCTACATGGCAAGAATTAGTAGAAAGGTTTTTGGTTAAGTATTTTCCACCGAGCAAGAACACAAAGTTGCAAAATAAGATAACTACTTTTCAACAATTGGATGGCGAGTCTTTATATAAGGCGTGGAAAAGATTCAAGGAATTTCTTCGTAATTTTCCTCATCATGGGATTCCTCATTGTATCCAGTTGGAGACGTTTTATAACGGTCCCAATGGACAAACATGATTAATGGTAGATGCTTCTGCAAACGATGCGATTTTTTCTAAGTCTTATAATGAGGTTTACGAGATTATCAAGAGGATCACAACCAATAATTACCAATGGCTGACAAATTAGAACGACGGAAATGTGCAAGTGTACACAATCATTATCAAGTAATAAAGTGACAACTAAATGTCAAATTATTGTACCCGAAGGGACTGTGAAAGAAGAATATTTACAAAATATAAATCAAACACTCTAGTGATGAGAAAAATATGTTGTTTTGAAGAAGTGATTAAAAAACTAGAAATTAACTAAGTAAATTAACTAAGAAAATTAAAAAGTAAAAATTTCAATGCACGATTTCAAAAAGATGGGTTTTAATCAATATTACATATTTGTGTTAGATCAATTCCATTCCTTAATTTAGAATTACTAAACCCATGTTCATGTTGTTACGAATATTTTCACAGCAACTTGATAATTTGTTAACTACTGCTCATACATACTTACTAAATTAACCAATCTCTTGAACATTTTCAATGCCAATTCAAACAATTCATCAATCTTCATAATGACATATAAGATTAAGTGAGGTAAATATATTTCTATATTGAAACATTTTTGTAACACCCCAAACCTGGCCTAGACGTTATGGCCGGATCTAGCATGTCACATAGAAGGGTTGTTTAAAAACTGCTTATTCGTTAAAAGTTCGTATCCTTTTTGAAAATTTGAACCTTGTTGTTTGCGAAATTTAGATTTTCTTTTATGGTTTTCTTGTAAAAACATTATCATTGTTATTTGTGAAAACTTTGTTTATAGAAGAAGTCAAATTCAATGGGTTGTGAAAACGTGATATTTTGTAAACCGTTATTTATCATTTTAAGAAAACCCAGAGTTTAATCATTTATAGTTTGATTATAACTGAAATGAAAATTTAAAAGAAAATTAAGTCCAATGGCCTTATTACAAAAAAAAAAAAACCAAACCCAAATTAAAAATAACTTTAAAACGAAGCAAATTAGAATTTTTAAAGTTAGTGAGAAGTACTCTGCTGTATGGCCACCACTGAGTCCTCCGCAGCTCCAAATCCTCTAACGCTGGGGATCACCTTCAAGGTTAAAGCAGAGGGGTGAGTTACGAGAACTCAGTGTGTAATCCCCTAATTGATCATTAACTGGGCCCGAGCCCATATGAAAGCAGACTGGGCCAAAGCCCATACAGAAGCAGTCTAGGCCGAAGCCCTATTTGGTAACAATCTGGGCCTTGGCCCTATAAACATATTAATGCAAACAGAGTATGCAGCCAACCCAATAATGCATTCGCTACACACCCCCGTACCAGCCCTACACACCTGTGGGGATCAAGTTAACCCACCCAGCCCTACACACCAATATGGCAGAGAAGCTGCTAATCACAGAATTTGTGGCGGAGCCACCAGAATAATAGAATATACGTGGCATAGCCACCAGACAGAATGTGGCAGAGCCACCAGAATACACTTCCTCCGATCATCAAGCCCAACCCCATGCAACATATTATAAATGCAATGCATCATATGTACAAAAATGTAAATAAAGCATATACAAGATAACCAACCATAATCAAGGGTATAACGATCATTTACCCTCCAGGGGTATTTCTATAATTTACCCTCTAGGGGTATTTCGGTAATTTTACCCTCCAAGGGTATTTTGATAATTTTGCATTTAACGGCCTTTCCGAAGGCCTCTTGTCTCCTCGAGCGACTCAGGTCCCTTTTTGGGTCTCTACAGAACCATTGGGCCTAAAATCTGTTTTAGGCCCAAATGGGCCCACACGCTCGTGTGGCCCAATTCGCATGGTTTTGGTCTCAGTTTTTCAGATTATGCAATCACATCTATCATTGGATGGTTTCCCATCAATTTCACCCATTGGGCCGAATAGGCCATTGGGCCCATTTGGCCCGTTTCGGCTCAATTTGGTCCGTTACAACCTCAATTTCGTGAGAGTGCTCGTGACACTCTCAATGACTTCTCGTCATTATTCGTATTTTGGTCACAGTTACCAGTTTTTCAGCTTTTCAGCTTTTGGTTGATTCGCAAAATAGCACATGTAATTATTCAAAGGGGTGTAAGATTACACACTTGATCACGTAGAGTACGATACACTCACGATCGTCGTCACCTAAACCAAACATAACACACAATTAACTCTATAACAATAGAAATGGGAGATCTTTAATCCAAACACCTAACTATACGATTTACTACCACTTACCTTCACTAGCGCGATCAACTATGATTTGCTTATCTAGACCCGATGTCGACGCCCTTCCGCATCCAGGCAGAAAGTCCCGAACCGCTGATACCCTACGCCTCCTAAACTTGGGAGCGGGGGTCGCGAGTCCACTTCCATTTGGCACCCTTCGTGGTCCCCCCTCAAATCGGCTATTAATTGCCTCCATAAAGAACTCTTGAATGGATAACCTACAAGATTCGGCTCTCAGCACAGAGAATAAATGATCTAAAGAGAAATAAAAGAGAGGGAAGAGCAAGAAAACATTACCTTGCAACCAGAGAAGAACCGAATAGGAAAGGAAAATTCGGCAGCCCAATGAAGTAATTGTGGACTAACGATGAAAAGATTCAGCGCCCAGTAGTAGGACTCAAGAACCAAATTCGGCTAAGGAGGATTAAAACGATTTGAGAATCTAATAATAAGATAAAAGATAAAAGGGAAAGGAGTGGAAATTTCGGCTATGGGGAAAACAAAAGAAAAGATGACAGGAAAGTAGAAAAGAATAGATGAAGAGAGAAAGAAAGAAGAGTTTCGGCCAACTGATGTTTAGTTAACAAGTAAAGAAAAGAAATGCATGAAAACAAAATAGAAGAAAGGGAAGAGAGGAGTTGAGAATTTGGTAAAGAGACTTGAGGAGAAAAAGGACATAAAAAGCTATAGTAAAAAACACCAAAATTGAAAGCAAAACTCTCTCCCAAAGTGCACCTGAGAAAATTAGCCCTCTCACACTAGCACCAACCGAAACCAAAAGGAATGCACTCCCCTAAAAATGCCAACCTTTGGCCGAATCTCCCTAATCAACCTCCTTACATTCGGCCAACTCTTCCCCCACTTGAATCCCACGATTTCCTCCATATTCTCTCCTTGATTCACTCTTGGCCTTCCATTCAAATTGATTGACCAAGCCTTCAACCTCCAAGGTAGAGTTTGATCTCAACTCTGCTTCCTCCTTCCTTGAGCACAAAATAATAGCCTCTAAAATGCCACTGGTGAGATTCAAACCTCCAACCTCCTTGCACTCCCCCTTAACACCACACCACCTTACCACACACTCCACTTGTGTCTCCTAAACACACACAATTTTACTTAAGTCCTACTTCCAATAGCCCTCTCCCCTAAAGAGCCAAAAATCAAAATTTTTCCTATGGCCTAACTTGAACCCGGGACTTCTTAGAAACCCCAGAACCTTCCAAAATCACCTTCCTAATAGGTCCAACTTGAAAAAATGCCGTTCTCTTGTTCTCAAAAATTTTAAAAGCTCCTACGCCCAAGGCCCAATGGGCCCAATTCTACTAGGCCCAAATTCGAGTCGTTACAATTTTAATCACAATAATCTTGCAAGTTATGCAAGGCTAATTTAGCCTTCAGCTACCTTAGAAGATTAAACATGCACCAATTAAATACTGTGTCAATTAATTTCAATTTCAATACTTTTAATAATTAATTCATTACCTTACATTTTTTAATACAAGTATAACATAAGCATGATTTTATTTAATTGAACAACTTACCAAGGCCTATAACGACACAAACATGATTTTAATAATTTAATTGGACAGAATGTAATCAATCTAACATGAATTAAATTTAAGTCACTTTAATTAGAACAAGCACAACAACACAACAATTATTCATATTCATGATCACAACATAAACAAGAAAATCAAAGAGAAGGGAACTAGGAAGCAAATCCAGGATTTCTCTGAAGCCAGACTAGTGTGCTTGTCTTCTTCTTTGCTTGTTCTATTGAATTGAGGCCTCTACAATTAGTTGAATGCTGCTATTCCAATGTGGAAGAAGGCTCCTTTTCAAGGGAGAAATCGACAAGGGAATAAACAAGAAAAAGGGAAGAAAACAAATGAGAGAAAGTGAGTGAAAGAGAGAGATGTGTGGGAATGAATGGTGTGTTGAATGAGGAAGGGAATGGGGCATTTATAGGTGGGAACGACCACTAAAAATAGCAAATAAATAGAAGCCACTCCTCTTCCTTTGGCCAGCCACATATGGTGCAAGTTTCAATGGCTCAAACTTGCTATTTTAAGCTAGGGGCAAAAGTTTGAAAGCACGAAGAGTAAAGGGGTTTGAATAGGATTTTAAGGAAACTTCAAAGGCTGTTTTGCAAGTGTGGAAATCAGCTGATCAAGTAAGCTCTATGGACGGTTTGGGCTGCCCCATTTGCTAAGTGGACCAGTCTTCTTTACTTAGCACAATTAGGCCTCTTTTCATCTTTAGGCTTATAATTAATTTCTAACCCAATTAATTTTTTTATCAAAATTAATTATAAAATATTTTTAATACATATTTTTGGACCATCCATGGTTGGAAAATATTATTAGCCTTGCTCTTGATCACTTGATGCACAGCATTGTCCCAACGGTTCAAGCCACTTAAGGTGTCTGCCGAGCCAATTTCCACTCTTTATGCAAAACAATCGAAAATAAACCAAATTTGTGTAAATTTATTATAAAAATAATTGAAATTCAATATATTAATAGTTTAAGTGAAAATTAATTATTTTATAATTAAAGTATGAATTTTGACAAAAATTACTACAAAACTACACGAATTAGGACTTAAAAGGTGCTGAAAAATTCTATAAATTTTTGTGTTTCTACACCCCCAAATTTAATTCATTGCTCGTCCCGAGTAGTGCAAAAATTGGAAATGAATTTCTCAAAATCACCTTTGAAACACTTCTTTAGAAAACATTCCTCCCATAATTATGAGTTTAGTATAATTATACTCAAGAACAAGAATTTTGAGATTATGCAACTGAAGTATACATATTATTGAAATTATTCTCAATTATCATTATGATAGAAAGAATAGACTAAATGCTTTCTCAATAAAGATCTGTAAAATTGTAACACCCCTATCCCGTGTCCGTCGTTGACTTAGGGTTAAGAGGTATTACAGATCAAACACAACATTTAACTAACATTCCACAACTCAATAAACATTTATTATCGAATAACATTCATTAACATACACAATGTCCCTTAAATATGTCTATGAGACCTATAACATGCTTTAGAGAACGTTTGGGACTAAATCGATCACATACAAATTTTTCTGAAACTTAAACATTTTCCAAAGTTACAGAGGTCACGCACCCGTGTAGACAGCTATGTACCTCACACAGCCACAAGACACGCCCTTGTCACAGGCTGTGTGAAAACAGAGCATACATTCTGACTTGCACCACACGGCTGAGGACACGCCCGTGTGCCAGGCCGTGTGAAATCTAGAGGGGTTACTGACTTAGGTCACATGGCCAGCCACACGCCCATGTGCCAGCCCTTGTGCCACACACAGCCAGTAGACACGCCTGTGTGTCTAAGCCGTGCCAAACCTGTAGGGTATACTGACTTAATTCGAAGGGCTACCCCAGGGGACACACGACCGTGTACCAAAGCCATGTGTCACACAAGGTCAAGCCACACGCCCTTGTGCTCGACCGTGTGGAGTGAAAATATGCTTGGTTGAAGCCACATTTCTCACCCTTATCAAGTATACCTAAAACACCATATTTTATGTGATTTCAATACATTAAATAGCAGCCAAACCATGCTAATCTTATGCACCAAACTTATAATACCAATTCTCAACAAAACACGTACCAAATTGACCATTTCTTTCAGTCATTTATAAACATCAAAACATACCATTACTTAGCACAAATCATGTACCACATCCAAACCATAATCACATCCATTATTAAGCCATAACACATGGCTAGATATATACATCTCAAAACATATCACACTAGTCCTAGCCTATACATGCCATACTTTTAACATTTACACTTCCAAAAAGGTACCAAAATAGAGTTCGATAGTGTGGTGATGATCCTCGACGATCCCAAGCTTTAGTAGCTTCGATATCTAAAAAAAAAACAACAATGCACACATACACAAAGTAAGCTTTCAAAAGCTTAGTAAGCTATATACAAATAAACGTATCACATAGAACAATTATAAACCATTTCATACATATGGTTCATGGCATAACACAATCACAAACAATATTTCTTTTATATCTAAATTGATCATGTTCACTTGCTCATAATCACATATCATGTAATGTAGCTCACATGTCAAATGATCATATACTTACATACCTTTCATTGCCAAATTTCTTATACATACATATGTACCGAAACTCAGATTCACATTTGTATACTCATTCATTTCTCAGAATGCCCATTGAACCGTTCGAAATCAATAAGGATACTCGGATAGCTCGTAAAGCTCGTACAATGCCAACGTCCCAGATGTGGTCTTACATGTAATTAATATCAATGCCACTGTCCCAGACAGGGTTTTACACAAAATCAAATACGATGCCAATGTCCCATACATGGTCTTACACGTAAATCTCAAATTGATGCCAACGCCCCAGCTGTGGTCTTTGTAACGCCTCGAATTGGGGCTTAGTAGATTGGGCCTTGGGCATGGGAGCGTTTAAATTTTTTTAGAACAAGAGAACGAAACTAACCAAGTTGTAACGCCCCAAAAATCCTGAAACTTTAAATTTCTATGCACTGAGGTTGGTATGTATGAGTGGCTCTTAGAATATTAATTTTAAGGTATTATCAGGATTATTTGAAGCCTTAGAGATAGGGAAGACCATAGGGAAAAATTTATTTTTCCTGCTTTAGTGGACCCTAGTCTCAGCATTAGGCCTCTTAAGCAGATTAAGAGAAAATAAGACACAAATGGGCTTGTGGTCCAGCGGCAAGTGGCGTCACTTGGGGAGTTATAAGGTGGCATGTTGTGATGAGGAGGTCCAAAGTTTGAGTATTAGGAGTGGTATTTTTGGAGTGTCTTATTTTGCATAGGTGGACGGTCAGAGTTGTGTTGAATATGAGCTCTTGCGTTGGAGTGTTTGACTGGTAAGGGGAACTGATAATGGAGGAAATTTTGGATAAGGCTAAGGTGTTATCAGGAGAAAAGTTAGGAGATGAGGAGAGGGAGGAATTGGTGCCAAATGGGGCTGTGGGGAAAGGAGTATTCGGCTAGTGGCTATAAAAGGAAAGGCCGAATGCTTTGAAGGGTTTTTGAGCTTTCATTAGTCTTTCTTTTCTTCCCTTAATCGGCTTTCCCGTAGCCAAATTCTCCCAATTGCCAAAATCTCCTATAGCCAAATCTTTTTTGCTAAATTCTCTTATAGCCAAACTTTTCTATTACCAAATTACCACCATCTTTTTCCTTGCCGAAATTCCTATTTGTGCCAAACCCTTTTTGTTTTCCTCCATCAAAGACCAATTATTATCTACTATCAGCCAAGTGTTGGAAGCTGGATCTAGTTACTAGCTGTCTAAGTCATAGGATCGAAAGGGGATTTGGTAAGTATTCAACTAACCTCTTTTGTACATTTTGCTAAAAGCCGAAAGGTTATCTAATTATCCTATCGTTAACTCTGTGATAACAAGGATAAGGTTCAAAGATCACAAGTGTGGTAGGATCGTTAGCAAGGGTAAGTGTGCTCAACTTGATTGTGGTTTAAGTAAATGGCCGAATGTGTGTATGATCTATAGGGGTGACTTGTGTGGATTATGAGTCACTCAGATTTTGATGGTGTATGTGTGAGTGCAGATCTAGGGGATACTTCTGATTAGTAGCTAAGGAAGGGCTATTAGAACCCGGTGGCACACGGTAAGGTTACGGTAAGGTTTTAGCTTTTGGTAAATGTTTTGATTTAGTGATTGATTGAAGGTTGTTTGGTTGTAGGTTCAAGGCTAAGGATAGTATAGCACGTCGCAGTAACCAGGTGTGTACAAACACTATGCACACACGAAATCAGCAATGCTGAAAAGCCGAAAGTGGCTAAATGGGCCCGTGGGCCCTTAGGCTAAGTTTGATGAAATGGATTAATTTGATTATATGAGTTGGGTTAGGCATGCATGTTACATGATCTGGATTTGTTTTGGGCCTAATGGGTCATATGACTGAGATTTGGGCCTACTGGGCCATAAAAATGTGGTGTGGCCATTATGGGTTATATGAACGTGAAATGGGTTAATGGGCTTTACGGGGACTTAGACAAGTATGCTAGGGTTTAATGGACTTTAGGCCTAGTTCTGAACAACTCTTAAACCGCATAAGACTCAATCTAATAATTAAACATGTCCGTGGACAAGTCGCTGGGTTAGAGTGTGGCAACGAACATATGCATGTCTAGGATTGGATCTAGGGAGAGCTTGGCACTTAAGCGGTCCTAGTGTCCCACCTCCTCTTCTCTGGAATCCTACTTGGTGCATAGTGTCTGTTCACTTTAGCCGCAATGACTTGTTAATAGGCCAAAGTTCATAACTAAAACCCGAGAGGGACCAAATACCCCTAGATTTGTAAAATTACTAAAATACTCTAATTTGAAAATGACCAGAATATCCTTAGTTTGAAAATTACCAAAACATCCTTACATTTATAAAATCACTAAAATAGCCCCGAATTTTGAAATTACCAGAATACCCTTGGTTTGCAGAATTACCAAAATATCCCTGATTTACAAAATTTTCAAAGTACCTCTGTTTTGCAAAATTATCTTAATACCCATGTAGAGTAGATTTACGGAAATACCCTTGGGTTGTGAAATGACAAAAATACCCCTATGTGATGAGTATGAGTTTTGTGGATGTTACTCATGTGCATGTTGCATTCATATGGTATTCTGATTAGGATGCATATGGGTGGGAATTATGGTACGGAGGAAGATTTGAGGATCGCATAGTCGCTTAACGACCATGGATTCACCGGTGGCTTTAAGCCCATTATATGATTAGCAGCTTTGCTACAACATTGAGTAGTGCCGTTGTGAGTGCTACCTTTGGTGTGTAGAGGATGGGTGGGTCGATTTAGAAATCCCCACAGATGTGTAGGGTTGGAAGGGAAATGGTGTGTAGCAGATGGATTTTTAGGGGAGGGTTTTGCATTACCTTGTTTTGCATATGATATGATATGATATGATATGATATGAGGTTATTATGGGCCAAGGGCCAAGGTGATAATTATATATTGAATTGAATGCCAAGGGTTGTACACACTGAGTTTCAAAACTCACACCATTTATTTAATGTTTCAGGTGATTCTCAGTAAATGGCTCGACGTGGGAGAGGACTCGGAGATGGCCACACTACAAGATGTTTAAATATTTATTTATTTGTTTCAAAAGACATGGTTTAATTGCTTTATTTTCATTGGATGTAATAAGGCCTTATACTCTGATTTGACATTAGATTTTGAGTTTTGTTCTTATTGTTTCAACTGTTTACTTAGTTATTATACCTGAGTAAATTTCTTATATTTAAACATGGTTTCCGAAATACTTAAAATGATAAAATGGGCTTTTATTATTACCTAGCAAGATTCAAGGATTTTGGGTTTTGAGGCCTTAAATTTTTAACTTAGCAAAATTATTTTGAATTGTGCCTTTGATGTGACATTCCCAAATTCAGCCACAACGTCTGGGCCGGGTTTGGGGTGTTACAATCTTACACGATAACTCATATCGGAATCTTATGTCATGACATGTATCCTAGCTATTCCTATGGTTCATACGGGGCTTTTTGGACGACATATGTAGCTCTAATAGCCATTAATCATATTTCATTAACATATAAACAGTAATAATTCAATTCAAACACATTTATTTGTATATAGACTTACCTCGTATGGGAAAGAATGGAAACAAAAGGCTATTCAACTACTTTCGATTTCCCCCGATCTAATTTCGTTTTCTTTGTTTATTAATCTATACACATTCAAATTTAACTCTTTATTCACCAAATCATTCAATTCAATCGATATACACATATTTAGGGCAACAAATTAGCCCTCACATTTTCACATTTTTGACATTTTAGTCCCTATTTCATAAAATCACAAAGTACACGTAATTTCTTTATACATATGTTTGCTCGAATATTCCTTTAGCTCATATAAGCCCATATATTTCATTTATTTCATATTTTAGCCCTTCAATTTCTCATTTTCACAATTTAGCCCAAAATACTCAAATTCATCAAAAATCTCGATACAAAGCTTATTAATCCAACACATATCTTTCATATTTCACCATTTAACATCACAAAGCTCACAAAATCAACAATGGCACATCACACAATCATCAACAGTTTTTGAAATTTAAGCATGGGCTTGATAGAACACAAAGCAACGACCACAAAAACGTAAAAAATATCGAAAACAGATCAAAAATCATACCTCAATTAAGCTTATCAATGGACGAATGAAACTAAGCTTTAAACCCTTTCTTTTTCTTTCAAATTCGGTGAAAAGATGATGATAATGGCCATCAAATTGTTTTTATTTTAATTATATTAACATTAATTATCAAATACCAATTTTAACATTGGTTTAAAACATTTATAAACATATAATGGATGGCCATAATTGTCCACTTTCAAGTTAATAGCATAATAACAACATAAGGACCCCTTAATTATAAAGACACATCAATCAGCACTTAATTAAATAGAAGGCTACTTTTGCATTTTTTGCAATTTAGTCCTTTTTGCAAATTAAGCACACAAACGATCAAATTAAATCACAGAAATTTCACACATACCAATTCACATGCTGTAGACTCGGAAAATAATATTAAAATATTTTTCTTACTTAAATTTGTGGTCCCAAAACCACTATTCTGAAGGGTATAAACCAGGCTATTACAAAAATTCCTACCAAATAATTTTTATTCCCTCCTTTAAGACTGAATCGCAATCATTAAGTTTAATTTATGCCTTCATATGTTGAACATAGCAATCTCTCTCCACTAATGTAGGTAGCACAAAAATTTGAATCAATAGGTCTTTTAATAGGTTGTAACATGGCTTGGCTAGGGATAGGTAAGAGAGATAAATTTAAGCTAAAAACCCTAGACTCAGCTTGTATCGAACCTTCGGAATAAATTCCTTTAATTTCACCAACTCATTTTGCATTTTGAGTACACATGCTCTTTGTGAATCTATTCTTTTGAGTACATATTCTCTTTTTTCTTTCTTTCTTTTTCTTTGAGCATATTATTATATGTACTACAATTTTTTTTAAGCATTTGATACTTCTTTTCAACTCCCCCAGACTTATTTTCATTGAATATTCTGGATAGATTGAGTCTAATGTTTGGGACAATTTAGAGATAATTATGAGAGAAGTGATGCTTAATATTGCAATGGTTCAACTAAAATAAGGCCATATAGTCTAAAAGTTAGGTTTCAAGGGATAAATATTCATTAAGGTTGGCTTGAAAGGCTCAAGCACTCAAAAAAAAAGTTTGCCTAGGTCATTTTCAAAATTTCATGCTTCTTAAGATTTCGCCTCAAGAAATTACTAAGTCAATTCTAGAGACTTAAACTTTCATGCATTTCTAGCTCTCCTAAAATCATAAAAAATGTATGGTGTAATTACAAAATTTATTAAGAATAACATTTATGTCATAGTGCAGCTAACATAGTAATTATTAAGAATAATAGAACTTTATTTATATTAAAGTTTAGCATAATTAAAAAAATTCAAAATTTTGAACAAAATATAAATCATAATTATAAGAATAATGTATTATAAAAAAACAATTTCATTTTGGCCCCCTACTTAAGATGAGCAATGTCTCCATTGTTAAAAATAATAGAGAGAATGAAAATATAGAAGTGAAAAGATATTGTACAGTAGGTAGGACCTAAGGAAAAGGAGGCGAGTTAAGTTTTCCTGCTTAAAAACCAAGCTTTTCCTAAGTAAATCCAATCCTAGACATATACATATCTATTGCCACACTTATTACTTTGCAAATTGTTCAATTTTTATTTATAATGTCAACCTCTTGTTTTATTATGCAAGAAATGGAA
The DNA here is from genome assembly GCA_025503065.1 of Gossypium bickii. Lineage (NCBI taxonomy): Eukaryota > Viridiplantae > Streptophyta > Magnoliopsida > Malvales > Malvaceae > Gossypium > Gossypium bickii. The sequence continues at coordinate 74,493,866 of CP106713.1, forward strand.
ATATGTAAAAGAACCTAAGCCTAAAAACTTAAAATACCCTAAGAAATAAAATAAAATAAAGTAGAGACAAGATCCCCCCTTTTTATTTATTTGCAATTCCCTTTAAATTTGACCTATCTTTTACTTCATAATCCTTATTTTTGCTTGAATCACCTCATTTCTTCTTCGGCATTGGAGTCCATGGATCAAATATAAAGTTTGGAAATTTAGGCACAAAAACAAATGGGTTGTGAGATTTTCTTAAAAGCATTGAGTCATTTCGTAGTTTTGAGTATCTTTAATAAGATTGTTGTTGCCATTGCATATGTTGCATAATAGCCTTTATAGTAGATTGTTCACTTCATGGAATGGTGCTAGACGAAGGGGCTCTTGGTGTCAGAGTTAGAAATTATGTTAAGGATGGTTTCTATTTGGGCAGGTGGGTGAGTAGCCGATGGTAAGGCTTAGAGTTGGAGGGGTGGCGATTTTAAGAATTGCTTAGGTGCGATAGTTTGTAGCTTCGAATTAAAGGTTAAGTGAGATGTACTATTGGGCTACTTGGGAGTGGTGGTGGAGCAAGGAATGGGCTACAGGTTTGTGTGAAAAAGGGTTAAATATTTCCCTTCCTAGTAGTGTCGTAAGCCCAATGGCAATTCCTTTTTGGATCCTAAGCTCCTGTTCTAAAAGTAAACTAAAAAAAACTCAATGAAATTAGTGATTGGGTTAAAAGTTGCCCCTTTATTTAATAAAAAAAACTTAAACTATTCGGGCTACTTTGAAAAGCATTTTTCAAAAAGTTACATTAAATTAAATTCCCAATAAATACTAGAGGGGTCACAGATGGTCCCTCTTAAGTCCCAATCTCCTAGGCAGAATTTTAATTAAGTAATGACCCAAAGGAAATTTTATCTAAGTCTACCATTTTATTCAAATGAGAAAAAAAAACTAAAAATATAAAATAATGATAGAGAAAGTGAAGTATGGTTTGGGCTGCCCGATTTGCTAACTAGATCAATCTTCTTCACTTAGCACAATTGGGCATCTTTTCATCTTCAGGCTTATAATTAATTTTTAACCCAATTAAGTTTGGATCAAAATTAATTATAAAATATTTTTAATACATATTTTGGACCATCCATTGTTGGAAAATATTATTAGCCTTGCTCTTGATCACTTGATGCACAACATTGTCCCAACAGCTCAAGCCTTTCAAGGTGTCTGCCAAGCCAATTTTCACCCTTTGTGCAAAACTGTCGAAAATAAATTGATTTTGTGTAAATTTATTATAAATATAGTCAAAATTCAATATAGTAATAATTTAACTGAAAATTAATTATTTTATAATTGAAGTATGAATTTTGGAAAAAAAAATTACTACAGAATTGCACGAATTAGGGCTCAAAAGGTGCTGAAAAAGTCTATATATTTTTTTTGTTTCCACAAATCGAGCAGTTTCAGGAAGATAGGTAGTTGGAGTGCATGAAATGGATGCATTGACCTCACTCTTTGCTCGGGTATTTTCTATTTCCTCAATGTTAAAATAGTTTACCACTAATGGTTTAAATAATTTTGCAGCTCAACCACCAAGTTAGTATGATGTTGTTTCCTGTGTGTATTGTGGGAATGGTCATGCTTTTGAGAATTTCCCTTAAAACTTTAAATCTGTGTATTATGTAAGGAACCAGTATTAAAATAGAAGTGGATAAAGACCACAGTCCAACTTTTACAATCCTTCATGGTAAAATCATCCGGACTTTTCCTGGAGTAACCAAGGAAATGAACCAAACAATAATCAAATGCAGCATAGACCCAACCGAACCCAAGGGTTTAACCAACACTCCCAAAACCCCCTTAAGCTGAGTCATCAAATAGTTTGGAGGACTTGTTGAAAGCATACATGGAAATAAATGACGCCTTGATCCAAAGTCAATCAACAACTGTAACGCCCCGAAATTTGGGCCTAGAAGTATTGGGCCTTGAGCAAGGGAACGGTTAGGAGATTGTGCATAAAAGTTTATGGGAGCTAGGAAATGACACAATTAAATGTCTGCTCAAGTGGTTAAGGATCCTGAGAGGAGTTGGAAAAGTCCTGGGTTCAAACCTGGGCTTTAACAAAAAATTTGGTTTTAAGTGGATAAAACCCTGGATGCTTGGATGTAGGTCTTTTAAATTATTGTGTTAAAAAAATGACACAAGGAAGTAGGTGGTCTAGTGGTTGTGGCGTCATTAAGGTTGCAAGGGAGCCTAGGTTCAAGTCTTGGCTCTTGTAATTTATTTTGGTTTTTCTTTTAAAGGAACCTGGACTTTGGCCTATAGACCTTGTAATTAATTGAGGATAAAATGTGACACAAAAGAGCTTGTGGCAAGGAAGCAAGCGGCGTGTTGAGCTATTGAGGGGGCCTGGGTTCGAATCCCATTGCAAACAAAAAGGATATTTATTTTGCTAGCATCAGGCGATAGGAGTTTGAGGTGGTTTTGAACTCTGTTGGGTGAGAGTTTGAATGGGTCTTGGAGGTTGTTATGGAGAATATCAAGGAGGGATAAGGGGAGAGATTTGAGGAGATTTTCAAGGGATTTGGAGGAGAGGAGTGTTGTAGCCGAATTGTGCAACTTCTATGTGCAAATTCGGTTAGGGGAACCCATTTGGTGTATTTTGGCAATGTGAGGGTGAGTAGGTGCCGACTTCTTCTAGTATTTTCAGTTTTTGTTTTCTTATCTTGGCAATTTTTTTACCATTTGGGTCCTCTTTTCTTTCAACATTATTTCTCGTTTGGCTTTTGGTCACTCTACCGAAAACATTAGACATCAAGTGCCTAATTCTAATTATTTCTTTTTGAAGTCTTTTTCTCTCATTCTTCTTTGGTCGAACTTAACATCTTTCTGCTTCTATTTTCTCTCGACCCAATTCAACCCCTCTCCACTCTTATGTTGTTGTTTTTTTTCTCGGTTTCTTTAGGGTCGAATAGTTCTTCTTCTTCTTACTATTTCTTTTGGTTTTCTTTATAACCAAACTTCTCTCTCGTAGTACCATATTCTTTTGATACTAAGCTGAATCTTTGTTTCTCTTTCTGTTTCCCTTCGGCTCATAGCCTTGAACTAGATAGCAATCTTGTTCTTCTTTCGCTATGGTCGGTCGAGGTTTGGAGGTCACCTAGACTTTTGGTAAGCTCTTATTCTTTCTTGTGTTGCTGGATGCTAAGCTTTTTCTCTTTCTTTAATAACTGTTTCCTTTGGTTGTTCACGCGTGGTCGAATCCCCTTTTCTTCCCCCGATGATGGTGGTGGCACTTTCAGGTTTTAGATCATTGCAAGGGGTGTAGGGGTTTGTCAAGGATCGTAGTGGTAGTCAATCCTTTTCTTATCTCGTAATCTAATGTAATCATTTGGGCTAACATTGAAAGATGTTAGCCGATTATTCTGGTGTTGGGTTCCTTAATCTTTTGATGTTTTCAATCTTTTAATAGAATCTGTGGACAGGTAGATACACGATTAATCAGGTGATTGATTTTGTTAGTAGTCTAAAAAGGCTAGGGGCATCCAATCAAGCAAGGCTCTGGTTTGACATTCGGGAGTTTCTCTGCTATTCCAAAAAGGCGTGTATTTGTACACCGTAAATCATTACTGTCGTAAAGCCGAAAAGCCGAAACTTCAGCATTTGAGGCCTCACGAGCGTGCGATCGCTCGTGTGGTAAAATCGAGCCCACAACTGTGGGCGGTAGACTAAAGAGCCCACCACGAGTGTTCTCGTGCACTTGGGCCGTTATGGGCCGAAATGGGTCGTGTGGGCCCTATGGACTCGTGGGCCCCACACAGATAAAATTTACGAAAAGTGACAGAAATTAAACTGGGATATAACATTCACATAGCCGTGACTGAATTTGGGCTAAATGGGCCACACGAACGTGTAGGTCAACTTGGGCCGAATATTAGGCTTTGGGCCCAATTACACCGTTTAACCATATATGTTATCTGTGTCGCTTGAGGCCATTGTAGACCTTCAGGAAGGTTGTTATATGACAAATACCCCTAAAAGAGTAAAATGACCATAATACCCCTATAAGGTAAATTGACAGTAATGCCCCTGTAGGGTAAAATGACCGTAATGCCCTTACAGGGTAAAATCAGGGTAAAATGACCGTAATACCCCTGTAGGGTAAAATGATTGTAATACCCCCATAGGTAAAATGACCATAATACCCCCATAGGGTAAAACGATCGTAATGCCTCTGTAGGGTAAATTGACCGTAATGCCCTTGTAGGGTAAAATGACTGTAATGCCCTTGGAAGGTAAATGATTGTTTTGCCCTTATGGGTAAATGACTGACTTAGATTATGAATTTGACTGATTTGGTTGTGATTGTATGACTGTATTTTAACTGACTTGAATGTGGTCGTGTGATTGATATGCTTTTAATATATGTTTAAATGACTGTTACTGAGCATGGCCATTCTGCATACACCTGTGATGATTAAGCATGACATACACGACATATTGCATGGGGTTGGGGACATTATTACGGAGGAAGTGTACAGTCGTTGCCATTCTGTACAAGGCTTTCAGCCTTTTGGTGATATTTATGGCTTTTAGTCGTTCTGTCTACAGCGTCGAGCTTTTTTGTTGACTTAGTATCGCAATCAGTGCTAAGCTTGGTGTGTTGGCTGGGTGGGTCGATTTAATCCCCACAGGAGTGTAGGGTTGGATAGGAGATAGAGTGCAGGGTTGGTTTGGGTATTTATGCATTGCATATACTGATTCTAATATTGAGATGAGCTTAGGCCCGACCGAGGCTGATGGGGGCTAAGACCAGTTGCCACAGTTACTGGAATGGGCTAAGCCCAATTGGTTCTGTTATGGGCTGTGAAAAATCATTTTTAAATCATTTGTTTTAAATTAAGCTTTCGCAGCAAATAAGGTTTTAAAGGTAAGAACATTTTAAAAGGGAATAACTTTTTAATAAACCACGATTGAAAATAAACAAATGTAAATTGAGGTTTTGTACAAGTTTTAAATTTCAAGAAGGGTTTTTAATGAAAACATAGTTTTCGTAAAACACTTCAATGTGACATGCCAGATTCAGCCATAACGTCTAGGCTAGGTTTGGGGTGTTACAACAACTATCCAAAGTCAAGTAGCAACACTAAAAAATTTAGAGAACCAGATGGGTCAATTAGCTACTTAGCTTTCTAGTAGACCACAAGGAGCCTTACCGAGTGATACAAAAAATTCGAGAAATACTGGTAAGGAACATTACAAAGTGGTAGAGTTACGAAGTGGTAAGATTTTGGAACCTAAGAAGGTTGTGGTTGAAAATGAGCCTATTGAAAAGAAGGGAAGTTAGCTAACAATTGAAGTCCCTATAACAGAAAAATCATATGCTAAAAAATCTGATAAGGTAAACCCTAAACTAGTGAATGCTAAAAAGCTAACACCTACTTTTGTATATTTAGCTAAAAAACTAGTGAATGCTTTAGAATAGATGCCCAATTACATGAAGTTTATGAAGGATATTCTGTCCAAGAAGAAATTACTTAGTAAGTATGAGACTGTTGCTTTGACGAAGGAGTGTAGTGCGTTCTTATAGAATAAACTACCTCTGAAACTGAAGGACCCTGGAAGTTGTACGATACCTTGTAAAATCAGTGAATCATATTGCGGTAAAACTTTATGGGACTTAAGAGAAAGCATCAACTTGATGCCCAAATCTATTTTCAAGCTGTTGGGAATAGGTGAAGTAAGATTTAATATTGTAACATTTCAACTAGCGGATTGATCATTAGCATATCCTGAAGGAAAGATCGAGGATGTTTTGGTAAGAGTTGATAAATTTATTTTTCATGCTGACTTTATTTTGTTGGACTTTGAAGTAGGCAAAAAAGTTCTGATAATCCTGGGGAAACCTTTCCTAGCCACGGAAAGAACGTTGATAGATGTACAAAAAGTCAAACTCACCATGTGAGTTCAAGACAACAAGGTAACAATTAACATTCTGAAGGCGATGAAATTTCTCAATCCGATGAAAGAGTTTTCAATAATGGAAGAATTAGAAACCTTAGTTTCTATGGAACACAATTTTGAAGAAAACTTATTGGAGAATAATTTAGGGTCTAAACCATTCGAAGATGAAAAAGGTAATGAAGGTGTGGCTTTCATGGAAGCCAATTCGATAAGTTATGTTCAACCACTGCGGTTCAAACTGCTAGAATTGGAAGTTCGGGAATTTACACAACCCAAGTTGTTAATTAAAGAACTGCCTAAACTCGAACTAAAGGTACTTCCATCCCATTTAAAATATGTTTATCTTTGAAATAGTTCTACTTTTCCTGTAATTGTTTCAGCGGACTTAACAAAACATCAAGAGGAGTAATTTATTGCTGTTTTAAAGAAATTGAAAAAAGCAAATGGTTGGACCATTGAAACACCCCAAACTCGGCCCACGGGCTTTCACTAGATTTGGTATGTTCCTCAAGAAAACCGGTTTCAAATTCTTTTTTTACTTAGAGAAAACTTGTGCGATAAAAAAAATATTGTTTGGGTTGGGCTTTTATTGAAAACCAATTTATCTTACATTGAAATCCATTTATTTAAGGTGATAAATATTTAGGGTTTACTTCAAATAAATTTACTTGAATCCATAACTAATAATTTGTAAACATAATAAATAAGAGTAAAGGAATTAAAGAAAACCAACTATGGCCTTATGGCCTTATTACATCAAATAATTCCCCAAACTTTAAGTTTAAGTACTTGATAAAAATAAAATCCACATTAATTTAATTCCTTGGTGTGCATGGCCATCCGTAAGCTTCTACCGAGCCCGATCCATTACTGTTCGTCACCTGAAAATAGTCCCACAACGGGGTGAGTCAAACAGACTCAATGTGTACACGACACTAAATCATAATAGAATTAGGCATACAAGAGTTACACATTCAGAACAATGAATACAAGTTATGATGCATTCCCAAACCCAAACCTAATTGTCCATCCGCTACACACCCCCGTACCTGCCAGTCACACCATGAGGACTACTAAGTCGACCCTCCTTCCGCTACACACCAAATTGCGGTCTTAGGTCATCGCATCCGTGGTCTTAGGTCACCACGTTCAGATTACTGTGGTCTTAGGTCACCACTTTCAGATTACTGTGGTCTTAGGTCACCACTTTTCAGATATCACGATCTTAGGTCACTGTGTTCGTGGTCTTAGGTCACCACATTCACTTCCCCTTTCAAAATAAAACCCATATGCCCCATATAATAATAATATGCTTAAATATGCTAGAGTTCACATTCTTATTCTTATTCCCATGTTATAACTAACATATTTCATAATCCTAGTAGGAGTAGAAAACGTACCGGAGTACTTAGTACCATAACATGATACCTTAGCCACTTTCATATTCTTAATGTCACATATTTTAATTAAACATGCCATAAAACGTATTATGAAGTAGTGTGGGGTACACACCTGATTCGCTTAAAATTTCCTTGAGATCCCGAAAAGCTTGATCTAATGCTTAGATCCTTAATCCCTACATTTGATTAATCACTTTAAAAAGCCATTCGGCCATAAATCCAAATCCTAGTAGGATTAGTATACTTAAACTTACCTTGTTTGCCGATTTGATTAATAATCAAATCCCGAAATTTGTAGTATTCCTTCCTTAAAAATCGGCTAGCCACCAAATCATTTAACTAGGTTAGTTTCTGGCTTTTGAATAAATAGGAAATAATTCTAAATACCAAAAATAAGCCTTGGCCGAATACTTCATATGCTTACCTTGTGGATTTTAAATCCCGAAACTCACTGAATAACTAGGGAACACGTGGCCTATGGTGTACCTTCAGGAAAAGAACTTCTCCTTCCTTGTAGTCGACACTTAGTAAATCCCGAAAGATCTCTTCAAAGTTTTGGCAACAAGATATTAATGGGGTTAGTCCTAGATTTCGGCAAATCTTAAAAGAAAAAGGATGAAACCAAATGAGATCTTACCCTTACTTGAAGAAATCAGTTGCACCTTCACTTCAATCTCCAGAGATTCGGCTATGGCTAGATGATGATCTCACAACTTTCAGCTTTTGGAGGGATTAGAGAAGGAAGAATAAAGATGGAGGATTCGGCTAGAACACAAGGTATTTCGGCTTGGCAAAAATAAAAGAAGAAGAAGATTTGGTGAAGAGAATTCGGCAGAGGCTTTCAAAGAACAGAAAATAATGTAGAATGGCCTCTCTTTTCCTTTTATAGCCAAAATTACTAAGCTAGAGTCCCTTACTTGGCCACCACTCTTCTATTTTGATAGCTTTATCTCTTTAATTATCACTTTATTCAAATTAAAAGAATTTAATCCAACAATTATCTCTTCAAAAATAATCCAAATTAAATCCCTTATTTATCACCTTATTAATCAAATATTTATGAAAATAAAACTCCTCCTTTCTAGAAGGCTTGTGCCGTCCACCTCAGGCTTCTGGAAGCAAAAATAAAACTTCCTTTATTTGCTTCCCAAGTGACTCGAACTCAGGCCCATCACCTTGCATGTGACGCCATTTCCAGAGGCCCTAAGTGCCACTTTTCCAAGCCTGTTTGCATGTCAAATTTCACCAACTTTTTCTTTTAAGGCCACCTTGCCTTAATTTCCTCTTTTAAACTTTAAAACTCGACATTTCTAAGTCATTTCTAAGTTTCCAAAAATTTTCGTTCGGCTCTGTAAACTTAACATTTCCTTACATTTCCAAGTTTCCAGAAATGTTCACTTTCCTCTTTTGAATCATTTCTAAATCATGTCCATACATTTTTAGGTTTCCAAAAATATTCAAAATTTATTCTTAGTACATAAAACATGTCACTTCGTACAATTAAACCGAAAATGCATAGGCCCTTTCCAGGATGTTACAACCATAGCTGACATAGGAGGTATAAGTCACTCCTTCTGCAGACACAAAATTATTTTAGAGGAAGGTGTAAAAGGTAAAATTGATGGGAAAAGGAGACTTAACCATATCATGAAAGAGGTAGTACGGAAGGAGGTAATCAAATGGTTAGATGCGGGAATTATCTACCTCATCTCAGATAGTTCCTGGGTAAGTCCGATACAATGTGTACCAAAGAAAGGTGGGATCACAATTGTTGAGAATGAACAAAATGAGTTAATCCCAACGACATCTGTCACCGGTTGGAGAATCTGTATTGACTATAGAAACTTGAGCAAAGCCACTCATAAGGATCATTTTCTATTGCCTTTTATGGATCAAATGTTAGATCAACTGACAAGTAACAAATTTTATTGCTTTTTAGATGGATATTCGGGATACAACCAAATAGTTGTAGCCCTAGAAGACCAACATAAAACTACTTTTACCTGCCCATACAGTATATTTTCTTCTAGGTGAATGCCTTTCAACTTATGTAATGTACCTGCCACATTTCAACGATCTATGATAGCAATTTTCATTGATATGGTTGAAAATTTTGTTAAGGTTTTCATGGATGAGTTTTCTATTTTTGGTAACACTTATGATGTTTGTTTGAGTAATTTGGAAAAGGTACTAAAAAGATGCAAAGAGACGAAACTTGTCCTTAACAGGGAGAAATGCCACTTTATGGTTAATGAGGGAATTGTCTTAGGACATAAAATTTCCAAAAACGGGATAGAAGTAGATACAGCAAAGGCGGACGTAATTGAAGGATTACCACCTCTAATTAGTGTGAAAGGAGTTAGAAGTTTCTTAGGCCATACCGGATTTTATCGTAAATCTATTAAGGATTTTTCAAAAATTTGTAAACCTTTATGTATGCTTTTAAAAAAGGATATTATTTTTTATTTCAACAAAGCATGTTTAGAAGCTTTTGAGAAATTAAAAAATCAGTTAATTTCAGCCCCAATAATTATTACACCTTGATGAACTAGAGAATAAAGCTCACTAGGCTTTGAAGCAATTGAATTTGGATCATAAGAAAGCCAGTGAGAAAAGGATGTTACAACTTGATGAGTTGGAAGAATTGAGGTTATTTTCATACGAGAATGCCAAGATGTATAAAGAAAAATATAAGAGATGGCATGATAGTCGTATACAACCTTGTGAATTCAAGCAAGGTCAGAAAGTGTTGTTGTTTAATTTGAGGATAAGGTTATTTCCTAGAAAACTCAAGTCTTGATGGAAAGGACCTTATACCATCCACAATTTTTATCGATATGGAGTTGTAGAATTGTACGACAATCATGGAGGTATGTTTAAAGTTAATGGTCAACGTCTCAAGCACTATTGGGATGGTGAAGTTGAGCGAGTTAAAACCTCGTTCAAACTATTAGACCCTTAATTTTTCATAAACCTACTTTTTAATAAAAGTTATAAATTATTTTCTTAAATTAGTACATTTAATTAATTCTGTCTAAGGAGATTGGAATTGAACCGAGACCTTTGTGACCCCACCAACCTTTCTTGGGAATTAATTTAATGTAATTTTTTTAGAAGAAAATTTCTATTTAATTTTAAAAAATTTATTGTTAGTTTAATTTTTTTTCGTTTTATATTTGCCTTTAATTTTAATTTAAGTTTTATTTTTATTTTTATTTAATTTGTTCATGTTTAATGAAGGGGGTCAAATTAGCCCAAGTACTAATCAATTTAATTATTTTTAAGCAATCTAGTTTGTAAATACAGTTTGGGCTTAAGGGTTCCCCAAAACCTTAAAATTGCCACCATTTTTTTCCCTCCATCTTTACTTGCCGCCAAAGCCACCTTAAGTAGCTAAAATTTTGCTACGAGTTTGCCCTAATTCACCACTTTATAAACCCCTCTCTACCAACATAATTTTCACAACCCTTCAAGAAATTAGCTTAAACCCTAGCCACTCATTCTTTTTCCTCTTAGCCATCAGCCTAAATCCTGAAATTTCTCCCAAAAAACCTTTCCTTGTCACAAAACACTAGTCTTATTGTCGCAAGCTTTCTTTTTGGAGCAACCTTATCGCCGCTGCACTCCTATCATCGCAGCATCCTATCATCGTCGCAAGCTTCGTGCCACCACAAGCTCATTGCTGCTACAGGTCGATCACCGCCGCAAATCCCTTGCTTCATCCATTGCCGACTTTTCTTCCCTTCCTATTGCCAAAATTTTGCCTATTTTTCAAGAAAAATCACCATGTCTCGCAAAATAACTAGATCTTCCAAGACCTCTGAGAAAAATCCCATTGTGATTCAAGATGAAGAGGCAAAAGAAAGGTTTGATTTGATATTTAAGAATCAAACTATGATGTCAAAAAAACATTTTCATTTGAAAAGCAATGATAAGATGGTTGTGCCCTTGCCGATTCAAAAGACAATTGATGCCCTTAATTGGAATTATTTTTGTGATGCACGATCATTTCCTGAAGAGGCAATCGTTTGAGACTATATGCTAATTTGACTAAGTCAGATGCTATTGAAGTTCTTGTTCACAAGGAAAAGGTACCCTTAACTTCTAAATCCATTAATGATTTGTTTCACCTACCTGATGTTGAATAAGATGAGTACTTTTCCATGATGACAAATATAAATTGGGATTTTCTTCAAGAAGTGTTTAATGTTGGGACAAATCTGAGATCCCAATGGATTATAAGAAAGTATTGTAGTCATTCTTGTTGAAAGAAATATCTAAAGTCGTTAGCTAAGGTATGGTTTTACTTTGTTTGATATAGTTTCGTGCCTATCTCACACAGTTTGACCATCCCGATGGAGTGAATACTTTTTTTGTATGTAATTATGACAGAAAGGTCTATCAATATTGGGAAGATTATTCTTAAGGAGATCCATGATTGTACTAGAAAGAAGATCGGAAGTGCTTACTTCCCATCATTGATCACTTCATTTTGCTTAAGGGCTAAAGTTAAGAAAAAAAAGCAAACCTGAAGGGCCCGTATGTTCAAGGATGCATCAAAGCCCATAATCTTGAAAGGTTAGTGGAGAATGTCCATGAGCTAAACCTAATTGAACTGAGTGGACAAATAGAAACAGAAATTGATGAGTCATTGAACAAATCCTAAACGGAAGCTAACTTAGTTACTGAGACAGAAGAAGTAGAATTTGTGGAAGAACCAAATGATCTTGAACCAAAAAAGGAATAAGAAGTCTCTAAACCAAGAGAGGAGCCAAATGCTGATGAGCCAGTTGAACCAAGTTTTGATCCTGAGTTGACTATTCCAATGCCCACTTCTTCAGGTACTGTGAAGAAATCAGAATTGTCAATTATGATGGATATGATGAAATTTATCCATAACCAACACCAAGATTACTGGAAATATGCAAAAGTTAGAGTTCATTTTGTAAGAATACTTTTAAAAATATCTCAAACAATTTTGTTCCTGAGTTCCCAGATTATATCTTCGAGTCATGGAAGGAAGATGAGAATGAAAGCGAGGATGAAACATCAAAGGAGGAAGACGAGGAGGATAAGTCAAATAAATAAAAGGGGGAATTTCTTGTCTTTAGTTTTTATTTATTTTTAGGTGTTTACTTTTTTTTATTTCTTAGTTAGAATTTTGCTTTCGCATAATAAAATAGCAAGCATGAATAATATAAGCTAAATGCCTCTTCAATAGAAAAATAAATTGACGTGGTAATCGGAAAACATGTTAGGATTGGATTGTGGAGAAAGACTTGGTACTTAAGCAGTCTTTATGACTCACCTCTCTTTTCTTGCAACCGTATCTGGTGTTAAGTTTTCATTCATTACTTTGTTTTCGCAATGAGGACATTGTTTCTTTTTAAAGGGGGTAAGACATTTCGCATGAATTTTTAAAGTATATTTCACTCTTTTTACTTAAGTATGCTGAAATAAATGAATATTCAAAAAAAAAATTTGTTTATAAGTATGTTCAAATGCAAGCATGGTTTTTGGTTTTATCTAAGTTATTCGTATGTTATCTTGAGTGATAGAATGTTTGTATGATTTTTAGTCTTATGTAGTATTTGCCATGAAAAGTTGATTTCTTTGGAAATAGACATGTATGAAGGTTTAAGTCTTTAGAATTGACTTAGTAACTTTCTTGAGGCAAAATCCTAGGAGGTATAAGAGTCTAATATGATTAGGCAAACTTCCTTTGGATCGTTTGAGCCTTTCATGTAACAACCCATTTTCGGTGAGATCGAAACAGTGGTTTTGTGACCACAAATCTGAGCCCAAAAATAAAATTTTATTTTATTTTATGGCTAGTATTATGATAGGAAGGTCACATGAAAATTTTGATACGAAAATTTTATCGATTGTGTGGTTAATTAGGTAAAGGACTAAATTGCATAAAATGCAAAAGATGGATTCTAGTAGCTATAGGTATTAAACAGCTATGGAAACTTAAGGTCCTTATATGGTAATTAGACCATTGAAGGTGAGCTAGTAGATATTTTTATGACTCATCCATGGAAAAATTAGAAATGACTAGGGACTAAATTGAAAATCAACAAAATTAAAAGATGATAGAAAAATAAAAAGAATTTATCATCTTTTCTATTCCTCTTCTTCCCCAATTTTCTATGGAAACTCTAGGAGAGACGAAGAGAACTTTTCAAGCTTAAGAAGGTATGAAATCAAGTCCCATTTTTAATGATTTTTATATTTCTAGAATCGGTATAGCCTAATCTTTCTATTTATGGGATTTATTTGAAAAGATAACAAAGTGTAGAAATTTTGCCAAGGATATAAATGCTGGAAATTAGAAATTTATGGTAGAAAATGAAAGATAGTTGATAGATAAACAACTTTTACAAAGCAATTTTTCATAGAAACTTAATTTAGGGATGAAAATGAAAAAGTGGTAAAACCCATGGAAAATTTTGAAATTTGTGAAATGTGTGTGCTGTAAAAATTGTTATTAAATCTTGGTTAGGCTTGGAATGAGGACTAGTTTGTTTGAATTTCATTTTTTGAGCCTAGGGACAAAATTGGAATCTTTGAAAAGAGTAGGGGCAAAATAGTAATTTTGCCTAGGATGTAGTAGAATGCAAATGTATGTAACACCCCAAACCCGGCCTAGACGTTATGGCCGAATCTGACGAGGTCACATGATAGTCTTTTGAAACCGTAGTCAAGTTCAAACCCTTTCTCCTTTTTTTAAAAGTTTTTCATTATTTTATGTTAATTCTAATTAGTGCCATTTGTTTCCAAAACGCTGTACATTTTCCAAAACATTTATACTTCGTGGAAGCTTTTAAAAATAGTTTGCGTAATCATGGTGTTTTGGTAAAACATTTGTTTCTTTTGGAAACCCGCGCTTTCCTACTTCTAGCAATCAAAACCATAAATCATTGCAAACCCTAAATTTAAACAAAAATCCATAATGGCCATAATTACATAAAACTTTTCCTAGATATAATCAAAACCATAAATAAGTATATAAACCGTGAATCTATCATGAAATAGAAGCACTGGTCACTGTCGAGTCTTCCGCTGCACCGATCCGTCTAATGCTGGAGATTACCTGAACAGATTAAATAGAAAAAAGACGAGTTTTTGCAAACTCAGTGTGTAATCCCCACAGAAAACATGCACACAACATAATATCAGAAAACAGTCATATGTTTACAGTTCGGGTCTGAGCCCATTACAAAACCGGTGTGGACCTTAGCCCATTCAGATACAGAATAAGATACAATTTAGGGCCTCAGCCTATCGGATATAACATGCAGAATAGAATAGAATATTAGAATCCTACCCACTAGCCTCTACACACCATCTCCGACCAACCCTACACACCATGTGGGGATAAAATCAACCCACCTATCCCAACACACAATGTTGTACTGAAATACGACACATAATCAGATAATTGCAGCTAAGCTGCCAGATAACAGGCTTAAAAGCCTTTCGGATGCTTCCTCAAATATCATCCACCCACACCAATGTAATGTAACATACAATCGATGACATGCTAATGCAATTAACAGATCATACTTTCAAATCGGTAAACATGCTAATTGTAACATGCTTAATACATATATCACATAATCGGATCGATTAATTAGGGGTCTAAGTAATGCTTACTGACCCTACAGTAGTTCCACAATCGACTTCGGTGACCCGTGCAACCTTACAAATCAGTTCAGTAAAATGGGCTCGCACGCCAATGTGGCCTACCTGTGTGGGCCCACACGCCCGTATGGCCCACACAACCCAAATTGGCCTTGGCCGGGTGGATCACACGACCTACCCAGAATTCCACACGCCCGTGTGGTTCACCTGTATGGGCCCACACGCCCGTGTGGCCCACACAGCCCAATAGGTCAAGGCCGTGTGTCGCACACAACCTTGCCCTACTGTCACACAGCCATGTCACTCCCACACAGCTTGGCTCGTCGATCACACAGCCGTGTTGTGGCTCACTGCCTTGCACACGGCCGTGTGGCACCAACAAAATTATTTTTTTAGCTTTCACCAATTCTCGTTTTCTATGTTTTCGGGTACACACCTGGTTTTGTTTGAAGCTAAACTAAACTCCGAGCACTCTAGAACCTAAATATTGACCAACAAACACTGGATTAATCGATTTTAATGCGAACTTAATTCAAACCCGAAATGAGGAACGCATCCTTTAAGCGATAAAAAACCTACCGACAACGAAACAAAACCCCCAAATGGCTCAAATCCCTGATGAAGCACCGATTAATGATTGCTCTTCACCTAAATCGAAAGAACCATAACCGCTGTAATAGCCCGACTTTGGGCCTAGTCAGAATAGTGGTTTCGGGGCCACAAATTAGACAAGGAAAATATTATTTTTATTATATTTTTATGGTCTACAATTTCATGGAAAGATTTCGTGAAAATTTCGTTTGAAATTTCGACGTTTGGGCACTCAATTTAGGGGCCACATGTTAGAAGTGTCCAATTTTTATGAAGTTTTAAATTGGAGGTCCTTAAATGGTAATTAGACCATTGGTTAATTGTTGGACAAAAATGGACATGAGATAAGTGAAATAGGATTTTTTAAGTTAGGGCATTTTGGTAATTTAGTAATTAAAAGAATTAAAAAAGCCAAAATTAAAGCAAAATTGTGTCCATCTTCAAGTTATGGCTGGATGTTGCATGAATAAACCATAGCTAGGGTTTTTCAAGCTTCCAAGCTCGATTGAAAGTCCGTTCTAGCCCCGTTTTTAATGATTTTTTATGTTTTTTAAATCCTCGTAACACGATCTCTCTATTTCTACCATTTATTTGAGCTAGGGTTGATGTTTGAAAATTTACCCATATGATAAATGCTTGTGTTTTGATGTTTAATGGTAGAATATGAATGCTCGGTGTGTAATAAATGACTTTTACTAAGTGATTTTCGGTGAAATTGTCAAAAAGGAGTAGTTTTTAAAAAAGTTGTAAAATGTGTGTATGTGTGTGAATAAATGGAAATTGTGCACTACTATAGTTATGGAAATGGTTCATCTAGGCTTAAAATACAAGGAAATTGAATAAAAATCATTTTACGAGCCTAGGGAAAAAAGTGTAAATATGAAAAAGTTTAGGGGTAAAAATGTAATTTTTCAAAAATGTGAATTTAGGCTAATTTGAGTAGCAGGATGAGTTAAATGTGTTGTTATAGATAAGGAAAACGAGATTCGGACTTAGAATAGGGGAAAAAAAGAATATGACGAATAAATCATTTTCACCGATTGTGCTACTGAGGTAAGTTTGTATGTAAATAATGCATCGTTTTTACTTATGTTTTCATATTTTGATAAATGGTATGAATTGTGGCTGAATATTTGATGTAATTGACAAAATATTGACAAGTGAGAAATTTCCCAGATGAACCTTAGGAATAAAAATGGATAGAAGTAACATGTTCACTAAAAAAAAAACCTATATGAAACCTAAGTGAAATAAGTGATCCGGGTGCTGGTCCGTACGTTCTACTGGTGGCTGAGTTATCTGGCATGTGTTACAGATACACGACAGCTTGTGTAAGCAGAACTGTGTAGTTTCGTCATGACTGACAGCTTGTGTGAGCTGACCCGAGATTGTGACTATGTGAAACGGGTGCTGGTCTTATAAGTTCTACCAGTGGTTGGGTAATCCGGCATGTATTGTGGATACCTGACAGCTTGTGCGAGCAGCATTAAGTAGTTACATATGACCGACAGCTTGTGTGAACAGACCCGTGAATGTGATTAGCTCAAGAGAGAGCCTTTGTGAAAATTTTGATATGAAGTATCTTAAGCTACAAGTGTGGCACTTATGTGCAAATTTCCATGTATCCGTTATTATTCTGATGTGTTCAACGGGAAATGACTAAGTGTAAACGTGATACGATCTGCCTCAGGGTGAGTCGAGTCGTATGAGATTTTGCCCGATTGTCGACAAAGAAGTATCGTTCGGCTATTTTAAAAAGGATGTCTTTAGGTAAAATGATGCGGAAGTTGTTAAAAGGGCTTCAAGGATAAGTTTAAGGATATCAGATTTGTATGGGTTTGGGTAACATAAATAAAGATGGCAATTGGTTTGGAAGTAGGCTAACTAATGATGGATGAGAAAGTGAAAGAAGTGGCTAGGTTGAAATGGAAGGGAAAGATGAAAGAAAATTAATAGATGGTGGAGATGGATAATAGTACTTAAGTTTCAAGTAAGATTCGATACTATAGATAGTATCGCCCCAGCACTTATATCACTTAAGGTGGTAGATGGAAAATAGATTAAACCTCGACCCGTTACTTAGCAAAGTAAGAACCTCGGTATATTGGATGAATGCCACACTCGTTAGAGTGATAAGTTCAGAAAGAAGAACAAGGCTGACGCTACTAAAACTAGATAAGCCAACAATGTAACATCCTGAAATTTAGAATTTTATGTTTTGCATTATACCTTGCGATGGGCTAGTTAAAAATGATTAATTGTGTATGTTTAAGGGTCCTAAGAAGGCTTGGGGTTAAGTTGGGCCTTGGAAAAATTTTTGTGTTTAAACACTTTAAGGAGAGAAGGTAAGTGGCATCAATGCTTAAGGAAATAAGAGTGTATTTTGCTAGCACAAGTGAAGCACATGGTGGAGTGGTGTGGCGTCAAGTAGAGAGCATGGAGGGAAGGGGTTCGAATCCCACCTTTTGCAAAATTTTCTGGATTATTTTGTGCTTCTTTTCCAAAGTGTTGGCCAAGGCTTTAATAAGGAAAGGAAGACTTTTTAATTAGGGAAAGAAGACTAAGGAATATGGTAAGGAGGAAAGCAAGGGAAAAACAAGGAAATAAATGAAGGAAAAAGGTAAGGGAGGGGAACATGTTGGCCGATTTTGTGGAAGATGTTTTGGAAAGAATATTTTTTGGTCAACCATCATCTTTTTGGTGTTATGGGCACACGGTTTTGTTGGGAGAAAAGAGGAGCCGAATTTTCCTAGCCTATTTGCAAGTTTGTGCATGAAAGGCTTATTTTCTCTTTTGAACATTTTTGGTGCTCTTTTCCAGCCTTCCTCCTTTGTTGCTGAAACACCCAACTCATTTTGTCCAATTCATTTTTGCTCATTTTCCCTTTGTTAGCCAAAACTATCTAGCCATTTTGTCCAATACATTTTTGCTCATTTTCCCTTTGTTAGCCGAAACCATCTAGCACTCTTTTGCCCATCTCTCCTTTCCTTTTTCACCATTGTTTCAACCCTTCTCTCTTCTTCTTTAATCAATATTTTGAAGGTCGAATTTCCTTTGTTCATTTCTCTTCATAGCCAAATCTATTAACCCTTTCCCACTTCACTTTTGTTTTCTTTTTCGTGTTGGTACTCTCTTCATTGATCGAATCGGTAAGTGGTTTCTTTCTTCTCTTTTCATTTTCTTTTTCTCCCTAACCGAATGTGTGTCTATTATCATTCGGTTATATCACTTTGTTCTAAACCAAAATATCATTCCCTCCTAATCCCTCATATCTTGATCATCTTCTTGTTGTAGTATTATAGTGGAAAGCCGATTCTCATATCCTTGTCTCATTCGTAACCATAAGTCAATCGGTAGAAATCGATTCATCATCGTTAAGGTAAAGAGTTTCGTTATGGTTTATTTCGATATTTTTCATTGTTCAGTTATTCCGTTAAAATGGATTGATGGATTTGACTAATCGAATATTATAGGTACTAAATCGCTCATTTTTCTCTACTCGTTGATCCTTCAGAAGTAGTGGTAAGCTGAAACCTCTCCTTAGATAAATACGTTCACTCATCATAGTATTTTTCTAACTGAGACTTTTTCAATGGAGGCAAGTGGTAACGATTTGAAAGGAAAAGTGATAGGAGGAGACAAAAGGAGTGGATTTGCAATTCCTACTCCTAAGTTCAAGAGTAGGGTGGTATCGGTAGTTCGAGATTTCCCACCGGGTTGTGGACCATCATCCGGTGAGAATAGACATATCGTGGTTGTTCATGGTACCAAGGGTAAGCTTTGTTAGATCATTGATTTAGATTTGGATTAAAGAAAATCTCTTTTTAGTTAATTGAGTGTTATGGTGCCATAGGTGCTGATGATCAAGAAGGTTTAATTCTTACCGTAATCAGGTGTGTACTCTCACACCGAAATCTCGTAGATTCATGATTCGATATCATGTTGGAAAATAGATCGTTATTATTTACAAGGCTTAAAATCGTAATATGGAATAAATCGAGTAATTTGCTTAAATTACATTATTTCTAAAGATCTGTCAAAATCGGTATTAAAATTGTTAAATTACGAAAATGCCCCTATTTGCTGATTTACCACAATACCCCTAATGGGTCGATTTGTTAGAATGTCTTAGTGGGCCGAATTACAAAGCTCAATAATGGGCTGATTCATCGTAATAAATTATTGGATTAATGGTTGATTATATATGTGGATATTTTCCTATGTATGTTGCATTTTACATATTGCATGGGATGGGAATAATTGTATGGAGAGCAGTGTAGCCTAGTGGCATAGCCACAATTTGTTCAATATTATGCTTACTTATGAATCCGGTGGCATGGCCACAATAATATATAATATAGCGGCTCGACTGCAAATTGGTGTGAGCGACGGGGTGGGTTGACTTGATCCCCACAGGTGTGATTGGCTGGTCGGGGGTGTGATGGATGGATGGGTTGGGTTGCATACATTTATTTCATTTTAATATGGATTATGTTAATGGGCTTCAGCCCAATATGGTGCTATGCGGGTTCAGGCCCAATGGATGACGGTAAGGGGATTATCCACTAAGTTCTAGTAACTCACCCCTTTCCTTAATCCTTGCAGGTAATGCCCAGTGATGTGGACTTGGGCCATGGATGACTCGGTGGAGGCCATACTTTAGAAATGGTGTTTTCGAACTTTAGTAAATTCCTTTTCTGTTTCATTTCGTTACTTTTACTATTTTGGGTTTAAGTTGTAATAAGGCCTCTGGGATTTTAAATTTGAATTTTATGTTTGACTATTTATTTTCTTTAATGGTTTGATTTAAACGGGGATTTTTTGGAAAATCATAAAGAACAGTTTTTTCATAAAATTTATCAACAAACAAATTTCATAACAAATACGTACTAACAATTTAATTTGGACTTTCCTTCAAAATATCAACATTATTTTCAAAAAAATTACGGTTTTAAAATATCACTAATTCAATTATCGATTCTTCAATGAACCTTTCAAGATTAGTAGTTTTTTTATCAAATATTTCTAAACAAATTTATTTTCTTAAACTAAATTCTAATCTTTAGTAAGAATCACAAGTTCTTTACTCATTTTCTTCATGTGACAAACCAGATCTGGTCGTAACGCATGGGTCGGGTTTGGGGTGTTACATTTTATAGTATTAGAGCTCGATTGCAAAACTCGGCTGTGATTTGGGTTCAAAAATGTTTTCTAAAAACTGCTTGAAATTTAATTTATAAATGCATGTTTTAGAGAAAGTATGGCACCACGAGTATCCGGCACCAAGTCAGTAAGTTTTGTTTTCATTTTATGATTTTTGTGATATTACTATTATAAGAAAACTCCACAAAATAGAAATACTCTAGAACTTTTAGCTTTAGGAGCTGAAACTATAGAGATTGAGACCTTAGATACGTTTTGCGATAGGAGCTGAAACTATAGAGATTGAGACCTTAGATACGTTTTCCGAAAATGACTTTACTTCCTATACTCCATAAAACATTGTTTAATAAATATTGAATAGTATACTGATTCATAAGACTTGTAATCAGATTAAATCGATTTAGCAAACATGAGTGCTAGAGGACGTGGACGCGGTAGACGCGGACGTGGTAGAGGCCAAGGTACTAGAGTTGTATCTGAGGCATCGGGACATATGCCTGAAATGGATGCACCTGCATCACCAGTGACTGAAGCCGAGTCACATGATCGAATGAAAGAGGACGACGCTCTGTCCCAAGCGATGCTGCGAGTTCTAGAAAGGGTTGCTGCGGCAAGAACTAGGTCGGTAGTTTGTGGGTCGATATCGAAGCGTCTCAGATCGAATGAGGCTGAAGTTTTTAGGGGTATTTTGGGTGTAGCCCCAAGTGTGGCGGAGTACTGGCTTGAGGCGGTGGAGCGGATCATGGACGACCTGGATTGCACAGCTGAGCAGAAACTGAAAGGGGTTGTGTCATTGCTGAGAGGCGAGGATATCAGTGGTGGCTCACTGTTCCGGAAGGCACTCAGGCTGATCGTATCACCTGGGAATTCCTTAAGACCGCATTTCAAGGAAAATATGTCAGGGCTAGTTATGTGGATGCCCGAAGGAAGGAATTTCTGAATTTAGTCCAATGAGGTAAATCTGTGGCAGCTTACGAGGCAGAATTTCTGCGTTTGAGTCGATATGCCCGGGGAATAGTGTCGACTGATTATGAACGTTGCGTGCATTTTGAGGACAGGTTGCGTGATGAGTTACGGGTACTGATTGCCCCACAGAAGGAAAGGAATTTTGCCACACTTGTGTTAAAAGCTAAGGTAGCTGAGGAGGTTAAACACTCGGAGTGGCAAAACAGAGACAAGGATAGGGGCAGGAACAAGAGAGACTCTGGGTACTCGGGTCCTGCTAGAGGTTTTCAGAAAAGGCCCAAGAATAAGGGGCCAGTTCGAGTGGGTGCTCCAGCTGCTACCAATCAGTTACAGCCTTGCGTGGATTGTGGAAAACTTCACTCGGGTGAATGCTGGAAGAGAACTGGTGGTTGTTTCAAATGTGGATCCAAAGACCATCGATTTAAGGATTACCCTCAAGAGCCTACTCAGACTCAGGTGGTTCGTAACAGATTTGCACAGCCAGCTGGAGGCACTCAGCAGCCGCTAAGAGGCCGTGGGCCAGGTCGAGGTGGTAATGGCGTAGGACGAGGTCAGGGTGCACCGGGTAGAGGTACCGATAACAGGGGTAACACGGAGGCGAGACAACCAGGATTGGTCTATGTGGTTAGACATCGAGAGGATGGTGATGCACCTGACGTCATAACCGGTATGTTCTTTATATCTGATGTACCTGTTACTGCTTTACTAGACATTGGATCAGCCCATTCGTATGTTGCATGTGCCGTGTCTGGAACTTTGAATATTAGATCTGAGATTACTGCTAGAGAAACAACTATAATTAGCCCTTTAGGACAGTCGTGGTCGCAAATATGTTGTTTAGGGATGTACCCTTAGAAGTTCAGGGGGAAGTATTTCTGGCAGATTTGATGGAACTGCCATTTGGCGAGTTCGATCTTATTTTGGGCATGGACTGGCTGGTTAAACACCGTGCGAACTTGGACTATGCTGCGAAGCAGATGGTACTAAGAACTTCAGAGGATAAGGAAGTGATGATGATAGGTGAAAGAAGAGATTATCTGTCTAACGTGGTATCTACTTTAAGGGCAGAAAATTTGGTGCAAAAAGGGTGTAGAGCGTTCTTAGCCTTTATCAGTGCTTTGGAGGCCAAAGAATTGTCGGTTGAGAGTGTTAGAGCAGTGAAAGAGTTTTCAGACGTCTTTCTTGAGGATCTTCCAGGATTGCCTCCAGATTGGCAGGTGGAGTTTGGCATTGAGTTGTTGCCAGGAACGACTCCGGTGTCCATTGCTCCTTATAGAATGGCGCCGAAGGAGCTAGCGGAGCTTCAAGCTCAAATTCAGGAGTTGTTGGATCAGAGATTTATTCAACCAAGTGTGTCACCGCGGGGAGCGCCAGTTTTGTTTGTTAAGAAAAAGGACGGGTCGATGCGTATGTGTATCAATTATAGATAATTGAATAAGTTGACGACCAAGAACAAGTATCCGTTACTGAGGATCGATGATCTGTTTGATCAGCTGTGAGGAGCTTCAGTTTTCTCGAAGATAGACTTGAGATTGGGATATCACCAGCTCAAGGTCAAGGAGGCGGATATTCACAAGACTGCGTTTCGAACCCGATATGGGCATTACGAGTTCCTAGTGTGCCATTCGGATTGACAAATGCACCAGCTGCATTTATGGACATGATGAATCGAGTCTTCCAACCCTATCTAGACTGGTTTGTGGTGGTGTTCATAGATGACATCTTGGTGTACTCAAAGACAGAAGAGGAGCATGATTCGCATCCACGGGTTGAACTGCAGATATTAAGGGAGAAGCAGTTGTATGCCAAATTCAGTAAGTGTGAATTTTGTCTGAAGGAAGTGACCTTTTTGGGGAATGTTGTGTCTGCCGAAGGAATTAGAGTTGATCCCTGGAAGGTAGAGGCTGTATTGGACTAGAAGCCACTGAAGTCAGTGGCAGAAATTTAGAGTTTTCTAGGTTTGGCTGGGTATTATAGGTGGTTCATTGAGGGGTTTTCGTTGATTGCTGCACCCCTAACTAAGTTGTTGCGTAAGTGGTGGCTTATGCATCTCATCAATTAAGGCCGCATGAGATAAATTATCCCACTCATGATTTGGAGTTAGCTGCAGTGGTGTTTGCTCTGAAGATTTGGAGACACTATCTGTAAGGTGAGAAGTCGATTATCTATACGGATCATAAGAGTTTGAAGTATCTCCTTACCCAGAAGGAGTTGAACATAAGATAGCGAAGGTGGATAGAACTGTTGAAAGATTATGACTTTTCAATCGAGTATCATCCAGGAAAAGCTAACGTAGTGGCAGATGCATTGAGTCGTAAGGTGATATCGGATTTGAGAGCGATGTTCGCTCATCTCAGCCTTTATGAAGATGGTAGCCTATTAGCCAAACTTCAGGTGAAGCCTGCTTGGGTAAGTCAGATTAAGGAAAATCAGATGATAGATGAAAGGTTGGGTTCTCAACTTAAACAAGTGGAAGGTGGTGAGATAGGGGATTTCGGATTAAATAGTGATGGAGTGTTGTGTTTTCGCGGAAGAGTTTCTATGTGCAGGGATTCAAAATTGAGACAAATGATTCTGCGTGAGGCGCATAGTAGCCCATATGCTATGCACCCCAGGGAAAATAAAATGTACCGAGACCTCTGTGAGCATTACTGGTGGCCAGGGTTGAAGCGGGAGGTTACCGACTTCGTGAGCAAGTGCTTGACATGTCAACAGGTGAAGGCGGAGCATCAACTGCCTTCAGGGTTACTACAACTGGTGAAAATTCCATTATGGAAATGGGAAAGGATAACGATGGACTTTGTTAGTGGGTTACCCTTAATGCCTACTAAGAAAGATTCAGTATGGGTGATAGTGGATAGGTTAACGAAGACTGCTCATTTCCTACTTGTTCTTATGGATTATTCGTTGCAGAAGTTGGCCAAGTTGTATGTAGCAGAGATCGTGAGGTTGCATGGGGTACCGATGTCTATCATATCAGACAGGGATCCTAGGTTTACATCACGGTTCTGGAAGGCTTTACATGAAGCTTTGGGTACAAGGCTAAATTTCAGCACGGCATTTCATCCGCAGACTGATGGTCAGTCGGAGAGGGTTATCTAGATTCTAGAAGACATGTTAAGGGGCTGTGTAATCGACTTCAGAGGTAGTTGGGAAGATTTCCTTCCATTGGCAGAGTTTGCATACAACAACAGCTATCAATCCAATATCCAGATGGCACCCTACGAGGCGTTGTATGGTCGTAGGTGTCATACTCCTACTTGCTGGACTGGGCTGGGGGAGTGACAATTATTGGGTCCTGAGTTGATCTCGGAGATGGAGGAAAAAGTTAAGGTAATTCGGGCTCGGTTAAAGGAAGCTTCGGACAGACAGAAATCATACACGGATCTGAAGCGTAAGGAGATAGAGTTCTCTATGGGAGATCAGGTCTTTTTCAAGGTCTCACCCTGGAAATAGATCTTAAGATTTGGGTGGAAAGGCAAATTGAGCCTTAGGTTTATCGGACCTTATAGTGTATTGAAGTGTGTTGGGCCAGTGGCTTATCAGCTTG
Organism: Gossypium bickii; assembly: GCA_025503065.1. Classification (NCBI taxonomy): domain Eukaryota; kingdom Viridiplantae; phylum Streptophyta; class Magnoliopsida; order Malvales; family Malvaceae; genus Gossypium; species Gossypium bickii. The sequence goes on from CP106713.1 coordinate 74,519,117, forward strand.
AGTTACCTCCAGAATTAAGTCTGATACATAGCGTATTTCATGTCTCGATGTTAAGGCGTTATCGCTCGGATCCATCTCATGTTGTGATAGTGGAGGAAGTTGAAATAAGACCTGACTTGTCTTTTAAAGAGGAGCCAGTGCAGATTTTAGATCGGGATATTAAGGTGCTGGGAAGGAAGTCGATTCTGTTAGTCAAAGTATTATGGCATAATCATGGATCAGAGGAAGCTACATGGGAGCCAGAGGACACAATACGACAACAATATCCTCATCTCTTCTAATCAGGTAAATTTCGAGGCCGAAATTTCTTTAAGGGGGTAGAATTGTAACACCCTAAAATTTAGAATTTTATGTTTTGCAATATACCTTGCGATGGGCTAGTTAAAATGATTAATTGTGTATGTTTAAGGGTCCCAAAAAGGCTTGGGGTTAAGTTGGGCCTTAGAAAAAATTTTGTGCTTAAACACTTTAAGGAGAGAAGGTAAGGGGCATCAATGCTTGAGGAAATAAGAGTGTATTTTGCTAGCACAAGTGGAGCACATGGGGGAATGGTGTGGCGTCAAGTAGAGAGCATGGAGGGAAGGGGTTCGAATCCCACCTTTTGCAAAAATTTTTGGATTATTTTGTTCTTCTTTTGCAAAGTGTCAGCCAAGGCTTTAATAAGGAAAGGAAGACTTTTTAATTAGGGAAAGAAGACTAAGGAATATGGTAAAGAGGAAAGCAAGGGAAAAACAAGGAAATAAATGAAGGAAAAAGGTAAAGGAGGGGAACATGTTGGCTGATTTTGTGGAAGATGTTTTGGAAAGAATATTTTTTGGTCAACCATCATCTTTTTGGTGTTATGGGCACACGGTTTTGTTGGGAGAAAAGAGGAGCCGAATTTTCCTAGCCTATTTGCAAGTTTGTGCATGAAAGGCTTATTTTCTCTTTTGAACATTTTTGGTGCTCTTTTCCAACCTTCCTCCTTTGTTGCTGAAACCCTACTCATTTTGTCCAATTCATTTTTGCTCATTTTCCCTTTGTTAGCCGAAACTATCTAGCCATTTTGTCCAATTCATTTTTGCTCATTTCCCCTTTGTTAGCCGAAACCATCTAGCACTCTTTTTCCCATATCTCCTTTTCTTTTTCACCATTGTTTCAACCCTCCTCTCTTCTTTGATCAATATTTTGACGGGCGAATTTCCTTTTTTCATTTATCTTCATAGCCGAACCTATTAACACCTTACCTCTTCACTTTTGTTTTCTCTTTCGTGTTGGCACTCTCTTCTTTGATCGAATCAGTAAGTGGTTTCTTTCTTCTCTTTTTATTTTCTTTTTCTCCCTAACCGAATGTGTGTCTATTATCATTTGGTTATTTCACTTTGTTTTTGTAACACCCCTAACCCGTATCCGTTGCTGGATTAGGGTTACGGGGCATTACTTAACATAACATAACCCCAGACAAGTATCTACAATTAAATAATTTACATGCATATCATTTGTTTATTTATATATTGAAATCAACTAACATGTAATAAATTTAAACTACTTCTTTAATTATATACAACAAGATCGAATAGCATAAACATGTACATACATTTCGTGCATAACATTCAATATTCATATGGTCTTTACCGAATGCCTAATAGGTAATGATGAACTTCTTTAGCATGCTTTAAACATTACCTTATCTATCCCTAATGCGTATAACCCATTTCATGTAAGAGGCATTCTTATTCATTACAACCAAAGAACCCAATTCATTAGGTCATCGAAACTCCATCCTCTGAATATGAACATGCTATAATCAATTTATTGAAATGGCTTAACCATTTCGAAACCAAATATACAAACACCAAACCTTATTTCACACATTCATTCTTATAACCAAGCATCAATCACATACACAACATGAATCATACCTTCATCATAACATATTAATATGATCGAACTCTCATAAACCCAAAATATCATGTTTTAGCCGTTTTTGCATGGCATACATAATACACAAATACATATACATATCATTTGCAACATTTCCAAAGGTAACATAGCCTATACATGCCATTAATACAAAAGATCAACTATAATAAGGTACCAAAATAGTAGTTGATAGTGTGCTTGACTTCGACAAGAATTTCCTGAGTACGAGCTTAAACTTCAAGACCTACAAATAATCAAATAAAATCAACGGAAGCTTACTTAGTTTAGTAAGTGATAAGCAATGGTTTTTATGATCAACATTTCAATAACCTAACTTTAATGAATCAATTCAATTGTAAAAGAGCTCATAATCGTATACATATGCAACCAATTAATATGCAAACCTTACCTATTTTCATATACCTCAAAACCGCATATTATTATACCACATTTTCAATATGAATAAATACCTTAATTAATATATATACACATCTCATCCTATAATTTCATGCAGTAGGAACAACTTACCTCGTTAGTGCCATATTGCCCAAGATATCATGCATCCTTTTCATAAATACGATTTCTGAATATCTCCATTCATTAGTCAACAATTGGATGATTACATTTCCGTATACTTAGTGCCAACTTCCCGTAACGTATCGCTCACATAGAGCCGTTACTTTACATTTCCGCACACTTAGTGCCAATTTCCTGTAACGTATCGCTCACATAATGCCGTTACATTACATTTCCGCACACACAGTGCTCATTAACAAATCTCCTATTCTTGTTCACATTAAACACATATATAAATATCCACATTTTGTACATATGTTATACTCATATATCCATACTCTAGTCGAACTTAGCTTACTATGTCTATTTAACACATTCGGCCTCATTCATATAAGCATATAGATAAGTTTTCAGTCACACCATCACCTATCTCATGGTCCACAATTAATTACTACTCATCCCATACTTATATAACCACCCCAAATACATCAAGTCTCCACATAGTTCATTTACACAATCAGCTAGTATATATATAATCACATTCGGCTATCACACTATAGGATTCCATATCTCATTCGACAATTCGAAAAATATCAAAATCATTAATTTATTAAAATGTATACATTGCATTATAAAAGTTATCGGATTAATTCTAATTGCTTAAACACTTACTTGGTAATTGATGAGCAAAAATTTTCTGGCTACTCGTTTAATTTTGCTTTCCCCTGGTCCGATTCTGGTTCTTTCCGTCCTTGATCTAAAATAAAATTTGAAAAGAGCCCATTCAAATAAAATTACATTCATTTTTAAGTCGAAACACATAATTGCACCATTCTTCCAATCTATCACTCATAGTTTGCATTTTTACAATTTAGTACTATTTTTCACTCATTCGAACTAGGACAATTTGCACGTTTTTGAGCTAAGGCTGAATGTCCCTTAAGCTCAAGAAAGTCTTAAAATACTATTCAATTTGATCATAACCCCTAATTATGAAATTTACCCTTTTATCCCTAGAATTACATCTTTTGCAATTTAATCCCCAAAGCATAAAACACAAAATACATGGAATTTGGATTTCTCTCTTAAGAGCCAAATTTTCCTCATATTTATACAAATCTATACCAACCATTTATTTTGCATTTTACACCCTCAATTATAAAACCTCATAATCTAAGCCATCATTCTCCATTGATCTATATTTCCTACTCAAACATGTTGATTTTAAGCATAAGCATAACATTTAACCATCAAACATAACAAAGTAAACATATCCATTCATGGCCGAATCTATGGCATGCTTCAAACTCAAAATTTTTCATATGGATTTGATAGTATTTAAAATAACTTGCTCAAAAATGCAAAAATTCATAGAAATCAAGCTCAAATGCTCACCTCAATAAGACATGCACAACCGAATAAAAATGGAAGTTTAAGCTTCCTCCTTCCTTGTGAAAATTCGGTGAAGAAGATGGAGAAAAGAGAGATGAAACAAAACATGTTTTTCCTTATTTTAATATTATCCCTCCTTATTAAATTACTCCACTATCATCTAATATTATAATAAAATATTTCTTAATAATTCTTTAGCAATGTTGCCGTCCACCTTCATTTCCTTAATGGCCAAATTGCCACTTAAAGACCAATCAAGAGAAAGCCTATTCAATTAAATCCTAAATTCCACAATAGCTATCATTTTCCTTCTTATTCAATTTAGTCTTTACTAAAATTATTCACATTAACAATAATTTAACTTAATAAAATTCTAGTATATGATCAAGCATAATTATTAAACACAAAAAATAATAATAATAAGACTTAACAAAATTATTCCTTGTTAATTCAGATTCGTAGTTCTGAAACCACCGTTCCGATTAGGGTCGCAAACAGGCTGTTACAACTCTCCCCCTTAAAAGATTTTCGTTCTCGAAAATCTTACCGTTAAAAAATTGTGGGTAGCATTCTTTTTTAGATTCTTCAGTCTCCCAGGTCACTTCCTCAACCCCGTGCTTATGCCACATAACTTTTACTAACGAAATTTTCTTATTTCGCAACTCTCTCACTTCACGAGCTAAGATACGAATCAGTTCCTCCTCGTAAGTTAGATCAGGTTGAACTTCAATCTCTGATGATTTAATCACATGCGAAGGGTCAGATCGGTATCGTCTAAGCATCGACACATGGAAGACATTATGAATCTTACTTAATTCAGGTGGCAACATAAGTCTATACGCAACTGGCCCAATTCGCTCAACAACTTCATACGGTCTAATTAACTGCGGGCTCAACTTTCCCTTACGGCCAAATCTAAGTATCTTTTTTCCACGGCTATACCTTCAAGAACACACGATCACCCACTTGAAACTCTATATCCTTTCGGTTCAAATCCGCATACAACTTCTGACGATCTGATGCGACTTTCAAATTTTCTCGAATTACTCTAACATTCTGTTCCGTCTCTCTGATCAAATCAACCCCGTGTATCTTTCCCTCACTTAACTCGGTCCAATACAGTGGTGTACGACATTTCTGACCATATAATGCTTCATAGGGTGCCATTTTAATACTTGATTGGAAGCTATTGTTGTACGCGAATTCAATTAAAGGTAAGTATCATTCCCATGAACCTTCAAACTCGAGAATGCAACATCTCAACATATCCTCGAGTATTTGAATAACACGCTTGGATTGACCATCCGACTGAGGGTGAAAAGTTGTACTAAAGTGTAACTTGGTACCCAAAGCATCCTGCAGTTTATTCCAAAACCGCGATGTGAACCTCGTATCTCTATCCGAAACAATAGAGGTAGGTACTCCGTGTAACCGTACAATCTGCAATACATATAACTCAGCCAACTTATCAAGTGAGAAATCCGTACGCACAGGGATAAAATGAGCCAATTTTGTCAATCTATCAATGATAACCCAAATTGAATCTTTCTTACTAGGCGTCAAAGGCAAACTTGATACGAAATCCATCGTAATTCGATCCCACTTCCACTCAGGTATCATAATCAGCTGAAGTAGTCCCGATGGCACTTGATGCTCGGCTTTCACTTGTTGGCACACTAAACACTTCGATACATAGTACGAGATGTCTCGTTTCATACCGTGCCACCAATAATGCTGTTTCGGGTCGTTATACATCTTCGTGCTATCTGGATGAATCGACAATCTACTACTATGAGCTTCATCATAAATCATTCGAATCAATTCAGGATTCTTCAGTACACATATTCGATTCTTGAACCGTAAACATCCTTTAGCATCTATCTGAAAATCTGGATCCGTACCCGAGCCACAATGATCCTTTTTTTCTTTTAGATCATCATCGACCTCCTGAGCCTTTTGGATCCGTTGTACAAATAATGGTCTCGCTTTCAACTCTGCAATGATCACACCGTCATTAGTTATAGCCATATTCGCATTCATTGCCTGTAGAGCAAATAGTGTCTTCTGGCTAAGTGCATCGGCAACCACATTAGCCTTTCCCGGGTGATAATCAATCACGAGCTCATAATCTTTCAACAGTTCCAACCATCATCGTTGTCTCAAATTCAGATCCTTCTAAGTCATTAGATACTTTAGACTCTTATGATCCGAATAAACGTAACATTTCTCACCAAATAGATAATGACGCCATATTTTCAAAGCAAAAACTATAGCGGCCAACTCAAGGTCATGCGTCAGATAATTCTTCTCGTGCGGTTTCAACTGTCTCAAGGCGTAGGCTACAGCTCTACCCTCCTTCATCAACACACAACCGAGCCTATTTAAAGATGCATCACTAAAAATAACAAACTCTTTACCCGATTCTGGTGGACTAGCACTGGAGCTTCCGTTAACAAGGTCTTCAATTGATTGAAACTCTTCTAACAACTTTTTGTCCACTCAAATTTCACATCCTTCTATAGTAGCTTTGTCATCGGGGTTGCTATCATAGAAAACCTTTCACGAAACGTCTGTAATATCCTGTAAGCCCTAAGAAGCTACGTACCTCAGATACATTCCGTGGAGGTTTCCACTCCAATATAGCCGAGATTTTACTCGGGTCAACCCGAATACCCGATGCTGAAATGACATGCCCTAAGAAGCTGACTTCTTTCAACCAAAACTCACATTTACTAAATTTTGTGTACAATTGTTTTTCATGTAAGATCTGTAACACTAACCTCAAATGTTCAGCGTGTTTGATTTCATCTTGGGAATAGATCAATATATCATCTATGAATACCACTACAAACCGATCTAAATACGGTCTGAATACCCGATTCATCAAATCCATGAAAATCACAGCGGCATTAGTGAGCCCAAACCGCATCACCAAGAACTCGTAATGACTGTATCTCATCCAAAAAGCAGTCTTTGATATATCCGATTCCCTAACTCGCAGCTGAAATATCCCGACCTCAAATCAATTTTTGAGAACACCAAGGCTCCCTTAAGCTGATCAAATAAATCGTCGATACAGGGCAACAGGTATTTGTTCTTAACTGTCACCTTATTGAGCTGTCGATAATCAATGCACATTCTCAAAGTTCCGTCCTTCTTTTTCACGAATAGAATGGGTGCACCCCAGGGAGAGAAACTCGGTTGGGCGAAACCTCTATCCGTCAATTCTTGCAACTGAGCCTTCAATTCCTTTAATTCAGTCGGTACCATTCTATACGGAGCTATCGAAATCGGAGTGGTCCCTGGCACTAGCTCAATACCAAACTCTACCTCGCGAGCAGGTGGCAATCCCGATAATTCTTCCGGAAACACATCTGGATACTCACTTACGATCGGTACAGATTCAATTTTCTTTTCGGTTACCCTACTATCAATCACATACGCAAGATAAGCTTTACAACCCTTCCTCAAATACTATCGAGCCAACATCGACGATATCACAGCTGGTAGTCCTTCCAAGTTTGTAGACTCAATTCGGGTTATCTCATTATTCTGGCATCTTAAATCAATAGTCTTTCGTCTGCAATTCACTACCACATCATGATATATTAACCAATCCATACCGAGGATTATATCAAACTCATCGAAAGGTAACAGTATCAAATCGGCCGAAAAACACATGTCTCAAGTCATCAAAGGGCAGTTCTTACACACTTTATCAACTAATACACATCGACTCAGAGGGTTTGAAACCCGAATCACAAATTCAGTGGACTCAACAGGTAGAGTCTTACTAGATACTAATGTTTCACACACATACGAATGAGTTGAGCCGGGATCAATCAAGGCAGTTACACTAGTATCAAAGAGAGTGAAAATATCGGTAATAACATTTGGGGCTGAGGCCTCCTCCCTAGCGCGGATGGCATAAGCTCTAGCTGGTACACGAATATCTGATCGAACAACCGCATCTGCAGCCCCCTCTGTGCACCACTCCTACCTCTCCCAAAACAAGATGATATGCCTCTAGCTGTAGTGCCGCTCGGTCTCGCACTCTGAACAGTACCCTTTTTAGCATTGCCCGAATGAAGTGGTCCTCTGAACCACAATTGTAACAAGTGCGAGAAATGGACTTACCCCAACACTCTCCGAAATGCCGTCTACCACACTACTGACACTCAGGTTTGCTCGATCTCTCATTGCTAACACTAGCAACTGATGTAGCTCGAGAACTCACTGGTAGTCGTTCTCGTATAGAAATCCCGGTGTTAGGTTTGGATCGGCTACCATCATTCTTGAATTTCTTTGTTACCATCTGTGAAAATTTACCCGCAGATCTCTTTCAGAAATATTTAGATTCAAGCTCAGCTTTCCATTTTTCTTTCCCCAATTCTTCAGCTTTACAAGCTCTTTCAACTAGTACAACAAACTCTTTAATCTTAAGAATGCCAACCAGAAGCTTTATGTCTTCATTTAAACCCTCTTCAAACCTCCAGCACATAGCAGCCTCCGACGATATACACTCACGAGCGTAGTGACTAAGTCACACAAACTTGCGCTCGTATTTGGATACGGTCATACGACCCTGTTTAAGCTCAAGAAATTCTTTACGCTTAGAGTCAATAAAGTGCTGGCTTATATACTTCTTATGGAATTCTGTCTGAAAGAAATCCCAAGTAATCCTTTCTTTCGAAACAACCGACACAAGGGTATTCCACCAATAGTAGGTAGAATCCTGTAATAATGATATGGCACACTTCAAACACTTCTCGGGAGTGTAAAATAGCTCGTCAAAAACACAAACAGTATTATCGAGCCAAAATTCAGCCCGCTCTACATCATCATCATCCTCTGCTCTAAATTCTTGAGCTCCATGCTTTCTGATATGATCAATAGGAGGTTTAATTACTCTTTCAAGATTGGTAATTGGAGGTACCATCGGTACTACAGGAGGAACATTCAGATTTAAGGGTGGTTGAATAGCTGGATTGGTTCGCATGTATTGACTGAACCAATTGTTCATCATGGAATAGAAAGCTTGTCGGGCCCCCTCATCCAGATTACTCGTAGCCGATCGAGATTCTTTTGGCGCGGTCCCTTACATGGGAGCGGGTGCCACACTCTCAACGTCATTAGCAATAGCTCGTTCGGGATCGGGATCCATTACTATTGAAAGAACTAAACACATTTCATTATCAGAAGTCATCACACAATCACATTATATAATAATGGCATGCATAGCTAGACTCACACGCGCTACGCTGTCTGAGAATCGACTAAATCGTAGCTCTGATACCAATCAAATGTAACACCCTTAACCCGTATCTGATGCAGATTAGGGTTACAGGGCATTACTTAACATAACATAACCCCAGACAAGTATCTACAATTAAATAATTTACATGCATATCATTTGTTTATTTATATATTGAAATCAACTAACATGTAATAAATTTAAACTACTTCTTTAATTATATACAACAAGATCGAATAGCATAAACATGTACATCATTTCGTGCATAACATTCAATAGTCATATGGTCTTTACCGAATGCCTAATAGGTAATGATGAACTTCTTTAGCATGCTCTAAACATTACCTTATCTATCCCTAATGCGTATAACCCATTTTATGTAAGAGGCATTCTTATTCATTACAACCAAAGAACCCAATTCATTAGGTCATCGAAACTCCATCCTCTGAATATGAACATGCTATAATCACTTTATTGAAATGGCTTAACCATTTCGAAACCAAATATACAAACACCAAACCTTATTTCACACATTCATTCTTATAACCAAGCATCAATTACATACACAACATGAATCATACCTTCATCATAACAGAATAATATGACCGAACTCTCATAAACCCAAAATATCATGTTTTAGCCATTTTCGCATGGCATACATAATACACAAATACATATACATATCATTTGCAACATTTCCAAAGGTAACATAGCCTATACATGCCATTAATACAAAAGATCAACTTTAATCAGGTACCAAAATAGTAGTTGATAGTGTGCTTGACTTCGACAAGAATTTCCCGAGTACGAGCTTAAACTTCAAGACTTATAAATAATCAAATAAAATCAACGGTAAGCATACTTATCTGAGTAAGTGATAAGCAATGGTTTTTATGATCAACATTTCAATAACCAAACTTTAATGAATCAATTCGATCGTAAAAGAGCTCATAATCGTATACATATGCAACCAATTAATATGCAAACCTTACCTATTTTCATATACCTCAAAACTGCATATTATTATACCACATTTTCAATCTGAATAAATACCTTAATTAATATATATACACATTTCATCCTATAATTTCATGAAGTAGGAACAACTTACCTCGTTAGTACCATATTGCCCAAGATATCATGCATCCTCTTCATAAATACGATTTTTAAATATCTCCATTCGTTAGTCAACAATTGGATGATTACATTTCCGCACACTTAGTGCCAACTTCCCGTAACGTATCGCTCACATAAAGCCGTTACTTCACATTTCCGCACACTTAGTGCCAATTTCCCGTAACGTATCGCTCACATAGAGTCGTTACTTTACATTTTCGCACACTTAGTGCAAATTTCTCGTAACGTGTCGCTCACATATAGCCATTACATTACATTTCTGCACACACAGTGCTCATTAACGAATCTCCTCTTCTTGTTCACATTAAACACATATATAAATATCCACATTTTGTACATATGTTATACTCATATATCCATACTCTAGTTAAACTTATCTTACTATGTCTATTTAACACATTCGGCCTCATTCATATAAGCACATAGATAATTTTTCAATCACACCATCACCTATCTCATGGTCCATGATTAATTACTACTCATCCCATACTTATATAACCACCCCAAATACATCAAGTCTCCACATAGTTCATTTACACAATCAGCTAGTATATATATATATAATCACATTTGGCTATCACACTATAGGATTCCATATCTCATTCGACAATTCAAAAAATATCAAAATCATTAATTTATTAAAATGTATACACTGCATTATAAAAGTTATCGGATTAATTCCAATTGCTTAAACACTTACTTGGTAATTGATGAGCTAAAATTTTCCGGCTACTCGTTTAATTTTGCTTTCCCCTGGTCCGATTCCGATTCTTTCCGTCCTTGATCTAAAATAAAATTTGAAAAGAGCCCATTCATATAAAATTACATTCATTTTTAACTTGAAACACATAAGTGCACCATTCTTCCAATCTATCACTCATAGTTTGCATTTTTACAATTTAGTACTATTTTTCACTCATTCGAACTAGGACAATTTACTATGCAATTTGGTCATAACACCTAATTATGAAATTTACCCTTTTATCCCTAGAATTTACATCTTTTGCAATTTAATCCCCAAAGCATAAAACACAAAATACATGGAATTTGGATTTCTCTCTTAAGAGCCGAATTTTCCTCATATTTATACAAATCTAAACCAACCATTTATTTTGCATTTTACACCCTCAATTATAAAACCTCATAATCTAAGCCATCATTCTCCATTCATCTATATTTCCTACTCAATCATGTCGATTTCAAGCATAGGCATAACATTTAACCATCAAACATAACAAAGCAAACATATCCATTCATGGACGAATCTATGGCATGCTTCAAACTTAAAATTTTTCACATGGATTTGATAGTATTTAAAATAACTTGCTCAAAAATGCAAAAATTCATAGAAATCAAGCTCAAATGCTCACCTCAATAAGACATGCACAACCGAATAAAAATGGAAGTTTAAGCTTCCTCCTTCCTTGTGAAAATTCGGTGAAGAAGATGGAGAAGAGAGAGATGAAACAAAACATGTTTTTCCTTATTTTAATATTATCCCTCCTTATTAAATTACTCCACTATCATCTAATATTATAATAAAATATTTCTTAATAATTCTTTAGCAATGTTGCCGTCCACCTTCATTTTCTTAATCGCCAAATTGCCACTTAAAGACCAATCAAGAGAAAGCCTATTCAATTAAATCCTAAATTCCACAATAGCTATCATTTTCCTTCTTACTCAATTTAGTCTTTTACTAAAATTATTCACATTAACAATAATTTAACTTAATGAAATTCTAGTATATGATCAAGCATAATTATTAAACACGAAAAATTATAATAATAAGACTTAAGAAAATTATTCCTTGTTAATTCGGATTCATGGTTCCGAAACCACCGTTCTGATTAGGGTCGTAAACGGGCTGTTACAGTTCTAAACCAAAATATCACTCCCTCCTAATCCTTCATATCTTGATCATCTTGTTGTTGTAGTATTATAGTGGAAAGCCGATTCTCGTATCCTTGTCTCATCCGTAGCCATAAGTCAATCGGTAGAAATCAGATTCATCATCATAGTATTTTTCTAACCGAGACTTTTTCAATAGAGGCAAGTGGTAACGATTTGAAAGGAAAAACGATAGGAGGAGACAAAAGGAGTGGATTTGCAATTCCTACTCCTAAGTTCAAGCATAGGGCGGTATCGACAGTTCGAGATTTCCCACCGGGTTGTGGACCATCATCCGGTGAGAATAGACAAATCGTGGTTGTTCACGATACTAAGGGTAAGCTTTGTTAGATCGTTGATTTAGATTTGGATTAAAGAAAATCTCTTTTCAGTTAATCGAGTGTTATGGTGTCATAGGTGCTGACGATCAAGAAGGTTTAATTCTTACCGTAATCAGGTGTGTAATCTCACACCGAAATCTTGTAAATTCATGATTCGATATCATGTTGGAAAATAGATCGTTATTATTTACAACGCTTAAAATCGTAATATGGCATAAATCGAGTAATTTGCTTAAATTACATTATTTCTAAAGATCTATCAAAATTAGTATTAAAATTTTTAAATTACGAAAATGCCCCTATTGGTCGATTTACCAAAATGCCCCTATGGGCCGATTTACCAAAATGCCCTTAATGGGCCAATTTTCTAGAATGCCTTAGTGGGCCGAATTACAAAGCTCTATAATGGGCCGATTCACCATAATAAATTACTAGATTAATAGATGATTATATATGTGGATATTTTCCTATGTATGTTGCATTTCACATATTATATGGGATGGGAATAATTGTATGGAGAGCAGTGTAGCCTAGTGGCATAGCCACAATTTGTTCAATATTATGCTTACTTATGAATCCGATGGCATGGCCACAATAATATATAATATAGCAGCTCGACTGCAAATTGGTGTGAGCGGCGGGGTAGGTTGACTTGATCCCCACAGGTGTGATTGGCTGGTCAGGGGTGTGATGAATGGATGGGTTGGGTTGCATACATTTATTTCATTTTAATATGGAATATGTTAATGGGCTTCGGCCCAAGATGATGCTATATGGGTTCAGGCCCAGTGGATGACGGTAAGGGGATTATACATTGAGTTCTAGTAACTCACCTTTTTTTCTTAATCCTTGCAGGTAATGCTCAGTGATGTGGACTTGGGCCATGGATGACTCGGTGGAGGCCATACTTTAGAAATGGTGTTTTCGAACTTCAGTAAATTTCTTTTCTATTTCATTTCGTTACTTTTACTATTTTGGGTTTAAGTTGTAATAAGGCTCTGGGATTTTAAATTTGGATTTTATGATTGACTATTTATTTTCTTTAATGGTTTGATTTAAACGGGGATTTTTCGAAAAATCATAAACAACAGTTTTTCATAAAATTCATCAACAAACAGATTTCATAACAAATACGTACTAATAATTTAATTTGGACTTTCCTTCTAAATATCAACATTATTTTCAAAAAAAAATTACAGTTTTAAAACATCACTAATTTAATTATCGATTCTTCAATCAACCTGTCCAGATTAATAGTTTTTTTATCAAATATTTCTAAATAAATTTGTTTTCTTAAACTAAATTCTAATCTTTAGTAAGAATCACAAGTTCTTTACTCGTTTTCTTCATGTGACAAACCAGATCCGGTCGTAACGCATGGGCCGGGTTTGGGGTGTTACAAACAAAGTCTTCAACGAAATTAGAGAGAAAAGAATCTCACCAAAATAAGATAGTTTCATTAACAATTTAGCAAAAATCCCCATCAATTGGCTGATTACATGTTTTTATAGTTTCAAAAGAGGCTAGCTGAATGGTTACTTTTAATGAAACTAATAATGAGCTCAAATGAAAAGTCACAACTTTTAAAATTCTAACCCAAGTAACTCCAACCTTCAATGTGATTTACTTCTTCAATTAAGTTGCTTTCAAAGTTTTTTGAAGTCTCCATGACCAACCGAAAAGACAACAGCTTCTTTGATGGAAAATTGAATGCATGTAGTGATTACTCATGAAGCAGATGGTTATGGAAGATGAAACAAAGATGCTACCAAATTTAAAGAAGAATAATGCTCTCCTTTAATTGATTAAACAACTTAATGACGTATAAAGCCTCTTTGTAACAACCCCTCTTTTGTAACCAAAATCTCTTAAAAAGTCACCTTATTGAATGCATAACAGCCTTTAAATGTAATGGATGTGAGCTGAAAAGTCACCTGCAATTAACACATGTAACCAACACATTTATTCAATTATTAAGCTTAAAACAAATTAACAACTAACTTAAATTGAACTAACACTTATGCATCATTTATTCCAGCAACTAGTTTAATTAAAAGAAGCATTATTAAATGAACTTTATCTCATGCATCAATAAATTATCCTAGTAACTAGATTAATTAAAGAAGCAACTATTAAATAAAGTTCAACAAAAACTCAATTAATTAAACTAAGATGAGTTGAATTAATGTCCATCAACTCATTTATTAAACTAAGATGCTTAGATGCATGGTTTTAAATGCAAACTAAATGAACAAATGAGTTACTTAATGCATGACTTAATTAAATGCAGAACACATAATGCATGTCATAAATAAAATATGTAGATCAATAATGCATGACATTAACTAAAGATGCATTTAATTAAACAAGACATAATTAAAGATTAAAGTAACTAAAATAAATAAATCAAGTCCTTATTCCAGCAATTTAAATGCAAGAATTAAAATTTAAAGATGAGCTCAAACGAGCTTATTTAAGTTGAATCAAGCTCGTTGAATGAGCACACGAACTCATTGAGCTGGATCGAGCTCAAATGAGCTGAATTTGAATTGGAGGAAGCTCGTAGAGCTGGAAAAAAGCTGGGATCAGCTTGCTAGCAATGCAATGCTCGACTCAGGATACCTGTCCGATGAATTTCGTGGGGCGTGCTCGCATCAAAACGAATATGACTATGTGATGAATAAGTGCAGGTATGTGTGTGTAAACTTATGAGCAATGTGCTTTATATGTGATTGAACTTTGGTAAGATTGATACGGAGTAAGTGTTACAATGAAAGTTACTATAAAGAAAACATGAAAGAGTGAAATTTAGAAATAAAATAGTTTTGGACAGCAGTAGTGGTGTGACTTTGAGAAATCACCAAAAATGGTGGAAATCGAATTAGAGGTTGAATAAGATATGAAATTAAATCTTATTGAGTCTATTTTCACATAAAAGAAATGGTTTAAGCAAAAAATTTTCATATTCTGAGATATTGGAATTTTTGTGAGACAGAGTTAGAATGATTTTGGAATCCCCTTTTCTAACTTGGGAAAATAGTTAAAAATTGTAAAAAAAATGATTATCAGTTATAATTTATATGCTTAAAATCCTTAATGATCCTATTTTCAAAATAAATAAATGGTAACATCATCCGAATTCCGTACAAGGAGATAATTAATTTTTAGTGAAGAGGGGTCGGAACTGTCAGATAGTGGAACAGTGGTGACTTTAAAGAATAAACTGTACTTATTGGATATACCAAAAATTCTGAAACTTTTATGGTAAGAAGATATGTGAGGCTAGTTTCAGGAAAAATTAGCAGATCTTAATTTGGAGTTCCATAATTCAAGATATAAATAATTTAGTGACTGTGACTCGAGTAGACAACTTGAGACTAACATGAATAAATAGTGGAACTATGTGCAATTATGATTGTATTATCTTGAGAACATATTGTGAAGATTTATAAATGCCTGTTAACAAAGCACTTATTATTTACATACCTAATTACTAACTATAATGCTTACCCCCTTCTTTTCCTTTTTCCTATAGTGTCACAGATGCTAGCTCGAGTTGGAAGCCGTTGGAGATTCTATCACACTAACAAGGTATTGATTGGTATTGTATCAATGATCTTCAGGTATTTTTAAGTCTATGACACGTATAGGGACTTGATTATGTGTATATGTTATTATGAGTTGGCCTAGAATGTTGGCCTATGCTATTTGATGGTTATTATTGTATAAAGCAATTTAATATAGCCAATATTTGTTATTTTATAAGTCTATTATGATGCATTCAAAGATGTGTATGCTTGCATGTGAATGGTTAAGTGTGTGTGTCTAACACCCCAAACCCGGCCTATGCTTACGACCGGATTGGTGTGTCACATGAAGAAAGTGTTTAAAGAACTTGTGATTGTACTAAAGATTGACATTAATTTGTTGTAGTTAAGAAAATAGTTTTGGTCTATAAATATTTGATAAAATACTACAAATTTCAAGAGGTTGATTGGTGAATCAAAATTTGAACTAGTGAACTTTAAAACCGTGACTTTTGAAAATGTTATTGCTAATTTGAAGGAAAACCCAAGTTAAATTATTCGTACATGTTTGTTATGAAATTCGTTTGTTAATAAATTTTTGTAATAAAACCGTTGTTTATGATCTCAGAAAATCCTCGTTTAAAACAATTCGTGGAAGATAATAAGTACGTCAAACATCAAACAAAATAAAAATTCCAGAGGCCTTATTACAACTTTAAACCCAAAATAGTAAAAGTAACGAAATAAAGCGGAAAAGAAATTTACTAAAGTTTGAAAATATCATTTCAAAAGTACGGCCTCCACCGAATCATCCATGGCCCCAATCCTCGTCATTGAGCATTACCTACAAGGCTTAAGAAAAAGAATGGAGGGGTGAGTTACAAGAACTCAGTGTATAATCCCCTTCTGAACCCGAATAGCAACATCTTGGGCCTAAGCCCATTTACATAACAGTATTTATATGAAATGTATGCAACCCAACCCATCCATCCATCACACCCCCGACCAGCCAATCACACCTGTGGGGATCATGTCAACCCACTCCGCCGCTCACACCAATTTGCAGTCGGGCTGCTATTTATATAATATTTTTGTGGTCAAGCCACCGAAATCATAATTAAGTACAATATAAACGAATTGTGGCTGTGCCACCAGGCTACACTGCTCTCCATACAATTTTTCCCAACCCATGCAATATGTAAAGATGCAACATAATAAAAATATATCCACATATATAACAACCATTAATCTAGTGAATTATTTTGGTGAATCAGCCCATTAAAGCATTTGGTAATTCGGCCCACTAAGGCATTTTAGCAAATTGGCCCATTAGGGCATTTTGGTAAATCGGCCTATAGGGGCATTTTTGTAAAATGGCCCATTAGGAGTTTTTAGTAATTTGGCCCCTAAGGGCATTTTTGTAATCTAGCAAATTATTACCGAATTTTGGCAGATCTTTAGAAATAATGTTATTTAAGCAAATTGCTTGATTCATGCCATATTACAGTTATTAGATTTGTAAGCAATAACGATCTATTTTCCAACATGATAGTGATTTACGAATCTATGGGATTTCGGTGTGAGATTACACACCTGATTATGGTAAGAACTAAACCTTCTTGATCGTTGGCACCCTTAGTATCGTGAACGACCATGATTTAACTACTCTCACCAGAAGATGGTCCACAACCCGGTGGAAAATCCTGAACTGCCGATATCGCCCTACGCTTGAACTTGGGAGTAGAGATTGCAAGTCCACTCCCTTTTTGCCCTCCTATTGATTTTCCTTTAATATCGCTACCACTTGCCTTCATTGGAAGAGTCTTGATTAGAAAAACACTACGATGAGAGAAAATAGTTGTCTAAGGAGAGGTTTCGACTTACCACTACTTCCGAAGGATCAACAAGTAGAGAAGAACGAGTGATTTAGTCCCTAGAATAAACGATTAAACATAACCATCGATCCGTTTAGCGGAATAACCAAGTAATGAGAGAGATCGAAATGAACCTTGAAGAAATTCCTTACCTTAACAATGATAGATCCGAATTCCACCGATTGGGCTTAAGGCTAGAGATGAATCGCCAAGGATGTGATATTTAGCCAACCCACTAGAATACTACAAAAAGAAGATGATCAAGATATGAGGGAGTAGGAGGGAATGATATTTCGGTTTAGAAACAAAGTGAAACAACCAAATGATGAGGGACACACATTCGGCTAGGGAGAAAAGAAGATGAAGGGAAAAGAATGAAGCCACTTACCCAATTCAACCAAGGAAGAAATGTCCAACACACAAGAATGGAGAAGATATAATGGCTAATAGGATTCGACTACTTTGAGAGAAAGAACAAGGGAGATTTGGTCTCCAAGTATGTCGTCTAAAAAAAATAGGAAAAGAAAGTTATGGCAAAGATGAGAAGGACAAAATAAAATGCTCCTTAATGGTCACGATTTTAGGCAAGGAAAAGAGGTACTAAATGGTAAAAAGAAAGGACCTTCAAATGAAACTAAGAAATCCTCAAGAAGTCTAACAAAATTCGGCAAGCAAAAGGGAAGAGATTGGAAAAATGCACCAAAAATATTAAAAAAAACAAGCCTTTCATGCACAAACTTGCAAATAGGCTATAGGAAAATTCGGCTCCCAAATCCCCCCTACCAAACCGTATGCCCCCTTACACCAATAGATTTTTGTTGACCAAAATTCTTTCCCCAAGCTCCTTCCAAAAATTTGGCCAACATATCCCCCCTTATCTCTTTCCTTTACTTCTTTCCTTATTTTTCCCTTGATCTCCTCCTTAGTCTTCTCCTTAGTGTTCTTTCCATCATTAGAAAGTCTTCCTTTCCTTCTTTAGAGCCATGACCAACACTTACCATCTATCACCTGATTAGCACAAAAAAAAAATTAAATCCCAAAAGTTATAATAGGTGGGATTCGAACTCCACCCCTTAAGCCCCTTCATGTGACTCCACACCACTCTGCTACTAGCTCCTCTTGTGCTAGCTAAATACATACTTATTTCCTTAAGTCTTGACGCCATTTACCTTCTCTCCTTAAAGTGTTTAAACATAAAAATTCTACTAAGGCCCAACTCAACCCCAAGCCTTCTTAGGGCCCCTAAACATACACAACTAACACTCTTAACTAGCCTAACACATGGTATAATGCAAAACATAGAATCCCGAATTTCAGGATGTTACAGTGTGTGTATGATTATGCATGATGAATGTGGTTTGTAAATGGTATATGGATGTCTTAGTGTGGATGTTTGAATGCCTAATAATACCATGTTGTGTGATGCAAAATTTGTATAAATGTATAAGTGTTTTGGGGTGGCAAAGGGCTTGGTAAATAGCCTTACTTGTGGCCACACGGCCATGTGCCTAGGGAGTGTAAAGTCTGCACTTGATTTTTAGAAATTCAAAACACCACCACAGCCTAACACACGGGCGTGTATCTCAGCTGTGTGAAGGACATGGCCTTAGACACGGGCATGTGCCCCTATTTTTTAAGAAATTTTCTAATGTTTTCCAAAGTTCTCAGTTTAGACCCGGACAACTTCCAAAGTATGTATTGGGCCTCGTAGGCCCTATTTAGGGACTCAAAGATAAAAATTGAAATGTTTAAATTTGGATGAAATTTTATGACTCGATTTAATACGTTTACAAGTGTATGTGTTCTAGTAATGCCTCGTACCCTATTCTGGCATCGAATATGGGTAAGGGGTGTTACAACCTCTTTCATTCAAAAAACAACTATGGAACCAGTAAGATATTGACAGTGTAATAGCCTGATTTAGGGCCTAGTCAAAATAGTGGTTGCGAGACCATAAATTCGAAGTAGAAATATGTGTTTTATGATTTTATGAGGCTTATGAGGTGTTTGCATGATTGTGTTAAAATTTCATGAAGAAATTTTATTAAGTAGTTATCAAACTGTCCATTAGGACTAAATTGCAAAGATTAGAAAATATGAGATTCTAGAAATTTAAGTATGAAATAGAATTATAAAAATTACTATAGGTCCTTATTTAGCAATTAGATCATTAAAAGTCAAGATTGACAAAAATGGACATGAGAAGGAAAAATCTTAAAGAAGGGGCCTTAAGGGCATTTTAGTCATTTGATTAATTAATGAATTAAAAGGGAAAAAAGAAGTAAAAAATGAGTGTCCATCTTCTTCACCATAGCCAAATTTTACAAGCCCTCCATAGCTAGAGTTTCTTCAACTTTCAAGCTTGATTGTAAGTACCTCCTAGCCCCGTTTTTAATATTCTTCGTATTTTTGAAATCCTTGTATCTCAATTTAGCTCTTTCTAGCTATAAAAATTCACCCATGTATGACATGCATGTATTTTGGTGATTTATGAAAGAATATGAAAGTTTGATGTATGCTAAACATCTTTTTCTAAGTGATTTTCATGAAAAATGCATAAAAGGACCAAATTGCAAAGGTTATGAAAATGGTCATACATGAGTGAAATAGAGGAAATTAGGGGCTGCTGTAGTTAAAAAATAATTCGGCTAGGTCTAAACTACAAGAAAGTTGAATAAAAATCATTTTACGAGCCTAGGGGCAAAAGTGTAATTATGTAAAAATTTAGGGGTAGTAATCATAATTTTTGCCAAAGTATGATTCATGGGTCAATTTAGTCAATGTGAGTATTAAACAAGTGAATTTGCTATTATAGATCAAGAAACACGAAGCCCAGACCAAAACCAAGGCAAGAATAAGATTTCAGACTAAATCGAATACCTATACATATTTTGAGTACCGAGGTAAGTTTGTGTGAAATTAAAGCTACATATGTTATTATGTTCTAAATTTCTTATTTATATGAGAAATGTATATTATTTTCCATGAAATTGATTAGTGATTTCTCAATAAAAATTATAATGAAATAATGATAAGTTGAAGTCCCAGTTGAACATTCGGAATAGCATGGATAACTATGTCACAACATCAGATAAGGAGGTCCCATGTAAGACCATGTCTGGGACATGGCACCGGCACCAAAGGAATGTAGGTTTTCGTGTAACACCATTTCTGGGACATGGCATCGACACCGAACATAGGTCCTATATAAGACCATGTCTGGGACATGGCTTCGGCACCAAATAAGGAAGGTCCCGTATAAGACCATGTCTGGGACATGGCTTCGGCACCAAAGGAAGATCTCATGTAAGATCATGTTTGAGACATGGCATCGACATCTATGTACGATCTCATATAAGACCATGTCTGGGACATGGCATCGACATCAAGCTAAGAGATCCCCTGTAAGACCATATATGGGATATGGCATCGGCATCAAGAGGTGATCCCATGTAAGACCATATATGGGATATGGCATCGGCATCAAGAGGTGATCCCATGTAAGACCATATCTGGGATATGGCATTGGCATCGAGATACATGTATGATGAGATTGAGTATCCTCCGATATTTCGAGTAGTTCAATGGGTAAAAGAGCTAAATATGCAAAGATGACAAAGAGATAAGTTATACAAAGATGACAAAGAGTTACATTTAAGTTAAGGATGATAATGAATTCAAGTTTATGTTCAAGATAGCATAAGTGCTAAATTATGTGATGAAACGATACAGGTATCTTGAGTAAAATACGAGTTATGAAACCATAATGTGATATGTGTTGGGTAAGCTTAAGTATAATATGACAAAGTACTTAAGGACTTGTGTTGTATTTGTCCTATGAGATTTTACCATGAATCTTTATGTTGCTATTTTAATTCATGCAAACTTACTAAGCTATATGCTTACCCCTAGAGTTTCCCTTTTCCTTGTAGTATAGCCAAGCTAGCTCGGGGATCATAGAACGTCAGAGCTCGGATCACACTATCAACCAAAAGAGGTTGACTTATTTTGAGTATGGCATGTATAGGAATCTTGGTCATTTTGTGTTATGTCATATTTAGAAGCCAAAGTGTTAGTTACTAATGTTATACACTCATTTTGCAAATGGCCATTAGTAATTGGCCAGTATTTGTCAAGTTGCATATTTATTAACAATGAGTTTTATGAGATGAAAGTTTATGCAAATGATGGAGTAAGATGTGAAATGTATGATTGATGATTTCTGATTCTTCATAGTGTACTATTGCCATGTTATGTGTTGCTGAGTTGGTATAAGTGTGTTTATGTTTCAGGGTGGCAATTGGCTTGGAAAATAGACTTATAATTGTCCACACGGGTAGACACACGAGCGTGTGTCTAGGCTGTGTAAGACACACGGTCAGCCCCATAGGTGTGTTGATAGGTTGTGTGTCCCCTGTATCAAATTGCGAGAATTTGATTTGTCACACGGGCTAGCATACGGGTGTGTGCCTAGGCCATTTGCCCTTAAGAGGTTGCTGATGTCATAAATAGAATACCCAGGTTTTCACACACGGGTGAGGACACGGGAGTGTCTAGGCCGTGTGAAGGACACGGGCCATTCATAGGCATGTTTAGGGCCTCGTAGGCCCATAATAATGATGATATGAATGTGAAGGAGAAGTTTTAAGTTGAAAAGAAATTTTATAGCCCAAAGTTATATGTTTAAGCAAGTTAACTCCGGTAATGCTTCGTACTCGGTTTTGGCATTGAACACGAGTAAGGGGTGTTACAGACAGAACGAAACGAATGAGGCAGGGGAAAAAGGAGATGAATCAAAAGTAAAAATGCAAAGAGGGGAAAGGGAGAAGGCAAAAATTTGGCAGAGAAGCAGAAATAAAAACAAACAACTGGAAAAATTTTGGAAGAACTGGAGAGAAACCGAAATTGTGCTTTTTGGGGAAACAATTAGAATATTTGCTGATAATCCCAAAATCTCAACTTCCCCTCACTAACTCCACCAACCCACTGCCATCAGAATTCCAATTTTACTCAAACACCTACATGACACCCAGAACACATAACCCCTAAAGCAGATACACAGTTGTGTCACAAATTTACAAAAGCCGGTATAAGAAAAATTGGGGCGTTACAACTCTACTACATGGTGAGACCTTGAGAAAAACTAAGTCCCCCAAAGAATACTCGATATCCTTTCTCTTCAGATCAACATAGGACTTCTGCCTATCAGATGTTGCTTTCAATCGATCTTGAATCACTCGAACCTTTTCTTTAGTTTCAGAAACCAGTTCAGGACCCAGCACACGTCGCTCACCCAACTCAGTCCAGCCCAATGGAGTGCAACACTTACGCCCGTACAAGGCCTCGTAAGGCGCCATCTGGATGTTAGACTGGTAGATATTATTGTAGACAAACTCTGCCAAAGGCAAGTACTCCTCCCAACTACCTCGAAAATCTATAACACAGATCCTTAACATGTCCTCCAGTACTTGAATCACCCTCTTCGACTGACCATCTATCTAAGGATGGAAAGCAATATGAAGTCCAATCTTGAACCCAGAGCCTCATGCAATTTCTTCCAAAATCGAGACGTGAAGCAAGGATCCCTATCAGAGATGATCAAGACAAGAACCCCATGCAGTCTCACTATTTCAGATATATATAGTTTAGCCAACTTCTAGAGAGAAAAGTCTGTCCTAATAGGAATGAAGTGAGCAAACTTGATGAATTGATCCATGATGACCCAGACAGAATCCTTCTTAGTGGGTGTTAAAGGCAACCCACTAACGAACTCCATCGTTACTCGTTCCCATTTCTACATTGGTATCTTTATCGGCTACAGCAGCCCCGAAGGCAACTGATGCTCAGCCTTAACCTGCTGACAAGTCAGACAGTGAGCAATGAAGTTAGTAACCTCACGCTTCAACCCTGGCCACCAGTATAACTCTCGGAGATCTCGGTACATTTGTTTCCCACTGGGATGCATAGCATAGGGACTACTATGCACCTCCATCAAAATCGACTATCGCAACTCCTCATCACTCGGAACACAAATCCGACCATGGAAACAAAGTACCCCATCACTGTTAATCCTAAAATCAGTAGTATCGCCAGTCTCAACCTGATGGAAATGCAACTAAAGAGACTTATCCCCTATTCAGGCTTAACCTGAAGTTCTGCTAACAAACTCCCATCATCGAATAAACTGAGTCGAGCAAACATCGCTCTCAGATCGATCATAGCCCTATGGCTCAAAGCATCTACTACCATATTGGCCTTACCAGGATGGTACTCGATGGTGCAGTCATAATCCTTAAGCAGTTCAACCCATCTACACTGCCTAAAGTTTAACTCCTTCTGAGTGAGGAGGTATTTGACGCTTTTATGATCAGTGTAGATAGTACACTTCTCACCGTACAGGTAGTGCCTCCAAATCTTTAAAGCGAAGACTACAACAGCCAGTTCCAAATCTTGAATAGGATAGTTTACCTCATGCGTCTTAAGGTGATGTGACACATAAGCTACAACCTTACCATCCTGCATCAGTAGGCAACCCAAACCCACATGCGGCGCATCACTATATACGACGAAATCCTTCCCAGATTCAGGCTGTATCAGAATCGAAGCTTAAGTCAAAATAGATTTGAGCTTCTCGAAGCTCTCTTGTTGCTTATCAATCCAGATAAAGGGAATTCCTTTGCACAGAAGCTTGGTTAACGGTGTTGCGATCAAGGAGAACCCTTCTACGAAGCGTCGATAATAACCTGCCAGCCCTAGAAAGCTGCAGATTTCAGACATATTCCTCAGCTTTTTCCAATCCAACACAGCCTCAATCTTACGAGGATCAACACAAACCCCCTCCGCAAAAACCACATATCCCAAAAAGGTTACTTCCCGGAGCCAGAACTCACACTTACTAAACTTTGCATACAACTATTTCTCACGAAGAATCTGTAGTATCACTCTGAGATGCTCATCGTGCTCGTCCTTAGTCTTAGAATAACGAGGATATCATCGATGAATACCACCACAAACTGGTCTAGATAAGGCTGGAACACACGATTCATCAAATCCATAAATGCCACTGGTGCATTGGTCAACCCAAAAGGCATAACCAGGAACTCGTAATGTCCATAACGAGTCCTAAATGTCGTCTTATGCACATTGGCTTTGTAACATCCAGAAAATGGGCTTATGCATAATTGCTTAATTGAATGTGAAAGCATGTCTTTGTGTGTATGAATGTGTTTATATGAATGGTTGTGAACCTTAGAATAATAGGAAATGCCTTAGAAAATATTAAATTTTAAGTTTTAAAAGGAAGCTAAGTGGATAGGGCCTTAAGAGCATGAATTAAATAAACAAAAGTCGATTAGAGATGACAATATGTTGGACGGCACAAAAGAATAGTTCTTGAATTTTTTTGAAAGCATGCGTGAATTGCAAAGAACCATAAAGCTTCATGGTGGAATTAAAGGAATAAATAATTGAAGACCACCAAGACATGGGTGAGTGCATGGACGGCATGGTGGGTATAAACAATTGAAGAATTAACAAATGTGTAAGTGTGTGAAAGTGGAAATGCATGTGCAAATTAATTGAAGCATAAACGGCACAAGCATTGACTTTGAATAAAAAAAAAATTACCATGGTGGGTTTTTAAAGGTGAACATGCGGCACTAGTTTCCAAAGAATGGAGCATGATAAAAGGGAATTTAAAATCCTAGCATTTGGAGGAGTGGGACGGCAATGGCAATTTAAATGAAGCATGCTTGTTTTGTTTTATTAAAATAAGCAAGTGGGTGATGAAGGAATATTTATGCATGGAAATTTGCCAAATGGGGAGTCAAGTTGGACGGCCTAGAACATGGATGACACACAAATATGAAAGCATGCATAAAAGGGATAGTGGACGGCATGGCAACTTTAAAGTAGAATTAATTAGTCAAACAACAAACCTTGGTGGAGCTTAGCATGGACGGCCATGAAGGATGAGTGGAAGCTCGGCTAAGTGGATTTGTTGGCATGAATAAAATAATAGAACTAATTGTTATTAGAAGGATATGGGACGGCAACAAATTGGAGATGGAAATTTTAATTGTTGAAACATTTGGCTACCTATCCTTGGCCTATAAATATGTGATGTTTTCCATTTGTAAGGAACTTTTAGAATTTGAATGAAAGAAGAATTTATTTAGGTATTTTTGACATCTTCAAGACAAGAGATAAGTTTTCGAGATTTGAGAATCGTAAGCCGATTACAAGGAAGAGGGAGTACAACGTTTCAGGATTGGATTAGTAAGCAAATCGGCACCAAGGAGTTAAAGATCTAAATCAGTAAGATCGGGTTTCGGGAATTTGGAATAAACTCACTAAGTATACCAAGTGTGTACCCCACACTGAATCTTAATAGATTTATGGCTCTAATTTATTATATGTGTTAATATGAAAGTATAAGAATATGGCCAATGTACCATGCAATGGTACAAGTACCCAGGTACGTTACTTTAACCTTAAGTTAATAAGTGCTATGAATAGTGGAATATGGTACATGTATAAATAATGATAAGAATGTGAAATAAGGCCTATGGCATGAGATTGCATGATATGAATGATATATGGGGCATATGGGATATTATGAATGGGAAAGTGAACGTGGTGACTTATGTCACGATATCTGAATGTGGTGACCTCGGTCACATTATCCGAATGTGATGTCTCATGACACAAAATATTATATCGGTGGCTATGCCACAATATTTATAAGGCGATGAGCACGTCGACTACAATGATCGCTTCGATGGTGTGTAGCAGATGGAGGGTTGACTTAGTAGTCCCCACGGTGTGCAGGTTGGTACGGGTGATGTGTAGCGGATGGTACCTAGGTTTGGGTTCAGGTGCGCATCATATTATTTAAATGTTATATGTACATGTATGACTTGATATGCCTGAATTTGTTAGGACTTAGTATTGTGGTTACACATTGAGTCTGTTGACTCACCCCGTTGTGGGAATATTTTTCAGGTGACGATCAGTGATGGACCGGGTCGGCAGGAACTTAGTGGTGGCCATGCTCAACTTGAAGTTTATTAAACTTTGGACTTTTATATTTTAAGTACTTGGATTCATTTTGGTATTGTTTTCGGTTGTAATAAGGCAATAATATTAACTGTTTAATGCATGATTTTTTTTATTTGAATTTACTGTGTTACGAATTTTTATCAACTAAAGATTAAGTGAATTTATTTTAAAGTAAACTCTAAATGTTTTGTCACCTAAAATAAAGGGTTTTCAATATAAGATAAACTTGTTTTCAACTCGAGCCCAACCCAAAAATAATCTTTCTTTCAAAACACACAGCTTTTCCAAAGTAACAAAAGAATTTTGAGCCGTTTCACATCAAGGAACATACCAGATCCGGTGAAGGCTCGTGGGCCGGGTTTGGGGTGTTTCAGGCTTCCTTAACCCTCAATTGATGATATCCAGAACGTAGGTCAATCTTGGAGAACACAGAAGCCCCTATGAACTGGTCGAATAGATCATCTATGAACGTAGGCCTGGGGGTTTAAAGCCCACAATGTTTTAAAAATTAAGGCCCAAATGAATTTTTGAGAAAGTTTTGAAATTAAGCAGGTTTTTCTGGCATGGCACCTAAGTCTCCGACTCGAAGTCCACCAGGTAAGTACCTCTAACCATTTGAGTGATTTATGTTATGAACTGTAGAAGGGTAGAAATGGAACGTAGATTAGAAAATTAAGTACTTGAACCCTAGGACTAGTTACCCCAACAATTACATAAGACTTAATGCCTAATTAAACAAACCTATGGCTAAGTCGCCGAGTTAGGGTGTGGCAACCACTGTGCACATGTCTAGGATTGGATC